>JAUDJH010000017.1:10000000-11466943 GCA_036320925.1 Automeris io | reverse complement strand
TAATGTTTTCTAAAACGATCGGTCAGTAGCGGCTTACATACAGCGTCGTCTTACGGTCTGGATTAGGTCATATGTCCACCTTGTTGGCGGACATCACATACTACTGGCTAATACGTTGTCTCCATTCGAGAACTTTCCTGCCCTATCGGCCATCCGCTACGAGCTATGTATCCACTATCACTAAACTGCCACTGCTCGTGTTCTTCTTGAACAATAATAATGTATATATCCGTCACTTGTCCAGGTACAATCAGTATTAAAGAACATAGTTCGAGACTGGAGCGATCTTGGAGCCCCTGAGCGTGACCAGTGCTACAAGCCCATTCTCGATGAAATGGCGGAGAGGTTTCCCGTCAGTAGATGCAAGTACGTCTGTCTTTTATAGTCTATGATCATGTCGTTTTGTGTAAAAACGTTATAGGTATCTTAAATTTTTAGGCGGGAAGACTATTGTAGCCCGTTACGGCCTGTCGCGTTTCGTGATCAGATTGTGTACGTTCAAAGTTGTTCATATTCCTAGATCTCTTCTGTCGTTTGATACGTGGGTTGACATGGCGACGATGACTGTCCAGGTACTTTCCATCAGGGTCAGTGCGGTCACTTTATCGAGCCTGTATTTTAAAAAAAAAACCTTACATTTCACAAATCTTTGTGAGGTGGTTAACGTTTGACTGAATCATGATTAGTGTATCAGAAATGCATTTTTGATGCCGACCTTGACGAAAAAGCTGGATAGAAACTGATATAAGAGATACGGCATGATAATTTATTAATGTTATTTTTTTAATTGTTTTATTTTGATTGTTTATACACTAGACGCAGAAATTAAAGGATATTAATAAAGGTCCCCAATTTTTAGGTGATTTTCAAGAGGCTTATTTATTATATATTTATACTATGCATATATTATATATGCATTTATTATATTTAGCATTTTCTTTTCAAAAAGGAATGTGTCACCAAAAAATTATAATTTCATCTTATAGAGAATATTTTGTAGTTTACAAAACCTTGCTTCGATATTCTGTCCAATCATTATTACCCAAGTAATCAATTGTCAAAGTCAGTAAGGTCTTTTTTGCTTTGATCAACAATAAGTCAGGATTAAATCATCGTAGAAGGCTCGTAGGTAAGTCAAATAAAAGCGAATTAGATTATCTAAAAGAATTTTAAGATAAGCCAATTGAATAAAAAAAATATAGAGTCAATAGAACATTTTGAAAACAAGAAAATTTTTAAAACTTTTTCCTTCTGTTTTTTTCTTACGATTGCTCAAAAACCCTACGCGTAAATTATGTTAACGCTTAAAACTGAAAGCTAGAAAATTGAAGCTATAACATTCTGCTTTTAAAACTTCTGTACGACCATTTCCCTCAAAATAACAGCCTTTTGAAAATCACCTAAAAATTGGGGACCTTTTTTAATATCCTTTAATTTCTGCGTCTAGTATATATTCATTTAAGTTGGGCGTTTCTCTAATTGTAAGTTGTACAATTAAAGTTAAGTTTAAATTATCAGTTTACCAGTTTTGAGAATGAACTAAAAACAAATTCAAGGGATGTTGATGTTTTACATATAAACGTAGCAAACTGGACAAACTTTTGAAATGGTGGTTTGAAGTCGAGTGGGAGGTTGTTTATGAAATAACGGGTGAACTTCTGCAGTGATCGCAGCCAGATAAAGGTGCTGGTACCCGGTGCGGGTCTCGGCAGGCTGGCGTGGGAGATAGCCGCGCGCGGGTACACCTGCCAGGGGAATGAATTCTCCCTCTATATGCTCTTCGCTAGCAACTTTATCCTGAACCGCTGCCCGGAGGTGAGTCTACCGTTCCAGGGCCTTTTTTTTACACTGGCTCGACATAGTGACTACAGAGTATCTGATGGTAAGTACAGTGTAGTCCAAAAACGAAAGCGACTATCAAAGGATGAAAATCCATTGATAGTCTCCGTCGTCATGTCGGCCTACATATACCACGACTGAATGTCTCTAGGTATATGAGCTACTGGATATACACAAGCTGATCCCGAAACGCGACAAGCCGAAACTAGTCACTTTACACCCATGTACTGTGGTCGCGATCCAGATGGGCACTAACGCCCTACCACCTCGCTATATGCATCATATATTAGCCGTGGTGGCTGCCGGGAGAATAGAATAGCACCCCC
The DNA here is from genome assembly GCA_036320925.1 of Automeris io. Lineage (NCBI taxonomy): Eukaryota > Metazoa > Arthropoda > Insecta > Lepidoptera > Saturniidae > Automeris > Automeris io. The sequence continues at coordinate 11,464,778 of JAUDJH010000017.1, read as the reverse complement.
CTCTTCTTGCTGAGGTGTCGTAAAAGGCGACTAAGGTATCTCTTTAACACTGAAATTCAATCAGATGTTCAGAGAAGGAAAACTCGACCAAACCTGCATCCCGCTCCCTGCCGATCGTACTGGTTCTCCATTCCATCGGGCCTGAGGGAGCTCGGACGAGAGAGTGCTTTTCTGGCAGCGCGTCCAGCTATGCACTTAAATATCTTCTGCGCAATTGGCTTTTTCCGTAAACTGGACCTCGATTTTCTTAATCGGTGTTGAAACAGTCTCCGTGGCCGAATTCGGCGAGGACATCATCATCATATGCATCAGTTTGCTCTCCAATGTCCACTGATCGACGTTTCTAGGTGAATCGACACACGGTGTACCCATGGGTCCATCAGTACGTGAACAACGTGACCTGCGAGCACCAAGTGCTCCCGGCAAGGTTCCCCGACGTCATGCCTTCGGGAGACCGTCCAAATCACAATTTCTCCATGACCGCGGGAGACTTCCTTAAGGTACCTTCGCATACTCAAAATATTTTTAACCCCCTGGTGCTAAGGGGTGTTATAATTTTAACACGTATCTGTATTAATATATTGGTGCGTCTGTCTGTGACATCGTAGGTCCTAAACGGATGGACCAATTTTGATAAAGTTCTTTTCAATTGATTGAGAGTGTTCTTAGCTATGATAAGGGAATCTGATCAGCAGTTTGGAGCTCATCAGCTCAAGTTTTAATTGTTAAATAATGTGACCAATTTCTACTGGTATTATCGATTCAATAACATTATTTTGCCCTAATGTCGCAGCATCATCAGGTGTCATAAGGATATTCAACTCTTACAAAAGAAGTATGGTGTTTTAGTTCTTTAGAATGGTTTAAGGAATATATTGTAGACTAGCTGACGCGGCAAACGTTGTCCTGCCATATAAATTATTTCTAGTGAATATCTTCTATAATTGACAAATATTGATAATATTTATACGATATTAACGTCACTCAATTGTTTTGCCTTCCCGGAACCCGTCCACTGACATTTAAACTTTATGGTATGGTATTAAAGTTCAAAATGACTTATTACGATTTTTTTGTATGAGAATATAGAAAAGTGTTATTTGTAGACAGTTGCAGGGAATTTTTAAATTTTTTCTCTCCGTAATAACCTTCCTCAGACTTCATCAAACAAAACAAAAAAAAATCAGCCAAATCGGTTCAACCGTTCTCGAGTTTCGCGCTTATCAACACATTTTGCGATTCATTTTTATATTATAGATATACTATCGAGTTGGGGGATCTAGATTTATTAATTTAATAGTTACATAATATGATTTATTTTAATATCTTTAGAATGTATTTAGTGAACTTAGTGGCTGTGAAGGCCTTGTGGTTAAGGGACCGGTTTCCATGCGCGGCGTCGGGAATGCTTGTAGGTTCGAATTCTGGCACGCACATCTGGGTTTTTACAGATTAATTATGGATTTAGGCACCACTTGCTCACCGGTGAGGAAGCCATCGTGAGGAAACCCGTTTGACATCTAATAGAAATGTCAGGTGCGGTATTTATAACTTTGGACTTGACATGCAAGTGGATACAGCCACCGATGTACCTCTAATCACCCTCAAAGGACACAGCGTGATGATATGTTATTATTATTACGATGACGACCGAAAAGAAAGCTCATTCACTTGTGGCTGTTTCGTATAACTATGTCGGCGGTGTCTTTACTTTCTCATCATGTCAAGATATCTGGCTTTAAGCTGGGTTACGCAAGTCATCAGCAAACTCGCCTTTGTCGATTGGAGCTGCAGCCCACGCCTACTTGATATCGAGGGTGAAAGGCTATTTAGTTAAAGCGACATTTTTTTGGTGATATAGTAATATATATTTTCGGAATCAGCGTTTTTTACTGATTCTAAAAATATATATTGCTAGGATCAGAAATTATTTTACTTAAAAAAATAAATAAATGTCAGGATCAAAAGCCATTTTACTAAAAATAAACAAATAACAAATACACGTGCTAATTAAAAGTAAAGACGATTTAACATTTACTTGGATAACCAAAACAACAACTATCAGAGATTCGACACAATAATACAATCCTCACGTAAACTAACAAAAGCTCCGCCCCGCACAGAGCCTCAAACAAGAATCCCCCAGCCGACGAGCCTGCATGGGCTTATAAACGGTTTCTATATTGGGTGTATAGAAACGGTTTATTTTGTTCCTATTTTTCAATCTATCTAATAATATTAATATATATTTTGGTGATATAGTAATCTATATCATCAAAAAATGTCGCTTAAACCAAATAGCCTTTCATCCCTCAATATGTTTTGGAAACGTCGCCAAGACCGAAATCGGCTAGGATTTCATCGTACATTGTAACGTAATTGTCTACAGTTACCGTTATTATAAACAACATTTCAGGTGTATATAGAATCGGATGAGTGGTCCTGCGTGGTGACGTGTTTCTTCATAGACTGCGCTCCGAACGTGATAGAGTTCATAGAGAGGATATACGCCATCCTGACACCTGGAGGCTGCTGGATCAATCTAGGACCCCTGCTATATCACTACAGGTATAGATTTAATCTAGAACTGTCATCTAGTTGCATATACAGTGTGGTTTAGTGAAACAAAAATTGTCAATTTAAGCTTTTTATTATTATTTGTTTTGTGGGTTTATTTATTTGTGTTTGTTTTAATGATTTACAGGTGGACGCTTGACTTCAATCACACCTGGTGAAAGGTGAAGATGGGTGTGATGATGTATCGCATCCGCCCAAAAAATGTCTATTCACTCTTCCTTTAAAGGCTCCCAGGTCATAAGATCGCGGAAATATGTTCGCTGGAATCATTTTCTATCCTTAGCTGTTCACATGATAAATGTAGAAGCGAACCATTTATATTTATCAACTAGCTGACTCGGCAAACGTTGTTCTGCCATATAAATTATAGCAGACCAGCCACGCTTTGCTGTGACTGGTTTTTGAATAATTACTCAATCCAGTCAACGGATAGCGCCATCTTTTAGAATCGGTTGGAGCTAACTGTAAATTATGACTGCTAAATAATAAACAAATAATTTGCAATAAAATAATATTGCGACTATGAAATATGAATTGAGATGAAAACTATCCTATCTTTTAAATTAGATCAAATTTCACGTGGTGTGTAAATTTCATTAAAATCGGTTTAGTAGTTTAGGAGTCCATCGCGGTCAAACATCCTGACAGGAGATTTATATATATTAAGATTAGATATAAGGAACATCCACCACATATGATATCCAACATGGCGTCTAGTGGTATTATGATAAAATGGGGCTGATGGAATCAGAGAATATAGTTCCTGAGACCACTCTCCAATGTGCAACTGGTAAAAAACTGTGAAGCAGGCGACATTACGTCGATGCCCAATGGTTTGCAATTTAATCTTCGTCAAAGAGTCATCGGCAATGAAATAATTTTTGTTTTCCTTGGCTTGATTTTGTTTTTTAGTGTATGGAATCTTTGCTGGTGTTATATATGTGGTTTTGGAGGCGTAGCCAAGAAAATATTAGTTTTGGTGGATAAAAGACCGGCTTCTGGCATGTAACACTGGGTTTTTCCGGATAACGCACGGCCCGGCTTTGGATCTAGAGACTTTAATTATCAGCTGGCTTTACCATCACATGGAGTGTAGACAATTGTATCAATTATCTTGGTTTATTTTCAGTGATATGCCGACTGAAAACAGTATAGAGCCCCCTTACGATATACTGAAGGATATCATTATGGATGTTGGCTTTGAAATATTAGTAAGTATTATTATAGAAATAAAGTTAATATTATTAAAAGAGGACAATGTAATGACCAATCTGACTAAAAATAACGGCTTATCAATTTACTTACACTGGAGTGCAGCACATAATTTCTAGAATAGAACAATAGATTACCGAAATAGAACAATTTATAACATAAGAGTTTATCAATAAATTCTAACTAAACCATTATAAAAAAAACTCAATCACAAGAAAAAAAAAGTGAAATAGCAGGATATTGGCACTTCTCGTGCGATCTGTTCCCGCGCCCACCTCCAAGACACGTAGCGAGGAGTGGGTTGCCATCTACACCACCCTTCCCTCGCTTTTTGTAATAGGGAGAGGCCTACCTTAAGGCCAACCGTCGCCGGGTGCCGTGGAATTGGCCACTACTGTGCTCTTGGCCCCGGCAGACGGGTAGGAGGAACACCCCGGAAGTTTTAGTCGGTTTAAGTACGACACACCGGGGGGCGGCCCTCACCGCCTCCTGAGGTCCGTTAGGGATTTTCCCTGGGTTGCCAAGAAAAAAAGGATACTGGAACTTATAACGTGTTTCAAGTAGAGATGCCACGAATATTCGGCAACTATTCGGTATTCGGCCTATTCGGCCACTTTTTTTGCTATTCGGTATTCGGCCGAATAGTACGTACTATTCGGCCGAATACCGAATACCAAATCATGTAAAAAAGGCACGTTATATTACTCAAAATTATCTATTTATTTCCAAATTACAACACTTTAGTATTTAAAATTGATCAGTGGTAAGTTGTGATGGATGAAAATAAGCTTTTCAGCATTTTTTGGTAGCAAACGATTAAGCTTTTCATCGTAAATGTTACTAGCCTCAGAAAATAACCTCTCACTAAACACGCTACTTCCAGGAGAAGAAAGATAAACTTTAGCAAATTTCGAAAGGTTTGGGTATTGTTTTTCGTTTGTATTGGGTATTGTATTGTCTTTGCTGGCCGCGCCAACGCAACGAGGAAAACAGGTTGCAACTTGCCTTAATCCAGCTAACGCGCCCCCGACAAGCATGTATTCCATGCCGAATATTCGGTGGCCGAATATTCGGCGCTTCGGCCGACAGCGTTGCCGAATATTCGTTATTCGGTATTCGGCCAATTCACTATTCGTGGCATCACTAGTTTCAAGTGCGCTGGCCTTATGAGATTTTCTTTTTCCATTTTCAGAAAGAGAAGACAGGAGTGAAGACGAAATACGCACAAAACCCGAACTCCATGATGCAGCATGAATACGATTCGGTTTTTTTCGTTTGCAGGAAACCGGTTTTGTGATGCGTTTTTTTTTAACTTTGCTTGCATCAACCATGACAAACTATGGACTATTTTAAAATCCTACACTTTTAAGTGCCGAGTATACACAATAACCGTTTTCGAATATCGATATCTGTGGTAGCGGTTTGATATATAGATATAAAAATAAGCTGCGAACAGTGTTATTATATTAATTCGTTGTATATGTTTTTGTATCGAGTACTCATTTTTTGCCACAATTGTAATATCGATATCGAATTATGTAGTCTTTATTAAGGAAATCGATTTTATATATCGATTTATAGCTGTGCATTCCGTAGATAAACTTATGTCGATGCTCTTTATCATTAGCTATTAAAGGTCGATCCTTTTACTTGCGGCCTTTTTAACGACTTTTTCAGTCTCGTGTTATATTTGACGTTTGCTTGGTATAGTTTATATGCTTTTTGACATAATATGCAAGACTGATAATTATTCGGGACTAAATTTTGAAAACGATTATGTTACGAGAATCGCCTTTGAGCGATTTGACGTTTGCATTTAATAAAAATAAACTCAACCTGTTTATTATACTAAAATATTTAATTTCAGTATTAGTTTATATTAAATATTTTATTATTTACGTGTTAAAATGACTCAATTATTTATGATAGAAATGTTGTATTATGTAGAGTTTTATGCGTGCATAACAATTACGTAGCTATACAACGATTGCGTCGTTTACACAACGATTTCGTCACTAAATTTCAAGGTGTAAAATTTATTGAACAATCTTTAATGAAGGTTACTCTAAATCTGTATTACATTAGACTAAAAGTGCGTAATATATGTGTAAGTATACTGTTTATGAAGTAAACTTGTAAATGTTGTGATAAGTACAAAAAAAAACTCAACATAGTTACAAATAAACTATTGTTTTATTTCACACTTTTTTATTACAAAAAAGCTCACGATTAGCTTACAATTTCAATCACACCAAATGGGAATCTGTAATGGAGCGCGTTTGCCCTAAAAAACCCGATTTCATCATTACTTGAAGACTTATATTATACGAAGTTCGAAAACAGACGCTACTTCTCTTGATTACTATTGTTTTTACAACTGGAGTCAATACAATTAAGTTATTTGAAGTACGATACATTAGTGAGCGCCTTGATGCGAGATACCTAGGTCACGCGTGCCAAATAAATAAAGGACGACTCAAGTAAACACTGCCTTTTAATTAATACGCCTCCCACAAGCGGTCGAGGTCTGCCTTTACAACTGCCGACCTCGACGTAATCTGTGCTGTCCATGGTAGGTAGGCGAGCCTGGAGTCGTTAGCCTCCACACAACCATACCAAAGTAGCAGGGATAAAAGAAGACAATAAGTGAAAAACTAATGTTTATTTCCTGTTTCTAAGGTGAAGTAACGATCCACTACTATAAATGGATACAAAATAAAGGTTTTAATTGTTTGAAACAATGGTTCTTCAATAAATCAATTTTAGATCGCTTTCCCTTTCGAATTTATCATAGTCTTCATAGATATACAGTTACGGGGTTTTTAGTAAGCGCCTTACTCCAAAGAGCGTTTGTATGTTTTGCCAGGCTTCCCACCTATCGTAACTTGAGCGACGGAATTCGTTTCACGGAGTTTTTTACTTTGCTGTCTTATAAAGATATGCACTCTGTTCCGTAGTGTAATGGGTATCATGGCATACTCTATGGGTCTGTGAGAACAGTTTCCTGGGTGAGCATCCATGCCTCAGCTCCGTAGGTCATTGTGAACAAGACATTGGTTATATGGCAGGGCAAATTGAAACCAGACGTTAATGTTTCTCCAAGGAAAGCACATGCTAATACACGTGACATTTATTTTGTCTTTTGAATTTCCTTATGATATCTACTGTTACAATAATAGAGGAGCACAACGGCAAATGTCACTGATAAGCTAGGCTGGATTTATATCCAGCAAAAATAAAATATAATAAATATAAATAATAGTTATTAAATGCTAAATATTAATGTGAACACCATTAACAATTAACGTATACTTTACAATAAATATATTTTATGTTGGCAAGCATAAAGAAAGTGACAGGAAGGATATGGCGGGTTTGGACAAGTTTTAATGGCGGCGGCTTGAGTAGTTGAGTGGCGAAAAGGAAGGCGTTTGATAATGTGTTGGAGTTCTGTAAATGAATAACAAATAATTATGTGGTCGGAGTTTGATGCAATGGTCCTCACAGGTGTCCATCGATCCAGTACGAAACCTAGAACACAAATAAAAGAGATGTCGAATGGCGAGTTTACCAACTAGCAGATAAGTTTTAGAGTTTATAATAATATAATATTTTATCCTTTTAAGACTACCTTTTTTTCTGTTAACCCGGTGGAAATCTCTACGGACCGTCAGGAGAGCGGCGAGGGCCGACCCCAGATGTGTCGGACCTGCCCCGACTAAAACCACCGGGGTGTTCCTTCCCCCGTCTGCTGGATGCTAAGGGCAAAGCCGAGCCATCTTCCTCGGCATCCGGCGACGTCCGGCCTAGTGCAGGCCTCACCTACTAGGCGGCGGGCGGTTAAATAGTCGCCAACCCCGCGTACACCTAACACATTTCGTGAAGAGTGGTGTAGAGTGCCACTCCCCCCTCGTCTCCTTGAAATAGTCATTGGAGCGGTGTGCGGGAACACATCGCACACCGCTCACGTTATGATGTCTACCTTCTTCAACAGTTTTTTTTAATAATGAAATATCAGGATTTGCCTCGTTACGATTTTATAATAGTTAAGATTTATTTTAACACTTGGCATGCGGGCGTACTTCGCCGCAGAATTACACGTGCAGCGGGCGTTTCTTCGTGAATCGAGCGGAACTTTGGTTTTTCAGAAGGATGGGACTTAATCGAAAACTACTTAGTTTTTATGGACGAACCTTTTGTTATTTTACAACTACAAGTAGGACCGATAATGTGTTAATAGTTAACCTAACTTCAAATTGGCAAAACACGGCTTAGTACGGTTACCGGGTTCCCACCACAAATCTACTAAATACGTATTTTTACGTGACCCGCACTCTAGTGACACTGCAAAAAACGTAAAAATACGTTGCCCGCATGCCAAGTGTTAAGAAGGAAAATGATCAGGTTTATAGGAATTCTGTGCATTCAATAAAATTTTCTACAGCGAACCTACGTTGTGAATTTAATAACGAATTCTTTACGGTGATATTAAAATATTTATTATGTAGAAATGACGTTTGAAGGCAGAATATATTGAATATCTATTTAGTTATCGTAGCAAGATCGTTTTGTTAGATAAATAATTATGTTCCCATAGACAAGATAGAATTGGAATTATGAAGAAACTACATACATATACGGTAGCAGCGTGCATAGATAATCGACGGGGTAAGTAGAGATAATATTTTTTTAACGAATAATAATAATCATGGGGTGAAAGGCTATTTGGCTTATGTGCCACTTTTTGGTGATTTAGAAATATATATTTTCTGAATCGGTAAAAACGCTGAAACCGAAAATGTGTATTACAAAATATCGCCAAAAAATGTCACTTAAAACAAATATCCTTTCGTATTATAATATTTCATCATGCTATATATCTTTCGGGGTGAGCAGAGATACATAAATCGCTGTACCCACTATCCGCTTATATTTCGCATCATACGTGACCAGTAGCGAGACTGACCGCGCTTTCTTATAGCCCTAGTACACAGGATATGTTTTCCTTTACCAGAGGGCATGTAGTCCCCAAGCCTCTACTTACACTCTAATAAATCGTCAATTGCATATAAATATATTCATTCGTTATTCATTAATGTTTAAAAGTATTTTAAAGTATAAGTAACGTTTATGAAACTAGGCATTTGATACTAAAATAGTTACTTTGTAATATGTAAGGAAAATACCCAGAAAAGGAAGAAATTTTCGTCGTCACGTATTAATTTATTTGCAGATTTCTACTTATCCCCCGAGGTGTAAGCCGTGGCATTGACATTGATAAAGCGAACCAATAAAGAAACGCGTCGACACAAATAAAAATGTCCAGTGTAACAAAGTTTATTTGTTGTTAGAATGAAGAGTGACTGGTATTGTCTTTTCAACTCCGAGAACACTTTATGTGGCTTATCGTACACTTTAAGCATGTGGCGTAGCACGAAGCTATAGCTAAGTAAGATATACAACTTGTAAAGTATTGAAACTAATTCCAGAAACTTGTTTGTTTAGTTTCGTTTTTTTGAATCCATTTCAGTTACTTTTAATATTGGTAATATTGTTCATGGAATTTATAAAGTTTTCATTACTTGTGCCAAATGATATTTTACTATACATCCTAAATAATAAGCGCGCATTGTTTTTGAGATAAATAAATGCCAATATGATTTCATTTACGAAAAACGAAGTCTGGTTAAGCAAGCAATTATGTTTGATTAATTTCAAATTTAATAATAATAATATTTATATCGTCACACTATATTCCCTGCAAGGTGAGCAGAGCTACATTAGTGGCTGTATTCACTTTGCGCTTATATGTCGTGCTTAACGTGATCAGTAGTCCGAGATGGGCAAAATGTAATCTGATCAATGATGAACGATTACAAAATGTAGTCGTTACTTTAATTTCCTTGCTTTGTAATCATGATTAAAGCCATTTAAAACATTAAGAAGTCATAAATGTATATGCAATCTAGGATTTTGTAGTGTTTAAAACATAAATGAGCAAAATGCAGTCATATTAATAGTAAAAAATGTAAAATGTAATCGTTATTCATTATTCTGATTACATTTTGCCCATCTATGTCAGTAGCGCAGCTTATCGCCGTTCTTAAACCACTAACACCATTTGTATCAGATGCTATGCGGGTTTCTTCACGTTGTTATTCTTTACTGGTGATCATGTGGGGCATAAATACGTACGTAATCTGTAAAAACCCAGAGGTACGTACCAGGATTTGAATCTACGTTAGAAAACGGTCCATTATCTACTAGACCGCTACAATTTTAAACTTATAAAAATACTAATTTAGTTGGATATGCTAGAGGTCCACTTGATTTGAAGACAGATTGTGTTTCGTTTCTATCCTGTGTATTATTTTCTTTTGAACTAACTTTGTGAATATTGCTCAGTAAAGTAAGTACATCGAATGACAATTACTTACAAATAGTGATTTTTGTAAAAATTAGAATTTTACATGTTCAAAATCTACCTTTTAAAGCTTAAGCATTTCGTATAAACAGATTTTCAAAAGTATCAAGAAATTAAGGAATATGTGTAAATTATTTTTCGTGTATGAACTTATATAGACATTAGAAATAGTAATTTTTTTTGGCTGATCGTGAAATTTATGTTTTTTTTTATCGAGTATAGCAAGAAATGTAATGATTACACAAAATATATTACAATGTATATTAAGTGTGTGGCTGACCGAATATCATTGAACATTTATCCGGTTATATATCTTAACTCGGCCGAATGAAACTGAAAATTATTCAGACGTATCGCATGGCTGATTTATAGCATCGCCCACGCACTGTGACGTCGCCTTTACAAATATCACACGTGCCTCGAAGTTTAGATTTCAGTTTGGTCTCCGAGCTTCTTGTGTGAACACATCCTATATTAACTGACGTGTATTTTTTTTTAAGTTAAGTCTTACAAGGTAAGTTATATTAAATTTAAGTTGCAATTTATCCATATGTCTATAATAATATTTTGAAAAATAATACTTGTTTGTATGTGAGCTATAATCTTCGAAACTATCCATTCTATTTCATTTGACCAATATTTTGAATAGATCTTCAGGATGGGCATAGGCTATATAATTTTCTGTATTAAAGACATGAAACAAGGAAAATATTCTATAAAACAATAATTTGTGCTTTCTTGTAACTAGTAAAAATATAAATAACTATATTCCATAACAAATTATAAAGAAAAATCAATGAAGAAATGATAATTGATCCGTTAAAAATGTAGACACCGTAGCGCTTGTAGCGCACGATTGATTGGTAAATATCTAAAGTTTCTTTTACCTATATTTAGTTAAACAGGTATTGACTAGTTGTCCCTTCGTACTTTATCATGGCTTAGGACAGACAAAATATCTACTTGAAAATTAATTGATTCGTTATTCATTCATGGGTAAAATTATCTATAAATATTACGGAACTATTTTGTCTATAATACTACAATTATCTACAACTCCAAAGTACGCGACAGAAATGTTCTATAAAGCCGCTGGTTTGTTGCGGTTCTGTAAGGTTTTAGTATGTGGGGAAATTTCAACAACCGATAGCGAATGGTGCATATTTGAAACAACGCTGGAGGCACCAAGGTATATAGTTTTTCAAAACACTCTCTATTGTACAAACGATAAAACACATGTAGAGATGCAACGTCTAGGCGTAATTTTGGGGTTCCAAGCTGTTGATGACTCAACATAATGAAAAATTAACTTGATGGAAAGTTGCTACTATCGCTTATAATTGAATAACCAGTAATTTGCATCCTGCTATCGACCTTTAGGATGAAGAGGAAAGGGAGTGGAACATACGCGAGTATTTTTTTTTATCCTATTTATTTCGAGGACTTTTATATGTGTACGTATGACAGCTCCATCGTACCCTAATACAGAAATACCTAACATATGACATATGGGGCCATTGACCTGAACAGGCCAGACGCCTCATCAGATAACAGTTCTGTTGAGACTTTGTTAAACATCCCGACGGCAAGTCCGTTCAGAGCAAAGGCACTCACAAACGCCTCTCTTACAGATTCAGATCGGACACATTCCATATACGCGAGTAGTATTGTATACATTATACTTAAATAAGTATAATGACTATAATAAAGCTAATGTTAACTGCCGGACGAGGAAAAAAAACGCCAGAATATATCTCTTTCGGTGTAAGTAGAGATACATTATTGGCTATAGCCCAACATCACCAGTATTGCTAGCTTATAGCCCTGACATTTCTATTAGATGTTATACGGGTTTCCTCTAGAAATAACCAGAGGTGCGTGCCAGGATTCGAACCTTTGACCATTCGCATTGCCACACATAGATGTCGGTCCCTTATCCATTAGGCTAACACAACCACAAAAATTAATTTAATATAATTAATAAAACAATTTAAGAAAAAGATTAAAATAAAATATAGATACTGTGGATGCAGTTCTAAAATGATAAGTTAAATTACACGTATAATAATTGTATTGAAAGAAGATAAAAGAAGAATATTATTGTAAAGAAGAGAGTTACAAAAGATGATGAAGCGTAATGATAAAATATAGTAAATATAAAATGTGTAAAACAGATTCTCAGCAACATAGAACGATTATCTTATCTACCCTCTTATTAAGAGCTTTGTGATTTGTTTAGATAACGCCCCTTCATTATATATGTATGCACTCGTGTCGCTTATCACACAACTTGGCATTGCACTTAATTTCACCGGATTATCGATGGATTTGACTACTTATTGATTTATATATTTATCTTACCATTGCCTGTACCTAAACGACTTTGAAATTGCAATAGTGGTAGGGTGACTGCCCGAACTGGGTCATGACCATAGTACACAACTGTAAAGACCGTCATAGTGACTCGCTTTTGCTTGTCGCGTTTCGGGATCAGCCTGTGTATATCCAGTAACTCATGTACCTAGAGACCTTGAGTCGTGGTATATGTCGGCTGAAATGACGAAGGAGACCATCAATGGATTTTCATCCTTTGATGGTCGCTTTCGTTTTTGGACTTCACTGTACTTACCATCAGATGCACCGTAGTCACTATGTCGAACCAGTGTAAAGAAAAAAAAATGGTGGTTAGGTAAGGTTGCTAAACTCTTTGAGTAGTGAGAGTGCCTTACCAAGGCTGCACAGAGTATCGATGATGAGGCCCCAGTCGAATCCTCGATCCTGGTAGATGGAAGGTGGAACATCCCGGAGGCTTAAGTCGGTGCGAGTCCGGCACACCAGGAGGGCAGCCCTCACCACCTCCTGACGGTCCATAACGGATTTACCCAGAATTACCAAAAAAAAAGTTGCTAAACTCTAAATTACTTTGTGACACGCATTTTCTGTTTTGTCCAATCGGCTTGAAATTTAGTACTGAGGGTTTTTGGGGTCGCTGATTACGATTCTAAATGGCAAATTTCAATTCAAAATTCAAAATGGCAGATCAATATGGCGGACCGAAAATAAAAAAAATATTTTAACCGCATGATATTTGGCACTACATTTTGAAATTTTTAGGACGGAATCGTTATCAGCGACCCCAAAACTTCCTGAGTACGAAATTTTGAGCTAATCCCACGTAAGGAAAAATATGTACTACAAAAACTTCTAGACATAATGAATTTTCTCCAGAACCATTGCGATTTGTTAAGGTTTGTTTATGTGCATAAACAAAACCATCCATGATTTTTAATTATTCCACATCAATTCTTATTCTTGAATATATGACTGATGCTGAAACACCAAAAACAAGATCGCGAATTCGGTCGAAATTGCTCAGAAAATTGTTCTAAAACAGGTGGCGCTCTGAGAGTGCCACCGTGATAAAAAGGGTTAAGCGCAGGCTTGAAACGCACCTCACAGCGCTGCACAGTTGCCTATATCGAAAACTTTCGCATTTCATACAGAGGAGTACATCGCGACCAGGCAACCACGGTTGGGCGGCAGTTCCGAAATCACGACTTTCAGAATAATACACACGTCTTAAGAGCAATATATTTTTGTTACAGACTCAGAAATCAGTAACAACTACAAATCTTTCATAAAGCGATGTAACAATCATCATCCATCATGAATACGCTATATTTTATATTTATATTCCTTGCCAAATCATGTTTATGCCAAGATAAGAACAAATTGTTTGGAGATATCAATAAAGAGTATAATAACTTCAACGCTATATCTGCATCCTTAAGTTGGGAGTCATCAGTAAACCCAGGCAAGGATTTGCAGTCTCAAACAGCTGAATACCAAAAAGAGTTGATATCCTGGCAGCAGAGGACTTGTGACAAGCTTTTGGAATACTATTCTCGTGGTTTATTCAACAGCACCGAAACCAGACAGATGTATCTTCTTTGCAGAGGTCCCAAGTTCACATACGATGAAGCAAGGTGATGTTCTCTGTTTTTTTTTTATTATTACACGCTGTATATTTACTCAATTTTTGTTTATGAATATAAGGGAATCTCTCTGTTAACTGACCTACTTAGTGACTTCTGAATAGTTTGAAATTAGGTGCTAATCATAAGTCATATTAAGAGCTGATAAGAAAATAATGATTGATGACAATAAATTGGCATTTCCACTCCTGGTGGGATAATCCTTAGTAATCAGGTTAGTGAACAATGGTATATGTAAAGTTCGTTATTACGAGTAACACTAGATTTACCAACACAAGTCAAAATGAGTATTTTTTTAGTATTTTTTTCTTTTCTAATATTTTTTCATTCTGAAAAATAGCATGTGTTTTACTAATACAAGATATTGATAGATATAATGGAATTAATTTTATTTATAACAAAGCAAAATAAACCATGTTATACCTATTTCTAAAACAGATATAAATTGTTCGCTGGTATATCTACTGTTAAATACGAATGCTAAGCTTGCATTCTTTGATTATCTAGCTTTAACCGACTTTCTAAGAATAAATAATAATCTTAAACCTACTAATCAGACTTTGCCATTATTGAAGTAAGTGTCTCGTAAAATAATACGTAACTAGGTACTGACTTTATAATTGATAAAGTCTGATTGGTTGGATGAGAAAAGCAAAAGATCGAGCTCAGTGGCAAACCTTGGGAGAGGGGTATGCTTAGAAATCACTTGAAATTGGCTATTAACTGTCGTAAATGCAAATAAAAGATGCTAGTTCAATGTCATTTTTCTATTAACAGACTTTAATGTCTGGGGCATGTGCGTAGTTGCCATCGCTGCCTCGCGCACACTTCTAGAGCTATCTACACCGGCGCTCCGTTATTTAATTTTCAAGTCACTTGATTTTTTTTTTTAAAAGGTTTTTTTATCACCAATTGGCTCTATGAGGTTACCAGGGAAACATCTGGCTGAGCAGCATAAAAAGAATCGAATCAGGTCTTGTGGGAGGTCATTTACATGTTTGTTTTAACTATGTCTCAGTTTTAATAAAACGATAACCTTTAAAATTAATCAATTTAATGTGATTAATCAATTATTAATCCAGATTATCAAGTAAGCTGTATGAAGAATTACAATCCATTTACACCAACGCTGAAGTCTGCATACCGACTGCTGCAAAAGTTAACAAGAACGATTTAGAAGCAATAGAATCGGCCATTTTGCATTATTTAATAACTGTCAAAAATAATTTTAAAACAAATGATTACATTACTTACGCGGCTAAGATAACCACTTATAGCAAATGGGACAAAGGTAATGCTTTTTGTATTCAAGGAGAAGATGAGTTCGAGCAAATGACAGTTTATTCAAAGGTGGAAGAAGTGTTGCGATGGCTATGGTTGGTTTGGAGGGAGAAAGTCGGACCACCAATAAAAGAACCGTACAGGAAATTTGTTAATATCGAAAATCAAGCTGCGAGGCGTAATGGTAAGTCAACTAAGGATGAGATTGATATTTGATACTTCGAATTTGCTAACACTTTTCTTAACTATAACATATTATGTTATTTTTGATGTCCTAGTTTGTTCGTAGGTAATCGCGCCAAAAGGCACAACCCCAGAACATCAAAACAATAAAATGTAAACGCACCTAAACGTAAACGCCATCTGGTTAATTCACTTCTTAACGTCCTCGCTTTCAAACTACAAACCTCGCATCGCAGCCTTTTCCTTCACAATCGCATCTAATAATTATTTTAACTTCGTTATATATATATATATATATATTATAAATCCTCACAAACACCATACTCCACATCATAAACATTCAATTACATACATAGTGAGTGGTTTGTAAAGTGCCTGAATACCGCTGCCAACCGGTAAGTACTTGATTTGTCTCAAATAATCGCAATCTTTTATCCCGCCTACGAGGGTGCATTTGTGCAACGGCATAAGTACAATATTTATCACGGCCCGCGTAGTAGGTTTGATCCCTGGCACTTGTCATTAGGTATTTCTAAATTAATTATGGACTTAAGCACATACTCACTGCTATAGAAAATCCACATCTAATAAAATGCCTATGCACTAGTCCTGTGAGCACAGCGATCACTACAACTATTTTAATTGGATATGATAAGCGCCATCTGAATTCCAGGCTATTCAGATATAGGGTCATCATGGCGGAAAGATCTAGAGATACCAAATTTAAGACGAGTCTGCAGGCGTTTGTATGAAAATATATTGCCAATGTATAAAATGTTACACGGAGTGGCCAGATTCTATCTGAGAAAACACTATGGAGATATTGTCCCAGAAAAGGGGCCTATTCCGGCGCATTTGTTGGGTAAATACTGTGAATCCATTATAATTTAGATATTGAATACATTTCGTTTATAAAATATTTATTAAATAAATATTTTAGGCGATCTATGGTCTCAAAACTGGGAACCTTTGGCTCAATTGATATTAAAAGAATCAATTGATTTGAACCACAATATCAAGGTGAAAAACTGGACTATATCACACATGGTACGAATATCTACATCTTATAAATAAATATCTATATTGTCTATAGTAAATGAGAGTGTAGTTACGTCTTTTAGTTTCAGTTGAAAGCGTGTTGTAGATAGACGTTTATGAAGATGTATGAAAGATGCTTTAGCATAGGTGATCCCACAAAATGGAATTTAATTTAACGTCAGATATGCTAACCTTTTTTTAATATTTGAATTTGTTCCTACAGTCATAGGGGTTTTAAATGTTTTTAATGATAATAAGTGTTATAGTCAGTACAATAAATTGTGTGAAATATCTACTTATAATTTAAACAAAATGATCGTCGTAAAAGAAATAAAAATTAGTTACTATTTTAAGGTAAAAAGAGCAGAAGATTTCTTCATATCTATTGGTTTGCCGCCAATGACTGAGACCTTTTGGAGTGAATCTGTGTTTGAGCGGCAAAATAATAGTATGAGATGCCATGGGACTGCGGCTGATATGTTTAAAAAGGGCGATTTCAGGTTGGTGTCTGATCTACATAAAGTGTTTCATTGAAATATTTATTGACGACTAGCTGTCCCGGCGGACCTTGTTCTGCCCTGTTTATTTAAAACAAAGTTACATTGTTTTTTTTTATGTTAATAAGTGCCCCGTCAGATTTCATTCTACCAAAAGTTATTGGCCTGTCGCAGTCTAATAGAAATAAAATTGCATTGAAAGACTTAAGTCATATCTAAGGGGATGATATTTTTACTATAATGCCTTATGGGACATTTTTGGTTATTTGTTGTTTGATTACTTGGCGTATAGATTATAATTTTCATTAATGACATGCAACCTCTGATCATTTTGAAGGCATACCTTTGTTTTGTTTTGATTGACATCATATCTTTGACAGCTGGGGACAGGGTGGTTTGTATGGGAAAACGAAATTGTTGTTGTTACTATATTCAAGCTATATTCAAGCCTTAGATTATAATTCAAGCTATATTCCTAGCATTTTTTTCATTTATACTCACCTTTTAAATCTTCTTTGACTTGAACAATTAATTCAAAACCAAAATTAGCCGAATCGGTTCAGCTGTTCTCGAGTTTTAGCAAGACTAACGAACAGCAATTGATTTTTATATATATAGATATATATATATATATACATAGATTTGATAGAATAATTTTAATAATGATGAAGATAAGGATGAGGATAATGATTGGGATGATATAGGTCTTGTATAAACAATCATTGATGATGTAGTTGTTTTTATTAATGTTGTAGATACGTAGGGGCGTTACCTTGCTCAGGGTGTTCTATCTTATGCCGTGTACAGTTGAGTTGTTAATTATTCATTCAACTTTCGCCTTTCTAAAACCAAGTTAGTTGTTTTTTTTAATAGTCACAGTTTTACTTTAATTTTTACTTCCAAAGTATCTACATGCCGTGGAATGGACGTCCAGTTAACGTGTTTTTCCTCTTGTGAATATTAAAAGAAGTGTTCAGAGGCTTATGAATAGGGCAATATGAGACTCCTAATAGTTATGATTGCCTTTTAGATTGAATTGTATTTAATATCACATGCAGCGTAATTGCATTGCAGAAGCAATATTAGAATAGATTTATATCTATCTTCGGTGTCGTGTTTAAAAGCATGTAATCTTTTTTAGAATGTTATATTGTATTGATATATCTATGGAAGATTTTTATGGCTTGCATCACGAATTGGGACACATACAGTATTACATGGCTTATGAAAAACAACCAGCAATATTTAGGGTAAGTCCATCTTGTTCTTAAGTCTAAAAAGCGTGACACAGTTTGATTGTAACTGAATTAATATTCCAAAATGAGTTTTCTGCTACCGGGTAGTTTCTTCCATTCATTGCTATTTTCCGTATAATTACTGTAAAGGATAACTAACCATGATTATTAAACTTAATATTTCCATATAATACAAAATTTATCGGGTCTTATACGGGATGAAACTTTAATTAATTTCTGTAGTCATGGGCAGACTTGAACGCCGCGGTGTCTTGTCAGGGACGGCAAATTGCTTTATCTAACCGGTTTTTTTTTTTCTTGATAATTCATGTATAAGGTTCGATAAAGAATTTATAATAAAGGCGAGAGTTTAAAACATTTTAAAATATTTTCAGCAAGCAAATGCAGCATTTCATGAAGCTATCGGAGATACTATCATGCTTGGAGTGATTACACCTCAGCATTTACATCGACTAGGACTTATTAACGATGAAGCATTGTATAATGTAGATATAAGAAATACTGTGGCTAATATAACTCCCGACAATTCACTTAGTGCGGAAGATATAAAATATATGAGAAAGAAAAGACAGATTGTCTACAATAATAAAGTGTCTGATATCACAAATTATACAGGCAAAGTGTATGTAGACAAAGGAATTATCACTAAACCTCACACACAGAAAATGAAAATAAATCAGAAGAAAAATCACGGAGTATGTAATAAAACAAATACAATTTGTTATAAACGAGAACCAAAACGAAGCAAAAGAGTTAGACGTGACGAAGATACTTATGAAAAAATTAACAATAAGACGAATGAGCATGAAATATTAAATATTAAAGATTCTAAACAAGTAAAATTGTTAAATAAAGACATGAATGATTTATATTCAATACATAAAAGACAAAATATCAAAATAAGCCCCATTCAAGAAGTTTATTTATATTCAGGTAGCGATAAAAAAGTAGCACAACTAAGAGAAAATTATAAAAGTAATAATATGGTTAAAGAATTAAAAAACTTAGGAATAAATAAGGATTCACTTGAAATAGAGTACATAAAAGAAAATATTCAGGACAATCCACTATTTAATATGAAACTAGATGATGTACTTATGTTCAAACAGGCTTTGAACAAAATCCCACAGATACCATTTGCATTACTCATTGATGAATATAGGTGGAAATATTTCGAAGGAAATCTGAAGAAGGCCAATGGCAATTTTTGGAAAATGGCTTTGGAGTTACAAGGTATAGCTCCACCAGAGTTTAGAGGAGAGGAATATTTCGACGCTGGAGCCAAATTTCATGTGCCAGATAACACTCCGTACATAAGGTGAATGAAAATGAATTTTGACTAAATATAAAATGTTTTGGTGATATTGGATATGGATATCTAGATCACGATTATATACATATATATACCTAGCTTCAAAGTCCACCACAGTTATTAGTTTTAGCTAGTTGTGTTTTAGGATCAGCAAGATTACATATTCTTTCTATTATCTTATAAACCTTTCACTACAGTATGTGTAGCTTGAAATAACAACGGTAACTGTCAGTAAATTCTCATTTAGAAGTACCACTCCATTATTGGGCTGCATTAGGCTTGTGCCGTGTAAAACTGTAAAACATGCCCTTGTGGGTGGCACCCTGTTAATATTTCTTCATGTATTTTTAGTATTAATACACGCTTTAGAAAAATGACTGAATTCAATTAAACGGCTAAACTATGACTTTATATAAAATCAAGCAAGACAAGTCTAAAAATTACAAATAAATCTGATTATACACGTTATTTTATTAAAGAGAGCTCCGAGGCAATATAGAAACTTTAATATTTTATAATTAAAAGGCATTTTAATCCACTGGTGAGATGTTACTACATTTTTTTGTGAATCTTTTACAACTTCACTGGTTGATAGGAGCAAGCAGTTAAGGTGTGCGACTCAACCAGCGAATTTTGTGGGTTGGTAGTAACCCTTAGGTACGGATCTCGGTTTGGGTGGCCACCAAGGAAAAATGGTAACTCTTGTGGCATACAATGATTAACAATATTGTTCTTATAGGTACTTTCTAAGCAGTTTTCTACAATATCAATTGTTCGAGACACTGTGCAAAGCAGCAGTGTTTGGTCGTCGTAACTCCGAGCAACCTTTACCAGAGACAATTTCCATGAATAGATGTGATATATACGGCTCCAAGACTGTTGGGAAAATTTTACTGTAAGTGTGCTAAATTTTATTAAAAACATTTTCGTGTAAACATTTTGCTAAGTCTCAATCGCTTTTGGCAACTAAAGTGAGAACCATAAAAAAACACTTCTTTAAAATTCTGTAAATTTGAGGTGAAGCAGAGATATTGTCTCACTAAGGCGGAGATTTATAAATGGAACTTTAAGTTTGCTTAGACTTTACAAAAACTGCACAATTTATATTACTCAATGAATGGCAAAGGTTTTGGTAAGTCGCCAATTTTGTTGACGTGGACTCTGCGAATATTATGGCTATACTCAAGTTCCTATTATATATTCAGTTTTTTGTCAAAACGAATTAATTTTTTGAGCAAAGCAAAACACTTAAGCAAAGTAGAAATAGCTTCTATAAATTTTGGATGTCGAAGCTGCTCGCGTCCGTAGGCTTTACCCTAGTTTCCCTACACGTGACTCCCGGGTGGTGCTAAACGAGCAGCAGCGAGCTGGTAGGGCGTCGGTGCCCGTCTGGATCGCGACCACAGTACATGGGTGTAAAGCCCGTCATAGTGACCAGTTTCGGCTTGTCGCGTTTCGGGATCAGCTTGTGTATATCCAGTAACTCATATACCTAGAGACCTTCAGTCGTTGTATATGTGGGCCGACATGACGATGTAGACTATTAATGGATTTTCATCCTTTGATAGTCGCTTTAATTTTTGGACCACACTGTACTTACCATCAGGTACTCTGTAGTCACTATGTCGAGCCAGTGTAAAAAAAAACAGTCTAAGTCTTTTCTAGCGTCTGTATTATGACGAGAGTTCTGAAGAGTTATTTAACCTTGTTTCGCTCTCTCCCTTCCTTAAAAGAACCACGCGCGCAGGCTCATGGAGTTACCGCTACAGGTACGGCAACTCACATACCGGCTAGGACTAGGAAGTTCTCTAACTCTTACTGCAGCCGACTCGTTGGGCTGTTGAGTGGTCTTCCGGCGAGCGTGTTCCCACCGTCCTATGATATGGAGTCCTTTAAGCTTAGCGTGAAGAGATATTTGTAGAGACCGGTATGATCGCTGTTACTACGGATGGGTTTTTTCTTACCTTTTGATAGTTTTTGTTTTTTGGACTGCACAATACTTACCATCAAACGTATTGTGCTCATTCTACCGAGCATGGATAAATAAGGCCTCTTTATAATAATAATATAATTAAAGTAGTATTGTTAATAGTAAATTGTGAGTTTTCAAATGTATTTTTATCGAAATTTCAGAGATTTTATGTCACGTGGTAACTCGCAAGACTGGCGTGATATATTGCAAGGAGCAACAGGGCAGCGCGAAATTTCGTCTGCGGCTCTTCAACGATATTACCGCCCTCTATTCCATTTATTAAGAAAACTAGTGCGTAAATATAGCATTCCCATCGGGTGGTGAAGAGACCCATAAATGATACGCCAAAGTTGTTTAATAACTGTAGCTGCTTTAATTGTAATTTCAATACAAAGTTATTAAAAAACAAGGAATATCAAGATTTACCAATTAAAAAATATTAACGAAGATAGTTTCGACTTTTGTTTAAAAAAATATGGCAGTTTTTTTATCTATACTTAATATTCTATATTTTTCCTATTTTATTGAAAAGTTTTTTTTTGATAATTAAAATATATTATTAGAATAAAAATACTGCCATTTGCCTTTGGGCCCGACAAACAAGTAGGAGGAATTCCCCAGTGGTTTTAGTTCTTAAGGCTGAAATGTATAGACGCTATTTCGACTTTGCTTAGCAACATTCTCAAAAAATAAAACGTTTTGAAAAAAAAAAAAAACTAAATACATTTTTTACACTGGCTCGACATAGTGACTACAGAGTACCTGATGGTAAGTACAGTGTAGTCCAAAAACGAATGTGACCATCAAAGGATAAAAATTCATTGATAGTCTCTATCGTCATGTCGGCCCACATATACCACGACTGAAAGTCTTTAGGTATATGAGCTACTGGATATACACAAGCTGATCTCGAAACGCGACAAGCCGAAACTGGTCACTATGACGGGCTTTACACCCATGTTCTGTGGTCGCGATCCAGACGGGCACCGACGCCCTACCACCTCGCTACTGCTCGTTTAGCACCACCCAGGAGCCACGTGTAGGGAAACTAGGGTAAAGCTTACGGACGCGAGCAGCTGCGACTTACTCGACTCGACATAATAGGAACTTGAGTATAACCATAGTATTCGTAGAGCTAAGTCCATGTTGACAAAATCGGTGACTTACCAAACCCTTTGACAACCATTGAGTAATAAAAATTGTGATGTTTTAGTAAAGACTAAGCAAATATAAAGATGCGTCTATAAATCTCAGGCTTAGAGCTTAAACCACCGCGGTCGCTGTACTCACGATGGTCCTGACTGTCCATGAGAATTGCTACCGAGTTGCAAAAAAGATTGGTTAGACTATCTGAAACAATATGGTCAAAAGAAAACCACTGTTTTAAATTAACAATAAATACACTTTATTAAATTATTAAATAGTGCATTACAAACGTAGTTTTGTTTTTAACTCTTACTTAAATGTTACATTAAAAAGGTAAAAACAAAAAACGAAAACAACATTTGAAAATAAATTAAAAGCTTTAGCATAAGTTACATAAATCAATTTAAAATTATTACTTATTTACATTTAATGGTAAAAATGGTCAAAGTATTAAAAATATGTTCAGTTTTTTGTATTTACAATAATAAAACGTATTTACAAATACAATAGATACAGGGACTTATGAATTATTTCTCGAAAATGTTTAGCCTTTATTGATTTGTGTTAAAAGTTCAAACATTTGAAACAATACAGAAATACCTCAATAGCATTTACATAAAAAATGTAAAACCTACAAAACTTAACGTATTTGAGTATTGAAATTTAATAAAGAAAAAAATATCACAACAATTTCTTAGTATTTATTTTTAAAACATTTTATTTGACAGTTTTTTTCTCTCTCCCGCTATGGGAAATGGAATTATTTTATGATATTATTTAAATCTAAAGTTTTTCGAAGTTCTGAGTGTACGCAAAACGTAATTTTATTGTAATTACTATGGAAATTTCAGGGCTTCATAAAACTTCAGGAAATGCTGTAGATTAATATAAAAATATGCATGCTTTGTGCGCAAAATATACTGCTTACTTTACAACAGATAATTATTAAATTATAATAGGCTTGACTGTATCAAAATTATCTATGGCTCAATATTGTCATCTCTAGATGAAATGTAAGTAATTAATGTTCACGAAATACATTGAATATTTGCACGTTTGGTCTTTGCATGTGTGCGATAGTTGACACATTGCGGACCGGCTAGGCACACAATTAAAAACGGCTTAGTATATCTCAAAAAGTAGTGCAACCTTTCTTGATTATAAAGGTTGTAAGTAGAAGTAACAGCCGCAGTACTTTGCGGTGGCCAGCAGCAAGCAAAACTGGTTTGTACCGGTATAGATTTATAGAGCATATTCTGATAAAACAGCAATGCGTCACGGCAATATGTGCTGATGACGACCTATGGCTAGAATCATTGCTTCACCGGGATATGCTCCATACAAATCTATACAACCTGGCCTTTCGTTTGCTTCCTAGAAATATTGTTGTTGCAGCTTTGTCGACATAAACAGTAGCGTGCATTGCATAGAAGCATAAAAATCTTGTTATATTTGGACATTTAATAAATATATTGACTTAAAAGGTCAAATTTGGCTTCTAAAACTCAGAATATAGTAAATACAAGATTTTAAATCAATATATTTATTAAATATTCAAATATAAGAGGCTATTTATGCTTCAATGGAATGCACGCCACTGCAATTAAATTATCTTTGTTTTATTCTTGCCTTGTACCTTTGTATATACATTCAGAACTTAAAAAATCTTTAAATATGTATATGAATAATCCGATATTGTAGTATTTGTGCAAAATTTCTACCTATATTCAGTTAATTTTACATAAACATAAGAGGTTATAATTAGTTATAGGTAGAATATTTTGCATATGCATAAATAAATTCGTTGTTTTAAAATCTAGGTTCAATTCATTTATATCTTAGGATAATTTACAATTGATTTGATGTTATTATAGTTTAACTTCGTTAAACAAGACACTCCCGATGTTTTGCGGTACTCGGGATAGGAATGAGCTATATCGATCATGCAATAACAGACAGCCACACATCATAATTTCTATTTAACCTATTATAATTTCTATTTACTTGTCATTAACCCACTGATTGCCAGAAATATTTAGAGCGTTTAGCCCTGGGTGCCAAGGTATTATTTTGATGAGTACATGAAAGTTTACAAAATATAATTATATTATTAAAATTAGATAATTATATAACAATCGACAAACTTTAATAAATAGTAATTAAACATTACAACTCTAATGTAACAGCACTACCCTAGCAGTCCGCCATAAAACTCCACTATGTGTTTAATTCTACAATATTAA
This sequence comes from Automeris io, assembly GCA_036320925.1. Taxonomy (NCBI): domain Eukaryota; kingdom Metazoa; phylum Arthropoda; class Insecta; order Lepidoptera; family Saturniidae; genus Automeris; species Automeris io. The sequence continues at coordinate 11,439,642 of JAUDJH010000017.1, read as the reverse complement.
GTTACTGATATACTATTATATACAGTATACAGTAACTTTTATTGAAAAAAAAAATGAACTGAAATGGCCATTTGTATTTAACCTAAAATTGCAGCACGCACTACGAGATATCTCGTAGCCAGCAGTTTTGATACACACGCTTAACATATCATCTACATATCTCGTAGCTAGCAGTCAATGGGTTAATAGTCTTCAAGAACATAAATCTAACTTAATAAGACCAACAGTTGAAAAGTTTAGGTGTATAGAATTTTTCCTATTCTGGCGAAGAAATCATAGATAATTGACTATTGCAAACATAAGTATATCTGAAATTTATTTATTTTAAAGGAATACCAAGTTTACGTAAAGGTTTTTATGTTTTTCTGTCGAATCAAATAATGACATGACGATTTGAGATGATTTGTTCTAGAAATTAAAGAGGCAAGTTTATAAAGACGTAACTATCTAATAGTTTAAAGACATTAATAAGACGTTTTTAAATAGGCTATATATTTTTTTATTTTTTACTAACATACTCCTTCAATTCTGCTGCGTAAGCTACGTAAAACGTTTACGGTTATCGATTGTCGATTACAGAGTATATTCCCCTCCCGCGTCCCGCAAACCAAAGGGAGCTCCCGCTTATCGTAATCCAGTTATAGGCTTGTGTATTATTTCATGCGATTGCAAAATTAAATATAATTTGTCAATTAACGTGATTTACACTACGTCGGAGTTTTTAATATCCACTTTGACTTTTCTTTGACTTATTTAAACGTTACAAATAATATTATTTAATTAAAGATTATGGTAGGTTACCGATTTTATCAACTTGGATTTGGCTTTGTGAATACTTTGGCTGTACTCAAGTTTCTATTCTATATTCTGTTTTTTGTCAAAAACGAACTTGTTTTCATATCATAGTCAAAGTAGCGTTAATAAATTCAACCTAAAACTTATTGATGTGATTTGGGTGACATTGTTGTCCTGTATTAGGATGCACCGTGGGTTCTCAGGGGCTTCAACCCAATGAATATTTCAAATAGGAATTTTGAGGAAGTTTTTCCGAGGGTTTCCCTTCAGTAGTTGGCGATATTCCATTGAGGCAACCTTCCTTAATTGTCTCACGACATTTCCAGTTTCATCATCTTCAATAGTTTAATACATTTTAGTAAATAATTCATGCCAATAATCGCCTCTTAACTGTTAAATTGTAAAATAGATTTCAGTTTTAACAATACGACATTGTAAATATTTTATCTGTGCATTTACGCAAAAAATGCTTTAATTTTGCCTTGATACTATGGCTTGTCGAATCAGCAAAGCGTAACACGATTTCTTATATTAGTATTATTTTAAATTAACTTATATATTTAAAATAATTGATAATATACCAGATAACAGTAAAATTTAAATAACATTGTTTTTAGATCGTGGTAGGCGTACCTAAAGTAAGTTTTTCGCATGTAAGTCTGATAAATTATTTACAATGAGTATAAAACGCGGTAGTTAAGGAGTTGTTGTTTAGATATGTGAATCTTGGCGATTATTGGACGTTATATCCTACGATTTATTGGCTTGAATTGTATCTTTATTTTAATGGCTTATTAAAGGAGTGATTATACTTATCGATGTGGAATCGGCTGGTGAGATAGAGCCATGCCATAGAATTAAGAAATTTTAAAGAGATACGTTGTTGATTTCACACACATCGGTTCGGCAAAATGTGAGAATCAGTCGATCACTAAAGATGGTTAAAATTTCATTTAAGAATATAGTAATAGTTTTAGGGGCGAGTATGTGGCAGAGATGAAATGGATAACAATCCGACCGAATACCGGATTTTCCGAAAAAGCCGAAATTATTATGAAATTTGCTTTTAACCTTGTAGACATAAATAAGCTACCCATTTCATCTCAAGCATACGGTTTCTTCTATGCTATAGTGATACGTAATTGCATAGAGCGTCAGGATTCTAGCGACTAGTTGTGGCACTCGACCGTGCTCAAAGTCGTTGCCGCATCGATAATTATGGTCACTGAGAGCTGTCAAAAGGCTATGACAAGGTGGTAGCATGCGATATCCAGTCGACAGTGTGCGCGACTCGGTGGTAGATGCCCGGCTGGCCGCGACTAGCGCAGGAGTACCCGGCAGAGACGACTCCGATCAGGTACCAGCGGCCAGTCCTCTCCAACATCAGAGGCCCACCGCTGTCTCCTTGGCAGCTGTCCTTTCCCCCGCCCCTGTACCCCGCGCAGAGCATCTCGGGGTATATCACCACGTTGATACCTGAGGGGTAATTTATGAGTAAATTGAAACTTTTTATAAGAGCAACTTTTGTAAGTACCATATGTGTATGGGAGCAGAGATGGGCAAAACTTAATCTGGTTAATGATTAACGATTACAAAATGTAGTCGTAATTTTAATTTTCTTGCTCTGTAATCATGATTAAATCCATTTAAACATTAAGAAATGATAAATGTATATACAATCTTTTGTAGTGTTTAAAACGTAAAATGTAATTGTTGATATATAAAAATAAGTCCGGTTTTCCTTCCTGACGCTATAACTCCAGAACGCACGAACCGATTTCCACGGTTTTGCATTCGTTGGAAAGGTCTCGGGCTCCGTGAGGTTTATAGCAAACATAATTCATGAAAATTTTGAAAAGAAAACATGAATACGGGGATAATCATTTTTCACATACAGCGCCATCTCTGATACATAGCATGTACTACAAACCAATATGGTTTGCATGGTGGTGGAGCAGATTGCACCAGTATTTTAAGTAGATGACGCCGATGCGTTATACATTGTTTGACAGCTACTCATTGTACTCTGCTCAGTTAATTTCATGTGACATTTATTATGCGAACGTTCTTTCAAACGCTAACTAAAAACCAAAACGAAGCCATCTGGTGGCGAAACGAAGTTCGCAGGGTTTGCTAGTCGTTAATAATTTTCATTAATCTGATTACATTTTGCCCATCTAAGTATGGGAGTTTTAAGGTGAGCTTCAGATTTTGGCAGTTGCAGCTTAATAGCAGCGCCCCAACACCGGCAACCAGGTCGCAATGTGTTACTCTGTATGCATTTATACGGAAATGTGTTCGATGGGCGCCTACATCGGACTTAATTAGAACCATACCTTAACGAAAAGATAAAGAAAATTGAGGGAGAAGCTTAATTAAGCCAATAGAAAACTGCTATCTTCATAAATCGATCTAGGTCGAAGTCAGATTACCAACAGCAAATTAGTTTGTAATTTTATGGTTTTTTCGTATTTTTCTCTATACTTGTTGTGTAAGATATACTTCTTGGCAAATTCTATGATTATCGGTCAACTGGAAGTTTCTTATACCTTTTAGTCGGAAGCGTTCATTCCATAGATGTATCAAAGCATTGCATGCCCTGACGATAAATAGGTTTGGCATAAATTGTTTAAAGTTAAACAAAAAAGGAACCATTTATATTTATATCTATTCTATATTCATGCCATATATCTTTCCTATGAAAGCAATATAATATTTACTATCATAATGTAATATTCTAATTAATTACGCGAATTCTGCCTACCCTGCCCAAATATCCTATACACGTCACTGCTTTTAGTGTCCTTATGAAAAGGCATATAAGATTAAATTTACGACATAACCTTTTGGTAGAACTTGATCTTTTGGTTGACTTAGAGATACAATTTTTTCAGAGCTACAAGACACTGTTTACTTGAGTATTTGAATTGAAATTAATCTACATAACTCTACGCGTTCTTGATAAAAAAAACAGTCTCAACAAACATATAGACGGACAACAAGAAGATCTTATATCTCTAGTTTCTTTTGAGGTACGCTTCTTGCATGGGCCGTGTCAGAGTCAAGTATTTTGAGTATTGTTACCATTAGATCGATGCCAGCGCTCGCAGACCCTGTTATCAAGCACCGGCACATCCACGGCTTGCAGCGTGCGCGGTCGCAGCCGAGACCCTGGGCTCAGCGCGCCCCATCCAGCTGCCCAGCCGTACTGACCTAGGAAGTCAGATCCGCGCTCCGGCAAGCAGATCGGCGCTGGAAACACATACATACGATAGATTAGAGACAATCAGAGATAGACAAAAGTGGAAAAGAATGATCAAGGATATCCTCAGATGACAGCCTCACAATTCAATTTAAATAATCTATACGGACTGTTCAACTCGTTTTTCCCACCCTGGCTCGGTATAGTGGCTACATTGCGGCTGATGGCAAGTATACAAATATACAGTCCAAAAAACGACTTTAACTATCAACAGTAAAGAAAGAGAAACAATAGTTACAGTTATCATGCCAGCATGCACAAATATCTCTTTGTAATTCATTTAAAGGACTTAATGTCATAGCACGGTGGGAACACGCTCGCCGACCATTCCACAGATCGAAGACTCGGCTGCAGTAAGAGTTAGAGAACTTCTTAGTCCTGGCCGGGATGTGAGATACCGTATAGCGGTGACTCCGTAAACCCGCGCGCGTGGTTCATTTATTTATTTATTCACAATCATTGGACAGCACATACAATCAATTTACATACGGTACAGTTAACAAGCTGTGCCAATTACACAATGATAATATTAAAAAAAACATTCTTCAAAGAAAATAACAGTAAGCTCCCAACAATAAGAAATAAATGTGCTTGTGTTTGTTATGGCAAGGTGAGTAATAGGAAGCTGTTATATAATATATATATATATATATATATATATATATATATATATATATTGTGTGTGTAAGCTATGTTAAATGAATGCAGTGTGGCGTCTGTACCATCCTATTGCCGTTTTAACTTTAATAAAGCTAAAACTGAGGCTATGAATTTAATTCTGTTTAGGGCAAATGTGTCAATAGTCCTTACTTTTCTTAACGTTCTCGCATTTTAAACAAAACTCCGCATCGCATTCTTTTTAAACTAAAACATCGCATCGCATCCTTCTCCATTATAATCGCATATTATTCCTTTCTAACTCGCAACACACAACACAACTGCTCAAAAACCATATTCCACATTCGCATTAAAATACATACATAGTGGTTGTAAAGTGCCTGGAATACCGCTGCTCGGTAAGTACTTTTCTCATTGTCTCAGTTATCGCAATCTTCCTTTTATTTATAAATCATTCCGCCTACGAGGGTGCATTTTGTGCAACGGCATAAATTAAGACTTATGCCGGCCCGCGTATAGTTTTTTGGTTACTAAATAAATAATAAGTCCTTATTATTTATGGTAGGGAGAGGTTGGAACACGGTTAAATAATTGTTCAGAACGCTCGCCATAATACAGACGGCAGAAAGCTCTTGTTGAGGCAATATCTTTGCGCAACTGGAGCGGTTCAAGATACGCAGTAGCGTTTGGATCATTCGCAGTGCGGACAGCCCTACGTTGCAACCAATCCAAGGCGTTAAGTAACACAAATCCTGAGCAGAATTGTCCCATTCGCTTCTACATTCTTAATGCGATCTGCTAAGGAGTGGAATAAGCTTACAGCGAGCATATTGCCACGTTCTTATAACTTGAGAGCCTTTGAGAGAAGAGTTAATAGGCATTTGTTGGAAAGACGCGGTTCATAGTCGGACTCGTCTCCACTTTCCACCAGGTGTAATTGAGGTTAAGCGTCCACCTGTAAGTAATTAAAAAAAGATCTCTAAAGGTATTTATAATAAAGTTAGACTCTTCCTCTTGTTCCTTCTTCTCATTTAACCCTTTCTGTCACGCATTAATTGTTTAGTCCAATCGGTTTGAAATTTAGTAATCGGGAGTTTTCGGGGTTGCTAATTACGATTCCACCCTCAAAATTGCAAAATTCAAAATGGCGGATCCAATATGGTGGACCGAAAATGCAAAAATTCAGTCTAACCGCATGATATTTGGCACTAAATTTTGAAATTTTTAGGGTGAAATCGTAGTCAGGGACCCTAAAAATTTCCTAGTAGAAAATTTTGAGCTAATCTCACGTAAGAAAAAATATGTACTTTGAAAACTTCTGGAGATAATGAATTTTCTCCAGAACCATTGCGATTTGTTAAGATTTGTTTATGTGCATAAGCAAAATCATCCATGATTTTTAATTATTCCACATCAATTCTTATTCTTGAATATATGACTGATGCCGAAACACCAAAAAAAGATCTAAAATTGGGTCGAAATTGCTCAGAAAATTGTTTTAAAACCGATGGCACTCTGAGAGTGCCACCCTGACACAAAGGGTTAATGGAATGTCTTTAGCTATACTTACCTATATGAGGCATGTAGACGACTTTTCTGTCTAGAGCCAAAACGGCGACATCGAATCGGTCTGCTTGCGGTGTGAACTTGAAGAGAGGGTGCACTTTTATCGACCGCACTCCGAACGTATAAGCCGGCAGAGGTTCCGCTGCAGAGTTGATGACGTAGTCGCCTAGAGTCACTCTGACGTGCCGAGGCTGAGCCCTGGCCACGCAGTGACCGGCAGTTACCACGTGCCGGTGAGATATGAGGGAGCCGCCGCATCTGTAAAAATAACATTTGGCCTTATTATAGTGCGACCATATTTCCGACTATTGACGAATATTCACGTCATTGTTGTGTGCCTGAATCTGAAATTTATAGACGTTATTTTGTCTTTGTTTAGACTTTGCTCAGGAAGCATGTTTATCTTTAAAAAGAAAAAGAATATATAATACTTGAGTGTGGCCAAAGTATTCGCAGAGCCAAGACTAAGTTGAGGAAATTGATTAGTTATCATATATTCTGATTTTAATTAAATAATATAATTTGTAAAGTTTGAGTAAACTCAAAGTAGCATCTATAATGCCTTATACACGTTGCAGCATATAAACTACTGCACATAGGAGCCTCCTAACAAGCACTATTGAGCCGGGTTTTCGTCTTTTCTCATTCAACCCTTTCCAGCCACCTTCCCCGGGTCATCGCTTCAACTTGCTAGTGGGTATCCCATGCTACACTTCCAGATTCGCGGTATCCACTCAAGAACCCGCCTGCTCCAACAAGCATCGGTTCTTCGGCATATATGGCCTTCCTACTCTCACTTCAGCTCGCTAATACGGAGAGTAATGTGTAAACATCGGTTCTCTGTCGGATAACCTCATTTAAAATATGTGTAATAAAAGTGTATTTAAATGAGTCGAAAGTACCTCTCCTGTACCTTTAAATGTTTTTAATACTCTATGGATCAGATTTCGATATATGTAACTTTAAATGAATAAAATATTAATTATACTAAGATATTTAAATATCTATTATATAAAAATAAGTCCGGTTTTCCTTCCTGACGCTATAACTCCAGAACGCACGAACCGATTTCCACGGTTTTGCATTCGTTGGAAAGGTCTCGGGCTCCGTGAGGTTTATAGCATACAAAATGCAGGAAAAATTTCGACAGAAAAACAGGAAAACGGGGAAAATAATTTTTCACGTACAGCGCCATCTCTGATACAAACCAATATGGTTTTGCATGGTGGTGGAGCAGATCGGACCAGTATTTTAAGTAGATGGCGCAGACGCGTTATACATTATTTGACAGCTACTCATTGTACTCTGCTCAGTTAATTTCATGTGACATTTATTATGCGCACGTCCTTTCAAACGCTTACTAAAAACCAAAACGAAGCCATCTGGTGGTGAAACGAAGTTCGCTGGGTTTGCTAGTATATTTATATAAGACAATTGAAATTGCAACACACGTCACATTGAGAACGGATACAGCGTTTATAAGTGAATTAAATATTTCACAATATATTTTCTAAAACTGTAGCGAACAATGGAACTACGCATGTATAACGTAATATTTATTTCATAAACAAAACCCGCTTTGGCGTGATTCGATCCAATTTAGTTTCAGAGAGATGAAGACAAGTGCGTAATATCCTTTATCATGATTACCCTTATAATTTATAGCATTGCGTTTATAATTGTAGTTATGTATTTCACAATATTGTGTTTCTTGTGTTGTGTCCTATATATATAAAAAGAAAAAAATATGTATTTATTTAGCATACAACATAACATACTCGTACAATACATAAGGATAGTTTAATCAAGAAAAAACAACAAAAGCAAACACCCTGTGTTGTGATGATGCGTCAAAGGGAAGTCAGCTCAGCAAATGAGATTTATAGATGCAACTTTTTTGTTTGCTTAGACAACAACTTTGCTTAGACTTTACTAAAACATTACAATTTATATTACTCAATGAGTTTCAAAGAATTTGGTAAGTCGTCGATTTTATCAACATGGACTTGGCTCTGCCAATACTGTGGCTATACTCAAGTTCCTATTATACATTCAGTTTTTTATCACAATGAATTAATTTTTTGAATCCTTTGCTAAGCAAAGAAAAATAGCGTCTATAAATTTCATCCTAAGTGATTAGCTGAGCCACTCAGCGCTGATTTTTAGCTGACACCAATTGTTTCAACGCTAAAGCGCATTATAGGTAACGATATAACTCTCCTCTTTTGTATTATGATATTCACTTTATTGTAAGCTGGCCTTTAATATTAATTATTGTGCGTGTTTGGTGTTATATAATAAAATAAAATGTATATTCTATTTTATGTACCTCGTTTCTTAATTTTCTTTTTCAATGTTACCCATTTAAATAAAATAAAAATCTATAGGGGGTAATGTTTACATATATCATGTAGAAATTACACTAAAACAAAAATTGACTTGCGCATGCAATTTGTAACTAAATTATAATTTGTTCAGAGCAAGAACACCTTGGCCTGATTGTTATAGTAGAACGTAATTATATTATATCGTGTAAGTTGATTTTTTAACAGCACAGTATGTTGATGGCCGGGAAAGACACAATTAGAACTCAACTGGGCAGAGTGGGTGAGCACGGAAGGTGCTCAACTAGCGATTTATGGATTGGGTGGCAACGCGAGGATCCCTCGGTATGGACCTCACCTTGAGCGGCCAGGCAAGGAAAAGAATCGATGGGTGATTTACTATTTTTACTTTACTTTACTTATATTTTGATAGTGTTTCGGAAGCGACTACATTGTGAAGAAACGCTGAAAGAGACTCTAGACTGCGTCGAAGTGGAAATGTGTTAGTTGTATTGTAAAAATATATTGATTGTACCCGCGAGATTAACCATCGTATATAGCTCAATTTTTCATTTATAACTGGAAAAAAAAAATGTTGAAAAATAAAATAAAAATAATACTATTTTAGAATAAAGAAAAAAAAACAATCATTCGATAGCACCACGACCATGGTAATCGTCATAATATAAATAAGACAAACAAAAGTAAAAGGAGAAGTAAGATAAGATAGTTTAATAAACATTTAATATATTAAAAGTACTGTATTTTCTGAATGGTGTTAATATATAAAATTTCAGAATATCAGAAAATTGTTATTTTAAAGATATCGCCTAAACTTTTTTAACTAGCTAGATTCGTATTATTTTGTTTTTAGCAAGTTATAAAAATATCTACCTTTTTCACTGTTTAGACCACGACTTACAAGAGACCCTGTATATGAATGCTAGACCTATTTATGTGATTACAGATTATTAAAGATACACATCAACCAGATTAATAAACACAAAACACATGCAAAGCTATAAATAACATGCATTTTTATATTTAATTATTCAAATTATTACAGCGTTTACACTTACCTTTATATTATTAATTAAACTATTATGTTTATTAATTAATTAATAAAATTATTGTAAACTAATAAAAGAGGAATGTGCGAAAAAGTGGTATATATATGCTGGTATTTTTTTTTTTACAGAAATAGCCTAATTTAGCCAAAGCATTTGAAATAATTCGTCGAAATCTAACGTTTTGTATAGATTGCAAAATATTTTTTATTATAAAGAATCCTTTATTTTTATTAATAACGTCATAATAAGATATATAAGTCACAGACATGAAGATAGTACAGTAGAAAGCAGTAGGACTGTTCAAAGAAAGTTTTGTTTGACAATTTTAATAACAAATATGAATTGAAATAAAGTAAAAGTCGCCATTATTATCCAAATGAGGAACTATTTGATCTAATTTCATACGCAAATTATAACAGTAATATTAAAACAATTTTTAATTGAATTATTTTAATATTTTTACATAACATTTGGAAATATATACAACGACTGTAATAAAATTGTAGAACCAAATAATAGTTTAAATGGCTTTTATTAAAACGCCGCATGCTACCTGTCTACATACTCTATACGGTTTGTATAAAACTACTTCATTCCATATAATTACTTTTATTACGCTAGCATTTGTGTATCATGCATTCTCTTTCGCACATTTACCTCTCTATCCAACACTGCTTCCAACCAATTAGCTCGAATATCGACATAAGCATGTTGCATCTGAAATATAATTGCAATTTATTTATTAGTATACATACATACATGTATTGTGAGTTTGTATGATTATTACATACAAACAGATTGAAATGTATTCATATTCTGAATACTCTCATTAAATTTATTTAAGAGAAAATTTTTATTATACTAAAATATGTATTTCAATGTATATTCCATTAAATGATAATTTAATAGATACTCACAAAATAATTAAGGTTTATTAATAAAAAGAACAATTAATAACTTATTTCGATATTTCGAAAATTTGCAATATATTTTTTTAAATTATCTAATAAACCCTAATTATTAATTGTACAAGTTATATAGTTAAATACATGCAGAAACATATTAAATTTAAAATAAACACAAATAATTAGTTAAAATTAGTAATTAATGTGTTATTTATGTATTAGGAACTATGTTTTTGACATAGTTAATGGCTTTCATGCATTTTAATATGAATATATACATAGTTACATATAATATATTAACATAACATGACGAGATATACATAAGGAGATCATAAACGGAATATTTTAATTTAGATTTTATGTAATGTTTTGCATATTATATATTTAATTAGAGTAATATATACATACGATGTAAAGATTTTACCAGTTTTTAAGGTAAGTATAAACACATTTACTTGTACACAACATACATATATATCATGTACCCAATAATCAATAAAATATGTTTCAAATTAAACAATTGAATACCTGAAAATTAAGTAAATTACCTTAATCCTAAATATAACCGTTTCCGAATATAATTGTATGTGTGTTCTTTTTATTAAATTGATAATATTTAGTTTTAGTAACCCTTTCGCTACGGCAGGCCTCGCTGTGAAGTGTTACACAGGAAACGGAGCTCCGTGCTGAAAGTACGCACATCACACGCGTGCAGTCTTCAGCATTCAGGGCCGAAGTTTTGGCTCAAAATTATCTCCTTTAGTTTTATAAGAAAAATAATACGGCAAAATAAAATAATAAAATATAGTTACACATTATGTAAAAGCGATGTTTTCCAACCGGTGACTATTGTGTACAGGTGGCGTTTATTAATTGGTGGCTATAGTAACTGATAGTAGCGAAAGGGTTAATGTTTTTTCTTTTTAATTTTTTTATTTATTTAAAGGGGTTTTGTCACAGAGTTGACCACGTCACCCCTGTACAGGCGAAACACTTATAATTAGTTTAAGCCACCTTTAGGTAAAGTGCAACCAACATTTTTGCCTGCTCGGAACTAAAGGGGTTTTTTTTTACACTGGCTCGACATAGTGACTACAGAGTACCTGATGGTAAGTACAGTGTAGTCCAAAAACGAAAGCGACTATCAAAGGATGAAAATCCATTGATAGTCTACATAGTCATATCGGCCCTCGTATACCACGACTGAAGGTCTCTAGGTATATGAGCTACTGGATATACACAAGCTGATCCCGAAACGCGACAAGCCGAAATTGGTCACTATGACGGGCTTTACACCCATGTACCGTGGTCGCGATCCGACAGGCACCGACGCCCTACCACCTCGCTGCTGCTCGTTTAGCACCACCCAGGAGTCACGTGTAGGGAAACTAGGGTAAAGCCTACGGACGCGAGCAGCTTCGACTCCCAAGAAAGGGTTAAGGGATAGAGTGAAAATTTGGCTATGGAGTAGATGTGATAAAATAATATAACCTTGAGGAGCCAATCCGGATGTAAGCTTGCCAGGGGAACGTGGCAAAGCCCGCGTCGTCGCCCCCGACTATTCTTCGTTGGGCTGTTTGTTTGTTGACAGCGATACCGCAATCTGAAATTAAAATAACTGTGTGATAATACATGGTTATCGATACTTGACGCACTTTGTTAAAATCAGAGATGGGCAAAATGTAATTTGATTAATGATGAACGATTAGAAAATGTAGTAGTAATTTTAATTTTCTTGGTCTGTAATCATGATTAAATCCATTTAAAACATTAAGAAATGATAAATGTGAATACAATCTGGGATTTTGTAGCGTTTAAAATATAAATTAGCAAAATGCAGTCATATTAATGGTAAAAAACGTAAAATGTAATCGTTAATCATTTTTTTAATCTGATTACATTTTGCCCATTTATGGTTAGAATTTTGTATAATATTTTCTATGAACTTTATTCGTAATGATAAGTTATACAATTAAGACAAATAAAACACCTGATATTATTAATAAAGTTTGTCCGCAATCGATATAAAGGCACACTTCAGATGATGGCAGCCGCTGAAGTGCGTATATCTTTAAGGTTGATATTTATAGATGTCACTTAATCCTTTTCTTACATTTTACTCAGAAAATAATTTCAATCTTTTCACTAAACTAAGTAATTTGTTTTGTTAACATTAAGTTTTATGGCTCTGGATACAAGCCCTTCTGCGCCAGTCGTTAATATGGTTTTGATATTCAGTTGCTTCTGATTAATGTCAAAATCAACGACTCAAGCGACGCTCACTTCAACCCACGCTACCAGGAAAATCAGCCATTCCCACGCCAACCCAAAAAAAGAACAACACGCCCAGAATACCACAACAATGACAAGTCAGCAACTATCCGATTAATGAAACACAGGGCACGGCCCCCCGTGTTCAAAGCTTAGATTTCAATCCCTGTGCTGAGTAATTCCAATGTATGTTGCCATCTAAATGTAACAATGTACGAAATACACAGACAATAAAACATGATATGTGTCTATGAAATAAAATAATTCTTTTATTTTTTACACTTAATTTTGTGTTATTTATAGCCAGTTAAACGTTAGGACTGGTTTCCATTAAAACAGCTAAAAATTGTATCAAAAATTAACATACATTCGCTTATATTTGTAATGTATACTTTTTAGACCGTAGATTTGAATGACCCATTATAGGCATGACTTTGACTTTGCTTAACTGTACTCAAACAATATTAATACAAATTATATTATTTAATTAATGCCAAAACATTCATCAATTTCTTAAGTTTGGATTTTTTATCTGCAAATTCTTAGGCTAAGCATAATAATCTAAGTCAATCTTAGGAGTGATTGGAAGGACTACTCGAGGGTTTTTATTCAGTAGGAGTCTCAGAGTGATCCTGATGGTTCTATGGAGGGTTATCCCCCGGACAACCAAAAAAGTCTTAACCGTTCGGACTATTTACTAATGAGACTCAAGTTCCTATTGAGTATTTTGTTAAAGACGAGATTTCCTGACCAAACACAAAGTAGAGCTTCGTAATCTCTGTCTTAGACTATGCTATGCTTGAAGACGCAATGTTAATCGCTTACCATGACGGCATTAGCACATGCAATATTCCTTTAAATGTATTTCTCGTTTCAACATTAATAATTTAACTAATGATTATCTCTATTGCGATTGTGAATGTCTATTGAGCAAATGTGTGCAACTTTCGCGTCTAATTCACTAAATATAACACAATACTTTGAGTTACGAAGTATGGGCTGATGACAAATGACCATGTAACTTCAATTGTCATTTACTCATAGAATTAGGAAATGTCAAAAACCACATGCAAGCGTCAAAAGTGAAGAAAATAATATGTTCTTCAGAAAATCGTGAAATTTCAACGATCTATCGAAAGAAGAAAGAAAGATAATAATAACATAATGACAATATAATGAAAATTCTACTTTTTACATTGTGTCTATGTGTGTATGTATGTATAATCCTTTTTCTTTTTGGAATTTTACTAATATTTTTTACTGTAAACTAGCATTATATATTAATTATTGTGCATGCTGTGGCGCCCTATAATTGTGGGGCATTTATGTTCTATTTTCGTACCATGGTCTTTTTGTTTTTTTTTTTTTTTTATTCTATGTCACCTATGTTGGGCACCCAATTTTGTAAATTTAAATAAAGATAGAAAACAACAAAAGCAAATACCCAGTGTTGTGTTGTTACACTAAAGGTAAGTTAGCTCAGCAAACGGCAAGTGATCAACTGAGCGCTGATTTTCAGTTGACGACCATTTATTGCAAAAGAGGGCTGTGCGTGCTATCTATAATTTAAGGACTAGAGCCTCGCTTAGAGAACGTTTTAATAACTTCGGTATTTTAATAGTTCCATCGCAATATATTTACGTTTGTATTATATACATACGTCAAAATCTGTATCTATTTTTGGCGATTAATGATATTCACACTGTTAATGCGACGAATTGTTATGGGAGTACGGAAGAGAGAGTGCTTTTCTGGCAGCGCGTTCAGTTATGCACTTAAATATCTCCTGCGCAATTGACTGTTTCCGTAAACTGGACCTCGATTTTCATAATCGGTGTTGAAACAGTCGCCGTGACCGAATGCGACTAGGACATCATCATCATCATCATCAATGTTAATACTAGAAATAAATACAAATTAGTGTTACCCAATTTCCGGCTTAAAAAGGTTCATGGGGCTCAGTATTCGCTTATACAATACAATATCTAAAGACATCTTGGAGTTACAACTATTGAAATTAAAAAAAAACTATTAAAACTAAATTGCTAAAAAAGGGATATTATTCCATTAATGTCTGCTTGAATGATAAAAGTGCGTGGTCTTAATATATGCAATCGTTCTCGCGGGGCATTCAATCCTTTATATACCAGTTATTGTACCTCATTTTGTTAAAGGAGCGACTACCAGAGTTTCTTGCCGCCTCTTCTCGGTAGATTCTGCTTTCCGAACCGGTGGTAGATTCACTTTGCTTTTTTTTTGACGATTCCAAAGTGCTTGGAAGTAGGCCTATTTGAATAAAGTTATATTTCATTAATTAGTTCATTAATTCATTCCGCGCAAAAAACATGCAAAGAAAGTGTGGGTGACAACTAAGATCTGCCTTTGAATCACTAGTCCCCTCTAGCGGTCGAGACAAGCCTCCTACAAGCTATAGAGGTCTCCACCACAAGCAGTGGCTAATCCTCCTACGGCAGGCGGCGAGCCCCGGCGCCTACCTTCAGAGTAGGTGACAATACAGGTGGAGATTCATCCTACACATTAATCAGGCCTGTCGCGATCACACAATAATTACTCCACAAAAGTATTAACAGAGTATACACAGCTCTAAAGCGTCATGTGTATAGGATATTTGGACATGGTAGACAGAATTCGCGTAATTAATTTGAATAATATATTATGATAGTAAATAATAAGCTGCTTTCATAAGAAAGATAGAGAGCGTGAATATAAAATCGATATGAATACGAGTATAAATTGTTCCTTTTTTTTTGTTTTAACTTTAAGCAATTACAAAAACAAAAGCAGACTTATTTATCATAAGGGCATGCAATGCTTGCATGCATCTATGGAATGAAGGCTACTGCTTTGGAGACAATTTCCAAAGTATTAGAGATAATGATATGCGAGTTGATCGACAACGAGTTGAGTGCGTGGGTTACATATTCGTTAATTCGACTTGATATATCGAAAACTTATATCAGCCATTGATCGATTATTACTTCTTCTACGTCCTCTGATAGTGTAGTTAGTAGTGACCTACTTACGACCCTGAAAGTCCCGAGTAATTCGAGTCCAGGTATCGGAGAACTACACTGTAATGAGCAGATTAGTTTGACGGGTGTCATGGCTGGGAATGTGTATTTCCGTATGTACATATATCTTTGTCTAATACTCATAGTACAAGCGCAAGCTTCGTTTCGGGCTAGGTCAAGTATGCAATGTGGTAGGTATGTGCACAAGACGATTGAAAAATAATTTTAGTTTAGTGTATGGGTCGGCCACCATTTCTTATATAAGGGCCACAAATATTATGAGTATATTGGTGCGAGCCACATTTCATCTAAACACAATTTTTTGGATAAAAGTAATTTTTACATTCTTAACCATATTTATTGTTACTCTCATAACCTACAACCATATAACCTGCAACCTGCTCCCTCCCGATCGTACTGGTTCTCCATTCCATCGGGCCTGAGGGAGCTCGGACGAGAGAGTGCTTTTCTGGCAGCGCGTCCAGTTATGCACTTAAATATCTCCTGCGCAATTGACTGTTTCCGAAAACTGGACCTCGATTTTCTTAATCGGTGTTGAAACAGTCGCCGTGGCCAAACCCGGCTAGGAATTCATCAATCATCATCATCATGTTACTCTCATTTTACTGACTGTGATCGCTTGAATTGAATTTCCGGCTTCCGCGCTCACAAAACAAAGAAATAGAAACTTATTTCTATAAGTGTTTAAAATTTATTGCTTGCGGTGCGGCGTTCTGTGAAACGGCTCTTACTTGCGCGGCCCGCACCGTAGTGGCTTGCGGGCCGCTGGTTGCCGACCCCTGGTTTGTGTGATCGACGGTATAACAAGCTGGTTAGAATTTTGAAATCAGGAACTATAAAAAAAAAATGCTGAGCACACTGGAAAAACGGTTAGAGATCTTAAGGTTTTCGATGTGGAACGCGAACAGAAATGTAAATAAGATTTAAAAATTGTAAAGTGTTGACTAAAGTGAAATTATATGAAGCTAGGAGATATTTTATTCAAGTAGAAGACCACACATGCAGCAGTAATTGTCTCTATATGTTATTTTTATAACCATCGTATATACCATAAATGGGCAAAATGTAATCAGATTAATGAATAACAATTACGATTACATATCGCGTTTTTTATCATTAATATGACTGCATTTTGCTTATCTATGTTTTAAACACTACGAAATCCTGAATTGCACACACATTTATAACTCCTTATTATATTTATAGCAACAAAATTAAAATTACGATTACATTTTCTAATCGTAAATCATTAATCAGATTACATTTTGCTCGTCTCTGGTATATCCTTTTAACACGTTCGTAGCCACGGGACCAAATATGGGTGACACTTTTCTTTTTGAGGTTAGTAGGCATTTTAGTTGGACTTTAAAAAGGAATTTAATGGAATTAGCACTTTTATGTAAATATAGGATGTACAACATTAAAATACTAAAAATATTTACATTATACAATACCTTTTATTAAATTATATTTTATTCTTTTCTATTTTTATAATTTGTATTACATTATACTATGACGAATATTTTGCGTTAAAACACATTTGAGGTAAGAACAAAATTATTTCGATAAATCGAAGGTAAGAAGTTCATAATATAATCATAATAATCGAGTTATATTGTTTATATATTGCTAGTTTACGTTACAGCGCGCCTAGAGTTAGATTTGGGCCTCGTGAGAAACACAAATAAATCGCGTTGGCTGACGAACGTCTTAGTATATTACGTCCAAAGACCGTAAACGCTCATTGAATGATAAATAAGCTCACAATGCGTAGTTGTCACTATAAAATCCATATCCCATATGCCGGTAACCCCGAGTGCGAAGTGTAAATATTTTCATGATTTTTCTTTTCCGCTTTCACGAGATTCTCATCAAGTGATATCGTAATATCAACAAGTTTTACTCGGGAAGCCAAATGAAAAATAATTTTATCAGTGATAATAGATCGATTCTAGTGCATTATTACAATAATTATGTATAACTTAAAAAAAACAAGAAATAGAAATATGACTAGATGTCGCGACATTGGAATGAAATTGCCTGGGTGGCAGCATAACCGCATCGCGACCGCGAACGGGAAAGTTCAAGTTAGAGTCAATTGTATTGATATTGTTACTTGGAACATGAAAACTGTCTATTCGAGTACACTGCTGTGCAAACATGCAGCATATTATCGCAGAATTATACATAGTGTAATAAATATCCTGTCGGACCCGAAAGGGATATATTGGTGTCGAGATAAAATTACAGAAAGTCATCAGAATTTTTTTCTTATACATTAAAAAGCTATTGCTATATAAAATTGAAGGAATTGAATTATGTTACATGCGATCTAAACTTGGATTACTTACAAAAATCAGTGTAAAGACTAATTCAAAGGATTAAACTGGCAATCAGTGCTTGGGATTTACCAGGTTCATTGCCTACTAGCAGGATCCTCTGCTATCCTTTCCGTTGAGAGATTCTGTAAGTAGTTCTGAAATATACTCCGATAAAGTTTACCTAATTTCTCTTAAAACTATTAAAAATAAAAAAATATAAGCGTACACATATGTGTCAATATCCTCTAAGTGGTTAAGTAACGCGGCTGCAGATCATTTTGTAGCAAAAAAAGATAAATTCCAAATGCCACATGAGTATTACAGCCAAGTTTTAGTTAAGACCTTTTGTTTCTTGTAATCGATAGACACGCACTTAATTTCTCCTTCAATTTAGTTGGGATAATTGAGCGCGGTTATGTCTATTTTTTACTAGTCAATGAGTAAAGGTTGATAGCATTGTAACTGATGGCCAAACAACCGTGTAATGAGTACTCCTATCGTCCGTTTACGCAATTTCTTAGAAGTACGTTACACCGGTAATGTATATCTTTCTATAATAATATATACTGACTAAAAAATACGTCTTTTTTTTAACACTGGCTCGATATAGTGACTACAGAGTACCTGATCGTAAGTTCAATGTAGTCCAAAAACGAAAGCGACTATCAAAGGATGAAAATCCATTGATAGTCTACATCGTCATGTCGGCCCACATATACCACGACTGAAGGTCTCTAGGTATATGAGCCACTGGATATACACAAGCTGATACCGAAACGCGACAAGCCGAAACTGGTCACTATGACGGGCTTTACACCCATGTACTGTGGTCGCGATCCAGACGGGCACCGACGCCCTACCACCTCGCCGCTGCTCGTTTAGCACCACCCAGGAGCCACGTGTAGGGAAACTAGGGTAAAGCCTACGGACGCGAGCAGCTTCGACTCCCAAACGACGTCTTGTAGTAACAATATTATAGGCTACCATAGTAAGCTTTTATTTGGTGTGGGCAGGCCACATTCTATTCACTATGTAGGGACATTGCCTTGACCTAAAAATTGATTGGACCTTGCAATATACAATAATAATATATCGTCACGCTATATCTCTTCCGTGGTGAGCAGAGATATATTAGTGGCTGTATCCACTTTGCGCTTATATGCCCTACTCAACGTGACCAGTAGCGCAGCTGATCGCCGTTCCCACAGCACTAGTACACGTGATAATTCTATTAGATACCATGCGGGCTTCCTAACAATATTTTCCTTCAGCGGTGAGCATGTAGGGCCTAAATTCATACTTACTCTGGAAAAAACTAGATTTGTGTGCCAGGATTTGAACCTAAAACCATTTGCGTTGCCGCGCATCGTTACCGGTCCCTAATTCATTAAACTACTAGAGCCGGAGCAGCTAAATAGTTTTATTATTAACCAGTTTGGTCCCACTGCAGGGCAAAGGCCTACCTTTCTTTACCCCACTATATTTGTGAAATCTAGTCACGCCAATAGGCGCAACCCTAGAACCTTAAAATAATAAAAATGTAAACGCATCCAATCGCAAACGCCACCTGGCGAACATTCATTATCATTCTTACTTTCTTAACGTTCTCGCATTTTAAACCAAACTCCGCATCGCATTCTTTTTAAAACTTAATAACATCGCATCGCACTATTTTCATTATAATCGCATCTAATAATCCTTTCAAACTCACAACACACACACAAATCCTCACAAACACCATACTCCACATATTCGCATACAAACATACATAGTGAGTGGTTGTAAAGTGCCTGGAATACCGTTGCTCGGTAAGTACTTGATTTGTCTCAAATTATCGCAATCTTATTTATTATAAATCATCCCGCCTACGAGGGTGCATTTGTGCAACGGCATAAGGCAAGACTTATCCCGGCCCGCGTAAAATCTATGAAATGGTATTTGAATATTTAACCCATCAAACTGTCCAATGCGGGTCGGCGGGTTTGCACTATGTGCAGAGAAGCATGCAGCAGCTCAAATGCTAGCCAACTCTATACCTTGGTCGGCTCTTACGACACCTCAGTATGATGAAGAGGGAGGAACTATTCTATTCTTTTCTATTCCCAGCGTTATTAGCATCCGTTAATATTAAGCAGAACAGTGCCAACAAACCTGGTTCGCAACAAACAAATGCAACAAACTACAACAATTAACGACCCCATGTTAAAGCTGTAACTTTGCTAATTATTACACAATATAAACGGAAAAGATACGTTAAACGAATAATAAATGCGCCTCACATACTTAAATATATTATTATTTATATATTCAAGACGCCGCCATTTTTTCTTGACCTTCAATTCTGATGCATTATTTTCAATGGCCGACCTTGAAATAATTGCTTAATATTTGGGTTAACTTTCTTTTATACTTGCAACGAGGTTACGTTATACATTTTACCCCCTCTAACTGTATGTTTCAATTAAAAGGTTGTGTTTAGAATTTGTGTGAAAAGATAAAAAAAATGTTTATAGAATACGAATACAGCGTACTTCTTGAATTTTTTCAAGACGGGGTAAAAGTATCTTTCGCCCCCCACATCCTTTCAACAACTTTGTATAAATCTAAGTATAATTTATGACATAAGACGTTTCAGGCTGACATTCATAGATGCTATTTCGACTTTGATTAGAGCAATTCTTAAAAGAGAATTCGTTTTGGCCGTAAGTGCATATTCGTTTTTTTTTTCATGTAAATACATATTATCGATTTTCTGGTTTTCCCTACACTCACGCTATAAGAGAGCTTCTTGTTGAATTTCATGATTCTAGGTTAATAGGAAATATGAATGTTTTAATTATCTTGTAATATCATATATTTTGCGGCATAAGGTGCCGTATCTATTAATTGCTTTAATTTAGAAGTATGATTTTTTTTCTATTACAAGGGATCGCAGTCCTTAGTATTTGAGATTAATTTCAATTTCATACCTCCACGTATTCATGAGAGAAAAGGTCTTGATAGAAGGATAACGAGGTAATCCTTTAAGAGTTTTCTTGCCTATTAATATACGGAACCCTTAAAATATAAAGAAGATGGAAATAATTGCAGAAATGTATGAATTCTCAGAGGAATATGACTAACAATAGTCACTCACTAGTATTGACTAGCAATGACTATTCTGGATATCTTATAACAGTTTTTCTGTATCTGGAATTGAATGTTATAAAATATGGCTGTACGGTGAGGTATTATGGCCTATTCCTTAGCAACAAATATTTAAATTTAAAAAGTTATTATTTCCGCGGTCTCTGTTTTATGTAATGGTTGCGTTAAGTCATAAGAACTCTTTCTGTGAAGATGTCCTGTCCCAGAAGGAGGCCGCAGAGCGAGAACGGCAGAAGGCCGCTCGAAGGAGACACCGGGGTGCCGGCAACCGCCCTGGCACATCAGTCCCAGCCGACCGGTCGATCCACGACCAGTTGGCTGATGTCTTTGGGGTCGTGGCTGCTCAGGGTGGGGGCCCTGAGCAACTGGTTTAGCGGCCCTCGAGAAGCTGGCAGGGCATTGTGGCGTGCTCTGCTCAAATACAACGAGCAGTATCGGGGAGGGTATCATCTCCCCCAAGTTTGTGCCCATCGGGCGCGGCGCGACGTGGCTGTGCCGAATTTATTACAGGACCCACAGTCCCCGCCAATGCGCAGAAGTAGTCACCTTGGGGTTTTTAGTCGGTATAAGTCCGACACACCTCGGTCTTGGGCAACCCCCCAGTGCGGCCAAGACGGTTCTGTGAGGATTTTCCCCAAGTAAAAAAAATAAAAAAATAGTCATAAGAAAGAGTATTACTGTGTATTAAATAATAATAAACTCATTTGTGTTATATTATGACTATTCAATCACGGACCTCATAAACTCTTAACATAAAATCCAGGAACTATTAAAGTACTAACGGAGTCAAATCTCTAAGTAAATCAGAACGCTCTTCAGCAAAACCAAATCACGTACGCACGCTTAACCCAGTGCAGTAATCTTGCCTGTTTGCTTACGTGTTTTGTGTACCTAAATACTTAAGTAACACGCAGTCGTTATGTCATCGGGGAAAGTTACCTACTTGACTGACCAACTTATGACAAATGAGCACTATTGCATAATTATATAGGTGAGCATTTATTCACTTCCATAATGAGAAAATTCTTCTGTAGACAATAATATCAATCTATCATTATGCTGATTCTTTTTAGGGTAAGCAGAGAGATTGAAACGCTACTTCTTTTTATGTTTTGCATACGTGTTTCATTCCTTAACATTTATTAATCCCTTTATCTAGTTTCGTGTGTTCCACATTCTCACGATATTACCTTTCATCAGATCACTCTTTATTTAGTCTTTGTAGGTAAGTCTCGGAAGATTTCAGCTTTTTTTTTATGAGTCCGATGATGAACCGCGTCCGCCTAACAAATGCCTATTCACTCTTCTTTTAAAGACTCCCAGGTCCTAAGATCGCGGAAATATGGCCGCTGGTAGCATATTCCACTCCTTAGCTGTTCGCATGATGAATGTAGAAGCGAATCTTCTCGTGCGGATATAAGGAACATCCACCACATACGGATGGTATCCGACGCGATGTCTTGTGGTTTTGTGGTGGAATGGGGCTGGTGGAATTAAAGAATGTAGTTCCTGAGAACACTCTCCACCGTGCAACCGGTAAAAGACCGCGAGGCAGGCAACTCTACGTCGATGCTCTGCATTTTAATTTTTGACAAAGAGTCGTCGCCAATAAGTCTACGAGCTCTACGATCAATCGAGTCCAAAGCCGCCAACTGATATTTAGCGGATCCGTCACAAACGTGACAACAGTACTCGACACCCGACCGCACCTGCGCTTGATACAGGTTAAGAAGTTGCGATGGTGAAAAGAACCGCAGTGGCTGTTAAAAGAGCCACCGACCGATCAAACAGTGAGGTACACACACACACTACTTTCACTCCACGACACTGGCGTCGCCGGCGGCGCCGAAGAAGGATAGTTCAGTCAACTGCTGCTAACCGGTGCGTTTTCGCACCGCGGCGCAGTTCTACTCCGACGCAGCCTTGAGTTCCTTTGGGCGTTTCTTCTCAAGGTAGTCACTTCCGAAACGCTGGTAGATCACTCGTAGGGTTAGTACTTTATTTGGCTGGCGGTCCAAGTCGAGGTTCGTACCCACAGGGGTGCCCTTGCATTGCCACCCAACCCAAAAATTTCGCTGGCTGAGCACCTTCTGTGCTCGCCCCCTAAGCCCGGTTGAGCTGAAAATGCCTTTCTCGGCAATCAGTAGTTAGTCCGCTTCAAAAAAAAAAAAAATGAAAAGAACCGTCTGACCTTAGCTGTTACTTCCATTCGTATTATATAGCGTGCTCGGTATCCTTTCATCATTCATGCTCTCCACGTGTTCGAACCAGCAAAACATGCCTTTATGCATATCTTTATTTATTTATCGCTGATAATATCCTTCAACGCGCTTTTCTGCGTATTTCCTCGTTCCTAATCCAACCCACGAGTGTTATACCGCATATAGCACGAAGAGATCGCATCTCCACTGCATTAATTCTACTTTTATGATTCTGCTGACTTACCTAGGCCTAACTGCCGTACAACAAAGTGGGCACCCAAAATATATCCACAGAGACAATAACATATCATGTTTTTGTTATATTGTCCCTGTTTTATTTGACGAGGTGGTAGGACCTCGGTGCCCGTCTGGATAGCGACCACAGTACATGGGTGTAAAGCCCGTCATAGTGACCAGTTTCGGCTTGTCGCGTTTCGGGATCAGCTTGTGTGTATTCAGTAACTCATATACCTAGAGACCTTCAGTCGTGGTATATGTGGGCCGACATGACGATGTAGACTATCAATGGATTTTCATCTTTTGATAGTCGCTTTCACTTTTGGACTACACTGTACTTACCATCAGGTGCTCTGTAGTCACTATGTCGAGCCAGAGTAAAAAAAAAAACAAAGTAGTCCAAGAATGGTGTCTGATGTAAGTGGCTGCGCAGCGCTTTCAGGCGGCATGTCAAGCTCGCGATCGTGTCAGCGAATGCCAGAATACGAATCACATCTTTAGCAAAGTCAAAGAAGCATCTATAAATCTCAGCTTTTCCAAACAAGAACATTGTCTTCTTGAAGACTTTTGGGAGCTCATTTCGTTGCACCAGTGTCGTGGCTCGAGTGGGGTGTAATAACTAGAAGTAGTAGTCAAAGGCCAGGAAGTTGCGCAAGAGTTTGCCCTTGATTACATCGCGCATCGCTCCGGCTGACCGGAAGACGATACGGTCCGAAGAGCGCATAGATCTTGGCGTACGGTACAAGTTATATACAAAAAGCGATTTAAAAGTTGTCACAGTAAACGATCTGCAAATTCTTTTTTATTATAACATAGTATAGATTAACTTTAAAGACCTGAATTATTAGAAACTTCGACTGCATTTGATATGTTGTAATAATAATGTTATTTATTGTATAATAATATGTAATACATCAAAGTTTCTTGTCGGATATTCTCTGTAAATTGTGCTCTTTGAATTTTAGTTTATTTATTTTTTCTTTTGAGGATTCAAAAGATCTTGGAAGTAATCTTATTTAAATAAATTTATATTTAATTTCATTTATGGTAAAAATAAAAATAATATCCATTCGACATAGTATTATGTGGTCAAAAAGACTAAAACAGAATCAATCAGTTGTTAATTTATTGGTTCTAAAATATAAACTGTGTCCTCACTTGTGGACTCCAAGTCTGAAAAGGTTAAATATGGTATTTTTGTACGTCTGTTTGTATGCTTATATATTATTTAATGGGTTTTGATACAATTTTATCGATTGCTTATTTCTTCAATTAGGTTTATTCAGGATAATTTAAGTTCAAACCTAATTCCATTATAAATCCGAATACTATCTGTTTTTTATTTTTAAACATGTAAATTGCTGAAACGATTTGATTAAAATTTCTTATAGACCTAGCTTAACACCTCTGCAAGGATCTAGGGTAGCTTTTCTGTGAACTTGATTCGTTCACCTTATATTACATACTGCGAGGAGTATAATTTGCTGCCAGTATTTGTTTTCCAGTTTCGTATAATATGGTAGGCCTCGAGCAACGAGTGATTCGGATTTTATTGGGCAAGCATGTTCATCATCGCTTTCCATCGCTTAAGGGGAAATAATTCCTGAGACAACGACGTGGAGGATCGATGTTCTCACGGCCGATCACCCACAAGATGGAAAGACTTAATTGAGTCCTCTAGGAGGTGTTCTCTTATAGAATGCACACGCAATGCCTCTAGTAGAGAGAGATGGAGGCTTCTTGCAAAAGCCGCCACCAACCAAGAAGACAATTTATGACCATGATAACTTTGCTAGAAGCGTACGAATAAGAAGAAGAAGTATTCCTTAAAAGTGAGTTAGAAGAAGAAGAGAAAGCACGTGGCTTGGCCACTCCACTGTCTCGCGTAAGCGCGTAACTTGCACCGCAGATATCAAGGCGGTAACACACTCCGACGACAACTCGTTGCCGCAACCCTGTCTCCTTTCACTGTTTGCATGACGGATATTATTTTTACTTTATTATTTCTAACCATTTTTATATTTCAAATAGATTTCTTGTAGCGGTGATTTATGTCACGCTATGATACTTCCTCCCTCTTTTACATAACTGGTATTATATATACATATATTTATTTTAGTTACCCAATCACTCACACATAACATATTTTGAAGGAGTTACGCTAGGGCTTGCAACCCTCAATACATTCGGGAAACATCTATAGGGGTGGCCTAGATTATTTATTTTACTGCCTCAGACAATCGCATTTGTCATTGCTTTTATAACTTTAATAGTGAGAAGACATACTCACTTATTATATAGTCTGTCTATTGTCTCTGACTGTGCCAACTGGTTGTGTTGCTATCGTGGACCCGGATAGTGTAACCGGATATGTTATTGTTTGTTATAAATATTTAATTAGTCTTGTGACGTTAGCATATTAACTGTAATAATAATACCCACTTCCCTGTGCCAGTTATGTGTAGTTTGTTTTATCGGTTATCTCCGGGACAGGCGGGGGTAGTTGTAGGTTGCCGCTGTGGACAGACCATGACCTAGGTCAAGTCTCTTTTTAGAGGCTGTTCCTGTCCACCGCGCCGCCATCCTTCTATCCTGCCTGTACTTTATATCCTTTTTCTTTCCCGGCGATTTCAGGTTTTTCCACGTTCTCTTTAAGGAACTCTCCTTGCTTGCAGGAGCCTGGGAGTGGTCACTGATATCGCCCCAGCCTCGAGGACTGGGAGCCCCAGCGTGTGTCGCCGCGTTCGTCCCAGGGTCGCCGACCTGCGACCGTGCCAACCTAGGGGGGTTGCCTGAGTCGCCGATACCTTCCTTGTGTCCTCTGTTCCTTTTATAACCAAAAAGGAACAACAAGCACACTCGAATCCACCGTCCACATCTTTTTCGCGAGTCGCGTATATATATTTCCTATTTTTTTATTTAAAATAAATTTTATGTAACAGGTTTTGTTTTTTTTTATTGAGCTAGGTCCTTCAGGCAACTGCCCTGTTACATTCTTACTTTGAAATGAACTTTTTGACGTATGCAATAAAATATCAAGGTTGAATTTATGTGCAAGAATACGTGGCTGTGTCTTTTTTCCACAGGACATTAAACATTTGTATATATAGAATACTAGCTGATCCGGCAAACGTTGTTTTGCTATATAAGGTTTTGTAATATCTTCTAAGATGTTCATTGAAATTAAGTGATGTCAAAGACAATTTTGTTCACAATTAAATACTCTTAATCAACAACACATTTATTTGGATAAAGATTAATATTATTACGTTGATACAACTCTTAACAAATAATGCATTAATTTCGACCAAATTTGTTTACCATAAAAACGGTTCTAGTGACTTAATCTTAAAAGATAGACATATACTGTCGCAGACATTTTTTTAGATAATTTCAAGAGGAATAATTCTTTCTTACATATATTTTTGGTATCTTGAATCGTTTTTGCAGCGCACGCAATGGAAGCCCTCAAGGATGAATAATTTTCCCCGTTTTTTTATATTTTCCATTATTTCTTCGCTCCTAATAATTGCATTGTGATGTTATATAGCCTAAAGCCTTCCTCGATAAATGGTCTATTCAACTCAAAAAGAATTTTTCAATTCGAACCAGTAGTGCCTGAGATTAGCGCGTTCAAACAAACAAACAAACTCTTCAGCTTTATAATATTAGTATAGATTTGAAAAGAGTGACTATCAGAATTTCTTGACAACAGTTCTAAACTGACCACGATCTATGTATAACTAATTATGGGTGAACAGTTTCTCGTCGCCAATGTTGAAGTACATCAATTTTCGAGACATTATAGATGATGGATAAATAATCTAAACAAACACAATGTACGGAACCATCGATGCACGAGTCCGGCTTGCAGTAGGTGGGTTTTTTATATTCTGACACCAACTCCTGAATTTTACAGTCGACGTATATTTGTTTTTCTGGGGGATAGAAAAACATCATGAGGAAATCTACTTGTCATTTTATAGAAATATTTTTATTTTTTTTACGCCGGCTCGACATAGTGACTATAGAGTACCTGATGGTAAGTACAGTGTAGTCCAAAAACGAAAACGACTATCAAAGGGTGAAAATCCATTGATAGTCTATATCGTCATGTCGGCCCACATATACCACGACTGAAGGTCTCTAGGTATATGAGCTACTGGATATGCACAAGCTGATCCCGAAACGCGACAAGCCGAAACTGGTCACTATGACGGGCTTTACACTCATGTACTGTGGCCGCGATCCAGACGGGCACCGACGTCCTACCACCTCGCTGCTGCTCGTTTAGCACCACCCAAGAGTCACGTGTAGGGAAACTAGGGTAAAGCCTACGGACGCGAGCAGCTTCGACTCCCAATATATACTTCCATATGTACTTGTGTTAAGAGAACGCCGGTCAGCTTCGTTACTGACATCGGATCTCTGCCCACCTTTGAAAGAATATAGCGTGATGTCATTTACTTATTCTATATAGTCTTTCACAAAACTTTAAACAAGGAACTAAACGCAACGTGACACAGTTTGGCAACGAGCCAGAATATCGTTTTAATGCACCTACGCAATGCCGGATTTTGGTTTCGGATGAATCAGTAAAATGCTGTCTTGAGAAATATTAACGGGATTTTTAACTATGCAATAATGTAGATATAAATATGTGACGCAAAAGTTCTTGAAACAATAACGAAATAAGAGGACTAAATGAGAGAAACTTTCTATTATAGGACGTTAGATAGAGCGATATTTTTTTTTATTAACTTGTAATTAATTCAAATTCTGGTGTCTATAGGTTATTGAATGATATGTAGATTAACTGTTTAGAGAATTTTAATAGAATACTAGCTGACTCGGCAAACGTTGTTCTGTCATATAAATTATAGCAGACCAGCCACGCTTTGCTGTGACTGGTTTTTGAATAATTACTCAATCCAGTCAACGGATAGCGCCATCTTTTAGAATCGGTTGGAGCTAACTGTAAATTATGACTGCCAAATAATAAACAAATAATTTGCAATACAATAATATTGCGACTATGAATTGAGATGAAAACTATCCTATCTTTTAAATAAGATCAAACTTCACGTGGTGTGTAAATTTCATTAAAATCGGTTTAGTAGTTTAGGAGTCCATCGCGGACAAACATCGTGACAGGAGATTTATATATATTAAGATATCGTTGTATACGTATTCTACATTAATAATATAATGTTCCTTACCTGTGCATAGGTGAACACCCGCCAACTGACATTGGACAAGCGTAGTGGGTTAAATGTCCAAGTCTCTTCCCATGGATTTAAAAAATATAGTGAAAAAGAGAAGGGAGGTTTTTGTCCTGTAGTGGAACAAAACTGGCTAATAATAATAATAGATATTTTACGACTTGTGGCATATAATACATTGCTATTAGCCAAATTAATTATTAGCCAAAAAACCAGACGATCTGTATTTCTCTGCAGCGATCTCACGGTGTGCATCCTGCCAATCAGCGAATGAGACTCTGACGTCCGATTGATAATGCTATAGATATCATAACACCAGTGTAGGTAAATGTCATGGACTGGTGACGGGCAGCCGCATTACTGGTTCGAGAAACTACACCTTGGGGTCGCCAACCCGCATGCCTCAGCGTGGCGACTATGGGCAAAAACCTCCTAATGTTTAACCAGAACTATTCACGACCCAGTCCCCAGTGGCCTTGCTATTCCTGACCAAGGCGGCGGTTATGGTTACAGCAGGGGAAGTGCTAAGGATATTCAAGTATTAGGCTGCCCATCCCAACTGACGCAAAGCTGAAGGTCGGATTCAGTGGTGAATTTTAGGAGAGGCCTGTGACCAGCAGTGAACGGATACGGGCTTATGATGATAATATAGTAAAACAGTAATGTATTGCCAGTTAATCCACACATAAATGGCGAGTTAGCCTCGCAGCATTACGTTAGTAAGGGCTGTCACTTCTCTAATAATTGCTTTATATATAACTTTCACTATTTTTTTATATATTGTCATGAAAAAGTGATTGTAAGTTCACTGTAGTCTAAGAAAGCTACGACGAAGGGTAAATTGTAATCAGATTAATGAAAATGATTAACGGTTACATTTTACGTTTTTTTACCATTAATATGACTGCATTTTGCTAATTTATGTTTTAAACACTACAAAATCCCGGATTACATACACATTTATGATTTCTTAATGTTTTAAATGTATTTAATCATGTTTACAGAGCAAGAAAATTAAAATTACGACTACGTTTTGTAATCGTTCATCATTAATCAGATTACATTTTGCGCATCTTTGGCTACGACTGCTAATTTTTTTAATGGAATGTGTTCGATTTGAATCTGTGAGAGAGGCGTGTGCGAGTGCCTCTGCTCTGAACAGAATAGACGTCGGATGTTTAACAATATTAACAGAATTATTGTCTGATGAGGCGCCAGATCTGTCCAGATCAATGGTACCATACGTCATATGTTAGGCATATTTGTATAAGGGTGTGACGGGGCTGACATACGCACACGCGTAAAAGTCCCTAAATAATAAAATAAATTACTACCAAGGAAAGAGAATCCATTGGTAGTTGCTGTCGTATTGGCCCGCATATACAATGACAGTAGATATCTAAATATATATAACTCAAAGGTGACTGACTGGCTGACTGACTGACTGACTGACTGACATAGTGATCTATCAACGCACAGCCGAAATCACTGGAGGGATCGGGCTGACATTTGGCATGCAGGTAGATGTTATGACGTAGGCATCCGCTAAGAAAGGATTTTGATGAATTCCACCCCTAAGGGGATAAAATAGGGGATGAAAGTTTGTATAAATATTCTCAGATTTTCGACTATAATATAATAGCTTCATAGTTTTAGCGCCTAATGACAGATTAGGCCCTAATTTTTTACACACGCTAAACAAAAGTAAAGCCACAAAAACTATATCTAATTAATTATAATACTTCTTAACGCGAGCGAAGCCGCAGGCAAAAGCTAGTTTAGGTATATGAACGGCTATACGTGACTGGTCCTAAAACTTCACAGACCAAATTAAATTTGATTTGATTAAATCCATTTAAAACATTAAGAAGTCATAAATGTGTATGCGATTAAGTATTCCGTAGTGTTTGAAATATAGATGAGCAAAATGCTTTCATATTAATGATGAGAAACGCAAAATGTAATCGTAATCGTTTTTCATTAATCTAATTACATTTTGCCTATCTATCTATCGTACCTAATGCACTCAGACGTAATGTTGACTTGTATCGTTATCTCTATCACGGGTTGCCATAAATGTGGACGACGTGATTACCTAATCTGCCTTGATATACACACATACGGTATTTTTAGACTACGGTGCAACTACCGTAATGTCAAACATTAAATATTCACATTCAATATTCATTTGCGGTTCACTAAGAGGAATATTATTAATACTGAGGTTAGATTGACGATGTGCATGAAATTTACGACTACAGCGCCTCCCAAAGCATGTAACATTTATTGACGCATGCCAGATAGCTTAACGGAACCGATGGAGGCAGCTGATTTACCAAAGGAAAGAATACAAGACTATCATAGTTACTCCCGTCGATTTGTCATGATTCTAATCAGCCTATACACCTCCAGGTGTAGATATACCTAAAGACCTTTAATCGTGGTATAAGAGGGCCTGTATGACGTTGGCTATCAATGGATTTTCGTCTCTTGCTAGTCGTTACTGTTTTTGAACTTTATTGTACGAGTACTCTCCATCAGTTGCACTGTAGTTACTTGGTCTAGTCAGTATATATAAAAAACATTGGAGCCACGATCCTCAGCAATGAAGAAAATGGTAAATTGAATGTTAATTATTGCGGTTGTTAGTGGCAGCCCTAATGTGGATATGTGTGGGTACGGAACGCGGTGCGCCGGCGCCGAGCGGCCAGTGAAAGTCCCTTACGCAACGAACAGCTGAGAGAACCACGTGACGTCATACACAGGGTACTCACACCAACGTAATTTACGTCGATTCCAACAGTTCATAATCATTCAAGTTCATTCCCTATATTAACTTCGAGTACTTGAGTTTTCAAAGATTTCTCAGCAATATTATGTTTTAGAATTCCAATGGCTTGGTAAGAAAAGGTAAATTTTTCTGTGGAGCATAGATTAAAGAGCCTACAGTCCTCGTTAAAGTATAGAAGTTGACACATTGGGGTTTTTAGTTGGTATAAGTCCAGCACACTTCGATCACCACCCCTCTGTGCAGCTGGGAAAGTCCTATGAGATTTTTCCTGTGAGTAAAAATTTGGATTTCTAGGTTTATTCGGTTATGATATCATTCTGTTAAATGTTTATGGGATTTGTTTAATCGGACTTAGCAATGGAAACCTGAGTTAAAACGATTTAATATTTTTATTTATTATCAGGCAGGCCTAGGCAATTAAAATTACTAAGTTCCCGTATCCTCCTATTTCACAATTTCTAAATTTATTTCTTTTAATGCTTGGGAAATATTTGTTCATGTGATTTTTAAATTGGTTCACATAGCTGAGATTAATCAGGAAGTCATTCCGTGCTCTGACAATCCTGTTGCTTTGATAGTGTTTGTGCGGGTTGTTGATTGACTGGTTATTTTAAGCTGATGGTCTCTGAGATGATGCTGCTGCTGAGTTTGAACATTTTGCTAAAACCTACACGCTTATAATGGCCATTCAATATCTTGTAGATTTCCACCAAATTACCACGGTCTCTGCGGTCCTTTAGTATTGTAATCTTCAACAAAGCTAGACGATCCATTTACGTCTGTCGCTTGAGTGTTCTAGTTAACTTGGTGAAACTGTGTTACACCCTATTGGAATGGACTCTCCTTAGCACTATGAGGTCTTTGCGTTTGTATCCCATAGATTATGTAGAATATTAATTTTGTTAAGGTTAATAAAAAAACCTGAGAGGATAAGGTTAAATGGACGAAGCAAACAAATTCAGCGACTCAAAAATCGTATAATAAATATGATTTTAAAGTTAATATCTCAAAAACTAATAAAAATATATTCCTTGGTTTTCCACTCGGGGATTCTATTTATCGCATTAAAAATGTAAAAACGTATGGCCGCAATTTGACCCATTTGGAACACTGTGTCTTGGTTGCTAATCAACGGTTCCTCTTTAATATATCTACATCGAAAATGCTTCATACATACTTAATATTTGAAATAACCCACACATTATTGACTAATAACATCATTTTTGTACTAGTTTTTCGGTCTACCTTGTTTAAAGAATTGATACATTACTTTAACAGCTAAGTTATGCACATATTTTGTGAATAAAATCTGGAAATTAATTATCTATGCGTTTTTTTGTTGCTATAGTGATAAAACAAAACTTACCTGCGAAACTAGGAAAGCTGAAAGCATAAATGAAGATAAAATTTATTAATAAGTATGATTAGTACATTTATCTTCTACATAAAACTCGTAAAGATGCGAGAAAGCAAGACATAGTTAGAATAAGAGCAGATTTAGAAAGATAGAAGTATATTAAAGTAAATATTTATATTACAGAAGACTTGTACCTTGTGACGTCAACCCAAATATTGAGGAATTTCGAGAATTTTCTGGGACATTCTAAATATGTCTTGCGCAACGACCACATCCGAGCTCTGTTAGTCAATGTCATTCTTCCATTTTTGCGGACGTCTGTCACACCAAAGCGTAATAATGTTACTATAAAAGTTAATCTCAAATACTTACATAAATGTTTATAGGTTATGTTTTGAAATATCAACTAAAATGTGTAAAATAGACAACACGTATGAATTGCTGTTATTGACTTGATTTAAACTTGAATATGTTAATTTTTAATTAATTAAAATATTTTATTTTTCTGTTCATTTTTTATTTTACACAATAATTTAATGCAATGTATGTCATCTTCTATATTATATTGACCAAAGTATGTCACAAACAGTCAGTTAAATATTTTAAAGAACAATAACTGTCTATTTATAAAATCTACAAATTTTGTAATTTTATTTAAATTTTAATGTTAATGTTGCGTTGAATGACAAAGCGAATGCATAAAGCTATCAACATTTTAAGTGCAGACTACAGAATATTTTCTACAAAGCATAACTACTCGCGACAGTGTGACAGAACGCCTAAACAAGACCCCAGAAAAACTTACTTTCATCGTTTATCACCGGGCCGTAACTTTGTCCTTCATTTGGCGAATACTCGATTGAATTCGAGTCTTGCACGCCCAGAATTCCGGCCTTCGCTACTCTGTGACAGCACCCTTTTAGCAAACTTCCACAAGAGCCCTCCAAGAGCCCTCCGATCATCCAGCAGTAAAAAAAGAATTCACACGTGCCCCCTTGAGAGCAATGTCTCGAATCCTGTCGATCTAAATTCGCTTCGGTGTGAGCGGTATTCTCAATCAATCGCCCCCTTCTGTGACTTGCGCTCTGGCTCAAAATTTCAGAGGCTCTCAACATTTGTTCATCGGTTATAGGTTTAAATTTTGGTAGTTCAGTTATTTTCTCAGTTATGTTTGGGAAGAAATCATTTCTTTTCGACAGATGTCTCAAACCTTCAGTCTGTATAAACATGGGTTTTTCCAGCAATTGTTTTACGAATTCTTTAGGACTAGGAGCTCGATGTGGTACGTTGGCATCTGTTTGGGAATGAAAAAATGGTATTGTAGTATTTACAAATGATTTTTATTAGTAACACCGGAAGCGTTCCTTTAAACATTAGTTAATAGCATGATAAAGCTTAGTATGATAGTATATTTCTATTATGATATGTTGTTTGATACATATCAGCTGTAAAATATATATAATTCAAAGGTGACTGACTGACATAGTGATCTATCAACGCACAGTCCAAACCACCGGACGGATCGGGCTGAAATTTGGCATGCAGGTAGATAGTATGACGTAAGCATCCGTTAAGAAAGGGTTTTGATTAATTCCACCCCCAAACGGATAAAATAGGGGATGAAAGACAGTTTACACAGATTGACAGATTAGTTAAGAATATTGTGTACAAAGAAGTTTTGTAGGCCCAAATTTTTTACACACGCTAAACAAAAGTAAAGCCGCAAAAACTGTCCCTAATTAATAATAATACTTCTAAACGCGAGCGAAGCTGCGGGCAAAAGCTAGTAGTCTATAAATAAAGACAACTTAGCTGATAATAAATTAATTTTAGTTGCCATAAAAACTAAATTAAAAACCATAAAACGAACGCTGACAATTGACGCGATCATGTCGGTTTACATAAATATATCTTTATGCTTCGTATAAAGAACCTGATATTATAGAACAATAGAAACACTTACTATTTCTGTAAAACTATTTAAAGTAAGTAAATCGAGCCTACATAAACATATATATATGCCACAAAAAGACAATATTTAGTGGAAAAAATATAAAAAATAAATTATAAAAAAATCTGTATTAATATTATTCATTGGTGAAAACATTTGTTCTTATAGGTTATGGATCTATTTATTCACTTTCATTCGAACAAATTTTTTAAGCAATTTTGTTTCCTCAGAACATCATTTTCAATAAAAGAAAAAGTCATATTTTTATTGTTAATTTTATTATAAGCGTAAAAAAGGTTGGCAAACGCTGAAGTAAGGGCATCAAATTTCGCGACAACCGGCGATGAACTTGGAAAGCGAGAGCGTTCCGTTTCCGTGTGCTTTCATTTGATTCGACAAAACAATTTATTGTCTGCTTAATTTGCTTGTTTCGTCATAACCGAGGCATTGAGCGTTTTCTCTTTTATAATACAAGCAAATATACATTTATAAAGGTCATATATTGTTTATAGCACTTTTATAAGCTTAAATTAAGTTTTGGCTTAAGTTTTTACTAATATTATATACACGAAAGGTTTTTATATAAGTAATCGATACATTGTTGTCCTAAAAGTAATGACATACGAATCCGAGACATTAACACTAACGGTTGGGCTAGTCCACCAGCTTAAGGTCGCTCAGTAAATAATGAAGCGGGCCGTGTTGGACATCTCTATTAAGGATTAAATCCGAAATGAGGCTGTTCGACATAGAATCAAAGTTATCGAGATAGCTCTCCGTATTAGCAAGCTGATCTTGACAGTGGGCAGGCCACGTATGGGGAGGAAACAATGAATATTGGAGCAAGCGGCTTCTTGAGTAGCGACAGCGAAGCGGCAAGCTAGAGCGTCGTCCTGCGGAAAGTGGCCGGAAAGGATTAGATGAAAAGAGCCGAAGACTACGAGAGTTCAATACAGCTTATAAGCAAAGGCATGTGTCCAGCAATGGACTAGGGTGAGCTGATAGTGAATCAATTCATCATGAAATTATTAAACCGATTTTTTTATTACTTTTTTCCATTGAAAAAAAATTTTTTGGGAGTCGAAGCTGCTCCTGTCCGTAGGCTTTACCCTAGTTTCCCTATACGTGACTCCTGGGTGGTGCTAAACGTGCAGCAGCGAGGTGGTAGGGCATCGGTGCCCGTCTGGATCGCGACCACAGTACATGGGTGTAAAACCCGTCATAGTGACCAGTTCGTCAGTTTCAGCTTGTC
This sequence comes from Automeris io, assembly GCA_036320925.1. Classification (NCBI taxonomy): domain Eukaryota; kingdom Metazoa; phylum Arthropoda; class Insecta; order Lepidoptera; family Saturniidae; genus Automeris; species Automeris io. Next base: position 11,403,299 of record JAUDJH010000017.1, on the reverse strand, counting down.
GCGTTTCGGGATCAGCTTGTGTATATCCAGTAGCTCATATACCTAGAGAGCTTATATAGTAGATGGTGATTGTGGCGGTGGATTTTCTTGATGGTTGTTGCAGTTTTTGGACTACACTGCACTTTTCATCACGTGTAACCTAGTCACTTTGTCGAACCAGTAAAAATGCTTAATTATAACTAGAATTAAAAAGTGATTTACTTCGTAACAAATTACTATAGGAATAACTTAATTCACACTCGCATTGGAGTCAACGACATATAAATGACGGTAGAGGATAAAAGATAATTATCGTGAGAGTGCGAAAGGGATGCAAGCATGTTGTGTTCTGTCGCACATTAGTGCCACAGTGAAATTTATTTAAGGGCCAGTCTGATTATTCTTAACTTTTAAATTATTACATTTTTTACACTGGCTTGATATAGTGATTACAGTACACCTGATGGTAAGTACAGTGTAGTCCAAAAACTAAAACGACCATCAAAGTATGAACATTCTTTGATAGTCTCCATCGTCATTTCGGCCCATATATACTCGTACCACAACTAAAGCTATGTAGGTATATTAGTTACTGGTTACATACATGCTGACCCCGAAACGTGACAAGCCGAAGTGAGTCATTATGACAGTCTTTACACTTGTGTACTAGGGTCATGACCCAGATCAGAACTGAAATTCTTTTTGAGTTTTAAGCCTTCGGCCCTGGCTAGATGTCAACCTGCAATCGAAACTAATGAAAAATAGTTTGAAAATTACATCTACACATCTTAGTTTGACGCTTGCTAGAGACCTTAATCTTTCGCTAAGTCTTCGCTCCATTTCAAAGTTTCACAATACGTGTTGTTTTTTGACCGAAAGTACCTAAAGCCGAAACATTCGGTCGGACACTATAACCAGAGATGGCCAAAATGTAATCTGATTAGTGATGAACGATTACAAAATGTATTCGTAATTTTAATTTTCTTGCTCTGTAATCAAGATTCAATACATTTAAAACATTAAGAAATGATAAATTTGTATGCAATATGGGATTTTGTAGTGTTTAAAACATAAATGAGCAAAATGAAGTCATATCAATGGTAAAAAACGTAAAATATAATCGTTAATCATTTTTATTAATCTGATTACATTTTGCCCATGTATGACTATAACAATGTTATAAAAATATTTATTAATACACTTCGCCTTAAGTGGCTTCGTGTCTCAGCCCATACAAGTTGATATCATTTTATGCACCGTCAGACTGCATTCACATCGGGCTCAGAATAACTGTAAATAGTTATAAAAATAAGTTACGTTACGTAACGTTATTTAAGTAGCGATGGAATGCAGTTGGACCATCGAATTTCAACTGATTTCATAACTAAAGCTATTTATATTAAGTGTTTTGTAAAGATTGAGTTAAATCACTCTAGCACCCGCCTTTTAATGTGAAAGGAAGGCACACGGGCGAACATCCCATCTGAAAGTATAATAATTATCACATTTATAGAGAATTCTAAATTTTTACCCTTTTTTTGGGGTGACTTTTGTTGTTGACCGGGAAAGGCCTTTACAACTACACCGAGCTTGAGACGGCGAACCCTGAAGGTACTCAGCCAGCGATTTATGGGTTGGGTGGCAACGCAAGGACACCGCTGTCGGTACGAACCTCGATTTTGGCTGTCAACCAGTGAAAACGAACCTAACGATGATCTGCTAGTGCTTCGGAAGCGACAACCATAAATTTGTTATTACATCGCAAAAATAGTTTGTTTACAATCTTTATTTGCAGTTGGTGATAGTGACCTATATCGACAACCGACAAGAGACAACAGTTTTCTAACAGTAAAATTTTATTTATCCCTGAATCTAGTTTATATTTTCGTTACTGTAGTGTTCGGTATTTTCTTAGCTTTTTTGTAGGAAATTTCAGTGCGTCAGTCGTACTAGCGCTTGCTATTTTTTTACATTCATATGTGCTCAGACGATATAAAATCAGAATAAACCAGTAGACAGGGACGTGCATAGAATATTTGGACAAGGTAGGCAGAATTCGCGTAATTAATTTGAATATTATATTGCTTTCACAGGATAGATATATGTCGTGAATATAGAATAGATATGAATATAAATGGTTCCTTTTTTAGTTTAACTTTAAGCAATTTATTCCAGACTTATTTATTGTAAGGGGACGCAATGTTTTCATGAATCTATGGAATGAACGCTACTGCCAGTAGAGGATTGTTGAAGCCAATAGTATATTGTACTTACAATCAGATTCTGTGTCTGTAGTGGTCTAATGAATAAGCGACGGTATCCTTGTGCGGTAATGTGCATGCTGTTGGTTCATTTCCCGGCACGAAGCTCACGGCTTTTTCAAATAAAGTACGTATTTAGGCATCACATGCTCAACATTAAAGAAAAACATCGTGAGGTAACCCGCATGCCATCTGTTATAAATGTCATGTGTATATACCTTGAGAGCGGCGATCAGCTGCGCTACTGGTCACGTTGGGTCACATAACCGCAAAGTGACACAACAATTAATATATCTCAGGTATGTTACGAAATATGGAAAGTTTACTTTAATGAAATATCGAGAGAGAAAGGGATCTGGTATAAAACTTTGCAAAGTGGGCCTCCTCGAATACCCTGGGTTTCTGGAACAACTTTGTGCGGGAAGTTGGTGTCAGTGGCACACAGACTAAGATCCGGACACATTCCATCTAACTAACAAATTTAAACATCTTATGAAACTTAATGATTCTCCACTGTGTGTAAATTGTGGAATCATAGATGATATCCACCATTTGTTGATGGAATGTGTCCGATCTGAATCTGTGAGAGAGGCGTTTGTGAGTGCCTTTGCTCTGAACAGACTTGAGTCGGAATGTTTAACAAAGTCTCAACAGAAGTGTTATCTGATGAGGCGTCTGGCCTGTTCAGATCAATGGCACCATATCTCATATGTTAGGTATTTCTGTATTAGGGTGCGATGGGGCTGACATACACACGTAAAAGTCCCTTATATAAATAGAATTTAAAAAAAAAGCTCACACTGAAAGGGATATAGCGTGGTGATATATTAGCAGTGACGTGCATAGTATATTTAGACAGGTTAAGCAGAATTTGCTTAATTAATTTAGATATTATATTATGATAGTAAGTATTATATTGTTTTCATAAGAGAGATAGATGAAGTGAATATAGAATAGATATGAATTTAAATGGTTCCTTTTTTTTGTTTAACTTTAAGCAATGTATTCCAGACTTATTTATCACAAGGGCATGCAATGCTTTCATGCATCTATGGAATGAATGCTACTGTATATTAGTATTGTTTTCAGGTTTTATGTAGTAATATTGCCGAGAAATTACAAAAAAAAGAATCATACTGGATAAATACTTTACACAATATTTATATTTCCTTGTATGTTATATCTCTATATATATAAAATTCTCGTGTCACAATATTAGTTACCTTACTCCTCCGAAACGGCTTTTTTTTATTTGTTTCACATACCGGACATCACACAAAAACATACAAAAACATAAACGAATCTTACTAAAATAATACAAAAGGTGTGTCCTTAACAAGTGAACACAACAAGCAAAGTAAATAATGCTATGATAAATAAATCAGACCCATAGAATCATCAGAAAACGAAAAAACGCGCTGCACCTGTACGCACTGCAAAATCTTACGTCTAGCTAAGGGGAAGGAAGAGTGAAAGATATCGAAAGATTTACAGATACCATTATAACCAGAGAACATTCTACTGAAAGGGGAGTGCTTGCCAATATTAGTTTTATAAAATGGCACAGAAAAAGGTCTACGTATAGAAAGTCTACTGCCTTGACGAGGGTCTGCAAAATTTACCTTGCTTAACAGTTCAGGACAGTCAATTAGATTATGTATTAATTTGTACAAAAAGACAATATCCGCAACTTTTCGCCTGACACTCAATGGAGACATTTTAAAAGTAAAGGAGTCTGGACTCATATGATGTTAAAGATTTGTTACTGACATAAGATAGCTGATAAACAAATCGCTTCTGTACACGTTCTATTCTATTGGAATGGGTAGCATAACCGGGGTTCCATACTTGACTACCATATTCCAATATGCTCCGAACGACGCAGTTATATATAGGAATGATAATACTGGGATCGCCAAAAGATTTGAGTTGTCTAGTAACAAAACCTGACAGCCTATTAGCTTTATGTACTATCATATCAATATGTTGACGGAAATTTAGCTTTACCGTTTTTTTACCAAATTTTATATGCATATTTAGTAGGTCTGAGAAATAAAAATAAAATAAAAATCTCTTCTCGATATAAGCAGTAGTAATAATAATGAATGTAATAAAGAAGAAGCTCTTTAATAGAAAAAAAATAGTAACTAAATGTAGCGCCTAAAATATATAATATACGGAACACATAAACTATAACAGAAATTAACGTAAATCTATTTTTTTATGAGTAGTTGAATGTTTTACGATGTTTCGAAATGGTTGTAGGGTCGAATGTCAGCATATACCTCTGGGTTTTTCTAGATTAAGAATATATGTAGGCACCACATGATCGCTGGTGAAGGTAAGTATCGTAAGAAAAACCGCATGGCATCTAATAGAAATTTCATGTGTACCTGTGCTCTGAGAACAGCGGTCAGTTAGACTATTGGTCACATTGGGCAGGACATATAATCATAAAGTGGATACAGTCACTAATAAATCTGTACTCACTCTGATATATAAATATCGAAACGATATTAGATTTTTTTTTTTGTTATTTATTTCGTTATTTATATTAATTACTGTCTCCTACGATTATATTTATAAGGATTTTGTGAAAATTTGATTGATTTAAATGTATCTTTATTGTAATATTTTTAATATGTTAATGTAATTGTATGTTCTGCAACAAATATAAGATTAACAAAAATGTAAGATTTGAAGTAATGTGAAAGGAAATCGGAAAGGGATTTGAGGACAATATGACACATTGTCCATTGTTATAATATAAAATTACACCCAATACAAAGAAAAAATTAAAGAAACGAAATCATTGAAGATGACACAGAACTTTCATAATGTCATACACCATCATTTTCTCACGATGGCAAATAGTCACTGTTGAAAACAATGCAACGCACAGAACACGCTACGTCGTGGGAACGGTCGACGCCGGGTGAAACTCTAGTTTCACTGATCAAAACAAACAAAAAGAGATAAAACATGAGAAAATCTGCTTTGTTTGAGGAAAGTGTTTGCTGATCATCTTGAACAAAAATCCGGAAGTAACTCATCAGTATCTAAAATACACCAAATGCAGAAAAACTTATACTTTATGGACCCTTAGAAGTGTCATGATAGTTAATGATACAATTAAAAATTACTAATTATGGGCAAGCATATGTTAAATATAAGCTAGGCTACAAAAAAATAACGAATATAGTTAATCAATGTCTAAAGTACTTATAATTATATAATAAGAGAAGAGAAGACTTTGCCCTGCAGTAGAACGAAACTGGCTATGTGAACTGAACTGGCTTGTGAATCTCTTTGTGATGTATGTATTTGTTTATTGTTTTTATCATCTAAATGAAGGGTACTTTGTATTTTTGATTGAAGAATGCAGAAAACATCTAATGCCAATGCTTGTTTTAAACCTAAAAATAGGCCAGTGTCCCAATTTTTCTACATTTCTATTAAGCGCTTAAAGATTTCTTTGAAAAACTCATTGCTATTTTTATGTTAATATATGTATATAAATTGACTTGTCTTGGCTTTTATATGTATATCATCCTAGAAACTAAATTAATGAAGCTAGAATGACGAAATTTGGAACATTGGGTTTTTTAATGATGGAATTTTTTATTTTCCATCACTGTGGATGTTTAAAACAAAGGATGAACGTTTTGCACGCTAGTTTTGAGAGTATATCACACCTGGGCGAAGGAAGCAGGATCCGCCGATAATAGATATTTACGTTGGTAGAATTAAAATTGAATTAAAACGATCGAATATACCCAATACCGAATTTGATAGAATAATGTATAAACAACACGCGTCCTTCTCTACCACGTGCGTTTAGAGCGAGATCGCAGATACAATTGATGCCAATCGATTGGGGGAAAGAGGCCGTTTATGCAATAGTTACGTCAGAACGGTTTTGACAAGGAAACCATCTCGGCGGCCATTGCGCAACTACGCTCGAAAGCTGTGTAAAAGAAAGTATGTTGATGGGTATGGTTCCGTTCGGAGCATCTTCACGCCGTGCGCTGCGTGCTGTGGGGTGTGCTGGGGTTAGGGCCGGCTGCTACATGTTTTTCAGGCTCTGTACCTTAAAAATTACCTTTATATCGTGGCAGGAGTGCTCAAGCGAACAACCGCGATAACTTTTGATTTGATCTTGGAAACTGTTGATCTATTCACAATTTTTATTCGATGTCTACATAGTTCACATTTGTATTGATTCATAGAGAAACAAGTGTCCTTTATTACTTTTAAAAAATCAGAATAAACCTCTGCCACCGCCGTTTACGTTTTTCCTAGGGAATTAAAATCTACAAGGTAATTATTTCTCGTTGACCTAGAATAAATAAAAGCAAAAAAACAGTGTTTTATAACAAAAGTATAGAGAAAAATCTGAAAACCATTTTGTAGTTACAATACAATAACAAAACAAAAATGTTACTATGAATTTATTATAATAGTTAGGTACAAAATTCGCACTTTGTCAACCGACCATTTTTTTTAATATTAAAAAGTGGCAAATAAGTTAACAAATCACTTGACGGAAAGCTGCCACTGTCACTGTAAGCGAGTGCAATACGCAAGGTGTTGTCTTCGTGCTGATGCTCTAGAACGAGAAGACAAAAATGAGGACCTGGATAACCGTCTCTTGGGACTGCAATCACTACATCCCTACAAATTATAAGGTCCCACGTTGCGTGTATTTGTCTGTTCGCAATAAACTTTAAAATTACTGAACGCATTTTCATGCCGTTTCCATCATTCGATGGAGTGATTCATGACAAAGGTTTTGTGTATAATTTGTTAAAGTTTTGTGTAAATTTGTAGAAATATGACAACAACTGTTAACAGTGTCGAAAAATTCAAACCGCTTAGGGGCTTTCAGCGAAAATGCTGCCTAATTCCTTTGAAATATAACAAAACAATATATGGTGTTATTCCAGCTTTTACCTTAGATTACAGCGACACTTCTAGATATCGCTTTTTTACTCTCCAACAGATGACACCAATAGTGGTTGTAATGGTTCATCTACTGGACAACAGAGGTCGCTACATACCGCATATTTATTCCGTAACAGTAAATATACACACATACCCTTAAATAATAATTTATATTAATGTAACATTATGTATACTCGTATGTATAGACTACGCTCATACAATTCTTGTAAAAATGAAAATCACTTAAGCTCTTTAAATAGAAAAATATTTAATCCAAGTGAATTACCCAAGTTTATGTGCATAATTATATTGTCTTCGTTACCCTAAATACCCAGAATTATGAGTGTAATTAGATTAATTAAATAATTTATATGTTTGTAGGTTTCCTAGCAAGTTAATTTGCTATCAATGCTAATAACAGGAAATTAATGGTGATATTATGCGAAAAATATTGCACTTAAAATTATGTAAGCAATATTAGAAATTACATTAAAATATTTGATGTCAAAATATTAGATTATTAGTTATCATCTTTTAAGGCTTTTTAGATGTATATTCAATCAATATGTTTTCTAAATTATTTCAACATGTAAGCCAAAGGCAATTTTATTACGAAATATTCTGAAATTGGAAACTATAAAGAATGATAATAATATATCTTCACACAACAACACTTTCGAGGTGAACAGAAATACATTGGTGGCTGTATCACTTTTGGACTTGTAGGTCGTGTCCAACGTGACCAGCAGCGCAGCTGATCACCATTGTCAAGGCATTTCTAATGCATGCGGTGGCTAAATCTATCCTTAATCTGAAAAAACCCAGACGTACGTACCGGGTTTCGAATCTACGATCATTCCATTGGCAACTATACTTCGACGTATCTAGAAAAACGTTAATTAAATGCAATTTATTAACTTTTTTAACGCAATACCTCATTAATAAATATAGGAGGGTTTATTGCGCTACCAAGCAGATTATTGCGCTTTTGGGAGTCGAAGCTGCTCGCGTCCGTAGGCTTTACCCTAGTTTCCCTACACGTGACTCCTGGGTGGTGCTAAACGAGCAGCAGCGAGGTGGTAGGGCGCCGGTGCCCGTCTGGATCGCGACCACAGTGCATGGATGTAAACCCTGTCATAGTGACCAGTTTCGGCTTGTTGCGTTTCGGGATCAGCTTGTGTATATCCAGTAGCTCATATACCTAGAGACCTTCAGTCGTGGTATATGTGGGCCGACATGACGATGTAGACTATCAATGGATTTTCATCCTTTGTTGGTCGCTTTCGTTTTTGGACTAAGCTGTACCTACCATCAGGTACTCTGTAGTCAATATGTAGAGCCAGTGTAAAAAAAAAAACCGTTAAATATGCCGAGGAAGTTGCTGTGGTCGCACCTCCGGGCCTGGTAGACGAATAAGAGGAACACCCCTATGGTTTTAGTCGGTAAGATTCCCACACACCGGGGTCGCTGCTCTTACGGACGCTCTGAGGGTCCATGAGGATTTTCACCGGGTTAAACAAAGACCGTCAAATAGTTTATCATATTTGTTTGAATAAATGTGATAAAAACACGATAGAACAAAATATAAATGTATGAGTATACGGAAACAGTTTTGCTTTACTTTTTTCTGAGGGTCTTGTACTAGATAATGCTTTTCTTAAAAGATAGTATCTATCTATCACCACGATGAATTCCTATTAGGGTAGGCAGAGATAATAGAACGCCACTATTCTCTATTTATGCAAACCTCTTTGGCTTCCTTAACGTTTTTTTTTATTCTGTATATTTAAGGGACTTTTACGTGTGTACGTATGTCAGCCCCATCGTACCATAATACAGAAATACCTAACATATTACATATGGGGCCATTGATCTGAACAGGCCAGACGCCTCATCAGATAATAGTTCTGCTAAGATTTTGTTAAACATCCCGACGTCAAGTCTGTTCAGAGCAAAGGCACTCACAAACGCCTCCCTCACAGGTTCAGATCGGACACATTCCATCAACAAATGGTGAATATCATCTTTCCTTAACGTTAATTACTCCCTTTATGTACTCTCGCCGATTTCGCGTACTTTTGACATTACCCTCCACCAGAAATCTTTTTATTTGGTCTGCGTAAGCTAGTCTCGCTCGGCTTTGGCTCCCACTTCTCCTCACATTCATATTGTATATCTTTTTATCATTCTTTCATCTTCTCCTCGTGAGGCTGAAACAGCAAAGTATGCTTTTGTGCATCCTATCGAAGCGACTATGTTTCGAACCAACCATTCTACGTATCTCTTCGTTTCTAACCCGATCCGCAAGCGTTACTCCGCATACAGCACGAAGAGATCGCATCTCCACTGCATTCTTTCTACTTTTATGCTTCTTCTGACAAATCTAGGACTCACTGCCGTAAATCAAAGTGAGTGCATATAATATGCACTGCTACTCCTGCTGTTAGAGTAATGTTTTGACATTTTAGAACGCCACCCAGTGCAACGTTTACTTTTTTGCCAGCAGTAACTCACCTCTCCAAGATATACAATATCATAAAATATACTGCCGAAATTAATAACCCATCGACGTTTAATTTGCAGATTGATGGATATAGCTCTCCCTTTCCAACTTGTGTATGCGAAAAGAGATGTGCTATAGTTGCTATAGTAACAAATCTAAGATTGGGGATAGGATAGGTTATTAATTTCGGCCAATAGTCAACTGCAAATAATTGTGATTTTTCTAAATACCTCTAAATACAATGCCGATTTCAGATCTCCTCTGAATAAAGTGACTTTATCGCAAGTAATCATTCTACATGAAATTACTTAGTTGCTTCTTGATACAAGTCTTTAATTTGTAATGCATAGAATACAATTTGGAATGTGTTATATATTGATTATGTTATTCACAAATTCACTCTCGTTTTTCGCGATCGCGTGACAAAATGCTGCGTGTATTCAAATGAAGGTGATTCAAGTTTATTGTAAACTAGTCAACGCCAGCAGCTTTGCCCGGAGATCGCTATGTTCTTCTATAAAATTTTACTATATTATGTGTATGTATAACTGTACTGTGATTTTGTATTAAATATATACTCGTAGTGGACCCGGGTGACTTTACACAGTTCTATATTTTTTGCAACATACGATATCTTCTTAGATATTCAATAAAATGACAGTGTATTGTACAATTTTTAATAATAATAATACATGCTTTTTTCTAATTTTCTATTCTACTTGTCTTCCAACAAAGGCCTCCTTTGAAAGAATTTAATTTCCCTCTATCTTTGGCTTCCTTTAGCCAAGTAGCGTTCATTCCATAGATGCATGCAAGCATTGCATGTCCTTATGATAAATAAGTGTGGTAAAATTGCTTAAAGGTAAACAAAAAAAGGCAACTTTTATACTCATATCTATTCTATATTAACACCGTCTATCTTTCCTATGAAAGCAACATAATATTTAGTATCATAATATAATATTCATATTAATTACGCAAATTCTGCCTACCCTGTCCAAATACCTTATCCATGTCACTGCTTTAGCCATGCTATTCCAGCTATCTTTTTAAAATTATGTTCTCATTTTTTTATTCGTCTTTCTTTTTTTTAAACTATCTAAAGCCACTTCTAAATTTAGTGACTTTTCTTCTAAACTTGATCCTTTAGGGGGTTATAGTATAATTTGAATATATATCAAATACTCAAGGTAACATATGTAATTGAATAGAGATTAAAATTATGTAGGCAGGCCCGGATTTTGAAATTTTTAGAGGCGGAAGAAAAAGTATAACACTTTTTGAACAGCCTCACCCCCACCAGTCCTTTTACCCTTGTTTATTAATTATATGGTTTGATCCAATGAAAACATATTGAGACAATGTGTGCTTTACAACCTTGTAAAAATGCAAACAATAGACTAGAATTTAAGACACGAGAATCCTTTATCTGATTTTTCTGGCTTCCTTTTTTAATGATCACTGCACTCTTGTCATCATCAGCCCAGGTAGTGTTTTTGTTACTTAGAGAACACGCAAAAGTCATGTAATAGGAAAACTCGAAAGCCTTGAGTCAATTTCATCTTGCGTATTATCATACAATTGGTAAAAGCGTCATTCTAGTACCAAAGATACAAGGTTCTAGATGTGTCAAGATACTAAAAGCCAATTTCTTTCGCGGACGCTCAGGGTGGGGTTCCTAAGGGACCGGTTAACGATTCTCAAGAAGGCGGCAAAGCGGGGTGACGCGTTCGACTGTAAAATAATGAAGTTTCGGAGAAGATTCATGCTTCCCTCCGAGATTGTTCTTAGAGGGCGCGGCACGAGGCGGCTGTAGAGAATTTATTACAGGATACATAATCCTAGTCAATTTCAATGCAAATATAGTCACCTTTTTTTTCGGCGTGTCCTACATTGATGGCCTGGGACAGACCTTCACAACAAAACCGGGCTTGGTGGGCAAACGCAGAGGGCGCTCAGCAAGCGATATTTATGAGTTGGGCGGCTACGCAAGGGCACCCCTGTGGGTACGGACCTCGACTTGAAAAACGAACCTAACGGTATGTAGTCACCTTGAGGTTTTAATCCGGAAGAAATCATTCACACTTCCTGGTGTATCGAATGGCAGTGTGTGTAAAGTTCCATTGAGGATTATTGTCAAGTAAAAATGTAAATTTCATAGTAAAAATAAGGCGCCGTGCTGTTCTGTATATTATCTACCAACCTATTAGTCTTATTAAGCCGTGGTGGTTGCCGGCAGAATAGAATAGCACCCCCCTCTTCTTGCTGAGGTGTCGTAAGAGGCGTCTAAGGTATCTCTTTAACACCGCAATTCAACCAGGTGTTCAGAGAAGGAAAACTCGACCAAACCTGCATCCCGCTCCCTCCCGATCGTACTGGTTCTCCTTTCCATCGGGCCTGAGGGAGTTCGGACGAGAGAGTGCTTTTCTGGCAGCGCGTCCAGTTATGCACTTAAATATCTCCTGCGTAATTGACTGTTTCCGTAAACTGGACCTCGAATTTCTTAATCGGTGTTGAAACAGTCGCCGTGGCCGAAACCGGCCAGGACATCATCATCATCATCATCAGTCTTATTAAGATAACAGTACACACTTTATTGATTTCTTTTTGTGATAGTCACCGCACGTCTATTATAACACATGACCGCTGTTCTTGGACGTAAATAAAAACCAAGCTGTTAAGAAATTCCTTTGAAATCTTCTTTACTTGACGAACGCTTTGAAAATCGTATTTATTACCTAAAATGTAGCAAGTTTTGAGGTTATTATTATATTTTTAACTGACTTCAGGAGGCTCCATGTTTGGCTATTTGTATTGTTTATGTACGCTCATCGATTACTCCGCCATTTATAGAATGATTGGGATAATTCTGCCATGGTATAAAATATGAAAGTAAATTTTGAATTAATTTTATTATAAGAGATCGCAGCATAGTTATTGAGTCGGTTACATTGAAGCCATTATCAACTGCCAAAATCACTTCCAGTAACATGATATCCTAAACGTATTTTCTTCATAGCATAGTCATTCTATAGGAAGAGAGATGAACCCCGTTCACTTTATAACTATCACTATATTTTCACCTTTATTACGCTCAACTTTAACGGCGTAGACAGCTGAGCTGTTCCCAGTGTATGTTAGATTTTTAAATATCAGCGGATATTAATGTTTACCATTTTTTATTTATTTTAATTTTTACCGTTTCAGGGAACCATACAATTATATGAACTACAAAAAACACACAAAGAAGATACATAAGGGGGTACAAAACTGTAAAAGAAAATTAAATAATTATATAAAAGCAAAAAACACATACAACAATGAAAAAGAATAATCAAACTGGCATCTTTTTCTCACCATTTGTCAAAATATCAATAAAATTATTATAATATCAGTTGGTAATGATCTTGATTGTTTCTTTAAATTAGGTATTCTTAACCAGAGTCCACGCGCCTAAAGGAGTTCATAGATCAGGTACTAGAGAGTTATGAAGACATTAAAAATACAACAGCAGAATATTTAAAAAAGTAACTTATTCGTTGAGACCAGCGTGCATTCCATAGAAGCACAGTAAAGCTTTATCTTATTTTACTTGGAAATGTAATACATATATTGTTTTAAAAATTGATTTAGTTTTGATTTTGAGGATCCTGTTTTTTGAATTACCAGATTTTAAGTTTATATACTTATAATGTCAAATATAACGAAATAATGCTCTTTATGTTCTTATGGCATAGACCTCATTGCTTGAGAGGGTTCATCAGTTACAGTATTTATATAATAATAAACTTACTTTTAGAAAAGAAGCAACAAAAAGCGTCTAATCTATTTTATATCTTTCTTTGGAAATAAATAAAAGATTTTAAATCTTGTTTTCATTTTCACTCCTCATGCTTAAGATTGTAAAAAAAAGATTGTAAGAGGTCCGTCAGGTTGTTTGATGGTGCAAGTAATAATAATATAAAGCTATATCTCTTTCGAGGTGAGCAGAGATACAGTAATGATTCACTTTGCGGTTACATGTCGTGCCCAATGTAGCCAGTAGCGCAGCCGATAGCTATTCTCAAGCTACACATGATATTTCTATTAACCCTTTGCGGACTTATGTCTACTCTCAGGCACCAAAGCGCTTTTACCGTTCCAGTCGTATGTCTGCTCTCAGCCACCGCAGCAAGGAACTATACGAATCCTATACTGTATGCAACAATGTATCAGTTTACACTTTTTGGAATCAAAACCGATGGATGGATGACTGTTAAATAAATAGATATCTAAAGTTCTCAAAATAATTAAAAAATCTTGTTTATCCATCGTAATCTTACGTGTTATGTATCGCTGCTCTTTTGACGGAAATTAATTCTGACCAGTACGATATCCATGTCCAAATTTAATACGTCCGCAAAGGGTTAAATGCCATGCGGTAATAATGTTCGCGAGCAGAATGGAGCATTACGGGGTTGTTGCTGAAGGCGAGAATTATTTGCTCTGCCCGCTTTTTTTGTTAATAATTTGAATAGTTTTTACAAGGTGACACAAAACGAAGTCCTAGTTTTTTGATCTCAGGTCTCTACGCCGATTCTAATCCCGATGGCTTTTTGAATCAGTCTTTGATAATAGAAGCGACCTTTAGACAGGAGTCACAATAAAAAGCAAGTTCCTTCGTGTATAGACCCCTCAAAGTATTTATAATTTTATATGTTATATTATAAACTATAATACATCATTCATAAGGTGTCGGTTAGTATTTATGTGTAAGTTTTTTAAACTGACATACTTTAAACGAAAATTCTCGTCATCCTTCATAATGCGAACAGTAAATGAGTGGAATATGTTTTCTGTGTCTGTTTTTCCACAATATTATGACTTAGGAGCCTTAAAGGAAGAGCGAATAGTTATTTGCTAGACGAATGCGGTCCATAATCGAACGTATTTTTACCTACTATCAGATGAAGGTCAACTGAAAAGGCACGATTTCGTTTCTTGCGGTCGCTGCTCGGCTGCGCTAACCCAGGAGCTGATGCCAGTCCACGAGGCATCACTCTCAATACATTTATATGGAAAGGCGTTCGATGTAGGCAACTGCGCGGCGCTGCGCCGTTACCTACATCTTACTTGACGCTTTCTTATTAATACTGTGAAGTTTGGAATTTATAATAAAATAAATTATAATAAAATACTGTTCATGTTCTATCATTTACTTGGTTACCAATCAATCAATCAGTTCCCATAGCAACGTCATCACCTGACAAATGCATGTAGAGCTGTACATCGCGGCTTGTTTGTCGCTATTCGGTTACCGCCGTCGATTAACGACTGCCAATTGTAATCACGTCTTTAGCATGTTAATAAAAAAAAAAAAACAAACCTTTGTCAGGGAACCCATCGCCGCTCCCCAGGCCGGCGCTGCCAATATCCTGCAAGCCCGTGTCATCAGCGACATCGTTCAATCCAAAACTCTGGTCACGAAACACTACGTTGTCCACACCGGGCCCCGCGTGAGAGTTCGTTTGGACGCCCACGCTGTCTGACGCGTAAGGGAACACTACACGGGGGCTTCGCGCTTTCCACCCGGAGTAGTACCCAGACCGCACCGGCGAATACGTCCCTGGTGCGAATGGATCGAAGCCGTAGTTCGGCGCGTACGCTCGTCCGAACCGGCCTTGGTAATATTGCGGCTGGGTCTGATACGGCCTGAACCGGGACACTGGCTCGTAAAACCGCTCATTCCCTGACGGTAGTGGCACCTCAGGCCTTGGAGGCTCCGTACCGTCCCCCGGCGAGGTGAACTCAAAGTCGGAACTTTCGTCAAATTTGATTTTTGAGTAGTTTTTATCAGTTAAGTCTATCTCTCCCCGCCCGGTATACTGGCTCTCTGTATCATCCAGGAATAGAATACGGGACTGTCTCGCGCGTCGCCTATAGTTCCTGGGTACAAACATGACACTTTTGTACGGCCTCTGATGCACTAGGGTCAGCGCGCGGCTCGGCTCGCCCGTCGCGATGGAAGCGACTACGAGCAATACCACTTTCCAACTATTTTTGCTTAACATGTTGCGTCGGTCACTGACCCGATTTCACTTTCATTTCGTTTGTCACTAGTGTGTGTTATTTGAAGTTTTGTTATTAAATAATGTTTAATTCATTTTATTAAATGTTTTTAATACTATGCGAGTTGTAGGGAAGTAGAGTCGAGGACTGTAGTGCGCTCGAGTCAGCCCGCGGCGGAAGACTGGCCCACACCACAGTCCCCCACTAGAGTGTTCAGCGGTTATGTAAAAACGCATATGACGTGCTGGCTTTACGTAAGGTACTGTTAGGTGTTGATTAGTGATAGCGAAGGCTGGTTTGCGGTGATGCTGACTTAAAGATTATCCCTAAATGTAGGGAGTATTAACTTGGAAAGGACATTTTTAGTGGCAGGAATTTTTCCTAGATATTTTAAAGAATTTTTATCCTATTAGTGTATATATATTAGCGATGGAAAAATAAGTTAATAAAACGGGTTATTAATCACCCAGGCTGAGACCGAGACAGCACTGATTACGCGTTTGAAAAACGCTTAAAAAATGCAATATTATAGGACGGTAGGTACACACTCACTGGAAGACCATTCCCAACTCAACGATTCGGCAAAAGTAGCAATCAGAGAACTTCTTAGTCCTAGCCGGGTTATGCGATATTGAAAGCTGTGATTGTGCAAAACCAGGCGCGTGGTTCTGTTATGGAAATGAGAATATGGAATTAGTTTAACAAACCTTGAAAACATTTGCCGTGATACATCTATGGTAGAAAACGATTAGTGAGGCAATATCTGAGGCTATATTTTGGTAATGGTACCTACGACTGACACAAGTTGGTGGTGACTACAGTACACAAGTGTAAATATCGTGATAGTGACTCGCTTCGGCTTGTTACATTTCAAGATCAGTTTGTATAAATCTAGTTGTTCTTATATCTAGAGCTCTTCCGTCGTGGATCGATATGGCGACTGTCAACGGATGTTCATCATTAAGCGATTACTGCCGTTTTTGAACTAAGCTGAACTTTTTATCAGGTGATATGTAGGGTCACTTTGTCGACCTAGTATAAAAATATCTTCTTTTTTTTTCGAATTTACGCGTGTTGGTTGACCGGGAAAGGCCTTCACAACTTAACCGGGCGGGATATAAATATCTCTGCGAATCTGGAGTGATTCAAAGTACTTAGTAAGGTTTCTTTTAGCTACTGGTACTTATAAAACACATCCAGGAACAAAACAACGCGTGCTGGTGCGCAACAAAGTTTAACTGCTATTTCTGTTCCGACACGTATTAAAAAGCTTTCCAGTTCATAACTGTGTCATGTCATCAGGCTGTGAAATGATTACCTAACTGGTGTATTCTATTCTTTCTATGGTATTGGGTCATTTAAATGAAATGAAATATAACTTTATTCAAATAGGCCTACTTCCAAGCACTTTTGAATCGTCAAAAAAAAAACAAAGTGAATCTACCACCGGTTCGGAAAGCAGAATCTACCGAGAAGAGCCGGGAAGAAACTCTGGTAGTTGCTCCTTTTAACATAATAGAATAAGAGGCGTGAAGAGATGTTTCAGCAGTTACTTATCACTTAGTCTATCACTAACTTATCAGTTAGTTATTACGGCGATTGTCAATGAACCATATCCTGTTTCTTGACAGTTAGGTTGAAATATATAGACGACTTTGCTTAGCAAAGCTCTCAAAAATCAAATTCGTTTTGACAAAAAACTGAATATATTAAATAGGAAGTCGAGTATAGCCATAGTATTCGCAGAGCTGATTCCATGTTGACAAAATCGGTTACCTACTAAATCCTTTGACATTCATTGAGTAATATAAATTGTTAAGTTTTAGTAAAGTCTGAGCAAACTTAAAGTTGTGTCTATAAATCTCAGCCCTGCAGTTTTTGGACTGCGCTATGCTTATCATTAAGTACATTGTAGTCACTTTAAAGAACTAGTATAAAAAAGGGAGTTTTATGGTAATTTTATTGCGTATCTATAGGAAAATTGTGAAAGCAGCTGGCAACGCTCTTATTATGATTCTTGAAATGTTGTGTCATGTTTTGCTGTACCAGCCTGCGCCTTAACCTTTAACGCGGACTATTACTTTCAGTGAAGCCGCGTTGGAAGTTGATAATGGATGGGTGAAGACATTTTACATATTCTTGTTCCCTGTTCTTCTTAAAGTTATCGGCATATAAGCAGGAATGGCATTATGTCATGTGCAAGTACCCTGCGAATGGTTATCAGCTGCATTACTTGTCACATTGGCAACAATATATTACTGGAAAGTGGATACAAGAATTCATGTATTTCTGCTCCCTTAGAAAGAAATATAGCGTGGCGATATATTGTTATTATTAAGAACATAAAGGAGCCGATAAATGTTAAATAAGAGAGGAAGGTTTGCAAATGTAGATAATTGTGGTATTTTATTTTTTTCTTGGGGAAAATTCTCATCGGATTGTCCCGGTCGCACGTGGAGGGGATGTGGTCAAGATGGGCTGAATTTGTACTGGTTTAATGCTTAAAGGTGACTAGTTCTTTTTATAGACGTGGTCTGTGGCTCCTGAAATCAGCTCTCCACAGCAATGTCATGTCGCGTCTTTTAGATATTATCGCGCATTAACCCGCTCTGTTGACTTCTCAAACGTCACTTACCTTTTACTTAGGATCCTTACCCTGAGTGGATATGACCTTAAAAACAACGGGTAATAAGTCTTGTAGTCTTTCTGCCTACGTCAGGAAATTGGCGTAAAGATAGATATATAAATAGACATATGCATAACATTTTCGTTTCAAGTTTCGGTTTTCATTGCGATGGGTTATCAGTGAGTGAGTGGTATCAAAGACTCTATTTGATAGGAAAAAATTAGTATGTCACAAACAGTGACGTGCATAGTATATTTGGACAGAGTATGCAGAATTCGCTCAATTAATTTGAATATTATATTATGCTAGTAAATATTATATTGCTTTTATAGGAAAGATAAATGGAATGAATATAGAATAGATATGAATATAAATAGTTCCTTTTTTGTTTAACATTAAGCGATGTAGACTATCAATGGATTTTCATCCTTTGATAGTCGCTTTCGTTTTTGGACTACACTGTACTTACCATCAGGTACTCTGTAGTCACTATCTCGAGCCAGTGTAAAAAAAAGAAGCAAATTATTCCAGATTTATTTATCGTCAGAGCATGCAATGCTTTCATACATGTATGTAGTAAACGCTACTGGTCACAAGTACTTACGAGTGCAATCTGTTATAGAATAAATAAATAACAAATGATCATAGTTTTTATCTGTTTGTAATTCAAATTACCTGAAATAATTTTTACTCGTGTTTAGCGTCTAAGAGCCATCTATCGTAAAGGGAATTCAAACTTAGTAAAAGTCGTCGAAGCCTTCGTCAGTTTTTCTTCCATAAACTTACTACGAGATACGTAATACTACCGCCAGATCGCTCTCTGAGAGGTAATAAATTTTAAATGTTACTTTAATTTAGTCTCCGTTAAATTGAGACATAAAATCTAATTAACAATAAACATAAATATAGTTTATTCAATAAGGGTAATAGATGTATCCGTTAGATTCTAATAATAATCTAAATATTAAGAATTTTACCCACGATCATTATTACGGTTTTTCATATAAAAGACATCAACGCGCTACATCCTCCTTTTTTTTTTCTTTTAACTGATTTAATCTTTTATGAGCAATCACTAATAACTATGTTCCTAATTTTAAATTAAACTATTTTTATGACTAGTTTCAGTCCGTGACTTTGATTTTGAATAAAATCATGTTTTTTTTATAATTGTCCTTATATTATATTATTAAAGGTAACATAGTAATAATTAATAAAAATAAAGTAATTTAAGCTAAATTCATTTAAATTTATAAAAATCGAATTTTAAGTTGAAGTTATAAAACTCAATAATATTTGCAGGGTAATACGTAATGGATTCAAAAGTTATATTAATTAAATATTTAATATATTATATAGTTCAGGGATTATTTATATTCTTATTTAGATATCGTACTGATTATTATAAAATAATTAAAAGGATCGATATTTGATAGAATAGGTTTTATAAATAGATTATACAGATCGTTGAAAAAATTAAATTTAGACTACTTTATCAACTCATATTTGACGGCGCTATCCTCAATTATTGTGGGCGCCTTCGGAGTCTATTGTATATATATATATATATATATAGGAGCCCTGGAAAAGGAAACCTCTAAAAACATTTTAGTTAAAATCGATTATAAAACCTTATGCAATTGACAACTTTATCAAAAAACATAAGTGTAATTCAAGATGTATTAGGAAATTAAATAAATAAAGTATACATGGATATAAAAGTATATATAAATAAATCATCGTCATCAAACAAAACTGAACCAAAACTTATCAATTTTTGGACGATCTGGCAACACAACAGCATCTTCTTTAGTTGGTAACGTCACCAATTTCGCCAACTTGAGACTGCATATAAATTTTGTTTTTGTCAAAGACGAGAACACAATCTAAGCAAAGTCAAAGAAGCGTCTATAATATTCAGCCTAAGTCTCTGACAGTTCTATAAACCGAACTGTCATTGCAACCAGATAGGTCGTTAAAACCCATCTTTTCTTTTTTGCATCTATAACAGAATGGAAACCTGATGAAGCTCTTTAATACAAAATAAAAAGATGTAGGCGGTGCACTTAAGGGAGTGCATCGCCCAACATCTTCAAGGCGAGAGCGGTGGGCGATATGTTCCCGTGCACCGCTCCAAGACAATGAAGGCGAGCAAATGATGTGCAGGGGCATACCATCAATAGGCCAGACGTCTCTGGGTGCCAAGGAAGCTGGCACAGCTTTGCCTTTGGCTTCGACTGACGGGAGAAGGAACACCCTGGGCAGTGACGTGCATAAGCTACTTGGACAGGGTAGGCAGAACATTATTAAATTGAATATTATATTATGGTATTAACAATTACTTTCATAGGAAAGACAGATAGAATAGATATGAATATTAATGGTTCCTTTTTTGTTTAACTTTAAGCCTAACTTTAATTTATTCCCGACTTATTTATCGTGAGGACATGTAATGCTTTCATGCATCTATGGAATGAACGCTACTGATCCTGGGGGATTTTATCGGTGCGAGTCCAAAACACCGGAGGCGGTCCTCACGGTCCCCTGACGACCCATAACGGGTGTCCTCCGGGTTACAAAAAATAAAATAAAAATAAGATGTATATACACACGTTTACATTGCTAATTTTCGATATATTTGTACAATGAATGTGGGAGAAAGAACGGTGTGCATTGACTTCTAGGTTACAGTTATATCAACTAGTACAGACGGCGTCGATACATTGCACAAACATTATTTCTTCGAACCCTATAACTGTAAAACGCTTGATTTTTTTTATTTTATAACACTGGATAGCCAATTGCTAGCACATTAATCAAAATCTATTAGTTTTTGGTGGTAGAGCGATTACCTGAACTGGGTCATGACTACAGTAAACAAATTTAAAGATCGTCATAGTGACTCGCTTTCGCCTGTCGCGTTTCGTAATCAGCTTGTGTATATCCAGTAACTCATATACCTAAAGACCTTCAGTCGTGGTATATGTGGGCCGACATGACGACAGAGACTATCAATGGATTTCCATCTTTTGTATTGTAGCTACTATGTCGAGCCAATAAAAAAAACATTACAATAGCAAAATAAGCATACTAGTCTATTAAAGCCATTATTACATCTTACGGCTATTATTAAGCATGTTCACAGCTTCTAATAATAATTGCGCTTAAGGGAGCGCGTCGCCCAACCTATCTAGGCGAGAGCGATATCTGACGTGTTCCCACACACAGCTCCAAGACAACTACTTATGAGTAGAGCGAGGGGTGGCTCTTTACACCACCCCCTCGCAAACACAGAGATGAGGCCTACCCAAATGGCCAAACGTCGTCGCGGGCTGGAGAAGTGGACACTGCTGTCCCTCCGGTCCTGGCTGGACAGAGAGAAGGAACACCCCGGGGGTTTTACTTGGGGCAAACCCGACACACTGGGGGGCGACCCTCATCGCCCCCTGCGATCCGTTAGGGATTCAACAAGCTTATCAAAAAAAAAGTTTCTTTAATAATAATAAAATTGTCACGCTATATCCCTTTCGGTTGACCAGAGATATATAATAATGGCTCAATGAAGTGGCTAGAGTGCATCTGATGAAAAGTACAGTGTAGTCCAAAAACTATTAAAGGACGAAAATTCATTGACAGTCTCCGTCGCCTTGTCGTCACAGAGACACCAGGACTAGGTCATCTAGGTAAGTGAGTTCCTAGACTGTCACAAGCTGATCATGAAATGCGATAGGCCCAAGTGAATTTCTAAGATCTAGGACTTTAAACTCGTGTGTTGTGGGCACGATGTAGTTGCGGCAATCGCCCTTCCTCCTGAAAATTCTAGCTAAAAATCAGCACTGCCCGGTTCCGCTGCAGTGCCGTGCATCCCGTATAAAGCATAAAATGCATTATCTCGTTATATTCGGACATTTATTACATATATATACTTAAAACTTAGTCCAATTTGGACTCTTGGACTGCTGTTTTGATAAACACCAGATTTTAAGTCAATATATTAATAAAATGCCCAAGTATAACAAGATAATGCTTTTTATGCTTTATGAGATGCACGCCACTGTTCCGTTGGTTACTTAGCATTTGCTGAGCTGACGGTTTTTTTGGAGCATTATCACAGCATAGGGTATTTGCTTTTGTTGTTTTCTATCTCGAATAACCCATTCTTCTATGTTGTATGTTATGTACCAAATAAATGTTTCGTATTTATTTTTTTCTTTCTTTCTCCTTAAATCTTTCAAACCCTTACCATTTCCTCATACCCTTACCTGAATTTGGCCGTATATATAATGCATACAAAATTATAAATATCTTTAGGCTCAATCCGAAATGATTATTCTGTGAAAATATATTCTTTTAAACTACAAATAATTAAGGAAGTAGAGTAGCGTCTAGCATGTAATACATTGTTTTTGATATATGTATGCAAAAACAACAAAGAAACCAATAAAGAAATTAATGTTCGTAAACATTAATTAAATTTTTCCACAACTACATACTTTCATAATGGTATGGTGATATCGCCACATTAAAAGGCCCATTATAATCGTGACAGCGCGACTGTCGAGCGGACCTTGCCGACTGGTTTTAGAAAAGCAACAGTCAGTCCGCATCCAACCATCGCGGGCAGTCGACAGTCGTGTGAAAACTTCACAAAAAAACACGAAAACTTGAACTTGAAATTCTAATTTATAAAACTCGATTAGCGGTATCGATTGTCGCTATTTTAAATAATTCGAAAATTATTTTTGAATGCGATTATTTACTACGCTGTGTTATTTTTGAATCGAGTGAAAGTGTTTCATAAAAGTGAAAGGCCTGTGGTAAGTGCTTGTAACTTCAAAAGCTTGTATAATCAGGTTACTTAGAGGATGCTCTTTAACCCAGTTTCCGATATTTTCTTATTGAACTTATAACTTGAGTCACGGGTCCGAAGGCTCTGTTCGGAAGAATCGAGAGCTTATTTGCATTTATTATGAATCGACAAAAGAGAAATGTCAAAGTGAGAAATAAAACGAAGTTGTTTATTTTTTACAACTAGCTGTGCCCGCAACTTCATTCGCGTGGAAGAAGTACTTTTGCTATGATAATGATTCTTTCAATCTTGAATTCTTGTATGAGTCTTCAGCATAGTAGCTCTGATCTTTAATTTGAGTTCAATCAGTCGAAAATCTAAGAAGATTTATACAAACTTTCATCCCCTATTTTATTCCCTTAGGGGTGGAATTTATCAAAATCCTTTTTTAACGGATGCTTACGTCATAGTAGTTTTATGTATGCAAAGTCTCAACCCGACGGGGTTAAAATTGACAAAGTTTCATACAAACTTTCATCTCCTATTTTATCCCCTTGGGGGTAGAATTGATCAAATTCCTTTTCTTAGCGGATGCCTACGTCATAACATCTACCTGCATGCCAAATTTCAGCCCGATCCGTTCAGTGGTTTGGGCTGTGCGTTGATAGATCTCTATGTCAGTCAGTTAGTCAGTCACCTTTGAGTTATATATATTTAGATATTTGTTTTGCCCATCTCTCAATAATAAAATATTCAAGGACTTGAAGCTAAATATTAATTGCTTATGCGTTAAGCACTCGTTAATTAGTGGATATGAGGTATTTAAGAGGATAAAAACTATTTAAGGGGATGTAGAGCTTTAAGGGAATGCAGATTGTTTACGGAGATGTCGAGTATTTAATATGATATAGATTATTTAAGGGGATGCGGAATGTTTAAGAGGATGTGAAGTGTTTGAAGGATGTCGAGTTTTTAAGGATATGCGACATACTTTAATAGCAAACGCGTGATAATTTAAAAAAAAAGGATTCAAAGATTTAAGCAGACGTGAGTAACTTGAAGCAAGCTTGGACTTAGAGGATATACTTAGTAAATATTTTTTATGAAGGGAAAAATAATATTTCCGCAAATGTCATATTAATTTATTAATGAGTTTAACAATTTGTGGGTATATTTTTAAATTTATTTCTTTGTACATTCTGTTCCTTTGCACTTAAACCATTTTAGAACAATTTCATTTAAGTCGTTAATTATTTGAGTTGTATTTGTATACTTATTTTACAATTTAAGGACTGTTGACAGAAATACAAAATAAGTATACGGTATGTTTTGATTGCGTTTACTTAGTAGTTTGGTTATTACATCTCTTTAAAGGCAAGAACCATCATTTGTATTATTATTATTAGAGTTCCGAGAGAAATCAGTTGCTAAAAAATTGGGTATCCGTTTTAAGGTCAGACGATTCTTCTCACCTTCGGAACTTCTTAACCTGTATCAGGCACAGGTACGTTTGGGTGTCGGGTACTATTGTCATCTATGGGACGGATCCGCTAAATATCAGTTGGCGGCTTTGGACTCGATTGATCGTAGAGCTCGTAGACTTATTGGTGACGATTATATGACAAAAATTAAAATGCAGAGCTTCGAGCATCGACGTAGAGCTGCCTGCCTCTCAGTCTTTTAGCGGTTGCACGGTGGAGAGTGTTCTCAGGAACTACATTCTTTGATTCCACCAGACCCATTCTACCACAAAACCACTAGACATCGTGTCGGATACCATCCGTATGTGGTGGATGTTCCTTATATTAGCACGAAAAGATTCGCCTCTACATTTATCATGCGAACGGCTACGGAGTGGAATATGCTTCCAGCGGCCATATTTCCTTTAAGAGAAGTGTGAATAGGCATTTGCTGGGCGATCGCGTTTCATCATCGAACTCATCATCATCGAGGTCAAGCGGTCGTCTATAAATTATATTTAAAAAAAATCTCTGCTTAGTTTCTATGTATTCGTTTGAAACATCATTATTCTCCTGAAAAGTGCTGATCAATTTTGGCAGCGTGTGTGCAGTTTACACAGTCAAACAAAACATTAGTTATATTTATTAATGCATATTAAGAGTTTTCGTTACATTTATCCTCACAGAACATAGTTAAACCGAAAAATATTAACCTTATATTTGCGCAAAAGCAATCTGTAATGTAAATAGTGTTAAACTTTGATTCAGTTAACGATAATATTTTCCTTTAAATACTTAATGAGAAACTTCTTGGAATTTAAATGATGCGGTAAAAAATTAATAAGCCCGGAAATCATATTTAATAAGAAACTCACAGGCACCGGAATAATTCATTTTTTCAGTATTTTCACGATGAGTAATTAACAAATTATATGTAATTAATTTCTACATTTTGACATGTTATTTTTTATATTAAATTTTTAAAAAATCAGAGAAGTTATTTAAAGTCCGAATAAATAGTAAAAGGAACTAGTTTTTTTTTGTGTGTATTTTTTATTTGCAATGAAAATGAAATTAGATGTGTTTATTTCGCTACAAACTAACAAAAAAACTTATAATTGAAATGCAGTAACACAAACAACATACAGAAACAAAAGAAAATACAAAAACATAAAAACATGGCGAAAATGGAACCTTCATCAGCTTAAAGCCACAGAGGAGGCCTTCTCCTTTTACCATTAAATTATATTATATGTATAATTAGGGTATTACACACATACACACGTTAAAACCAAAACCAAAAAGATGTTCTTAAATAGAACAGTATATAACTCTGGAAATTAATAAATGGTCTTTGTTTCATACTAAAATGGATGATTTTTATAATTATAATAATATATCGCCACACTATATCCCTTTCGGGGTGAGCAGACATAGATTAGTGGCTGTATCCATTTTACGTCGTGCCCAACGTGACTAGTAGAGTAGCGGTAGCACTGGTGCAAATGATGTTTCTATTAATTGCCGTACGGGTTTCCTTGCGATGTTTTCCTTAACCGGATGATTTTTATACCATGTAATAATTAATCTTATTTTCATGCTAATGATGTATCATCACGCCATATCCCTTTCAAGGTGAGCAGAGAGACATTAGTGACTGTATTAAATGGGATACAGCTCATATGTCGTGCCCAACTTGACAAGTACCGCAGCTGATTGTTGTTCTTATGGCTCCTACATGGGCATATTTTTTGGACAGCATGCGGGCTTTTATGCGATGTTTTTCTTCGTCACAGTCAATGAGAATATTACTTAGAAAACTCAGAGGTACGTGCAGCGATTCGAGCCTGCAACAGCTAGGACAATTCGCATTTTCACGCAAGACTTTCAGTTCTTTATCCCGTAGGTAATATGCTAATCTTGTTTCTTTCAAAATATCTGGGTTTTGACTTGTATCTGGATGCGATTTGTATAGGATCGAGGGTGGTGGAACAGTATGACGGAAGTCTATGCTTAATTGGCTGTGATTATGATGGTAACTTTTTAGTGTTAATGTATATGAAAATAACATGTATAAGTTACACGGATATAGATATTGTAACTTAAAGCGATTTCGCGCTTACGATGACATCATTAGGAACTTTCTACGAGTCATAACGAAGCGAAAAAAAATATTTTTGCTTCACACTCAATTATACCCCGTGCTGTTTTTCTCTCCTATTGTTCTTTGTTTTAGAGTTGTTGCGGATATACCTAGCCAGTGTAAGTGAATAGATTTTTTTTACACTGGCTCGACAAAGTGACTAAAGTTCACCTAATGGTAAATACGATGTAGTCCAAAAATTATAGCGACTATCAAAGGACAAAAATCCACTGAGAGCCTCCGTCGTCACGTCGGCCCACATATACCACGAGTGAAGGTATCTAGATATGTGAACTGGATAAACACAAAATCATTCTAAAACGTAACAGGCTGAAGCGAGTCACTATGACGGTCTTTACACTTGTGTACTGTTGTCAAGACCAAAGTCAGGCAATCACCAAAAAAAAATTTTGGATATAGCAATTATGCGAACGCTTAGTAGCCAGTAGTGGCTTTCATTGTAATTTTTAATGATTTTTTCATACTTACAATACATTTATTTATACTTTATTCCCATTTTTTAAAAAGAAGAAAAATTTAAATTGTATTACGACTTCGTGAGTGTGACGCGCGATCAGGAAATAATCTCAACGTGTCTATTTATTTATTTAATAGTAACTACACAGCACATTATAAGAAAATTATATACAAAAATAGGAAATAAAATAAAAATCTAAAATGCCAATAACGTAGTTACATATGCATATTAAATTTTGTTAAATGTTTGGGTCGCTCCCCGTATCGTATAGTGAGTGTATATTAGTAAAATTTAAAAAAAAATCTCAAACCTGATTATATCTAAGTCTTTTATTACAAACGGGCTCACGCTTGACCACAATCAGACTTGAGAGAAAACGATAATGACGACAATGACTAGCGCGCTTGTCTATCAAAACCGATTCATCCGTAATCATCCGATCATATATATTGAGAAGTAAATACAATACAAAAATTTTGTTCTTAACTAAAAACATTTAAGGAAATTTACAAAGTATAAATAATATAAGTATTAATTTATAAAGCAGCCAGTGGCTGATTTTATTTAATATAAAAATATAGCAATGATAACTTTTGACAACAAACATTTAATTATTTTTTTAATCAGGAGGAAATCTATTATGGACCTTCAGGGAGTTGGTGAGGGCCGTCCCCCCGGTGTGTCGGACACTCACCGACTAAAAACTCCTGGGTACTCCTTCATCCACTAGTACACCGGCCGTGGGTGCGGACTCACAATCTGCCACGACCGGCGCGCAGAGTGACCCTTGTTAAGCCTCCTCATTAGGGGACGGAAAGAGCATTCCCTTCCCTCTTTTCCTTAGAATAGGCAGTGTGCAAAAGTACACGCACACTGCCACCCTCATGTACGGGCAGTGGACTCCCTCAAGTACCACTGCCCGAAAAAACATTTAAATGCATCAACCGGTGAAGACAGCATGCAACCAAAAAATAGTAATAATAGAAGAAAACAAATTTTACATCAAAAACTGTATAATTTACAAATCTTCTATAATATAAAAATGAATCGTTAAATGTGTATAAGCGCGAAACTCGAGAACGGCTGAACCGATTTGGCTGATTTCTTTTTTGTTGTGTTTGTTGAAGTCTGGGGAAGGTTATTACGGAGAGAAAATTTTAAAAAATTGTCTGAAAAAGTCTAAAAACAACATTTTTCTATATTCTCATACAAAAAATTCGTAATAATAATGAAAAGACAATTTGAACTTTAACACCATATCATAAAGTTTAAATGTTAGTGGACGGGTTCCTGGAAGGCAAAACAATTGAGTGACGTTTAAATATTAATGTCAATATTTGTCAATTTTTATACATATAGCATTAAGGTCAGGTTCCTTCAAACAATTTTCAAAAAACAGCCAACAGGTCAATAGATTTTGGCAGAATAAAATGTGACAGGGAAGCTATTAACATTAAAAAAAACAATGTGACTTTGTTTTAGAGAAATAGGGTAGAACAAGGTCTGCCGGGACAGCTAGTCAATGATAAAAAGAAGTAAGGAACAGAATATGCGCATACCATAACTAAAATTAATATACTTTTGGAAAATATGTAAGTAACGGATAATGCAGCTTAATCTCTTAATTAAGTTACGGTTAAGCATTAAGTGGCGGCGAGAGTTGTACGCACCGTAAAGCTTTTGGAGCGCGACCCTAAGGCGCCACTTAAAGCCGGGTTCACACTTGTGCAATGTATGACGTAATCGCTTCTCTGAGCGTCTTTTATCGTTTGTGTTCCGTACTCTCTTTTTTATAATGAATCATGCAGGTTGGATTACCGAGTTATATTGTACGGCGACCTATATTTCGGAAGTAACTAAGAAATTCTCTTATCTCTCCAGGTTATTAGATTGAACGATCTCTCAGAAAGAGTGTTCCCTTGGTTCTATGTTGTTCGACAGGGTCCTAATTGGCGGTGGCTTTTACTTTTTTTAATTTATTTTTTTATGTGTTGTTTGTTTTTTATGTTTCTGGTTTTTATGTGTGATTTATTGTATAATGTCGTCATTTTTGTTTGGCTGCTACCAATGAAAAGTTTTCTTTTTGCTTTTCTATAATTGGGTTGTATAAAAGAAGCGTGAAGAGATGTTTGTGCGGGCCGGCATGATTAAAAATCAAATTAAATGAAAAAAATTTATTTCAATAAATAAAATTATTGTGTAGTGTCTGTAGTGACTTAGTGCATAAGTGATTCCATACGCGGCAAAGCAAATGATCGTAGGTTCGAGTCCCAGTATTTACCTCTGGGTTTTTCCATATTATGTACGGATTTTGGCATCACTTGTTAACCGATGAAGGAAAACGTAGTGAGTCCGCATGCCTAACTACCATGTCTCTAACTCCTTCTTTTGCCGTGTCGTTGGGCTGTGGAATGGTCTTCCGGTGAGCGTGTTCCCACCATCCATGATATGGGATCCTTTAAGCGGAACGTGAAGAGATATTTGTGCAGGCTGGCATGATCGCTGCGACTGGTGATGGGTTTTTTCTTACCTGTCGATAGTCGTTGGCGTTTTTTTGGACTGCACCATGCTTACCATCAGGTTTGGTGCAGTCACTGTGCCGTGTCAGTGTAAAAAAAATGCCATCTAATAGAAATGTAGTGTTAGTATCTTAAGAACGACAATCTGCTGCGCTTCTGGTCACATTGGGTACGACATATAAGCGTTGTTAGTATGAAAATCCTCACCTACGTCATTAGATGCACATAACGCGATGTCTCAATTCACCACTAACCACTAGTAATTATATTTTTTGTTTCAGATAATATAAACTATTAGATTTAGGTGCTTACACCACACGCGATATGTCAGAACTATATATAACCACACAAACGTCATGTCAGCGGTGAACCAGTGCAGACAATCAGACAGACAAATATGGCTGCAGACAAGACATAAAGCGAAGAACTGCAAAGGCGGGCTTAAAAACAGAGAAGTTAATAAAAGATGGTGGAATTTAAAATGGAGGAAAACAAGATTGTGTTTGAATTCACAAATATTAACGCTGTTGATTATTCTAAATGTCACTGGACAAACAAATGCTGTGGAAGGTAAGCGTACATTAATAAAAAAATAAAAATTAATAATAAAATGAAAACAAACAGCAATAAAGAAATAATTAAATTAAACACAAAGAAAATACATAAGATAGAAAGTTTCTACAAAAAAAAGCATAACTTAAGCGTAAACAAACAAAAAATTATAAAGAAATTAACTATAGGAAATGTTGTGGTAAAAAAGTTAGTAAACTGCAGGCTCTTTACTCCCACCCGTTCCAGAGAGGTAGCCTTAACAAAGTTTTTTTTTTCTATTCTGGCACGACATAGTGACTACAGAGTACCTGATAGTAAGTACAGTATAGTCCAAAAACGAAAGTGACTATCAAAGGATGAAAATCAATTGATAGTCTAGATCGTCATGTCGGCCCACATATACTACGACTGAAGGTCTTTAGGTATATGAGCAACTGGATATACACAAGCTGATCCCGAAACGCGACAAGCCGAAACTGGTCACTATGACGGGCTTTACACCCATGTACTGTGGTCGCGACCCAGACGGGCACCGACGCCCTACCACCTCGCTGCTGCTCGTTTAACACCACCCAGGAGTCACGTGTAGGAAAACTAGGGGAAAGCCTACGGACGCGAGCAGCTTCGACTCCCAAAAAAAGTTTTTTTACTCCCCGGGCGTCAGGATTAATTTGGTTTCCCAGGCCCGGGAGCAAGGAAGGAATTAGAGGGACATTCCGAGGGTTTTTAATCAGTAGGAGTTTGAAACACCGGAGTCGCTGCTGTCACAGCGTCCCGGGTGGTCCTATGCAGGATTTTACCCAGGTTACAATTAAAAAAAACATTTACTAGGATCTATGATTGGTCGTATTCCGCCAACAGGTCATTTGTTTAATGTAATAGTACTGGAGTCGCTGCTCTCACAGCGTCCTGGATGGTCCTATGCAGGATTTAACCCAGGTTACAATTTAAAAAAACATTTACTAGGATCTATGATTGGTCATATTCCGCCAACAGGTCATTTGTTTAATGTAATAGTACTGGAGTCGCTGCTCTCACAGCGTCCTGGATGGTCCTAGGCAGGATTTTACCCAGGTTACAATTAAAAAAAACATTTACTAGGATCTATAATTGGTCATACTCCGCCAACAGGTCATTTGTTTAATGTAATAGTACTGGAGTCGCTGCTCTCACAGCGTCCTGGATGGTCCTATGCAGGATTTAACCCAGGTTACAATTAAAAAAAACATTTACTAGGATCTATGATTGGTCGTATTCCGCCAACAGGTCATTTGTTTAATGTAATTTTTTTTTTCCAGTTCTAACAAGTAGGATGCTTGCCTCCATCCTCGGGTACCCAACAACGTGCACGCTTGGCTCGGAGGTCAAGCCATGCACGCTGTCCCTGACTTGCTGGCTTCGCGGCGGCACGAGGCTGAAGGGCTGCGGAAGCGGCTGGCTGTTCTCATGCTGCATGGCTCCTGAAGTTGAATCTCCTAGTAGAAGTGAGGCTGATAACAGGTAAATTTTTTATACTTTTACAAATACCTTTTTGGCTGATAATAACTGGCAATATAGAAGGGGAAAGACCTAGAAGCTCGAACCCTAAGCAGTAGTCATACCGGGTCTCTGAACAGCTGTACCTTCCAGTAACCTTGCGCTCACCACTCAGGGACCCATCTGCTAGGTATTCCTACAAAAATCGTTTAAAATTTCAAAATAAAAGTGGTCTATGATGTTGTTATAGTATCGTGATACTCAGACTATAATTTATCTCTGTGCCCAATTTAATTAAAATTCGTACAGCCGTTCTGTCGTGACGTAGTAAGAAAAAGCCATCAAAATTTAGGCATTTAATTGTCCAATACAAGATATAACGCATAAAGAGAAAAGCCTGCGATTGAATACAGTAGGCTATGAATCAGGAAATATAAAGACCATTTTATCCATTTCAGTATTCCATCATCAGATTGGATGTACAAAGTGTCTCCACCGAAGCTTCGTCAGGTGCCACAACGCAGCGTCGTGCCTACCAATGTATTTCGGAGGCGAGCTGATGATGATGTAACTCAGGTTTGAAACCTACTTTTTTTTAAATCAATCATTTTAAAGTACACCTCTTTAAATCTTATTAATTTATTTATAGGGCAGCCAGTGGCCGATACATTATAAAAAATATTACAATGATAATCATTAGACATCAGATTAATGAAAATGATTATCGACTACATTTTCCTTTTTTTCCATTAATATGACTGAATTTTACTCATTTATGTTTTAAACTCTACAAAATCTCAGATTGTATACACATTTATGATTTCTTAATGTTTTAAATGGATTTAATCATGATTACAGAGCAAGAAAATTACAATTACGACTACATTTTGTAATTGTTAATCATTAATCAGGTTACATTTTGCCCGTCACTGATTAGAATGCATCAACCGGTGAAGGCTACTACAGCATACACCAAAAGTAAACAAAATAATAATAACAATTTTAGTAAACAAAATTGACATCAAAGCCAATTAATTAAGAGTCGAGGACAGAAAGAATAGAATACGCGCACACCATAACTAAAACCACAAGAACAACAAAACAAAACTAAAAACAAAAGAAAACAAAAACACAAATGTTTACACACAAAAATTTACCCTCACGTGACCGTCAGCGCTTCCAATGCCTTTCTTTTGAATTTCGGTAAGGAGTCTCCAAATATATCGAGATACGATCCTAGATCACTAAGCAAGCGGGAAAGTCGGCTTACTGGAGAATTACCTACGTTAGTTTTAACCGCAGGTTCACGTAGAAGAAGATAGGGAACCTAGGATACTTACGAAGGGCATTAAAAGAAAATTTCTCAAGTAGCTGCGGGCCGTTAATTTGTTATTTTTTTAATCTTGAAGACAATATTAGCCTCATGACAAATAACCTACATTCATTACATTTGATAATGGGTAGACAAACAATACAACCTAAAGGCACGCTTTGGATTTTGGGAGTCGCGGCTTAGCAGGCTTGGTCTCGCTGCCGAAACCTGACCGCATCAATCCGACTTTTACCTTGACGAAGGTGGTGACTGCCAATAAGTGAGCGTTACTTGATAGTTGTCGTCATGCAAAAATTTATAAGTGTATAAAGTATCTAGAATCATAGATAAGTGGACATTTACGAGGGCTGAAAGAAGTCACTATAATGGTTTTTTCACATGTATTGTTGCCGAAATGAAGCCGTGTTTTTTTCACACGAGATATTCATTCCTTTGTACCCTAATACTTACATGATGTATTCTCTCATGCATTTGTACTAATATAATGAAAAATGGCTCTCAACGACAATTCTCGTCAAATTCTGCTTTCTAAACCGGTGGTAGATTAATTTTGCTAGTGTTATGATGATTCAATAGTTCTTGAAAATAAGTCTAAATAAATAAATTCATATACAATTTGATTACGACCCCACTGTCACATATCTAGCATCAAGGGTCTAGTGTTTTGAAAGAATATAATAGAAGGGAAATAAAATTTAGATTATTTTAATTATTTTGTTGTTTTAGAAGATTATATC
Organism: Automeris io; assembly: GCA_036320925.1. Lineage (NCBI taxonomy): Eukaryota > Metazoa > Arthropoda > Insecta > Lepidoptera > Saturniidae > Automeris > Automeris io. The sequence goes on along the minus strand of JAUDJH010000017.1, from coordinate 11,369,451 downwards.
TGATTGATTCATTTCAATGCCTATCTTGTCTATTCAAAAGCCAGGTGATTGCTTTGCAGGTAGATTGTGGGCTTCCTTCTTCGAGGTTTCTACACAAGAGGATTATAGGTGGACGAGAAGCACGATTTGCAGAGTTTCCTTGGCAAGCTCACGTCAGAATATCCGAATTTCAATGTGGTGGTGTTCTAGGTAAATATGTCTCTTCATCATCCTGTGTTGTTAGATATTTTTGTGTTGAGCTTACGAAATAAATATATGGCGGTGGAATCAGTTATTAATTTTCAAACTGCTTTCTGCTATAAAAACTGCATTTGACATAGTACAATGCTGCTCATAAACCAATTGTCGACAGACGCCATGATCATCCCAGCCTGTTCTAAGTTCTCCTTACATTTCTTAAAAGACCTATCAAAGAGAAGGAAGATTCTTACTATGGAGAGTACCTTGAAGTATTTGTACACGCCATTATACTGTATACCTATGTATATTTCCGCAAGCCTACCGCCAGATGGCGTCATACGGTGGGCAAACGTCACACTCCGTCGGACGCAACTATACCGGGCACATCGGATTTGTATCGGAAGGCTTTTTATTAATTTATTTACGGCTATGGACCTATTTATATTGTTTTATTGTGCTCCCTGTGTCTTGTGTTGCGTGGGACAATTATATTAGCACGGAGTAGGCTTCAGTTACGGATTTTCGGACTTATATCTTCGGGCACACGACCGTGTCGGATTCACTGCCCCGGAAGCTGGTCTGGATCCAGGCAGGCAGAGACACCACGGCGGCAAGGTAAGCGGAATAGATATATGTATATATTATAATGGCCGTGTGCATTTAATAGGGCCCAAAGAAAGATAAACTACCAGCACTTAGAAAAATACAGTCCACTATCTTCCTTGTTAGGAAAAGCCAGTGCAGCCCTGAGTGGCGTGCACAGTATTGATCAACCTGGTGTCTTCAACAATATTTCAAACGCGCTGCCTTTACCATTGTCTGCCAGTGCAGTTCACACTCTAAGAGCTGACAGACTTACGACAACATAATAGGTATTTAGAACAATCTTGCAGCTTTAGAATTGGTAGATATAACAGCCACAGTTGATATGACAGTACAGCAATGAGATTCTTTAAAAGAGCAGCGCATATGTTGTTCAAAGTCGGCGACGTAATAATAACAGTCATTGTGTAAAGATTGTCTTTCGGCGTTGGTAATGATAGGTGAGTCGTCAGCCTTCAAGCATGTTAAAGTAAAAAATATTGCCTTTTTTTACACTGGCTCGACATAGTGACTACAGAGTACCTGATGGTAAGTACAGTGTAATCCAAAAACGAAAGCGTCTATCAAAGGATGAAAATCCATTGATAGTCTACATGGTCATGTCGGCCCACATATACCACGACTGAAGGTCTCTAGGTATATGACCTATTGGATATGCACAAACTGATCCCGAAACGCGACAAGCCGAAACTGGTCACTATGACGGGCTTTACACCCATGCACTGTGGTCGCGATCCAGACGGGCACCGACGCCCTACCACCTCGCTGCTGCTCGTTTAGCACCACCCAGGAGTCACGTGTAGGGAAACTAGGGTAAAGCCTACGGACGCGAGCAGCTTCGACTCCCAAAAGCATTATAGTCGTAACCTATGAATAAATTGAATAAATATTGAATTTGTTTCAGTATCTCGATGGTATGTAGCGACAGCAGCCCACTGTGTATCCCGTGCGAGGCCTCGCGACATAGCCGTGTGGCTTGGAGCGTTGGACACGAGTTCTGGTGCTCACACAGCTAGAAAACTTGGGTACTTATTAATTTATTTGCTCGCTGTTATGATATTACACTTAAGTGAAGTCAAATTTCACACCACTCACATTCTACTGCCTTTCATACTTCATTCTTTCATCCGTCCGCTGAAAAGGGTTGAGTGGTGTCGTTTATTTCTCAAAATTTACAATATATACTTAATCCTAACTTAAGCCTACATTATAAATTTACAAAAAACAAAACTAAACATACTAAACCTCAACTAACATACGGACGAAACTAACTTAGGCCTTGATTAAAAATAAATACAACAGCAGAGGAAGATCTTATTTAACAATTAAAACTTAACCTAGTACAAAATATAAAGGGGGACTATGAGCGGGAAGCCGTTTCGAGGCGAACCTCCTGACGGCGGCGTTCTTCTCCGTCTGCGACGACAGACGGGTCACTGGTCGAAGGTAGCTCGCCCGTCCTTCTTGGTGGAAGTCTACGGAGTCCGTCTGGGTGTTTCTTCTGTGAGATCGGGACGATGAGGGTGTGCGAATCTGTGGCACATCCGCCTAGTACTCGAAGAGAGCTTTGAGCAAGCTTTTTAATTTTTGTTGAATGTATCAAATAGTATCAAATATACAGAGTGTTTCGAGGAACTATTTAAATTAGTGCCGTCTACATCCTCCCGAACGCGAATCTTGCGCTGTTAGTGGAAAATCCATTCTCACACCCTTGTGCCAACTAAACCTTTTTTTTTACTTGGGGAAAATCCTCATGGGACCGTCTCGGTCACACTGGGGGGTTGCGCGAAACCGAGGTGTGCCGGACTTGTACCGACTAAAAACCCCCAGGTGACTTCTTCTGCGCATTGACGGGGACCGCGGGACCTGTAATTAATTCGCTACAGCCCCGTCGCACAGCGCCCGCTGGGCACAAACTCGGAGGAGGATATCTTCCCCGACACTGCTCATTGTATTTAGGCAGAGCACGTTACAATACTCTGCCTACTTCTCGAGGGAGTGCCTACTAAACCTAAAGCAACTCAGGTCAAACGGTTTGATAGAACGTTCCTGTGTAATCTGCTACCTGTGACAGATTTTTTTTCTGTTTTCCTTCACCGGTGAGCATGTGGTGTTTAAGTTAGTACGTAAACTGACGACCCCAGAGTTACGTGCCGAGATTTGAGCCTTCGACCATTCACGTTTTAGTGCATGGATGCCGGCTCTTTATCTTCTACGCTACCATAACCAAATTTGCTTACCTTTGACTTAAAAAATAATTTGTTGTTGTCAATTTTTGGACAATGATTAATACTAGTGTCTTACAATTTCAGGGTAGTCCAGAAGATTCTCCATCCTCTCTTCGAATTTCGCATGACGCAGCCCGATAGATACGATATAGCTCTGCTGAAGCTCTCGCGGCCGATTACCTACGTCAGCCACATCCTGCCGATCTGCCTGCCTGACTACGACATGGAGCTGCGTGGAAGGTCCGGAGTCATTGCTGGCTGGGGTAAGACTGACGCCAGTACGGGGCACACCGGTACCAATTTGCTGAGATCTGCCATCGTCCCGATATTAAGTAAGTTTTTACCATTATAAGGTATGTTCTTGTATATCTGGTTTAGGTTCTAATATTGAAATAGCACCGTGACGTCCGCGCAATCGGTTTCCCGGAGCGTCGGCTGAAAATCAGCATTGCATGGCGCGTGCAGCGTCGCCCAGCACACGCTGAGCCGAGTGCTCTTTGAGATGGGTAGCAGCACACAGGATACATGATGTGATGTTATGTATTCTTTCATTGTTGTTTTTATATAAATATGTTTGTTGTGTGTTGTTTCCTTTGCCTCAATAAACTTTTTCTTTTTTTTCTTTTTTATTTCAATCGCAACAAAATATAACGAAGTTCAAAAATGTTTTGAGGTAGAGCGATTTCCTGAACTGAATAATTGCCTCAAAACACAAGCGTAAAGAGCATCTTAGTTGCTCGCTTCGGCCTTTCGTGTTTCGGTATCAATTTGAGTATGTATATACGCTAAGGGAAAAGATCCAGCACCATTTACCAGCTTTAAATATTTGGAACCTTTTAAATATTGTCATGTTATGCAAACAAATATTCGTACCCCGGCCCAAATCTCCAAACAGACTCTAGATTGGAGTGCCCAGGGTACTAGATAACGTGGCAGTCCCAATCAAACCTGGAGGAGTAAGGTCTTGGCATAGTCGAGGGATATTAGTAAAACATGAGCGGTGTGGTATAGCGAGGTGATCTGTGCAGGACAGTTCCAAGAAATTATACATTGTGGTTGCCCTCTGCCCCAGAATGAGGCTATAGGATTTTATAAATATGCAAACAAATGGTGTTTACTTCTTTAATTTGGTTTCAGGCAAAGAGCAATGCATCAACTGGCATCAAAGCAAACAGATATCAGTTGAAATCCATTCCGAGATGATATGCGCTGGACATTCAGACGGGCATCAGGACGCTTGCCTAGGTAATAAAGGTTATTCTTTTTTTTTATATATTACGAAACATTTTCTAATCCAATCTTTCTCAAGTGGTCGGATAACATTGCCGGGGGCCTTATGCTACGTTTGGTGATTCGCAGTCGCCACTCAACTCATTCTTCGATTGGATGACAAGGGCCGAAGACCAGACTTAATGGCATTTATTAGGCCTTCGCCCCTCTGTGGACTAGGGTAGCCTGATCATGATGTTGAAACATTTTTGGCTTAAACACTATAGGAAATATACTTGGCGTGGTAGGGCGATTGCTCAAACTGGGTCCTGACCACAGTACACAAGTGCAAAGACCGTTATACTCGTAGTAACTTGTTTCGGTCTTTCGCGTTTTGGAACCAGCTTATGTATATCCAGTTTTTCATATGCCTAGAGACCTTCTGTCGTGGTATATGTGGGCCGACATAGCGACAGCGACTGTCAACAGATTGTCGTCTTTAGGTGGTCATTGCCGTCCTTTTACTACACAGGTGCACCGTAGTCACATTGTCGAGACACTGTAAAAAATTGAGTAGATCTGAGAGTTGAGACAAAACCAGACTTATTCTATTCCTTTCGTGTTATAGGTGATTCCGGAGGTCCCTTGATAGTCCTGGATAATGGCAGATACTACCTGGTCGGCATCACGTCAGCTGGCTTCGGCTGCGGAGTAGACCATCAGCCCGGGATATACCACAACGTGAAAGTAACCGCGAACTGGATCCGAGGAGTTATCGCTCCATCAATCAACTATATCGATTTTTAAGAGTATATTTAATTTTAAGTGTTGTCGTCTCGTAAATTAGGGCGGTTTTAGACTACCGGTTTTTGCGTGGTTTGCTATTTTTTAGCATGATGATGATGTCCTAGCCGGTTTCGGCCACGGCGACTGTTTTAACACCGATTAAGAAATTCGAGGTCCAGTTTACGGAAACAGTCAATTGCGCAGGAGATATTTAAGTGCATAGCTGGACGCGCTGCCAGAAAAGCACTCTCTCGTCCGTACACCCTCAGGCCCGATGGAATGGAGAACCAGTACGATCGGGAGGGAGCAGGATGCAGGTTTGGTCGAGTTTTCCTTCTCTGAACACCTGGTTGAATTGCGGTGTTCAAGAGATACCTTAGTCGCCTTTTACGACACCTGAGCAAGAAGAGGGAGGTGCTATTCTATTCTGCCGGTAGCCACCACGGCTTACGGCTTTTTAGCATACGTGAATACACGCACGTTTTTGATATAATGACTGCGTGGACTATCGTCTACGCTTGTAGGAAATGCGCGTATGTCAAATGGCGTACGTAATCGCAGGCCATCTCTATTCCTGAATAGAACCACGCGCGCGGGTTTACGGAGTCACAGCTATACGTTAACTTACATCCAGAGATGGGCAAAATGTAATCTGATTAATGATTAACGATTACAAAATATAGTCGTAATTTTAATTTTCTTGCTCTGCAATCATGATTAAATCCATTTAAAACATTAAGATATAAATGTTTATACAATCTGGGATTTTGTAATGTTTAAAACATAAATGAGCAAAATGCAGTCATATTAATGGTAAAAAACGTAATATGTAACTGTAATCATTTACATTAATATGATTACATTTTGCCCATCTAAGCTCACATCCCGGCTAGGACTAAGAAATTCTTTAATTCTTGCTGCAGCCGAGTCGTTGGGCTGTGGTCTTCTGGCGATGGTGTTACCACTATCCTATGATATGGGATCCTTTAAGCGTAGCGTGAAGAGATATTTGTGCAGACCGGTATGATCGCTGCAACTACCGATGGGTTTTTTAACTGTCGATAGTCGTTGGCGTTTTTAGGACTCCACCAAACTTACCATCAGATGTGGTGCGGTCACTGTGTCAAATCATGATAAAAAAAGTACAACCATCAGTTGTGGTGCGGTCACTATGTAGAGTCATGATAAAGAAAGTACTTAATATATATTTTTTTATAACTCAGTAAAAAGTCCTCATAGACTTTCACGGGCGCCGTGAAAGAAGCGGCCCCGGTGAGCTTGACTTCTACTGTTTAAAAACAGGGTGTCTACCAACTCGCTGCAAGTAGGGCCAGGGGATACATTCCTCCAAAGATCCGGCGACGGAATAGACTTACTCAAACTCAATTTTTTGGTGGGGTGATTGTAAAGAACCTCTCTATTAAGTGCTTAGGGTCAGTAGCGTTCATTCCATAAATGCATAAAAGCATTGCATGCCCTTACTATAAATAAGTCTGTAATAAATTCCTTTAATTTAAACAAAAAGGAACCCTTTATATTTATATGTATTCTATTTTCTCGCCATCTATTTTCCTTATGAAAGTAATAGATTATTTATAATCATCATATAATATTTAAATTCATTACGGGAATCTGCCTAGCCTGTCCAAATACTCTAAGGACGTCACAGCGTAGGATATATATGTACTGAATCCATATCATCCGGACAGCGGGCTGTTTGAAGTCTACTGCCAGGAAAAAATATGTCAACGTTAATCTGAAACCGCCCTAACATTGATATTTACTTTATATGAAAAAAGGATGATTCAATATAAACTGGATAACTTAAATTTTTAAAGAAAAGCTAGAATTGAGATAAATTTTCCAGTGTAATTTGAATCCTTAGGAAATTTCAATTAATTGTGACTTATAAATTTGCTTTGTAAATGTCGTTGACTTGCCATTTTCTTATTTATTTATTCGCATATTTTGATCTCCTTTTTAAATTAATTAATTAAACGTGAGAATAAATTGTAAGAAAAAACGCTTTTGTTTTATTATTGCTGGTTGTTTATCCCTATGCTTTAATATATGAATAACTACATTTATCCGAGATGATCCTGAAACATGACAGACTGTAGCGAGTTACTATGACGGACTTCGCACTCAAGCTCCAGATATAGAACTTTTTTCGAGGCGGTTTAAAAAAATCTGGCTGCCGCGTACCCTCTACAAATCTCATCTACTCTCCTATCAGTATTATTCCTTTTTTTCACAATTGTATGGATAATCCAATGAAAAATGATTACAGCACAATTTTTATCATAGTAACTATATCTTATGAGACTTTTGAGTTCACTTTTAAAACGACAAAACAAAATTTTGTACAATTCAATCTTTTTTTTTTTAATATTTGGCTCCCTTTTTTAGGTTTGTTTTTCAGTGAGTACGCTGGGTGATGTGCTTGACTGCCACTTCTTAAATTTAGGGCCTAGGGCACGGACTAGCTTGCCAAGACCCCCCCCTCTTCTCCTAAGTTCCATTCTGTCACATCTACGTACATATTATTATTAAACTTAATTGTTACACTGGCTCGGCGTAATGACTACAGAGTACCTGATGGTAAGTACAGGCTAGTCCAAATACGAAAGAGACTATCAAAATATGAAAATCCATTGATAGTCTCCGTCGTCATGTCGGCCCACATATACCACGACTGAAGGTCTCTAGGTACATGACTTACTGGATATACACAAGCTGATCCCGGAACGCTACAGGCCAAAGCGAGTCTCAGTAACCGTAGGTAGTAAAATCTAGGTTTACAGGGAGAGAGTACAGAGTTGTAGCTTCAATTGTCTAAAGGCACTTCGGATACTGGCAGTACGCATCGCTCTGTATACGTTTATATGGAAAAACGTCCGATGTGCGTGACTGCACAGCGCTGTCAGACGGCCTGCCAAATTTGTGATCGTGACAGCTGACAGCGCTGCGCAGTGACATACATCGAACGGTTTTTCATATACATTCATGCATAGAGAGCGGTACATCGAGAGCCGGCAGTTGCTGCCGAGTAACGACTGCAAAAATCATGAGATATATCGCCAGTAGTTCAAATATGAAATACCTTTGATTTAAGCTCTTTGGTAACTGCTTTTAAATAATAAAAATAATAAACAATCAATTATTTCTCCGATATAAATTCACAATGAAATCTGGATTTCGATATTTGAAAATTACGACGCGCCTTGACTAATTTAATCATATTTTATACGTTAACACGCATTGGGTATAAAACTGGTATTTGATTATACCAGAAATTATTAAAGCTGTCTGTATTAACTGCCTTCTAAATACAACTTTAAAATAATAGACACAAGGTTTCAAATTACTTGACTTATATTTACTATACGATTCTGTTGTTAACGTGTGAACGAAATTGGAACGTATGTCGAATGTTTTAAGGTTGAATTTTATTTCAGATTATTGTTCAGTGAAACGAATCAAACTGTCACGCTGCGCGTACAGTCTATGAGAATGTTTTCGTGGCGGTACGACGTGGTTTAAAATTCGAAAGTAAATTAACTTTTTTATTTTTAAACGCATTCAGCCAAGTTTAGTGACAAAAATAACCAATAGGTTTTTCAAGATGGTGTTCGTAAAAAGTTTATTATTTTTTATTGTTTCATTCATGACGAGTTGTTTGGATGGCCAAACCTTGGGAGGTAAGTGAAAGGTGTTATTTTATCGTTATCTTAACGATATAAACATAACGAACCAGTAGTTAATATAAAGAGAAAGTGCATCATAGTGTTGTTTGTCTCGCAATTTATATTAACTGTGGGAGTTCGATAGCATTATGAATTGTGGTTTTTATTATGAACAGAAAATGTGAACTTTTAAAATTCCCAAAGTTAATATAACTTTTCACTCGGTTGTGAAACAAAGAATGTTTATAAAATTAACGTTTTTATTACAAAACTACTAATTATTATTAACTTTTACGGTGACTTCTATTTCGCCTAGAACTAAATTCTAAGCTTACTTTAACCAGGCTATTGGATTATGGAATAGTCTCCAGGCAAGCGTGTCACCTTCGTCCAATGATATTGGGTTTTAGAGATATTTGTGTAAGCTTCCTTGTTCACGGCGACTATAGGCAGGTGGTTGCCTCTAGATAGTCGAAATCGGTTTTCCACCAGCTGCTGTGTTGTCCTTATGTCAATTCCGAATAAAAGATATGATATATCACCACGTTATATCATTTTCGGGGTGCGCAGAGATATAGTAAAAATGCTGGAACCCTTAGTGGAAAAAATAATAACCAATAAAATCAATTGAATGATTTTGTTTATATATTTTTACTATTCGTTACTTTTATTACCCAGTTGATTTCTAATATTATAAATGTAAAATAAAAACTCATGTATTTAAAGAGTTAAGAGCGATTTCGCAAGACATCTGATCTAAATCTGTTAAAATAGCCGATGCGGCCGTGTAATTATTTATATGATAGTTTACGATCTAGCTTAGAGTTCCGTCTTCCGATATTTATCCGTAATCCGGTTATTTATGATTCCTCAATTAAAAACAAAGCTGAATAACAAAATTTTGAGTTGGATTGTGAATAGTGATGCCACGAATAGTGAATTGGCCGAATACCGAATACCGAATATTCGGCAACGCTGTAGGCCAAAGCGCCGAACATTCGGCCGCCGAATATTCCTGGAAGTAGCGTGTTTAGTAATAATAATAATCTTTATTTCAACACAAAACTTATGCATATACACAGGGTGATAAGTCTCACCAATTAAGTAAATCTTGTCTCTGGTGAGACTCGCACTTCCGTTCGGGTTGTTCAAGGGTGTTTGTGTTTTTATATGGATATTCACGGTATAAGTTTATTAGTATGTGTGTGAGTGAGAGAGAGAGTGTGTGTGTGAGAGGTTATTTTCTGAGGCTGGTAACATTTACGATGAAAAGCGTAATCGTTTGCTATCAAAAAACGCTGAAAAGCTTGTTTGTATTCATCACAACTTACCACTGATCAATTTAATTACTAAAGTGTTATAATATGGAAATAAATACATAACTTTGAGTAATATAACGTGTCTTTTTACATGATTTGGTATTCGGTATTCGGCCGAATAGTTCGTATTATTCGGCCGAATACCGAATAGCAATAAAAGTGGCCGAATAGGCCGAATACCGAATAGTTGCCGAATATTCGTGGCATCTCTAATTGTGAATCACGATTATTTAACATTCCAACTGCCAAATCTAGTGAGTCATGTTGCTTAACCGAGTTGATGACCTTGTGGCACCCGCTTTTAAAGTCCGAACATGTCTCCTGCATAGCAATATCATTGCAAGACCCGGTGCCGTATTCGGACAGCAATTTATATAATACACTATCGGACCTTTTTGTTTTGATAACCCAGGCAAAATCCTGCATAGGACCAACCGGGCAGCATTAATGGCGGCGGTCTCACTGTACCAGACTCTAAAACCCCCATCCTGCTCCCTCCCGATCGTACTGGTTCTCCATTCCATCGAGCCTGAGGGAGTACGGACGAGACAGTGCTTTTCTGGTGCGTCCAGTTACGCACTTAAATATTTCCTGCGCAATTGACTGTTTCCGAAAAATCAAGTCCAGAGTCTTTGATTTTAAAAACGAACGGCGTAGTGAGTTAGACTCGAAGCGTGATGAGTTGAAAGCCCGGCCTCCTGCGGCTATTAACTACAATGTTGTGAATGAGCTCACATGCCCTCAATGCTCAAGAGTCTTCCTAAAGAAGATAGGGTATGTGAGTCACCTAAAAGCACATTATCGGAGAAATCGGAGTTGAAACAGTCGCTGTGGCCGAATCCGGCTAGGAAATCATCATCACGGGCTTGTGCGGATTTTCTCTTACTAAAAAAAAAAAATCATGTTATATTTATTTATTTACACAGGCTACATTAACAAATAAATAAATAAATAAAACATGAACAAGTGATATCACAAATGTAACTCTTTTTAAAAGAGTAGAATTATTGAACAGAAGAAAAGAAAAATGAAAATACGAGCAACACACTGACAGGAACAGTAACAAAGTGCAAAACAATCAATATAATTTGCAAAAAAAGAGTCGAAAAGGAAAGCAAACAAACAATAACTTATTTCACAATCCTCTCCAATAACATCCTTTTTTCATGAATAGTGGACAAATTATAAGATAAATACTGAAAAGCAGACGCAAAAAATCGAATTTACGTTCCTGACGTGACTAAGCATCTTGAACCGCTCCAGTTGCGTAGAGATGTTGCCTCATTGAGCATTTTCTACCGTCTGCATCATGGCGAGTGTTCTGAAGAGTTGTTTAACCTTGTTCCGTCCTCTCCCGTCCTGAATAGAACCACGCGCGCGGGTTTGCGGTGTCACAGCTATACGGTATCTCACATCCCGGCTAGGACTAAGAAGTTCTCTAACTCCTTCTTTTGCCGTGTCGTTGGCCTGTGGAATGGTCTTCCGACGAGCGTGTTCCCACCATCCTATGATATGGGATCCTTTAAGCGTAACGTGAAGACATATTTGTGTAGGCCGGCATGATCGTTGCGACTACCGATGGGTTTTTTCTTACCTGTCGATAGTCGTTGACGTTTTTTGGACTGCACCTTGCTTACCATCAGGTATGGTGCAGTCACTATGTCGAGTCAGTTTAAAAAAAAAGAATTCTACTTCTTAGCGATTCACAGCTGTTACAATGTTTTTATCCAAATAAGATGAGTCATCAGTTAAATCTATATTTTTTACCTGTCAACAAATAATTTTCATATGTGTATATATGTTAAATATTTGACATTTAAAAGAAACAACGCATTTTATACTTGATATGAGACCGGGCTAAGCATAATTTAAGCAGGCGTACCGTTTTATTTTGTATCCCGGACGAAAATCCTGCATAGGACCATCAATGACGCTGTGAGGGCAGCGACCCCGGTGTGTCAGACTCCTACTGACTAAAAACCCCCGGGGTGTCCCTCTGATTGCTCCACCCGGGCCTGGGAAGCCAAATTCGTTCAGACGCCCAGGGAACAAGAAGCCTTGTTGAGGCTGCAGAGAGGTACTCTGGGAGGGGAAGGAGTAAAGCTCATCCCTCCTAAACCTCTCCCTAGGTGATGCGCCGGACACCGTGCACCGTCTCCCTCTCATCCAGGAAGCAGACTCCCTCAAGTCTACTGCCCGTAGATCGATCCCAGTACAGTATTACACGTTCATTATTATTATTATTATGTTCGAAAGATGTGATATTTTCTCCCATTTCTGGGGTAATTCTACTTTTTAACGCGGGCTTTTGGCCAAATGGCAAGAAGGTTTATATGCTAAGAAATTTCCTGGTGATTCGGTAAGTATTAAGAATTACAGCTTTCTGTATGGTGGTATATGTCAGAGGATTTATTCCTAACTGCTTGAGGCTTGTATGTAGGGTGTGTGCACAGGATAGCGCGGGAGACCGAAGGTATTAAAAGTTTTTGTAGCCGCCGGAGAGCGTCACTGGTCTGGATTTCCACGTAGAGAATTAGGGAACAAAGAGTTCGTTCAGGCACAGTGACAATTAAATATTCAAAAGGCACTTACCTGGAAACTGGATGATGAGGACAGGCTACTGCAGCTCCGCACCGTTCACCGTATACAATTAATTAGATGTTCCGCCGTATTGTCCAAAGCAACTGACTATTCCGTATTGTGACCGAGTTCGCCGCCGATGATAAGTGTAGCGATACCGCCGTGCGTAAACATGTATCACCGTTAAGGACCGAGCGTGGAATGGGAATGTAAGGGAATGTAGGGAGACGGAAGGGATGTCAAGTACCTTTTTTTATACTCATGCCCTGCGCCAGAACATAGGGTGTATGGTATTATGCCTCTGTTATTATTATTATTATTACTAATATTGTAAAGAACTCTGATTCGATTATAGGGATTTACATATTTCTATATTAGTCACATCCAAGTTTTATATTTCGATGTTGATTCATGTTGTTTGTGTGTGTGAATATTTTTGTTTTTATTTTTAATGTGACACATTGTTCTAACCGCATGACTACTGTTAAATAAAACCAATATAAATATATTAAAACACTTGTCTTGACTGTACATATCATCGAACCTAAGCTACTGAAGCTAGGTATCACGGAGCAGAGCTGGCTGGACTTTTTATTTATTTATTTATTTATTTATTCACAAATCTACAGCATATAATTTTATAATTTAATGCAGGAAAACGTACAAAAAATCGGATTAACCAAGATGATTTGTGTAACAAGGTTATATGAGGGCATTAAATGCGATTCAAATAATTGTTATGAAATAAAAAGTTAATAAGTTAGTAAAATGTATATGTGAAATGTGTAGTGTGGTTCAGGGATGTTACGGAGCTTCGACTCCGACTCCGTCGGAACTTCCGATCATTATTACACCTTCGGTTCCGAAACTTTTGAATCGGATGTATTCATCGGAGGTCACCACCACTGTTGTAGTCAATTCATTTGATTTTACTTTATATGTTGTTGAAACATAATATCAATTAATCAAACAATCATTGCTACTTAATATGTAGAAGACATTTTTTAAAATTTAGATTAAAAAAATATGATTAAATTATTAAATTTAAAACTAAATGTACATTTAAATTTATTACTAAAAGGTTTTTTTTTATTTTACATTTACATTAAATTAAGTAAAATAGAAATTAACACAAAAACAACCCTGCAGCAAATTTGATTTAATTTGTTCACTGGACAATGTTCACTGGAGGATAACGGTTTCTGATATATCCAACACTTTGTGAACAACAGCTTTTATTTGCCCAAGTTAGGTTGTGTTGTGTTGGGTTGTGTTCGGTTGTGTTCGGTTGCGTTCGGTTGTGTTGGGTTGTGTTCGGTTGCGTTCGGTTGTGTTGGGTTGTGTTCGGTTGCGTTCGGTTGCGTTCGGTTGCGTTCGGTTGTGTTCGGTTGTCTTCGGTTGTGTTCGGTTGCGTTCGGTTGCGTTTCGGTTGCGTTCGGTTGCGTTCGGTTGCGTTCGGTTGCGTTCGATTGCGTTCGGTTGCGTTCGGTTGCGTTCGGTTGCGTTCGGTTGCGTTCGGTTGCGTTCGGTTGCGTTCGGTTGTGTTCTGTTGTGTTCTGTTGTGTTGGGTTGTGTTCGGTTGTGTTCGGTTGTGTTCGTTTGTGTTCGGTTGTGTTCGGTTGTGTTGGGTTGTGTTCGGTTATGTTCGGTTGCGTTCTGTTGCGTTCGGTTGCGTTCGGTTGCGTTCGGTTGCGTTCTGTTGCGTTCGGTTGCGTTCGGTTGCGTTCGGTTGCGTTCGGTTGCGTTCGGTTGCGTTCGGTTGTGTTCGGTTGTGTTCGTTTGTGTTCGGTTGTGTTCGGTTGTGTTGGGTTGTGTTCGGTTATGTTCGGTTGCGTTCGGTTGTGTACGGTTGCGTTTGTTGCGTTCGGTTGTGTTCGGTTGCGTTCGGTTGTGTTCGGTTGTGTTCGGTTGTGTTCGGTTGTGTTCGGTTCTGTTCGGTTGTGTTCGGTTGCGTTCGGTTGCGTTCGGTTGCGTTCGGTTGCGTTGTGTTGACCCAACTTGATATAAGCCGGCGATGCGCTTGAGGGAGCGTGCCGCCCAACTTATCCAGGCGAGAGCGCTGTGTGACCCCGGGGGTTTTAGTCGGTGCAAGTCCGACAACCAAAAAGCTCCCTGAGGTCCGACAAAAAAACTCCCAGGCTATCAAAAAAAAACCTGATATACGCTTGGAAACAGTCTCGATCCTCAACATCTGTCTACACACGAAGGAGATGTAGAGGGAAATGGATTATGCTGTTGTCAATTCAAAAGTTCTGGCTTATACTTTCGAAGACATGTATCAAACCTGCACCATATTGAAATGGGATCAAATTTAAGATATAATAAATAACATATCTTCACGCTATCACGCTATGTGAGCAGACATACAATAGTAGTTTTATCCACTTTGCGCTTAAATGTCGTGGACTACGCGACCAGTAGCTCAGGTAATCGCTTTCTCACAGTATTATGAAAATGTTAATAAGAAACAGCAATTTTTATTGTCTGTGTATTTTATTTGTTACATCTCTAGTGTGGTTAATCCAAGTACTTTGCTCCTCTCCGACGCAGCCTTGAGTTTCTTTCGGCGTTTCTTTTCAATGTAGTTGCTTTTGAAACGCTAGTAGATCACCCGTAGGGATAGTATTTTTATTTGGCTGGCGGTCCAAGTCGAGGTCCGTACCCACAGGGGTGCCCTTGCATTGCCGCCCAACAATAGATGGGCGTAATCATAATTACTTGTAATCTGATTACTTTTAATCAAGATTACACGAGTAATCATTAATCTTGATTACAGTAAGCATTCAATTAATCATGATTATTTTAATGATTACTTTTGAGTTCTGGCTGAGAGAGAGACCGATTTAAATACTCGTTTATTTAATTTTTCAAGTTATTTTATTTCGAATTGTATATGACCCTAAACTTCCGTCTAATAGTGGGGGGTGGCGTCCAGCGGACAGTGGGGGGTGGCATCTAGTGGAGAGTGGGGGGTGGCATCTAGTGGAGAGTGGGGGGGTGGCGTCTAGTGGAGAGTGGGGGATGGCGTCTAGCTGAGAGTGGGGGGTGGCATCTAGTGGAGAGTGGGGGGTGGCATCTAGTGGAGAGTGAGGGTGGCGTTTAGCTGAGAGTGGGGGGTGGTATCCATCGGAGAATGCGGGGTCCAGCGGAGAGTGGGGGGTGGCGTCCAGCGGAAAGTGGGGGTGTCGTCCAGCGGAAAGTGGGGGGTGGCGTCCAGCAGAGAGGGGGGGTGGTGTCCAGTGGAGGGTAGTGTGGTCTCGTCGTGTGTGTGCTCACACGCCACCCCAATGGGAGGTATTGTTTGGGTAGTTTTATGACCCTCTCCCAGGGAGGAGGCCTGTCTAAGACCAATCGCTCGCTGGGCCCCTAGGAAGTATCTGGATTCCCAGGCCCGGTGAAGGCGAAGATTAGGCAGTGCTGGCACCCAGTGGTTTTAGCCGGTGCAAGTCCGCCCCCGCATATCCGTCTCGTTGAGCGAATCATAATCACTATAAGGGTCTTTGCAATTGTGTACTGTGTAGTAGCTCGCTTCGACCCGAGTACGTTCAGGACAATTTTTTTGTGCTTACAGCCGTTTGAGTTGGTAGGTTAATTGCCGGAATTGGGTCGTGACCATAGTACACTAGTGAAAAAACTGGCATAGTGACTTGCTTCGACCTGACTACTTTCAGGATCAGTTCGTGCTCAGTGGCCATTAAGAAAATCCAACGAAATCTAGCTAATCATAGATGCTTTTACTATTGTTTTAAGTGATTCCTGGATTATTAGAAGCTATTATCAAAGTACCGCCCATATTTTACTGAAATACCGGCTCCAACCCGATAATCGATAGCCGCCCAACCCATAAATTTCGCTGGCTGAGCGCCCTCTGCGTTCGCCCACCAAGCCCGGTTTTGTTGTGAAGGTCTTTCCCAGGCCACCAACGTAGGACACGCCGAAAAAAATAAACTATTACATACAATAAATAAATCGACTACAAACTGTATTAGTGATACTATAGTAAAAATATATGTATACCTAAAACAAGAGCAAAAGTATAAGTGAAAACAAATGAAATAGACTACTTGTAACTGATAGATTATTAAATAAATATCATTTTATTTTTGAAAGTTTATTTGACATTGCGGCCTTTTACGACGTACGTACCCACCAAGGGCGGGTTTTTCATTTTACATGCGTAAGGGGTGAAATAGGGAAAGTAAATTTGTTTGAAAAATCCGTGAATTTTGAAGTATGCTCTATGAAAATTGGGCTTTTTAGTTAAAGATTTCTAACGGGCTACGCCGGGTCACTTTAACTAATTAGTATTAATTAAATGTGTAAAAAACGCGAAACATGTAATTGAATAGCGATAAATGAACATTACGCGAATTGAGAGCGAGACAGAATTATAATAGTTACGCGTGCGAAAGAGATAAGATTAATAAACCAATAAGCTCTCTGTATCGTTTGTATAGGTCATGGGAATTATTCCATTTTTTTTTTATAACAGTGTTGAAATTAAACTATATTTTTTTTTTCGCTGCTAAATAGCGGGTGAAAAATCATTTTGAATGTTTTAACGACCATGGCGTGTTTTTATTGTCACTTTTCTATTATACTCCATTTAATACTGTATAGCTATACACAACATTTTATAAAAATGGGATTACCTCACACATTACCAATTTTGTAAGCCATGCTAGTACGCGTGATTATCAACTGGTGTTATAAATTCTCGTAACAGGTAGGGCTATGACTAAATTTGTCCCATGTGGAGGAAGCTGGTCCTACTTTTCCCTCAGCACTCGGCAGATGGGAGAAGGAACACTATGGTGGGCTTAGTCAGGAGAAATCCGAACACCAGGGCCGCTGCCCTTACGGTGACTCCAATGGCACAAGAAGATATCCACCGGGTCAAAATAAAAGGGCATATAACTAAATTTGTCCCATCCCTATACTATTAGATAGCAGACATTGAAATCGAACACCACAATTTCAACAAAGTCGCAAATACGAATAGAAGCAAGTATTGCCATAAATTTAGGATGTTCTTATGTTAATTAATATTTCGAGGTAAACCAGATATCAACAAATATCTAAATATGCCCAATAACAGCGGAATTTTTCGATAAATTATGTGCGTTTTAGCAGAGACTAGTATATTTCGGCAAATTTGACAATAATACTATTGTTTGTTGTCTTAACACAATTTAATTATTAACGAATAAAAATATGGAGCTATATGGAGCCTAGTATTCTGGATTTTAAACTAACAGATCTTATAAAGAACATAATACATGAACAGAATATTCTATTCGACCACTGGCAACTACTAACAACTACTAGCAACTGCGCTCCAAGGCGCATGTAGCCAATGTACCTCAGAAATAGAACTGGACTAGCCGTGTCAGTAGCATGTTGGATAAGCTTTGGGCAAAAGCTGCCCTGCAGTGGGACCCCATAGTCAGAATCGATGTAGAGGCAGTCCAGACGGAGGTGACGGTTCGAGTTAAGTACGTTTGTGAAGGTTTCGGCCCAAAAAACAAAGGTAAAAGAAAGTGGAAATAGTAAGGAACGTCTTTGCCCTACATTAGGAAAATACGGTTTGATAATAAAATAAAAACGTAGCTTTACACTATTCTTCCAAGATCCTGGCTGATTTCTGCCTTGACGATGTTTCCAAATTATGTCATATACCATATATTGTATTTATTAACTCTTATTAGGATCTTTATATATTAAATTCACGTTTGTCCGGAAAATCTGTTTTTTGAAAGATTTTTTGAAAAGATTATATTTTCCAGTTATATATTTTTGGTCAAAGAGTACGAACTACAATAGTTTTTTTCACTACAATCTCTAACAGTCATCAGAGCGCAACGCAGTGCGCTTACAATAAATATTACAACATGAGAAATCTGAGCAGAAAGGCGCTGGCTAGCCAACTCTAAAGTGTCCCCGAGCGTGACAAAAAAGTTACAGATTATTCTAGATATATCAGAGAGAGGCTGTGGAGCATTAATGACAGGATCCGCAGTCTTCATCGAAGTGCAAAGGCTGTGATTTCTCTGCACGGCAGGAAAGGTCCTATAAGAATTATACCCAAGTAAAAAAGGATATACAACATGAAATTGTAGTAGTTTTAACACATTTTAAACTTTCGCGTTTTATACTGATTATGAACTCATTATTACATAGTTTAACGGGTCTTATGCGTAGTGATGAAAATGCCCGGGAATTTTCCCAAAGTGCCCAAAACTTCTTAGGGAATATTCCCGGGAATTTACGAAATGTTCTCGGAAGTTTTGGGCACTTTGGGAAAATTCCCGGAAATTTTCATCACTAGTTATGCGTCAATTAGCTCACTTGTAATAATAGCTTATGTTCCAACCTGGTTACTCAGGCTATGGTTATGAGGAGACTGAAGCGCCGCCGAATTTTCTAAGGCAGAAAGTTACCTATAAATAAAACGCGGGTGGGTCAAAAACCACCATGCGCATAAATCAGCCGTAGCGGACCTCTGGCTCCACTAGGGACTCGATCACTCATCATTGTTTATTAATTTTACTTACTTTTGTTGACTTTGGTAAAAGTAGCGCACTACCTGTCTCTCTCACTCATGGTATACATGTTCACTATCCATCTCTCTCATCATTTTGCCGTAAAATTAAGAACCTACCAAGTGCTTGTGGGAATAAAAAACATTTTAACTGAGTAAAATGGGTTAGCAAAAATCGGGTTACTTGAGGTTTTTATTTTTTTACTCCTTTTTTTAGAATGAAACTAACAAGTATTGTACCATTAAATGCGCCAACTTTTAATGGCATTTGCCAAGGAACTCTAGTACTTTTTTTTTAAAGGAGGGCCTTTTAAAATCTACAAATTTTGAAATTTTAAATTCATAGTTTAACAAATAGTCTTAATTTTAGGAAACTTAGGGTAAATGTGTCATCATTTTTGACTGTGATTCTAGAAATGTTATTTAGGGTTGCGGTTCCAAAGTTTAAATGAACAGAAATAATAAAAATTAACCAGAATAACCGAAAAATGGTTACAGTTTGTCCAAATTTCTAGGTTTTAATTAAATGCCCATAATTTCCAAACTACATGGGATAGATTTTATTTATTTTTCTCTTGATGACTACAGTCAATCCTGTCACCCCCTTTCGGCTTGACGTTGAGATATGGGACACCCCGTATATAAGTGACAATTTGTTTCAGGTCCCATGCACGGAAAAGTGGTTGTCTGCTATGTAGCTACATGGGCTGTGTACCGGCGTGGTGTCGGTCAGTTCAACCTAGAAGATCTGAAGCCTTCGTTATGTACTCATCTAGTTTACTCATTTGCTGGCCTCAACGAGGCTACAAACACCATTAAAAGTCTTGGTGAGCATTTATAGTTCTTTTATTAATACATTTAAATGCTACCTTTTAAAATAAAGCAGAATTACGGAGTTTATACAAATGGGAGCAATTTTTATTTCAGTAGTAAATAATATATACGCAAGAAGAAAATTTTAGTATTTATTATTTGGGAGTCGAATCAGCTCGCGTCCGTAGGCTTTACCATAGTTTCCCTACACGTGACTCCTGGGTGGTGCTAAACGAGCAGCAGCGAGGTGGTAGGGCGCCGGTGTCCGTCTGGATCACGACCACAGTGCATGGGTGTAAAGCCCGTCATAGTGACCAGCTTCGGCTTGTTGCGTTTCGGGATCAGCTTGTGCATATCCAGTAGCTCGTATACCTAGAGACCTTCAGTCGTGGTGTATGTGGGCCGACATGTCGACGGAGACTATCAATGGGTTTTCATCCTTTGATAGTCGCTTTCGTTTTTGGACTACACTGTACTTACCATCAGGTACTCTGTAGTCACCATGTCGAGCCAGTATAATAAAAAAAAAATTACACAATGAGACATCTTAAAATTGAAATTAACAAATAAAGTCCTGCATATCCATGCTAAATAAAGTGTGACAAATGTAATAAAAATTAAAAAGTAATGTTTATATACCTTTTACTTAATTTGGCTCTTTTTAAAGTTAAAGTCAGGTATTGTAAAAAAAACAGGACAAGACATACAAGGCATGAAAATTAATTTATATATTTTTTAAAATATAAATATATTTTTTCTACGTAAAACCTCGTAAAATCTCCATTAAAATACAATAAGACTCATGGACATAACAACTCATACAACCTGTCTTTTTATTTAATACATATATTATTGGGATAGACAGAAAGAATGGAATATCATTTCTTCTGTCATCACAAACCTTTTTCAGCTTCTTAGAATGATATTTCATTAATGCTGTTTAATTTGACATCAATGGTGATTTAAATTTGACAATTGTTAAAACTAAATTTTATTCGGGTAGTAGATTTGAGGGTGGATGCTGCCTGGATGAGAGATTGGCAGTGCGCAGTGTCCGGCGCGCTGCATGACAGAGAGGTTTTGGAGGGGTGGGTTCTTTACGCTCACCCCTCCCAAAGAGGTAGCCTCAACAAGGCTTTTCGCTCTCCGGGCGTCTTGATGAATCTGGTTTCCCAGGCCCGGATGGAGTGATTAGAGGGACATCCCGGCGGTTTTTAGACAGAAGGATTCTGATACACCGGGGTCGCTGCCCTGATGGTCTCATGTAGGATTCTCCCCGGGATACCAAAAAAAAAGTATAATGTTTCTGTGCAAGAAAATAAATACAGTTTAACGATAAATAGGAATAAGTTAAACTAGATTTAATTGATTGACACTAGCTGCTCTTAATTAAATACTCTTCTACCTTAGATCCATGGCAAGATCTTGAGAAGGATTACGGAAAAGCTGGGTACAAGCGCATAGTGGCATTGAAGGAGAGATACCCTCACCTGAAGGTGACCATTGCGATCGGAGGATGGAACGAAGGCTCCCCCAAATACTCAAAAATGGCGTCAACACCTGAAAGTAGAAAAACTTTTATCGACAGTGTTATGGTGTTTTTGGAGTAAGTTCTAAGTAAGATTAATTTTGTTTAGTAAAATTGAGTGCGTTATTAACTTTATTCACGACTCATTCTAAGCTCAAATAAGCTCTAATTTTTAATTTATTACCTGCTTTGTAAGTTTGACTCGAGAGCACATTTTTTTATGTAGGAACCACACCATATGTCATATGTTAGGTATTTCTGTATTATGGTACGATGGGGCTGACATACGTACACACGTAAAAGTCCCTTAAATAAATATAATAAAAAAAAATTTAGGTACCAAAAACAATCATTTTAGCTCTTGCATATAAAACACAAAAATAATAAAGGGATTCGATGAAAAGCAATTACTGTTACAGGATCAGAAGTATATGTTTTGATGCTATTTTAAAAGCAGGAAACTTTCACGATTTAATAAGAAAAAATATGTCAGTAAACAATTCATTTCGAGGAAAAATATAAAGCTATATGCAATATTAAGATGTAACTTATAATTAATTAGTTATTTATCAATATAAATTATAATTTTCCTCAAAACGCATTCGATATAATTTCAGTCAATACAAATTCGACGGACTGGATCTCGACTGGGAATATCCAACGAAGCGAGACGGAAAACCATACGACAGAGAAAATTTTGTACAGCTGACAAAGGTACAAAATTTGGATTATGACTACAAAAGAACATAAATATATCGAGAGGTGAAGGGCTATTTGGTGTAAGCGACAGTTTTTGGTGATATAGTAATATATATATTTTCGGAATCGGTAAAAAAACGCTGATTCCGAATATATATATATATTACTAAATCACCAAAAAATGTAGCTTAAGCCAATTAGCCTTTCACCCCTCGATATAATTTAAAAAAATATGATGAAAAGTCGCCGTGGGAGTAAACTACGTAAATTGCCACGATGCCAGTACGCGGACGGCATTCTTATGCCTCCACAACTTAAAAAAAGATTATCTTTACATATCTTTTTTAATTCCATGTTCAGGAGTTGAAGGAAGCATTCGAACCGAAAGGTTACATCCTCACAGCTGCTCTCGGAGCTGGTAAAGCTACTATGGAATCCGCTTATGACTTCGCAAGGCTTAGCCGTTACTTAGACCTACTGCATATGATGTGCTATGATTACCACGGCACGTGGGACGGCTTCGTAGGAGCCAATGCACCTTTACGAGGCACAACCGATGACGATTTTCTTAGTGTGGTAAGATATTTCTATATTAGCTCTGCATAACTACTTTTAAGGTTTGCACCTCAAATAAACCTTTATAAGGTACCCTCGTTGTCCGTTTGTCTCTCAAGACTCCAGTTCTCAATAACGCGTGAAGGTATTATGTTCAAATTGATATAAAAAACTCCAGTCTGCTGTTTTAGCTCTGAAAAAATAAAACTTCTAAGTTAACGCAAACAAAAGATACTGCCGTTTTTATCGCAAAATTTACGTTTTTGCAAAGTAATATAAGCATATAGGGTACTTTTCGTGGATCTAGAACCATGAAGTTGAGATTAATTATTGTCTTATAATGTAAGTATGGAGAATAAGCTTCCAGCGTCTGTTGTTCAAGCATTTTGAGTTATGGGAATCTTCAAATGACGAATAAATAGATTTTATTTGGTGAGCGTAGTCCAAAATCTCTTTCCATCACGTGGCTTTAAGATCAAGCGAAAGCCTGTCAGTAAATAAAAAGAGAAGTTACATTAAAAAAAAACATTTTTTGTCATAAAAATTCTATATTATCAAGTTTGTATGGACTCCTCAGCGCGAGAGTTCAACTCGGTCATAACCGCTTTTATATTTGTTCTTCTTCTTTCACATCTGTTTAATATATTTTCAGGAATACACAATAAAATATCTGATAGAGCAAGGAGTATCGCCGTATAAAATGGTGCTTGGTTTACCGATGTATGGGCGTAACTTTATCCTTAAAGACCCCAAAACCAGGGAAATTGAATTTGGCGTTACTCCCGTAGAAAGCGTGGGCTTTAAAGGACCTATTACTGGCGAGGCTGGGTTTATGGGATACAATGAGGTAAGTGCTTTTATTATTTACCAATTTTCGCAATTTTCTTTTAAGAATGAAATGATTGAATATGGTTGGTTTTCTCGCGATGTTGTTTTCACCTGTGAGCAGTTGCCTAAATGAGAATATAATTGCGTTGCGACGAATTTCTTCACCACTGCATGTAGACTCTTAGGAGTTGTGAAGAATTGGTTCTAGGACCAACTGTCCCCGTTACTGTGTAGAAATAGTCTCCTTGGAAATTTTAACCGCTACAAATTCAGCATACGGCTCGACCATCCCAGCGTGAAACCGGCACGGATCAATAAGCATTTTCCTCAAGTAAAATAATGCAATCAAGTCAATCCGGAATCCTTACGCCCATTAGCTAATCCCTCACTATCTCCGAAGGGTGTGGGAGGCCTGGCAGTGATTAGTAGACAACGCCCTAAAGGTTTTTAACCAATAGAAGTCTGATACTCCGGAGCAGTGACGTGCATAGGATATTTGGACAGGGTAGGCAGAATTCTCCTTATTAATTTGTATATTATATTATGATAGTAAATATTATATTTCTTTCATAAGAAAGATAGACGGCGTGAATATAAAATAGATATTAATATAAATGGTTCCTTTTTTTGTTTATCTTTAAGCAATTTATTCTAGACTTGTTTATCATAAGGGCATGTATTGCTTGCATGCATCTATGAAATGTAAGCTACTGCTCCAAAACCACCGCCCCTCACGGCTATCCACACGATCCTATGCAGTATTTTCCCTCAGATTACAAAAAAAAAAACTCTCACAGCGGGAAATCATATATCAAATGTTGTATATAAAACGTTTTCTAAGTTATTGCAACTCTTTTCTACATTTTATCTGTTTTTATTTAATTTCTTCAATATGCACACAAACACAAAAACCACTAGACACCTCATCGGACACTATCAGCTTATGATGGACATTCCTTCTATTCACACGAAAAGTTTCGCTTCTACATTCATCATGCGGACACTTAGGGAGTGGAATTTACTTCCAAGGATAACATTTCTATGTTGTTGTTACTTAAGAGCCTTTAAGAGAAGAGTGAATAAGTTAAATTTGTTGGGCGGACGCGATATTTTGTCGGACTCATCTTTACCTTTTACCAGGTGTGATTGAAGTTAAGCATATTTATATCCGCCTGTAAATCATAAAAAATACATGTAAGCATCTTAAAATCTTTAACTAATAATAATAATAAAGTTTTTTATTAGACAAACAATTACAAGCAGCACATTAAAATCAGCTGACACCCAAACTAGGACAACCTGTATCTTGGATGTCAGCATATTTCACACAATTTGTTGCAGTTTATTACCGCTGCGTAGCTCCAATCTTATAAAACAAACTAACTAACTACATCCCAGTCTGAATGCGAATAACATTTGGTGACTAACGGCCAAGAAATAGATTTTTTTAAATTCTTTAAAACGGCAACGGCCACCAAAGGACTACAAGCTATTGACAGTCGCCGTCGTCATGTCGGTCCACATATAAATATACAGAAAGTCTCTAAGTATACGAACAAGTGGAGGTACACTTAGTAACTTAGAACTTTGGAAGAGATGATTGCATTGTGATATTAAATTAAAAGTGCATAATTATCACCAGATCTGTGTGGAGATAAGCAACAAGTCTTCCCAGTGGAGCCAGTATTGGCATGAACAGTCCGACACTCCATATCTTCGGAAAGATGATAAAGTGATCACTTATGACAGCCCAAGGTCAATCGCTCTGAAAGTCAAGTAAGTTTTCGCTCCATAGCTTGATTCATCCACCTACTTATTAACTACTTCTCATTATCCAAATATCTATTACACACCTTACATTACCCCCTATTTTTTATTTACTTATCTATACTAATATTATAAAGCTGAAGAGTTTGTTTGTTTGTTTGAACGCGCTAATATCAGGAACTACTGGTTCGAATTGAAAAATTCTTTGTGTTAAATAGACTATTTATCGAGGAAGGCTTTAGGCTATATAACATCACGATGCGACTATTAGGAGCGAAGAAATAGTGGAAAATGTGAAAAAAAAACGGGGAAATTTATTCATCCTTGAAGGCTTCCATTGCGAGCGCTGCGAAAACGGTTCAAGATACCAAAAATATATGTATGAAAGAATTATTCCTCTTGAAATGATCTAAAAAAATGTCTGCGATAGTATATCTATCTTTTAAGATTAACTTACTAGAACCGTTTTTATAGTAATCGAATTTGGTCGAAATTAATGCATAATTTGTTAAGAGTTGTATCAACGTAATAATATTAATCTTTATCCAAATAAATGTGTTGTTGATTAAGAGTATTTAATTGTGAACAAAATTGTCTTTGACATCACTTAATATCAATGAACATCATAGAAGATATTACAATAACTTATATAGCAAAACAACGTTTGCCGGATCAGCTAGTTTTAGATATTTTGCAGTAAAAAAGCCCGCTTTCTCCCCACTCCTTTTCTCCAGAATGTGTCGCTTGCAATGCGCGACAGATGGCGAAAGACGGCTTAGCCTGGTCTTCGCACTCGGCAGGCGGGAGAAGAACACATCGAGGGTTTTAGTCGGTGCAAGTCCGACACACCGGGGGGCCGGCCCTCACCGTCCCCTGAAGGACCGTTAGGGATTTCCCCCGAGTTACCAAAAAAGGCGTGGTTTAGTTACTATGCCGAATAAGGATAAAAAAGGACAGAGAAGAGAGAAAACTCACTCCGACGCAACCTTGACTTTCTTTTGGCGTTTCTTCTCAAGGTATCCGCTTCCGAAACGCTAGTAGATCACCCGTAGGGATCGCGTGTCTTTTGGCTGGCGGTCCAAGTCTCGACTCGAGGTTCGTACCCACAGGGGTGCCCTTGCGTTGCCGCCCAACCCATAAACTCGCTGGCTGAGCACCTTCTGTGCTCGCCCCCTAATCCCGGTTGAGCTGTATAGGCCTTTCCTGGCGCTCAGTATATAGTCCGTCATAAAAAAACAGAGAGGAAAAATATAGAATGTAGTTAATACGTAGGTATTGCATTAATACTTCATAAGCAGAAACACTATCAATTGCTGCGGTTTGCGGTTATGTTTTATCAAAGTAATTTGTGTACGTACGGCCAACTAATACATACCTATTGAGAAATATTTCATAATATACCAAATAACAAACTCAATAAATACAATTCAATTTTATATTAGGTATTTTAAGCAATGAAGAAAGAATTCTGCTCGATGTACAATAATATATCAACACGCTATATCCGTTTTAGGTTAAGCAGATGTACAGCAGTGGCTATATACACTCTGGGTGGTGGGTAGTGACCTGTCGCTGCCGGCGCTCGTTCGCGCAATGGTCTGCAGCGACAGGTCATGGCAGGCGGTCCTCACGCACTGCGAGGAAGTCATGATGAGGAAGGAGGCGGCGGAGAGGAACAGGAATGCAATAGCCGGCCCTGACAATCCGATCAGCCGCCCACGCATGACAGATCAAAGGAGGAGGGCCTTCGTGAAAGGCCTTCCTCCTTAAAACCGGATAAGACGCCTGGGCAGCGCGCTTGACCAACTTATCCAGGCGAGAGCGGTGTGTGTCATGTTTCCGCACACCGCTCCAAGATATTGAGGTGTGCGAAGGGTGGCTCCTTACACCACTCCTCGCAGTGCAGGGATGCGGCCTTGCAAAAAGCCAAACGAGGGTCGGAGAAGAGGATAACACTATACCTCCGGCCCCGGTCAGATAGGAAGAAGAAACACCCCGGTGGTTTTAGTCGGTGTAAATCCGACACACCGGGGGACAGCCCTCGCCGCCTCCAGACATCCGTCAGGGATCTCCCCCGGGTTATATAAAAAAAGTGGCTATATACACTTTCTGCTTATACACGTGAAATTTCTATTAGAAGCCACGTGGGTTTACTCACAATGATTTTTCCTTCAACAGTGAACTTGTAGTGTCTGAATTCGTACTTAGTCTAAAAAAACCCAGATGCTCTTGATGGGGATTTGAACTTACGAACATTAACGACGCCGCCCAGGGTGACCAAAATCTTAACCTCTATGCCGCCACAGCCACTTAAAATATATTCTTAGTATAAAAGTATATTTTATTAACATAAAAGGGGGTTAGCACATACTTTAATCGCCAGTTTCGGATAATGCAATTATTCCGTTTTTTTTTTATTCGACGGGATATTTTATTGTTTTTATTGTTGGGGTAACGGTCGCTACAATTTCACGGAGTTTGAGAGGGTGAGCACTTATGGTGCTTCAATCAGCAATTATGGGCTGGGTGGCTTCGCAAGGGCACCCTTGTGGGTACGGATCTCGACTTGGGCTGCCATCCATTAAATACTATCCCAAAGGATGATCTACCAGCGTTTCGGAAGCGACTACCTTGATAAGAAACGCCGAAAGGAACTCAAGGCTGCGTCGGAGCGTAACTGCGTTGTTTAAACGACAGTTGACGGATAAATTATTCCATGCGGAACAAAAACGGATTTCTGATGTTCTTCCCGCTATTCCTTTTATCTTTATTTCTAAACTAGCAAACCCGGTGAACTTCGTTTCGCCACCAGATGGCTACGTTTTGGTTTTTAGTTAGCGTTTGAAAGAACGTGCGCGTAATAAATGTCACATGAAATTAACTGAGGCAGAATACAATGAGTAGCTGTTAAACAATGTATAACGCATCGGCGCCATCTACTTAAAATACTGGTGCGATCTGCTCCACCACAATGCAAAACCATATTCGTTTTTAGTATATGCTATGTATCAGAGATGGCGCTGTATGTGCAAACTGATTTTCCTCGTTTTCCAGCTTTTCTGTTGAAAACTTTCCTGATTTTTGTTTGCTATAAGCCTCACGGAGCTCGAGACCTTTCCAACGAATGCAAAACCGTGGAAATCGGTTCGTGCGTTCTGGAGTTATAGCGTCAGGAAGGAAAACCGGACTTATTTTTATATAATAGAAGATTATATGAATTCATTCTGTGAAAACTAAATTGAATTCGAATCTCGAGTAATAGACAGCTGTAGCCTAAAATATTTTTAGTACAAATACTTTAAAGCGCCTTGTGTCCAAATTAACTTATTTTTAATTATGAGTCGATGTTTTGACCAGTATATATGCAATGGTCACGAGTTGACTAAAGCGCTGTGAAGTTTACGTCGAAGACGGGAAGTTAGTTTCTCTACTTTTGATAATTACAAGTATTTATAAGGAGTACAAAGCGCGATAGTATAAAATATGTTAAAACACTCATTTTATTTCAGAATGGCAGTAGACTACAATCTTGGCGGTCTCATGGTTTGGAGCATTGACACTGATGACTTCAAAGGCCTCTGCGAGAAAGATCCTGACGTGTACATAGACTTCGTGGCGAGGCACAAGCAAATTGTCAACGATAGACTTCTGAAAGAGGCTTTAAAGTCTTTAAACCTTGGAGATCGTAAGTTCTGTGAAATAATATGGAAATCTGTTTTCTGCCTCAGTTAACACGTTCCCGCCGGCATGTACCATTAATGGTACATTGACGACTGTTCCATCGGTCGGCGTGTACCATTTATGGTACATACACAATTGTCCCATCGGGCGGCGTGTACCATTTATGGTACAATGAAAGAAATCAATTTAATTTGTATTTTTTGCTATTAAAAAGAAAAACAGTTTGCAAATGAACGCAGGCATAGTCGTCAGAAGCGCTTAATGAGAGATATGCGGTTACGTGCAAAAGGCACCGCCCGATGGGACAAATTAGATTTCACAGAGCCGTCAGATGCCGAAGACAGCGAATTAAGCCGCCGGCGGGAACGTGTTAACTTATTCTTGTTTTGTTTGTTATGTTATGTACCAAATAAGTATTTTCCTATTTTTATTCACCCTTAAAACTATATAGCATGATGATATATTTACAGACAATCACAGCCTACATAGAGGAACAGCGTATATGGTAAACAACGGCGTCCTCGAACTCCGGCTACCAGAACAGCAGTATTCGAATTACATCCTCATGCAGACGATCAACGATGCCACAACCCTGGCTCTAGAAGAGAAGAGAATACTGGACGAAATGGATAGACTTTCACAGGAGAACGAAGTGGAAGTTGACGATAAACCAGGCGCTGGAAGCGTTTTGGGCAGCAGTGTACTTACTGTTTTACTATGTTACTTTATTATAGCTAGGTTTTAAGTGATAGGAGAAGCTTGTTTATAAAAAAATAATTCTTATAAGATTACTTCTCTGTCTGTTTGTCTGTCAAGACTTTGTTTGTCAGGAATGTTTAAAGATATATGTTTAATGTCAAATACTCAGGTGTGGAGCACCTTATAGCTTTGAATTATTCTTCGAAGTTAACGCATTCAAAAGATGTTTTTACGTTATATTTTATATTGATTTATATCGATAACATAGAAGAACAAAATCTAATCACATTAATAATGAAATGTAATCGTAATTTTAACTTTGTTAATTTGTAATCATGATTAAAACCCTTCTAAGCATTAATATAACTTTATATGCAATTGAGAATTCGTTAGTGCTTATATAATGATGGGCAACATGTAATCAGATTAATGAAAAATGATTACGATTACATTTTATAATCGTGCGTTTTATACAATAGCAACAAGCGTTGAACCTAAAAGCAACATAAAGGTATCCACAATTTTGACATATTTAATGCATATAAAAAAACGAGTAACTGATCGCTATCTTTGTATACATGTACCATTATTGGGTTTATTCACGCAGTAGGAACTAAAATAATGATTGTTAGAACTTTTATCAGTGTTTGTATTTGTGCTCGCTAATTTCAAAATCGGATTACACGATTACAATACGGGTTTCATTAATGTATTGCAAAAAGGTTCACGTAACATTTAGTGTTAGTTTTACTTAAATCTCTTTATAAATAAAAAAGTTATAATAATTTCAATAAAAAGAAAATAAAATAATGTTGTATTTTATATGACGGAATGGTACTTGTTATGCTCTCGGTTGTTTTGTCATTTGAACAACAGATCAAAGCTCTTGTTGATTTTTGCACATTCAAAATAACACTCGCCGCTTGCGTCAAAAACGCCCTGACTCCAGGGCCTCGCTATCTTCTCTCGATTGTACCTACTTTGCATATAATATCAATAAACAGAACGAACTCCATTGTGTCTTGTCGCATCGCCATCTATCGGTGATCGCACGTACTTTGCTAACACTATCAAATTTTAAGAATAAGTTTAATTATACTTTGCAGCGCCATCTAGCGACCTACATTCCATACGAGCTTTTCATTACATTGCTTAATTTTACAATCACGTCGAACATTAATTAGAAAAGGAAATGCAATAAAATTAATGTATTTAAGTATTTTTTTATGCTATATTGGTAAGACATACCTCGGTCGACCTATGCTGGTCTGCTAGTTGTAAATAAAAATACTCTTTATTGTGATAATTTTGTATTTCAATAAATAACTTTAACAATATTAATTGTTTTATATACCTGATGTAAACAAAATATTGATATTATAGCCTTCGAAAAACAGATGACAATTTTGATTTTAGCGCCGCACTGACTAAAGGTGCGTAAACTTTTTTTGTATTTCGTATTGCAGTAAAGTTGTTGACATCGGAATATTTTATAAATCTTCTAAGGGCGATCCACATCGAACATTGTAAAAGTGATCGCAAACCTGAAAGAAATAGATATATTAATAATAACTAATGGTCGCCCAGGGGCCGAAATTAATTTAAAATAATTAATATATTGTAATAAATGAGTTTCGTTCAATATAAAGCATAAATATCTATTATACAGGGTAATTTTATAGATGAGGGAGATATTTAGGGATTATATTCAGCGTTTGATCCCAATTCCAAATATGTAAAAAAGTGATATCTTAATATGTATGTACAAACAAAGTAAATTTTGTCACCATAATAAATGGAAGAAATATATTTTATTGTTATTAAATTATTATTTTACATTCAAATACACCAAAATTTTAATTCAAGACAAATTTTTTCTCAGAATTTATACAAAATATAAAGAAAATGGAATGTTTATTTTTTTTTACAAAAATAAAACTCTTAGAATGCGAAGGTTTTCTTGGCTTAAGAACTGATAGAGTATGTAATGCTTTTATCCTTCACTTGAGTAAACGCTACTGCGTCTGGTAATAAAATGACAAATTACGCTCACTTGAAACTGTTCATTGAAGAGAGTGCCGTTTGTACATAGATCGGTGCTCACCAAATGCCTTCGCCAGCAGAAGTGGTACGCCTGAAAGATTTATTTATATATTAATACCTCCTTGAATCGCTATAAGCATCACTATTTTCAACGAAACATTCCTATTTATAATAGCTTAGGGTGGTCTCGAACTCCGTCCAATTTGAATCTGTGAAAACCCGAGCATATAAAACTCTGACCGAGCGTAGATATCGTATTTCGCATTACTTTTTGTCCGAATCCTCAAAAAAGGAATCTGGAAGTTTGTTATTACAAAACACCATAACGCATTACGCCCACATGACATGAAATTTCACTAAGGGCGGCTTGCACTAACGAATTAATCTAGTTTAAGCTTGTATAAAATGCTTATTAATCGAATTGGTTTGATTCCATCTTAATGATGATTTCAGTTTAAGAGTTGTTACAACTAGATTTTGATTTAGTGCAAGACAATAAGTACAGATCAGCGCTAAATAGCATTTTATATAACTCTAAACTAGATTTAATTTGTTAGTGCAAGCCGCCCTTAGTTTAGACTTGGTTTTTTGATCTGAATAATAAAACTAGGCGTCAGATAAGTGGACACCATAATTAATGCTTAAATATAATACGAAAATGAGGCAAAACGGGCAGACGTAACAGTGACACTGGCACCTGGAGCGTGTGCTGATGGCGAATTAGGGTCGCACATCCACGTGTGAAGGTCACCTGAATATAGCGCTTTTTCTCCATTACAAAAGACAAGTCCAAAGAAAGTTTCACTATAATAAAAATAAAGGAAATATTTTTTTGTAAATGATATAAATATTTGCTTATGATCTTCTTCCGATTCAAGCTCTATAAAGTAAGTAATAAAAACTATGTTCAACCTGTGAAGGCGTTATTTGTTGTTGATATTAGAATCTTTTTACTTTATCAGATTTATTTAAAAAATGAAAAAAAAAACTTGCATAAAACAAAAATTAATTGAATCTTACTTGGCTACACTAGAAGCATGCATAGCTCGTGATAAAAAAAAAAGAGGAAGCCAAAGGTTAAAAGAGCGTGCTAATAGGTCATGACTTTATAGAGGAGGATACTCTTAGATCGCAGACAAAGTTTATTAGTTGAATCATTTTTATACTATATTTTTATAAGTAATCCAGGCTTAAGTCGCACGTAAGATATTCAAGGGCGGCTTGCACTAGCAAATTAAATCTAGTTTAGACTTACTTAAATGCTTTTTAGCGCTGAAATATACTTATAGTCTTTCACAGAATCAAAATCCAGTTGTAATAACTCTTAAACTGAAACCATCATTAAGATTGAATTAAACCGCTTCAATTAATTAGTGTTTTATACAAGCTTAAACTAGATTTAATTTTATAATCCAAGCCGCCCTTAATTCCTTAAATTCTATATGACAATAACTCTTTAATGTCTATAAATAATATAATTTCCTGATATATATCGGTAATGTTATTGTAACACCAATATACTCATTTCGGGTCAGACAGGATATTTATTACACTCTGTATGTAGCATGTCTACCTGACAGCCGCTTTGCACGTCAGCGTAGTATCCTCTTGGACGGTCAGCACAGGAGAAGTCAGTCTTTGGAGCCTTCTCGAACACAGGATGCAAGGGTGGATCGTGAGGGAGATGGAGAACGTGGTAATAATCATAAGGCTGCTGAGTCAATCCTGATGATAAAGCTGGAACAAGTATACGTAAAAGGTAGTAGGGTGATTGCCCGATTCTCTAATTCTAGCAGCCCCGTTTCATTATAAAACTACTAGACGCCAGTGACGTGCATAGGTCATTTGAATAAGGTAGGCAGTGTTCGCGTAATTAATTTGAATATTATAATATTATAGTAAATATTATATAGGTGTTATAGGAAAGAAACAAAGACAATACATAGAATACGTATGAATGTATGTAGGTAGGTATTTCTTCATCTTTAGTTAATTTATTCCGAACTTATTTATTGTAAGAGCATGCAATGTTTTCATGCATCTATAGAATGAACGCTACTGCTAGACGTCGAGTAGGAAACTGTCCGTATGTGGTGGACGTTCATTATATCCGCACAAAGAGATGGCACCCACACATCGAGCCTTTAATTTACCCAGCTTTTTTCAAATGGATCAAAACAGTTTTGTGGTCAATTTACAATTCTTTAGCTACGTCGTACCTATTAATATGTCGATCTAGGTCCACTTTATCAAAAATAGGGTCAATTTTTTCCGTTACAGGGCGACCAGAGCAAGGTGTCTCTTTGACATCGAAATTCCCGGACTGGAAACACTAAAACCGCCTCAGTGCTACTCTTACTGACACTGCATTAGGTCCATAAACGTCTTCCTGCCAATCGGTCCATCCATGACCGAATGGATGATACCTTTAGGATCGCGGGTGCTCAAGGTGGGGTCCCTAAGACTAATGAGGGAAGATAACAGCAATGCCTTCCTGCTAGACAGAGCTGAAGGAATGCAGTGCACGGCGGGGCTGTGGAGCAATTGATTACAGAGCCCAAAGTCCCGTCTTAGTGCGGATGAGGTCAACTTGGGGTTTTTAGTCGGTAAAAGTCCGGCACACCCCGGTTACCATCCCCCATGTGTAGCCGGGACGGTCCAATAACGGTCATAAACGTCACAAATGTTTTTCGCGGCTTGCGTAACATTTTTTCTACACTCGTCGATTTTTGACTTCACTGTACTTACCATCAGGTGCACTGCAGTCACATTGTAGAGCCAGTGTAAAAAAAATCATGTTTTTTATACTTCTATGGGATGCACGCCACTGCTTCAGTTGTTGATATACCTAGAGACCTTCACTCATGGTATATGAGGACCGGTGAGACGACGAACACTATTAATGGATTGTCAACCCTTGGTAGTCTTCACCATTCACAGTTTACACTGTATTTTACATCAGATGTGCTGTAGTCACATTTTTTATTTATAGGCGAACGCTTAACTTCAAGCACACCTGGTGGAAAGTGAAAATGAGTCCGATGATTAACCGCGTCCGCCCAATAAATGCCTATTCACTCTTCTCTTAGACTCCCAGGTCATAAGATCGCGGAAATATAGCCGCTGGAAGCATATTCCACTCCTCAGCCATTTGTCACTTCTACTTTTCAGCCAGTGTAAAAAATTACTTACCCATTAGAATTATTGTTAACTTAGCGAACATTGTAAATTTTAATAAACGATAACTTATATATAATTATATTAACCGCCTGTATGTTGTACGTAAGTCGATAGTCGACGCGTACAACTCGGTTAGACTCACTGGATCAATTGAAGTAATCCGATTTTAATTTAGAATGTAATCTCTATTGATCCGTGGACGGCTTTATGCGTTAAGAAAACATTTTAATTTAAAAAAAAATTAAGCCGACTTCAAAAAGGAAATAATAAATCTAAACCTACCAATCAGACTTTGTCATTTCTGAAGTCAGTGCCGTGTAATATAGCGTATTCAGGCACTGATTTCAAAAATAGCTATAATAGTATATTTATAATTATTATATAAATAAGAATTTCAGGTTTTTTCTCACACTTGTGCTTCAAAACATTCCTTCTTGCCAATGTTCATGATTATAGGTCAAGATCCCGTTTAAATTTTGATTCCCTTGCAACAACGTAAATGTATTACAAACAACTGTATATTTACTATAAATAAATAGACTATGGGTTATTTATAAACCACTACTATTTATAGATTAAATATGTATTAAAGAGAAATACCAACAAACATATGTTTGTTCATGCCAAGTGACCTCTTTACTGTACCAGATACGTTTTAAAACAAAATATCCTCATGTAAATAATTTGTATCTCAATGAGAATAAATTCTTTGAATTTAGGTTTTGTTTGTCTAGACCAGAAGTTTCATTTTTTAGAGCTAGTTAGTAACTCTGTGTATTTACTATTAATTTTAACTCGATAGCATGTTGGAGCAAACGACAAATAAATGGCCGATGAAATCATCCTATAATGCTTCCTTTTCTCCTTTTGTGGTACAGAACAACAAAAATATTCATACTTTTGGAAAAAAAAATACAGCTTTTGTTAGTTTATACAATATAAAATTGTCAATAATATATCGTCACGCTATATCCCTATCGGGATGAGCATAGGTGTAGTAGACTTGAGGGAGTCTGCTGTCTGGATGAGAGGGAGGAGGTGTGCAGTATACGGTGCGCCGTCTGAGAGATAGGTTTTGGAGGAGTGGACTCTTTACTCCTACCCCTCCCAGAGGCAGCCTCAACAAGGGATTTCGCTCGAGTGGAGCGATTAGAGGGACACCCCGGGGATTTTTAGTCAGTAAGAGTCTGACACACCGGAGCCGCTGCCCTCACAGCGGCCCCGATGATCCTATGTAGGATTATCCCCCGGGATACCAAAAAAAGGGTGAGCAGAGATACATTAAATACAGTATCCACTTTGAGATTTCATATTGTGCTCAACGTGAATTGTAGCACAGCAGTGCAGTAAGATTGCACATAACATATTTATTAGATGTCATGTGGGCTTCCTTACGATGTTTTCATTCATCGGTAAGCATATAATGCCTTAATCCGTACTTAATCTGGAAAAATCCAGAGATATGTTTCAAGATTCGAACCTAGGACGATTGGTGTGGCAGCGCTGTCATTTATCCACATACCACCACATACACAAGAAATAAATAATGTTATCACAGTTGCCGTAACTATAAAAATATAATATTTATAGCCGTAAATATAATATACAGTGTATGTACAAAGACACACTGATACTAATTTTTGAATTTACAATACACAAACCATTAGTAACTTAGTGGCAATGTTTGGCATATTGAGTAATACTGTCTTCTATATTCAGTCCTTGATCCAACAACCAAGTGTAAGTCACTTATCATCGTAACCGAGGTACTTTGCGATCGCTAAGTCGATACAAATATCAGGCCAATTGACATTAAACCCACAGCCCGCATGCTGGTAATCTCATGTGGCAGGTCCAAATTCAGTGTAAACTCCATGTAACGTCACTCGATTTAACGACAAACTCCCTAAAGCGGCGATATAACTCGGCTTTGGTTGGTTTAGCTTGTTTCCCATACAATGATATACTCTACATAGCATTACACCCACTCTCAATAATGTCAGCAATTTAATAATTATTAAGTACTTTTTAAGTTGCCAAAATTAGTAAAAACTGCGCAGCTGTGTACTTTCTTTTGTAGCTTTATTATCCTAGCCCATAATAAACTCGACTATCGGCATTACACATACCGCACATTATAAGACGTCCGTTTTTTGGTTTACAAATTGGGATTGCTTGCACGTGTTGACTGTTGTTAGACGTAGTACAGATTTTTCTAATCTCTATTTAACGACAACTCTCTATAACGTCAAAATATGCACAGTCCCTTGAGGGTCGTTATGTAGAGTTTGCACTGTATTTTAATTTCGATATCCCAAGTTGAATTCCAATTATGATACCTCAAACTAGCCAGTAAAGACATATGTAGGTAATTTTATACGCACATAATGTATTTCTAATTCTATGGTTTGAAGGCATAGTACCAGTGTATGGTATTTTTCGCGCACGTGCGTAAGGTCGGTTGCATGGACCTTGGTGGATTCCACTACCCGATACGCTGACCACAAGCGGCGACATGTCATGGCCATCTATGTTCACGCTAATGTCCAACAAGCCTAAATAGAGTTATTCAAATGATCACGTTTACATTCAACGCGTTTTTTATTCCTTTCGAGTTTTGTACTCATTATAATCACTTTAACAGGTTTTATGCGTATATTGCGGTCGCTTCTCGATCCAGTCTAAGATAATAGAAGCAATCAAGATCACGAAGTACAAAATTAACCGGGATAACGAGTTTAAGTTGTTATCGGGATGATGGAACTCACTTATTAATTACTGATACAGAATGAATTTTTTTTGTTACAAAACAACTTTTATGTCACGATATATTAATACCTTTTTTTACACTATTACATTATAGACGTTTTAGAATCGAGAAACTTCAGTTCTGTGTCGGTAAATTACATTAAATTAAAAAAAAAACTGTTATTGGATTATCATAGCGTACTGTAAAGACTTGATTGATTTAAGTGTATTGTTTTAAATGTGTTATAATAATAGTTTGTTTGTTTGTTTGTCTAAATTGTCTTTCAAAAATAGAATTAAATGGTATTTGTTTTATAATTTATCAGTTACAAGTGGTCTATTTCATTTATTTTTGCTCTTGTTTTAGGTATACGAGTATTTGGGTATTCTTAATATAGTATCACTAATACATTTTGTAGTCGATTTATTTACCGTATGTAGGTAATAGTTTATTTTAGTATCACTCGTATTTATTTTGTATTTATTATTTAAGCTATATGTTATTCTATTTATTGTATTTTTATTGTTTATTGATAATTCTTATAATATGCAACACGACCGGGGGCCCTTCACGAAAACCAGCGCTGCAGACTAACTCTGTGGCTTTAAGCTGATGGAGGG
Source organism: Automeris io (assembly GCA_036320925.1). Lineage (NCBI taxonomy): Eukaryota > Metazoa > Arthropoda > Insecta > Lepidoptera > Saturniidae > Automeris > Automeris io. The sequence goes on along the minus strand of JAUDJH010000017.1, from coordinate 11,331,157 downwards.
CCCATTTTCGCCATATTTATATGTTTTTGTATTTTGTTTTGTTTCTGTATACTGTTTGTGTTACTGATTTTAAATCCTTAGTTTTTCTTAGTCTAAGTTATGGCGAAATAAATACATTTCATGCATTCATTAATTTTTCCTTTTGAATAAATAAATAAATATAATAAAATAGTATTACCGGTATAGTAACAAAACCCTTCAGCTCAAAACGACTATAGTTTCACCCATGATTAGCCCGTATCCCGTGACTTTATTATTGTCCTAGCAATTTATTCTATAGCTTGAGTCGTGTTGGATATCATTTCGACGCCAACTTTTAGGCTACTCTGCTTCTATTGACCTTCCATCTGCCACAACGGGTCATGGTCACGTGATTTTAGCACTAAACTGCAACGTTCTATACATTTCCTTGACATTACATTCTCCGAATCAGTTCCTGGAACCTTGGAATCCACTATAAAATGTAGCGATTATCTCATATATTTTTTATTATTATTTTATAATGTTTTTGTGAAATAACTCCACTGGATATAATTTTATGTACTTACAGATAGCTTAGTCTAATGCTGCAATTCCGAGACATGGTTGTACTCCTTACAATTCCGGATCTTAAAATGTTTGAATCGGAACTAACTTTATTATCCATTTTATCCCAACCTTTATAAAAATGTAAATATCATTTACCGCATATATTCACGACAAATGCTAAACGATATCCTATGAGACGTTTGAGTTAACTTTTAAAACGTCTAAGCAAACACTTGTACAAATTTTCAACTTATTTCATATGGAAAAGTAGGCCTACTTTTTTAGGTACATTTTTCAGTTGATATACAGACTCGCTGGATAGTGTGCTCGTCTACTGCCCCTAAAATTTGGCACCAAGAGCTTGGACTCAGGCTTGACCCGACCAAAACCCCACCTCCCCTAGATCTGGTACCTCGCTTCTTTAAAATACTTGGAACTTACTTTTGACCACCGGTATAAAAGAAAGAGATTAAGGATTATACTTATAGAAAAGAAAAATTAAGTAAAATAAAATGAACACTCTACTTTGAATATCCATAGACTTTGGTCAGAAAATAGGTTCGTCTTCAAATAAAAACTCTACATATACATAACTCAAAGGTGACTGACAGACTAACTGACTGACTGACATAGTGATCTATCAACGCACAGCCCAAACCACTGGACGGATCGGGCTGAACTTTGGCATGCAGGTAGATGTTATGACGTAGGCATCCGCTAAGAAAGGATTTTGATGAATTCTATTCAATTTTATCCAAGGGGATAAAATGGAGGATGAAAGTTTGTATAAATCTTCTTACATCTTCACTTCCACTGGACACACACACACACACACGCACACCCCAAACCACTGGACGGATCGGGCTGAAATTTGGCATGTAGGTAGGTGAAGTCTACTTTGCCATGACAATAAACAAGTTTCATGGGCAAACTCTCAAATTTGTGGGAATTGACTTGAAAGAACATTGCTTCTCTCAGGGACAGTTTTATGTTGCTTGCTCACGAGTAAGTTCACCCAATAGCTTGATAGTTTTAGCGCCTAATGACAGATTAGTTAAGAATATTGTATACAAAGAAGTTTTGTAGGCCCTAATTTTTTACACACGCTAAACAAAAGTAAAGCCGCAAAAACTATACATAATTAATAATAATACTTCTTAACACGAGCGAAGCCGCGGGCAAAAGCTAGTATACTATAAACTTGAGTGTAGCCTAAGCATTTACAAAACCAAGTACAAGTTAACGTAACCGACTTCATAGCATATAATTTGACATTAATGAAATAGGATAATGTTAAAGTAAAAGCTAAGCAAAGTCCATAAGCTGGCGATAAGGGCCTTGTATCAGCTTGTACTTACTACATAGTACTACCCATCTCTATATCTTAGAGAGATATATGAATATAAAAATAAACACATTTAAGCAGTCTATTAAGCTCAATAATTTATCAAAATTTCAAGATTATATTTAAATAAGGACCTGCGAAATATGAATTCAATACAATTTCGCCACTCAATAAATTAATGAGTAAATACTCATTCGGTCACTGATTATCAAATAATAGTATAGATTGAAGGGGCCTAGTGACTTGAAATTTGATATGAATGCAATTTTTATCCTATAACCACAAAATTCAAAAAAAGTTAACCAGTTAATGGCAACTCATGTTCGAAATTGATTCTTTTTATGTGCTTATATAGACTACGTAAGTGTTCTTATAAATAAATAAAAAATAAGCTAGAGTCGGGATAAACTGCAAAATAAATTTGAGAGAATCTAAACGAAAGCCTTTTTTTGCTCTTTCCCTCTTTGCATTTCTCTTTTTCCTTCTCTTGCTTTTTTCTACTTATGTTATAGCAATTCGTATTAATTCCTGGGAAAACAAATATTATTTAACTAGCTGATCCGGCAAACGTTGTTTTGCTATATATTATAAGTTATTGTAATATCTTCTAAGATGTTCATTGAAATTAAGTGATGTCAAAGACAATTTTGTTCACAATTGAATACTTTTAAGCAACAATACATTAATTTAGATAAAGATTAATATTATTACGTTGATACAACTCTTAACAAATAATGCATTAATTTCGACCAAATTTGATTACCATAAAAACGGTTCTAGTGAGTTAATCTTAAAAGATAGACATATACTGTTGCAAACATTTTTTTAGATCATTTCAAGAGGAATAATTCTTTCTTACATATATTTTTGGTATCTTGAACCGTTTTCGCAGCGCACGCAACGGAAGCACTCAAGGATGAATAATTTTCCCCGTTTTTTTCACATTTTCCATTATTTCTTCGCTCCTAATAGTTGCATTGTGATGTTGTATAGCCTAAAGCCTTCCTCGATAAATGGTCTATTCAACACAAAAATAATTTTTCTATTCGAACCAGTAGTTCCTGAGATTAGCGCGTTCAAACGAACAAACAAACTCTTCAGCTTTATAATATTAGTATAGACTAGCTGTCCCGGCAGACCTTGTTCTGCCCTATTTCTCTAAAACAAAGTCATATTGTTTTTTTTAATGTTAATAGCCTCCCCGTCAGATTTTTTTGAAAATTGTTTGAAAGAACCTGGCCTTAATGCTATATGTATAAAAATTGACAAATATTGACATTAATATTTATACGTCACTCAATTGTTTTGCCTTCCCGGAACCCGTCCACTGACATTTAAACTTTATGGTATGGTGTTAAAGTTCAAATTGACTTTTAAATATTATTACGAATTTTTTGTATGAGAATATAGAAAAGTGTTGTTTTTAGACTTTTTCAGACAATTTTTTAATTTTTCTCTCCGTAATAACCTTTCCCAGACTTCAACAAACACAACAAAAAAGAAATCAGTCAAATCGGTTTAGTCGTTCTCGAGTTTCGAGCTTATCAAGACATAGCTGATCCGGCAAACGTAGTTTTGCTATATAAGTTATTGTAATATCTTCTATGATGTTCATTGAAATTAAGTGATTTCAAAGACAATTTTGTTCATAATTAAATACTCTTTATCAACAAAACATTGATTTGGATAAAGATTAACATTATTACGTTGATACAACTCTTAACAAATAATACATTAATTTCGACCAAATTTGTTTACCATAAAAACGGTTCTAGTGACTTAATCTTAAAAGATAAACATATACTGTCGCGGACATTTTTTTAGATCATCTCAAGAGGAATAATTCTTTCTTACATATATTTTTGGTATCTTGAACCGTTTTTGCAGCGCACGCAATGGAAGCCCTCAAGGATGAAAAATTTTGCCCGTTTTTTTCACATTTTCCATTATTTATTCGCTTCTAATAATTGCATCGTGATGCTATATAGCCTATAGCCTTCCTCGATAAATGGTCTATTCAACTCAAAAAGAATTTTTCAATTCGAACCAGTAGTTCCAGAGATTAGCGCGTTCAAACAAACAAACAAACAAACAAACAAACAAACAAACAAACAAACTCTTCAGCTTTATAATATTAAGTATAGATAAAACATTTGAGAATTGATTCTTGTAATGTTAGAAGTTTAAAGTACGCTCTTTCTTCTATTCGCTTATGCTGCGGAAGGGGCGTAGGCAATTAATTTTAGGTAGGAGGCTTGCAAGAACAAGTTTGGGAACCCCTGGCTTAGAGCCGCTGATAAAAATCATTAATTTGATCTATTTTTATTTATATGCAAAATAGCCAATTTGTCAAGCTACAACCAGGCCAAGTTGCAAGTACGTAACTTGTTATCCTAAATTATTTTAGACAGTTGACCTACCCACCCACAAGTCGTATTTCAAAACTGTGAACTTAAAAGTGGGTACAACAAAAAAGAACAACAATCGTTCTAATTACAAAACACGACGTTCGAAATTCAAAAATCCGAATTCGGAATTCGGCCTCGATCGGGTAACGGTCAGCGAGCGCGGGCAAAGGCTGTTTAAAATATGGCGCCAGTATCTAGTGACCACACGCCAGACAACAATATTGGGATATATTTTTTTATTCAGGTTCGACAAACCCGGACAAAAACCGAGCACTATAGCAACGTTACGAAGATGAAAGAGATAAAGTATATAACAGATATGCCCTCTATTATAATTTAACTCATCCTTAGACTCATACAATAATGTTAAAAGAGAATGCAGTAGGGTTATTGGCCACTGGCAGGCAAGCCTCGCATTAACAACAAATCAAATTAATTATGTAAACTATATTTCTGTTTATTTATCATTACGTCGATTGATTAGAGTAGGCAGAGTGATGGAACTTCTCCACTTTTGTAAATTTCTTTCGCTTTCTTAACATTAATTAATCCCTTTATTTCTGTATACCGCCGATTCTGTTCACTCCGAACCAGACCTCCTCCATTAGAATACTCTTTTAGGTCTATGTAGATAAGACTTGGTCGATCGCGTCTCATATTTCCACTCACATATTTTCCTATATCATTTAAAATCACTTCTCCTAACTCGCGTATATCACAGAGACAAAACTCCTAATAGAAACCTAAAATTAGGACATAGGTTTCTTTATATGGTGTATCCATTCACTAAGGCCATTTTGTTATTTCACCCAGAGCTAAAATAGAGGTTGTTGGTATGCTTAAAAACTCGCCAATTATAATGTAAGCTCTATGAAAAACCTTATTTAGATTTTTGATTAGAAATAAAAAAAAAACATATTTATTTGAAAAGGTTTTTTTGCCAAGGAGGTAAATTATTTCTAACTAGGCAACGCCGGGTCAGCACAGCTAGTAGTATATCCCGAGTTTGTGCCCAGTAGGCACGGCACGACGGAGCTGTGGCAAATTGATTACAGGTGCGGGTCCTGTCCACGGAAATGCGCAGAAGTAGTCGCCTTGGGGTTTTTAGTCGGTACAAGTACGACACATCTAGGTCGCGCGACCCCCCTGTGCGGCTGAGACGGTCCTATGAGGATATTCCCCAAGTAAAAAAAACCTAGTCGTATATATTCTGAGATGGGCAAAATGTAATCTGATTAATGATAAACGATTACAAAATCTAGTCGTAATTTTAATCTTCTTGCTTTGTAATCATGATTAAATCCATTTAAAACATTAAGAAAATCTATACTAATATTATAAAGCTGAAGAGTTTGTTTGTTTGTTTGTTTGAACGCGCTAATCTCAGAAACTACTGGTTCGAATTGAAAAATTCTTTTTGTGTTGAATAGACCATTTATCGGGGAAGGCTTTAGGTTATATAACATCACGTTGCAACTATTAGGAGCGAAGAAATAATGGTAAATGTTGAAAAAAACGGGGTAAATTATTCATCCTTGAGGGCTTCCACTGTGTGCGCTGCGAAAACGGTTCAAGATACGAAAAATATATGTATGAAAGAATTATTCCTCTTAAAATGATCTAAAAAAATGTACTCGACAGTATATGTCTATCTTTTAAGATTAAGTCACTAGAACCGTTTTTATAGCAATAAAATTTGGTCGAAATTAATGCATTATTTGTTAAGAATTGTATCAACGTAATAATATTAATCTTTATCCAAATAAATGTGTTGCTGATTAAGAGTATTTAATTGTGATCAAAATTGTCTTTGACATCACTTAATTTCAATGAACATCTTAGAAGATATTACAAAACTTTATATAGCAAAACAACGTTTTCCGGATCAGCTAGTCATAAATGTATATACAATCTGCAATTTTGTAGTGTTTAAAACATAAATGAGCAAAATGCAGCAGTATTAATGTTAAAAAACGTAAAATGTATTGGATAATAATTTTTATTAATCAGATTACATTTTGCCCATGTATGTATATATTTTGATTAGTCTCCAATTTACAGCTAAATTAATGGTCACCGCAACATGTTTGTCGATCATTAGCAAAGATCTATACATCATTACGATCGATCGTGCAATAGTCATACGTGACATGTTGTGTATCATAAGATCTATTTGATAAGGAATCGCGTTTAGCCATAATAAAAACATGTTTTTTATGTACCAAAAGTTAGCATACACGCTGACAACCCACTTCATTGAAAGTGGTTAGGTACTGTAACTTATGAACGATGCAAAACTAGAAACAATGCTGTCTTGCTGCTAGCATACTAACTGAAGATGGGTGATGGTAGAGCAATTATCTGAACTGGCTTTTAGCACAGATTGACAAAATGTAATCAGATTAATAAAAAGGATTACATTTTACGTTTTTTACCATTAATATGATATAATTTTGCTCATATATGTTTTAAACACTACAGAATCCCAGATTACATACACATTTATGATTTCTTAATGTTTTAAATGGATTTTATCATGATTACAGAGCAAGAAATTTTAAATTTCGACTACATTTTGTAATAGTATTAACATTAATCAGATTACATTTTGGCCATCTCTGGCTTTTAGCCATAGCATCCAAGTACAAAGACCATCATAGTGACTTGCTTGGGCCTGTTGCGTTTAGGGATCGGAATGTGTATGTCAAGTTGTTAATATACCTAGAAACTGTCTGGCTTTGTGTATGTGAGCTGACATGACGACGCAACTGCGCATGTTAATGGATTCTCATCCTATGGCAGTAGTTGTTGTTCTCCAACTAAATTGTAATTATGATTAAGTGCACTGTAGTCAATTTATCAAACCTCTATAGCAATTTTCTATCGACCACTAACACGAGCTTAGTTTTTAAACAGTAATTAGTAAAAAAATATCCCATTGATCCTAATCAGCTTTGTTAGATTGTAACCTTTCTATCAATTTTAACCTTAAGCATTACTTCCATGTTACTCTTATCAATTTTTTTTTCTTAACAGAATTATGACTATTTACATCTTGATTTTGTAATTATTTTCCATTGATTTAGATGGAAGATTAATTAAACATTCAAATAACATATTTTGAAATTTTTTCTTTGAAAATTGTATTTCTGTTTTTGAAATTATTATTAACGTTTATTAAGTTTTGTGAAGAAATTACGGTAGATAAGTACTCATTTGAGGAGTAGTTGTTTAAATAGCATATCTTGATAAAAAAAGACAAATGCGTTACTTTTATAATTGAAAGATGAAAATCTGATGGCGATCTGTCAGTTTGATAAAATTTGAATACCATTTGTGTTAGATCAGTATAATTTTCGTGCATATATTTTACCTTATTTGGTCAAAAATATATTTTATGAATTAACTGATTCAGATAACAGGATAATAAGCTACAAAATCCACAATTGAAATCAAATAACTGACTTTAAATGTCAAATTATTCATTAAGGGTACATTTTCAGTAATTATGCCATATTTAGCAATTAGTTGTTGTGTAGTGGGTTTTAGCTAGTAAAAAGTGGCGATGGCAAAAGTATGATTTTTAACAGTGCCAAGAATCTACCTATAAAATACGTAATACAGGTGGAAAAGAGTGCCCACTCGCTCTCCTTTTTTCTTACAAAATTGAAGCGACACCTGAACGTTAGAACAGAAGTAGTATTACTTTTATGAATGCCTTTGTGTGTATATTTTGAATATTTGCTTATCCGCGCTTTATACTTTGTTTGTGTTAATTTAATATATTTCCATAATGAAATGCCATGAAGCAACATATTTTTATATATTACAATTTTGTGTATAGAATTACACTATAAGATGTGACCATGTGATCATATCGACTTGACGTTTGGTGTATGAGATTAACTTAAAAATGAATAATTATTAATAAAATATGTTTAAAAAATGTAGGTGCATGTAACAGCCATTAAAATTCACGATTGACTCAATTATGAATGCAGATTTTTATTGTTTTGATAGAAAATACTCCTTGGTAAAAAAAAGGCAAGGGATAAAAATCATTCATCAAATTGAGACAACTTTTGATGACATCTATGGAAAATAAAATTAATTCTATGCCTTTAGTTTATTATTCAGAAACAGAGATGGCACCACGAACAAACCTAAAGCTAAATATTTTGATTTCCTCCTTTGATCGTTCCTCACCATTGAAATTGACAGTCTTGATGGACCAAAATATTATTTAAATTGTGAATATGCCTTTAATAATAATTTGTGGTACACCGGTGAGTGGGAAAACAACACGAGCATTAGAATTAAAAAACTTTTTCGAAAACAAACACAACAAGAAAGTAGAAATCGTGTCTGAAGATGAAGCGATAAAAAAATTAGGTTATGAAAAGAATTCTACATATTTAGATTCCCAGATGGAAAAACGGGTAAGGGGCTACCTGAAATCAGAAGTGCTAAGGCTTATTGGGAAAGACAATGTCGTTATATTGGATGGGAGTAATTATATCAAAGGTAATTTAAGTTTTTTGTTTTTGTATGAAAGTTTTACTTTTGCATTAATTTTCTTATAAACTACATAGCATGACACGCCATAACAAATAATTATTTTATGAGCACAACACGACAAGTTCCCTAATTGACAACTGTTATATATGAGAATCATTGGGCTTGATAGAACAATTCATTGAACATCTGCACAGGTTAGAATATCACTTCCTTATCTTCAATCATAACTCTTTTTCTTAGCATGCATGTTGATATAAAGTTGAGATTAATGTTAAATACTAAGATCTATAATTGCTTGTAGTTCTGAAAAAATCAATTTTTAAATCTATGTAATTAAAATTTTTCACAAGAGACTCAAAACTTACAGGGTACTTCCTGTTGGCCAAAATACATAAAATTAGGCAAGAAGCAATGTCTCATACTACAAGAATTTTCAAGCTCTCTTTATAATTATTTTTACATAACCCTAATGAAATCTTAGTAGCACTGCTCTGGGTGCTTTGAAGCAAATTTATATCTTTGGCAAAGCAACGGTTCCAGACCTGAAAGGCATATATTAATCTATCTGCATACCGGTAGAGTTAATTCTTTTTAACTATCAAATATGTAATTTCAGGTTACCGATATGAGCTATACTGTGCATCTAAAGCATCAAAATCTACACAATGTACTATTTACACTATATGTAACCATCAAGAGGCTTGGGAGGCAAACAAACAGAGAATTAGCAAACAAGAAGGAGACAGAGATAACAATAGCAATGAATATGAAAGAGACAACAGAAATGATGTAAGATCAACAGCTTACACTGAAGAGGTCTTTGATGCATTAACAAAATTACGGTTTGTAGTAAAATATAATTACAGAACAACTTACTCAATCGAAGGTTTAGGTATATTGATGTTATAACAAAATAAGAAGATAAGAAGATTCGCTTCAACATTCATCATGCGAACAGCTAAGGAGTGGAATATGCTACCAGCGGCCATATTTCCGCGATCTTATGACCTGGGAGTCTTTAAAAGAAGAGTGAATAGGCATTTGTTGGGCGGACGCGGTTCATCGTCGGACTCGTCTTCACCTTCCACCAGGTGTGATTGAGGTCAAGCGTTCGCCTATAAGTTATAAAAAAAAATATCTGGTGTGATCTTAAAGTAATGCCATCTTTTGTCCAATTCTGTAAACTTTTTAGAAATTATAAAACATATACTGGAAAAAGGACCAGTACAACTGCAGCAATGCTAATTGTCACAGAATCATATCCTGGGACATGTACCTTGAGGTGACTGATGAATACCCTACGATCTCTCTGAATATTGACTGGTGCAATAGGTGACATTCTAGATCTACCTTTTATAAAAAAAAAACTCACTTGATACCAAGCACAAAAAATGCTTGTGCTTCCTAAAGCAGGACTAATTATGAAAAACTGAATATTACTTCTAAGGGAGTGCAACGCTACATGTTACCCTCCTACATAAAAAATGTAGGCTCGCTTGCCATGTGCAGAACTAAGTTACTACAATATGTTAAAAAGAAATACTAACAAATATAGTTCTGTTTGTGTTAAGTGAATTCTTACAACTTTACAGTTCCAGTTAGGTCAATATGCTAAAGAGAAATACTAAAAAATATAGTTCCGTTATGCCAAGTGAGTTCTTACTACTTTACTGTTCCTTTTAGGTTTTAAAGCAAAATTTTCTCATGTTAGTAAACTTTGAACTGAACAATAACACCTTCAATTTGACACATTATGTGGATTTTGTCACCCAACATATAGTACTAAACACATACAAAACATGCTGTATCAAAATAGCCTCTAGATATATAATCATCAGAACTTATGCAAGCTGACTCTTTCCAGATTTGAAGAGCCAAATTCGAACAATAGATGGGACAGCCCCCTTTTCACTGTACAACCGAGTGATTCCATTGACTTGGAGGCGATATACAAAGTGTTATTTGAAAAGAAACCTCCACCGCCTAATCAAAGTACACAAAATGTAAGTATCATGTGTAATGTCCTTTAGCTACCTCGGCATCTGACTGCTTTATAATCTCCAAACTGATGATTATTCATAGTTTTGAATTTGATGAAAACCCTGTCTGGACTGAAAGGGGCATAGTGGTGAAGCTATAACGTTATCAAAATATGTCATATATATTTCGTGAATTTCATCCTGGTTTTCTAATCACTAGGTTCCACGCTGATGATAACTTAAACCCATCATCCTGATTAAAAGTTTTATGCTTTTTAACCTCGATTGCTTCTGCAACCAGTCTTTGATAATAAAAACAATCTTGTAGAGTATTTTTGACTTATGTAGTTTAATTCAATGGTCAGGAACTTCATTGAGTAGGTGTTCCACACTACTGTTGATCTATGCACATACTGGTTTTTTACTGCAGCTGTGTTCTTTGATCCACTCTGAAATGAATCCTATGTTTGGCCGATATATTCCTATATTTTCTTATTTTGGGAGTCGAAGCTGCTCACGTCCGTAGGCTTTACCCTAGTTTCTCTACATGTGACTCCTGGGTTGTGCTAAACGAGCAGCAGCGAGGTGGTAGGGCGTCGGTGCTCGTCTGGATCGCGACCACAGTACATTGGTGTAAAGCCCGTCATAGTGACCAGTTTCGGCTTGTCGCGTTTCGGGATCAGCTTGTGTATATCCAATAGCTCATATACCTAGAGACCTTCAGTCGTGGTATATGTGGGCCGACATGGCGATGGAGACTATCAATGGATTTTTCATCCTATGATAGTCGCTTTCGTTTTTGGACTACACTGTACTTACCATAAGGAACTCTGTAGTCACTATGTTGAGCCAGTGTAAAAGAAATATATATATAAAAGGAACCTACATCTGTAGTCGCTCCTGTAGGCACTTGAAGTCTGATATGGTATCGTATCGTTAAAAGTAAGTTAGTTCGCGCATAAGACCAATTAAAGTATTATTTATAATAAATATTTGTATTAAATATCCAAGTATGATTCTCAGAATGTTTTTTAAACTTCTATAGGAAGCCTCCGAGTTATTTTTTTTATATCTTTATTTTTTTACCTTACAGCCCCCACTGACGACGACAAACTTCCTATACGAACTGGATAAGGTAACACAGGGGATATCAAAACAAATTTTGGACTCGAAACAGTTGAATATAAATGGAGAAGTCAAGTTCCCGGAGTACCCAGGTTGCGTGTTAGATTCAGGTTTCATAGATGATATAAATCCGCAAAAACTGTTGCGGCTACGGAGACAATTTCTGACGTACGCGAAGATGAATCATTCTAATACAGAAATGAATAAGATCGGGAGGTTTTTTATACAATATTTAAATAAAACTCTTGATTGATTAATATTTGTGTTTTTCTTTTACAAGATTTTTGGGAGTCGAAGCTGCTTGCGTCCGTAGACTTTACCCTAGTTTCCCTACCCGTGACTCCTGGGTGGTGCTAAACGAGCAGCAGCGAGGTGGTATGGCGCCGGTGCCCGTCTGGATCGCGACCACAGTACATAGGTGTAAAGCCCGTCATAGTGACCAGTTTCGGCTTGTCGCGTTTCGGGATCAGCTTGTGCATATCCAGTAGCTCATATACCTAGAGACCTTCAATCGTGGTATATGTGGGCCGACATGACGACGGAGACTCAATGGATTTAGATCCTTTGATAGTCGCTTTCGTTTTTTGGACTACACTGTACTTACCATCAGGTACTCTGTAGTCACTATGTCGAGCCAGTGTAAAAAAAAAATTGATTTTGCCTAAGTCAGCGTTTTGATTTTGACTTTGATTCAAGGAAGGTTGATCGGTGTTTGCTAATTTTAATTATATTGAGATTGTCCGGTGGAAGTACCTAAAACAAAAAAAAACCTACTAAGTACAACAAAATACACATCACAAACAAAAAAGTTATTAATAAGACAGGAACAAGGACACAACACAAATCATGACGTAAATAATATTACACAAGGAACCAACACCATTATACTTATAATTTTATTTTATACTGACTTATATATTTTAATAATATATATAAAGGGAGTATCTACAAGTGCCAGAAGGGTCTGGAAGTTAGTGGGGTGAGGGATGTTACTGGGGAGTATATCATTGGACACTGGATACTTTGGGCAAGAGAGGAATATATGATCACCTGTACCTTCGTCATAGCGAATGGTCCCTTACCCTTATTTTGTTAAGGAAGTAAAGGTATTTATAAGGTCGATGTAGGCGTCTACGCGGCACTGTCAAAAGACCTGTCAAGTTTGCGAACGAACGTTGCTGAGTTGCGACTACCAGATTCCGTTACGCACCTTAAGACCCTGGCGCTATCTTTACACTATATTATCACGCTATATGTTGTTTTTGTATTGTTTTGAGTTATGATTGGTGCTACGCAGCAGTAAAAAACTGTAACAAATTTGTGTGAAATATGCTGACATCCAAGATACAGGGTGTCCTAGTTTGGGTGTCAGCTGATTTTTAATGTGCTGCCTTGTAGTTGTTTGTCAAATAATTTTTTTTTATTGTTTTTTTTTTATATCCATTTCGGAGCAAGCAAAGATACATTTATGGCTGTGTTCACTTTACGCTTATTTATCGTCCCTAATGTGACTATTATTGTAGCTGAATGCCATTCTTAGGCTGAGATTTATAGAAATTACTTTGACTTTGCTCAGAAAATACTTACGTCTTCAACAAAGAACTGAATATATTATAGAAACTTGAGTATAGCCTTAATATTCACAGAGCCAAGTCTAAGTTCACGAAATCGGTGACTTACCATATCGAGGGGTGAAAGGCTATTTGGTTTAAGCGACATTTTTTTGGTGATACACCTCGATATAGTTACTTTGATAATAATTAAATAACATAACTTAAGGCTAAACCAAGTCAAAGACGTGTTTTTAAATCTTGAGTATTAGGGTTTTTTTTAATTCTAGAATAACAGAAGTCACGTCTGGTCAGTAGCGTTCATTCCATACATGCATGAAAGCATTGCTTGCCCTGACGTTAACTAAATCTCGAATAAATTGCTTAAAGTTAAGCAAAAGATGAAACTATTAATAGTCATACCTATTCTATATTCACGCCGTCTATCTTTCCTATGAAAGCAATATAATATTTACTATCATAATATAATATTCTAATTAAAGACCCGAATTCTGCCTACCCTGTCCAAATATGCTATGCACGTCACTGCGTCTGGTATAATAGAAGTAAGAGTGTGACGTCCTTTCTAAAAACAATGTTTAGAGTGAGATCGTTAAGCATGCGGCGTGGTAGTTAAAAAACCAAAAACTATCAGCAAAGTCGTTAACTTGAGAAGTAACGAACAAAACGATTACTTAAGTAGTTATGTAAACACATTTCACCGAACTTGCCCGTTTTGATTTCCGTCACTCGGGCACGCCGCTCGGAGATCGTGCCCGCCGAAGTAAATTACCGGTATCCACTTATATTTTTTTCTCGATAAGTCTGCAATTAGAATAGAAGACTATAAACTTGTCGAAGTTCATACAGATAAACTTTGCGCCTGTCGGTAATTGTGCTTCAGGACTAAAAACGAACAATATCAGTATAGATCTATTAGACTAAGATTGACTAAAATAATTAGAGATTTTCAGTGTTTTTAAATAGTGTCTCTAAGTTCACGAATCAACTGTGACCTATAATTGACAATAAGGAACAATATTAGTGCGTTCTCTAAATAAGATAACCGAACTTTTTAAAGAAATTTATGCTTAGTGTTTTAAAAATCGTGCTTTTGAATTTGATCAAGTAAAATTTGTGTGTAAACTTTGTTTTATAATTTTCACAAATCCAGACAATACTAGTGAAGTTTTATTTTATAAAAATTGACTATAATAAGCAAAGGTATCTGTTTTAAATATTATTATTATTGTTGGTTCTAATCTTACCTACTTAGATAAAGTTCACGTACTTTAAGCTACACCTCATAATTGACCAGAAAAGGGAGATTAATAGAGCAGGCTTTCTGTACAAAGATTCACTAAAATCATTAGAGACTTCTGTGCTAAAATTTCTTAAAAGTATTTTATGATAAAGTTATGTTTTTATACAAGCAACCGACAGAAACTGTCTTTATTTTAATTGTACTATTGCAATTAGTGATAATAAAATGTGAACTAGACTTTGACACTGATGTAGTTAACGCAAATATTTACGATTCAAAAAATTTAATAAGAGACAACGATAATAGCGTGTTAACAAAACTGATAAGTGAGAGTAAGTTTAATGCAGAAACAATTAAAAGTATCGGTAAAAACTCTGATACGGTCAATCGGTATGAAGACATAACCGTGTTAGGTGACAACGGTGAACTAAAAACTTTGAAATATAAATCTGCAACGCAGTTAATACCTACTGAACTACAAAATGTGCCGTTTAAAAATAAAGATGTGGTCAAAATGAAAGGTGATAAAGTGAGTGAATTACCAATTCACGAAGATGTTAATTCGAATGCTGGACTCAAATCTAAATTCTTCGATGAATTAGGATGTAAGTACTAATATATTTTCTCTCATTTTTTTAAAACGTTTTATAACAGTCGTGTTTAAAGTGAAGATCGCAACAGTCTAGTACATTGCAAAGTCTCTACAAGAGGTTAATATTAAGCGTCAGTAAAAAAGTTACAAAAAAAATCAATAGGTATGTGAAAATAAACAATGAGATATGAATTGTTCTTATACTAACTCAGTAAAGTGACTACACCGCGCGTGATGCTAACCACAGCGTAGGCCAACAATTGACTGCAACTGACAAGAAACAGATTTGAAGTTTGTAATATAATAAAATATAGATTAGCCACAATGTGCTATCCAACCGACCAAATAAACCAACCGACTCGCCGTTATAGATTGAAATGAAGTAAAATAATCGAATATAAAATAAGAAAATCAGTCTAATTTCAGTAACTTAGGTACTATTCAATAATACAACGTAATAAAAATATATCTTTACGCTATACCCCAATTGGTGTAAGCAGAGATGTATTAGTTGTTGTATCCACTTGGGCTTGTATGTCATGCCCAACGTACAGCATTAATACGCATGCCATTCCTATTACATGCCATGCGGTTTTCCCCAAAATTTTTCCCTCAAGGGTGAGTATTTAGTGCCTCAATGCGTACTTAATTTGGAAAAACTCGGAAGTAGATGCCGGTATTCGAAACTACGACCATATACGTTGTCACACAGGATACCGGTCTCTTAACCACAAGATCACAGCCACATAGCGTCTGGTAACTTAGGCCGATGTAACTGTTCAATCAATTATTACTTAGTTCTTAGTTCATGTTTCCAACACTTTTAGCTTTAAAAAAAGAAAGAAAGAAAGAAAAAATTTATTGAGGCAAAGGAAACAACACACAACACGCATATTTATATAAAAACAACAATGAAAGAATACATATCATCACATCATGTATCCTGTGTGCTGCTACCCATCTCAAAGAGCACTCAGCTCAGCATATGCTGGGCGACGCTACACGCGCCATCCAGCGCTGATTTTCAGCCGACGCTCAGGGGAATCGATTGCGCGGACGTCACGGTGCTTTAGACATATTATTGTCTGTCAAAATGGCAAATTAAACACGTTACGTAAAATTTTGGTTTTTATTAAACAAATCTGAATATACTATCGGAATCGGTGCATACAACCATTAACACTTGTAAAACATTTGAACAAACATTGTCTACTTTAGAGTGGCCGATATACGAAAATAAAGAAAAGTTGACACTGTACAATTTAGAGCGGGATGGAATTGACAATCCATTATCTCAGTTGGTGGTCCGATGTTAGAAACCTTAGGTTAGAACCAAAGAAACTGCAAAAAAAAAATCTATAACGATAGATACGTTTTCTGAAATATATAATTAAATATACTATTCTTAGTAAATATACCTATATATATAATACCTACAGGTTTCCTCGATAACTTAAAATACATATATTAATTTTCACATCAGTATTAGAACCAAAATTATTCCCAACTCACGGTGATACGGGCTTTTTACAAATCTAAGCATGACAGCTAATAAGAATAAATACTTTAAAAATAATAATCCATAAGGATAAACTTATCATAGTCATCGATGTTTTCAGAAAAATATAATTAATAAATATGTTATAATACAATACGTAACATGTTTTGTAACTTGCCTTAAGGCTGCGTCCAGGAGAAAGCTGTATCCGGTATGTTATTGGTCATTGTAAAGGCGTCTTTAGATTGGTGTTTCGGGGCTCAAGCTTCGTGATGTCGTAATATTAGGTATCGATTATATAAAAAATGAATATAATACAGAATTTCGAACTCGTTGAAGTCTTTTATACCTAACTTAAGAATTTAAAAATGATCATTCTTTTTTGGTTATAAAAAGCTTTGTCAACATTAGGCATTTCCTCTTGTATCACGGGTACATTTAAAAGCATGAAATTTATATATACAAAATTCTAGACACGAACAAAAAAAAACTAAATCTAGGCTGTACAAACAAAATAACCCTAGAAACTTCTACTTTCATATTTGTGGACAATTACATACATTCATCTAGTTCCAAAGAGACTAAATTGTGTATTTGCTAGCCACAAAGTTTGCCAGTACCAGGAAATGAACCGAGTCATCACTATTTTCACAATTAAATTAATTTTCTTAAATAGAATACTGAGTCAAATAGAATTATGCCTGTCCGAATAAAAGATATTGGGATTCCTGTTTTCTAATATATTTCACAAGTCACTTAAATGATTTTGGTCATATCGATTGCAAACAAGCTTGTAGGCCATTTGTTGGTAAGTGGTTTCTGTGTGCTACAAATATCTGCATCATGTAAAGTGTAATCACCGCGTTGCCGACCTGGCCAAGAGTTTTTATGTCTTTTTTTGTGTAAATTTTGTTTTCCTCTATTATTATTTTTTTCTTTATTTTTGGGCCATGCTGCGGTAGGTTTCACCGGTTGACGCATCTAAACGTTTATTGCTAAAAGTTATTATTGTTATAAATAAATAAATGAAGAGCTTCGTGGCCAGAGGGAATTCTAAGATAAGTAATACACAACAAATAAAAAAAAATTATCCATAATAAATCCGTAATCTAAATCTCAATTTATAAGTAAGTTATAAAATTAACGTGTTATATACACACCTTTATGCGCTTGCAGTGTTGCACCAATCATCAACTTTCCCGGCGACTTATCACGTAACTTAGTAAGCATTGTATTGAAAAGACAATCAAGATCAATGTGAAGGTTCATTTATGCAATGACCCGTTTGAACAATGTGCTGCAGGATAATGCTCTTAAAGTATCTTCAAACTTGATTGATTTAACGTGTTTGTGGCATACTTGTTATTTTTGTGTTCTTATTCGTATTGTTGTGCTCTGTACTTTATTTTATTTTTATTTTATATATATATTTTCGAATTGACGCGCGTTGATTGACCAGGAAAGGTCTTCACAACTAAACCGTCCGGTTTATCCGGTTTTTTTTTATCCGGGAACTTTATTTCTACTTGGACAATCATACTTGTGCTTCATTATTTCTGGTGGATTTTGTACTGTGCTTCATTAAACGTCTATCTGCTTGCTGTCTGGAGTTTCTTCATTTCATTCTTCATCATCTCATCTATCACGCTATCTTGCGCTATAGTGTCAGGTAGGTATCTCTACCATACCTGCCATGCCAAATGTTTTTCTATTAGGATAGGCAGAAGTAATGGAACACCACTTTTCTGTGTTCTTTCAATGATTAAAATATACGTATATTTTTTGTATAAATTACAATATGAATCTGGGTTTAAATAAGACCTGAAACCGATCGAGATCTATCGACATAAACCAAATAAAGAGAGTTCTGAGAGAGTGTAATGTCAAAAGTGGAATGGGCGAGAGCGCATCAAGGGATTAATTAATGTTAACCTTTTTTTTAATATCCCGGGGGAAAATCCTGCATAGGATCATCAGGGATGCTGTGAGGGCAGCGACCCCGGTGTGTCAGACTCCCACTGTCAAAAAACCCCCAGGGTGTCCCTCTGATTGCTCCAACCAGGACTGTGGAGCCAAATTCATCCAAACTTCCCGGGAACAAGAAGCCTTGTTGAGGCTTCCTCTCTGGGAGGGGAAGGAGTAAAGCCCACCACTCCAAAACCTCTCGCCCAGGCGATACCCCGGACACCGTGCACCGCCTCCCTCTCATCCTAGCTTAAAATCAATATATTAACTTTATAAAATAAGCTGTAATTAATGAATAGTGTAAATTGGGATCGAAAGAGTATTTTTATTAACAAAGGTTTAGTAGAGCTGTCCCAGTAAGATGATGATGTCTGGGCAGCAGACTCCCTCAAGTCTACTGCTAGACTATTCATTAATTACAGCTTATTTTATCTAGTTAATATATCGATTTTAAGCATACGCCCCTATGACTCAATTCAGTTAATCCAACGTTGACTTGACATCGCATTAATATCATGTCATGCCCCAATATAAGCCATAATATCAAGGGAACAGTTAAATGTAAAAGTAATCTTATGCCATATAACTATATAACTATATCTTATGTCTAGATAGTAACTGTTCATTGTTACTCACACATGTGTAAGTAAATTAATTTAATAATCATAATAATAACATTAAGGGGCAAAGAGGGATATATTAGAGCTTTATCATCTTTGCGCTTATATCATACTCAATTACATCTGATAGAAATGTCATGTGTAAGTGCCATGGGAACGGCGATCAATTGCGCTACTGGTCACTTTGGGCACGACACATAAGCGCAAAATGGATACAACTATTAATGCATCTCTGCTCACCCCGTAACATTTATAGTGTGTCGATATAATATTATTTAATTACATAATTCAATCCTGTACTAATGTAATACGCCACTCTAAATACATTCAAAAATCATCGTTACATAAAACGAAGTATACAACATCGTAACATGAGATCTTAGGTAATGAATAAAATGAACAAATGAAAGCAAAATGTTTATTACCCCGCATGTTTAAATGCAGCTCTATATCACGTGTGTAGGTATGCAATACATCATGAATCACTGATTATTGAACAGTGATAAAATATCACGTGCTTCAACAGTTACAAAAAAGGTGTGTGTGCGATTCACACACGATAGAAGTGAAACTTCAGTAAATCGACAAAAGTATGAGATGAATATATATAACAAGGGTAGGATAATTATTAATTACAAAGTTTATTTGTTTAAAGTTGAAAGTATTGTAAATAATTTTAAAAGATATTGGTATTTTTTAAATAAACCGGAAAATAGTGCTGATTTTGAAATCCCTTGGAATTAATTATTTTAACCTTACTTGCGCAATACAACATACCCAGATATTCAGAAAAGTACACTTTTTTACGCAACAATGACATCTTGAGTCTAAATAATAGAATGTCACCGCATATATCCGGTCCTTAGAAATAAACATATGAATTGCAAAATATCACTTCTTATACACAAAAGTAACTTACGACATCTCTCCAAGAAATAATAGATGCTCACTAACCAATTTATCTTTGCGCGTCTCAAATTTTTTACTATTGCCAGACCGAATGTTGCTGGCCCGGTTCCGGTCACTTTCGGTAAAACTTTCAAACGGGACGAAAGCTTGAAGATTTTTTACTAAAGCCTAAGGTTCTAGCAAGCGTTAAACTAATACTGATTGATCTGATTATATTATAGTTAGCCAGTTTCGTCCCACTGCAGGGCAAAAGGAATCCATGGGAAGGGGTTTTGATATTTAAGCCCGCAGGCTGGTCTAATGCAACCCTCTGTTTGTGATTATTACGTTACTATTAATACTGAGTATAGGTCGATGTCTGATCGAATCGGAAATCGATTATTCGGCTACTGCCTCAACCTTCAGCCTAAAGCCGACATCGAATGTTTTTAAATCCTAGAACATTGAGTTTAAGATTGTATATACGTGAATAACACATATAATGATTTTTAAACGATTTAAATTAAAGGCTTATGTTGATATAATTTATAGGTTTAGTTCCCCCTTCTACTATAAATTACAAGACGCCGTACAGGTTTGCACACATTGTTTGATGTGGTTGACATTCCAGTTGCTCGCTCGAGAAGATTTCCCTAGTCTTTTTTGCTGAGAATCATCAAGAAGTGGAATTAACTTCCTGTCTGTTTTTTCAGCATTTTATGACATGGGACCCTTCAAACGACGACTGAGTCGGTATTTGTTAAGTGAGCGCGCTCTATTATGAGCCTCATCATCACTTTCCATCTGGTGATGTTGAGGTCAAGCTCATTCCTGTCTCTAATAAAAAAAAATACAGCAAACGTCTAGGCATTATTAAAATTATCTAAAATGTTATTAAAATTTGCCGAGAGCCGAAAATTCGGTCAGTCGCTATCATTTCCTGTTTTAAGTCTGATTCTGTCCTTTTCTAAGCGGCAAAGTAAACTTTGTCATGTTATTTTATATCTAATGTAATTTAGTTCCGTTCTGTTTCACACAGAACGCGAGACGCATAAGTTATTATAAATATTTTTAAGTATTTTCAAGACTGACCTTAATGACTGCATTTAAAACTTTATTTGTTTTTGGTTTGGTGTCTTTTCTTGTAGAAAATGTTACCTGTTTTAAAAGTAGAAATTACCTAGATAGTGTATTTGATTAATTCCTAAGAGGTTTTTAATAATTTATTTATTAATGGATGTGGTGGTGTAGTTATTTAGGGATTAGTAGCCATGTGGGTCAACGTGAAGGCTTGCAGGTTCAAATCCCGACACGTTCATCTTGGTTTTTCCAGACTATGCACAGATTTAGACCCCACATGCTCACGAATGAAGGAAACCGGCATGACATCTAATGGAAAAGTTATGTGTGATTGGTCTAAGAACGGCGATTCGTTGCTCTAGTGGTCATGTTGAACAAGACATGTAAATGTAAAGTTGATACAACCACTAATACATCTCTGCTCATCCCGAAATGGACATAGCGGGATGATATGTTATTATTATTTATTTATAACAGCTTTCCCCGCGATTATGCTCGTGTGTCACTAATAATATAATAAAATATAGCTGTAAAGCTAGTTCTGGATAATATAGCCATCGAATGGTAAAAGAAAAAAGAATATATTTAGCACTATCTAAGTTTTAGATTTTATTATTTTTAAGAAAAATCCGGCCTGGTACGAGCCGTGCTCGCGCACCGAGGTTTCCGTATAAATAACCTGAATATTGTAATGAAATTTTGAAATTTACTCTTAGGAAAATATAAACTTGATTGAAAGATTATTTTCACTTTGCCGTGGAAGACAGCTACCCCTATACATTGATATAAATTGTGGTATTGCAAATATATTTCAAAATTGATCAAAAAAATACTCCTTCCTGACATATATCATTAATGTAGGTTAGCAGAACGTTAGTTGTTCAGGTATATGTACCTGTATATCAGTGACGTGCATAGGATATTTGGACAGTTTAGGTAGAATTTGCGCAATTAATTTGAATATTATATTATAATAGTAAATATTATATTGTTTTCATAGGAAAAATCGACGGCATGAATATAGAATAGATATGAATGTAAATAGTTCCGTTTTTTGTTTAACTTTAAGCACTTTATTTCAGACTTATTTATTGTTAGGGCATGCAATGCTTTTATGCATCTATGGAATGAACGCTACTGCTGTATATGTAACGTAACTATTTGTTTTGATTAACCTGCAAAATCGGCATAAATGTACATATTACTTGTTCGTGTTACTGTGAAGTATGATCCTTTTCAAAGCTATTAGAGACTGTAGACCTGATTATCTAATAATAATTTCAACTTAATATCTCTACTTGGTACTGAAAACAAATTTTAATAGACCAACAGACGGGCAACGGAATAATCCTATAAGATCTATTTTTATGATACGGAACTAGGGATGTAACGGAGGCAGTTTTATCGGCACCGAAGTCGGAGTCGGAGTCGGAGGCAATGTCAGTCACAAGTGACGGCAGAATAAAATAATTTTATTAAGGGACAAATAAAAACATTATTCAGTGAATCTTTTTAATTAGAAAGTGATAAATTTACAAATACACTGACAATAAAAATTGCGGTTTCTTATTAACATTTTCCCATTAACGGTGAACAAATTAAATCAAATTTGCTCCAGGGTTGTTTTGTGTTAATTTCTATTTTACTTAATTTAATGTAAATGAAAAATAAAAAAACCGTTTAGCAATAAATTTAAATGTACATTTAGTTTTAAATTTAATCATTTTAATCATATTTTTTTAATCTAAATTTTTAAAAATGTCTTCTACAAATTAAGTAACACTGATTGTGTGATTAATTGATATTATGTTTTAACAACATATAAAATGAAATCGAATGAATTGACTACAACAGTGGTGGTGACCTCCGATGAATACCTCCGATTAAAAAGTTTCGGAACCGAAGTCGGAACCGGAGGTGTAATAACAATCGGAAGTTCCGATTTATCGGAGTCGGAGTCGAAGCTCCGTAACATCCCTGTACGGAACCATAAAAGCAATCCCCAAAGCATTCCTTAAATTTGCACGAAAAATTCGCTTCTATATTCATCATGCCAACACACTTGGAATACACTTCCTGCGGGCATATTTCTACGTTCTTATGGCTTGGGAGCCTTAAGAGAAGACTGAATAGGCATTTGTTGGGTGGACGCGGTCCATCGTTGGACTCATCTACACCGTCCACCAGGTTGTTCCTTGTTATTCATCAATAATGCTACCAATCTACACTAATATTATAAAGCTGAAGAGTTTGTTTGTTTGTTTGTTTGAACGCGCTAATCTCAGGAACTACTGGTTCAAATTGAAAAATCCTTTTTGTGTTGAATAGACTATTTATCGATAAAGGCTTTAGGCTATATAACATCACGATGCAACTATTAGGGGCGAAGAAATAATGGAAAATGTGAAAATAAACGGGGAAAATTATTCATCCTTGAAGGCTTCCATTGCGTGCGCTGCGAAAACGGTTCAAGATTCAAAAAATATATGTATAAAAGAATTATTCCTCTTGAAATGATCTAAAAATATGTCCACGACAGTATACATATGTCTATCTTTTAAGTTTAACTCACTAGAACCGTTTTTAGGGTAATCGAATTTGGTCGAAATTAATGCATTATTTGTTAACAGTTGTATCAACGTAATAATATTAATCTTTATCTAAATAAATGTGTTGTTGATTAAGAGTATTTAATTATGAACAAAATTGTCTTTGACATCACTTAATTTCAATGAACATCTTAGAAGATATTACAATAACTTATATAGCAAAACAACGTTTACCGGATCAGCTAGTTAATAATAATATGAAGTATTATAAACGTATAACTTTGCCCATGGCCATTGTTCCGTCGAATTTCGTAACGAATGCAAAATATGGCGTGAATAAATTTCACGCGGGTATCGCACGGCGCCGAATGAAAGTGAAAATGCAAGAAAGACGAGCTGTCAAACGGTCGCGGTACAGTTCACTCTCGATTTCGTTTTCTTTAACTAATAAAGAATTTCTCTTGTTACATTTATACAATTACCGAACTCCGGAAGTCATCAATCATTATCTAAGAGAACTTACAGAATCTACAACTCGACGCGCTAAAGTTGCACTTCGACCACTGTAACTACTGAGTAGTCGACATTGCAAATAAAATAAATCTAACCTAGAGCAAAGGAGTTCTCCAACTCTCACTTGTGCCGAGTCGCTGGGCAATGGAATGGTCTTCCAGTAAACGTGTTCCCACCGTCCTATGACATGGGGTCCTTTAAACGCAGCGTGAAGCAGTATTTGCGTAGGCCGGCGTGATCTCGGCGACTGTCGATAGTTTTTTTACTGTTACCATCAGGTGTAGTGTGGTCACTGTGCCGAATTAACACTAGACCTACAAAGAAACAAATAAAAAAAAAATATCTCTCTTATCTTTATAGTTATCACTGAAAATTAAAAGCGTAAGAACAAATAATGTATTATAATATTATTCTATACACAAATTTAATTAAAATTATGACATTATCGTAAAATATTAAATAAGACTTTAAGAGAAAATGGTATAAATAAATGATGCAACCGCTCATTTTGACCGGTTCGTAGTTCTAGAGTTAAAATAAAAAAATCAATGAATAACCAAATTATTTTCAGAACAGTTGAGCTTTTCCCCAACAATTCGATTGTCATGAGAAACGTGATGACCTCCTTATGTTTAGTGTAACCACTCGCAGCGCCATTATAAACGAATTAGATGCAGTTATACAATTCACAACGCCGCGAAATTATTATAGAGCCAGGGAGGTAATCTAGGAACCTGTCTTGGGCGAGACCTCTCATTTTAAATTTAAATTTCTATGTTATTGAGGTGATAGGACGATTATCCGAACTGGTATGTCACTGCAATGTTCATGTGTAAAGTCCGTCATAGCGACTCGCTACAGCCTGTCGTGTTTTGGAATTAGTTTGTATATATCCCATCTATACTGATATTATAAAGCTGAAGAGTTTGTTTGTTTGTTTGAACGCGCTAATCTCAGGAAATACTGGTTCGAATTGAAAAATCCTTTTTGTGTTGAATAGACTATTTATCGAGGAAGGCTTTAGGCTATATAACATCACGATGCAACTATTAGGAGCGAAGAAATAATGGAAAATGTGAAAAAAACGGGGAAAATTATTCATCCTTGAAGGCTTCCATTGCGTGCACTGCGAAAACGGTTCAAGATACCAAAAATATATGTAAGAAAGAATTATTCCTCTTGAAATGATCTAAAAAATGTCAGTATATGTCTATCTTTTAAGATTAAGTCACTAGAACCGTTTTTATGGTAATCAAATTTGGTCGAAATTAATGCATTATTTGATAAGAGTTGTATCAACGTAATAATATTAATCTTTATCCAAATAAATGTGTTGTTGATTAAGAGTATTTAATTGTGAACAAAATTGTCTTTGACATCACTTAATTTCAATGAGCATCTTAGAAGATATTACAAAACCTTATATAGCAAAACAACGTTTGCCGGATCAGCTAGTTATTCATATATTTAGAGACCTTCCGTCGTAGTACATGTGGACCAACATAGCAATAGCGACTATCAACGGATTTTTGTCCATTGGTGGTCATTGCAGTTCTTGACCGTGCCACTGGCAACTTTGTTCAGCCATTTTACAAAAATAAATAAATAAGGTACTATAGGATTTACCTAAGTTCATTTATATTGAAAAAAGATAAAGTTAATCAAACAACAACATAGTTGTCACAATTCTAGGAATAAAGCGGTAATTGAGGGCCCTTATATCCCCCACAATAACAATCGAATCCCTTGATATAAATACCCCTCGTATACTATAAACTAAATACGTATCTCGTGTAGTCAAATGTCATTACCAAAGAAAGCTGTCCACTTCAAGTAAATTACACACTGACCAATACAAATCCAAACAATATAGAACTCTATTCTCAAGTTCTTATACACTAATATACCTTATCTTGATTTTTTCTGAAATAATCTAGGGATTTTGTCACCAAGATCACAGTTCAATCAAATATATACCTAATCTTGGTTTAAGTAGAGTCGAATCAAGTGTTACATTGATCAAACGCTTAGGCTGTTTGCGTATTGAATTATGGTTATGTTTTCGAAAGCTGCAGCGAAAGTCGACGCCTTACGATAATTGTAGCGTGGGTAAACAATCTTGATACGTTATAATTTCGATATAAAACTTTTGCAGTAAATTATTACTTTCATGTATGTAAATAATTTTATAATATTTCCATAAATTAAACTGAAACAAACGAACGTTTAAACTAAAGTGTTCAACGAATGCGTTCTAACAGTTATGACGTACGGAGCCGCGACGTCGACGCACTATAAAACAAGCTATGTTAGCCAACTCTTTGAAGGAAATAGTCCGAAATGACGTTATCCGACAGAGAACCAAAGTTGTCAACATAAATCTGTATTCAATGCGAAAAAACCCAGAGATACGAGTCGGGATTCGAGCCTACGACCGTCCTTGTTCCCGCGCATGGATACCGCTTCTTGAACCACTAGATTATCACAGCCACATCTGTGCGTTAATTAAAATTTTAAGGTTTTCAGATTTTTGTCTTTTCTCATTATTTCTGGGCGTCTGGATTAATTTGGCTCCCCAGTCCTGGGTGGAGCAATCAGAGAGACAACTCGGGGGTTTTAAGTCAGTAGGAGTCTGACACACCGGGGTCGCTGCCCTCACAGCGTCCCTTATGGTCATATCCAGGATATTCCCCCGGGATAAAAAAAACGCTCTTCTTTGACTAAGCCCCACTTTCCATTAGGAGTGGTGTAGTCACTTTATCGAGACAGTATAAAAAAGCAACATTAACCCTTTCAGACCTGGCGTACACAAATGTACACATAAAATATAAAACCTTATACCTACTTAGCTTAAGACGGATGTGCACATTTGTACATAAAAAAAAAAACTATTTTTTCTTAAAAAACAGGATTTTTTTCGTAATGTTTTCTTTAGTCTCTTTACTCTACTCTAGCTTCAAATTTTTTTTTAGATTCATTGGACACCAAAAATTAATCTTGTCTGAAAGGGTTAATATCAAAACAGTGCAGTTAAAAATTCAAAACAACAAGCTTTCTTGACCCCGGTTTATATCTGATCGTAACTGCTTTTAAAAACAAGTTTGTTAGATTTAGTAGACTTTTAATACCATACGGAATTTTCCTACCCTTTAAGCCCTTCCCTAACAATCAAAAAGTTTTAGTTATTTAACCTTGTTCCACCCTCTCTCTATCATCGGGCAGTAGACTTGAGGGAGTCTGCTGTCCGGATGAGAGGGTGGCGGTGTGCAGTGTCCGGCGCGCCGCCTGAGAGATAGGTATTGGAAGGGTGGGCTCTTTACCCCTACCCCTCCCAGAGAGGCAGCCTCGACAAGGCATTTCGCTCTCCGGGCGTCTGGATGAATTTGGTTTCCCAGGCTCGGGTGGAGCGATTAGAGGGACACCCCGGGGGTTTTTAGTCAGTAGGAGTCTGACACACCGGAGTTGCTGCCCTCACAGCGGCCCTGATGGTCCTATGCAGGATTATCCCCCGAGAAACCAAAAAAAACCCTCTCTCTATCATAATAAAATCACGCGCGTGGGTTTACAGAGTCATGGCTATACGGTAACTCACATCCCGGCTAGGACTAAGAAGTTCTCTAACCCTCACTGGAGCCGTGTCGTTTGGCTGTAGAATGATCTACCGGGGAGCGTGTTCTCACCATCCTATGATATGGGATATTTAAGCAAAGCGTGAAGAGATATTTGTGCAGGACAGCATGATCGCTGCAACTATCGATAGGTTGATAGGTTTTCCTTTGCTGTTAATAGTCGATGTTTTTTGGACTGCACCATGTTTACCATCAAGTATGGGGTGATAATTTTGCCAAGTTAGAATAAAAAAAAAAAAAAATTACACGAACATTAGTATTAAAAAAAATGTACTCACGTGCAGTGTTTCATAGTTTCTCCTGACCTACAAAATTCTAAATTCACTAATTCCGTCAAAACATGGTTTATAATAGGCCGTTGTATTATCAATATTATTTTTAAATCAAATACCCATATATGTCAAATTTTTAATTTATGATGTATGTTTTTTTATACTGGCTTGATAAAGTGGTACATTGCACTTGATGAAAGGTGCAGTGAAATCCAAGAATGACAGCGACTACCAAGAGACGAAAATCTGTTGGCAGGCAACGTTATGTCGGCTCATATACCTCGACGGAAGATCCTAGGTATATGAGCCAATGGATATACACAAACTGTTCGTGAAACGTGACAAGCGGAAGCGAATGTTTACACTAGTGTACAACGCAATCGTCCTAACACTTCATCTAGATTTTTTAGTTTAATTTTTCTTATAATTTTCTTTCTCTTTTAGCTTTAACACGTTCCCGCCGGCGGCTTAATTCGCTGTCTTCGGCATCTGACGGCTCTGTAAATTCAAATTTGTCTCATCGGGCGGCGCCGTTTGCACGTAATCGCGTACCTCTCATTACGCGCTTCTACCGACTATGCCTGCGTTCATTTGCAAACTTTTTTTCTTTTTAATAGCAAAAAATACAAATTAAATTGATTTCTTTCAGTGTACCATTAATGATACACGCCGCCCGATAGGACAATTGTGTATGTACCATAAATGGTACACGCCGACCGATGGAACAGTCCTCATGTACCATTAATGGTACCTGCCGGCGGGGACGTGTTAATTCGATTGTAGTTTATTTAACGAAAGTTGTGAACTTTTTTGTTTTATGCAAAAGTATTTTTTATAATGTTATATGGTATGTATAAAATGTAGGAGTTTCATAAATAAACAGTCACTGATTTTTCACTTTTGCCTCATTTCGCGTTATTTAGTCCTACTTTGGCGGAGAGGTAAAGAACCTTTGCTCTTTAAAACTATTTGGCCTTTCGTGTAACTATCCCATGTATTAAGAAAAAAAACATTTAGAGTAAGTAACATCGTGCACCCGACGTAAACTCTGCAGCGCTTCAATTTGATCATAGCCATGACTTATCTAAACAGGTAGAAACGTCGAACCGTAATAATAAGTATCTTCGCGTATAAGTACCGTTAAATTAATTGTATTGTGTACAAAATGTAAAAAATAAAAATGTGTCGAAGCTGGTTTTTTATTCTTAAACAATCTCGACTTTAAAAATTCTGAAATGTAACTTTTACGCATTTATTTTTTGTGTGTCACTAGTTTAATAATATTAAAAAATACACTTGCGTTATAAAATATATTTGCAGCATAAATACGGCCCCGTTTCGATTTTATAATAGTGTAGAATATTATGTTAATAGATGCGAAAATTACATAACGAAACAACGCGGAGTAACTATTGCGTTAAGTGAAAATTCGAGCGCGCGAACCGCGGCGAAAAGTGAAAAGGAGTGCTGCCTTTCGTGGTCACTCGCCGCTTACTTCCGATGCCCAACCTCCCGCGGTCAGACGTCTTCTATCTTCTTTATATATTATTGAAGCCCCTATTTTCCTCTACCTTTCTGTCTATTCGGTTTTAATGCGGTCTATGCAATCGCTTAGCAAATACGTTTGTGTGTAAAATTCATTTGTATTAAATTTAAAAATAAAACTGTTTCCTTGTTAAACCGGATTTGTTAATCATAAATAACACAAACAAAAGTGAAGAAATATGTGTAGCAAAAAGTGAAATGATTCAAAGAAATGCAAATGAGGACAGACTAAATGGATCGGCGGTTGAAAACAATTTTAAAATGCGACGAAGATCGCGCACAAATGCGATCACACATTTTGAGTGTACATATATTTTGATATTAATAATTTTAAGTGTTAGTAATTACGCCTTTGGGGACAACGATCGGGACGTCTTGATACTACAGGATAATTTTGACTTGGACAATACAGCGCCATCGGACCGTAGAAGGCCAACAAATGGACAGGAAAAAGACATACTGCTTTTAGAAGCTTTGGCCAGGAGAAAAGGATCATACCAGCATAATGGATACAGTTCGTCACAGGAAAATGACTCTATTATGGATTTATTAGGTAAAAGTGAGTAAAAAACTTTAATCTCAATTATTACTTTTTACAGAGATTATGAAAAGTTTGTGGACTTTATTTATAACACCCACATGACATTTTAGTAAATTAGGTTAAAATTAAAGCGCTCATTAATCCCTTAGGATTAAGGAATTTGAGAAAGTCTTTAATTAAATATAATTTAATAAATGAAATTAAAAAATACATGGAAGAAAAATGTTGTGTAAAACGCGCGAATTAAAATGAATTAACATATGTTTTAATTTTCACAAGTTCCCTAGTTCTTATTTTGTTCTATCATGATTTTTCTTTAACATCTCGCATTTTTTAAATATTAGTACGACATAAATTTCATATTGTAATAAGATCAAAAGAATCCGACGCGTCAACTCACGAAAAATTCTATTTCGGGCTGCGAATATTATGTCTATACTAAAGTTATATATTCACTTTTTTTTTAAACGAATTAATTTTTTGAGAGCTTTTCTTAGCAAAGTCGAAATAACGTCAATAATAGCCTCAGCGTGAAGAACTTCCTGATAACGCGCCGTTTCAAATAATACTGCCTTGATCCAACAAACAAGCAAGAGCCTTAAGATGGCAATCGAGGCTCTTTGCGATCTTCCCCTCAGTCGAGATATAATTATAATATTTCCTGATCTGATCGACTTCAAACTTGTCCTGTTTTCGATATTACTAAATATGATAACCTTGACCTGGTGCTATAGTATTTGTAGTCATCAGATACTGATTTCTTCATCAATTTACAGAAGTATAGTGCTTAGACGAATTTGAATGGTTGAATGATTCGTTTGTGGATAGTTTATTTATTTATTTTCACTACAATAGTTGTACTTATAAAAACATAGACATTATTCTTATTAACTTATAACCAGAGATGGGCAAAATGTAATCTGATTAATGATGAACGATTACAAAATGTAGTCGTAATTTTAATTTTCTTGCTCTGTAATCATGATTAAATCCATTTAAAACATTAAGAAATCATAAATGTGTATACAATTTGGGATTTTGTAGTATTTAAAACATAAATGAGCAAAATGCAGTCATATTAACCGTAAAAATGTAAAATGTAATTGTTGATCATTTTCATTAATCTGATTACATTTTGCCCATCTATGCTTATAACCTAGTCCACACTAGTGACGTGCATAAGCTATTTGAACTGGGTAGGCAGAATTTGAGTAATTAATTTGAATGTTATATTATGATAGTATATATTATATTGCTCTCATAGGAAAGATAGACGGTGTGAATATAGAATGGATATGAATATAAATGGTCCTTTGTTGTTTAACTTTAAGCAATTCTTTCCAGACTTATTTATCATACGGGCATGCAATGCTTGCATGCATCTATGGAATGAACGCTACTGGTCCACACTATATAAAAAGAACACCGCGTACAGAAATAATAAAACATTGCAAATAATTTAAATAATGGATTAAAAAATACAATTAAAGTTATTTATTGTATTTATTTATGTGTTAATTGGTTATTAAATATATATACATCGTCACCCTATATCCCTTACTGGGTGAGCAGGGATACATTAGGTAGATCTGATATTCTATAAATAGGCCAGACGTCGCCGGGTGTCGAGAAAGCTGGCACGGCCTTGCCCTTGGCGCCGTTAGCAGGAAAACGTTTAACCCCTATTTTATTTCTTTGGGAATTGATTTCCATAAGCGTTGAAATACCTATTTTTGTATTTTAAACGAAAAATCAAAATACCGGTTTTCTTAGAGCTTACTTAAAAATTGACGGATTTTCAAACAAACATTTTACGCTTTTCAGGATGAATTATCATAAAATCAGCATTCAGGACACACTAGCCTACGTCATAAGAAGAACCTGAAGTAAAAATTTCATGTTTCAGTAGCTTAGGGTCAACGATGATGTGTCATTCAGGATAAATGATACACATATAGATTTCGTAACTCATTCTTTAGCGTTGCGTACGAAATGTTGGAGAATCATAATAAAAATTTCTCCTTGCATAATACATTGTTTATCATGTTTCTAAAATAATATGACTTTCACAAACTCAGTATCCTTAACGAGAGGAAACTATGATCGTTGCCCTAGATAACTTAACCGAGCTTACGTGGGAAAGTTGCACGTGAGATAACTACGTACATATCTCAAGATGAAAATAAGTTATACTAGTCGGTTTCAAAGCTCACGGCCGGTTCCACAAGTTGGCAAGGTTACATTCGTGGCTTATACATTATGATATAAAAACTCTGTCCGACCCCTGAAGACGTTACTTGGTGTCGATATTAGATTCTATTTAGGTTATAAAAGACCAAAAAAAAAATCAAAATTGGGGAAAATGATTTGGCAACACTGGAAGCGCACTTGGCTCGGGAAAAGGAAAAGCAAAGGATTATGCTAGTAGGTCATGAGTCATGACGTCAAAAAAGTCAATGTGATGGACACCCATTGATCACAAGCACAGTTTATAAATAATTTCATTAGTTTTAAACCAATTTTAGTAAATAATCAGAGCATAGATGGCATGTAAAATAATACAATTTGTTCAATTTTATATGACGATAACTTTTTAATATTCCCGAACAATATAAATTTCTGATATATTTAATATAGTAGGAACTCCTTCTTTTGCCGTGTCGTTGGGCTGTGGAATGGTCTACCTGCGAGCGTGTTCCCACCATCCTATGATATGGGATCCTTTAAGCGTAGCGTGAGGAGATATTTGTGCAGGCCGGCATGATCGCTGCGACTACCGATGGGTTTTTTCTTACCTGTCGATAGTCGTTGGCGTTTTTTGGACTGCAGCATGCTTAACATCAGGTGCGGTGCAGTCACTGTGTCGTATCAGAAAAAAAAAAGAATAAGGAGGGGAGGCTTTGGGCAGTAGTGGGACGAAACTTAAACGAAGTTCTTTAATTAACTAAAATGATTTTTCTATCAATGCCGATAATGTTCATTCGGTAATCAAATATATAAAGTAAAACTGCAAACAAACGCGCATTCTTCTCGGTAATAGAGATGTAATTTATAGGTCGTTTACCGCTCTATTGCTTCATAGATATCAATCGATTTCATAACATTGTTTAATATTGGCTGGATATTGAAAGAAATAAACATTTGTTGAAGTAAAATAAACAATACGCATTTAGATAAAACAATATAAAGAATGATAAATACGCGCGCGCATAAAACCGCCCGCGTCATGTCCTGTTGGTTTTGGGAGCCGAAGCTGCTCGCGCCCGTAGGCTTTACCCTAGTTTCTCTACACGTGGCTCCTGGGTGGTGCTAAACGAGCAGCAGCGAGGTGGTAGGGCGTCGGTGCCCGTCTGGATCGCGACCGCAGTACATGGGTGTAAAGCTCGTCATAGTGACCAGTTTCGGCTTGTCGCGTTTCGGGATCAGCTTGTGTATATCCAGTAGCCCATATACCTAGAGACCTTCCGTCGTGGTATATGTGGGCTGACATGACGATGTAGACTGTTAATGGATTTTCATCCTTTGATAGTCGCTTTCGTTTTTGGACTATACTGTACTTACCATCAGGTCCTCAGTAGTCACTATGTCGAGCCAGTGTAAAAAAAAAATCTAATACCGCGGCCTTAGTCGAGCAATAGATTTGAGGAAGTCTGTTGCCCGGATGTCAGGGAAGCGGTGCGCAATGATCGGCGCGCCTTCATTAATAACTTTATTAATTAAGTAATCTATTCTTATAAAACTGTTTGCTGAAACTCACTGGCTACTCGATAGCCTGACATATGGCTTCGCAGTCTTTATATTGTGAACTATTATTTTTGTAATTTAGAAATAATAAATAAAAAAAAATAATTAAAAAAAATTTAGAGGATGGTGGTTTAATATATTGAATTAGATACATGACCTTCTAATTTTTTAACAATACGCTCAAATAATAAACGGAAATGTGTCATTTTTTTGTAAACCAACAAAAATTATAACGAATATAAAGAAAAACTCTGACTACAATAATCTTTTTGATACATAAAACAATAGAGAAAGTGTACATCATTCGCAAAACAAAAAAAAAAAATAGATTGCAGTTAATTTAATTATTATAAAAAGAAAAATTAAATTAACAAAACCTACTTACAATCATAAATTTCAAGTTAATATTTATTTCATTAAACAATTATAAAATATAATAAACCATGTTGTGACGGAATAAAAATTAAGTTAATAAGTTAAATAAAATCACTTATATTTTGTTTCAGTGATACCACAGACTTGCCGGTACCGCGGCGCTCGGTACCCGTGCGGTTTGAGCATCTCCTGTGTGCTGGGTGGAGGAAAGCCCCTGGATCTTTGCTCAGGGGGGATGATTTGGGCTTGCTGCGTCGATAAAGACACAACAGAACGGCCGAGCGAGATCGCACCAGTTGTTCATAATGCTAGTAAGTATTTTTAGTTTTTACACCTCATTACAGTATAGTCAACATTTCTAAATTATCATTAATGTCATTAAAGCGCCGCTAGGTTCTGGATTTCCGCGTAGATTAATTAAGGAACGGATCGTTCGTTCAGGCACAGTGACAATGAAATATTCAAAAGTGAGTGCCTTTTTATTTAGTTATTGCTGGGTGAGCGAGCTCCATCGTCGGCCTCATCATCACTTTCCAGCAGGTGAGATTGAGGTCAAGCGCAAGCCTGTATGTAATAAAAAAATATATATATTCATCATTCAATTCTAATTCCAAATAAGTAAATGTATTAATATTTCCATTAAAACAAAATAAATTGTAGTCCACATTGTTTCATAATATTTATGTATAAGTAAACACATGGATGAATAACAATTAAATTAAATTAAGGTGGCATTGTTAGCGCAAAAGAGCGCTTCTAGGTTATGGATCTCCACGTAATTAATTTGGGAACAAACATTTCGTTCAGGCACAGTGACAATGAAGTAATCAAAAGGCACTCAGCTGGAAACTGGATGATGAGGACAGGCTACTGCAGCTCCGCACCGTATATAATTAATTATTGTTCCGCCGTATTGTCCAAAGCGACTGACTATTCCGTAGTGTAACCGAGTTCGCCGCCGATGATAAGTGTAGCTGATACCGCCGTGCGTACACTAGTGTCGCTGTTAAGAACCGAGCGTGGAATGGGATGTAGGGAGGATGAAAAGGATTCCAATTACCTTTTTTATACTCATGCCCTGCGCCTGAACAATAAATATATGTTAATAATAATATATGTACGGGTAATTACACATATGAGTTTGTGCTTGTAAGAGACAAAGATATATATATACATATACACAATCATGGCTCGCGACAAACTGATTTATTCATCACAGAAAAGTTCACCGCTACTGTGACTCAAACCCTGTACCTTAGCATTATAAGTAGAGTCACTACAAACTGAGATATTAAGCCATCATATGGTACCATATTTATAAATACTTTAACGGGGCTTATGCGCGAATTTACTTACTTTTAATTAAGGCTTAAGCTTTCGATCTGGTTACGCAAATTATGGTTCAGAGCAGACTAATGCGCCGCGGAGCTTCCGTCAAACCGGAACATTCATCCTCTATCCACTTTTGTTTCTCATAATTTTAATAGTCAAAATACACAATTCTAACAGTATCATGTTTACAAGGTAATATAAAACGAGGTCCTAGTTTTCTAATCACTAAGTTCCACGTCGATGATAACTAAAACTCATCATCCCGATTAAATAATATGGTCTCATGATCTTCGCTTCTCAAACCAGTCTTGTATAATAAAAATTATCTTATGAGAAGATTTTTAGGTAATACAGCCCAATCCAGTGATTAGGTCCTTCAATGAGCAGGTTGTCCACTACGGCTGCTCTCTGATTATCCCGATTCTATCACTATATACACCTTTTTCAATTAATTTGAAAATTGAAAATATATGAATGTCCTAATTTAACATCTGATTTTATTGAATACAATAATAGATTTTTTTTTATATCTTATAGGCGAACGCTTGACCTCAATCACACCTGATGGAAGGTGAAGATGAGTCCGATGATGAACCGCGTCCGCCTAGCAAATGCCTATTCACTCTTCTTTTAAAGACTCCCAGGTCATAAGATCGCGGAAATATGGCCGCTGGTAGCATATTCCACTCCTTAGCTTTTCGCATGATGAATGTAGAAGCGAATCTTCTCGTGCGGATATAAGGAACATCCACCACATACGGATGGTATCCGACACGATGTCTTGTGGTTTTGTGGTGGAATGGGGCTGGTGGAATCAAAGAATGTAGTTCCTGAGAACACTCTCCACCGTGCAACCGGTAAAAGACCGCGAGGCAGGCAACTCTACGTCGGTGCTCGATGCTTTGCATTTTAATTTTTGACAAAGAGTCTTCGCCAATAAGTATGCTTTACATAATGTTATAATCTCAATTGTAAATTGGTCTGCTTAGTTAATGATAGCTTAATAGCCGTTACGCTATATGCCTTCCAGGGTGAGCAGAGATACATCAATGGTTGTATCCGCTTGGTACTTATACGTCGTGCTCAACGTGACCAGTACCGCAGCTGATCG
Source organism: Automeris io (assembly GCA_036320925.1). Classification (NCBI taxonomy): domain Eukaryota; kingdom Metazoa; phylum Arthropoda; class Insecta; order Lepidoptera; family Saturniidae; genus Automeris; species Automeris io. The sequence continues at coordinate 11,294,186 of JAUDJH010000017.1, read as the reverse complement.
CCGTTCTCATGGCACTTACATATGACAGTACCACTAGATGCCATACTAGGTTCCTCATGATATTTTCTTTCATCGATGAGCATTTGGTGCCTAAACCTATAATTAATCTGGAATAAATTAGAAACACGTGCTGGGACTAGAGCCTGATAAATGATAGCTTAGTTTGTAGTTAACTTGCGAAGCTGAAGGTATTGGGCTAGAATCCCGTTGTACTTTTTTCTGTGATGACCATATGGAATGCTAATTTGTGATTGATGTGCTAAAATTATTTGTGTATAATATTGTCACTAATTTTATCCATATTTCTGAATGCGTTAACACATTTCATAATGTTATATTCTAATCTTTGTGTCTAATAATTTTGTTAAAAATAATCAGCGATAATTTTTTATAAATATTTCGTTTTATAAGAGAATAAAGAAATCGTTTTGGAGCTTTGAAGAAAGATATGCTATTTAATGAATGATTGTTTGATTACTGGATTCGCTAAAGTATTTTTGTCCTTAACAACCGTTAATTTCGGACTACACTGCTTTTCAAGAGCCACAGCTGTAGTCACTATGTCGAGCCAATACAAAACAACAGTTTCATAGCTCACAGATAGTTCCTTTTTTTGGTAACCCAAGCGAAAATAGCATATAGAATCGTCAAGACAGCCGTGCGGGCGGTGATTCCTTCGTATCAGTCTCCTCCTTGTTAAAAACTCTCAGGGTGTCTCAACTCGCTACCAATTAAGCCTGAGAATCTGTATTCCTCCAAAGACCCTATGAAAAAAATCGTTCTAGGTATAAGTGTCTTAATTGGGCAGTATACTTTAGTTAATATGCTGCCCGTGGAATCTGGCGATGGTGCATGAGTATCTTACGCACTATCTAATATAGAGGACTTCAAGCGTTTACTTCTTTACTCAACCCTCCCATAGAGGCAACTCGTGCAGGATAGTCCGCTCGTGGGGAGGAGGAATTTGAACACCCAGGCCTGGCTTGCAGCGGTTAGAGTACTCCCCAGTAGTTTTTAGCTGGTAAGAGTCTAGCACACTGCGGACGGAGTCCTCGCGGTGCCCATGACGATCTAGGTTAAGGATTTTCCACCAACCAAAAAAATGGTCGAAGTGTTGTTATATTTGGAATCTATAGCATGTAGACGCCGCCCGATACGTAATTGTGTTAAACGCCCTAAAAGCAGGGACTTGTAACGTTACTAAAAATAACGTTATAGTAATGATACATAACGTTATTTTTGTATCGTTACCGCAATAACAAAATGACGTCATAATGGTATCAGTAACGTTACTCAGGTAACAGAACGAAATTTATAACAAAAAATTTAACGTTATTATAACGTTATAAATGCGACGTTGCCATTCTTATACTTTTTAAACATGCGTCACCAAATTCTGCGCTATAATTGATAGAAATATAGCGACGTTGCGGCGGCTTCTGTTTCAATACTTTCAATACGTGTCGATGTTTAGGACTCATGCATTGCAAGCTGACGTGACGTATTTTCGACTTTTGGCTTGTTTTACAATACGGGCAGGAAAAAAGTTAGCAAAGTGTACAGATATGTTGATATAGATGAAACAAAGAAGCGTGCTAAATGTTTAGTCGACGAAAAATTTTAATGGTGGTCTATTAATTAATGGTGGAATTTTAATATTTTAAAATTTTATTTTTTAGTATTTATTACAGACTAGCTGTCCCGGCAGACCTTGTTCTGCCCTATTTCTCTAAAACAAAGTCACATTGTTTTTTTTAATGTTAATAGCTATTGGCCTGTCGGCTGTTTTTTGAAAATTGTTTGAAGGAACCTGGCCTTAATGCTATATGTATAAAAATTGACAAATATTGACATTAATATTTATACGTCACTCAATAATTGTTTTGCCTTCCCGGAACCCGTCCACTAACATTTAAACTTTATGCTATGGTGTTAAAGTTCAAATTGACTTATAACAAATCTTTTGTATGAGAATATAGAAAAGTGTTGTTTTTAGACTTTTTCAGATAATTTTTTAAAATCTTCTCTCTGTTATAACCTTCCCCAGACTTCAACAATCACAACAAAAAAGAAATTAGTCAAATCGGTTCAGCCGTTCTCGAGTTTCGCGGTTATCAAGACACTATAGCTGATCCGGCAAACGTTGTTTTGCTATGTAAGGTTTTGTAATATCTTCTAAGATGTTCATTGAAATTAAGTGATGTCAAAGACAATTTTGTTCACAATTAAATACTCTTAATCAACAACACATTTATTTGGATAAAGATTAATATTATTACGTTGATACAACTCTTAACAAATAATGCATTAATTTCGACCAAATTTGTTTACCATAAAAACGGTTCTAGTGACTTAATCTTAAAAGATAGACATATACTGTCGCGGACATTTTTTTATATCATTTCAAGAGGAATAATTCTTTCATACATATATTTTTGGTATCTTGAACCGTTTTTGCAGCGCACGCAATGGAAGCCCTCAAGGATGAATAAATTTGCCCGTTTTTTTCACATTTTCCATTATTTCTTCGCTCCTAATAATTGCATCGTGATGTTATATAACCTAAAGCCTTCCACGATAAATGGTCTATTCCAATCAAAAAGAATTTTTCAATTCGAACCAGTAGTTCCTGAGATTAGCGCGTTTAAACAAACAAACAAACAAACTCTTCAGCTTTATAATATTAGTATAGATATGCTTGCGCTTGGCCTCAAAGTCACTTGATGGAAAGTGATGATGAGGTCGAAGATGGAGCGCGCTCACCCAGTAAATACCGAATAATGTCTACCTTTTAAATTAATTTATAATATACTAGCTGTACCCGGGACTTCATTTGTGTGGAAAAAATACTGTTTCTATGATAATAATTATTTCAAATTGAAATTTTTGTGTAAACGATATAAATGCCATCGATTCTTTTTATTACAGATAAGCTTGCGCTCGACTCCAATCTCACCCTATGGAAAGTGACGATGAGGCCGATTATAGAGCGAATGAATACAAAATAAATATTTTCATATATTTTCCTTAGTTTACATAAAATAAGTTCTTGAACGCACTCATAAAAATTTAAAGCAAATCCTTTTTCAGTACTGACATTATTCTACACTGTTAAAATCCAAAACATGTAAATATCCGAATTTGTGCATATATCTTGTCGATTCGAAAGTTTTATTTAAATACGTTCTTTAATTTGAGGCGAGAGCTTACCGTATCGACGGGATGTATATTAAATGTTTGACAGCTACGAAACCCATTAACATTTCCTATGGGAAAATATATTTCGCAATGGTATTATTTTTCGTCTATTTTCTAATCCAATACAACATTTCAAATACCATGAAAATCGGTCCATTTCTCCAGTTATAAGTGTTCATATAAACCCGGCTTTGTTATATATATATATAAGTAGATTTCCACACATACTTATAAGTTATAAGTATGTATGAAAGCTGTGGTATTTTGTTTATTATTTCATCAATTCCAAAAAACTATCATGAATAATACCTGGACGAAGTAATTACTTTATCATGTTATCTGCACTTTGTAGAAAATATACATAGTATCTAAATAGTATATGTATTATTATAATAAAAAGTATGTATTATTATATTAATAGTCTAGATGTCAAGAACTTTTTCTGCAATCCTCTCGAATAACATTTTTATTAAGTTTCGTAACGTAGATATATATATGTATATATAAATATATATATATATGTATATATATATATATATATATATATATATATATATATATATATGTATATATATATATATATATATATATATGTATATATATATATATAGATATATAGATATATATGTATATATAAATATGTACATACATATATATGTATGTTTTATATTGAAAGTGTCTATATTTAACTTTTTTATTAGTTATTTCTTTTTGTGGTGGATTTATTATTAACATCAATTATTGTTAATACTCTTCAAGAAAAGTCGAGCGGAAAAATAGTATATTTGACAAATGTTTAGTACTATTCTGTATTTCAATATATATCCAAATTTTAGGTTATATGAGGACCAGGGATGTTACGGAGCTTCGACTCCGTCTCCGATAAGTCGGAACTTCCGATCGTTATTACACCTTCGGTTCCGACTTCGGTTCCGAAACTTTTTAATCGGAGGTCACCACCACTGTTGCAGTCAATTCATTTGATTTTACTTTATATGTTGTTGAAAAATAATATCAATTAATCAAACAATCAGTGCTACTTAATTTGTAGAAGACATTTTTTAAATTTAGATTAAAAAAATATGATTAAATTATTAAATTTAAAACTAAATGTACATTTAAATTTATTACTAAAAGGTTTTTTTTATTTTACATATACATTAAATTAAGTAAAATAGAGATTAACACAAAAACAACCCTGCAGCAAATTTGATTTAATTTGTTCACTGGACAATGTTCACTGGAGGATAACGGTTTCTAATATATCCAACACTTTGTGAACAACAGCTTGTGTTGTGTTGTGTTGTGTTGTGTTGTGTTGGGTTGTGTTGACCCAACTTGATATACGCCGGCGATGCGCTTGAGGGAGCGTGCCGCCCAACTTATACAGGCGAAAGCTCCCTGAGGTCCGTCAACAATATCCCCCGGGCTATCAAAAATAAAAACCTGATATACGCTTGGAAACAGTCTCGATCCTCAACATCTATCTACACACGAGGGAGATGTAGAGGGAAATGGATTATGCTGTTGTCAATTTAAAAGTTCTGGCTTATACTTTCGAAGACATGTATCAACCCTGCACCATATTAAAATGGGATCAAATTTAAGATATAATAAATAACATATCTTCACGCTATCACGCTATATGAGCAGACATACAATAGTGGTTTTATCCAATTTGCGCTTAAATGTCGTGGACTACGCGACCAGTAGCTCAGGTAATCGCTTTCTCACAGTACTATGAAAATGTTAATAAGAAACAGCAATTTTTATTGTCTGTGTATTTATAAATTTATCACTTTCTAATTAAAAAGGTTCACTGAATAATGTTTTTATTTGTCCCTTAATAAAACTATTTTATTCTGCCGTCACTTGTGACTGACATTGCCTCCGACTCTGATTCCGACTCCGATAAATCAACTTTAAAAACTCCGACTCCGACTTCGGTTCTGATAAAACTGGCTCCGTTACATCCCTAATGAGGACACATGTGCCAACTCTAACTTTGACTAACGGGGCTGGCTAATCAATACCTGATTAAAGCCCTAATAAGATTATATAATAGATTAAAAAAAGGGGTGTGTGCCAATCACACACGATAGAAGTGAAACTTCAGTAAATCGACAAAAGAATTAGATGAATATATATAACAAGGGTAGGATAGTTACAAACTTTATTTGTTTAAAAATGAAAGTATTTTGATTTATTTTAAAAGATATTTTATTTAACATATGTTTCATAGTATATTGGTGATTATTAACTCTTATATTTGAACATCTATCTTGATTGATCAATAATTGTTTTTTACGCGCGCGAAACTCGCGACTACATTCTGTTAAACTTTTACCGGTTTTTTTTGTAATTTTAATTTATTTCTTTTGCGTCGATATTCACGACACATTTCGGCATTAGTTTTCGGCATCTTATAAAATGTATTATTTAGCACAAGATATAAAATACAGTTAAATAATAAAACACCATGCTGACTTCTTACTAAAAAGCTGTTATACGCACATACACATCGACATTTGCTCTCTCGCTCTGGCTCACTTTTTTATTTGTATCTCTTACCTGTCCTTTTTCCGTTGCATCCGCTTTTAAATCACAACTATTCTATAGAAGTTTCACTTCAAAAAGTTTATTTTTTAGATTGCGTAAACAAGTCTCCAAAATTTCTTGGTTAAAAGATTTGTTTATTTATAGGAATACTAACATAATCTACATTAACACATAAAATATGAAGAAGATGCATTACCAATGCGACTAAGATGCAATTAATTTCTTAGTTAACATTTTATGAATAATTAGCAACTAAATTATTTTATACTTTTTCTTTGTCCGTCGCCTCATTTTCAGGATTGTGATGATTTTTCACATTTTTCATAAAGTTAAAAAAATTTACGTAGTATCTTGTTCTTATACAGGGATTGACATGATTCAGTTCTTCTAGTAACAACTGTGCAAATTGATCATTTCTTTTATCTTGCTGTTGTGAGATGCGCAACATTCATACTTAGAAGTTTTTTGTTGTGCATACACAATTTTTTTGTCTCCCATATATTTGCAGATTTTAGAACTTAATTCAAACATCAAAGGGCTATTAAAAGTTTTTCACCACCACCACCATCCATGAAGTCACGAGAATTTACTCGCTTCATTATTTAAACACAATAGAAATGATAATTAATTCTATCTTTAAATACTTATTATTACTATATATACTTATTATTTAGTGTTTTTTTTGCACAATATGTAAAAACCCTTGTCTAGAAGAGATACGATGTTTTTAAATCCATGTACTCTTTTTAACACAGAATGCAATAAAAAATTACGCAATTTTAATCAATTTATGTAATTCCAATTTTAAATTTTGATATATCTCAAAATTGAGCTAATGAATTAATTCCATCTTGCCCTTCTCTCGTTTACATAAAAGAGCTCAAGTTGCAATCAGTCTACCACTTTATTTACATCACGTTTATGCATTGGCTCCAATCTGTATTAAAAAATAATAGTACAGCATGTTCTCAGTTTGACACAATGGCAAATGGCTCGACAATGTGATTAAACCGTATCTTCTACATAGACAGTGCAAGAACGGTAACGACCGCCAAGGAACGAGAATTCATTGACAGTCATCATTGTTATGCCGGCTCACGTATACCACGAATGGAACCACGGTATCTAGGTATATGAATAACTGGAGGAACAGTACATGCATAGTCTAGTAAATCCCCCCTTTTATATATATATATATATTTTTTTTATTTTTTTTATTTTTAAATATAAATATATATATATATATACACAATAATATATATTATAATTAAAATATAAGATAACATTTTAATATTATGTATATAATATACTCAATAGTATTACATATATAATAAAGATTTAATAAATACATAATCATACCTTTAATTGGTCTTGATAAGATTTAAGTAAATCGACTCACTTAATGTGCAGCGCATAGCAACCAAAAAATGTCGCGTACGATACATACAAAAAGAAAAGAGAATTGAACTGAGCGAATGAGACAAACAATAACGAAAATAAATAACGTTACTTTTTGTTATAACGTTATCGAGATATCGGAACGCTAAAGAAAATAACAGAACGAAAAAGATAACGATAACGAAAAGTAACAAAAAAAAATAACAAATACTGAGTAACGTTACTCTAAAAAATAACGTTATCGCCCTTCTTGGCTTATAACGTTATCGCTTTTATACCGGTATTTAAGTCCCTGCCTAAAAGTCGTTAGGGTGTTGTTACAAACACGCGGGATGAGGGGTGCACGCGCGCAAGGGATGCGCTAGCTAAAGCAGTCGACTACCGAGACCCAGGGCTAGAGTATGTGTGTGTGCGTCGCAGTCCGGTGTGCCTTAAAGTGCAAATAGACAGTACGAGCACCCACGAGCACCGGTCATAAATCTTTATTTCTTAACGCTCGATATAGTAAAAAAGAAAAGTGGGTCCATATTTCAAAGATGTAATAAGATATGGAAACCATAATCTTTAAGACTAGAATTTTATGCAACGGTGGTCCCCTATTATGAAAACAATGGTCAAACGGCATATTTGTTAGTGAATTGTGAATACGACATTCGTTTCTCATGACATGACATAGTCTTGGTTACAAAACAACACGTCACAAGCACCCGCGACACACTCTCTCCTAATTCATGGTCCAAGTTAATAAGCGGGAGCGGTTTAATTTTTCAAAGTTTTACTTTATAATTTAATTCGACAAATTGAAGCTACCCAAAAGTAATGTACTAATGTTACGCAATGTATTATCTCTATATAATCTTGAATTTTCTAGTTTTTTCTTACTTTGTGGCGAAATACCATAAATACATTTCATTTCTATCTATCAACATGAGATGTCGGCAAAACAGCCAATGGGAGTAAATTCCACTTCTTTGAAGTTCGCAGTAACTAAACACAGCATGACCCGATTAGAAATCTTATATTTCTGTGGCGTATTAAAAATGTAAAGGTTCTAAAAATTCGCCGAGATCTTGTAACTTGTAACGTCATATAGCAGCTACACGCACTGATTATCTGGAGATGCGATATGAACCGTTTGTTTCCGCGATGGTATTCCTCAAAGACTATAGTTATCCGAGATTGTTCCGTAATATGTCATTACTGTTATTAGCAAGTTCTATACTTTCACACCGCTCTCAATAGTTAATACGGTATCTTGTACATAACCTAATATAATCTTAATAACCAGTGGCTGATCGAAGGCCGAATTCTGGTCAAAGCCGAAACCGATTTAGCGGCCTTCACAACAACCTTCAGCGAAATGAAAATAAGTCTTAAGTAAGGTCATTGCGGGTTAAACTAACATGATCGACCCCAGAGGGATATCTGAATACTGGTACTATTAATAAAAAAATTCTAAAAAACAGTTTATTTGCCAACCAAAAAGTGCCACAAGAGTATAGGGCAAGGTTCACTGTGAGTCTTTCCGGGCAGTAGTTTTGAGGGAGTTTACTGCCGGGATAAGAGAGAAATGACGTGCAGTGTCCGGTGCACAGCCCGAGAGAAAGGTTTGGAGGGGTGGGCCCTTTACACTCACCCCTCTCAGAGATGAAGTCCGAATAGGCTATTAGCTCCCCGGGCATCTGGATTCCCATGCCCGGGTGGAGTGATTGGACGGACACCTCGGGGGTTTTTAGTCAGTAAGAGACTGACATACCATGGTCGCTGCCCTCTCAGCAGCCCTGATGGTCTTATGCAGGATATTCGCCCGGATTAAAAAAAAAAGGTTCACTGCCTTCTTGAGGAACCCCGTGTCACAGCTTTGGACAAAACTTTACCCGGCGGTCCAATCCATAGCTCCAAAGAGCGCGACAAAATGTTCTAGGGAACCGCTGCGTTTTCGTAGTTTTATTAGGCTATCGAATATAGTGATGCGCCATCTACCAACGACGAAAAATTCTACGACTCAGAAAATTTTTGAAACGATAATTACGGCTTTGTTTCGTTCCATACCAAGTTAAGTAATACCCGGATATGGAGAGTTATTATTTATTTTTACTCTATCGCTTGCCGTTAAGCGGTGTTATTACAGGCTATTGTGTCCACGCTCCAATGGACATTGTACTTTCACTCGTGTGTAATTTTCACTTTGATCTCCATGCGTTTTGTCTTAGGGATGTTATAGACGACACTCGGATATCCTAAATATTATTATATTTTTTTCCCAGATAATCATTTTGAATATGTTCGCAAATTACGTTAACTGAAATCTAAATGAACTGAGGATGAAATTCCTACCTACTTTAAATTTGCTCGGAATAGAAGTTCCTCTTTGACTAAACCTGAATATACAGTGTGTCCGGACATGGACTAGCGAGCGATATTCTAAATGTTTAAATATAAAATTATAGCATGTAGACGCCGCCCGTTACGTCCATGTGTTAAAACGCCCTAATGGTCGTTAGGGTGTTTCGAGACGCACGGGATGCTTGCAAATTCAGTCGACTACCGGGACACAAGGCGAGAGTACGTGCGTGTACGTCGCAGTTCGGTGTGCCTTAAAGTGCAAATAAACAGTAAAACGCCAAAATCCGTGTCTTTCTACAACCACACCCACGACCACCGGTCATAAAATATTTTAAAGTTCAATTACAATTTAGGCTTGGGTCCAATACACTTTCCCGATATATGACTCAAACTTTGAGAAATATGATTTTTTTTGTACTCACGTAGAGCAAATTTCAACAAAAAAAAAACAAATGGCTGCCACATAGCGGGGTAATGTATTGGACCCAAGCCTAGAATGTAATTAAACTTTGAAATAGTTTATATTACGGATGGTTTTGTGATAGATTGGGGCTGGTGGAATTTAAGAATTAAGTTCCTGAGAACACTCTCCACCGTGCAACCGGTAAAAGACCGTGAGGCAGGCAACCACGCCTTCCTTCCTTCCTTCATTTCTTTGGCGCTTAGCAGGTGTTGTACCCAACGTGTTCAGTAGCGCTGCTGATCATCTTTCCTAAGACAAAACGCATGACACTTTTATTAGATACCACGTGTTTACAATGTTTTTCATAACTAATGAACATACGGTGCAGTATTCTCAATTTAACCTGGAAACAATTCAATTTACATGACGGGAATCCAACCTACGACGATTCATTGTGAAAGTTGTTTTTACTTATCGGTAATAAGATAGAATACTTTATATTAGAAACTTCTTCGCAGTACGCAAATTGGTTTGTCGCGAGTCATGTACGTGTATTTAATTTTGCATACTTGTATCTTTGTCTAGTACCATAATAATATAGCAAGCATGGTTTGGAACTAGGTCAATGTGTATTTGTCCAGAAATATTATTAATTACAAAACAATTCCAGTAAAATAATGAAGTGGTACTTTTTTGTTAATTGGGTAACCAGGGTAACGATGAACTCGTAGCGGATGTAACGTAACTCATTAACGTAACTGTGACGCAACTATATCCGGTAATCCAGTTCCGAATATTGAACATACATAATTGTTTACGTAATAAAAACAATTATACAATAAACATACGAGATTCACGTAAACATAGACTCACGTAAACATGTTTATTTATATAATATCTAAACATTGTAATAACAGATGTTTTTCTATAATTAACAATCTTGTTATGTCAGTAACAAAGAACAGTTTTTATAAATTGTTATGACTTATTATAAACTTTTAACGTTTAAAGGCAGTAAAACTCGAAAAGTCCGTTACAAAAATGTTTATTGCACATATACTTAAGAGTCAGCAATATAAATTAGATAAAAAAAAACTAGTGAGCTCCGTTTACAAGGCGCAATCGATACTAGAAATGCCACGAATATTCGGCAACTATTCAGTATTCGGCCTAATCGGCTACTTTTTTTCCTATTCGGTATCTGCCAAATACCGAATACCAAATCATGTAAAAAAGACACGTTACACTCAAAATTATGTATTTATTTCCAAATTACAACACTTTAGTAATTAAAATTGATCAGTGGTAAGTTGTGATGGGTAAAAACAAGCTTTTCAGCATTTTTTGGTAGCAAACGATTTCTATTTTCATCGTAAATGTTACCAGCCTCAGAAAATAACCTCTCACTAAACACGCTACTTCAAGGAATATTCGGCGCTTCGGCCGACAGCGTTGCCGAATATTCGGTATTCGGCCAATTCACTATTCGTGGCATCACTAATCGATACCAGAGACGTAGCACGATTCTCCCTCCTACCGTCCACCGCGGCCGGTGCGCAAGCGTCCGTCCAAACATTACGGCGTCCGCGAGAGTGGGCCGACAAAGTACATGCTACAAACTTTAATTATATTAACAAATTATTTTTACTATAACTTTTATTAAACTTTTGTCGGCAAACAAGCTGACGGCCCCGTTATGGTAAGTGGTTATCGTCGCGTACGGGCATCTGTAACATAGAGCATTGTTATTGCGTAACTGATCATGAAGTTGTTCACTGTCCTCTGGAAGATTCAAACACGCGTTGAAGTGCACGACAAAAATATTCTAGAGACCTTATAGAAATTAAGTAACACGACCAAAATTATGTAACTAAACAAGGAGATACTTTCAAAACAGGTGATTTAATAGAATTCATCGGAACATTCCCACACGAAAACTACAATTACCAAAACACAAACCAATTCGAAGACCCGGTCATCATATACACTGAACAAAACCGGCCTAAGCCGCACTACAACCGGCCGAAACCGGATCAAACTGACCACAACCCAACATCAGACTGGCAGACATATTACCACGTAAAACCATCATACCACGAGACCACAACAAAACCGGTTTATTACAAACCTAATCATTATGGTGATGAGAACTCCGGTAATGAAAACGGAGGTGATGATGATTATAAACCGGTGCAAACAAACGGCAATATGCCGGAGAGGCCAAGTTTTCCTGGTGAGATCATATTTTCTAAAGATTCTTCCTAAATTACAATGAAACTCAATTGATTTTGTAGTCCATTTATGATATTCAGTAACCATAAACATGCTTTAATACAATGTACACTCCATAAAGATCAATCTTACCTAACTCTATCTGATTTCATCTAATCGATTACTTTATAAAGTGATTACAGCGCACCTGATGCAAAGCATAATATAGTCCAAAAACAGCACCGACATCATCAAAGTATATATAAATATAACTTTTGAGCCCACATTGACGCGATCATTATGTAAAGAGATTGTTTATTGTTAACGAGTAAGCTTTCAGTTTGTTGTAGTTAAATTATTCGTTTCTTTATCACTAGCTTTTAGTGTATATAGCGCCACAATAAAATTACCAAATTGTGAAATGATATCCGTAGGAAAATATGCGATTGTAATTCAAAACTCTTGAGTTTCATTATTTGATTACGCCTGCCTATTCTGCTTTTTTGCACACTGCGTTTTCATAATCATCAGCACCTTTGTTTTGTACAGCACTTGCTTCAACTTCCCTGGCTCAGATATTCAATGTTCTTTGTTCTATGTTTATTATATTTTTAATTCCTTAATTAACCACTTCGGTACGAACGTCGCCTATAGTCGACGGCCGTGATATAAACGCGTACGACCGAGCGTCGACTATAGGCGACATCCAGGAATGTAAAACAAGCTTTCAGTGTTTCAAAGCTTATCTCATCAGAGATCTGTCGATGAACGAGGCAGCGTATGAACGGTGAATACCGGCTGTGGGCAACTTTTCGTTGCCGATAGGCGCTATACCAAAGTGGTTAAAAGCACGATTTTTATATTTTCAATAAATAATATTAGAAAACCGGGATATGGATGGATGTGTGTGTGTGGGTAAGTGTAATGAGAAAAATATAGAAAAACAACTAAAGGTTTATATTTACTTCATAAAAAAGGTTTATCTACATATTCCTGTATGATATAGCCCATGTCTGTGACCAACGCACTTTCGATACATTCATATGTGGTAACGCGCAACCTTTACCGATTTGATATACCCATAAAAATCGTGTGATTACCACATCAAAATATGTATATATAGCCCACTATATTTTTTCACTTTCTATTCACGAGATTTTTATAACGAATTATTTATTGGTTGACGTATAGGGAAACAGCAGTATATATAAGAAAACCTATATATATTACAATATGAAAACACTTGTCCTAACTGACATACCATAAACCGCTAAAACTCAAAATATGTTTGGAGATTAGGTTTTTGCATAACGTTGCCCACAGCCACTAAGGCGCTAAACGTTGCAGTTAAGAACAGATTTTTTATATATCTCCCGTAAGTGGAAGAAATAGGAACTCAAAATTTGTTTGAAAATCTATCAATTTTGTGAACCAAGCATTATGAAAACTCATATTTAGTTTTTTAGTTTCGGATTTTTGATTAGAAATAAATAAGTACTTGTTTCGACGTTTTTTGGAAAATTAATCCCTTAGAGGGTAAAATAAAAAAATACCAGGCAACGTCGGATCAGTACAATTAGTTATATATAAAGAAGATATTGAAGTCAGCAAAATTTCCATAAAAAAAGTAATAAAATCATGTCAATAAACACAAAATTAATCATAAAAAGAATACAATCATGACAAACATAAAATGAAACGTATTGTCTTTAAGGTCTAACGTATACTTAAACAAAAGGAGGATTTAAAAGGCATGTTTTCAATTTCAGGTTGTGGCGAACACTTCACGAGGTCAAACCGTATCGTAGGGGGTCACTCGACAGGCTTCGGATCCCATCCATGGCAAGCTGCGCTGATCAAGTCCGGCTTTCTGAGCAAAAAGTTAGCTTGCGGGGGAGCTCTTGTGTCGGACAGATGGGTCATTACTGCTGCTCATTGCGTTGCTACGTAAGTATTTCAATAAAAATAAGGCTGAGATTTTTAGACGCTAATTTGACTTTTTTGCTAATCGTCTATCAGGGGCATTCTAAGGGCAGCGGCCCTGATGTGCTGGATTCTTACCCGACAAAACCAGCGAATTGCTCATCCAGTCGCATGGTGACCCAGACTGAGATTCTACTTTGACTTCGCTTATACTTTGTCTAGAAAATAAGTTTATTTTTGGCAAAAACACTGAATGACATGCAGAGATAGTCAAAATGTAATCTGATTAATGATTACAAAATGTAGTCGAAATATTAATTTTGTTTCTCTGCAATCATGATTAAATCCCTTCAAAACATTAAGAAGTAATAAATGTGTGTGCTATTGAAGATTCAATAGTTTTTAAAAGATAGACGAGCAAAATGCTGTCATATTAATGACGAAAAACGCAAAATGTAATCGTAACCGTTTTTTATTAATCTGATTACACTTTGCCCATCTATTATGATATCAACTTGAGGGTTAAATGCTCATAGATTCAAATAAAAATTGAAAACATTTTTTTACAGAAATGAACTAACTTTAAGGATCATTACTTTATAGAAGTTAAAAGAATCTGGACAGTGGAAGTTAATAAGTTTCAGTAATAACTTTTTCATACATTTTAAGTTTATACGGAACTTTCAGTGCGCGAGTATGTCTTACACATGACCATTTTTTTAAGTAACGCTGTGGTTATTTGTAATTGGTACCTAAAGTTAAAATTGATACTCATAATTGTACTTTTTTCACTTACAATAGTAGTTTTTATATCCTATATATAAATAAAATAAAAACATATACCTAATATAGCTCGTGACTTTAAACAACTTCTTTTTATTTATAACCTGGTGGAAATCCTCACCAACCCTCAAGGTCGCCGTGAGGTATCTCTTCTGAGGTAGTGTGAGTCTAGGTATTTAGATCCTCTGTGGTGGGACTCTTTCCGAATTCGCCAGATGCCGAGGAACATGGCTCAGCCTTGCCCTTGTCACTCGGCAGACGGGAGAGGGAACACCCCGGGGGTTTTAGTCGGTGCAAGTCCGACACACCAGGGGGCGGCCCTCACTGCCTCCTGAAGGTCCGTTAGGGATTTCCCCTCGGGTTAATAAAAAAAAGACTCTTGCCGAATAAAACCACCGAGTTGTTCTTAATCTCGTCTACTGGGGAGAAGAGCACAGTCGTACCAACTTCCTCAGCACCCGGCAACGTATGACTTTCTCCTCTACTTTGTGAGAAGTGGTAAAAACACTCCTCCAGCCCTCGCTCATCTCTTGTGTTGGAGCAGTGTGCGGGAAAATATTACAAACTGTGCACTCCTGGCTATGATCTTAACCTCCAGATTATAAAGCTTCATGTTTATTTAGGTTGAGAATGTTGAAATGTAAAATTGCAATTTATTTTATTTCCAGGACACCAAACTCCCAGCTTCGTGTTCGTTTGGGCGAGTGGGACGTCCGCGACGCTGCCGAAAAGTACTCTCACGAGGAATTCGCGGTGCAGAGGAAGGAAGTTCACCCTTCTTATGAGCCTGCTGACTTTAGAAATGACGTTGCCTTGGTACAACTAGATAGAGGAGTTATTTTTAAACAGCATATACTACCAGTAAGTGATGCTTAATCAACGTCATTATACAGGTGATTTTATAGACGAGGGAGATATTCAGGGGAGATATTCACCATTCAATTCTAATTCCAAATAACTAAATGTCTTAATATTTCCATTAAAACAAAATAAATTGTAGTCCATATTGTTTCACAAAAATTATGTACAATTAAACAAATAAATGAATGAATAACAATGAAATATTAAGGAGGTATTATATATTTATATTCTCATTTGGTCATTTATTTATATTTATGATTTGTTAGGGTTGTTAGGGAATATAATTATTTACATTTTTATTCGTTACTAGAAAGCACAAACTATTGTAACATAAAATATGTCCCTCATCTATAAAATAGGCCTGTATATAACACAAATCAATAAGTTCATTTAGACAAATGTTAAATAAACCAATTATGGTTAGTAAATCGCTAATACGATATATTGACGACCCAATGGCGCAGTTTGTAGCGACCTTACTTATGATGCTAAAGTTCTGGATTCTGGTCACGGTAGTGATAAAACTTTTCTGCGACGAGCAGATGAGTTTGACATGAGTTATGGTTGTATATATGTATATAATATGTATTATATATGTATTTAAGTATGTATATATTTGTCTAGTACCCATAGTACAATCGCAAGCTTCATTTGGGACTAGCTTAATTAGGGTTCTAGAGTAGAAACCGCTAATTGAAAAACTTAATGAGGAATGCACACAACAAATTGGATCGAGGACTTGCAACCAGAGATGGGCAAAATGTAATCAGATTAATGATTAACGATTACGATTACATTTTGATTTACTTATCGTGCGTTATTATCGGGTAGGAGTCGGTATTTCAGTAAAATATGGGCGGTACTTTGATAATCACTTCTAATAGTCCAGGAATCACTCAGAACAATAGTAAAATCATCTATGATCAGCTAGATTTCGTTGGATTTACTTAATGGCCACCAAGGACGAACTGATCTTGAAAGTAGTCAGGTCGAAGCAGGTCACTAAGCCAGTTTTTTTACTATTGTACTATGGTCACGACCCAATTCCGGCAATTAACCTATCAACTCAAACAGCTGATAGCACAAAAAATGGTCCTGAACGTAATCAGGTCGAAGCGAGTTACTATGAGTTGGTAGGTATATTGTCCGAACAATGTCGTGACTCGTGACCACAATACACAATTGCAGAGACCCTTATAATGATTATGATTCGCTCAACGAGACGGATATTCGGGGGTGGACTTGCACCGGCTAAAACCACCGGGTGCCAGCACTGCCTAATCTTCGACTTCGCCAGGCCTGGGAATCCAGATACTTCCTAGGGGCTCAGCGAGCGATTGGTCTTAGACAGGCCTCCTCCCTGGGAGAGGGTCGTAAAACTAGTCAAACAATACCTCCCATAGTGGCGGCGTGTGAGCACACACATGACGACACCACCCTACCCTCCGCTGGACGCCACCCCCCCTCTCTGCTGGACGCCACCCCCCACTCTTCGCTGGGCACCACCCCACTATTAGACGGAAGTTTGGGGTCATATATAATTCTAAATAAAATAACTTGAACAATTAAATAAACGAGTATTTAAAACGGTCTCTCTCTCAGCCAGAACTCAAAAGTAATCATTAAAATAATCATGATTAATTGAATGATTACTGTAATCAAGATTAATGATTACTCATGTAATCATGATTAAAAGTAATCTGATTACAAGTAATCATGATTACATTCGTCATGATAACTTGTAATCTGAGTATTAATCTGATTAAAAGTAATCATGATTACGCCCATCTATGCTTGCAACAGGCGATAATTGGATAAGGAAAGCGTCGCTTATTTGGGGTGATCTGTGACCAGCAATGAACTAAAGGGTCCTGATGACAGCGCTCATTATCCCCAAGTGGTCGAAGTTACACATCCGCTCCTATTTGCAGCTTACACAGTATTATCCCCCCTCCACTACACGCGTAACTGAGGCAGCGTTGTCTCCACTGTACGCTCACTCACAAACACTACAATGATGATTTAGTTACCTATAGGCTTACTCCAAAAATGAAAACTATTTATGGTTTTATTTTTCCAGGTGTGCCTGCCCCAGAAGCAAATGAAATTAGCAGGAAAGATGGCGACTGTTGCGGGCTGGGGTCGGACTAGACACGGGCAAAGCACAGTGCCAACAGTACTACAGGTATCTTGGCTTATTTTTTTTACAGTAGCACAGTAAACTAACTGCGTTACACTTAACAGTAAGTACGAAACAGTCCAAGAACGGTGATGACTACCACTGATATCTTGCTGGCTGCTAACCGAGGAGCTGTATATGGCCGAACACAAGGTGCCATGTTTATTGGCATTTAATGTATTAATATCTGTGAATGTAGATAATGATTCTAAGCATAGATGGGCAAAATGTAATCAGATTAATAAAAATGATTAACGATTACATTTTACGTTTTTTTACCATTAATATAACTACATTTTGCTCATCTATGTTTTAAACACTACAAAATCCTAAATTGCATACATATTTATGATTTCTTAATGTTTCAAAAGGATTTAATCAAGATTACGGAGCAAAAAATTTAAAATTACGACTACATTTTGTAATCGTTCATCATTAATCAGATTATATTTTGCCCATCTCTGATTCTAAGTTTAATGCCAGCTGTTTGTAAATTATTTTAATCAAATATTTTTTCTTTCCAAATCGATAATTTTTCTGCTCTTTTCTGTTTCTTAATGTTTCTGCTAAATTAATTTATCCTGTCGAAAAATATATTTTGGGAGTCGAAGCTGCTCGCGTCCGTAGGCTTTACCCTAGTTTCCCTACACGTGACTCCTGGGTGGTGCTATACGAGCAGCAGCGAGGTGGTAGGGCGCCGGTGCCCGTCTGGATCGCGACCACAGTACATGGGTGTAAAGCCCATCATAGTGACCAGTTTTGGCTTGTCGCGGTTCGGGATCAGCTTGTGCATATCCAGTAGCTCACATACCTAGAGACCTTCAGTCGTGGTATATGTGGGCCAACATGACGATGTAGACTATCAATGGGTTTTCATCCTTTGATGGTCGCTTTCGTTATGGACACTGTACTTACCATCAGGTACTCTGTAGCCACTATGTCGAGCCAGTGTAAAAAAAAATATTTTATTGTAAATTAGACGTCGATTTATATGAAATCTGGTAGTACTATCCAAATTGCATATTCTATGCTAAATTCTGATTTTTTTTGTAACTTATGCTTATGAGGAACTGTTGCAGGAATAGATGTACTTGGGGTTTAACATTATAGTTAAATTATTATTTACTTTGATTGTATAGTGTATGTAATATTATTATTGTATTGTTTTGAGTTAAGGGAGCTACGCAGCGGTTATTAACTGTATGTAACAAATTGTATGAAATGTGCTGACATCCAAGATACAGGCAGTCCTAGTTTGGGTTTTAGCTGACTTTAATGTGCTGCTTTGTAATTGTTTTTCTAATAAATAATTTATTTATTATATTTATGCGCCAATTTTTTGTACCTTAGTATTATAATAAAATTGAGCAACTTTCAAATAAAGGAAAATCTAGACGGGAAGCTATTTAATCTGAAACGCGCAAAGTAGGTAATGTCACAAAAATATCGTAACATACTCTTCTAGATTTTTGTTGTCATATTTAGCACCATTATCTCACAGTTTTTGAAGTACATATATACGTTTTCTAATTTTGTATGTCTTGAATTTTTCCAGGAGGTCGATGTAGAGGTGATACCAAATGAAAGGTGCCAGCGTTGGTTTAGAGCTGCAGGAAGAAGGGAGACTATACACGATGTGTTCCTTTGCGCTGGTTATAAAGAGGTAAAATTTGACATCCTGGTACCACTCTGATGTAGCCTTGAGTTTGTAGCGACTTCACGAATCCTGAAACGCGCGCGGGTTTGCGACGAGCGGGGTGTTCGGCAAGCATCCACGCGGCTGCCTTCAATTCAGCGCCCGCGCCACCAGTCTCGTCTACACTGTCTGAAAGATTGTCCGCGTCGGTCTGCCTTGTACATCAAACGTGCAATATAAGTTGTACAGAATTTTTAATTTAGTTTTCATTTTCATCAATACTAGAGTTAGGGTTAGTGCAGCAACCCAAAAGTTTCTTTTGGCGTTTCTTCTCAAGGTGGTCGCTTCCGAAACGTTTGTAGATCACCTCAGGTTACATTCCCTGACTGGTGTAATTTAAGTATTATTGGGTATTAGTGTTTCATTAAAACTGGGCGTCTAACTCGAGGTTCATACCCACAGTGGTGCCCTTGCGTTGCCACCAAACCCATAAATTGGCTGACTAAGCACCCTCATAGCTCGCCTCTCTTAGCCTAGTAAAACTGTGAAGATCTTTCCTGACTTACAACGTATTGTCCTGCCGAAAAAAAAGGCGTGATAGCCCTTACTTACATTATTAAGGGGCTGGGTTCGATTCTCGGTAGCGCCATTGTTTTTCATTATGAGCAAATTAGTCTGTCACGATTCATCAAAATGTTTTTAAGTATTTTATCTTTATTGCGACGATGTATTCTTTATTAATTCTATTATAGTTTTTTAAATAGATAAATCTTTGCAGGGCGGTCGTGACTCTTGTCAAGGCGACAGCGGAGGCCCCCTCACGATGAAATACGACGGGCGGAGCACCCTGATTGGTTTAGTCTCGTGGGGCATCGGATGCGGTAGGGAACACTTACCAGGCGTATACACAAATATACAAAAATTCGTCCCCTGGATAGACAAGCTGATAAATCCATAATTTATATTATACTAACGGGACCTGTCTGCTTACCCCAGTTGCGATTTACAGTCAAAACTGGCAGATTTTCAAACAAACTTAGCACCTCAATTTTATCATCTTTGCGGTGGAATATAAAAAAATTCGCTATCAGAGGAAGTTTAGATCATAAAAAGCAACAAAATTAAATATGTCGTGTTTCTAATTCTTCAGTATCTTAGGCTGATATAATGTCAGTTAAGACATTTTTTTTCTTATATAGATATAGTAACATTTCCTTTGGTTTAAATTCAAATTTATAAATACAGGGATTAAATTAGTTGTTTCTAAGAAATAACGCTTATAAATATTTTATTTTAAATAACTAATTTATCAAGAAGAATATAAGCAGAGGTAAGGAAGTGCATTTGATTCTCCCTTTGTTTTCATTTATAGAAGATAATTTATCTTTTGCATTACTTGTTTTTTCGTTTTATAGACTTATGACCGGTGGTCTTGGGTGTGGTTGTAGAAAGATACGGATTTTAGCATTTTACTGTTTATTTGCACTTTAAGGCACACCGAACTGCGACGAACACGCACTTACTCTAGCCTTGGGTCTCGGTAGTCGACTGACTTAGCAAGCATCCCGTGCGCGCGCGCATCTTCTTCCCCGTGCGTCCCGTAACACCCTAACGACCCTTAGGGCGTTTTAACACAAGCACGTATCGGGCGGCGTCTACATGTTATAGACTTATATATTGTACAATTTATATAATGAACAGTAAACACATTCTGGTAACCACGTGTACGAGGGCTATATTATTGTTAATAGCTGACCCAAAAAACGTTGTTCTGCCATATAAATTATTTCTAGTGAATATTTTATGTCCTATAATAGATATGTTTTATACATATAAATATTCCTTATAAATAACTCTATCTACTATCTACTGCTGCAAACTATATTAAAATCCGTTGAATAGTTTAAAAGATCTAAGCGAACAGACAGCGGAATCGACTTCATTTTATACTATGTACAGACTATGCTAAAACACTAGTGATGAATTATTAATTAAACTATAGTAACTTGTGTGGAAAATTGATTCGTTCTTGTTACGTTTGTTAAAAATTAATTGAAATAAAAAGTATAACATAAGATCTCTTTTTTATCTGCACTTTTAAATTACAATTTGTAAATAATGTTTTATATACAGTACTTTCATATAAAATTGCTTTGTACGAATCTATTTTGCAGTGATTTGGGACCAAGTAAATGTTAATAGTAAATTATTTTATAGTTTTAATTTGTTTATATTTATGAATATATTATGTTTTAATTAGATTGTATAACCAATTACGCAAATTTATCATATAAGTGATTTTTTTCCCTTATATTTATGCATTTTACCGTTTTCTTTCACGTTTTGCTTTTGATTTCTATGATTATGTCATAAATGATCAAAATACATAAAAATTAAACCAGTACCTGATAAATACCGAAATAGCATATGAAAGAAGGATTCAGAACTTAAAGTCTGTGAATATTTGGGGAGGATTAACTGTCAATGTAAAATATGTTGATAAAATTAGAATAAATTATATCTTATTTTTTAATATTTCAATGAATCCTTATAACTGGTTTTAAATTTTACACAAAGCATTCATTTATTGTGTTATGAAGTTATATAAAACCAAGGATATACAGGTGAATTTATAGACGAGGTTAAGATTTTTGAATATATGGTATCATAATAATTTGTACCACTTTCTAATTAAATAGGTAAATAATATTCCCTAAAATATAATAATAAAAAATATTCCCTAACAAATCATAGACAAAAATCAATGCAAAAATTAGAATTGATACCAAAATAGTTTGGACACCGTAATGTAAATAACTTGTGGCGCAAGATTGAATGGTAAACATATAAAAGTTCCTTTTGCGTAATTTTAGGTAATCAGGTGTGGACTCGTTTTTCCCTTTGTACTTTATCCTAGCTTAGAACTGTCAAAATATCCACTTAATTATCACATAATTAATTGTTATTTTCTCTTTCATGTGTGTAATTGCCCCTAAATATACTGAATACATTTTACTTTATTTTCATGGAAATGTCATGAATATATCACTATTATTACATATTTGACATTAGAATGCTGAATATCTTCCCTGAATATCTCTTTGTCTATAAAATAAATGTGATAGTTCCGAATTAATATGACCTCAAGTAGCGGCGAAATTGTTGAAGTTTGACTTTTTTTCTATGTCCAACTATAGAAAACATTCATATAGCTTAAAATATTAACAGTTCGATTTTGACCGTTATTAAATTTAGAAATAGTATTTTTATTTATTGCTTTACAGGTATTTGAAGAGCTGTTTTGTACTTTTATAAGAATAAATTATTTAAAAAATATTTGATGATTTTATTGTGCTTATTTACTGACACCTGAGGTCAAACCTGTTTACATATGTATATTTAATAGCACTAATTTGTATTATAGTGCTTTAGTCGCTTTTGGAGCAATCAGATATATGTTTCGGGGTAAAAATGAGTGCAATAAGGCGGCATATATTCAACCATAAATATAAACATACAATAAAAAATTGAAGTAAAGGATCTATTTAAATAATATCAATTATTTCAAGAAACCCACCAATTTTTATCAGTTTTAGCAGGCAGATTTGAAATCAAACCGTATTTTTTTTTAATTTGAACCAATGATAACATATTTGAATAACAAATGGGAAATTGACTGTTTATATATAGGACTCTCCAGGAGCTATGGCTGTGGTTAGTAATTTGAAATTATAGAAATCGGAACCTTATATAATATAGCCATTGTTACTAAATAATGATAACATGTCGTCACGTTATATCCCTTACGGAGTAAACAGTGATACATAAGTGGCTATATCCACTTTGTGCATACAAACTAAACCAAACCACCCAACGTGACCAGTAGCGCAGATGATTGCCAGTTCTCAGGGAACTTACGACATTTCAATTTTGGAACCATGCGGTTTTCTTGACGAAGTTTGTCTTCACCGGGGAGCATGCAGTGCCTAAATACGTACGTAATGTGGAAAAATTCAGAGGTACATGTCGGGAACCGAACCAACGAATATTAGCTTTACCGCGATTGGCAAACAGTCTATTATCCGTTAGACTATCGAGGCCACATTTTATTAATTACTAGCTGATCCGGCAAACGTTGTTTTGCTATATAAGTTATTGTAATATCTTCTAAGATGTTCATTGAAATTAAGTGATGTCAAAGACAATTTTGTTCACAATTAAATGTTCTTTATCAACAACACATTTATTTGGATAAAGATTAATATTATTACGTTGATACAACTCTTAACAAATAATGCATTAATTTCGACCAAATTTGTTTACCATAAAAACGGTTCTAGTGACTTAATCTTAAAAGATAGACATATACTGTCGCGGACATTTTTTAGATCATTTTACAAGGAATAACTCTGTCATACATATATTTTTGGTATCTTGAACCGTTTTCGCATCGCACGCAATGGAAGCACTCAAGGATGAATAATTTTCCCCGTTTTTTTCACATTTTCCATTATTTCTTCGCTCCTAATAGTTGCATCGTGATGTTATATAGCCTAAGCCTTCTTCGATAAATAGTCTATTCAACACAAAAATATTTTTTCAATTCGAACCAGTAGTTCCAGAGATTAGCGCGTTCAAACAAACAAACAAACTCTTCAGCTTTATAATATTAGTATAGATTTAAAAAAGTATATTAATACGCATCTATATATGAATTTAAGAATCATTACGACGAATAACAAAATCATTGATCGAATTGTCTTAATATTTCCGATGATTTCCGCTAGATGGCATTACATGACTGAACAAGTTTAGCCGAGGTATTAGTTTTACAGATAATAAAGTTTCTACTTTTGTTATGATTTACTGTTAGTCATAACTGATGGAAAGCGAAGATGGATGGATGGTTAATGATGAGTTACGTTTGTCTGTTGAAGACCTATTTATTTCATGATTATTGGTGTTTGAGGGAGTCCACCGCCCATGCCTGAGGAAGACAGGGTGTGAGTTTCCACTCTCCACTCCACGGATGTACTGCAGTCACTTTTTCTAATGTGAGGAGGTCTGAAAAGACCGTCCACGTGCCGATACCGTGGCAGATTGCGTATTTCCTCCCACGGCCGGTATAAGAACTCCCAGGGGTTTTAATAATAATATGACGGATTTTTCAAAAAAGATCTACTGATTCTTCTTTTAAAGACTTTCACATCGTAAGCGTAGAGAAATAGTTGCGTGAAGCGCATTCATCTCCTTCGTTGTTTATGTTATGACTTTATGTACTTTACTCTGACGATCTTTTTGACACAAATACAGGGAATTTCCGCTTCGCAAGAATAGCACCTAACTTGACTTGTCTTTTTTATATCTTAGAAATAGACAGTGGCGTGCAGTGACATCCTAAAGGTAAACTAGTGCAGTCAAACATGTTTTATGTCTGTAAAACTGAAAAGAACAGATCAGAGGATCATTTTAAATCGGAGCTACTGAATTATTTTATTTTATTTTAAAAGGCTTTCAAACAGAGTGTATCCATTCAAAAATAACAATAGATATCATGCCATATATATATACAGTGCACCACACCAATTACGTGAAAGCGCAACATGTACTACAAGCAATTTTCTATATAAAAAAATTAAATAATAATAATAATTATTATTATTAATTATTATTTTTATTATTTAAAATATGTCATATTTAAAAAAGACAATATTTAAATTATTACAAATAAACATTAATATTATGAACGTAGACTATTGTGACTTGCAAGCAGTTAATATTCTTCAATAACATTTTTGTGTTTTTGTTAACGCTGTGCTCAAAATATAAAGGTCAATATTAATATATATGTTGATGTCAATTATATAATAAAATTTGAACGATAAAATATAACGGTTTCATTCAAACATATTAAATGTCATCCATTCATATAACCCACACAAATACAACCTACGTAAACAAACATGAAAAAACATGACATTGAGAAAAGTGACGCGTTGATGTCTTTTGTTCGTAACGCAAATAATCCGTCCCTTTCAAATATTGACTTTGATAAAAATGAAAACGGATAAACATATTTTAATATTTACTTAAGATAATGTGGATTGTAGACTTTTCGCCGGTCACGACCTATAGAAAAAACCATGCTAGGGGTTTCTCTGTAAAATTATTAATGATTGCAGGGGTAGAGCAGGTGATTAATCCGTGGGCAAATTTCATCATATATTTCAATCATTTACAACGATACTTGATATATTTCACACATTAACAACTATCATTTAAAAAAATGTCCTTCAAGAGATTACAAGAGACGTGAGATTAAAATGCTCGACCAGAGAGTTATATGAGTTTTCGTGGCAACGCAAAGGTACTGGGACATTTTACAAATGTTTTGATTAAAATTCAGGTAATGTCCAGAACAGGCTAGAATGAGCCTTACAATCGAAATTGAACACAATTTAGATTAATATATGTATTGATTGTCCAAGGATAACAAGATAATACATTTTATGCTTCTATAGGATGCACGCCACTGCTCCTGTGCGTACAGATCTTGGCTTGGATAGGAACCGGGGAAAGACAACTGATTTATTTATTAATAAGTACATTTACACAGTCTACATTAACAGACAAAACTATAAAAGACATGAAAAAGGTATATTATAAATGCGACTATATTTAAAAGTGTAGACTACATGCACAGAAGCTAAGAAAAATAAAAATTATGACCTGTGGTCGTGGGTGAGTTGAGAAAAAGGCACGGATTTTGGCGTTTTAGTGTTTATTGCACTTTATGACACACAGAACTGCGACACACACGTACGTACTCTAGCCTTGGGTCCCGGTAGTCGACTGCTTTAGCAAGAGCATCCCTTGCGCGCGCGCACCCCTTACCCTGTGCCTCCCGTAACACCCTAACGACCCTTAGGGCGTTTAACACAAACACGTATTGGGCAGCGCCTACATGCTATAAAATACGAGTAACACAAAAATAAATATACTAATCTTATTTGAAAACTTTATAAAAGATATAAAAAAGCAAAATAAAAAAACAATAAGCTATTCCACAATTTTGTCGAATAACATCCTTTTTTGAATTTATAAATACTTTCGTTAAATATGAGATCTATTGATCTCCACATATAATTGTATAACTTGTTATTCTGGATAGGGGTGCATTTTGACCTAAATTTGTGGAATAATTTGGAATTCGGATCATTTAGAATCACCCGAAGAGTACGTGCAAAAACTAAGAATACGAGCAAAATGAACCCATAATCATTTTACTGATAGAAGTATAGATACATCACAGCTTGGTACTTATAAAGTACAGCGTAATTATATTTATATACTAGCCGAATGATAAAGGAGAGGCAAAGCTGTTTCTGGATTCGCAGACATTATTGCATATTGAATCTTAATTGACATTCTCACAAGGATATAAACGTATATATGATTGTAAACTATTTTATATCATATATCAATACGTATAAAGTTGATATTCGTTTGAAATGGCTTTTAAATTAAGACTTTCTGAAAGTTAAATGAGGCTTAAAACCAGCTTCGTGGAAAAAAGGCATCTTTTGTTTTGCGAAAGGCCTGTGAGAGGTTTCGATGTGTTGCAAGATTTTCCAACATGTGGAGAGACTTTAAAACTTATGCTATTTTTAATGCTGAGTAAGTTAGTAACTCGGTATGTTATTATGCGCGACTTTTATACATTTACCACTTTCTTCATAAAAACATTCCATTAAATAATTGTTGAAATACTGAACTGCGTTATTCGACGCTATGAAGTGACAATAGTTCACGCTATAATCTTTTCGGGATGAGTAGAGATACGATATAATATGTATCTGTTTTACGCTTATCCAAAGTGACCAGTAGTGTAGCTAAAATTATATAGTATATGTAAAAGTTATTAAACTTGTCACACAAGATATTTCTATATAAATTGCAACTGCTATATTAATTTAAAAAAGGAAAATGAATACACTACTCGTTCGGAAAGCAGAATCTACCGAAAGGAGGTGTTAAGAAACTCTCGTAGTTTCTCTCTTCAACATAATTATGTATAAATATACAAAGGAATGAATGTCCTGTGAAAAATATTTTATATATTAACACCACTTGCACTTTTATTATTTAAATAGTCATTGAAGGAGTAATATCCCTCTTTTAGCAATTTAATTTTTTTTTTATTTAAATTGTGACAACTTTAGAATGTTTGTGATATTGACAGTACAAGTCAATGTGTTAATTCTACACATTGAGCCTTATCTCTGATCAAGTGTTTGTCACAACCCTCAGAAGTAATGATGGCGCGGTACAGAATAAAAGGTCCCTTTTTTTATTAACCCGATGGAAATCTCTTCGAACCGTCAAGGGAGTGATGAGGGCCACTCCCCCGGTGTTTTGGACTTGCACCGACTAAAACCACCGGGGTGCCAGCACTGCCTACTCTTCGCCTTCGCCTAGCCTGGGGATCCAGGTACTTCCGAGGACCCGGGAATAAAAGGTCACTAAAATATGTGAATTCTGGAATTAAAATACATGTTATAAGTACAAAATGTATTCAGTGCATTAAAAGATACTTACAAACCCCCGTTAAGGCTTAGCGAGTTTAAAATAACCCTATCTGACATCATCCTCATATTTATGCAGTTATTTAAGATGAAGATCGCTTAAATTATCTATGTTGTATACGACCTTTTAGAAGTCGAAATACATACCTGCATGGTTGCTTGCGCCAACGCACTGGTCAATATCAGTGACGACTACCTCTTAATTTTACCCTGATTTTAGGGACTTTGAGTGTATAAAGAAGAATCTTATAGGTATGTTTTTTGGTGCTTAAGGGCTGTTATACCCAGTTTCAGATACCTACTATTTATAATAAAACCATTTTAAATAAATAATGAAGCATCAATTTGATGGATCTAAGGATTGATTAGTGTTTATAAGCGTTTTAAAATTTAACAGCGTTTCTAAAACTGGGTGTCAATTTGGTAATTTAAACAAACACAATAATGATTAAAAGGGAATGACAATGAATACATATGTTAAATTATTATACCAGTAACAATATTAAAGAAATTGTGGACATGATAAAAAAAACTAGTTAATTAGCAATTGTAACTATATACTTTATGGAGTGAATAAATTTACACTATTGAGTAAATGTAACTAATAATGCAGCTGATTGTTATTCTCAGAACTCATATGAAATTTTTATTAGATAACATGCGGGTTCCCTCACAATTGTTCCCTTCACTAGCGTACATTAGGTACTTAAGCCTATAACACTATTACCCTAGAAAAAACCAGAGTTGCGTGCCCTGAATCCAACTTATGACTATTAGGCTTTGTGTTTGATTATGACAACTTTATAATCTATTAATCTGATAATCCAAAAGTCTAGAGAAAATACTAACACAAGGTACTTTATTAAGAATGAATGAGTTGAAAGAAAAATTACAAATTGTAATACAGTGTCACTTCTTTTCGGTAAGGGTTGCTTTTGTGTAACCGAATAAGGCGGTACTGATAAAACTTGACTCACAATGAATATTTTATATATGTTATGATTTAAATGTCACTTATACGTCCAAAAAAACTGCACCATCCGCCGGTCTTCTCATTTTTTGATGATAAATATTGTATCTCCAGTTGTTGGAATTGTTTAATGATAAAAAATGATATAATATATAAGTAAGAAACTGTAAAATGTATTCTATATCATTCTTTTACAGGCTGGATTTAATAAACTTATCTGTTTGTCTCTTTTTAGTGCTAGTTTTCGTTTCATTGAATAACAAATAACAATGATTCTATAGAACACTGCAAAACTTTAATTTGAATGAATTTTTGAGGAAAATTAAAAACAGAAATTGACAACACTTATCAATACCAAAGTCAGTTCAATTTCGACGAGAGAACGCGCGGTCGCCATGCGAGAAGTAACGAATAAAACAAAAAACGAAAACGAATCGTACAAAATTTAAACTAACACACAGCATTCAAAGTCAATGCACAATTTTTTTATAAACCAACGCATCCAATTCAAAGCCTGTCTGTCTAAGGATGTGAATATTTAATTTGTGCGATCCAAAAGGAATGTGTTGAGTGTTCTTGTACAAAAGAGTGTTGTGTTTTTTATTTTTCTTCGCATTTAATGCACCAAGTTAGAGGTTTCTGACAGGAATTTTGAACTAGACTTTAGCAAAAGGTTAGTATTTTATTTATATCTCTGTACAATATTTGTGTTATAACCAGCACTTGTGTTTACAGATAAAACAAATTCGTATTATCGCGAAGTATATTAACTTTGAATTAACTCTGAGTCTTGTCTGGAAGAGATGGCACGTAACTATAATGTGCATATTCGTGTACTAAGCTAACAATTTAAATTATGCTTACCTTGAACATGTAAACTTAGTTACTTACCATTATTTTAAAAGATAATGAAACTAATCTGTCTTATAAATGTACTAATTAAACGATATAAAATAATAAATTAATTATATATCGTAACGCTACATCTCTTTCGAGGTAAGCAGAGAAACATTAGTATCTGTATCTCTACCTTTCGCTTAATGTCGTGCTGTGTGCACAATGTAACCAGTACCGCAGCTGATCGCCATTCTTAGGGCGCTTACGCATGACATTTCTATTAGATACATTGCGGGTTTTGGATCTTCCTTAACCGGTGAGTGTATGGTACTTATTTCTGTAATTGATGCGGAAAAATAGAAAAGGGACGTCTAGAGATTCAAATCTATGATTACATTTCAGTTTTTGGATACTGATTAGTTCGGGCTCAGACAAAGTAACATTCGTTCAGCGATGATGTTAGTAGACAAGTGCAAAATGTATGAAATTGACTTAACGATTCGACAGAAAATTACGAAAGCTTATTTTAATCTCATACATTTTGTACTTTTCTACCAGCGTCTATTACTTTGTTTAAGGCTGAAATTTATATACGCTACTTTGACTATGTTAAGACTTCAGGAAATAACTTTGTTTTAGTCTATGTAAGAAATAGTCATATGAATATAAATATATTGTAACGTTATAGCCCATACATCAACAATACTGTTTAAGACATTCATTTTGAAATATCAATTGAAAATTTCCTTCGCTTAGACACACAAGAGGCATCCATCATTCCTCTATTTAGCAATTATAATCAGAAACTGATTTCATTTAGACATAGATAACTCCTGTTTACAGACAAAGTGATAATAATAGCAATATATCGTCACGCTATAACCATTCGGTGTGGGCAGAGATACAATGGAGGCTGTATTTACTTTGCGCTCAAATGTCCTACCCAACGTGACCAGTAGCGCAGCTGATTGCCGTTCTCACAGCGCTAGTACAAATGACATTTCGATTAGATGCCGTGCTGCTGTTTACAGACAAAGTGATAACAATAGCAATATATCGTCACGCTATAGCCCTTCGGAGTGGGCAGAGATACATTGGTGATTGTATTCACTTTGCGCTTATATGTTGTAGCCAATGTGACCAGCGTGCTGTTTTCCTCACGATGTTTTCCGTTACCTGTAAAATGTGCTGCCTAAATCCGTACGTAATTTAGAAATACTCAGTGGTGCGTACCGGGATTCGAACCTACGATCATTCGAGCTACCTCGCTCGGAAACTGGTACCTTAAAAAAAAAATATCATCCACAATATCTAATAAAATATACAATTATTATGACGAATACACCATTTTGAAATAAAATCATACATAAATAACAAAACATTGAACAATTATAAATCAAATGAGATTAGAAAAAAAGTTTTATATATAATAATCGATTCAATTAGTGCATAACTTAAGATTTCATTCTAACTGTACGTGCCTATTTAAAAGTTAGCTAATTTTTTAATAGTCTCACAGTACAGCGTCGATAAGAACCCCTTTACTTCGGGTATAAGCCTCCTCCAAACAATTCCAGTTTGATCTGTTTAAAGCTGTTTTGTACCAGCTAGCGCCCGCTATGGGTCTAATGTCGTCAAACCAGCGCATAAGCGGTCTACCTATCGCTCGTTTGCCGCTGGGATCAGTCCAGAGCCTAGTACCTCTCGTCCATCGCCCATCTTTCAGTCTATCTGCATATTACCATCTTTAACTGGTACCTTATCAACTAGTAAACCACAGCCATAGAAGTTACTACACAATGAGAAGTAGTAATTCCTTGCGTAAATCAATTGATAGTCAAATCCTTCCGAATTCATCGCAAAGGTCAAGCGTTGAATAACCGCTTGAGCGATTCAGGTTTTTGCTTCAAACTTATTTGTCAATGAATCGCGGGTGTAATGAGGGGTAAAGCCGGATGTTTTTGCAATATCATCACGCTTCGTTGCAGCGTATCGCTTGGCGTTACTACTATATAAGCACAAAACACTTGATTTATTTAATGTCAGCCAGCTTGGATCTTCAAACTTTTCTAGACAGGGCAAAAACTGCTGTGCTTTTACCTTTGTTTCTCAACTAAATGTATTAATCTAATAAAAAAATGTTTACACCACAATTTTTATACATTTTTTGCTCTACAATTTTTTTTTGTAAAAATATAAATATCATATAGGAAGCGAAATACTCACGAAAAACAATCTTTGCCAATGCATAACTTAAGACTTTGTAACGATATTTTTCGATTTTTTTTTATATATGCGTAATGTGGTCATAATGCCATGCCAGAATAAAAAAAGAACAGCATTAAAAAACCTCTGCGAAATACTCAGTTTAAAATGCTTGTTGTGGGCAACCTCAAAAGATAAACTTTTGCTATAACGGAGTTCTTTGCACGAAAATAAATAAGAAATTACTAAATAAAAGTATCGAGATATTACATCCGTGTAATATCAAGTTTTACAGCCAAGAAATAACCGTTCTCTTTTGCATTGATCACGTTATAATACAACGTAGTTATGCAAAAGAAATCCAGCCCAAATATTATAATAAACAAAAAAACAAATATTTGTCTAATAATATTATAGGTATTCAACATAAAACTTATTGCGTATTATCGAAAGGTCTTAGACAAAGCACAACATTCGATCAGCTATAAGGCAAGTAGAATACTGCGAAATACATAGAATTAACATAACGTAATGACATAATCCTAAGCTTAGGACAATGGCAATAATTTTCCTAATAGACAATGTTAATGACCCTGCCTGCAACGCTGGAGGACATACACACACACACACACACACACATATATATATATATATATATACATATACATTCGTCTAGTATGCAAAGCACAAACGCAAGTTTAACCAGGAGCTAGGCAATGTATGTAAAACTCCGTATATATTTTTGTATTAATAATTGAAGATTCCCATGTCATAAGAAGTTAGAAACACAGACGCAGGAAGTGAATTCCACTCCTTGGCGGTTCGCAGCAAAAAGAAGGAGGCAAATCGCTTCGAATCTCTGTCTGGGTCGACCGCGATGTTGTTTTCTGTAAACTGCTTTTACAAACTATCATTTGAAAAAGGTGGTTGGTACCTATTGCATAACGTCGCCCGTTATAAAAGACGCACTGACGAGCAAAAAGATGTAAAATAACAAGCTGGCCATTAAAGGTTACATATTCGTGCAACTAACGAAAAAGTTTCGTAAAACAAACCGCAAACATTGCGTAGTCTGCGAAAGAGTGCAAACTTGCGAAGATCGCCGATAGCAAACTGGTTTCTGTGATTTCAGATCTTAATTTGGGTTTTTCCAAATGAACTGTAAATGTTCTCACGTATTTTCAAGCTACATTCTGAATTCAAATATTGATAAATAAAGTGTATTACCGGTGGTCATGGGTGAGTTGGTAGAATGACACGGATTTTGGCGTTTTAGTGCTTATTGCACTTTTTGACACACAGAACTGCAACGCACACGTACGTACTCTTGCTTTGGGTCCCAGTAGTCGACTGCTTTAGCAAGAGCCTTCCCTGCGCACGCGCACCCCTTACCCCGTGCGTTCCGTAACACCCTAACGACCCTTATGGCGTTTAACACAATTACGTATCGGGCGGCGCGGCGTCTACGTGCTATAATTGCTAATCAAAATCTTTAGAGTTCTACAGGGATGTACGAATATAACACCTTACAATACTCTGCCTTTCATAATACTATAGATCCACACACGCTGGATTGCGAAGTCACTGTTTCGAGGTAACTTCTTTTTCGACTAGAACTAAGAAGTTGTTCAAAATCTAGCTTAAAGTCTCTTCACACTTCTTTCAAGGGACCCCCATATCATAGGAGGAAGGGAATACACTAAGGACAGGGGGGCGGACCGACGATCTGCTTAGATGCTGAACAGTTGAGTTGCAGATCCAATGATATGATATTTTAGCTGTGCAAATGGATGGGTCTTTCATGCAGTTCTGAGTAAAGACACCTTGTCAAATACTATCCGTATGTGGTGGATGTTCTTTATATCCGTACGAAAAGTTTCACTTCTATATTCATCAAACGAACAGCTAATGAGTGGAATATGCTTCCAGCGTCCATATTTCCACGATGTTATGACCTGGGAGTCTTTAAGAGAAGAGTGAATAGGTATTAGATGGGTAACCGCGTACGTCACCTTGTACCAGGTGTGATTGGGGTCAAGTATCCGCCTATACATCATCAAAACTAGAAGAGGGCTCATTCACTCTAGAAATAATGTTATGAATTAATATTGTGCAATAACTTGCTATTATTTATTTTTTGTAATTATATTTTGTGCTATAGAGAAATCTAAAATAAAAAAGAATAATATCATATCGTTACGCTATACCCTTGCGGGATGAGTAGACATATATTATTGGTTATATCTGAAATAATATTAATATTACCTTTATTAAAACTATATAACACTATTTTAACATTTAAGGTATTATAATAAAGGTTCTGGGGATTTAGGAATAATAAATTAAACTATGTGCTTAAAAAAATGAACCCCTGGAGTTCCGGTTGATGACGGCAGTCGGCACAGCTGACGGGCGGCGTGGGCGCGCGGTTGGTCGCGGTGGGCGGTGCAGCCTTGACGTAGCGCGTAACGAAACCAGCAGACCGCGCAGTAATCAACTCAGAACCATGGAATTAACAAATACATGGAAACAATTATGTTTCCATGTATTTGTTAATTAATGTTAATTTGTTAATACATGGAAACAATTATGTTTCCATGTATTTGTTAGTAGATTACTACTACTAAACGACTGCTAAAAATAACACAACATATTTTCTGTTTTCGTAAGATCATTCGTAGTTATTTTTATTGAGGGAGTAACCTTCATACCCCCTCTCAGAGGGGAGGCCGTCTAAGGCGAATCGGTCGCGGGGCCGTAGAAAGTATACCCAGGTCTGGCGAAGGCGAAGAGAAGGCTGTGCTGGTACCTCGCTGATTTTAGTCGGTAAGAATCCGGTATACTGGGGTAACGGCCCTCACCAATGCCTTCTTTTTTTTAACTCGGAGAAAATCCCTAGCAGACCTAAGCGGGCGATGAGGGTTGCCTCCCGGTGTGTCTCACTACAGTCCTGATAGTCCATGAGGATTACCACTGGATTAGGAAAAAGAAGTTATGTTTTTAATTTGATTTGTTCTATAGAGTTCTTTCTTTAATCTTGTGGCATTTTTGACATAAATACAACACAAATAGCTTAATATATTTAAAGAAATAAAGGAGGGTTAGTGTAAAGTCAGAAGATTACGACGCGTCAACTCGCTACACATCGTTGAAATTGTATGTTCTTTAAGAAGAAATTTTTGACTTCAACTTTGGCATGTGTATTTATGTGTTTGCCAGTGATCTGCATTTCATAAAAGTATAAAAAACTTTATTTACCTTGTTATATTTGGGCATTTAATAGATATATTGACTTAAAATCTGGTAATAACCAAATATTCCTCTCAGAATTATTGTTTGAAACAATTTCGACTAAATAATAAGTTAATATAAATAATAAATATCGAAGTATAGCAAGATAATACTTTTTTATGCTTCTATAGGATGTGCTCTAGTGGTGGTTTCTTTATTTTTACTAATACTATGGTTAGAACGTACAATAATTCTCTATTATCATGCGATTTTTATCTACATTTCGATTACCGTGTTTCTTTAGTACACTAATATTTTTAAATTGTTATTGTGGTCAATCGTAAATGTTTATTTTAATATTTGTTAGTATTTCATATTTACAATAATTAATTTTAATGGTAAATGGAGACATCATGGTGTTATTATATTATAAAACACGAAAAAAGGCTTTTTCGGAACGTTGCTCATAACGCTTTCCTCTTAGCACTTTTAAAGTAAGACCGACTAAACGAAATTCCGAAGTTTTACAATAGCAAAAATAAAAAAAGTCCTGCCAAGTAAATTTCAGGTACAGAAGGTTTCGTATAAATTTGTTTCATACAAACAGTTTATAAGGGACTTAGTATTTGATACTAGCTGATCCGGCAAACGTTGTTTTGCTATATAAGGTTTTGTAATATCTTCTAAGATGTTCATTGAAATTAAGTGATGTCAAAGACAATTTTGTTCACAATTAAATACTCTTAATCAACAACACATTTATTTGGACAAAGATTAATATTATTACGTTGATACAATTCTTAACAAATAATGCATTAATTTCGACCAAAATTTATTACTATAAAAACGGTTCTAGTGACTTAATCTTAAAAGATAGACATATACATTTTTTTAGATCATTTCAAAAGGAATAATTCTTTCATACATATATTTTTAGTATCTTGAACCGTTTTCGCAGCGCACGCAATGGAAACCCTCAAGGATGAATAATTTTCCCCTTTTTTTTCACATTTTCCATCATTTTTTCGCTCCTAATAGTTGTATCGTGATGTTATATAGCCTAAAGCCTTCCTCAATAAATGGTCTATTCAACACAAAAAGAGTTTTTTAGTTGGAACCAGTAGTTCCTGAGATTAACGCGTTCAAACAAACAAACAAACTCTTCAGCTTTATAATATTACGAGTAGTATAGATTAATTTAAACTAGACATTTCCACTTCTTTGCTTCTGCTTTGAAAAATGTTTTTTTACAGTCATCATACACGAAATACATTAATTAATTTGTGCTAATCCTTGCTCAAGTGAACGCACGAGATTGCGATCGTCTTTCAAAATATTACGAGTTCGGTTCTCGCGCCGGAATAACTTAGATGGTAATTGCGGTTAATACCTGTAACTTACGACATACTTATTGCTTTTAAATTGCGCTCAGTGTTAGGGTTGACAATTTTTTAAAGATTATCAAAAGCGTATATAAAAGTGTAGTGACTGTGTGTAAGGAGGTCGTAAAACTAGGTTATATATATCTATGGCGTAAATATTTGTTGTCCGTCCGGTAAAAAAAAATGTTTGGTAAAGAAGAATTGTAAAAAAGGAAAATCAATTGATTTGAAAATTAGAAGAAATTTTTTAGAGATGACGTCTAAGGTTTCCGTAATGTTGATTTAAAATTGTTTGTCTTGAATAGTTCTAAATAAAAGTCTACGACAGCATTTATTTATTTATTCACTATCATTGAAACGCACATATAAACATTTTACATATTGTACAGTTTACAAGCTGTGCCAATTACACAATGATAATATTTAAAAACTGCAAAGAAAAGGAAAATAAAATAACAGTAAAATCGCAACAATAAAAAATAGATGTGTGTGTGTGTGTTTGTTGTGACAAGGTGAGCGTAAGCAAATATATACCTTTTATGTGGAAGCAACTATGACCAAAATTGTGAACCATAAATTTAATTAAATTAGATAATATTTTACAATGCACATTTTAGTATATTTTCCAAACTCTTATCAAAATCAATAAATTTCTCGATTTAAGTATTTCATGTAAATAAACTTTGTCTTTCATACTAAGGGCGGCTTGCACTAACGAATTAATCTAGTTTAAGCTTGTATAAAACGCTTATTAATTGAATTGGTTTGATTCCATCTTAATGATGATATCTGTTTAAGAGTTGTTATAACTAGATTTTGATTTAGTGCAAGACAATAAATACAGATCAGCGCTAAATAGCATTTTATATAACTCTAAACTAGATTTAATTTTTTAGTGCAAGCCGCCCTAAGTAATTTGGCCGAATAGTTTAAAAGTTATCACGATATGATTGACTTAAATAGAGCGCCATTTGGAATTTTAGGTATTTAGATATCGTTTTTATTAGTAGAAAGTAAATAGATAATTTTTTGTTTTCATTACATTAATATAATTATACGCAGGTAAAATATATTATAATACAGAAGATATTCACTAGAAATAATTTATATGACAGAACAACGTTTGGCGGGTCAGCTAGTAAATTTATATTTCAATTCACTGCTAGTGTAGACGAAGTCGCAGGCAGTAGCTCAGTAGCGTTCATTCCATAGATGCGTGCAAGCATTTCATGCCTTTACGATAAATAAGTCTGGAATAAATTGCTTAAAGTTAAACAGAAAAGGGTACCATTAATATTCAAATATATTCTATATTCATGCCACCTATATTTTTCATAAAAGTAATATAATATTTACTATTATAATATCGTATTCAAATTAATCACGCGAATTCTGCCTACCCTGATCAAAAACCCTATGCCCGTCACTGCAGTAGCTAGTCCATTGTAAAGATAACTATAAGATATAACTAAGGCGAGATTTCATAACGTATCCACGCAACCTTGCCCCCGCAAAGGCGCGACCTCAACATCTAAGGTGGTCATTGGGCAACTCGGTACATATTTGACGATCACGCATTAAACCTTATTTGTAATAATCCATCTGTCATCAATGGCCCAATATGTAATATTATAATACACGCAAGCACTTTTTTGGCATTAAGACAATTAATTGACGTAATAGAATGATCTGAGACCCTAGTACTAATATTTTCGAAAATACTTACTTATAAAAATACCTCAATCTAAGAGGATCCAAAATCTATACTATTCTCTACCAAGGTGTGTAGAAAAATACTTATCACATGCCATTTTTTTTCTCTTCAGTCAGCTCTTGACCTGAATAATTTTTTTTGGTAACCCGGGGGAAAATCCTCCATCTAGGTAAGCCTTCTGCCGGGGGCTATCCTAGTGGATCAAGATTAACATTCTACCGCAATATTTAAAATGAAATACACAAACATATTTAATTGATTAATAAGAGGTGTTCCGAGAAAAGGAAAATAGGATTTTTTTGTGATCGACGTTTTTCTTCGAACGTAGTTTGAACCCTTCGGAATAAGGTGGCGTGCCATACGAATACGATATCGCAAATATTTCTCCTGGGTCTTTCTCAAACAATTCTCTATATTTTGGAGGTTCTAATTTTCTTTCAATTTATCCCTATGACAACTGTAAATCTATGTATATTATAGAATATACATAGCTAGGCATTCTTTGATTCCACCAGCCCCATTCCACAAAACCACTAGATATCGCGTCGGATACCATCCGTATGTGGTGGATGTTTCTTATATCCGCACGAAAAGATTCGCTTCTACATTCATCAATCGAACGGCTAAGGAGTGGAATGCGCTTCCAGAGGCCATATTTCCGCGGTCTTATGACCTGGGACTCTTTAAGAGAAGAGTGAATAGGCATTTCTTAGGCGGACGCGGTTCATCATCGGACTCATCTTTACCTTCCACTAGGTGTGATTGAGGTCAAGTGTTCGCCTATAAATTAATAAAAAAAATATAAGGCTTAATAAACGAGGAAATATAAGTTTAGAAATGGTTTTTTTTAATGTCATTGTATTTTATAAGT
Source organism: Automeris io (assembly GCA_036320925.1). NCBI lineage: Eukaryota > Metazoa > Arthropoda > Insecta > Lepidoptera > Saturniidae > Automeris > Automeris io. The sequence goes on along the minus strand of JAUDJH010000017.1, from coordinate 11,254,894 downwards.
GCACAATAAGCAAAGGACCTTATCTCATACAGCCTAAAAAAATGAAAAGTTATAATAATAATGATGATGTCCTAGCCGGATTCGGCCACGGCGAGGTCCAGTTTACGGAAACAGTCAATTGCGCAGGAGATATTTAAGTGCATAACTGGACGCGCAGCCAGAAAAGCACTCTCTCGTCCGAGCTCCCTCAGGCCCGATGGAAAGAAGAACCAGTACGATCGGGAGGGAGCAGGATGCAGGTTTGGTCGAGTTTTCCTTCTCTGAACACCCGGTTGAATTGCGGTGTTAAAGGGATACCTTAGTCGCCTTTTACGACACCTCAGCAAGAAGAGGGGGGTGCTATTCTATTCTGCCGGCAGCCACCACGGCATAATAATAATAATAGTAATATATCGTCACGCTATATCTCTTTCTGGGTGAGCAGAAACACATTAGTAGATGACCAGTAGCGCAGCTGATCGCAATTCTCACTGCACTAGTACACATAACATTTCCATTAAATGGTCTGCGGATTCTCTCACAATGATTTCCTTCACCGGTGAGCATATAGTGCCTAAATTTGTACTTAATCCAGAAAAACTCAGATGTTCGTGCCGGGATTCGAACCAACGACCATTCGCGTCGCCGCGTATGATAACCGCTCCCTTATTTACTAAGCTACCACAGACACATATGAAACTTGAAATTTTTTGCCATATTTCGCAGTTATGGCATTTTACCGCGAAAGAACCGTAACGTTGAAATACGTCTTTCAAACAACAACTCATAAAAACAAATTAAGAGTTGCGTTAACGATTATAGCGAGATATAACAAAAATCTACCAAACAATACAAACAAAAATAGATATAACATCTGAAATAATTGATATTGGTATCTGATTCGATTCGTATTGCCGCAACAGCCGGTCACGCTCGTGGAGTATCAATTATTTACTCGCAATTATATTTTGCTTTATTTATAATATACAGGCTGATTTTATAGACGAAGGCTATATTCAAGGAGGATATTCAGCATTCGATTCTAATAGGAATAGAATCTTAGTATTTCCATTAAACCAAAGTAATTTATAGTCAACATATTTAGGGGCAATGACTCACATGATAGAATAAATAACAATTAATTATTAAGTAGTTATTTTGTCTCTCCTAAGCCAAGATAAAGTACTAAAGGGAAGCGAGTCAATCACCTGTTTATCTAAAATCTCGTAAAAGGAATTTTATCTACTTACCATTCAATCATATGCCACACGAGCTGCGTTATCCAAACTTTTTATGGATTAATTCTCATTTACTCGGAAATATAGTTATTTACATTTTTATTAGTTAAAAGAAGATACAAGTTATTGTATCCTAAAATATCTCCCTCGTCTATAAAATCACTCTGTATACGTTCAATTTTTTAACCCGGTGCTAGTCCTTCATGGATCGTTAGGGCGCCGTGAGGGTGGCGCCCCTGTGTGCTGGATTGTTACCAGCTAAAGCCCCAGGGTGTATTTCTCCCGTCTGCTGCGGCCAAGGGTACGGCTGAGCCAACTTCCTCGGCACCCGGCGACGTCTGACCCTCTACAGTAGCTTATTGTACGGTAGACGGTAAAAATGCCACCCTGGCCTGCCCCTATCATCGCTGCGGGGAGATTGGAGTAAAGTATTATACCCCTTCATTCCCGTCAAATGAACACACGCACACCAGTCATGCTTAGATATTGGGCGATGCACTGAGTTAGGTTAGGAACGAGGGCCTCTGTCGAAAACCCTTTACCTTCTTGTCCTAACGGGGCGGCGGATAGGATTGTCAGGGTTGACAGTAGCCTCCCGATTCCTCTCCGCCGCCTCCTTCACATTCATATTCTTTCTGTAGAAGGAGAAGGCAGGCTGCCATGCCCCGTGGCTAGCGAACGTCCCGCGTGCGAGTGCCGGCAGCAACACGCTACTGCCCATCACTATGATTAATATACGTTCCATGAACAACTTATTTTCACTGGCAAACTCAACCTGACTTTTTCCACGTGTGAATACTAAATTTCAGGTCTCCAGCATTGTTTTTAGTGCTACCTTGCATGACGCAGTACAAAAACTACTACAACTCTAGACAGCATAAAAAAACTTATTGATAGTCGAAACGAACATTCCGAGCTGTACAAAAGTCTCTTCACGCTTCGCCCAGCACACGCTGAGCCGAGTGCTCTTTGAGATGGGTAGCAGCACACAGGATACATGATGTAATGTTATGTATATTATTCTTTCATTGTTGTTTTTATATAAATGTGTTTGTTGTCTGTTGTTTCCTTTTGTATTAATAAACTTTATCTTTCTTTCTTTCTTCGTTTAAAAGACCCAGTTTCATAGGGCAGTGAGAACACATCACATATATAATAGGTTTTTCTAGACAAAAGTACAAGTATAGAAAGACATTAATAAAAAACACACGAGAAGTAAGACCAGATCCGTTATATCACCGCCAGGCTTGAGGGCGTCTGCTACCCTGATGAGGAGAAGTCGGAGTGTATGAGTCCTGCGCAAAACCTCAGAGATTGTTCCTGAATGTTGCGTTTGTTACCCCCATTCCTACCAGAGCAGAGTTTGACAAAGGCTGTTCGGGATGCTCACCGGGATCCCTCCAGGTCCGGACGGCAGCAAGCTGAAAAACACCCGTAAGTTATTAGGCAGTGAGCGTCTTACACCCTTACAGTTACTATGATGGTCTTGTACAGGATTTTCCCCTGGGTTAGATAACCCTTTTCAGATGAAAAGGGTCCAATATAAATAAATAAAGGTTCCACATTATCCCAATTGACCAAAAATATAAAAATAACTTTACAAGTTACTCCTATATTTCATATTACCTCGATTCTGCTAATGCAATCGCACCATTTATAGAATAAGAAGTCCATTCACATTTCAAGAGTTCTACGACACGCAATTAATGACCAGTTTTTTAAATATTACATTTAAATTAATTTAGTTGCCATATTTAGCGAGTCCAATTATCGTTGGAGATTTAAAATTTCATTAATTACCATGAATTTATCACATTACAAACTATCGCGTTTTGTACTCATTATAAATACATTAACGGGCTTTGCGCACGAAAAAATATTCCTATTTTAAAGCTCACCTGGGTTTTCTCGCGGTCTTTTTTTATAATGAACATAGTATAACAATCTAGATATATTAGAAACACTTAGGTTGAGATTTATATACGAAACGTTGACTTTGCTTAGACTTTCAAACATTACTTTAAACACTTTTTCTTGTACTTTGTTATATTGTCTCGACAAAGTGACGACATTGAACCTGGTGGAAAGTATAATGAAGTCCAAGAACGGCAAAGACCGCCAAAGGACTTTGGAAGTCAAAGCTGCTCGCGTCCGTAGTCTTTACCCTAGTTTCCCTACACCTGACTCCTGAGTGGTGCTAAACGAGCAGCAGCGAGGTGGTAGGGCGTCGGTGTCCGTCTTGATCGCGAACACAGTACAAGGGTGTAAAGCCCGTCACAGTGACCAGTTTCGGGATCAACTTGTGTATATCCAGTAGCTCATATACCTAGAGACCTTCAGTCGTGGTATACGAGGGCCGACATGACGATGTAGACTATCAATGGATTTTCATCCTTTGATAGTCGCTTTCGTTTTTGGACTACACTGTATTTACCATCAGGTACTCTGTAGTCACTATGTCGTGCCAGTGTAAAAAAGGACGAATGTATTGGAATTCACCATCGTTATGTCGACCCACACATATCACGACTCCAGGTCTTTAGGTATATGAGTTACAATACATACACAAGCTGATCCCGAAACGCGACCGGCCAAAGCGAGTTACTATGACGGATTTTACACTTGTGTACTGTGGTGATGACACAGTTGCCCAATTGCCCTACCACCTCAAAAAAGTAAGCACCATATCAAAGATAGTTATCGATTTTCTCAACTTGAACTTGATCCTGTGAATACTTAAACTATATTGAAGTTCCTAATGTATGTTCAGTTTTTTTTTCAAAGACGAGCTTATTTTCTGAGCAACGTTTAAGGAACATAATACAATACTTTGCTTAGTAAACAAGTTCATATAACACTTAGTGTAATGTTTATATTTTTATTTATTATACCTATAATTATGGTGTAGCACGATAGGGCTGCTGGCATGACTGCATGCGGCAGTCAAAAGGCCTTTATAAAATTGATTAAAAAAATAAGTTCATCTACCGCAAGTTTTAGTTTTTTTGGTAACCCGGGGAAAACCCATTATGGGCCGTCAGGAGGCAGTGAGGGCCGCCCCCTGGTGTGTCGGGCTTTCTCCGGCAAAACCCCCGGGGTGTTCCTTTTCTCCGTCTAGCCGGGACCGGAGGCACAGTGATGAAATTTCAGTATGACCTTAGTATTCACAATTCCAAGTGAAAAAAATCGGTGATAAACTATATACTTTGACAGTAATTATGATAAAATATATAAATAATATAATTTGTAATGTTTGAGTAAAGTTCAAGCTAAGTCAAAATAACGTCTTTAAATCTTACTTTAAGAGCGGCCGTTATGATGCTGTGGCTCCGGTTACGCCATTCCGAAAGTAATTAACAAAGATTATGGTTCTAAAAGCGGTTTCTCATGTAAATTCGTGTGAAAATTAAGAAACTTGATGTATGGTGGCAATGATACGACGAGGGAGCGTAGGCAGTCATCGCCCCCACGTCGCTTGCGAAAATTTAATGATTTTGTTAATGTGGGTAGACCACGTATGGTCAAAAGTACTTATGAAATTATGTAAAATATATCAATAACACTAGTGACTTCTTAGTTCAAAGTTAAGCCATATTTGGTTGAGAATGATTTCGCAAAAGCAGAAACATAGTTCAACAGATAACTAACGTATAACGAAATTTTATTAATGTATTTTATGGTTAAAGTTTAATTTAAATCGGTTGTATATAAACAGAGATATAGCTTAATCTATTCGTAATTCTCTGGACGTCTGAGTTGTAGTATAAGTAAAACACATAGTATGGTGCTAACAATACAACCCGTCTGATCAGTCTGGCAACAGCAATTTCCTCTTGTTGTGTCGTGACTTGACATTTATTATCACACACGTATTTGAGTATGGGTCATGTACTTATATATATTTAGATTTATAAACTACAACATTTATTACTAAATTTGTTTTCAAATTCGTCCTACACTTAAATATTTTTACAAACATCAAATGAGTACAATTTTTATATTACAATTTTTATTATATTAGAATTAAAATTACATGTAGAAGGTAAGTAATAAAACCGCAATAATAAACACAAATGTAAAAACTGTCATAGTGACTCGTTTTGGGTTCAGCTTATGCACGTACTGTAACTCATATACCTAGGGACCTTCAGCCGTGGCATGTGTGGGCCGACATGACGAAGGCGAATGTCAATGCATTTTCGACCTTTCATAGTCACTGTCATTTTTGGACTACACTGTACTTTTCGTCAGATTTTGCGATTTTTTTTTACGAGGTGGTAGGGCGCCAGTGCCCGTCTGGATCGCGACCACAGTGCATGGGTGTAAAGCCCGTCATAGTGACCAGTTTCGCCTTGTCGCGTTTCGGGATCAGCTTGTGCATATCCAGTAGCTCATATACCTAGAGACCTTCAGTCGTGGTATATGTGGGCCGACATGACGATGTAGACTATCAATGGATTTTCATCCTTTGATAGTTGCTTTCGTTTTTGGACTACACTGTACTTACCATCAGGTACTATGTAGTCACTATGTCGAGCAAGTGTAAAAAAAAAGATGCACGGCAGTTACTTTGTCGAGCTAGTATTAAAAAATGCGATTGTGAGAATAGAAGAAGTCGTGACAAGAAAATATATATATAAAGGTACTAAACCTCTCGATAATAACATATCCTTCTAAGGTTCAGTGAGGGTGTTTTATTGTCTGAAATCAAGTTGTTTATGCTCTATGACGCAATATCCAATGACATCATAGTTATTCTAAAGCCGCTTTTCCACTAAACTATGAGCAATCATTTTGCTGTTATTATTACGGAATAAGGATGAGGTATGTGGCGACCTCTAGTGTCCAGTAGATGAAACACCGTTCGTAATGCCACCTTGTGGTGAATAGCATAACTACAGATACTTGTGGTGTCATCTATTGGAGAACAGAAAGCTATTTTTAGAAGTGTCGCTGCAGCCTAACGTGAACGTTGGAATATACGAAAAAGCTGGAGAATTATCTAAGCTATTAGTGGGATCTACCGCTCCGCAATTAATTCGCTACAGTTTCAAACGCGGTTCTCCACGGAATGCGAAATTAAGCGATCGAAGTGAAACTAAAGTGCGAACTTATTATTGTTTTCTTTTTTTTTTTGTTACTGGGTAAAAGTTCTACATAGGACAATCAGGGTTGCTGTGAGGGCAGCGACCCCTGTGTGTCAGACTCCTACTGACTAAAAACTCTAATCACTCCACCCGGGCCTGGGAAACCAAATTCGTCCAGTCGCCTGGAGAGCGAATAGCCTTTTTGCAATGCCAGCATACTAAAATATGTAGTCGATTATCACAATAATCATGTAAATAATTCTTGACAATATTTACAGTTAAAACACTCTCACGTAAGAAACCCATCATCGGCATACAGGAGTATTAAGCGTACAATTTGCATTAAGTTGCGACCACTTCACCAAGAAGATTGCCAAGTGCGTGATAAAACTACATAATGTAACGTCCTTCAATAAACGAAATCTTACGTCAACATGAATACTCACACTTAGATTCCTCTCGTAATGTAAAGTGACTTGCGTTTGTAAACTTATTGTACTTCTTTTACATCATTTCAAGTTTTTTTCTTGTCGGTGGCCATAGAATTAGTAAATATAATATACGTAATTAGTGAGCAGTGACACATTAGTGGTTGTATACATTTTGTGCTTATATGGCGTGCCCAACGTGACCAGTAGCGCAGCTGATCACCATTCTCAGGGGAAATACACATAAGATCTTTATTATATGCCATGTAGGAGCATAAGTTCCTTAAAGCCATACTTAATCTAAAAAAAAAACCGCTAAGTTCGTACCAGGATTCGAACTTTGGACCATTTACGTCACCGCGCTTTGTCCCTTATGTACTAAGCCAGTACAGCCACAAAAAATAAATGCAGGTATAGGAAATATACAGGTACAGAAAAATAATACTTTAAAATAATAATTTATTTGGAGCATAACATAATGTAAATATATATAACTCAAAGGTGACTGACTGGCTGACTGACTGACTAGTGATCTATCAACGCACATCCCAAACCACTGGACGGATCGAGCTGGAATTTGGCATGCAGGTAGATGTTATGACGTAGACATCCGCTAAGAAAGGATTTTGATGAATTCCACCCCCAAGGGGATAAAATTGGGGATGAAAATTTGTATAAATCTTCTCAGATTTTCGACTATAATATAATATAATAGCTTGATAGTTTTAGCGCCTAATGACAGATTAGGCCCTAATTTTTTAAACACGCTAAACAAAAGTAAAGCCACAAAAACTATATCTAATTAATTATAATACTTCTTAACGCGAGCGAAGCCGCTGGTAAAAGCGGGTTTTATCAAATAATCTTTTAGGTGGGAAAATATCTTGTGGTGTGAAAGACTCTAATAAACATAATTTTAAACAACCAGGAAAGATCTTGTTAAAGTCTTGGCAGAATACTGTAAGAACCAGTTAAGTTAATATATGCTATTTAAGTTAATGATTTGTGGTTTGCAAGGATGTTTAAGGCGACGGTTGTGAATACGGACGAGTTATTTTAACGTGTGACATCATCAATTCTCATCAAACATTCTCAAGTTCGTATATTAATGCATCGATTTATTAGCATTATTTTATTTATTAGTTCTAAACATAGATGGGCGAAATGTAATCAGATTAACGAACGATTACGATTACATTTTGCGTTTTTCAACATTAATATGAGTGCATTTTGCTCATCTATGTTTTAAATCCTACGAAATCCTCATACGCATACATATTTATGACTCCTTAATGTTTTGAAGGGATTTAATCCTGATTCCTAATAAAATTAAAATTACGCTGACATTTTGTAATCGTTAATCATTAATTAGATTACATTTAGCTCATCTCTGGTTCTAAATTACAACGCAGAATAAAAAACAAAATAAAAACTACGAAGCCAAATGTAACTCTTACGAGCAGTCAATGAATTCGGAGCAAACAATTCTACAGGCATAGGCGATTTAATTGAATTAATATGATTCGCTTAAATCAATTATATAACAATGTAAAAATATATATTGATAACGATCTAATTTAAAAAAAAATTGTTTTACTTCAGTGAAAGGTTTAGGAGCGTTGAGGCATATATGCCCTGTATGTCACGAGGCAAACTATACATCAATTTAGGTAAGATGTATTGATGGAATCTCATGCCATTGTAGGTAAACGAAACTTGTCTATTGTACTTTTATATTAATGTGTTTGGGTGTACTACACTTTGGAATAGCCGTTGTTAATTACCTTCCTTTGTCAACGATTTCTAAAGCGTAAGACCTTTTTAGCAAGTACGCAATAGTTAATCTTTCACGGTGACCAATTGTTATGTGTAAAACAATTTATATGTGTAGTTTGCGGCCAACGCACCTGCGAAGCTAAGCCAAAGCTGAGAGAAAAAGATACTCGGCAAGACAGTACGTTTGAAGCTAGCAACGAGTCGACACTGAACTTCATCAAAGTTCCATCGAATGCGACATCAATACCGAACGATATAATCATTCCCAAACCGTATATATTGTTGTGTTTCGATAGCAGAAATCATATTTTGCACTCGAGTGTACGTAAATTGACAGGCCGTTCTTTTTTAGTTTGATTGGTTATTCAAAGGTACTCTTTTACGAGTATATTGATAACTTTAGTAAATTTTGTATACGCATTAAGTTACAATGTATAAATAAATTGGGATAATTAACTGTGTATTTTATTTTTATGTTTTTGAGAACTATATTTTAAATAAATCTAATTTGCAGTTGTTATATGTTTTCAAATAATTAAATTTAAATAGATTTATTTATTATAATATTTACTTCATAGCATATTTCCTTAAAATTAATTATATAAGATATAAACTACAACGGCAGTTACGCTTACAAATTATAAGGAGCCATTAAACGAAGTAAATTGATATGAAGCTAAATTAATTAAAATATAAAAAGATAAGGAAAATAATGCTTCATTTATTTATTTGTTTTTTTTTCCCTCTACTTAAGCAGAAAAGTTTGTTGTGGGTCATGAATACAGTGTGTTTTGAAAACCCTGTCCGACCCGAAAAATATATTATTTATGAACATTAAAAAGTTATTTTCATATAAAATTGAACTGTTTAACATGAAATCTATGTATATGCTAATTACAAAAATCTGTTTAAAGACTAATCAAACGATTAAATCGATAAACGGTGCTTGGTATCAAGGGGAATCATGACCTTTTTGACGCCATGTCTTGCTTGCATGATCGTAAGCTTTCCTTTTTATATTGTTCAAGGGCTAAGCACGCTCCCAGTGTTGCCATGTAAGGTTGCTCCATTTCATAATTTTTTGTCTTATTCGGATTTTTTATGCTCTCTAACAAGAAACGATAACTTAAAGAGAATCTAATGTCGATATCGTATAATGCTTTCACGGGTCAGACAGCGTTTTTATAACATACTGTATTTGTAACTTTTTGACAGTGTTTTTATAATAGGCTGGCTATGTTATTATATTGCATTTTAAGGTCAGCTCAGTCTAAAAATCGACCGCAAATATCGAGAAATGAGAATCTGTTCGTTCAGAGTTTTTGTGATTCTGCTTGCTCAATGGCTTGATAGTCCGCTATCACACTCGATGAAAATTATTCGAAAATTATTGACATGATTGAATGTACGGTGGTCTTTATATCAATCAGGCATCAGACGCTGGTGACTACAACCGACCTCGCTCCGAGGACGAACGCCTGCGTGTTACCATACAAGTTTGTACAAAACAATTTACGTCTTATCCTCAATGTCATAAGATTCCATTTATCTTGTAAATCGTTATAACGTTTTGCAATACAAACATATTTAGATTTGCGTGTTTTGAAGTCTTTAAAGTTTTGAGATTAGACAGGATTTTTTATTGATACTATGTATTTGTATTACTGTAATTGTTATGAAGAGGATTATTAACTGTAAATAAATATTATTTTAACGTCACGCTATATCCCTTGCAGGGTCAGCAGAGATACATCACAGGCTGTATCAACTTTGCGCTTATATGTCGTGCCCAATGTGACCAGTGGCACATCTTATCACTATTCTCAGGCCATTAATGTATTGTACTCGTAATAATCACTTTACAGCACATTTAGATAAAATTAATTATACTTGAAATTAAAAAAAATAACTAGAGCCAGTTGTGAGGTAACACTTACATATTCCACTCCGACGCAGCCTTGAGTTTCTTTCGGCGTTTCTTCTCAAGGTAGTCGCTTCCGAAACGCTGGTAGATCACTGTTAGGTTCGTTTTTCAAGTGGCCGGCCGCCCAAGTCGAGGTCCGTACCCACTGGGGTGCCCTTGCGTAGCCGCCCAACCCATAAATTTCGCTGGCTGAGCGCCCTCTGCGTTCGCCCACCAAGCCCGGTTTTGTTGTGAAGGTCTTTCCCATGCCACCAACGTAGGACACGCCGAAAAAAAAACTTACATATTACTATTTGTAAGTTTGTTTTGGGTCGTTCTATAGTATGCGAGTGGACTAATGAGTGTTGTGTTTGTATGTATATGTGTGTGTGTGCGTTTATTTCAGTGTTGCATGTGATTTATTTAACAGCAGTTTATACAAAATATTCAAAGAACCATTAAGTAATTATCCAATAACTAATTAACAACAGAAAGCATTAAAGTAGGAAATGCGGTGGAGATGCGATCTCTTCGTTCTATATGCGGAGAAACGCTCACGGATCGCGTTAGAAACTAAGAGATACACAGAATTATTGGTTTGAAAGATAGCGTCATCGACAGCATGTTTAAAAGCATGCTTTGATGGTTCTGGCACATGGAGAGGATGAATGATGAAAGTGTGACAAAAATGTGGAGTGGAACAGGCGAGGCCGACCGGGAGTTACTCATACAGATCAAATAAAAAGAGTTCTGATGGAGGGTAATGTCAAAAGTATGCGGAATCGGCGAGAGTACATGAAGAGACTAATGAATGTTAAGGAAGCGAAAGATATTAGTGTTCTACTCTCTCTGTCTACCCCAATAGCAATTCAGCGTGATGAGAGATTAATTACAGGACTTGAAATAGTCTTAAATTACTTATGAAATCATGTTTGCTGCACTAATTAAATATAATTATGTTCGTATAAGCTTTATAATTTCCGAAATATCGATGTGATTTGTCGGAATTAAGTCAAAGTTTGCTAACACTTCTACGAATCTGTCGCATTACAAATGGACAGATTCTGACGCAAGGTCATATCGATTTCGGAGTCGATATTACTCATTCATTTGTGGTTGTGGTGGAATGCAAGTAGTAAAAGTTTCGTATCCAAGCATGTACCTCTGGGATACTCCAGAATACGTACGGATTTAAGCACCATATATTCACCGGAGAAGGAAGACATCGTGAGAAAGCCCACGTTAGCATCTAATAAAAAACGTCATGTGTAAACCTTGAGAACGGCGATCAGCTGCGCTACTGGTCACATTGGGCACGACATACAAGCACAAGGTGGATACAGCCACTAATGCATCTCTGCTCACCCCGAAAGGGATATACCATGAAGATATCTTTATCCCGGTATATCTGATTAAATATGTTAGCGGCCTAAGGCGGTTTTTAGTAACTATTATAACTAAAACCACCGGGGTGTTCTTTCTATTCATCTGTCGGAGCCAAGGGTACGGCCATGTCCACTTCCTCAGCTCCCGGTAAATCCATTTTCGATCCTGTGACATTCGCATCCAGCCACGCCCCACGACCTTCACAATATCGCCAATCCATCACGCCGCTGGAGGTTTTACTTTCGGCGTACCCAGTCAGGCCATTAATTGCTTATAACATAATACATAATAACACAATAAGCTTGCTAAGGTAAAATACATAATATTTTGTGTACATCTGTTAAATGTTACATAATGTGAACAATTGACACAGGTAGAGGTCGCGTCGCTTGTGAATCGAGAAAGGTCACGATGCGTTTCCAGTATAAATTGATCTCTCCTATAATCTTTTGATTTCAAAGCGATGATATGATAGATCAATCTATATATATATATATATATATATATATATATATATACAACGATACTGGTAACTAACGCAAAACCTCTTAAGGGTGAGTTTGGTACATCAAGACTAACAACTTTCGTTTTATGACTTTTGCCAAAACTTGACACATAATTTAGATATATATTTTTTAGTTTTAGTGGGGATGTCTATCAATCGTTAGCTCTATGTTTTAAGTTTAGTCTTTCCTAGTGTTAAGAATGTCAGAACTGCAAATTTGATTTATTTATTTTTTGTATAGGGAAAAAGAGATTGAATTAGAAAAAGTCGTAAAACAAAAGTTGTCAGTCTTGATATACCAAAGTCAGCCTCAAGAGGTTTTGCGTTATTTACCTGTATCCGTGTATATATATATATATATATATATATGTGTATATACATATTGATTCAATAGAGTGATCCTGATGTGACTAAGCATCTTGAGTATGTAGTTAACGTCTCCTATAGGATAACTTCAACACAATAAGCCTTGTTATTGCGTTACCGAATAAGGACATTATATCGAGGGGTGAAAGGCTATTTGGTTTAAGCGAATTTTTTTTATGACATAGTAATATATATTTTCGGAATCAGCGTTTTTTACCGATTCCAAATATATATATATTACTGTATCACCAAAAATGTCGCTTAAACCAAATAGCCTTTCCCCCCTCGATATTATTATACATTCCCCTTATGAAGAACTCCGTGTTGCAGCTGTGGAGCTTGCAGCCCTTTTTTTACCAGGGCTCATCCATTATAGGATTTTCCGGTGGCCATGAGGGTGACGGCCAGGGTTGAGCCAGTCTCCGACTGACTAAAACCCCTGGGTATTCCAATCGCGCCGCGGAAACTGGCCGTAAGAGCGAACAAGGCAATCAGCCTCGGTGCCCGCACGAGGACGGCCTTCTCAGGCTTCATTAAATTATGGAGGGTGGGTTGTGTTGACCACCTTCAGAACACCATAATAATAAACTGTGTGTGCGAACATTCACACAGACTTCCTCATGCTTGGACAGTACCCCCCCTCAAGTATTATTGTCCAGTACCTGCAGCCCTGGACTAGATCAATGAGTCTTATTGTCCGGAAAATAAAATATCAAAATTATTCTAATACCGACAATTTTTGAATCTTCACTTATTTAATTTTTTCACGTATTTACAATTTTATTATTTGTACTTGTTAATATTGGTTCAATCCAATGACAATTGTACAAGGTTTCAAGGTCAATACGAAAATAAAATCGAATGTTTTCTCGTATTAGACAACCCATAACTAGATATTACATTACTCTTTCACACTTGGCTTATTTTAAACCTTATACGCATACGAATAAAGTAAAATTTTCAATAACAGATTTAAAACAAATTGAAATGTTTGTTAGTGTTACATACAATTTTACATAGTCAAGTTGTAAGCGAATTTTGACTTTATACCTTAGAACTAAAGTCGATATTTGTGTAGTCAAAAATGAAAAAGAGTTTAGTTATTTGGAAATGACTTCGCACACTTGCCGACTCCCATTGTTCCATGGGAACATTAGGAAACTGAGGCTAGTTTTGAAATAAACACTGTTTTTATCAAGACAACATTAGTACATCGTTTTACTATTTTATTACATTTAATTATTCGCTTTTTTAATCTTAATTGTCTCAAATAATTATATTACTCTACCACCTAGTTTAGTACGTGAAGATTTATAAAGAAAATGTTTTAAAAAAGGACATAATTGAAATACAATAACTGGCGATGTTCAGATTTTTGTGCCATACAAAATAATAATTTCATACGAAACAATTAATTTCTTAAAAAAACTTTTGAGCAATTCTTTAACCTTTTGTCTCAAGTTACCGTTTCATCAAAATTTTAAGTATTAAAATTTTAATTTTAAACAAAAAGCTAAAGCTTCCTAAAACACACTTCAGACCATGGCAATTGTAATCGGCCAGAACCTGAAACGTGCCTTAAGACTATATGATATAGAATTACTAAAATCAGACGTATTTTTTGAGTAAAGAGGAAGGTGTTTCAGCAGTTTTTCTGTGTCGAAAATACCCAAATGTGACACTTGACGGTATTTTTATTTTAATTTGCTACTTTAACTGACGTTTTCTGCATTTTCCTTGTAGTCTTCTATTTCTACTAAATAAAAAGGTCGATGATTATAATATTAGAAGTATATCTGAGGACCTTAATGGCAAATAAGCGTGAAGAAAGACGGTTAAGTTGCACGCGCAGTCGTGTGCATCGACAATGACCTTAGAAAACAACCACTGATATGTACAGGCTGTCCCGCAACGCAACGTCAAGTTGGAAATATAATATAATGTTTATAAAATGCCACCCACACCTGAATTTTGCTTAACGAGAAGTTGAGAATTCGACAAACTATTTTTTTTGCATTTTATAATAAAAATAGTTAAAAAAAACTCTTCTTTGCCGTGTTTTATGGTCTTCCTGCCGGTGAGTTCTCTTCCTCCTATGATATTGAATTATAATAATAATAAAGCATCAAGCTATATCTCTTTCGCAGTAAGCAGAGATACATTTTTAGCTGTATCCACTTTGCGTTTATATTTAATACGTATGCTAATTTTTTATCTTCTATGTATATATATATTGTTCTGACTGATATTTACAAAGCTACTGAAGATGGAAACTCGAAATTTTAGACCATATTTAATCAGTTCTTATAAGCTTCAGCATTATATTTGTATAGTATTTTTCTGATCTCTTATAATTAAAAACCTTATCCATTCAAAGCAAAGCCAAATGTATAATTTAGTCTATAAGAATATAAAAGAGCATTTATAATCAAAAAGCATCGCATTCCCAAACACCGTTATATGCAAGAGGCCGTGCATTTTTATGGCAGTTTTTTGACGCAAAAATTCAAGCACTTCAGATAAGATCGTTTTCCCAAAGACCGTGCAGTGTTTTTTAAATATAAAAATTTAGTATTTTCTAGAATCATGATTTTTATTATAAGGCATAAGACTTCAATCATGATTTTGCAACTTGTCAAAAATAATAGCGTTTCGAACTATTGCGTACATGCAATATTAGTACCATAGATGGGCAAAATGTAATCAGATTAATGAAAAAATATTATGATTACATTTTGCGTTTTCCATCATTAATATGACTGCATTTTGCTCATCTATGTTTTAAACACTACGGAATCCTCAATTGCATACACATTTATGACTACTTAAAGACAAAATTGTAAAGGTTTTGCGTGTAAATTGCGTCTGGGTGAAGCCAGCGTGAATTAGCTAATATATCTATGTCTATGTACATTAAAAAAATGTAGCGCCAGTATGTTTCACGAAACGTGTTTAATGGCCGCCCTAGATATCTCCAAGCTCCGATAAGCCTTCATTACCGACACACATAAAACCTGCAGCGTTATGTAACGCCATGTGTTTATGCCTCAGCGACCCACTTTCCTATAAATTACTTGTAATTATTAACATTTAAGAGATAAGGTGCCATCGCAGTGTTGCAAGATCTTCCGGACATCGCATTCTCTTACCTTTTATATAGATATTTTTTAACAAAGTTTAAGGGCCGTTACACACAGCATTCGTTCCGTAACTGTGAAAATATTAGCCTGAAAAACTCAGACTAAGTTTGGATACTGTATTTCACTCTAGCTTTAATCAGAATCCGTGAAAATATAGATCTAGAAGCTCTTTAGAAATAGTAGCGTTCATTCCATAAATGCATGAAAGCATTGCATGCCCTTACGATAAATAAGAATGGAATAAATTGCTTTAATTTAAACAAAAAAAAGGATCCCTTTTTTTTTGTTCACCCGGGGGAAATCCTCATAGGATCGTCAAGGGGTGGTGAGGGCCACCCCCGGTATGCCGGACTTTTACCGACTAAAACCCCCGGGGTGCTCCTTCAATCGCGTCTGCTCCAGCCCCCGGGCACACCGAGGACCTCCAAGAGGGCTGGTGCGCGATCCGCCCTTTTTTTTTTTTTTTTTTTTTTATACCGACTCGACACAGTGACTGCACCATACCTGATGATAAGCATGGTACAGTCCAAAAAACGCCAACGACTATCGAAAGGTAACAAAAAACCCATCGGTAGTCGCAGCGATCATGCCAGCCTGCACAAATATCTCTTCACGCTACGTTTAAAAGATCCCATATCATAGGATGGAGGGAACACGCTCGTCGGAAGACCATTCCACAGCCCAACGACACGGCAAAAGAAGGAGTTAGGGCTTCTCCACAGTCGGGAGGGTCTAAGGTCCCTCTACCACCGCCTAGTGGTGCGCGGAAGCACGCACGACACCACTGGAGCTTAAAAGTCAGGCAACGGCCCCCTCAGGCTCGTTGCTCCCCTCGAGGCGAAACTGCCAAGCAGCGACTTAGGTATCGCCGCTGGCTTAGCCTCTCTTTCTACGGGCTCCACGCGCGCCTGTGACGGTGGAGTAATATTATACTTATTATCATTATATAATATTCACAATAATTATGTGCATCTTTCTACCCTGTCTAAATACCCTATGCACATCACTGTTTAGAAGTACCACACAGCGCCATATCTTTACAAAAGGAAATTGTACATAGTTCAGACTCAGTTCAAACGCAGTACACGTGTATTAATAGAATAATACTATAGCCAATTCGAACTGATAAGATTCGAAAGATAAAAAATTATCTGGGGCATATCATGACATACAACACAGAAAAATAAGTTAATCAAGGTAGAAAACAGCCGGGCAGTAGACTTGAGGTAGTTTGCTGCCCAGATGAGGGAGTCGGCGCGCAGTGTCCGGTGCGTGCTGTCACCCGACAGCGCTGCGCAGTCACATTTCGATACGAATAGATACAGAGGTATACGTCACGGCCGGACAGCCGCCGCCGAGCAGCAATTGCCGCAGTCCGAATCGCACCTTAAGTTAATATGTTATTCACTAACGGATGTTGTTTCACAAAGAACCTTTTTTGTAAGATTTGGCTGTTAATTTAACAAACGCTCTGTTTTTATATCTCAAATTAAAGAACACACTGGCGTGTGTCGTGAGTACCCGGAAGAACAGTCAAGGTCCGCGGAGCGTGACATTAAAACGAAGATAACTCACTTTAGCTATTTCTAGCTATTGCTAGTTATTTAAGTTTATTTATTTGACGTCAGATATACTTAGGTTGACATTTATGAACTCTGACTTATAAAATAAGATCGTATTTGATTAAAAAAATCTGAATACATAATAGAAATTACCACTCCGAAATAGCCTTGAGTTTCTTTAAACATTTTTTCTCGATATAGTCCCTTCCAAAGCGCTAGAACATCATCGTTAGCAGAGATGGGCAAATTGTAATCTGATTAATGATGAACGATTACAAAATGTAGTTGTAATTTTAATTTTCTTGCTCTGTAATCATGATTAAATCCATTTAAAACATTAAGGAATCACAAATGTGTATACAATCTAGGATACTGTAGTGTTTAAAACATAGATGAGCAAAATGCAGTCATATTAATGGTAAGAAATGTAAAATGTAATCGAAATCATTTCTATTAATCTGATTACATTTTGCCCATCTATGATCGATAGGTACGTCTCTTGCCTGGTCGTCCAAGTCAAAGTTCGTATCCATAGAAGTGCCCTTGCGTTTCCGCCCAACCCATAACTCGCTAGCTGAGCATCTTAAGTACGCGCCCTGTCAAGTGAAATTCTAAAAACATTTGAATGTAACCTAAATATTCGCAAAACTAAGTTCAAATTAAAGAAATTATTGACTTAACGAATATTTTGACATTAATTAAATAATATAATTTGTAATGCCTGAGTAAATTGTAAGCTAAATTAGAGCTGCATCTATATATATTAATATATTTTAAATTAACTCTTAAAAAGCAATAGAGATAATAGGGTGACATTTTTTTTTGTAACCCGGTGGAAATCCCTAACGGACCTCGGGGAGAGGTGAGGGCCACCCCCCGGTGTGTCGGGCTTGCACCGACTAAAACTCCCGGGGTGTTCCACCTTCCGCCTACTGGCATCGAGGGCACGACTGGGGTCTCATCCTCAATGACCGGCTGGGCGTGCGGCCATGAGTAGGCCTCTACTCGTTTAGGGAGGGATGGTGTATAGAGCCACCCCTCTCGTGCCTATGTGTTGTAGAGCGGCACGCGGGAACACATCGCGCGCCGCTTGCACCCTTGTTGGACGACACACTCCCTCAAGCGTGCCGCCCGGTGTCGCCGCTAGAGTCGGACGTTCCTGAGGAACGCCGCTCTGCGACACCCTGTTCTTTTAGGCCCACGGGCAGGCGGGGACGACGCTGCCAAAGATGTTGTAGCCAGCGCCTCCCGGTCCTGCTCCGCCGCCTCCTTCCTAGCTAGCACGTCCTCGGCGAACCGCAGGACCACCCTCCATCCACTTCGCTGCCGACCATTAGTGAAACCAATGTCGGCAGCGACAGGTCTCCACCCACCACTCTCTCCAGCTCGGCCCGTAGATAATAGGGTGACAGCCCCAACCGTGTCGAGACCACAGTAACTAAATGCAAAAGCTGTCAATGGAATCCTACTTGGCGGTCGCTTCCATTTTCCTATTACACTGTATTTTTATTAAGTGCGGTGTTACCACTTTGTCAAAGCACTAAAAATATGGTTTCGAAACAATATAACATTAACTGTTATTATCTTTAACTACTAATTATACTTATTTTATATCTACCAGTGCATATTACAGTCATTAGCGTTCATTTCATAGAAGTATAAAAGCTTTGCTTACTCTTACAATGAATAAGTCTGGATTAAGTTAGTAAAATATAATATAAAAAAAGAAACATTCGGATTCTTACATATTCTATTTTCATATTGTCTATATGTATAAATTATGTAATATATTTGTCTAGGACTCATAGTATAAGCGCAGGCTTAGTTTAAAACTGTCAATTTGTAATTGTACGAACATATTGTCATTGAAATTTATTGCGCAAACTCTGCTTACCTTATCGAAATACCCTATGCCCGCCACTGTACACTGATAAGTTTTTTTTGTGTTTTACTGATCAATAAATGTTACAAATATATTCCGCAAAAAATACGAGATGCACCTTTAAAGGCTAAATGAATATAAATACATATTACCTTCTAATTAAAATTGCCAAATTGTTCAACTTAATTTTAATTACTCGCAAAGTGTGCTAATACTTTGAAATATAAATAAATAAATAAAGGCATTGACATTTGAAGGTCGTAAGAGCACAAAGTATTAGTAAAACATATATTTTATTGAACAGCCTTACTGCGCGCGTTTTTGTCCGCGCGGGATGTCCGATTTGCGAAAAACGAGATAATAAAAATACTAGCTGACCTGACGCACTTCATACCGCCTATTAGTCAATAAATGTCGTCGTTAAGCTTAACCTACGGTCCTTCTCCCTCGCCAGTCTCATTCCCTTCCCCATTTCCCCTCACCTACTTTCTATAGAACCTTTTTTTTTGTTAACCCGGTGGAAATCCCTGCGGACCGTCAGGGGAGCGGTGAGGGCCGCTCCCCCGGTGTGTCGGATCTGCCCCGACTAACACCACCGGGGTGTTCCTTCTCCCGTCTGCCGGATGCTAAAGGCAAAGCCGAGCCATCTTCCTCGACATCCGGCGACGTCCGGCCTTTTGCAGGCCTCATCTACTTTCTATAGAACCTAACCTAACTAATAAAGAAATCATTTCCTCGTAATAAATTACATTGACCCAGCTTCTTCAAGTTTTATTTGCGAAAGAAGTCAATCTGTATCCGTCTTCAAGGATGTCGCTGAATGTCCAGGGTGGTTATACGCCCCCAGTCCCTTTCGGCGGCGTTCCTCTGCTTCATCACAGACTTCTTTATTAACTTTATAATAAAATAATTGAACCACAAACAATTTTGTAATATTAGAAGATTGATGGATTTTATATGAAAATTAATAAAAACATAATTGCCAATCATCTATTTAATTACAAATGCTAACTGTTTAATTAACCAAAAAATAGACAAAAATAAAAAAAAACTAATTTGAATACAAATAAACAACGACTTTGTATAATTTACATCTGTATATAGTAAAGAAGTGATTTGTTTATTTTTATTCCAACTCGGCACTGTTACTGCACCGTATCTGATGAAAAGTACTGTGCAATCAGAGATGGGCAAAAATGTAATCTGATTAATGATCAACGAATACAAAATGTAGTCGTAATTTTAATTTTCTTGCTCTGTAATCATGATTAAATCCTTTTAAAGCATTAAGAAATCAGAAATATGTATACAATCTGGGATTTTGTAGTGTTTAAAACATAAATGAGCAAAATGCAGTCATATTAATGGTAAAAAAACGTAAAATGTAATCGTTAATCATTTTCATTAATCTGATTACATTTTGTCCATCTATGTGTGCAATTTAAAAAGAGAATACGAATATCGTAAACTAACTGTTACAGTTACGGCGATCATGCCGGCCTACAAGTATCTCATCAGGAAACCATTATCATAAAGCCTTAGGAACACGCTCGTTGGAAAACTATTCCACAATCTAAAGCCCCAGTAAAGGTAAAAGTTAGAGAACTTCTTAGTTCTAGCTGAATTCAATGTCACTGTAAGAAGCAGTCTGTCTTTTCACTAAGTAATAACAGTCTATAATAATTTAATATATCGTCATGCTACATCCCTTTCGGGGCGGGCAGAGATACATTAGTGGATATTTTTTTATTTTTTACACTGGCTCGACATAGTGACTACAGAGTACCTAATGGTAAGTACAGTGTAGTCCAAAAACGAAAGCGACTATCAAAGGATAAAAATCCATTGATAGTCTACATCGTCATGTCGGCCCACAAATACCACGACTGAAGGTCTCCACAAAAATAGGTCTGAAGTAGGGATGTAATGGAGGCAGTTTTATCGGAACCGAAGTCGGAGTCGGAGTTTTTAAATTTGATTTATCGGAGTCGGATTCGGAGTCGGAATCGGAGTCGGAGGCAACGTCAGTCACAAGTGACGGCAGAATAAAATAGTTTTATTAAGGGACAAATATAAACATTATTCAGTGAACCTTTTTAATTAGAAAGTGATAAATTTACAAATACACAGACAATAAAAATTGCTGTTTCTTATTAACATTTTCATAGTACTGTGAGAAAGCGATTACTTTAGCTACTGGTCGCGTAGTCCACGACATTTAAGCGCAAAGTGGATAAAACCACTATTGTATGTCTGCTCACATAGCGTGATAGCGTGAAGATATGTTATTTATTATATCTTAAATTTAATCCCATTTTAATATGGTGCAGGATTGATACATGTCTTCGAAAGTATAAGCCAGAACTTTTGAATTGACAACAGCATAATCCATTTCCCTCTACATCTCCCTCGTGTGTAGAACAGATGTTGAGAATCGAGACTGTTTCCAAGCGTATATCAGGTTTTTTTTTTGATAGCCCGGGGATATTGTTGACGGACCTCAGGGAGCTTTTTGGTTGTCGGACTTGAACCGACTAAAACCCCTGGGGTCACACAGCGCTCTCGCCTGGATAAGTTGGGCGGCACGCTCCCTCAAGTACAACACAACCCAACACAACACAACACAACACAACACAACATAACACAACACAACACAACACAACACAACACAACACAACACAACCTAACACAACACAACACAACACAACCCAACACAACACAACACAACACAACCTAACTTGGGCAAATAAAAGCTGATATTCACAAAATGTTGGATATATCAGAAACCGTTATCCTCCAGTGAACATTGTCCAGTGAACAAATTAAATCAAATTTGCTGCAGGGTTGTTTTTGTGTTAATTTCTATTTTACTTAATTTAATGTAAATGTAAAATAAAAAAACCTTTTAGTAATAAATTTAAATGTACATTTAGTTTTTAATTTAATAATTTAATCATATTTTTTTAATCTAAATTTTAAAAAATGTCTTCTACAAATTAAGTAGCACTGATTGTTTGATTAATTGATATTATGTTTCAACAACATATAAAGTAAAATCAAATGAATTGACTGCAGCAGTGGTGGTGACCTCCGATGAATACCTCTGATTAAAAAGTTTCGGAACCAAAGTCGGAACCGAAGGTGTAATAACGATCGGAAGTTCCGACTTATCGGAGTCGGAGTCGAAGCTCCGTAACATCCCTGGTCTGAAGGTCTGGTGGTCTGATATATCCACTTTTCCCTTATATGTCGAGCTCAACGTAACTGCACAGCTGATCGCCGTTCTCAGAGCAATTGCACGTGGCATTTCTATTAGTGTCTTGTGAGTTTCCTCACGATGTTTGCCTTTACTCTATTCACCGTGAAAGGGAAATAGCATTACGATATATTATATCGAGGGGTGAAAGGCTATTTGGTTTAAGCGACATATTTTGGTGATAGTAATATATATTTTCGGAATCAGCGTTTTTTACCGATTCCGAAAATATATCGAGGGGTGAAAGGCTATTTGGCTTAAGCGAGATTTTTTGGTGATATAGTAATATATATTTATGGAATTGGTAAAAAACGGTGATTTCAAAAACATATTTATTACTATATCACCCAAAAATGTCGCTTAAACCAAATAGCCTTTCACCAGACGATATTATTATTACTTATCATATTACATAATATTAAATTTTAGATTCCGCCTTTATGCTTTTGAATAATTTTAATTATCTAGCTCTCTAATATTTATGAGTGACAGTATTTTTATAGAAAAATAATGCGGATGCAGAAGCTTATAGAAATTAATAAGTAAAATGAAACTGAACTTGGTCTTAGTGAATGGAAAGCAAGTAAGTATTATTTATCCCTTACGCAATAACACAGTTGAACGCGAGCTTTCGCCGTCTGTAATGAGTCAAATTACTCAATACACACTTTTGTAATTTTAACTGTATTTTTTATATTAGCTTAGTAAAGTGACTACGGTGCACCTAAATTAAGCAAACAATAAGAAAAGGTAAAGTCTGACAGTATACTACGATTAATATAACGTAATATGATTTAATCACTTTGCGGAGTTTAAATAAAAAATGCTACTTACGTAATTCTTCTGCATATCGATTTATTATAATTTCGATCTAAAGATTTATTATAATTTACCGCAATTCATTTTCTAATAAATGCTAAACACGTTTTAATGAAAGTGAAATGATAATTATATCAAATCCCAGCTGAGACCACATTCCGCTACTTGCCATAGGTTACGTATAGATACATTAATATTTTCCACATCTTATACATGTATTTATTTGAATGATTCACGAGCAGAAATTGACTTTTAGGTGCACCATATTTTTGCATTACTTATTTATAAGTTTTTACCTCTTATTTGATCAGGAATAGATTCGAATTCGATTAGGTCTTCTAGTACCGGTATTATCGGGCAGTAGGCTTAAAGGAGCCTGGTATCTGGATGAGATGGTGGCGGCACGCATTGTCCAGCGCTCCGCCTGAGAAAGGTGAGAAATAGGCTCTTTACCCCCATTTCTCCCAGAGGAGAAGTCCAAACAAGTTATTATTACTGGGAGAATAAAGATTCCCAGGCCCGGGTAGTGATTTAAGGGACGCCCTGGGGGTTTTTGGTCAGTAGGAGTCTGACACACCGAGGTCGCTGCCTTCACAGCAGCCCTGATGGTTTTATGTAGGATTTTCCCACAGGTTACTAAAAAAGGTCTCCTATGTATGCTTACGAGTAAATTGTCGTATGAATGCTACGCGAATAGAGCATTAATAGTCTTGGAAATCTCTTTGCGTCAGGGCTTAAAAATAGCCAAAATAATGTTCTTATTTTTGCAACTAAATTGAAGCCCGTAAACGTGTTTAAAATATATGTCAATGCATTACATTCGCTTGTACAAACAGTGTTTACGGCTCGACTACATATAACACGAAAGTGGGGCGCACTTGTGTGTGATCAGTTTTAATATTGCAACACCTAGTTACTATTTATCCATAGGTATTGACAATAAATAATGACTAAGAGTGCCTTCAGATTAGATGCTCAATGAAGTGTAGCGGCTATGTCGGTGAATCGAGACTTTGTCCGTGTCACGCCATTGTCGAATCCGGCGCGTGTCCATCAAATTTTTAAAACGCAACTGTTTTTTACAAATGTATATGGATCTATGAAAGGATACAATAAGAATTCTAATGCTTTTTTAATTTTTATTAATTTTATTTTATTTTACATAAACATGGGTAACATTAGACAAGAAAACAAAAGGATCATGGTACTTAAATAGAACATATAAATGCCCCCACAATTATAGGGCACTACAGCATGCACAGTGATTAATATATAAAGCTAGTTTACATTAAAGAATAATAATAAAATTCCAAAAAAAGAAAAAAGGTATACATACATATATAGAAACAACACAAAAGGATAATATTGTAGATTGTATAAGTAACAACTAATGATGAATTCAATAAAAATATAATAAAACAAAATGACTAAAGTATTTCTGCTTAACCTAAAAAGGATTTATTGGTTTTACTATACCCGCACTGAAAAATTCGCGTCTTCGTTTATAATGCGAACAGCAATTTAGTGGAATGAACACCTCGGGTTCATTTTCCCTCATTCTTGAAATTTGGAGATCTTTAAAATAAGAGTGAACACATTTATTTATTTATTTATTCACAAATCTACAGTATATAATTGTATAATTTAATACAGGAAAACGAAAAAAAATCGGATTAACCAAGATGATTTGTGTAACAAGGTTATATGAGAGCACTAGCTGATTCGGCAAACATTGTTTTGCTATATAAGTTATTGTAATATCTTCTAAGATGTTCATTGAAATTAAGTGATGTCAAAGACAATTTTGTTCACAATTAAATACTTTTAATCAATAACACATTTATTTGGATAAAGATTAATATTATTACGTTGATACAACTCTTAACAAATAATGCATTAATTTCGACCAAATTTGATTACCATAAAAACGGTTCTAGTGAGTTAATCTTAAAAGATAGACATATACTATCGGCGACATTTTTTTAGATCATTTTAAGAGGAATAACTCTGTCATAGATATATTTTTGGTATCTTGAACCGTTTTCGCAGCGCACGCAATGGAAGTACCCAAGGATGAATAATTTTCCCCGTTTTTTCACATTTTCCATTATTTCTTCGCTCCTAATAGTTGCATCATGATGTTATATAGCCTAAAGCCTTCCTCGATAAATAGTCTATTCAACACAAAAATAATTTTCCAATTCGAACCAGTAGTTCCTGAGATTAGCGCGTTCAAACAAACAAACAAACAAACTCTTCAGCTTTATAATATTAGTATAGATTAAATGCGATTCAAATAATTGTTATGAAATAAAAAGTTATTAAGCTAGTAAAATTTATATGTGATATGTGTAGTGTGGTTGTGTACTTTACATTTGTCGGATAGACGCGGCAGGTCATCGGCATCATCGACCTGCCACCTGGTGCATTGAAAACAGGCATTTGTGTGCAGATCTAAAAAAATATTGTCAAGAATAATTAATTATTGGATTGGGTTGGACCTCTGGAGTTTTCCAAACTAAGCACGGGCTAAGACACTACACTTCATGCTCACTGGGGAAGGAAAACTTCGTGAGGAAACCCGCATGACATCTAATAGTGCTCGGATGTTCTTTTGAAATGGGTAACAGCACTCTGGACTAGTGATGCCACGAATAGTGAATTAGCCGAATACCGAATACCGAATATTCGGCAACGCTGTCGGCCGAAGCGACGAATATTCGGCCGCCGAATATTCCTGGAAGTAGCGTGTTTAGTGATAGGTTATTTTATGAGACTGGTAACATTTACGATGAAAAGCGTGATCGTTTGCTACCAAAAAATGCTGAAAAGCTTGTTTTTATCCATCACAACTTACCACTGATCAATTTTAATTACTAAAGTGTTGAAATTTGGAAATAAATACATAATTTTGAGTAATATAACGTGTCTTTTTTACATGATTTGGTATTCGGTATTCGGCCGAATAGTACGGATTATTCGGCCGAATACCGAATAGCAAAAAAAGTGGCCGAATAGGCCGAATACCGAATAGTTGCCGAATATTCGTGGCATCTCTACTCAGGACACATGATGTGATGTTATGTATTATTCTTTCATAGTTATTTCTTATATAAATGTATTTGTTGTGTGTTTCTTTCGTCTCAATAAACTTTTTCTTTCTTTCTTTAATGTCATATGTCGCATCTAGCATGTATATATCTCTACTCATCCCGAAAAAGATATAACTTGACTATATATTATCATTATTTCATAAATTAAATAATAATAATGCATATATTAGTTTCGGGATGAGCAGAGGTACATTAGTGGCTGTATCCACTATGCGCTTATACGTCGTGCCCAACGTAACCAGTGGCCCAGCTAATCACCGTTCTCAGGGCACTTACACACACACACACACACACACACACACACACACACACATTTAAATATTTTTTCATCCTGTCTCGGCAGTGACCACACCACTTCCAACAGTAAGCATAGTACAGTCCAAAACCAACGACTATTAGCAGTAAAAAAATCTATGGAATGTCTCCGTGATCAAATCTTATTTCAAAACGTATTAGAAGCCTCTAAAAGGTGCACGATTAGGTTGGGAAACACTGATCTAGGTTTAAAATTCGCGGCACCGTCGTTGGAGGGACGCGTTCGCCCAGAGCGAGCGTGACATCCCCCGGTGACAATAGCCGGGCAGTAGTTGAGGGATTCTGCTGCCCGGATGAGCGGGAGGCGATGCACGGTGTCCGGCGAGCCGCCTGAGAGAGAGGTTTTGGAGAGGTGGATTTTTACTCCCACCCTACCCTAGAGAGATTGCTTCAACAGGCCCTTTTGTTCTCTGGGCGTCTGGACGAATTTGGCTTCCCAGGCCCGGGTGGAGCAATCACAGGGACGCCCCGGGGGTTTTTAGTCAGTAGGAGTCTGACACACCGGGGTCGCTGCCTTCACAGCGTCCCTGATGGCCCGATGCAGGGTTCTCCCCCTGGGATACAAAAAAAAAGGTTTAAATTCGCAGTGGAGAAACCTTATCAGAAAATATTAAACTAAAATGGAGCAACTGTATCTGCTATGGTAATTATGTAGCCAGTGCGTTCGTAGTTTATTTGTTAAAATAATTCACTGCTAAAAATTAACTCTGTGCCCAAGGCACTGGCCTGCCTTTCACTAAAGTATAAATACGATTACTTATACGTAGCTTGCTCTACACGCGCCGCTGCTCAACTTTTTTTTTTTACACTGGCTCGACATAGTGACTACAGAGCACCTGATGGTAAGTACAGTGTAGTCCAAAAACGAAAGCGACTATCAAAGGATGAAAATCCGTTGATAGTCTACATCGTCATGTCGGCCCTCGTATACCACGACTGCAGGTCTCTAGGTATATGAGCTACTGGATATACACAAGCTGATCCCGAAACGCGACAAGCTGAAACTGGTCACTATGACGGGCTTTACACCCATGTACTGTGGTCGCGATCCACACGGGCACCGACGCCCTACCACCTCGCTTCTGCTCGTTTAGCACCACCCAGGAGTCACGTGTAGGGAAACTAGGGTAAAGCCTACGGACGCGAGCAGCTTCGACTCCCAACTTTTGTGTATTTACATAAAGTCGCTCTTTTCGTATGTCTGTATGTCCGTTTTTATCTACAGCAGTACTCAACAGTAGTGACTGTGTTAGGCCTAGTGGATAATGGATTAATTTCTAAGCACGGTAACACGTATGGTCGTAGGTTCGAATCCCGGCAGGTACCTCTGGATTTTTCCAGATTACGTACATACTTAGGCACCAGATGCTTACCGGTGAAGAAAAACGTGAGGAAACCCGCATGGTGTCTAATAGAAATGTACTGTTTAAGTACCCTGAGAACGGGTGCGTAAGTGGTCCAGTTGGGCATGACATATCAGCGCAAAGTGGATACAGTCACTAATGTATCTCTGCTTACCCTGAAAGGGATAGAGCGTAACGATATATTCTGTTGGTAATTTGAAAAAGAATGCTCATAATATTTTGAACTATAAGTAATCGGAATAATGCTAAACCTCTTTCTTATGAACCATCAAATACTGAAATATCTAATTAATATGAGTAGGTTCTATTAATTTACATACTTATTGACCTTTTATTATTATATGCCAACAATAATGTCATGTTTTTATTATAAAAAATAATTAAAAAATCCAAAAGTTCAATTCTCGTCAAAATTTCGTAGATGAAGAGCTATACAAGATTTATTTTTCATAATAGCTCGACATAGTGATTACAGCGAATCTGATAAAAAATGCAGTTGTGATGAAACCTCGTTTGTATAGAATTTTCCACCACAACATGGAAATGAGACAAAGTGATTCAGAATTGGCTCACAATCCTAGCCCCGATTGTGTGTCTCCCGCGTACAATGCGTTGCACTAACCTGACCGACGGCTCTCTCGCGATCCCAGCTTGTCAGCTCCCGCGGCAGGCGGTTCCTTCCTGCTCCGCTCGTCGAAATCAGTGCAACGGTCGTAAACTTGATGATGATGAGGAAAGCCAATAACACTAGCCGACTAAACGTTCAAATACCACACTCTATATATGTATTCTGACAATAATGCTGCTTACGGTATTGCACGCTCGCCTGATCCACCTGAGTCTTTCCCCCGAATCTTTTTTTTTGCGTATAAGATTAGCAACTACGTTGCTTCGATGACGTTTTGCGGGTCTCAGTTTGGTCCGGCGTGCACGCATGTCGCCATTGAATAAATGGCGCTCGCGACACATCTCGGGAGACAATCATCTTAGGCAAAATTCGTATAGCGTATAACTTTAAGATTACGAAACAGCAGTATAGTTTTGGGAGTCGAAGCTGCTCGCCTCTGTAGGCTTTACCCTAGTTTCCCTACACGTGGCTCCTGGGTGCTGCTAAACGAGCAGCAGCAAGTTGGTAGGGCGTCGGTGCCCGTCTGAATCGCGACCACAGAACATGGGTGTAAAGCCCGTCGTAGTGACCAGTTTCGGCTTGTCGCGTTTCGGGATCAGCTTGTGTATATCCAGTAGCTCATATACCTAGAGACCTTCAGTCGTGGTATATGTGGGCCGACATGACGATGTAGACTATCAATGGAGTTTCATCCTTTGATAGTCGCTTTCGTTTTTGGACTACATTGTACTTATCATCAGGTACTCTGTAGTCACTATGTCGAGCCAGTGTAAAAAAAAACTTAAAGAAGGGCTGCAACTATCAAGGGATGATAATCAATTGGCTGTCGCTGTCGTCATGCCGGTCTCCATATACCCCGACTGAAGGTTTAAATATACGAACAACTAATTGACCATACACAAGCTGATCTCGAAACGCGACAGGCCGGAGTAATGTACTATGATGGACTTTACACGTATGTACTGTCATACTCAGTTATAGCAATCACCCTGCCACCTCCAAATAAAATTGTCAAATATAGTGTTTAAGGGGCTATATCCACTTGCGAGGCAGAAAAAACGCGTTTTTTTGTGAATTTTTTCCAAAGAGGCATTTTATTTTATACATTAATGGAAAAAATGTACTTAAACAGAATTTAATGTACTTTAACAATCAGCGGTTTATTTAAAAAATATTGGATCCCCTAGCTCCTGTAGATGATCTGCGGAGTGACCTCCAAAAAAAAGTGCTTGGCGGTGGCCAAGATATCTCTGGTCCAAATTATCTGACAGACGTGATCTAACAGACATACAAACGGTGCAGCTATAGATATTTATACCAGTGTGACAAACCGAGCACTGTAAAGGGTGACTGACCTTGACGATACGTGAGAGACCATTCTTAAATAATAATAATGCTGTACTGGGATCGGTCTATTATCACTGATTGTAAACTTTCGCAATTTGTTCACTCTATTGATACTTTAACGGGTCTTATACGTGAATTTACTTAATTTTAATTATGGCTCCACATTTCGGCCTGATTATACAGGGCATGGTCACGAGCAGACTAATGCGCTGCGGAGTTTTCGACAAAGGTAAGTTATTTTGCGCGTAAAACCTGTTAAAGAATTTATAATGATTAGTGATAGGTTAAATTTGCAAATAGACCTATCATTGTGGTAGTAGATCAGTCGGCGAGCTGGGCCATACTCGTTGATATCACCATACCACATAATGAGAATCTCGTAAAAGCGGAAAAAGAAAAACTATTATAATAGTTAGACCTAGCACACGAGATTACCAGCATGTGGCATGTAGTTTCGATAGTCGTATCGACTAATGGGCTGATCGCAAAGAGCCTCGATTACCATTTTAAGAGGCTCTCGCTTGGTTGTTGGATTAAGGGCCGGGTACAGAAGGGAGTAGTAATCGATACAGCTCGCAATGTCAGGAGGTTCCTCACTTTGAGCTCTAAGGCTGAAATTTATAAACGCAATTTTAAGTTCGCTTAGAGTTTACTAAAATATTACAATTTATTTAGTCAATGAATGTCAAAGACTTTGGCAAGTCACCGATTTTGTCAACATGAACTTGGCTCTGCCAATACTATGCGTAAAAATTTGTAAAAAAATATTTAACATAATAAAATGTCATTTTCTATTTTTATTTTAAACATTTCAATTAAGCCTTTTGAAGAGTTGCTTTTTAATATTTTTATATTAATGTAGGATTTTATTGAAATAACCAAATTAAAGGTTTATTTTAGAAAGGGGCTTCAAACATATCATTGTAGCGCCCCATATCATTGACGCAATTGTCTCCGTTATTGCGCCCTTGAATTTAAATAAAGGTTGATGTTGTGTTCATTACATATTCGATTTTGAAAGAATTGGTAACCGCTTATTGAAGCTAGTAGTCTGTATCTTATATATAATATTCATTATAATAAATCATGACCTATAGCGGTCTAAATAATTACAAATCAACGAATAATCTATTATATAAAAATAAGTCCGGTTTTCCTTCCTGACGCTATAACTCCAGAACGCACGAACCGGTTTCCACGGTTTTGCATTCGTTGGAAAGGACTCGGGCTCCGTGAGGTTTATAGCAAATAAAATTAAAATTAAAAAAAAAGGAAAAATTTTAATAGAAAAGCAGGAAAACGGGGAAAATCATTTTTCACATACAGCGCCATCTCTGATACATAGCATGTACTACAAATCAATATGGTTTTGCATGGTGGTGGAGCAGATCGCACCAGTATTTTAAGTAGATGGCGCCGATGCGTTATACATTGTTTGACAGCTACTCATTGTACTCTGCTCAGTTAATTTCATGTGACATTTATTATGCGCACGTTCTTTCAAATGCTAACTAAAAACCAAAACGAAGCCATCTGGTGGCGAAACGAAGTTCGCCCGGTTTGCTAGTATATTACATAGATGCGTAGATGGGCAAAATGTAATCAGATTAATAAAGATGATTACGATTACATTTTACATTTTTTTACCATTAATATGACAGCATTTTGTTCATCTATGTTTTAAACACTACAGAATCCCAGATTGCATACACGTTTATGATTTCTTAATGTTTTAAATGGATTTAATCATGGTTACAGAGCAAGAAAATTAAAATTACTACTACATTTTGTAATCATTAATCAGATTACATTTTGCACATCTCTGCATATATGTACGTACCTCAAAAAAATACGAGCGTGAACGCAGACAAGTCTCCCTTGACATTCAAACACATGTCTAGAGTGAAGAGCGTATTTTTAATATGATTATGACTTGTCTTTTACAATTCCGTACCTTGTATGAAAATAGCAACTCATTTTTTTCGAGGAAATAAAATGGATTTGTCCTGGTAGAGCTTTTACAATTTCACTGGGTGAGAAAGACGACGCTCAAGGCGCTCAAGTCAGCGAATTTTATGAGGTAAAGACAACGCAAGGGCACCCCTGCAGTTACGAATCGTGGCTTGGGCGGCCGGCTAGGGAAATATCTATAGTAATCTAGTAGTGATTGGTAAGCGACTGCCTTGAGAAGAAACACCGAAGAAAGAAAGTAGAAAGTCACGGCTATGTTAGATAAGAAACTCTTACAGGATCACTGCATTTTCCATTTGTCTGTCGAGACACTTTTTCTCAGTAACTCATGATGGTATTAAATTCAACACACTACAATATTTTAAAACTATGTGTCCGTATTTTGGAATTATTCCACTTGTAAAGTTATTTCGTACTATGTTATATTTAGATTCAAAAAAGTGTTAATTTTATGCTAATATTCTGTTAATATAATATATGATACATTTTTATTATTCTGTTATTTTATTTTCTATCTACATAATATGCACCATTTTGCAATTAAATACTTTAGTTACCTTAAATATTTAGATCGTTTCACACTGTATTCAATTTGAAACCGTGAAAGTACAAATAAAACGTGAACCTAGTTCGGACATAGCATTTCATGCTGCCGTTGATTTGAATATGTAAAAATATCAATCTAGGAGCTTTGTACAATCAGTACAAAGCGTTACATTATCACGATAGGAATCTCTTTATAGTTCACATTCATTTCACGAGTATTAATAAAGTAACACTTAAGCTATTTCGCTTCGATAATATTCCAATCCGAATCGATGTTTTTTTTTAAATTAATTTATAGGCGAACGCTTGACCTCAATCACACCTGGTGGAAGGTGAAGATGAGTCCGATGATGAACTGCGTCCGGCCAACAAATGCCTATTCATTCTTCTCTTAAAGACTCCCAAGTCATAAGTTCGCGGAAATATGGCCGCTGGAAGCATATTCCACTCCCTAGCCGTTCAAATGTAGAAGCGAATCTTTTCGGATTGACGGATAAGGGAAATCGGATATAGTGCGTAAATTGCAATACCATAGAAATTGTTTTGCAGAAACTTTGGAACGTACTTTCAGGGATTGGGACGTGTGTAGTGTGTCGCTGGCCTTAATATGAAGTCTATGTCAGGACTACAATTTCATGACATTTTTGAGGTAGTAGGGCTGATAGGTAGTGAGTTGATTGCCCGAACAGGATCGTGACCTCACTACACAAGTGTAAAGACCATCATAGTGACTCGTTTCGGCCTGTCGCGTTTGGAAACCTGTTTGCATTTTTTTTTTACACTGGCTCGACATAATGAGTATAATGCACCTGGTGGTGAGAGTACAGTGTTGTCCAAAAACGAAAGCGACCATCAAAATATGAAAATCCATTGACAGTCTCCGTCGTCATATCGGCCCACATATACCACGACTGAAGGTCTCCAGTTATATGAGCTACTGCATATACACAAGCTGATCCCAAAACATGACAAGCCAAAACTTGTCACTGTGACGGGCTTTACATTTGTGTACTGTGGTCATGACCCAGTTCGGGCAATCGCCTTACCGCCATAAATATTTATCTAGTTGTTCATATACTTAGAGTATCGAGAGAGAAAGGGATCTGGTATAAAACTTTGCAAAGTGAGCCTCCTCGAATACCCTGGTTTTCTGGAACAACTTTGTGCAGGAAGTTGGTGTCAGTGACACACAGACTAAGATCCGGACACATTCCATCTAACAAATTTAAACATCTTATGAAACTAAATGATTTTCCACTGTGTGTAAATTGTGGAATCATAGATGATATCCACCATTTGTTGATGGAATGTGTCCGATCTAAATCTGTGAGAGAGGCGTTTGTGAGCGCCTCTGGTCTGAACAGACTTGACGTCGGGATGTTTAACAAAATCTTAGCAGAACTATTATCTGATGAGGCGTCTGGCCTGTTCAGATC
Organism: Automeris io; assembly: GCA_036320925.1. Lineage (NCBI taxonomy): Eukaryota > Metazoa > Arthropoda > Insecta > Lepidoptera > Saturniidae > Automeris > Automeris io. The sequence goes on along the minus strand of JAUDJH010000017.1, from coordinate 11,220,847 downwards.
AATGGCCCCATATGTTAGGTATTTCTGTATTAGGGTACGATGGGGCTGACATCCGTTCACACGTAAAAGTCCCTTAAATGAATAGAATAAAATATATATATATATATATACTTAGAGACCTTCAGTCATGATATATGCTAGACGACATAACAGCGGCGACAATCAATTAATTCTAGTACTGTGATAGTCGTCGTTTTTAGACTAGGCTGTATTTTCCGCCGGGGCAATGCCATCATTTTTTCCAGTCAGTTAAAAAATAAACAGAAAAACATTTTAAAAGATATTATAAGTTAAAAAAAATTACATCCTTGCTTCAGACCGAGCCCCTCAGTTTAAAACCACGACGCCCAACAGTTTTATTTTACACGAATAAATAACGGCACTACAAATCAAATGGTCGGAGAAAACTGTCGAATGGCTTTTTATCTTGATGTATTGTCTTATTGTTTCAGACTGAAAGATGTGGCGAGCGCTATTCATTTATGCGATCTTGACGTCCGCGCGTTCCAAGCAAATACCGCCTTCAAAAGGTAAGAATTTTATTACAACACACTGCCCGCGACTTGGTTTGCATTACCAATGAGGAAGTATCCCTTTTTAACTCGAATTCGAATAGTGCAATGAAGTTAGAAAGGGGAAAAATATTTCACTTGGATACAATAAAATATGTAATGCTAGTTGTTGCCTGCGTTGTTTTTTTAAGGTCTACAAAATGTGTTACTTGTATTTTAGGAGTCGAAGCTGCTCGCGTCCGTAGGCTTTACCCTAGTTTCCCTACACGTGACTCCTGAGTGGTGCTAAACGAGCAGCAGCGAGGTGGTAGGGCGTCGGTGCCCGTCTGGATCGCGACCACAGTACATGGGTGTAAAGCCCGTCAGAGTGACCAGTTTCGGCTTGTCGCGTTTCGGGATCAGCTTGCGTATATCCAGTAGCTCATATACCTAGAGACCTTCAGTCGCGGTATATGTGGGCCGACATGACGATGTTGACTATCAATGGATTTTCTTCCTTTGATAGTCGCTTTCGTTTTTGGACTACATTGCACTTACCTGCATGCATTCTATTATCGTGTATAAATAATGGCCGTGTAGGTTGCTGCCAATAAATTGTCGCGGACATCTGGCGTTCAGATGTATGTTTGACAGGCTCATTGGAACGGAGCGTCTGAAATTAAGCACCTTTTACCGAGCCCTCGACGAGTCTTCACTGTGCTTCATCAAATTCAATCATATTCAGTATTAATTCCAAACGACATAATCACCTTTAAAAAGCTTTTACATCTGTCCGTGCTAAGTTTTGAATCCTTTTAGTTATTGTAATACAGACCTCACAGGTATCATACCACCAGTAATAAATATATATTTCGAACCAATAACACCCTTTACTTCAATCATATTGGTCCCTGAGGAGGAGTGGTGAGGGCACTACCCCAGTGCGTCGGACGTGCACGGACTAAAACCACCGGGGTGCCAACTGTCTCCTCTACGCCTTCGCCGGGCCTGGGTATCCGTGTACTTTCTACGGACCCGGTGAATACCACCAATAACCCTACTTCTCTTATTTTCTCATTATAACATAACTGATATTGAAGTAAATTTTCATGCCCTACACGTATGAGTGGAATTTAATTAAAGCATACATACACACCTCAACAAAATTTAATATACAGAAAAACCCTTGATGACTACTAAAAAATTTGCAATTTTTCCGCCAAAGTCGAAATCGAGAATGATTTCATCATCAGATAAATTATAGAGAATATAATATACGCCCTCATTTATATTGATAAAATGTAAAAAAAAATGCTTTCAAAATTTAACTAAAGGTACACAAAGGGAGTTGGTATCTGGTTATATGTATAGGGAGGGGATATCAGAGTTACAAGTTAACATTTCTGCCTGCTGAAAACTAAATGAGCATAATAGAAATAGAAAATATTAGAGCAGACAAGAATAATCATGAATCATTAATAATAATAATTATGATGAATAAAGTACTATAATGAATCAAAATAGAAAAAAATATAATAAAGTATAAATAAAAATACATATAAATAATAATAATACGTATAAATAAATATAGTACTAATAGTTTACAAGTTTTTTTTTCCTTTGTTGTATTTGTTTTTTTATGCAATTAGTTTTCTCTTATTATATTACGCGCCCTAGCTTGATTTTTATTTTGTATTTTTTTTTGTGAGTACTTTTCTGGGTTATCTACATTTTTTGTCTATAAATATTGTGTATATTTTTATGTTTGTTTATATCTTGCTGTATGTTTCCCTGAAAATATAAAATGTAAAATAAAAGACATTAACAATTCGTATAATTGATGTAACTATAACTTTTATTCTGTAATGCTTTATCGTAAAAACTTACCAGTAATTATTAAAAACAATGTTTCTTTAAATATTATTATTAGTTATTATGATTTGCGAGCCTATAAAGTAGAGTAAATAGGCATTTTTTGAGCGGACGCGGTCCTACATCGGCCTATCTCTACCTTCGACGAATGCGATTTACGTCAAGCTGTTGCTTGTAGATTTAAAAAAAACTTTTCAAGCGATCAAGTACTCACACCCATCAGCGATCACGAGACCAAATGATCTCATTCCCCGAAATAAGGTTCGAGCAAAAACTAGTTTTGGCGATGGCTTACAAAAACGAGCAAGTTGGCTCCGACCGCGTTGCTTTGTCCATCTGACCGTCTGTACAGGGCGGGGTCGGTGACCTGGGCTTCCTACCTCGGTTATTCATCACGAAGTAGTCTGTCGTGATGATTATTAAGTGTTAAACTTAGATGTACCTTTACAAAGGTACTGGACAAAGAAATAGTTTATTAGCGATATTAGAATGAGCAATAATGTATGGGTTTGTTATAACATGGACCATGTGTTATTTTAATAGCTTATTTTTACAAAGATTTTTTTTTACGCTGGCTCGACATAGTGACTACAGATTACCTGATGGTAAGTACAGTGTACTCAAAAACGAAAGCGACTATCAAAGGATGAAAATCCATTGATAGTCCACATCGTCATGTCGGCCCACATATACCACGACTGAAGGTCTCTAGGTATATGAGCCACTGGATATACACAAGCTAAACCCGAAACGCGACAAGCCGAAACTAGTCACTATGACGGACTTTACACCCATGTACTGTGGTCGCGATCCAGACGGGCACCGACGCCCTACCACCTCGCTGCTGCTCGTTTAGCACCACCCAGGAGCCATGTGTAGGGAAACTACGGTAAAGCCTACGGACGCGAGCAGCTTCGACTCCCAAAAAAAAAACAAACTTGACAAAGACAAAGTTAGTACATCGCATCTGATAGAAAGGACAATGTAATCCAATAACGACAACGACGGTCAAGAGACGGGCATCCACTAAAAAAATAAATTAAAAAAATTTAAAAATTGTTATTATGGAATTAAATTATAATTTTATATATTTTTGTTATTCTTTAGCCCAGCAATGCTCTTTAAATATTAAGTTTTTTTTTTGGTGTCTCGGTGGTAAATCCTGCATGGGACCATCAGGGCCGCTGTGAGGGCAGCAACCCTGGTGTGTCAGACTCCTACTGACTAAAACCCCCGGGGTGTCTCTCTAATCGCTGCACCCGAGCCTAAGAAACCAAATTCATCCAGACGCCCGAAGAGCGAAATGCCTTGTCGAGGCTGCCTCTCTGGGAGGGGAAGGAGTATAGACCACCCGTCCAAAACCTCTCTCCCAGGTGCTGTGCCTGACGCCGAGCACCGCCTCCGTCTCGTCCGGGCAGCAGATTCCCGCAAGTCTACTGCCCGAACATCTCTTGTCTTCCTTAAGCGACAGTAACCGCTTACCAACAGGTGGGATGTTCACCTGTTTGCCCTTCTTTCACATAAAATAAACCTAAATTTTGTAATATTTTATTTAAGGAATTAATTGCTATCAGCATCCAATATTTAAAAAACTGTATTAGCGACTTCCCCACTTAGTACTTACTGCGGATCTTGCCTTGAAAGGCGACCGGGGAATGGGAATGATCTGCCAGAATTTCTTTTTAGGGCGGCTTACCATCAGGCGTGGTGTAGTCTCTGGCCGAATCAGGAAAAAAATTAACTAAATCAATGTTTGCAGAATTGTCACTAACGACTGTGGCGGCGGCAACCGAACTCGATGCGACGAACTGGCCTGCAGCCCTTGCACCACTGGACACGCTCTCTGTCTCGTGCGATCGAGACAGCATGCACGTTACTGTCTCACTCGCACATTCACCGTCCAATGTCGACAGGTAATATACATATATATATTTCAAAGAAACTTTCACCTAGGATTATTTTTATGCAACAATTACCTTAGGCTATTCGATGAGACATTCCAGAAAGTCTAGCTAAATACAAACAATTCATTATTGAAGACAATTCATTAAAATCAGAAGGATTTTTAGGCAAACCAGGTTTACCGAGTTTTTTTTTAGGTTATGTAGCTTTTTTTCTTTCACAGTTCATATGACACGTTCAACGGTATAGTGTACCCCGCTGGCCTGGGCAGCAATTCCTCGTGTCTTCGCGAGTACGTCTCAAAAAGGGGAGACCTGCAGTACACCGTCCCTTTAAAGGGATGTAACACCATGTCGACTGATAACGTGAGTTTTATTCAAAATACTAGCTAACCCAGCAAACGTTGTTCTGCCATATACATTATTTCTAGTGAATATTTTGGTTATTAAATACAAAATAACAAGTGTATTGTATGTGAGGCAGACGTGGCGTCATCTGTTATTCAACTATATAAATAATCTCATTATGCTTGAAATACGAACGACGGTTACATTATTTGGATATTGTTCATAGAAAAATATTAAAATCGCGATTAAAAAATGGGAGGGTGAAAATTTGGGTATTAGATATTTCTTTATGTTAATAATTAAAAAAAATACATAAAATATTGTTAGTTGAAACATATAAAAAAATCTGGATAGGGAAGCTCTTATTATATAGCGGTATGAAATTTATTTTTCAAGTTATTCTTTCATAAAAATCGATAAAGACGTTTCGAATAAGTGTGACCAATAACACTGTAACACTACATTTTTATAAATATCTATATATTTAACAGAGTGTTACAACAATATTAAAATTGCCAGCAGAACTTCGCCTTTGATATCGACATCGATGCCTCTTAAGACTCCTTGGTATAATTAATAATTAATTATATAGCAAAATAATTAACCCTAACCTAACTACCTAAAGCTAATCTAAAGGCATATTTCGAATTCTAACGATTGTTGCCCGGCCGCAATATACCATTTTGCATGCATTTATATAGAAATCCGTCCGTATTACGTAACTGCGCAGCGCTGTCGTGTACATCGCGACCCATACTCATACAGAGAAGATGTAAAAGCCTTTCCAGGCTAACAGTGTTCTGTGCTGCCGAAAAAGAAGTGTGGTCTGCCAGTCACCTATACGTATACCTAGATGACGGTCTATCTCTTGGTTGTCGAGGCTGTTATGAGACTACACAGTCCTTAAAATAAGGTGCACTGTATTATAGTCTATTTTTCGAGCTAATGTCAAAAACAATATGAGCGTCTTCAAGCATCAAATTAATCGGTTTTTTATTAAACGAGTACGCTCGGGTATCGACCATATCGTCAATTTACTAGTAAACAGTAATATAGAAGGAATTTTATAAATATCGAAAATACCCAATTCTATTTGAACAGTATAACGGTTCTTATGCAAACATGATCGGGCAATGTCCTTTATTGAACATAACTTTACAGCTAGCCAAACTAGAATAGTATTTTATATACAAAAAACGTTGAGAAAAACAGGATAGTGAAATTACCATATCGTATTAAATATAACAGCAAAAATTAAACGCATTAAATCAAAATCCCCTTCCGTTATTCGTGACTAGCGATGAAAATACCCGGGAATTTTCCCAAAGTGCCCAAAAACTTCCTTGGGAATATTCCCGGAAATTTACGAAATGTTTTCGGAAGTTTTGGGCACTTTGGGTAAATTCTCGTGCATTTTTATCACTATTCGTGACCAAAAAAATAAGTTGAAGACTAATTGGCCATTATAAAATTAGGTTTGTCTTTAAGCAGCAGTAAAACATCGTAATTATTATTTTTTTTTTTTTGGTAACCTGGTGGAAATCCCTAACGAACCTCCCCCGTGAGGGCCGCCCCCCGGTGTGTCGGGCTTGCACCGACTAAAACCCCTGGGGTGTTTCACCTTACATCTACTGGCATCGAGGGCACGACTGAGGTCTCATCCTCGATTACCGGCAAGGCGTGCGGTCTTAAGTAGGCCTCTACTCGTTTGGGGAGGAGTGGTGTAAAGAGCCACTCCTCTCATACCTCTGTGTTGTAGAGCGGCACGCGAGTACACGTCGCGCGCCGCTCGTACCCTGAAATTACAATAGATAGCTTATCTCTTATTAACAACAAATATTACATCTACAAGCTGCTTGGAAAAACTGTAAAAGCACTTCCAGGCGTACAATATATTGTCTATGGAGTGTAGACGAGGTAGCCTATGATGACACCACGAAGGACAAATAAAGGGCAATTTATTTTACTAAAAAAATAAAAATTCCGTTTCCGTAATGATCGGGCTTAGGTAACTAAACTTTTTAGTCAAACTGGTTTATCAATCATTAAAATTTTTGAAAAATGTTTAAAATATTGTTAAACATATTTTAGTAGCTATGAAAGAGACAAATCTCTTTTTATAATTACTAATTTAAAGCTTATTTTAATATCATTAATAATAAAATTCACTTTACTCTAAAGAGAGATATAGAAAGTCCAAAAATATATTAACAGATTCTTGGTATATGTAAAATCAAAATGGATCTTCTATGATTTTTAAGGAAAACGAACATTTTATTGTTAGTCAATCTTGGTAATTGTTTTAAACAGGAAATATATTAAAATAATATGTCTGAGCAATGTATTGGTACATTATCATCAATAAAACACGTTTCCACATCACGAGTTGAGTCATAGTGATGCGCCAACGATTTACAACAATCGATAAAATGTTAAAGCGATAATAGCTACCTCGATTTTAAGTGTATTTACCATGAAAACAAGAAATAAATAAATAAATAAATAAAATATCTTTACACGGCACTATAAACTAACTTAATATACATTATTTTACGAAATTAAATTATTTAAGAAACGTCAATATATTTATTTAACGTCCAAGTATAATAAAATAATGCTTTTTATGCATATAAAGATATGGGATGCACGCCACTGCATGTGATATTATCGATTCTGTTTTTTTTTTCTTAGCCATTTTAGTTTGTGTAGATAGAGAAGGACGTCAACGCCAGTATACAATCACCATTACAGCTCTATGAGTAATCCTACAATATTCACTGTCTTTTGTTCCGCTATTTAAAATAAAAATGTAAACAATTAAAAAGACTGCATTCAATTAAAAAGAATATATATATATATATATATATATATATATATATATATATATATATATATATATATATATATATATGTATATATATTTTTTTACACTGGCTCGACATAGTGACTACATAGCACCTGATGGTAAGTACAGTGTAGTCCAAAAACGAAAACGTCATGTCGGTCCACATATACCACTACTGAAGGTCTCTAGGTATATGAGCTACTGGATATACACAAGCTGATCCCGAAACGCGACAAGCCGAAACTGGTCACTATGACGGGCTTTACACCCATGTACTGTGGCCGCGATCCAGACGGGCACCGACGCCCTACCACCTCGCTGCTGCTCGTTTAGCACCACTCAGGAGCCACGTGTAGGGAAACTAGTGTAAAGCCTACGGACGCGAGCAGCTTCGACTCCCAAAACAACACATACAATACATTATAATACATTTTAAATACTACTATACGTAATTGAAATTGATTCTCCTCTACAAAAGTCCCTGTCGGGAATCCAGTAGAGAATCTAACAAAAACGTCATGTTATATGTAGAATATATTAACATACAGAAATGTATTAAAGTAACAAATCGAACAATCGATATAATAATAAAAATGAATAGTTCACAACACTATATGCGATGACGCAAGGACACTAGCGCCCCACGCGACTATTTTCTGACTAATTGTGGTGACGTGATTCTAACCACGACCTTTAACTGTTCACCGGATAATCCTTCCAATACTGGTTTATGAATAAACCAGAGAACAAAATAATACGCCTTATGAAAAATGTTACTATCGGGTCCAGGATAATTTTTTCCGCCTAAATACTGATACTCGTTACCTGTAAACTTTATACAGGGTTATTTCTAGGGTTATGCTTGTGACATCTTATATAATACAACTTCAGTGCTATAACTTTGGATAATTCATTGGAATTTACAAACATAAAGAAGAAAATAATGAATTTTCTCGCTCTAAATGTTAAATACTCTACGTCTACGCGTTAGGTAGGGGCAAGTGCGGCATGCAGTGTTGGAGGCAGGTAGAACAAGCAGCTGACTTGCACAGATCTAAAAAGTATCAGACAGTACAACAAAAGCTTTATTGTTTATTTTTGATAAATATATAATATTATACTAGCTGACGCGGCGAACATCGTACCGCCTAAAAGTCTATAAATGTTGTGTTAATTTGTGGTTAAACCTACTCCCCTATCCTCCCCTCACCACTCTCTTCCTCACCCTTTCATTCTTCGGCCCCTCCTACTCGTCCATCTCTTCCCTTCTTTTCCTGTATATTTCTCTCCACCTCTCTCCACTCAACCGTTTACATTATATCATAGAAGCAAATATAAAAGAAAAACATAATCAAATAAAAAAACAAACATAAAACATAATCTCCAACTTAAAAATTACCTATTTCAACCTCTTTAATTTTTCACTTTTGCTACGAAAGTTGGCCTTTATCCGTCTCCAAAGTATAATCTATTTCTATGCTGAATCTTATTAAAATTGGTTCAGCCGCTTTGTCGCAAGAACGGAATATACAAACACACTTTCGAATTTATAATACGAGTATTGTATATAGAATAGTATGTAAGAAAGCATTTTGCAAAAAGTCATACAGTGAAAAATGCTGTATATGACGTCAAGAAAAGAAATTGATGTTTTATAAAATCATCCTGTATAAATAATAAAGCCTTGCTCTAAACCTAACGGGCATACAATGTAACTTTGAGCTCAGTTGAGTTTGAGTTACTGAAGAATATTTAAAGAGCGCACAAAACACGAATACATTATTATTTTTATACATATATATGAGCAGATTAATAAACACAAAGATCTGCTATATTTTAAAAGTCAGCATAAAAATATGGGATCAACAAAATTGGACAGAATCAAGTAACATTATATAATGTCAACAAATAAAAGGTCAGTAAAGACTTGGCGACTTGATAATGAAAACAGCCTTCTCGCGTCCGAGTCTTGTAATATATCTTTTGCATAACTATGACATAAGACCTTTAGTATCCCCATAGTATATCCTGCATTTATATTAGAGCTATGTGTCATATGTTATGATTGATTAGAAACGCCTACTCACTTGTTGGGTTCTAAGAAAGGCTATTGGGACAATAACAATTACTTGTGTTTTGTAAACAATAAATGACTGGACATCGTTTGAAATTAAATGAAAAACATGTATTATGCCTGAAATAAATACATAAAAACAATAATAATATACAGAAAAGAACAAAGTACAAGATATAAAAACATATAACTATAGCGAAATGAGATCCGTCAGCTTAATGTCACAGAGGAAGTAAAATCAAAAATATGTAAAGTTTCGTTATCGGTCAAACGGGAGTCGAGTTTTGGGCTTTGCCGTAACTTACTGGCAATGGAAATGTGGATACATACTCTCTATAGTTATAATTAATAATAAAGAAAACATTTCATAACATTATATCCCTTTTGAGGTGAGCAGTAATATATTAGTGGCCATATCTGCTTTGCGCTTATTTGTCATTTCCAACATCGATTTGAAAATCGATCTTTTTTGAGAAGAATTGCCAGCCCTACCCAACGTACTTCGCTCAGGCGCGACTCACACTCAATACTGACGAATTTTCAATCACACTTTCAACTTCTATTTTATTCTCTTAGGAGTCGAATATATACAACAAAAATTCTCTCTCAGTCGTTAACAACGTCATAGGAAAAATCCAATGCAATATCATGGTTCTAGCTTAGGTATATTAGGACGTACGGTAATATAGACAGAATAAGTATTTATAATATTATATATAGACAGAATATTGTTTTTTAGTTACGATAATTTTGCTATCTATATATATGTGGAACTCAATTGAACTAAAGGTGTTTCTAGTTTGCTTTGATGAAGACACAATCTAGTGATAAGTACAATACAATTTTAAGACAGATATTTTTCACTCTAAGGCTATGCGATGTTTCTAAAATAGTGGTGGCATCATCCGAAGATGACTGACCTCGGTATGTTAAGCAGATTTATGTAATGTCGACCAGTTTTGAAAGGCGCTGCTTGAGTTATTAGCAACGTGTTTAAGATTCCCTAAATGTTTTCGTTTGACGCTAAACTAAATCCACCCAAACGTAGCCTTGAGTCCAATCAGATGTAGCCTTGAGTTTCTTTCGGCGTATCTTCTCAAGATAGCCGCTTACGAAACGCTAGTAGATCACCTTAGGTACTTTCCCAAGTCGAGGTTCGTACCCACGTTGCCATCTAACCCATAACTCGCTGGCTGACCACCTTAAGTTCTCGCCTCGCTCGCCGTGTTAAGTTGTAAAGACCTTTCCCATCCAATAGCGTTATCTACATATATGTAGACAGAATTTAGTTCTCAAAACGTTTATTTAAAAAGTTAATCACACAAATTAAGTGCGGATGTAGGCATCTCATGCTCACCGGTTAATAAATTATATATGATGAGGAAGCCCGCATGATGTCTAAAAGAAAAGTCATGTGTACCAATGCTGTGAGAATGGCGGTAAGCTAGGCTACTGATCACGGTTTGCGTGACATATAGTATAAACGCAAATTGGATATAGCCACCAAGATATCTCTGTTCACCCCGAAAGGGATATAGCGTAATGATATATTATTATTATTAAGGATCATAAATTATACGTTTTGTACTAACTTATCGAGTGTTACTTAGTGTAAGTCCTAAGACAAGTAGCGGTCATTCTATACATGCATTGAAGCATTGTATGCCTTTACAATAAATAAGTCTGGAATAAATTGCTTATAGTTAAATAAAACAAGAAAACATTTATATTCATATCTATTATATTTTTTCGCCGTGTATCTTTCCCATGAGCGCAATTTATTTTTTACACTGGCACTGACATAGTGTCTATAGAGTACCTAATGGTAAGTACCGTATAGTCCAAAAACGAAAGCGACCATCAAAGGATGAAAATCCATTGATAGTCTACATCGTCATGTCGGCCCACATATACCACGACTGAAGGTCTCTAGGTATATGAGCTACTGGATATATACAAGCTGATCCCGAAACTGGTCACTATGACGGGCTTTACATCAATGTACTGTGGTCGCGATCCAGACGGGCACCGACGCCCTACCACCTCGCTGCAGCTCGTTTAGCACCACCCAGGAATCACGTGTAGGGAAACTAGGGTAAAGCCTACGGACGCGAGCAGCTTCGACTCCCAAAATTATATTAAAATAATTACAGGAATTCTGCTTACCTTGTCCAAATATCTAATGCATGTCACTGCCTAAGACCCTACAGTACCACGTATGTAGCGCGTATTACATCCATTGATAACAATCGCCGTGATGATATAACATATGCGAAACAGAATCGGCCGCATAAGGTGCGCCGAACGTAATAAAACCACACGGAGGCGTCTCAGAGAAAGACAAGTAACCTTTCCATCGGCCTTGCCTCGTGGACCAAAGGCCCGATATGGAGCGGGCAGCTCAAACTGAATCACGACGATCGCCTTGGTGCATTTTTGTATCTCAGTAGTTTTGTATTGCTTAATACAAAACGCGTGTCATCAGAGTTTGGAATTGTTTTCCAGCTAATGTATTGTTGTTTGATAAAGCACGAATTTGTTTTCTTAATTTATTTGTAAAAAAAAACAGTAATTAAGGACTGTAAAGTTATAGGCTTATTGGCAGCCAGTGAATTCGAAAAGTATTGTAGGAAACAATATATTTATCGATGTATTTATTATCAACATTTAAATATACAGATTAAATATTTAAAATCATGTGCACAGTTGACAAAATTTATAACAGACAACTTTAGAATTGAAAAAAATCAATTTACCGTTCAAAGGCAGTAAAACACCATAAGTCTATCACCAAACACATTTATTGTCCGAAAACTTATATTAAACCATCTAAACCAACATAAAATATCTAATTATTAAGTGAGCTATGTATTACAACGAGCAATCGATCACGAAACGTCACACGATTCTCTTCTACTGTCCACCGCGGCCGGTGCGCAAGCGTTCCGTCCAACCATTACGCCATCTGCGAGAGTGGGCCGGCAGAGTGCACGCTACAACACCATAATATTTCCCCAAAGAGTAATAACAGTCGTAGAATTATGGTAAAATTAAATAAAAACTTGAAATATAAAAAATAATTAATAAATACAACAAAATATGTATGGTATTTTTGACTTAATCAAAAGAAAACCATCAAAGCTATTATCAAAGAGTTCTACAAATGGCTTTTTAATTAATTATGATGTACTTTCGGAAGTTGTAAATTCATTGAAGAAAAAATAACCATGAAAATATTAATTTGAAAAACCATATGAAACACTGGAGAATTGGTCGAGCGCGTTGATGTCTTTTTCTTTGAAATTATATTTAAGTAAAGTTCCCTAAATCGTAAAATTATTTACAATAATATGCACAAAACAGTAAAAACAAAGGAAATATAATTTAGTTCCGCAATCTTTAAACAAAAGGCTTCAAACTGTTAAAATAATAAACATTTTCTCATAAACAAATTAAAAATTATGTTTGTTATATTCACAGATAATTAAATATAATTATCGTGAGAATTTATAATATTTCCTTATAATGACAGCGGATCCTTGTACCGCTGCCTTAGGCACTCGACCATACCGATATGATCATAACAACGCATATAAATTGTTTAAACTTTATATTTGTTTAAAAAAAATACTACAGAGCATTAAGTTAAAATAATAATATATCGTTACATTATATTTATCGTCGTTGCCATGGTGACCAATATTTACTACGACAAAAGGTATATATATAATGAAGAAATTTTGCCAAGTTTCGACCTTGGCGACATTTCAAAATCACATCAAGTGCAGACTGCAGCCTCATTTGGGAGTCGAAGCTGCTTGCGTCTGTAGGCTTTACCCTAGTTTCCCTACACGTGACTCCTGGGTGGTGCTAAACGAGCAGCAGCGAGGTGGTAGGGCGTCGGTGCCCGTCTGGATCGCGACCACAGTACATGGGTGTAAAGCCCGTCATAGTGACCAGTTTCGGGATCAGCTTGTGTATATCCAGTAGCTCATATACCTAGAGACCTTCAGTCGTGGTATATGTGGGCCGACATAACGATGTAGACTATCAATGGATTTTCATCCTTTGATAGTCGCTTTCGTTTTTGGACTACACTGTACTTACCATCAGGTACTCTGTAGTCACTATGTCGAGCCAGCGTAAAAAAAAATCGGCAAAAGTGAGCTCGCTAATGATTAAATTCGGAAACAATTAATTGCGCAGGATATATCTGGTGCGTGAATGGTAGCGCTTGCACAAACAAGTCCTTTAAACCGAAGCCCTCTTAACACAGGAGGATGAGGAACCGACTCATCTAGAGAGAGGCAGGATGCAGTGTCTGGGAACTGATAACTAATCCCTATCAGCGCCCTAGACCTTTCACAATGTCTTGCTGCTTTGAATTCTCGGTACACTAGGCTACCATTGGCAAGACAGATGATGAATAAACTTGTGTATATCCAGTAACTCATATACCTAGAGACCTTCAATCGTGGTATATGTGGGCCGACATGAAGATGTACACTATCAATGGATGTTCATCCTTTGATAGTCGCTTTTGTTTTCAAACTACACTGTACTTATCATCAGGGCAATATAGTCATTATGTCGACCCTGTAAAAAAAAGTAGGCAGACTTTATACAGATATATATATATATATATATATTATACTGGCTAGATAAATTGACCACAACGCACCTGATGAAAAGAACAGTGTAGATCAAAAATGGTGACAAATATCTACGAGACAACTTTTGTTCTAGACTCCATTGGCAGTAACCGTGGTCATGTCGGCCTAAATATACCAAAACCATAGGTCTCTAGGTACATGAAACAACAGGACGTTTTCAAGATAATCCGAAAACGCGAAAGGTCGAAGCGTGTCACTATGGCACTCTTTGCACTTGCATACTGTGACCACGAGACAGTTCGGGTAATCGCTATACCAACTCAACGGTCGGTATTAGACACGGCTGTGGAGAATTGATTACAGAACTGGCAGTCCTCGCCAACTCGCTAAAGGAATTTTTAACCGGTATGATTCAAACACACCTCGGCTGCCCTGTGTATGGCAGGGACAGTCCTGTGAGGATTATCTCCAAGTAAAGAAAAAAGAACAACTGGAAGTACACAATTAGGTCCAGAAACGCGACAGGCCAAAGAGAGACACCATGACGGTCTTTACACTTGTATACTGTAGTTACGACTTAGGATAATCACCCTACTATCTCATGATTCCGTCAGGGTATCAAATCCTGCAGCAGAGATGTGCAATTGTATGACATCAAAATGCATGCTATCAATGATTAATTTCTATCAACGATGACTAATTTTAAAAACCGTTTACGTAAAACGGTTTAGCTCCCAGCTCCGTCTTTCCGACTTCCTTTTCGCATAAATAAATACTGATTAGATGCACAGTTATAACATCTGAGATAGGATGTGAGCTAGCCAAATAACGGTATACCTACATATAGCTACTAGAGAGGAATATACTTAAACAATTAAAATATATCATCACGCTATATCCTACTCGGGGTGAACAGAGATAAATTAGTAGCTCTCTCCACTTTGCACTTGTATCTAATACTCAAGATGACCAGCATAACAGCTCAAATAAAAATTCAATTTCACACCACTCTCGTTCCCCTGCGTTTCATACTTCATTCTTTCATCCGTCCGCTGATAAGGTCTGAGTGATATCCTTTATTTAAACAAATTACAAATATAACCTTAAACCTAACTTAAGCCTAAATTTTATAATCTATACTAATATTATAAAGCTGAAGAGTTTGTTTGTTTGTTTGAACGCGCTAATCTCAGGAACTACTGGTTCGAATTGAAAAATTCTTTTTGAGTTGAATAGACCATTTATCGAGGAAGGCTTTAGGTTATCATCACGATGCAATTATTAGCAGCGAAGAAATAATGGAAAATGTGAAAAAAACGGGAAAATTTATTCATCCTTGAGGGCTTCCATTGCGTGCGCTGCAAAAACGGTTCAAGATACCAAAAATATATGTAAGTAAGAATTATTCCTCTTAAAATTATCTAAAAAAATGTCCGCGACAGTATATGTCTATCTTTTAAGATTAAGTCACTAGAACCGTTTTTATGGTAAACAAATTTGGTCGAAATTAATGCATTATTTGTTAAGATTTGTGTCAACGTAATAATATTAATCTTTATCCAAATAAATGTGTTGTTGATTAAGAGTATTTAATTGTGAACAAAATTGTCTTTGACATCACTTAATTTCAATGAACATCTTAGAAGATATTACAAAACCTTATATAGCAAAACAACGTTTGCCGGATCAGCTAGTGACATATAAACTAAAACATAACTACAACTTTAACCTACGTACAAATGAACTAACTTAAATCTTAATTTTAAAATAAAAACAACAACAGAGGAGTATTTTTAATTTACAAATTAAAACTTATCCTAGCCAAGTATTTTAGGGGACATGAGCGAGAAGCCGTATCGAGGCGAACCTCCTGACGGCGGCGTTCTTCTCCGTCTGCGACGACAAACGGGTCGAAGGAGGCTCGCGCGTCCTTCTTGGCAGAAGTCTACGAAGTAGAAAAGCTGATCACTCTTCTCACAGCACTAATACACATGAAATTTCTATTATGCTGGTTGTTCTCACGATTTTTTATTTCACCAGTGAGTATGTGGTGCCTAAATATTTTTTTAATCCGGAAAAATTCAGACGACGTGCCAAGATTCGAACTACGACAATTTTTGGCGCTGTGCAATGGATACAGGTCCGTTAACCGCTGGGCGCCATCAAAGCGGTGGCGGTTAACACATACAAAACCAATTTCGATATGTACTTATGCGCTTGAGAGTGAGCAAGCTCGAGTGGACTCGTCCGGATATGACGTCACGTCCCGCTATTGTTCCGTCGCGGTGTCCCACACTCACTAATGAACAAAAAGACATGACATTCACCATTTAATTTATATGTCTGCCGGCAGACTTAATTTATACGTTGCGTGAGGAGACGTCGCCTTATATACTTATTACGTATAACTCTTTTATATATTTATCGCAGCAGCGAGGTGGTAGGGCTTCGGTGCCCGTCTGGATCGCGACCACAGTACATGGGTGTAAAGCCCGTCATAGTGACCTTTTTCGGCTTGTCGCGTTTCGGGATCAGCTTGCGTATATCCAGTAGCTCATATACCTAGAGACCTTCAGTCGTGGTATATGTGGGCCGACATGACGATGTAGACTATCAATGGATTATCATCCTTTGATAGTCGCTTTCGTTTTTAGACTACACTGTACTTTCCATCAGGTACTCTGTAGTCACTATGTCAGTGTAAAAAAAAAAAATTATTCATACTCGCTCTACAATGTGTATATACTGCTACTGTTGGAAATAACAGTGTAATCAAAGAAGGTCAGCTATCACCAAGGGACGAGAATCCATTTACCAACGTTGTCATCACGCTGGCCTAAATATAACACGTATCTCTAATTATATGAACAATTTGAGCTATACAAACTGATCCTGTAACGCGACAAGCCGAAGAGAGTCACTATAACGGCCTTTGTACTTGTATACTGTGGTTAAGACCAAGTAAGGGCCTTCGCCCAACACCTTAATTTTTTTAGATATGAGGAGTCTAATTTCAAAACCCATGATAACATAACTATTTTTTTAAAATCCCATATTTATAAAAACTTATAAATATCTTTGACTTAACAATGACATTCTTATAAGGTATTAAAATTATTATTCTAGAGAGAATAAGCAAAAAAAAATTCATATATTAGGTCCTTACATATGAAATTGGCGTTTTGTATGGGAGGAACAAAAAGTCGAATATTTTTTAATATAATATATTTAATTAATCAAAGTATGAACCATTATTTTCTATGCACTTTTGCCATCTCATAGGTAGTTCATTGATCCCTTTACTAAAAAAACCAGTCGGACGGGAATCAATAAAATCTTTGAAGGCGATTTGGACTGCCCCATCGGAGTTGAATTTTTTCCCTTGCAAGAAGTTATCCAAATTTCGAAAAAAATGGTAATCTGTTGGAGCAAGGTCCGGGGAGTACGGAGGATGTCTTAGACTTTCCAATTGAAGCTCTTCTAATTTAGTAGCCGTCTGTTGCGCAGTGTGTGGTCTAGCGTTGTCGTGAAGCAGCAGTGGCGTGGAGCGATTGATCAGCCTAGGTTGTTTAGCCGCTAGCTTTTCCATCATGGTTTGCAATTGCTGACAATAGACATCAGCCGTAATAGTCTGGCCAGATTTGAGAAAACTGTAATGAACAATACCGGCACTAGTCCACCAAACGCTTACAAGTAACTTTTTTGGGGTTAATTTTCGCTTGGGGCAGGATTTGGCTGGCTGGCCAGGATCCAACCATTGCGCTGAGCGCTTCCGATTATCGTAAAGAACCCATTTTTCATCACAGGTAATGATTCGGTTTCAAATACCTTCATTATTGTGCCGGTTTAGTAATGTAACGCAGCAGTCGACGCGCGTTTGCCGGTTTGCTTCAGTCAATTCGTGAGGTACCCACCTTTCAAGCTTTTTAAACTTCCCAATTTGCTTCAAGTGAATTAAAACAGTTTTATCACTAACATCGCAGCCTGCAGCTAACTCGGACGTGGTTTGCGATGGATCCGCTTCCACAATAGCCTTCAACTCTTCATTATCAACTTAAGTCTCAGGCCGTCCACGAGGCTTGTTCTGCAGGTCGAAATTTCCAGAACGAAAACGTTGGAACCAAAAACGAACTGTGTTTTCTTTTGCAACACGACCGCCATACACATCATTCACCCTTCGAGTTGTTTCCGCAGCACTAGTACCACGGCGGAACTCGTACTCGTAAATAATGCGATATTTTAAGTTTTCCATTTTGTAAAATGAGTGACGCCAACAGAAAAAAACAGAAGAAAAAAACAAATGAATGACGATCATCGAAGTACAAATACATGAGTCTATAGCTGTACAAATTTGAATTTGGAATTCCTTACCAAAGAGGAGAAATTTGTGATTAAAGTGGCCAGTTTCGAAAAACGCCAATTTCATATGTAAGGACCTAATATAATATTTGTTTTGATAAAAACATTTCAAATTACTGTTAGGACTCTTAGGTAATTTTGTACGAAAAATCGTTTTAGCGGGTTTTGAAATTAGACGCCTCATATATAAAAACTGTTTGAGAATGAGTATTTAATCGACGATTTGGTAGTGTAATTTGTAGTGAAACTACATGTGACGCTGATTGTCCTGGGTTTGAGTCTCAGTAGCGTCAAACTTTTCTGTGACGAGTAGAATAGTTTGCCATGAGGTATGGATGTGAATTGATATATTAGGTCCTTACATATGAAATTGGCGTTTTGTATGGGAGGAACAAAAAGTCGAATATTTTTTAATATAATATATTTAATTAATCAAAGTATGAACCATTATTTTCTATGCACTTTTGCCATCTCATAGGTAGTTCATTGATCCCTTTACTAAAAAAACCAGTCGGACGGGAATCAATAAAATCTTTGAAGGCAATTTGGACTCCCCCATCGGAGTTGATTTTTTTCCCTTGCAAGAAGTTATCCAAATTCCGAAAAAAATGGTAATCTGTTGGAGCAAGGTCCGGGGAGTACGGAGGATGTCTTAGACTTTCCAATTGAAGCTCTTCTAATTTAGTAGCCGTCTGTTGCGCAGTGTGTGGTCTAGCGTTGTCGTGAAGCAGCAGTGGCGTGGAGCGATTGACCAGCCTAGGTTGTTTAGCCGCTAGCTTTTCCATCATGGTTTGCAATTGCTGACAATAGACATCAGCCGTAATAGTCTGGCCAGATTTGAGAAAACTGTAATGAACAATACCGACACTAGTCCACCAAACGCTTACAAGTAACTTTTTTGGGGTTAATTTTCGCTTGGGGCAGAATTTGGCTGGCTGGCCAGGATCCAACCATTGCGCAGAGCGCTTCCGATTATCGTAAAGAACCCATTTTTCATCACAGGTAATGATTCGGTTTAAAATACCTTCATTATTGTGCCGGTTTAGTAATGTAACGCAGCAGGCGACGCGCGTTTGCCAGTTTGCTTCAGTCAATTCGTGAGGTACCCACCTTTCAAGCTTTTTAATCTTCCCAATTTGCTTCAAGTGAATTAAAACAGTTTTATCACTAACATCGCAGCCTGCAGCTAACTCGGACGTGGTTTGCGATGGATCCGCTTCCACAATAGCCTTCAACTCTTCATTATCAACTTGAGTCTCAGGCCGTCCACGGGGCTTGTTCTGCAGGTCGAAATTTCCAGAACGAAAACGTTGGAACCAAAAACGAACTGTGTTTTCTTTTGCAACACGACCGCCATACACATCATTCACCCTTCGAGTTGTTTCCGCAGCACTAGTGCCACGGCGGAACTCGTACTCGTAAATAATGCGATATTTTAAGTTTTCCATTTTGTAAAATGAGTGACGCAAACAAAAAAAAAACAGAAGAAAAAAACAAATGAATGACGATCATCGAAGCACCAATACATGAGTCTATAGCTGTACAAATTTGAATTTAGAGTTCCTTACCAAAGAGGAGAAATTTGTGATTAAAGTGGCCTGTACGAAAAACGCCAATTTCATATGTAAGGACCTAATATAAATATGTATGTATGTCTTTTTTTAGAGTCTAGACACAAAGAAAATGTAAAAGTTTAGTTTGGGGCTATATAATTGTTTGTAAATGTTACGTTATAAGTAACTAAAGATGCAAGTCGTATTCTGGCAGTTCCGACCCAACAGTTACTGCTGGATCACTGCTTTCAATTCGTGACATGAACCTTAACGTGGTTTTAAGGCAATATGGTACCGATCGTACGCTAAGACAGTGTAGTAGCTATAACCATTACTGTTTACAGGACGATGGAACCGTGGAGTACTACAACAATATCATAGTCCAGCCGCATCTGAAGCTGGTGACGGGTCAAGGTCGAGGGTATCACGTCAGGTGCCGTTACAGCCGGCGAGACCTCACGCACTTCCACGTCTACCGACCCCGAGCTGACCGGCTGAGCAACTCTCTCAGCGATGACTTCTCTACCAGGTATATATTGGCACAATAAGACACGAAGCTCTTCAATAAGTCAGTGACCACATTCTTCTTGTTCGACAGCGCAATGAAAACGCTCTTTTTATTTAAAACTTTAATCAGCAAATGAATGAATGCCGCAAAATTAAAGTATTGATACTTTGAATTACTACTTTATCTATCTGTAATATAAAAATGAATCGCTAAATGTGTTGATAAGCGCAAAACTCAAGAAAGGCTGAACCGATATGGCTGATTTCTTTTTTTGTTGTGTTTGATGAAGTCTCAGGAAGGTTATTTTACGGAGAGAAACTTTTTAAAAATTGCCTAAAAAATGCAAAAAAAAATACTATAAATGTAATAAAAAAATTAACTAAATCAAAAATCTGCTTATTGATTGCCTCTTAGGCGGAACAAAGTTCGCCGGGTCAGCTAGTTTAATATAAAAGTTACTCCGAGTTAATATGGGAGACTGCCGGTAGAATAGAATATTGGCTCCCGCCAATATTTCCATGGATCCATCAAACTTTCCATGGATTCCATAAATATAGTGGAAAAAGGAAAGAAAGAATTTTGCCCTACAATGGGACTAAACTGGTTAATAATAATAATAATATGGTTAATATATATATCGAGAGGTGAAAAGCTATTTGGTTTAAGCGACATTTTTTGGTGATAAAAAATGTCACAAACCAAATATCTTTTCACCACTCGATATATTCGTTAAGGGCGACTTGCACTAACGAATTAATCTAGTTTAAGCTTGTATAAAACGCTTATTAATTGAATAGGTTTCATTCCATCCTAATGATGATTTCAGTTTAAGTGTTGTTACAACTAGATTTTGATTTAGTGCAAGACAATAAGTACAGATCAGCGCTAAATAGCATTTTATATAACTCTAAACTAGATTTAATTTTTAGTGCAAGCCGCCCTAAAAATTATTAAAATGTTAATTTAGATCAACCTGATTGTTTTATGGTAGTAGAGCGATTCCCCGAACTGTGTAATGATCACAGTACACAAGTGTAAGGACCTGTCACATTTTAAGATCAGGATGTGCATATCCAGTAGCTCATATACCTAGAGACCTTCAGTCGTGGTATATGTGGGCCGACATAACGGCGGTGATTATCAATTGATTTTCGTCCTTTGATGGTCGCTTTCGTTTTTGGGCTACACTGTACTTACCGTCAGGTGCACTGTACTCACTTTGTGGAGCCAGTGTATAGTAAATAAAATCTGCCTTTGTAAGGTAAAACGTCTGTGTATCTTAGTCCATACGCAAAAAGGTAAACTGCTCTGTGATGCAGATATTAGTAATTACTTTGGAAGGAAATTAATGTAGTAATATATTATTACTCTCTCATTTCAGCGAGGAATTTGATGAAGATTCAGGATTATTGCCTTCAGTCTCGATGAAAATCTATCAAGGAGACCCGGAAGAAAAACACGTAAGAATATCTAAAATATATTGAAGTGAAACGCCTTCGGCGGTGATTCAATAAATAAATGAGAGTTAAGAGAAAATTTTCAAGAAGTATTACATTGTATTGAATACTTTAAACAAACAGACACATATTATGTAACGAATTCTTGCAAACTTTATAAAAATAATAATCTCCCATTCATACAGAATTATTTTATAGACGAGGGAATGATATAGTTCAGGACTCCATCATTTGAACCTCTTTGTAACTTATAAAAATGTATATAACTATATTATCTGACAAATCATTAAGAAAAAATGATGAACAAACGAGAATTGTTACGTAGAATAGTGTGGACGCCGTAGTAGTAGTAGATTATAACGAAAAAGAATGCGATGGGATGTTTGTGTTTTAAAAGCGAGAACTGTTAAGAAAAGAAGTGAATATTCGCCAGATGGCGTTGGGGATTAGGTGCGTTTATATTTTTATTGTGTAACGTTCTGGGGTTACACCCTTTGGCGTGTTTACTCTTGTAACTTAAATTATGATTTAGGTGGCGTCCAACGTTCGTATAGGCGACACCCTGACTCTGGTCGTATCTCTAGAGAAGCAGCGCCAGTTCGGCCTTCTAGTCTCCGAGTGTACAGTCAAAGACGGCCTTGGTTGGGCTGAGCAAAGCCTAATCGCTAATGATGGGTAAGTCGAACAGTCACTCATTCATTCACCATAAGTCCTGGATCATTTACAATTCATTTACCGTAGAGATCCGCATTCACACTGCTTTTGATGCTAATCTGTGACAATACATTTCGAAGCAGCCGTGGAACTTTTTTTACACAGGCTGGATAAAACGACTACATTTTTTTTTTATAATTTATAGGCGAACGCTTGACCTCAATCACACCTGGTGGAAGGTGAAGATGACTCCGATGATGAACCACGTTCGCCCAGCAAATGCCATTTCACGCTTCTCTTAAAGACTCCCAGGTCATAAGATCGCGGAAATATGGCCGATGGAAGCATATTCCACTCCTTAGCCGTTCGCATGATGAATGTAGAAGCGAATCTTTTCGTGCTGATATAAGGAACATCCAACACAAACGGATGGTATCCGACTCGATGTCTTGTAGTTTTCTGATGGAATGGGGCTGGTGGAATCAAAGAATGTAGTTCCTAAGAACACTCTCCACCGTGCAACCGGGAAAAGACTGTGAGGCAGGCAACTCTACATCGATGCTCGATGAACCTGATGGTAAGTGCGGTGTAGTCCAAAAACGAAAGCGACTATCGAAGGACGAAAATGTATTGAGTCTTTAGGTATTTGTTGTGAATTTATTAAATAAAATATTAGTTACACGTCACTGGCTATTTATTGACTTGTTTATTACGTGACAGCTTGGGAACGACTGGCGCTCGCCCCGTAATATACAGTAAAGTACACAGCTACACAATATGCATGCCTAAACAATTACAAGTCCCCCCCTACAAGTCTCTGTTATCATGTCGGCCCACATAGTCCGCGACTGAAGGTCTCTAGGTATATCAGTTACTGGACATACAAGTATACAAATAAAATAAATCATTTTTATTCATATTAGTGGAAAAGGAACTGATATTCACGTACGCACCTTGCCTGGTCGTAGGTTTGAATACAGTCACACGTACCTCTGGGTTTTCCAAATTTTATAGAGAATCTATTGTAATATAAATACAATGCAAACTCTATTTAACGAACCTCAAGGAACTGTGCATATTTTGACGTTATAGAGAGTTGTCGTTAAATGGAAAGAAGAAAAATCTATATTGTAAAAAGTTTATTTCAGACTAGTGTTAGTAATTACATAAAAAACTATTCTTATTTGATCGCTATTGAGTATAGTCTATTAATTTTGTCTGACGTCATTTTGCTGCACCAGTAATTTTGTTGTATTTTTCAAATTATTTTATTCATATCTTACGATATTGAGGCATCTTGGTGATAAAGAAAGTACTTTATATTATTAAATTGCTATCGTTATTGAGAGTGGATGTAATGCTATATAGAGTGTATGATTATATGGGAAACAAGCTAAACCAACCAAAGCCGAGTGATATCGACGCTTTAGGGAGTTTTTCGTTAAATCGAGTGACGTTACACGGAGGTTACACTGTATCATATTTTAGTGCCCGGAAGAACGCTGATCAGCTGCCCTACTGGTCATGTTGCCCACAACATATAAGCGCAAACTGGATACAGCCACTAATGTACCTCTGATCATCTCGAAAGAGGTTCAGCATATTTTTGTAATTCCAGGTGCCCGTTAGACGGCGAGATAATGGGCATGTTCCAGTATTCAAGCGACAAGCAGGAGGCCAGGGTTTCGTTCCCGGCCCACAAGTTCCCATACACGGCGAGCGTTTACTACACGTGTGAAGTCAAACTATGCGATCTAAATCACCCCACTGATTGTGTAAGTAATGTAAATATTACAAACTATCAATACGTGTTGAATATTTTTTATATCTGCAATAAAAAATTATCTTCATCTCTCTATTTAAAAAATATATAGGTATTTGTTCTGACTAACAGCATTGTAGAACTAAATCACTGAAGCTAGAAACATTAAATTCGGAAATTGGGTACTTTTTATTATTTAAAGTATTATTGCATCAATAATAAGCATAAAATAATCCACTCAAAGAAATCCCCCTAAGTGCTGGGGCGTACGATGCATTGCAGCTACTACCCGGCGTCGAAACGCTATTGTTCCGTCGGTATATAAATATCCATGGTGCGTACACGGTATTTTCTAACGCCTCACCATATGTACACTGGACTTACACTTCGCAAAATGAGGCGGTACAGGGTGCACGCGTTGGAATACCGGAGTGGTACAGCTCCCTTGTCTTTTTCGATATATTTTTAACAGACTGCAGTGAGCGCTATCGCTCCGAAGTAACAATCTAGCCGCGTTGCATCATGTGTACCGGCTCTTATATCCATGTTCAATATTACTCATTATGAATAGGAGCCGTGTTCACACAAAAAACCGCGCGCCCGTCGTGACACCGATGAAGAAGGATCCCCAGCCACAGTGGAGTTGTTCTCAGGGCTTTACGTCAATGAAGCTGACTCTCCTGACAATGACGAAGTCGTTAGTGAGAAGGTAAGTACTTTAATGGGTACAGTCACCATCAAAAGTTGCCAAACAAATAGTTTTAGAACTTCATACACACCATAGCTTCCACAAGTCTTGTAACAAGATTAGTACTTACTGAAAATACTTAAATTTTATTTTTAAGTAACTTATATACCTAGAGACCTTCAGTCGTGGTATATGTGGGCCGACATGACGACTGAGAATATCATTGAATATTCAACCTTTGATAGTCGCTTTTGTTGTTGGACTACACTGTACTTACCATCAGGTGCACTGTAGTCACATAGTCGAGTTAGTTTAAAAAAAATATCGAGAAGATTATGGAACAATTTTTTTTTTGTTTTTGTTTGTCTTTTCCATTTAGTTCACGTTTTTAAACGTCGAAATATATGGAGTTAATGTTTCCCAAATCTCCAGATTTGCACCGAGTAATAACCCCGGGGTGTTCCTTCTTCCCGTCTGACCGGGGCCAGAGGTACAGTGCGATCCTCTTCTCCGACTCTCGGCAACGTCTGACGTTTTGCGAGGCCGCATCTCTGCACTGCGAGGAGTGGTGTAAGGAGCCACCCTGGCACACCTCAATATCTTAGAGCGGTGTGCGGAAACACGTCACACACCGCTCTCGCCTGGATAAGTTGGGCGGCACTTTCCCTCAAGCGCGCCGCCCAGGTGTTTTATCCGGTTTTAAGGAGGAAGGTCTCTGGCGAAGGCCCTCCTCCTTTGTCCTGTCCTGTGTGGGCGGCTGATCGGATTGTCAGGGCCGGCTATTGCCTTCCTGTTCCTCTCCGCCGCCTCCTTCCTCACCATGACTTCCTCGCAGTATGTGAGGACCGCCTGCCGTTGTTGAAAATCTTTACCTCAACTCATTTTATGTATTTTACTGTTATATCATTAATCAATTTTTCCTTTCCAGAAAGAAGACGAGATCTGCATATCGCAGAAAAATTTCGCCATCGGTATTTGCGTAGCCGGAGTCATTTTAATGATTTGTGTCATCGCTGCAATCGCATTCATCCTGGCCAGACGGCGCAACCCGAAGACGTATTCGCGAACTGGCAGCTCCTTGTACAGCGGCCCTTACACTAACACTGGCTATTCACATACAAGCTAAACATAAATAGCCCTTTAATCAAAAATCATGAATTCATATTAGCATTCGACCGAAGCTTTGACCGCAAGTGCGACTATAGCCATCATTTGACAAGTTATGAGGTTATTTGATTCATAACGTTCTTTATAAATTTCAATATAAGTCTTTAACACTAAACCTACCACGACGGGTCAAATGACCCATTTTATTTTTTTTGTTAGAATTTCTTGTAAATAACAATATCACATCGCCATTTGCCTTTACTACTTTTATTTAAAAATACATCAAATTTATTTTTCAATATTTTCTTCTCTCTTGTTAGTTTTTTTACCGAGAAATATATGTAATCTGCCCTAACTATCGCAACGGGTCCCTTGACCCGCTGTGGTAGGAATAGGTATACATGAAGTATCGGTAGGTTTAGTGTTAATGTAACTCTTTCGCTACGGAAGGCCTCGCTGCAAAGTGTTTCCCAGGAAACGGAGCTCCGTGCTGAAAGTGCGGACTTCAAACGCGCGCAGTCTTCAGCATACAGGGCCAAAGTTGTGGCTCAAAATGATTTTCATTAGTTTTCAGAAGAAAATAATACGGGTGAATTAAAATAAAATATGGTCACACATTGTGTACAGGCAGTGTTTTTCATCCGGCGACTATACAGCTGATGTATAGTCACCAATAGTAGTGAAATGGTTATACATTATAAAAATCATTTAATTATTCTTGTATCTAATTGTTAAACTGTTTTTTTTTAAACCGGCTTTGCGTTTCGCCGACAATTGTAGCAATAGCCGGTTAATCGTCTTCGATTTTTGATCAGATATCAACCTAGAATCAGATACTTATTAGAAGTAATTTAGCAATCAAAATCAAAGTTCTTAAAAAATAAATTCGTTTTGACAAGAAACTAAATATATAATAGGAACTTGAGTATAGCCATAGTATTCGCAAAGCCAAGTCCATGTTAACAAAATCGCTGACTTACCAAATCTTTTGAAATTCATTAGTAATATATATTGTAATGGTTTAGTCAAGTCTAAACAAACTTAAAGTTGTATCTATAAATTTTAGCCTTAATATCGTTTGTTAGAAACCTTAAACTTTAGCTAACAATGGGGTCCATTTGAATGTGTTACCGCATCTGGTTTTTGAACGAAGGTAGCCAAAGTCGGAATCAAAGTCTTCGGTCGACCTCTAATTTATATTTAAAATCGTCGTGCCTAGGCATTTCTATTCCCAAACAGGTAAATTCGAAATCGCAGCCATTTTAATTGTCGTTATCGGTTTTGTATTTGTGCCATTGTTAACAACTGAGGGCCTAAAACGAAGTAACATTCTACCAGCGACAACTTTAATAAAAAAATGCCAAATTTATGGGATTAACTTATCAAGTTTACGAAATATCACGTCGATACGTTATAATCAACATCCATAAAATTTGAACTTATTAGAGTTATCGTTGATCGAATATAACTTTGACTATGCCTCCTGGCTCGTATTCTAAAAACATCGAATTTGTTTGATTCCTATTGCTAGTGAGAATTATCGGATAATTCGGAAAAATCTGATCTATCGGCCCCACACTAGACGTAATTGATTAAATAGTTAATAAGATTAATATGACAATATAAACTGCCATTTTTAATGGTTAAAATGTAATAAATTAATAAAGTAATGTTGTGTTCAGAATGCCACAACGAATGAGTCATATTAAATTAAGTTTTAGTGATTTATAAATTAAGATTACATACCTACCATAAACTACACGGGGTTGAAGAATGACATATTCAGAATAGAGTAACTTATTTTTATTTTGGCTTTTCTATTTTTAAATTTTCGTGCCTTAGTGACTTAAACTAATAATTTTCTTTTAATTAGTAAAGGATTTTTGAAATTTTTAAGTGGCTGAAATATATGAAACTAGGAGCACAATAAAATAGATTTTTATCATTCAGCTCATTAAAATTTGTTAGTTTTCCGTCTTTCAGGATTCTTCAACCCCATATTAAATATATTTATAATAATTTGTGATAATTCGTGCGTTATATCCGTCTTCTGATATTTTTAATTATATGCTATTATATTTTAATATTATAAAGTATTATAACTAAATGGTTGCCTTGCGTTACGTAATTAAATAGAGGGATCAACATTTTATTAATCTCGTTGGATAATCCTTTTGGGTTTATGATATGGGTAATGTGAAACTGAATTGTCACACATTTTCGGTTTTTTTTTTTTTATAAACGATGTCAATTTCAATTACTTTGTCTTTTAACTCCAATCAATTCTAATATTGTTAGTATAATAACAACTGTCTCAAATTTTTAGATCATTGTATGAATCTGATTAATATAGTTAAAGCGCTGTCCGTTATTTCGATTTAGGATGAAAAATGAGTTGAAAATCAAATTTGTAACATATGTTTACTCTCTTAGCGGCGTGCCCGGACTGACGCGTAGTAACGGACTTTTCTCGACCTGCTCTTGCGCGTCTCTTAACAACAGACCACGTTCAACAACCAATGACAGCGGGGTATTGCGAATCTTATAGAATCATCCGATTTCAGGAGCCAATGGGACCTAACGGCCACGATGGTTGCCTAGCAACCAAATATGCCCTACAAATTATAATTTTTCGGTTATAGTATTTAAAGCCTAACTGTACAATGCATTATCCAATTAGTAGAATCGGGTCAGAAGGTCTGAAGAACGTTTAAAAATATTCAGTTTGACATCACCATTTAACTTCATCGGTGGCGGGAGACTTTCACACGTAATAATGTAAAAAAAATGTATTTTTATTTCATATTTTCGTGGAATTTCAATAGTAATAAGCTAAGATCACGCGATGCGCTTTTGTTTATTTAAACTTGAATATTATTTATCGGTGGATATGAAGTAAAAATATAATTGCGATCACCATCGTTGCCATATTGTTTAAGGTAAACTAAGAATACCGTCCGTGCTGGGTGCTATTTTGAGCTTTTATATTTAAGTTGCTTTTGTACTTAACATTTTACTGTGACAACGAATTTCTCGCGATGTCCGTTTCATAATTACCCCATTGAATTTTTTAGTTTGACTAATTATCACTAGTATTTTAAAGCAATGGGGTTCTGGAACGACATCGATTTGACTGTGTACGAATTTTTTTAACAAATATACTGACTCGATAAGTTTTTGATGTTTTATTTTACACACAAGTACATATCCGCGTTACCTTATAACTCCCAAACCTCTTAGGCCGAGATATATCGAAGCTATTTTGACTTTGCTCAGGAAATAAGCCTCATTTTGACAAAAACCCAAATATAATAAAGTTCTTATTAATACTATGAGTGTAAGGTGGGGCACAGTGTTTGTTACACGGGGTGCAATGTTACAAAGCACATATCTCCGTCCCTAGCTTTTACTTTTATGATGTTGATATACACAAATAAATTAGTTTTCTTTAATAGTCGCTTTCATTGTTGGACTACACTGTACTTACCATCAGGTGCACTGTATATTCAGGTCACGAACTCTCGTATCTCGAAGCGACGACGATAGGAAGAACCGGAACCTTTGATGTATAATAATAATAAAATAACTGTTGCCGATTTGATTGAAAGTTAGTTTATTCGAAATGGCACTTCAAGACAATACGTTTTAAAATTGTAGTCGTATGATACCTAGCATTCTAGGAATCTAGAGTTCAAGCTTCACCCTGCTTCTGTTGTAACAATATGTATGAAAAGTGTGAAAATAAAAATACTTTTTATTTGTAACTATTTATTTATATAATTTCATTCTATTGTAAAATTTATTTATAAAAAAAAATGGTATAATATTAAACAAACATAATAATTTACATAGTTTCTCTTACAATTGAGAGCATTACTTAAGTGCTAACATGTCCATAAACTAGAGATGTTTCATATCTTACTCGACTTATCGATAAATGATTAAAAACATCGAACTTTACAGATGAGCGCTTAAAAACGAAAAGGGAAGACGAAGTAACATTTACATTATTCGTAAAATCGATATCTTATGGTCTATGATTAAAAGAAAGGCAATATAACTCTAGCCCACTGAATTATTCTATCCTGATTCGTACAGTAAAAGTGTCATATTTACAATAAAAATTACAATAGTCAAATATTTCCTCGTGATCCCATGATCTTTATCGGCCCTTTTAATGTAGAAAATCAGGGTTGACAGCCGTCGTCAACTGTCACTACATCTTTAACGGTCACCACTGTTATAAAAAGTCATCACTGTCTCGAACAAACACCGTTGTCGCGGACAGTCATCATTATGGTCAACAGTCACCGGTATCGTGGACTGTTACCATTGTCGCGGACGGTCACCATTATTATTAACAGTTATGAATATCGCTGACGGTGATCATTTTCACCAAACTTACACTTAGAACGTCTATACTGAGTTCAGTGTAAATTTTTTTATTTTCCCTAAATTAAACTTTGAGTACATGTCTATAACTTCCGTAGCGTTGAAATATCGACAATGACTATTTGTTTTTAGTAATAATTTCTAGTACAATGGGACTATATAGAAATACCCTAATATCTTTTCTACTCTTTTGTTACAAAAAGAGTATACTAATACTAATGTTATATATAGATATTTTGACGTTTCATAGAACGATAAATATCTAATTGCACTAAATCCCCTTTTTTGATATTCCCGCCCCCTTCTACATCAGGTACTTGATTAAAAATAAAAACCCTCAATACCGCGAGTTATAACGCTCTAACGCCATCTATCTAAGAAATAACAAACTAATCCATTATTATTTAAAATGTTAAAGAGATATAGAATTAATCATAAAACCTATTAGGCCTTATTACAAAACGAATTTTAACGTAATTAAAAGTTTAAACCGTGCCAAAATTTTGTATTATAAAATATACTTTATTGCTCATATAAAAAATAAATAACCATTTTACACAGTACTAAGTTTCTTATACAAAACTAGGTACAGTGGCCCGGTAGAAATACCTGATTTTACCTTGTTGGGGTTTGATTGTCAATAAACGTTGCAACGTATTTTTTTATTTCTAACTAAAAAGCTAAATACCAGTTTTTATAGCGCTTACTTTAATACTGACGGATTTTTAAACAAACTTTCAACCAACATTTTACTCCTTTGAGGGTAGATTTCCCTAAAAACTTCGAAACAACTATAATTGTTTCTAACCGAACTTTCTTCTTGCACTAACTGACTTTTGTTATTGTTTAAACCTTGGTTAAGTTAAAATTCGTTTTGTAATAAGACTGTTAATTATTACAATTGAATACAGAATAAACGTTTTTACAAGTATATTCTATTTATATAAAATATGGACATTCTTTTATATAAGTATGTTTATATCGGCTCTTTGCTCACATACGTTCGCACCGCTCTGTGATTTTTAGCGAACTGTATTCTTCGTTGCAAACAAACGTAATTTGTACATGGACGGTGGACCATACCGCAAATTGAAGTGCTATTAACTTTAAGCGACATTTTTAAAGACATTAAATTATTTAAATACATATACGTCAATATCGAAAGCAAAAGATGTCGCTTAAAGCCATCACCCTCGATATAACAAATCCCCGGTTATAAGTACAACAACGCTATAAACAATTCACATGTCCCACCATTTTATAACTCCTGTTTGAAATCACACTAATCGAGACAAAGACGGCACTATGAGAAAAATACGAGTGCGATAGAGATAAAACTAATACCATGTGTCCCCCGTTATAAACAAAATATGTTCGAGGAAAACTCAATTTTATTATCAAAAGTATTACGCTTTGATTTCATCAAGATAAAAAATAGCTGTCTGTGATTTGCAACTTATGTTATAACACTGAAAAAAATGATTTCACCATGTTATAATTACAGAAGGCGTAACAATTCTCATGTTTGTCCAGAAGAGAGGAGCTTAACCACATTCTTCTATTACACTATTACGTACAGTAAACATGAGATGACAGACCTTTCGCTCTTGTGCTAAGCTATATTAATAATAATAAAAAAAAAATCTTAGATATTAAGCGAATCCTTCAGTCTTACATATAGCACTTATAAATCTAAATCTAATACATGCCATAAAAAATTAAGTAACTTTTTTGCGTATTTTATACAAAAAGAGGGTAATAAAATTTATGTCATTGGAAAAGTATTTTACGTGTGGAACTAAAACGCAACGTCCTTTTTTAATCGCTTTGTACTATAAAATAACAGTATCGATGAAAATCAACAACCGACGGTAAACTATGAAAGCAAACACCCTGTGTTGTGATGATGCGCCAATGGGACGTCAGCTCAGCAAAAGCTAAGCGACTAGCTGAGCCACCCAGCGCAGTTTTTTTTACACTGGCTCGACATAGTGACTACAGAGTACCTGATGGTAAGTACAGTGTAGTCCAAAAACGAAAGCGACCATCAAAGGACGAAAATTCATTGATAGTCTCCGTCGTCATGTCGGCCCACATACGAGTTACTGCATATACACAAGCTGATCCCGAAACGCGAGAAGCCAAAGCGAGTCGCTATGCCGGTCTTTACACTTGTGTACTGTGGTCATGACCAGTGGCATGCATAGGGTATTTGGACAGGGTAGGCAGATTCACATAATTAATGTGAATATTATATTATGATTATAAATATTATATTACTTTCATAGGGAAGATAGGTGGCGTGAAAATAGAAGAGAGAGATATATATATATATAAAGGGTTCCATATGTTGCTTAAATTAAAGCAACTTATTCCAGACTTATTTAGCAGAAGGGCATGCAATGCTTTTATGCATCTATGGAATGAACGCTACTGGTCATGACCCAGTTCGGGCAATCAAAAAATTAGTAGTGGTAAGGAAAATAGAGAATAGATACACAGCTCTAGAGACTATTTAAAAGTGTCATAGATACACGTGAAGACACATATAGTGTGTATTTTTGGCTCGGCAAAGCCACTACACCACACCTGATGGTAAGCGTGGTGCAGCCCATAAAACGACGACTATCAGCAGTTAAGAAAAACCCATCGGTAGTCGAGGCGATTATGCCAGCCTGCATAAATATCTCTTCACGCTACGCTTAAAGGACCCCATATCATAGAACAGTGGGAACACACTCCCCGGAAGACCATTCCACAATCCACTCCACTCGGCTGCAGTAAGAGTTAGATAACTTCTTAGTCCTGGCCGGGATGTGAAATACCGTGTAGCTGTGACTCTGTAAACCCACGCGCGTGGTTCTATTAAGGGCCGGGGTCTATTTTTTTTTTAAATATACTTTTGTCTAGTACCCACACTACAAACGCTAGCTTAGTCTGGGACTAGTAGGTTTATATGCAATTGTAAATACAGTTAAAATCTGTTACAACGACTTCGAAGGGAATACTCATATTTAGTCGTAACAACCAGTGACGTTTTCGAGATACGAAGACCTATTTTTTGCCGGGTTCTTTGTTCTGGGTCGATATAACCGGTATGTTGTTCTAAACAATGTCGCCATAAACGGTTTTGACTGTATTATTATTCTCGAAGTTCAGTAGGGCAAGGCGTCATCCATATGTACCGTCATCAGAGCATCTTCAGGATGTATTTCCAAAAAGGCTTCAGTCCCATCGTTGAAAGGGAACGAGACGCTGCCATCAATCACCAAACCTGGGAATATAAAAAAATATATCTTCACTGTATATATTCCTTTATAATTAAACAAATATTTGACAAACTACACCGTACCTCCCCCCCCCCCATCGGACTGGGTGGCAATTAAAAGTCGAACGAATCAAACAAGAATTTGACAAACTACCCGCCCTCGGATTGGGTGGCAATCAAACGCAACAAGAGCCAGATAATATATTAATTTGTTATCTGTGGCGTTACCGACCCCTCTGTTTGCGTCGGGGATTAAAAATTTCCGTACCTGCATCAGTGCAGTGCGATTTAACTGTAACGGAGTCGGCGCGATCCCGGACCCGCAGTCCGCGCGGCGCCGGCCACTCCTCGAAGGTTATGTACTCACGCACCGAGTACGCCAGCTGATCGGAATCTGGAAACACGCGTTTTATTCCATTACACTACTAAGCCTGAGGGCCTGAGGATGAACACTGATGATGCTCAGCCAGTGACGTCCGCGCAATCGATTCCCCTGAGCGTCGGCTGAAAATCAGCGCTGGATGGCGCGTGCAGCGTCGCCCAGCATACGCTGAGCTGAGTGCTCTTTGAGATGGATAGCAGCACACAGGATACATGATGTGATGTTATGTATTCTTTCATTGTTGTTTTTATATAAATATGTTTGTTGTGTGTTGTTATCTTTTGGCTCAATAAACTTTTTCTTTCTTTCTTTTGATTTCTGGGTTGTGTGGCAACGCAAGGGCACCACTGTGGGTACGGACCTCGACTTGGATCGTTCTTTTGTCAAAAACTAATTCATTTTTTGAGTACTTCGTTAAGAAAAGTCGAGGTAAGGTTTATACATTTTTTTTTACACTGGCTCGACAAATTGACAGCAGAGTACCTGATGGTAAGTACAGTGTAGTCCAAAAACGAAAGCTACCATCAAAGGATGAAAATCCATTGATAGTCTACATCGTCATGTCGGCCCACATATACCACGACTGAAGGTCTCTAGGTATATGAGCTACTGGATATGCACATGCCGATCCCGAAATGCGACAAGCCGAAACTGGTCACTATGACGGGCTTTGCACGCATGTACTGTGGTCGCAAGAAATAACCCAGATAATAATATTTATCCCAGTATAAGAGAAAAATAATGCGTACCTGGAGGAAACATCAGCTTCTGGTTATAACGTTCTGTGACCTCTCTTGCTTTCTCCACTCTTGTGTCTAGCTTGACTCCAAAATCTTGATCCAGAATTTTCATTAGCTCCAGTACTGACTGGGTACGAAGACAGTTAATACTGCGAAATAAAAAAACAATTCTAACTTACTTTACAAAGGCTTGGCAAAGTGAGTACAATGCACCTGATGGTAAGTACAGTGTAGTACAACAACGAAAGCGCCTATCAAAGGATGAAAATCCGTTGATAGTCTCCGTCGTCATGTCGGCCTACATATACCATGACTGAAGCTCTCTAGGTATATGAGCTACTGGATATACACAAGCTGATCCCGAAACTTGACAGGCCAAAGCGAGTCACTATGACGGTCTTTACACTTGTCAACTGTGGTTATGACCCAGTTTGGACAATCGTCCGACCAACCTATCAGATATCAGGTTCACACGGGCTCATTTTCCGCAACTCGACGTCTGTGTGCGCCTATTTTGCGTGAGACCGGGCCGGGGTGACTTCAATCATCCCAGCCCAGCTCCTTCAGGAAATCCGCCAGCCGCCTGATGTTGCTGGTTGCTTCCGGAAGCCCTACCAACCAGTAGTGTTCATTCCATAGATGCATGAAAGCATTGCATGCCTTGACGATAAATACGTTTGGAATAAATTGTTTAAAGTTAAACAAAAAAAAGGAACCATTTATATTCATATCTATATAGGGTGAACAGGCCATGACGAAAACAAACCCGGAGACACTGTAATTTGTTTATTCGTCGTCAAAAATCCTTAACTAAACTTAACCTATTACATGACACACCCCACATGCTTAAAAACTAATAATACACTCCACATCTTAAAATCTAATAAATCACTATCATTTTATCGGGTGAATTTACGCGGCTGCGGAGTCCCTCGGCCGGGGGAATCCCACGGAGGATACATGTTATCCTCCGCGCGGGCGCAAGCGAACTCCTAGCTTAAGTGGGTTTACGGGAGGCCTCCCCTCGTACTCCCCGCCGTACCCCGCGGGAACGGAGCTGAGACGCCCGACAGCTGACTGAGACGGAACTCGCGCTACATCTATTCCATATTCACGGCGTCTACCTTTCTTATAAAAGGAAGACACGGAACACGTATTGATGGAATGCACTCGGATTAAGTCGGAGAGGGAGACTCTTTTTCGAGTCCTTAATATATATATATATATTTATTTAGTTTTTATGTGTTAATGTAGTCTATGTAAGTGTACTTATAAATAAATAAATAAATAAATATGATGGATCTCGGTGCATTCCATCAATACTTAACCGAGCCCGGGAGTACCCAGGCACTGTTAATTTACAAATTTGTTAAAAAAAATTAGAAATTAGAACTTAAATTTGTGTGTTTACGGGGCTGACATGACTGCGTAGTCAAAAGCCTCTTTTTTGTCAAGAATAAAAAAAAAGCAATATAATATTCACTATCATAATATAATATTCAAATTAATTACGCAAATTCTGCCTACCCTGTCCAAATATCCTATGCACGTCACTGCTAGCAACCTAATAACTCGTTATAATCGATTTACGGGTGATTGTTTTTTTTTTATCAATAGCTTCTCAATTATGTATCTCTAAACATATTATAACAACTTTTCATTCAGTCGCAACAGTTAAAATCTAACGGATACGTTTAGATAAATCTTTAGCGTGGTAGGTATGCAGGAAGAAGAAAGTAGACCTACCGTAGGCTAAAGCGCAGGATAGCGTGATAGAGATGAGATGATGAAGAATAAAATGAAGAAGTTCAGTCAGCAAGTAGATAGACGTTTAATAAAGCACAGTACAAAGTCCAGTAGAAGTGTTGAAGCACAAGTATAATAGTCCAAGTAGAAATAGATTATACAGCACAATAATACAAATAATAACACGTAAATAGCAACTATGAGATCGGTACGAATGGCAAGCGAGAGGAACGTAGTGGCGCGTCTAATGTGATAGCGAGACTATTGTCCCGGGCGCGCGGGCGATGAAGTGCTCGCGTCGCGCGCGCCCGCGCAATCCCCCCGCGCGCGCCGGAACACAGTCGCTCTACACCTTACCACTTACCACTAACCACATACGATTCCAAAGCATGACACAGTACGAAAAGAAAGAAGTTGAAAGATAGTAGGCTACAAATCTATCCTGTAAATTAAGTCTAGAGCTTACCTAAAATGCCACGAGGTACTGCCTGTGCCTGTGGTGACGCACAAGCCGGAACTTTTAGTGTGTGTCCACTTGCCGTTGTCGATCTGCAGCCGCAGCAGCGAAACTCGCGACGTCACGCTCTCACCTATGAAAACCTGCGAACGAATGATAGAGACAAAGCTATTACCATACCATGAAAGTACTATCTTATATATGTCGTTTTTGGGATCTTTGGATCAGAATAAACACTGAATAAACTTCAAAAACTCCGTTATTGCACTTTTTCAAATTAATATTTCGTCTTAACACTTTTTCTACATCTTAATCTTACCGCGCGCTCTCGTTGAAAAAAAAAACGTTTATCCTCTCACTTTCTATCTCTCCTTCCTTTCACTCACATACGTCCCGTTCTACGCACTTACTACTTCATACATAATAATATTTCACACAATAACATCCATCCATAGATGGGCAAAATGTAATCAGTTTAATGAAAGTGATTAACGATTACATTTTACGTTTTTTACCATTAATATGACTGCATTTTGCTCATTTATGTTTTAAACACTACAGAATCCCAGATTGTATACACATTTATAAATCCTTAATGTTTTAAATGGATTTAATCATGATTACAGAGTAAGAAAATTAAAATTACGACTACATTTTGTAATCGTTCATCATTAATCAGCCCATCATTGCATTTTGCCCATCTCTGCATCCATTCTACATAAATGTATTTCATAGTATAATTAATACTAGCTGATTTACCGAACTTCGTACCTCCTAACAGTCAATGAATATTGTATTAACTTTTAGCTAAGCCTACTCCCCCTTCTCACGCCCCTCCCCCCTCTCGCCATCAGGTACTATCCTCAATGAAAGCCTTAAGTTGACAGTCGCCATTGCAATGTCGGCCCACATATACCAAAAGGGAAGATTTCTAGGTATTTGAAGAACTGGATATACACGAGCTGATCCCGA
This sequence comes from Automeris io, assembly GCA_036320925.1. Taxonomy (NCBI): domain Eukaryota; kingdom Metazoa; phylum Arthropoda; class Insecta; order Lepidoptera; family Saturniidae; genus Automeris; species Automeris io. Next base: position 11,182,658 of record JAUDJH010000017.1, on the reverse strand, counting down.
AAAGGGACAGGCCGAAGCGAGTCGCTATGACGGTCGATATACTTGTTTACTGTGGTAACGACCCAGTTGGGGCAATCGCCTTACCAACTCTAACAGTCTCAGAATCCAAACTGAAACAAGTTTTTAATATATGATGAACCGCATTTGCTCAAGAAATGCTTTTTCACTCTTCTTTTAAAGGCTCCCAAATCATAAAAATGTGAAAATATGGTTGCTGGAAGCATAGCTGGAATATTGCACTCCTTAGCTGTTCGCATGACTATTTTCTTACCTCATTTAAGCCAAGGAACGGCAAAACTTTCGTGGCCAACTGAGGACTGGCTCCTTGGTCTTCATCACGCACTTGGGGAATTCTCTCTCCTATACCCTCATCCACATTTGGAACTGGGGGATATCTATATGGCAAGAAATATAAGAAATCACTTATACAGTAATAAATGAAAATCCCCGACGTATAAAGAGGATTTACATGTGTAACGCGTATGTCTATGATTCTATGGATCTAACTGTGGTATCTTAACTCCTTAATGGATGAATCGACTTTAACCCTTTCGTTACCGCAGTCCGTTCCGCCGAAGTAGTGCTACTGAACCGGGCAGCACGCCGCGAAGTGTGCACATTGCGTGGTGGCAAGTTGATGTTCGAATTTTCTCATTTAAGTGTTACATATTTAAAGATTTAGCTGGTATATTAAATACAAATTTAAATTAGGATAATTATTAGTAATTTATATTTTATTTTTTACTTTTCTATAAAATGAATGCCGGCTAAAGCCGGTGCTGGTAACGAAAGGGTTAATGTCAACAGAAAAAGATGCATTTTATTTGGCACATAAAACGACGTCCTGGTTTTCTAATCCCAATGAAATTTTTTTACGTTTCTTAATCTCGATTGCTTCTTGAACCAGTCTTGGATTAAAGAAACAATATCTGGAGAGGAATTTTGACTTATGCAGCTCTATTTAGTGATTGGGTCCTACATCTGGCAAGAGTTCGCGCACAAGACTCCTTAAAGTACATATCGACGGGTGAAAGGGTATTTGGTTTAAGCGATATTTTTTGGTGATATAGTAATATATATTTTCGGAATCAGCGTTTTTTACCGATTTGAAATATATATATATATATTACTGTATCATCAAAAAATGTCGCATAAACCAAATAGCCTTTCATCCCTCGATATAATGAGGTTGCAAATAAATTGAGCCAGAGGGTGTCTTAAATTTGTAAATTAACCTATACCTGCAGTAATGCAGCGTGTGCAAATCAACTGGAGTGATGCTGTCAATTATTTTCGGATCCGACTTGATCGTGGTGCGTATCCTGGACCGGCGCATCCATTTGAACTTGCCCTGGAACGTTCAAACCTAATGCTCAACTCATATGTAAGTTTTTGTTTCTATTCGATTACATTGCCACTGTCTTTGGGAACCTCAAAGGGAATACACAGATCTGCAAAAAAATGGGTCACGATTGTTGTTGACCAACTGAGGATCATTTTCGAAGTATTTTATTTGCGTAGAATTCGAATCCGGCGTCAGAGTTGCTCTATTACGTCAGGTTTTCAAAATATCTTAACCCAAAAGTGCAAAAAAAAACGGTATTTAAAGAAATCAACATATTACTAATCATCTATTGCCGATATCTCAGAGGAAAGAAAAGACTTTCCAAATATAAAATAAGGACTTTGAAACGTAAATTCAACACGTTAAAAAAAATCACAATGATACATTAGTGCTAATATAATTAAAAAATCCACTTTTATCACTTTTAGGTTAAGATATTTTAAAAACCTGAAGAGATGAAACAATTCTGACAGCAGATTCGGTTTATATGCAAAAAATTACTTCGAAATTGACCCTCACTTGGTCAACAACAAAACTTTGCAGATATGTGTAATTAGTCAATTAATCGCGAGAGCTTTGCTTGTTGATCTTGGGAAACATTGGTCAATGGTGGCTACGTAATGCACCTTTAAGTTGGTTCAAATAGAAGTCAGACTATCCTATATTACTTTAAGTCCCATATAACTTTTAGGCGGTCCCGATAACGAATTAAAACGTCACTCCACAAGTCCACACGCGTGGTTCTATTAAAGAAGGCAGAGGGCGAAACAAGGTTATCCCATTGACTGCCAGACATATTTAGAGCGTCTTGCCCTGGATGCCAACGTTTTATTTTGAAGAATACATGAAAGTTTACAAAATATAATTATATTTAAGTTACTCGTATAATATTGTAATAGCATTTACAGTAATTATTATTGAAAAAAAAAAATTAACTGAAATGGCCATTTGTAATTAATCTAAAATTGCAGCACGCACTACGAGATATCTCGTAGCTGGCAGTTTTGATACACACGCTTAATACGAGATATCTCGTAGCTGGCAGTCAATGGGTTAAATAATTCTTCAGAATACTCGCCGTGATAAAGAAGGTAGAAAACTCTTAGTGTAGCAATACTTCTGTATAACCGGAGCAGTTCTAGGTGCTGAATTGTTTTGTATTGAGTGGTCTAATTTCTTGTATTTATGTGAAATATTACACAATGAAAGCGTGCACAGGTCGGCCGCTCGTTGTTTGTTGCTCTTAAAGGATTACTTGTTGTTATCCGATGGACATAACGGAGTCTGGTGCCCGGATGAGGGAGAAGCGATGCGACACACATACGGAGTATGGGGGGTCCTGAGGGGTGGGCACTTTACAACCATCCCTTATAGAAATCGTGCCTGTACAAGGCTATTCACTCCCCGGGTTGTAAGAGGTATATTTAGTAGGAGACAGGCTCATCTGAGCTGCTTAAAGGGGTCGTCTAGTGTGTCAAATGAAAAAAAATCTATATTTTTTGGAAGAGTACAAAAACGCCATTTTTTGGAATTCAAACTTAATTTTAGTTCAACTTGGAACCTCAAGTCTTACGATTTGTTATAAAATATGGCTGTACGGTGAGGTGTCATTGCCTATTCCTAAGCAACAAATATGTAATAATTATAAAGTTACTATTCCCGCGTTCTCTGTTTTTCTGTAATGGTTGCGTTGTCATTAGAAAGTGTATTTAATTATAATAAACTGATTTGTGTAATATAATGACTATTTAATCACGGACCTCATAAACTCTAAACACGATTGAAATTACGTTTGGTTTTTTTGATCTCGCACAAGCAGAACGGCTGGAATCATGGCAGCAGTGCAGCACCACTTTTTATATATGTGTTCCTGTTGGGCGGTGTATCTCCGACTATATTCTATATAATGACTTCAAAAAATTCACAAATATTGTTTATATGTTTTTTTTTTTTTGATATGTTGATGAAAATGATATACGATTTATAAATTACTTTATTTAAACGGTGTGAAAAGTAAAAATTCCTCAAAAACCCATTGAAAAACGGCCTTCACACTAGACAACCCTCTTAAGGCAAGCCTGACTGTCCCATACCGGACTTTCCCCTGGATTACCAAAAAGTCATTCGGTATCAAGTTACTGTAATGTATGTTCTACAATAGAGTAATCTCTGATTTATTTTTGTATACTCATAAAATATGTTACCTCCTTGAGAGCCTGTAAGGCACCCTTTACATCGTTTGAACACCATGTGGGCAGGCAGAGACGTCCGACGGACTTGTGGGGAGCGCTATTGAAACCTATCACTGGTTTACTGTAAAAAAAAAAACAATGTACTCCAAGAATTACAACAACTCCAAAGGCATAGAATTCAGTGACAATCACCGTCGTCCCGCCGGACTAAATATACCAGGACTAGAGACGGTAATACCAGTTGTTTTTTTACAATCAATAAACCTGTTAAGTTATTCAAAAATAACAGATTCTATAAACCATTATACCCGAATATACAGGGTGATTTATAGACGAGGGAAATATTTCAGAATACAATCATTTGTACCTTCTTCTAACTAATAAAAATGTAAATAACAATATTCCATTACAAGTCATAAAGAAACTATGATGAACAAATGAGAATTGATCCGTATAAAGTTTGGACACCGCAGCGCGTGTGGTGCACGATTGAATGGCATGTAGATAAAATTCCTTTTACGTGATTTTAGGTAAACAGGTAATTGATTCGTTACCCTTTCGTACTTTATCCTGGCTTAGGAGAGACAAAATACCTACTTAATAATTAATTTTTATTTATTCTATCATGTGTGTAATTGCCCCTTAATATGTTGACTATAAATTACTTTGTTTTAATGGAAATAATAAGATGTCACTATTCCTATATATTTGAAATTAGAATCGAATGCTGAATATCCTCCTTGAATATCTCCCTCGTCTATAAAATCAGCCTGTATACTTCATTGCTTAAATTTAAAATCTCAAAATTATAATTGATAATAATATATCGCCAGGCTATATCACTTTAAGGGTGAGCAGAGATATATGAAAGGTTGTATCCACATGAGGGTTACATAACGTGCTCAATGTGACCAGTAGCACAGTTGTAATGATCGTTCTCAGGGCGCTTTTACACACGACATTTCTATAAGATACCATGACATTTCTCGCGCTTATCAAGCGTGAACGATTTTTTGTATTACTTTCTCAATGAATCGATAGATGGCGTAAAAATAAGTTATTTAGAAAAGCATATTGTTGACTTTTTTTACACTGGCTCGAAAAGTGACCACAGTTCACCTGATGGTAAGTACGGTTTAGTCAAAAAACGAAAGCGACTATCAAAGGATGAAATCCGTTGATAGTCTCCATCGTCATGTCTGCCCACATATATCACGACTGAAGGTCTCTAGGTATATTAGTAACTGGATATACACAGGCTGATCCCGAAACCCGACAGGCCAAAACGAGTTACTATAACGGTCTTTAAACTTGTGTACTGTGGTCATGCAGTTCGGTCCAGTTCGGGCAGTCGCCATACCATCAAATAATTGATTATAGTTTATAATATTAGAATTAGATATTCATAGAGCGTAGGGCAAGCATTGCTTTTATGCTTGCATGAGATGAACGCCACTGATATTGTATAATACCTAACTAATACCTACTCGTATAAAACAAATTCTGTAAATTATTTCAAAAAAATCCAAAAAAAAGGAAATACAGTCACTTTCCACGTGCTATATCTAAGTGGATTACCAATCATTATTACTTACTTGGCATCTCTTATTCTAGAGGCTGCTAGAAGGAATGTTCCATCACCGCCGCACGGGACGACCATGTCTGACCAATTTATTAATTCTTCATTGTAAGTTAATCTGTAAAAAAAATAGACTATTAAAAAAAATGTTATATAGGCGGTGGTGGATTAGTGGATAAAGAACGGTATCCATGCGTGACAGCGTATGTGGTCGTATCTTCGAATCCCAGTACGTACCTATTAGTTTTTCCAGATTAAGTACAGATTTAAACACCACATGTTCACCGGTGAAGTAAACATTCGTGAGGAAGCCCGTGTGGCTTCTAACAAAAATCTCATATAGAATTGCTCTGAGAACAGTGATTGGTTGCGCTACTGGTCACGTTGAGCACGACATATAAGCGCAAAGTGGATACAGCCACTAATGTATCTTGGTTGATCCCTAAAGGGTACTTTTTTATACGTCGTGTCCAACGTGACCACTAGGAGAGCTGATCGCTGTTCTCAGGTCTATCATGTGACATTCTTATTAGACGTCATGGCAATCATGTGGTGCCTACGTCCGTACTGAAATCTGAATAAAGCCAGAGGTACTTTTTGGGATTCGAACCTAAAACCTTAATTTGAACTATATAAAAGTCAGCTAGTGGACTACTATTCACATTGTGTCACGATAATATGTGTAAAACACAGCTACTTATGTATCTCTGCTAATACTTAAAGGAATATACCGTGATGTATTATTATTACTGTGTATTATTAAAAAATAAACAAAGCATGAATAGTCAATAATGAAGATAGATAAAACATTTACATTCCTTGACGTGAGAATAGCAAATAGTATTGTTTCAATTGCCATTGATTAACTTTAAGTGAATGTCAAGGCAAGATCATTAGTATATATATATATATGTCGGAATGAGAGCGTCTAAATTGTTATTAATTAAACGTCAAGTTTAGTGCCTGCATGGAATCACAGATGGCGTTGCAATCGTAATCAACTATTCGATTTGGTACAAAATTGAATTATGAAATTGGCAACACTGAATTAAGGAGAATTGGTCGGGATTAGTCATTTGCGATGGCATTCATATTTGGACGGTTGCAACGATCGGACGCATCTCAGAGATCGTCGCGTTTCCTTTCTACAATGAGTGATGAAGATTGTGTACGTAGAGCCCTGTCAGACTGTATCCCGTCATATATATAAAATTCTCGTGTCCGAAACGGCTTTACCGATTTTTACCATTTTTTTTTTTTTACTTTTTGCCTAAATTTTTTGTTTTTATTTTTCTATAATGTGACATTAAAAAATACATACAACCCTAAATTTTTACCCTTTTATCACTAACCCCTATTTTTTAATAGCCATTTTAGTAATTCAATCATTTTTCATCCCGCTCGATAACTGATAAATTATCACCTAGAAATAACTTATATGGCAAAACAACGTTTGCCGGGTCAGCTAGTATATATATATATATATGTTGGTCGTACTGCGCACTATGGAGGTACAATAATTTACATCGTGATGTCAACTCATTAGGCAGTAACGCTCTACTGTTTGCGCCCATAGTTTAATAGAATCACGACAAATAGCTACTATTCTTTGTTATGATAAATATAAGCTGTGCCAGCTCCCGTGAAAAACCCATTTCGCTTGAGAACGGAATCTTAGTAATCCTACTAATATTATAAATGCGAAAGTTTGTGAATATGTTTGTTACTCTATCACAATAAAACTTCTGGACGGATTTGCACGAAACTTTTACAGTAATATAGATTAAACATCGGAATAACATATAGGCCACAATATGTAATGATTTTATGTAATTTTGGTCGTAATATAACGATACTTGTCAATCAAGTCTGGAAAAAATGCGAGCTCTGAGGGCTATCTTGGCGTACACTGCCTAAACCATTGGTGTTACACAAAGATGGTGTACCGTAGCATTGTTTGTCTTGAATGGTTCTAAATAAAAGTCAACATATATCTACCTTTTATGTGGAAGCCACTATGACGAAAATTGTATATCATAATACGGAAGATATTCACTAGAAATAACTTATATGGCATAACAACGTTTGCCGGGTCAGCTAGTAATATATAGTACTGTTATGATCATGGAGTAATAAGATGCCGGTGTTAAAGAAGAATAATCGACTTATTAATCGAAGCACAGTCGTCAAATGATCGCGATGTCCAATCACCGAAAGTTCCAGAAACTAGTCGATGAAAGACCAATCGCAGAAAGTTCTTGTAGTCCAGATGCAAAAGCCAGTGGAAATATTCACGCGTAGAGCCACTATCCAATTGCAGTAGGCTCATTAATTTGTCCAAAGTCGTATTCAGTCACTTAGAGACATTACTTGTGTTGCTTCCGAACAGAAAACGTTTTCGACAAAAGATTACCGTCATGACAATACCGTTCATTCCAAAAAACGAGGCGAGCGGGATTTAAATATTAATTAAATAGCTGTTTATCTGTAGAAAGTCGAGTCGCAAAAGACGCCAAAAGTCGGATAAGCGATTCCAGAGCATTCGAGTAAATACATATGGTGCATAGATCTCTCTAGATCTTTCTCAAAAATGCTGGAAGCCTAATGCATCGATATTAATACCAGCCGGACTCGATCGCAGCACAGTTTCTATTCAGAAGCGACACCGCCGTAAAACAATATAAAATAAATAAAATACCTGTTAGCTATTTCTACTTTCATGCCCATCTCCCTAAAATTTTTTGCGACATTTTCTTCAAAAGCCTTTTGTTCTTTGTGCGTTGATAATATGGAATCGTAGTCCGAACCTCTCTTCCTTAACACTCTCTCTAGCTCTTTTTCAGATATATTGTCATGGCTGTGTCTGAAACAAAGAAATCATAATTAAACATTTGGTCAAGTGTGAGTCGGATTCGCATACCGAGGGTTCCATACAAACTTGCAGATATAATTTTTTAGTATAAAAAATGTAGGAAACTACAAATATTCCGTTTTTGTATTTTCCCTACATTTGTACGATAAAACATTGCTTTTAGCCATATTTCCTAATTCTAGGACAGCGAGCAGTACACTCTAAATTTTGATATCCTTGTAAAAACGAAAAATAAACAACATAAACGGCCATATCTTTTGATTGCGTTAAGTTAAAAGTATGATTTCGAAGCAGGAGTAGTTGTAGGATGTTTAAGAGATTAATTTCGCTCAGGGCCCCTTCCCCTTTTTTTTACCCGGGGGAAATCCCTAATGGACCTCAAAGGACGATGAGGGCAGGCCTCCCCTTGTCAGATTTGAACCGACTAAAACCCCCGGGGTCTTCCATCTTCCACCTACCGGCATCGAGGGCACGACTGGGGTCTCATCCTCGATGACTGGCAAGGCGTGGAGCCTTAAGTAGGCCTCTACTCGTTTGGGAAGGAGTGGTGTAAAGAGCCACCCCTCTCTTACCCCACCCCCTAATTTTACTAGTATTGCATTTTATTAGACAAAATTACAAAAATATCAAGAACTAAAAGGCTATGATCTAACTTTAAGACCTATTTAAGATAACAAATAAAAATAAATAATAAAGAAATAAATGGCGGCAAATAATAACAGATTCAGATGTCAATGCATGCAACGTAACAAAACATAATACTCAACAATCATAGACAATATAGTTCTTTTTTTTTTCGTTCGGTCCTATCTTCTACAGTTTCAGATTTCAGCAACTTCACTGCCATAAGACTTTAAAAAATATCGTTTTCGATACAACTTTCGATACTGGATATAAAATTATATCGATATATCATTACAAAATATATTGAAAATATCAATATATCGATGTATCGATATTTATTCGACAAGCCTACCCGTCAATACGCAGAAGTATTCGAATACCTTTAGTGTTTAGTCAGTACAAGTCCGATGTACTTCGGCCGCTATCCCCGTTTACTACGGAGTCCTAGTAGAAATTTTCCCAAAGAAAAAAGCAGTATGATTTTTTATATGCATTACACAATTACCGCGTTACATTTATAACATCTCCTTTTTACTTTTTAATTCGTGTAATTAGAAATAAAAGATATGCATTCAAAAATATCGATTTTTTTTTTAGTTGGCATCCTATTAGTCATATATTAAGCAGAGAAATATATCAATATTATTACACATTATCAGTGCGTAATTGCTACGCCGATAGTTCAACCTAACATGTGGCGCGTTTACAAAAACAGCGCATAAATTAATCGGAACTACTGGCGATTTCCAGTTCATAAATACAACTCGTAACCTCTACCGATAAGATAAAATTGGACATGCCAATTTTGTATAAGAAAATTGTAAAGAGGTTGCGTTATTTTTTAAATTTAAACCAGCGATGTTTTTTTAAGGTCGTATATTGCGTATTGTAAACATAGTTATTTTTAAAACATTACCGATCTTGTACATTATATAGAACGGATATTCTTATCTGTTTTCACAGTTTAAAATCATTTTTTATAACACTTGATCTGTGAACGCTTTTGCCACACCTTACGGATATAACCGGAGGCCTTTCGCGTCCTTGCAATTTTTCATCCATTTTAGGAACTCAAAAAATTCAGTAAAAATTGCTACTATTCAAAACATTCATTTTGAAATACCAATTGAGTTAGAGAACTTCTTAGTTTTAGCTGAAATAGAAGTCACCGTAAAACTGTGGCTCCGCTACCCAGCGCGCGGGGTTCTTTTATTAAAGGGAGAAGGTGGAATCAAGTTACACAACTATAAAAGACGTAACAAAATGAGTAAATATAGTGAGCATTGTAAAACGCCTGTGGTCAACAGTGACCGATGTGGGCTGAAATTATGATGATTAAAGATAAGACAACAGAAATGATTCACAATAATAAATTGAATTATTTGTACAGTGAGTTCGAAAATATTAATTCATTACTGTCGAACACTTGTAGATGCTTTTACTGTCAATTTAAATAATCGTTATAATTTGTTTTTAAAATGAAATAGGTAAACGAAACCATTTGGATCAGATACAATAGATACTTTTTAAATATGCAATAGTTTTACCTTCTAACTACTAAATAGCAGAGATGGGCAAAATATAATCTGATTAATGATTAACGATTACAAAAAATAGTCGCATTTTTAATTTTGTTGCTCTGTAATCATGATTAAATCCTTTCAAAACATTAAGGTGACATAAATGTGTAGTGTTTAAAACATAGATAAGCAAAATGCAGTCATATTAATGATGAAAAACGCAAAATGTAATCGTAATCGTTTTTCATTAATCAGATTACAGTTTGCCCATCTATGATCAATAGTACGAAAAAAACGTAAAATCTAAAGTCAAAAAGAACATCTGAAACAACTTTGCACTTTACCATAAAAAAGAACGAAAACATCAATTAAAAACTATTTGTATTTAAAATCAAGATGACGGCTAATGCACCGGCTGAATTTAACCGCTTATTCTTATAACTTTTGGTCGAATATTCAACGCTTACTAGTAATTGTGTTACTGACAGGCTTGCGCTTGACCTCAATCTCACCTGCTGGAAAGTGATGATGAGGCCGACGTTGGAGCGCCCTCACCCAGCATACACCGATTCACTCGACGTTTGAAGATTCCCATGTCATAAGATGTCGGAAAAACGGACGCAGGAAGTGAATTCCACTCCTTGGCGGTTCGCGGCAAAAAGGAGGCGAATCGCTTCGCGTGAGCAGAAGATATATCAATCACATAAGGGTGCAAACCCGCACGGCGTATTATCAATTTGCGGTAGAGGTGAGAGCAGGGAATTAAATTAATATATCGACACGATGTTGATATTTTTGTCAACACGATAACAGCACTAATAAATTCCTAAGCTCTGCACTCAACTCGCGCGATGACTTTATTATTATTATTTACAGGCGAACGCTTGACCTCAATCATACCTAGTGGAAGGTGAAGATAAGTCCGATGATGAACCGCCTCCGCCCAAAAAATGCCTATTCACTCTTCTCTTAAAGACTCCCAGGTCGTAAGATCGCGGAAATATAGCCGCTGGAAGCATATTCCACTCCTTAGCCGTTCGCATGATGAATGTATAAGCGAATCTATTCGTGTGGATATAAGACTATGGTAAATGTCTCGCGACGTGGCGTTACTCTATAAGTACTCACTTTTCATATTCGTATCTGGTGGCTTTGCAAACTATCAAACACGTCTCCATCTTCAGTCTTGGGTCTTCTTTCGATGCAGCATTACCTCGCTTTCTGGACGAGCTTGGCCTTAATTCATTCAACTCTTTGTGCCGTAGGCCTATGGGAAAACAAAACTTTATGAAAACCTTTTTAGGAGTACTTTTTTCCACAAAAAGAAGAAAGAAACCCGTATAGATTTTGTTATACGTTTATTTGTCTATTAAGACCCTTTTTCTCAAAAACACGTGGAGATATTAAGTTGAAATTAATAGCAAACACTGCGGTATGTGGTTTTTTGTAGCTCCGAAAAATCATACCTCGAAGTCAACTCATACCAAAGATATGACTATTATTGTTTGTATTTATGCCATTTTCCCATAATTTAAAATAAAAAGTCAGACATACATAGGAACAAATGGCATTATAACGCAGTTAAAATGAGCTTGGGTAATGGGTTCGTATTCTGCGGAGCCCTAACAAGATCCACCGCGCGCCGGTCGTGGTAGATTGAAAGCTCGCGCCCACGGCCGGCGTCCATGCGGATGAAGGAGTACCAAGGAGTTTTTTAGTCGGTGAGAGTCCGACACACCGAGGGGCGGCCCTCACTGCCCCCTGACGGTCCACAATGGATTTTTCTCGTGGTAAAAAATAAAATAATGGATTCGCGTTAGTTTATAATGCTATTTAAAAGTTAATGTATTTAATCAAGGTTTTCACTAAAATGCATTTTAAAAAGTATTAAAATGGGTTTATGAATATGAGCCTTAACTTTAATGCGATTTTCTAACAGTTTGTGTTTTTGAGTCAGGTGTCTTATAATTAAATGTAGAATAAAACACTACGGTAAAGATCTATTACTAAAGATTGAGAAAAGCTGCTTTGGTTAATCCATACTACTTGTATAAAAAGCAATCACTTGACACCAATAACTTATACTCTGGGATTTTTTATATCGCGGAATCAATGCAAACAAAATTGATACGACGAAACGTGATCAATTAACTTCGACATTCCAATCGCAATTGCGCATATTATATGACCGTATCTAACTAGTGTTATGCAAAAAAACAATTAACATTCCGCTAAAAACGTAGACAGGTGACAGGTTTTTATTATTTATTTATATATGGGATATCAACAGTTCCTTTGCATTTTACATTCACAATGAGATCACATGCACAAGCGAAATGTCTGCAACGGATACTAATAAAAGACAGCCACAGCATGGCTCAAAAGCATTAACTAAGTACAAACAATATCAAAACAAAAAATTAAAATCATAACATCAAAAATACAATGACATACATGACAACATACATGACAATAATACCTACAATATAAATTTAACACTCAAACTATATATATTTTATAATACGACTAGCTTTTGCCCGCGGCTTCGCTCGCGTTAAGAATTATTAATATTAGGTATAGTTTTTGCAGTTTTTTTTTTTGGTTATCGTGTATAAAAAATTAGGGCCTAATCTGTCATTAGGCGCTAAAACTATCAAGCTATTATTATATTATAGTCGAAACTCTGAGAAGATTTATACAAATTTTCATACCCTATTTTATCCCCTTGGGGGTGGAATTGATCAAAATCCTTTCTTAGCGGATGCCTACGTCATAACATCTACCTGCATGCCAAATTTCAGCCCGATCCATCCAGTGGTTTGGGCTGTGCGTTGATAGATCACTATGTCAGCCAGTCAGACAGTCACCTTTGAGTTATATATATTTAGAAATACTATATATTTTTTTTATAATACGAAATGGTGGTAAACAAACTCACAATAACCCTGTACGGAACTGTATTGTATTTATGGTAAAGACACCACTCACCCCAACATGATTGCGAGAAGAGTGTTTTAAAATGCTACCCCCTCCCCTCGATTCTGTGAATTTTTACTAAAGCAGTGAGAGGAAACACATCGCACAACGCTCACACCGTGATATCGGGAGACATACGCCCTCACACTCCGAAGCAGCCTTGAGTTTCTTTCGGCGTTTCCTATCAAGGTAGTCGCTTCCGAAACGCCAGTAAATCACCTTTAGGTTTCGTGTGTTTTGGCTGGCGGTCCAGGTCGATGTTCGTACCCACAGGGGTGCCCTTGCGTTGCCACCCAACCCGTAAATTGCCGACTGAGCACCCTCAGTGTCGCCCACCCGCCCGGTTTAGTTGTGAAGACCTTTCCCGGTCAATAAACGCGCGTCATTTCGAAAAAAAAAAGTACGCCCTCAAGTGCTTTGTAAGGAAAGAGCTGCCTGCCATACCTCGTCATCGCTCACAACCCTGAAGGATTATAAAGTACTGCCTAAGACCTTTAATTTTTTTAAAGTTACACATTCTGTTAGAAATACGAATTATACTATATAATTATAAATACTTTTACAATAAACAGCGGCAGGAATATCAGATTACAGAGGGCACCGGATAAGACAGGGGCCGTATTACCGGGGGTCCATTTAATATATCTTATTGTAAAAGTATGCGAAACCATCGGTCAGGCTTTCTACTAGTTATTGTTATTGTAAGGAGTATTTCTGCAACTGGCTTTACAACATACAACTTCCTGTTTAGATTATGCCCAATGCATCAACAAGCTGCAATAACAACCCATACGTAGTAATATAATCGTTTTGTTTATCTTATGATAATGCCTGAGGTTTTTCCTCTAATCAAATCACAGCATATGAATATAATATGCATCTATAAAGTTTAAACAAAACGTGTTATTGTTTTCATAATATTTTTTTATCATCGTTCTATATATAGAGTAAGTCCGGGATGGTTGGCCATAGTTTTATAAAATCTTGATTACTGAAATTTAAATTATAATATTTAAAATATTTACTATCCCTTTTTACATCATTAAGCGCCATTAAAACCCCATTCAAGCATATACAGTGCAAACTCTATATAACGACCCTCAAGGGACTGTGCATATTTTGACGTTATAGAGAGTTGTCGTTAAATGGAGAGATGAAAAATCTGTATTAGAAAAAGTTTATTTCAGACTAGTGTTAGTAATTACATAAAAAACAATTCTTATTTGATCGCTATTGAGTATAATCTATTATTTTTGTCTGACGTCTTTTGCTGCACCAGTGATTTTGTTATATTTTTTTTAATTATTTTATTCATATCTTGCGATATTGAGGCATCTTGGTGATGTTCGGTATGTGTAATGCCGACAGTCGAGTTTATTACGGGCTACGATAATAAAACGACAAAAGAACGTACACAGCTCAACTTAAAAAGTATTTATATTATTAAATTGCTGTCGTTATTGAGAGTGCGTGTAGTGTTATATAGAGTGTATCATTGTATGGAAAACAGACTAAACCAACCAATGCCACGTGATATCGACGTTTTAGGGAGTTTGTCGTTAAATCGAGTGACGTTATATGGAGTGTACACTGTATATATATACATTATACATATATGACACAACTATCAATAGGAACAATTTCTGAGGTAGTAGATCTGTGCTTGACTGCATCACGGCCAGAGTACATATGTATATAGATTTCTGATCGTGCACTTGGTTATAAGCAGCAGCGGTTACTTTCCATCGGGTGGCAAACAAAATAATAAGATTGTTAAACACTATTTATCAGTAGCGTTCATTCCATAGATGCATGCAAGCATTGCTTGCCCTTATGACAAATAAGTCTGGAGTAAATTGCCTAAAGTTAAACAAAAAAAGGAACTATTTATATTCATATATATTCTATACTAGCTGACCCGGCGAACTTCATAACGCCTAACAGTAGATTCTTTAATTATAGTTTTTTTTTACTTATTCTGCTATTCGAGACACCGGGTTAGCCAGTAAGATAAAAATAAAGTTGATAAGTCAACAATTTCATTATGTAAAAAAAATACATAAAACACTTTAAATTATTTTTAATAGTCACTAACAATCACAATTAAAATTACAATTTCAGATTTCTTATTATAATACCTACTTATTAAATTTCATTTTATTCTTACTTTATGGTATGGTGTTAAAGTTCAAATTGACTTTTAAATATTATTACGAATTTTTTGTATGAGAATATAGAAAAGTGTTGTTTTTAGACTTTTTCATGCAATTTTTTTATTTTTTCTCTCCGTAATAACCTTCCCCAGACTTCAACAAACACAACAAAAAAGAAATCAGCCAAATCGGTTCAGCCGTTCTCGAGTTTCGCGCTTATACACATTTAACGATTCATTTTTATATTATAGATTCATGCCGTCTATATTTGACTATGACCATATGAAAGCAATATAATATTTACTATCATTATATAATATTCAAACTAATTATACGAATTCTGCCTACCCTGACCAAATACCGTTTGCACGTCACTGCTATTTAGTCTAAAAAAAAGAGGAATGACTGAGTATCTGTTTTCACTGTTTCTTTCTTATTTGGAGTCTCATATATCTAATCTCTGGTATGATGGTCACCTTGAAACACAAATATTAGCAATTTAGATAAAAAAAAAACGCAGATTATATAATTATTAGACTAAATGAACTCGCGCGACTTCGCAATTTTTGCTTATCACAATGACTGTTTGTCACGTGATTTTTTTTTATTATTGTGTCTTTAAAATAAGAGGTCTTCAGATGACAGGAAATATGATCGTCAATACATATAACAAAAGTGTAACTGATCAGTTTCTGTACATGGTCGAAAAAACTATTTTCGGGGGCCATTATTAACGCATCAGAACTCAAAACAATGATTGTTAGAATTTTTATTTGGGCGTTAGTGCGCCCAAACAGAAATCAAAAAACAATCATAGAAATACCTTAACTGACACAAATGAGGAAAAATTAATAATAATGAACACTGATAGGAATAATGTGTTGTATTTTTTGGCAGGTCATTTTGCTGTTGGCTGACAAAGGCCTTTACACTTCATAGGATTTTACGTTACAAAGGGGACGATACAACTTCATATAATAAAAGCGAACACTTAAGGTGCTCAACCAACGAGTTATGAGTTAAGGTGCTCAACTAACGAGTTATGAGTTGGGTGGCAAGGCCCCCCTGTTGGTATGAACCTCAACTTCAGTAGCCAGCCAGGAAAACAACCTGACGGTGATCACCTAGCGTTTCGGAAGCAACTGCCTTAGAAGGAACGCCAAAAGAAACTCAAGACTATGTCAGAGTGGGATGTGTAGTATATTTGTGAAAACCACATTTGATAAGTTTTACTTTACACTTAACGTTTGTTTCATTTGAATCAGTTCATAAATAGAAAAGTCCAGTTCATAAATAGAAAAGTCATCAATTTAAATAATCAATTGAGCATTTATTTTAAAAAAAGCTATTACTGTTAAGTTTATTTGGCTGAAACTTTCCTTAACTACATGTATTAGAAAAGTTTGTATGTAGTTTGTTTGTTTGTTGTTGTGTTTGTTGTTTGTTTGTTTGTTGTTTGTGTTTGTTGTTGTGTGTATGTTGGGTAAACAAGTTTCTTGTATTCACAAGTATGCACCTGTGTGAATAGATACTCTCTCTGTTAGTATACCATAATTCCAGTAAAGTGTCCATGCTTAAACTAAATTATCTCAGTGGAGTATTTGTTCAATTTATTTAAAATAACATTTATAGATAAGGTAATGCAGTGGAATTTTTCTTAGATAATGCTTACACAATTGTTATTTGCTAAGAAAGGGGCATCAAGGCAATTTATTTATAGTTATCTTTATGGCTTGGTTTATAATTAAATTGTTTTTTGTTATTTTTAACTAATTACAGCAGCTTTGCCATTTTCAAAGCCTCCCCCTGGCATGCAATACAAAATATAGCAACTAACACTGAAGTTTGGATGTATAACCTACTGTGAATTTGTGTGAATAATGATTGATACGTAGACAACCTGACAGCGTAATTTGTTGTGTGCCTACCTGCGATGCTGAAAGTCGTGGTACCTGTTAACTTTTATGTCACAAGCAAATTAATTCATTGTGAGTCATATATGTGTATATGTATTTAAGTTTGTATATGTTTTCTAATACCCATAGGACAAGTGCTAGCTTAGTTTGGGGCTATGACAATATCTGTAATTGTCAATAAATATTATAACTATACAATGAACTACCTTACAATGAATGTATTACTTGATAAATAAATCTGTAAAAGGTATTTGTATATTTTCCCATAGAGTTCACCTAATGTATTTTATTTATTTATAGCTTAAGGAAGTAAACTACACTAATGTTGCTATCTATCTGTAAACTATTTCCACTACAGATAACATATCACAACTACATTGTTACATTAGGAATAAGATCATCATATCAAAAGATAAAGGTAAGATTTGTTACAACAGACATCTGACAATTTGGATGTCCGATCACGGGAATTGAGCACATTTGGATCTGATACTGAAGAGTTGTATTTAGAAAAGTTAGGCTAGGCAATAGATCACAAAAGACAATTAAAATGTCGAAAATTTCTGAATCTATACAGAATACTGACTGGAGTAAACTTGAGCTTATCTACTCGGAAGTAGAAGCAGTGTGTCTTGTACCCTACTGGATGAAAAAGCACTGAGGAGAGCTATTCCTTCCGCAGATTTATAAAAGAATATGGATTCCTAGGCCCAGCTGGTAACAAATTAAAAAACACTCAGAGGTTTAAGTCAGTGAGAGTCTGGTTTACTGGTCCCACCACCCTCACGGCTGACGCTCCTATGCAGGATTTCCAACGAGTTACCAATATGTATGTATGAAATAATATACAATTACAATACTATACAATTACAATACAATACAATAACAATATACAATTTTAATTTACAAATTAATTACTATTACCAAATACCTTTTTTGCATCACAAAAATATCACATATTTAATTTAAAATCATTTTAGTTTTTTAAATTAATATAGTATATGTTCTAGTGATTTTTAACTGGTTCACATTCACAATAGAAGGCACATAACATAATTTGAATATAAAAACCCAATAAATTCTAATAGAGTGGAAGATTACAAATAAAAATACATTATTTAAGTTTATTTAAACCATTTAAGTAATTAACTAATAATTTATATTTAATTGACTTAGCGTAAATGCTATTATTTTCACGATAACTAAATACAAAAATAATTATCAGTATGCACACAAACATAAACGCACCTTCTATCGTGTAATAATATAAACTTGGGCGACACATAAGTTGTTTTTCTGGTTTAGAACATTTGTAACAACAATCACTACTGTACATAAAAGGAATAAATACTTACGGCGTAAACTTTTCGCTATGGATACTGTGAAATTATTTAGAACAGACATTGCAAAAATCAAGTTCAAGTACACTGAATATTTGTAAGTTACACTGTTAAAATATTTTTGAAATTATCTTTTAACTGAATTCAACCAAGGTCGAACACGCAGGAATATAAAGAAATAATTTATAATCACTCGTCTACTATATTGTACGAGCAGATGCAGAGTGACGTACATACGTATTGGAACATGGACTGTAATCAATAATCAGAGGCGTGTCGATTAGATTACGCAAATAGCAAAGCAAAACGCAATTCTCATGCTCTCTGTATACTGTGACCGAACGTTGATATGTTATCGATTTTAATTGAAAGTATTCGCTTTCCGGCCAAACTAGTTTCTTTAATAATCAACGATGATTAAATCTTAAATGTCAACATCAAATCTACCTAACGTGTATTTTTTTTAATATTAAGTTTTACGGTAATGGGTACAAGCCACGTGTAATGTGACAGAAACAGCACTGCCAATATAAATATTTCAACTTCCCCAATATTTATGATCAAAATTCACAGAGCGTGTATAAACAGAAATTGTTGACAAGCCATAAGGCAATGAATGTTGGGCACAAATTAAAAAAATAACTATGCGTCTTTTCGTTCTCGTGTTAATTATTTTACTCTTCCTCTAAATTGTTTTGTGTGTATGTAAAACTTATGCTTAGAATCAGAGATCGGCAAAATGTAATCTAATTAACGATTAAAAAATGTAGTCGTAATTTTAATTTTGTTGCCCTGTAATCATGATTAATTCCCTTCAAAACATTAAAGAGACCTAAATTTGTACGGAATTAAGGATTCTGTAGTGTTTAAAAGATAGATGAGAAAAATGCTGTCATATTAATGATGAAAAACGCAAATGTAATCGTAATCGGTTTTCGTTAATCTGATTACATTTTGCCCATCTACGCTTAGAACGTTGCTTGAAAAAAGAAAACCGTAAGAACTTTATGTTACACAAGAATTAACATAACAAAACATATATCGATATATGTTTTTTATTTATGCGAAATGCTTATTTTAGATTATGATATATTATTATTAATGTCCTATGGCCCCCGTCTAGGGCAGTCCACAATGCATATCTACTTCGACCTGTCCTGCCCATCGCGCTTCAGCTCGCTCTACACACTACCAATGTACTTTGCCGCTGCCAGGTCTGTACATCTCCAGATTTGTCTGAGACGGCCACGTTTCCTCGTAACTAAGCACTCCAATCTAGAGCCTGTTTAGAAACGTGTGCATCATCCCTACAGAGCGTGTATCCAATCTAGATAAATTTTCAACATTTGATCAAATAGCGAGATAAGCTGTAGCAGCTAGTAGCGTTTGGTAGACAATTTATAATTTTGTAATAAATGTTGACTTTCGACAATAGTGTCCATAGTTTGTGAAAACAGTAATTTGAGAATCTTTGAAAAACTTTTAAGAAATCAAAAATATATTGTCACACCCATTTCAGATACCAGTTTCACATGAGATTTGTTTCTTGTGTTTGAAATGTATTGAAAAGGATTAATTATTGTTAGAAGCAATTAACTCTTGTGATCTTTGCAATAATTACACCATAGACTATCCATATTTAATTTGTAGAGTATAATTAAAAAGTCTAAATTTGGGCCGCATTTATATTTTTCATTTGCAATTATTGTTTCATGAAGGTCAGAGAATGATAAAGTTGTAACGTTGATATATACGTTGTTGTCCCACTACATAAATTACAGAACGTCTGTGATTAATATGTAGTTAGAATGTATATTCATTCTAATGGTTTGCTCATTCTAACATTCGCCTTTTCCCATTTGGGTAATTCCCATGAATTCCTTGCAAATAGGGGAATTATCCATAAATAACAACACTGGTCAACATCTCATATCAGAAATGTCAACTTGACAACAGAAAATAATGTTTCGTCCAAAAACCAGTCAAAAAAACTTTACTTGATATTTCAATATAGACAAAAAAAGTAGGCAGTATTCTCTATTGGTATAAGCAGAAAGAATAGAACAAATTTTATCTAACATTTATCACTTTTTTAATATTCAACTATATCTTCATGTATTCCTTATTTGGTATGCATTGCTCTTTTGTCGGCAGCTTATTCTTAACTCTTGGTTGACCTTAATATTTACAACTCATCGCATAATTTTAATTATATTGTTCAGTAAAAAATGTAATGATTCAAAAATCTATTGTTGTGAAAGAAAACACCACGTAACTGAGTAAATGTATATTAGTTCTGTTATAAAAGAGCTAATAAACGTTACAAGCAATAAATAACAAATTTAACCACACTATTCACTTGACTTGCTTTATTTACATTGTATGAGAATTCTTCGCTTCTAATTTAGCCAACCTACTACATTATTACGCTTTTATATAAATAAAATTATCAATAATTTGTATAAGTCACATATTTTTAAACGCACAACATTAATAGGATTTAGTTTTATTATGACAAAAATAACTACATAAAAGAACCAAAGCAATCGATAACTATTTTGTGCAATTAACATGATTCAAAGTCGATAAAATCGATATTAACCTTTAAATAAATAATGATTATAAATTTAAGTCATGCGCAAATACAATTTAAAAGCTTAAATTAACTTTATCGACTAAAAATAAAATAAACAAAACGTGGCAAATTCGATTGTTTTAGTAACTTCCTAAATACAATTTAACTTACCTTTCAAAAACCTACATATGTTACTAATATCCTTTCGAACAACTATAAATTATGTATAAAAACGAAGCAATAAATGTCAGTATTGATAAAGAACATTGAAATTTTGCTAAATTTAACATATGAAATCGGACATCGGAGTGAAATATAGCAGTGCTTTGTCGATATTTTTCAGCAAGACACATCACAACTTTTTATCGATATCAGAGTTTCTCATATGAAGAAATTCGAATGAATTCTACTGACAGTAATTATTATTGCAACTAGTCGCGTTTATTACAATACACAATAAATAAATATATGTAAACGTTTGCAATAATCTGCATAATTATTAATAACAATCATTACATAACATTTTCGTTTTTAACAGTGATAGGACACATCGTGGCAATATAGGGTAATTTTATTGATGAGGGAGATATTTCAGAATACAATCATTTGTATCTTCTTGTGATTTTAAAAATGTAAATAATTATATTCCATAGCAAGTCATAAAGAAAAATTGATGAACAAATGAGAATTGATCTGTAAAAACTGTGGACACCGTAGCGTTTGTGACATACGATTGATTGGTAAGTAGATAAAGTTCCTTTTACATAATTATCTTTATCCTTTGTTAGGATAGGCAAAATATCTACTTAATAATTAATTCTTATTCATTCGTCTATGCGCGTAATTGTCCATAAATATCGTGGAACTATGTTGACTATAATAAACTTTTTTTTAATGTAGATTAAGATATCACTTTTTTTTACATATTTACAGTTAGAATCGAACGCTTAATATTCACACTGAATATCTCCCTTGTATATAAAGTCACACTGTATATTTTTGGTATCATAACGCAAATAAGACAAATATAATTCGTATTTATAATAAAAATTCTGTTCTACAATCTAGAACGTTTGATTTTGTATCATCCAAAAAATTAATAGCCAGATTTAAAATTTATATGCACTCTTATGTATTAGATTTTAAAATATATACTTGATTTATCAAATAAAATTGTTTCGACGGACCTTGTCACATAGTTTTCTTCGAAAAAAACTACAGCAAGATTAGCACGTCAATATTTCACTCCATTAGTCATTCAATCCGATTCAACATTAACTTGTGCCGAAGTTTTTTATGAAAAAATTTAAAAACTAAGCAATTAAATAGCAACATTTACAACAAAAAAAAATGTTAATAGGAATGTACACAATTATTTGGAAAAAAGTGACAGATATATCTTCTAAGCACACCAAAATGAATTAATATTTTGTATGTCAGTTCTTAAATGCATTAATATATGATTATGAAAACATCGATTGACTAGATAAAAAGTATTGAGTATAAATTATATTTTCAAGCACTTTTTTATTAAGAAGTTTTTAAATCCATTTCAACCTTGAAAATGACTAACTACGGTTCGTTTCTATTATTAAAATGACGTAAAAACTGTACTCGAATTTTTAAATCCTGCCTCTAAAAAAACATTTCATGGAAATTTCATTTGCCGCGACAAAGTGATAATTCAAAATAATGTCACTTTGTAAAATAATGATACCAGACGTAACCTAAAAGTGATGTACGCCGGTTACGCGAAGCTTTATCAATGAAATATAACTGAATATATCGACAATATTTTATTTTTTATTAAAATTTATTTTCTCTATCTAATGTATATCAGACATTATTCAGTTATTATTGTCATGTTGTTTTTAAATTTTAGTTGTTTTCTTTTTATTCTCCACAAAATTAAAACAATAACGATTACACTCTAATATGACAAAAACAATATCGATATTTTATATTATTATTTTGTCATATCCCTATTTTAATGCAATGCTAAGCCGGTTGACTACTTTGAATTAAAAATCAGAACATAAAATTATTTTTATCGAATTTTTCACAGTTGTAATTTAAAAAAACTATTTGTGATAATAATGAGGCTTTGTAATATGAACTCACCAGTTTCAACATAAAATATATTAAAAAAAAATTACTAGTGTATGATGTTTGCTACAAATAAATTGCAGCGTATCAAAGCATGGAAAATCCATACTTTGATATATAAAAATATATCGACTATTGTGTCTCTAGCAAATAGTGCTTATAGATGTTTCAATTCACGAATAGTGGGTCTTGTATGTGAATTGTATGAATCGAATTTATTAAATGAAATACTAAAATTTCTAACACTTCTTAAAATTCGCGCAGAGATAAAGATGGTATTATGACAAAGCTGTGCGTGTGAAAGAAATAAATTAATATCATGTGCCCCAAGCTATAAAAATAATATATTTGAAAGAAAATTAAATCTCATTTTCAACAGTTCCAGACGCTTGTTTTAATTAACGTTATATATAACAACGCTGTGATAAAGTATTGCCAAAAAAAGTATTATTTGAGAACTATATAACATAGTTTATATGTAGATAATCACCGAAACAAAATATACTTATATTTTCGTATATATATATTGCGAACTTGCTGATTATAAAGTTCAATACCTCACTGAAATGCACCTATATTCATTTCACAAAATATAGTCCGCTCGCCTTCGCGAGTAAATACATCTTCTAAATAATAAAATTAATAAAATGAGAGATGATAACTATATTCTAGGAACAAACATAAATTATTACACCTACATAACTTATAAACCATACGCCTACACCTTTTGTAACAAAAACTGTAAAACAAATGTATAATAAATTTTTTTTCCTAGAAATCATTTTCAATATTGAAGATAATCAAATTAAATAATTAAGACCTTATTATAAATACTTTAACGGGACTTATGCGCGAATTAACTTACTTTTAATTATGGCTTTACGTTTCGACCTGCTTACACAGGTCATGGTCACGAGCAGACTGACGCGCCGCGGAGTTTTCTTCGAGGGCGGGAAGTTATTTCCTCTACCCTCCTTTGTTCTTGAAAATATTAATAGTCACGACAAAACACTCACGCTATTATACAGCATTTTTTACAGGTGACAATTAACGAGGTGCTGGTTTTCTAATCACTGGGTTCCACACCGATGACAACTTAAATCCATCATCCCGATTCAAAGTGTTATGCAATCTCGATCGCATCTGGGACAAGTCTTGGATAATAGAAACGATCTCTAGAAAAGATTTTTGACTTATACAGCTCAGTCCAATGGTTCGCACAAGCAAGAGTTCGCGCATAAGCCCCGTTAAAGTATTTATAATGAGTACAAACGCGAAAACTTTAAATGTGTTACCTTAATTTTCGAAATAGTAAATTTTTGGGGCTAAATTTTTTATATAAAAAATATATTGTTTTTTTCATAATACACAATGATTGGATACTTAAATATGAATTCTTCTGTAAATGTTTATTACACTCAACTTTTTCTCAGTCTATCAAATGACCATGGCATTCGTCACTAAAAAAAAAAAACAAAAGCAAAAGAGCGACTACCAAACTTTGATATTTATAGACGTTATTCGGACCTTCCTTATCTTTACTCAACTATTACAAATGATATTAATGTCAAAGTATTTGTCAAACCACTGATTTCGTCATCTTGTCCTTGACTATGCGAATGTCAGTGGCGTGAATCTCATAGAACACATAAAAAAGTATTATCGATATACTTCGACATTTAATTCATATATATCTGAGGACACAGCCATTATTGCATCTCTGCTCACACCGAAAGGGATATACCGTGGCAATATACTATTATTAATTCATATATTCATTTATAATTAGATCAAATTTGGATTTTGGAACTCCTTTTATAATCCTGACACCCAAGATACAGGTAGTCCTATTTTGGGTGTCAGCTGATTGTAATCTACCGCTTTCTATTTTTCCAACGCTTTTTGAATTCCACTGGTGCAATTGGCGTATATCTAGGCTATATTCAAATTCCTACTACAAATTTAGTTTTTTGTCGAAGACTAAGTTATTTTCTAAGTCAAAGCAGTATTTATAAATCTCAACGTTAAGTAATACAAACCAGTACGAATATTGTATGTATTAATCAGTGACGTGCATCCCATAGAGCATTAAAAAGCATTATCTTGCTATACTAGGACATTAAATACATAAATATATTGATTTAAAAAGTCAAAATTGATTTCTGAAACTCGGAATCTAGTAATTATCAAATTTTAAGTCAATAAATTTATTAAAGTAATGCTTTTATAGAATGCACGCTACTGATATTAATTTAAATACAATATAGTTTTATTTCCCATATTTAAAAATGTATTCCATAATTGAAAATTTAAGTAAAAATGGTAAGATAATTAAAAAAAGAACTTGATCACTTATTTTTAAGTACCAAAAACTGGTCACACTGTTAATGTCACTTACTAGACCAAGAAAAACATCTTGAGTATAATAAACTTTTCAATTTATCAATCGACTTCCTTATTCCATGTCACTATAATGTTTTTATTTAAAATTCATTCCCATTCAATATTTTTAAATAACTATATTATTTTTGCTATAAATCGCTATCTAAGTAACTAGCCGTATTATTCTTTATTTTCCAATAATTTTCACACGTGGATACAATGAATAATGTACCCCTGCTTGCTCCAAAAGGAGATAGTGTAACGCTATTGATATTCATGTCAAATATCTAATTGGGAGAGATGCGTCGCCACGCGTACGTTTAATGTGTAATGTAATAGTATACTAAAGCGCACTCTATTAGTTTATAACAGAACTACTTTCTTTCCAATAACATAATGAATTTGCTGTATTTTTCAGTTTTCCTATTGTGCAACAGATGTCGTTGTAGTAAACTTTTTCTATTACAAGTATTTGAACGTTGTTTTTTTATAATGCCCTACTTAATTCCTTCAATAAACGACCCTTTCATGCATATCTTCTATGCAAAATATATTTCGATGTTTTATATCTTCCACGCATACCACAAGGGCTTATTTTAAAAGTTTAATTTTAGTAACGTTTATCACCAGATACCAATACGCTGACATGCGGAGAGCATCACCAAAGCTAGTACAGTCAGACATGTAATCGATGTTTGTAAAGTCGATATTTCTGGTATCTTTTTTAGAATATGTTATTATACGTTATACGGGTACATTACAGTATTTATTTTCGGTGTACTTTAAATCGCACTTCAATGTTACATCACTCTTGACATTTACTTCATAGAAGTAATGTCATTTATTATAGCAGTGACTCTGAAATTTGATCAAACATAGATTCTGAAGGCATTTATAATTAACGACAAATGCCCCTATTGTTTTAATTATAAAAATGTAGGCGTGGAGGTTTCATAGATTTATACTTTTGCATCGAAGGATTGGGACTATCGATTCCGATCATTCGATTATCATCGTTTCGATATAATTAATATCAATAAAAACTCGATTCTAGGACTTTCAATAGTCGTTCAGTCTTCTTTCTTGTCTTCAGGGGATTTCAACTCATCATCTACTGGGGACGGTGGTCGATCCTCTATTACTTCTGAATCTGAAAATGGTCGACATTATTTAAAGCTAGCGAAATCATAGTCATAGTCTTATGACTTATAGTCATAGTGCGAGTTGAGTATAGAGTTTAGGAATTTGCTAGTATGTAAAATATCGACATAGCTTTTTTTTCGACAGGATAATATTCTGTTTGCCGGGAAAAACCTCTACAATTACACCGGGCCAGCACTTGATGTGCTCAGCCATCGAGTTACGGGTTAGTTGGCACTGAGGGTACGAACCATGATTTGGGCGGCCAGAGAAAGTACCTAATAGTGATCTAGCGTTTCGGTAGCGACTACTTTGAGAAGAAACTCTGAAAGAAACTCAAGGCTACGCCGAAGTGGGTCGATATATTCCACGAAAACAAGTAATAATATTTACTAATAAGGATACAATATTCGACCAATAGTTTTATAATTATTGATAGAATATTGGTTGGCCGTTATTATGGATAAGCGGCCAAAGTTCGCCGGTGCATTAGTCGCTATCTTGATTTTAAGTAGAAATAGTATTTGATCGATATTTCCATTCTTCTTTTGATGTTAAAGAGCAAAGTCGTTGCAAATTTTATTCTTTGCAACGTTAATTCCTACCATTTCATCCTACCTTACTATTGATTATTTTAGAAGGTAAACTATTATGCATTTAAAAAATAATTATTATAACTGTACCACATTGTTCCGTTACCAAGTTAGGATTATTTTTATTTTGCCTCGTCATAGTGACTACAACCCATCTAAAAGTAAGCATGGTGCAGTCCAAAAACGATTGCACCTATCAATAGTGAAAAAAAAAACTATCGATGTAAAGACCAAGCTGACTTGCACAAATATCTCTTAAAAAAAATTGACGATATTTACCGGCTATATCTGCGGGTTCATTCATGATTCTATCCTCATCATCGCTGTCGCTCGGCGAACTGGCTACCGAAGAGTCATCACCGCCGTCTGAAAACCAATCATGACGATTTTAATATTAGGTCCTTACATATGAAATTGGCGTTTTGTATGGGAGGAACAAAAAGTCGAATATTTTTTAATATAATATATTTAATTAATCAAAGTATGAACCATTATTTTCTATGCACTTTTGCCATCTCATAGGTAGTTCATTGATCCCTTTACTAAAAAACCAGTCGGACGGGAATCAATAAAATCTTTGAAGGCGATTTGGACTGCCCCATCGGAGTTGAATTTTTTCCCTTGCAAGAAGTTATCCAAATTTCGAAAAAAATGGTAATCTGTTGGAGCAAGGTCCGGGGAGTACGCAGGATGTCTTAGACTTTCCAATTGAAGCTCTTCTAATTTAGTAGCCGTCTGTTGCGCAGTGTGTGGTCTAGCGATGTCGTGAAGCAGCAGTGGCGTGGAGCGATTGACCAGCCTAGGTTGTTTAGCCGCTAGCTTTTCCATCATGGTTTGCAATTGCTGACAATAGACATCAGCCGTAATAGTCTGGCCAGATTTGAGAAAACTGTAATGAACAATACCGGCACTAGTCCACCAAACGCTTACAAGTAACTTTTTTGGGGTTAATTTTCGCTTGGGGCAGGATTTGGCTGGCTGGCCAGGATCCAACCATTGCGCTGAGCGCTTCCGATTATCGTAAAGAACCCATTTTTCATCACAGGTAATGATTCGGTTTAAAATACCTTCATTATTGTGCCGGTTTAGTAATGTAACGCAGCAGTCGACGCGCGTTTGCCGGTTTGCTTCAGTCAATTCGTGAGGTACCCACCTTTCAAGCTTTTTAATCTTCCCAATTTGCTTCAAGTGAATTAAAACAGTTTTATCACTAACATCGCAGCCTGCAGCTAACTCGGACGTGGTTTGCGATGGATCCGCTTCCACAATAGCCTTCAACTCTTCATTATCAACTTGAGTCTCAGGCCGTCCACGGGGCTTGTTCTGCAGGTCGAAATTTCCAGAACGAAAACGTTGGAACCAAAAACGAACTGTGTTTTCTTTTGCAACACGACCGCCATACACATCATTCACCCTTCGAGTTGTTTCCGCAGCACTAGTGCCACGGCGGAACTCGTACTCGTAAATAATGCGATATTTTAAGTTTTCCATTTTGTAAAATGAGTGACGCAAACAGAAAAAAACAGAAGAAAAAAAACAAATGAATGACGATCATCGAAGCACAAATACATGAGTCTATAGCTGTACAAATTTGAATTTGGAATTCCTTACCAAAGAGGAGAAATTTGTGATTAAAGTGGCCAGTACGAAAAACGCCAATTTCATATGTAAGGACCTAATATTATATTTGCACATTAATGCTAAAAAAAAAATTAAAACTATGCACTGAGTAGTAAGTACAGTGCTGTCTAAAAACGACAGCGACTATAAAAGGACGAAAATCCACTGGGTCACCGTCATGTCTCAAAATATATTTTTTTTTTTCATAGAACATTCAATTCAATTAGTATCTAAGGAACAAACTTTAGAAAAGAACGATTACCAGCTCTTTACGGTAGTGCTGCTTTCCGAACTGTTAGTAGATATATTTTTTAATATATACAGACAGGCTTGCGCTTGACCTCATTCTTATGAATCGGTATTCGATTCACTCGTTTGAAGATTGCCATGTCATAAGACGCCGGAAAAACAGACGCTGGAAGCGAATTCCACTCCTCGGCGATTCATGTTTTAGCAGTGATTATATCGTTCGGAATTAAAGTCGCATTCGATAAAACTTTGATAAAGTTCAGTGTGGACTCGTTGCTAGCCCGGAACGTACAGAGATTCTCTTCTCACAGGTTTGGCTCTAACTGACACGGTCTGCACGCCAGATGTGTTGGCGGCAACTACACAGCAACCGTTTACACATACCAATTTGTTATCGTGAAAGATTGGCTATTACGTTATTGCTACAAAGGTATTATGCTTTAGAAATCGTTGACAAAGGAACGCAATTAACAAAGGCATTTCTAAAGCGTAGTAAAACCCAAAAACATTAAAATAACGGGGCAGTAAACACATTCTGTGTACTGTAGCGGTGATTTATGTGACGCTATGATACTTCCTCCCTCTTTTACATAACTGGTATTATATATGGTAGAAGTCCATATTATGGGACACTGTCCCTATTTATGATACACAATGTGAATATAATCATTTATAAAAAGAATACCAAATTATACTTTTAAAAAATATAATAAACACATAATTTTATCATTTTTGAATGAAATTAACAAGTCTAATTGTTAATTATTACTTGTATGTTTTAAAAAAAATTTATAAAAGCATGAGGTTTGTTGTTGGTATTCAAAACCGTGGCTTAAAAGAGTTGAACGATAACTACTGTACAGTTTTTTAATTAGATGAAATTATATAATTTATTATATTTATATACATAATGTAAGTGTAATCTAAAAGCTTATAAATTATAGATATTGTATGTTATTTGCATTTATGTTAATTTATAGCAATATTATTTTATTTTTGAGTGTCTCACAATACCGACACTTGTTAACGTAGACGTACCGGTATATGGAACACTTTACACCGCGTATCACTCAATACGGACATCAAGTCTTATGATTGTCCCCATTAATGAGACAGTGTACTGTTATGCGTTTTTAATTAAAATATCAATAATTTTTAGTATTAAAAAAGTAAAATGATTAAATATAACAAATTATTTATCAGCATAACTTCAAATAGTTATTTCTGAGTAAGTATTTTCAATTTAATTACGTTAATTTCAAAACTTAACCTAAAATCAAAACATTAATTTTGCAAGTTTTTTTTTTTTAATTTTTTATTTGATATTATTGAAATATTTAAAATATGTTTTTTTATACTTTTATTAATTAGTGATTTTTTTTTTACTCTGGCTCGACATAGTGACTACAGAGTACCTGATGATAAGTACAGTGTAATCTAAAAACGAAAGCGACTATCAAAGGATGAAAATCCATTGATAGTCTCCAACGTCATATCGGCCCATATATACCACGACTGAAGGTCTCTAGGTATATGAGCTACTGGATATACACAAGCTGATCCCGAAACGCGACAAGCCGAAACTGGTCACTATGACGGGCTTTACACCCATGTAATGTGGTCGCGATCCAGGCGGGCACCGACGCCCTACCACCTCGCTGCTGCTCGTTTAGCACCACCCAGGAGTCACGTGTAGGGAAACTAGGGTAAAGCCTACGGACGCGAGCAGCTTCGACTCCCCCCATCGACATATCTCTCGATATTTTAGGTTACGTGTCAACAGTGAACAACAAAAAACAAATTATTGAAAATCGGAGTAATGGGGACAACAGCCGTCTCAATCAGCAAAAAAGAAAGTGTTGTGTTCAAAAGTGCTTGATAAAAGACTTAAATATGACCCAATAGATGTAGAAAATGCTTTAAAAGCAATAAAAGATACCGGGTCATCATTACGGAGAGTAGCTGTTGCCTTCGAAGTATCTGTGGCTACTCTAGGCAGAAAAAAAGTATTGGGCTAGATGAGATAAAAAAAATCTAAACCAGAAACAGTCTTATCGTCTCAGGAAGAAGATGATATTGTCAAATGGGTGCTAGACAGGGCTGCAATAGGATCACCTGTAACAAAAACTGAGTTATTGGATTGTGTTCAAAATTATGTCCAAAAATTAGCTGTACAAACTCCGTTTACAGAGTCGTCCTAGTCGCCACTGGTATGAAGGGTTTAGAAAACGTCATTCAGAATTAGCTATAAGGAAACCACAACATTTGAGTGTTACAAGAGCAGCTGTCACTTGTGTAGAATTGCAAGAGTGGTTTAAAAAGTCTGGAGCATATTTTGAAAGTAAAAATGTATGTAATAATTCTCCTACAATTTTTTTTAACTGTGATGAAAGATGTTTACTCCTCTGTCCTGAAGCAGAGAGCGTGTTGGCATAAAAAGGATCACCATTCCACCGCGAAACCACTAGACATCGTGTGGGATAACATCCGTATGTGGAGGATGTTCCTTATATCAGCACGAAAAGATTCGCTTCTACATTCATCATGCGAACGGCTAAAGAATGGAATACGCTTCCAGAGGCAGTATTTTCGCGATGTTATGACCTGGGAGTCTTTAAGAGAAGAGTGAATAGGCAATTGCTGGGCGAACACGTTTCATCGTCGGACTCATCTTCACCTTCCACCAGGTGTGATTGATATCAAGCGTTCGCCTATAAGTAATAAAAAAAAAGTTACAAGAAGAAAAGAAAAAACTGATGGACAAAGTAAAAGAACTGCAAAAGAAAATTAAAGAATAAAAGTGAATTAAATATTTTTATAATTTTCATTTATTTCTCATTTAATTTAGTAAAGACTAATTATTTGTTATTTCAGATTCAAGTTTATTATCTATTTTATAAGTATTGTGATTTAAAATTAATAAATAGTTATTTTAAAATCAGTCTTATTGATTTCTAAACTGTCTCAAAAATAGGGACATACATCATGAGACATTGGGGCCATCTACTTTTTAAGTGTCTCATAAATAGGGACATAGAGGTTCCTCTCATAAAAGGCTATTAATATTATTTTTACAAATTAACATTCAATAAAAACTAGCTATATTAATTAAATAATCATAAGACAATTGTATGATACGATTTAAATAGTATTTTTGACTTAAACAGATTATATAATAGCGGTAATGTACGACCAACCTGAAAATGTGTCTCATAATACGGACTTTTACCATATACATATATTTATTTTAGTTACCCAATCACTCACATATAACATATTTTGAAGGAGTTACGCTAGGATTTGCAACCCTCAATACATTCGGGAAACATCTATAGGCGTGGCCTAGATTATTTATTTTACTGCCTCAGACAATTGCATTTGGCATTGCTATTTTAACTTTAATAGTGAGAAGACATACTCGCTTATTATATAGTCTGTCTATTTTCTCTGACTGTGCCAACTGGTTGTTGCTATCGTGGACCCGGATAGTGTAACCGGGTTTTCCACGTTCCCTTTAAGGAACTCTCCTTGCTTGCAGGTCGCCGATTCCTTAGTTGAGTCCTCTGTTCCTTTTAAAACCCAAAAGGAACAACAAGCACACCCGAATCCACCGCTCACATCTTTTTCTAGCTAGTCGCGTATTTATATTTCCTATTTTTTTTAAAATAAATTTTATGTAACAGGTTTTGTTTTTTTTTTATTGAGCTAGGCCCTTCAGGCACCTACCCTGTTACAGTACCTACAATTTTATTGTCATTTTAAAAGGCTATTAAAGTTATTTTGGATTTGATTTTGACTCACCGGTGGCATGTCGCGTAGGTATCGCCGGCAGCGCCCTCATGGGGCTGAGGGGCATGAGGGGCGGCGCGGCGGGGCGCTGCTTCCTCGCGGGGTTGAATCGGCCACAGTACGCGCAGTGGTACGACGTGTACTCGAACTCTTCAACCATCGCCATACCTGAAGGACAATAATCACACATTGTCACTCTATATCCTACTATATTTAATAAGCCGTGGGGTGGCTGCCGGAAGAATAGAATAGCACCCCCCTCTTCTTGCTGAGGTGTCGTAAAAGGCGACTAAGGTATCTCTTTAACACCGCAACTCAACCAGGTGTTCAGAGAAGGAAAACTCGACCAAACCCGCATCCCGCTCCCTCCCGATCGTACTGGTTCTCCATTCCATCGGGCCTGAGGGAGCTCGGACGAGAGAGTGCTTTTCTGGCTGCGCGTCCAGTTATGCACTGAAACATCTCCTGCGCAATTGACTGTTTCCGAAAACTGGACCTCGAATTTCTTAACCAGTGTTAAAACAGTCGCCGTGGCCGAAACCGGCTAGGACATCATCATATTTAATAGAATAATATTATGATTAAAAGCTTTACCACAAAATGCTTTTTTTTCTATAATTCTGGCCCTCCTCTAGAATTTCTTAATCTTTGTGGCCCCCATTAAATACGTTTGCCCACCACTCAACTAGATAATGAATAAGTGGATACAAATTGTTGTATCCACTTTGTGCTTATATGTCGTGCCCAACGCGTCCAGTAGCGCTGCTGAACACTGTTCTCATGGCATAGGAGAAAAATTGATGACCCCCGAGAAGTCGGCAGTGCGTTGTGACGCGCTCTGCCGAAGTATCCTAGGTGGTATCGGGGGAGGCGGCGTCTCAACTAGTGATGCCACGAATAGTGAATTGGCCGAATACCGAATATTCGGCAACGCTGTCGGCCGAAGCTCCGAATATTCGGCATGGAATACATGCTTGTCGGGGGCGCGTTAGCTGAATTAAGGCAAGTTGCAACCTGTTTTCCTCGTTGCGTTGGCGCGGCCAGCAAAGAAAATACAATACCCAATACAAACGAAAAACAATACCCAAACCTTTCGAAATTTGCTAAAGTTTATCTTTCTTCTCCTGGAAGTAGCGTGTTTAGTGAGAGGTTATTTTCTGAGGCTAGTAACATTTACGATGAAAAGCGTAATCGTTTGCTACCTAAAAATGCTGAAAAGCTTATTTTCATCCATCACAACTTACCACTGGTCAATTTTAATTACTAAAGTGTTGTAATTTGGAAATAAATAGATAATTTTGAGTAATATATCGTGCCTTTTTTACATGATTTGGTATTCGGTATTCGGCCGAATAGTACGTACTATTCAGCCGAATACCGAATAGCAAAAAAAGTGGCCGAATACCGAATAGTTGCCGAATATTCGTGGCATCTCTAGTCTCACGTCCCCCCCCCTCCGTGATTGTGCCTGTCAGGTGCGGCGTAATGGGGCTGCGGCGAATTGGTTACAGGACCCGCAGTCCCCACTAATTCCCGGTAGTAGTCACCTTGAGGTTTTTAGCTGGTAAAAGTCCGGCACACCCCGGCT
This sequence comes from Automeris io, assembly GCA_036320925.1. Taxonomy (NCBI): domain Eukaryota; kingdom Metazoa; phylum Arthropoda; class Insecta; order Lepidoptera; family Saturniidae; genus Automeris; species Automeris io. Next base: position 11,148,099 of record JAUDJH010000017.1, on the reverse strand, counting down.
GCCGCCCCCTTCGCCGCCGGGACGGTGCTATGAGGATTTTCCCCAAGTAAAAAAAAAGGAGAAAAAAATAGATAACATACCGTTATGCGAATGGCACTCAGTACATATTAGCGCCATACGATCGTTGGGTCCGTTCCTGAAGAGGTACTCCATCACCTTGTCCAGGGCTGTACGATCCTTGTCTGCCAACGGCATCGGGAGCTGTTCACTCTGATGAAGAAATATTCATTTAACACGTTCACGCCGGCGCTGTATTTCATGCTCCTCGCCCTGTAGCGGCTTCGTATAAAGCTTTTTGCTCTATCATTTAATGTTTGCGTTAAACTTTCATTATTTTACTTATCATCTATGTGGAAATTATTTTTACTTACTTAAAGATCTAAATATTTGGTGTTACGTACTGATTAATAGCACAGTCTAGTGCGGGCCACCGATGGACCGCGCCACCCGAAGAGACAGTCTAGTGCGGGCCACCGGTGACCCGCGCCGCCCGACGAGACAGTTTGGTGCGGGCCACCGATGGACCGCGCCACCCGAAGAGACAGTCTAGTGCGGGCCACCGGTGGACCGCGCCACCCGAAGAGACAGTCTAGTGCGGGCCACCGGTGGACCGCGCCACCCGAAGAGACAGTCTAGTGCGGGCCACCGGTGACCCGCGCCGCCCGACGAGACAGTTTGGTGCGGGCCACCGGTGGCCCACGCCGGCGTGAACGTGTTAAACAGGGATTCCCGATCTTTAACCATTCGAATGGCACCAATACAATACTTTTTTATTTAATAATAATAATATAGGCACGCTGTGTCCGTTACGGGGTGAACACAGATATATCAGTAGTAGTATTCACTTTACAATTACATGTCGTGCCTGACGTGGCGAGTAGCGCAGCTGATCGCCGTTCTCAAAGCACACATGATATTTGTATCCATAGATGGGCAAAATGTAATCAGATTAACGAAAATGATTACGATTACATTTTACGTTTTTTATCATTAATATGACTGTATTTAAAAGAAAAAAAAAAGAAAGAAAAAGTTTATTGAGGCAAAGGAAACAACACACAACAAACATATTTATATAAAAACAACAATGAAAGAATAATACATAACATCCCATCATGTATCCTGTGTGCTGCTACCCATCTCAAAGAGCACTCAGCTCAGCATATGCTGGGCGACGCTGTACGCGCCATCCAGCGCTGTTTTTCAGCCGACGCTCAGGCGAACCGATTGCGCGGACGTCACGGTGCTATTTCTATTTCGCTCATCTATGTTTTAAACACTACGAAAACCTCAATTGCATACTAAATACCGCAATCACACCCGGTTACTAATTAGAAGTACTAGGACTAAATACTATAGGGACCAATTAAATAAAGCTGGACGTGACACAAGAAGAGTATGGAAGTGCATCAATGACATCGCAGGTGTATCCAGGACCCCGAATAGTGCTGTGGCTAATCTGACCTCATTTGACAATGTTAATACTATCAAAGGCAAATTAAATACAATTAATAAATACTTCGCTAATATTGGTTCCGAGTTAGCGGGTAAACTATTGCGTAAGATTGTTTGTTCTGAAATAGACCTTGCAAAGCAGGTGAGTTTACCTAAGTCGATTAGGGATTCATTCTTTATCTACCCGACAGATCATAATGAAGTTACAGATGTCATAAATAAATTAAAATTGAGTTTGGCTTGTGGAATCGATGGAATACCATCAACGCTTGTCAAGTCTTGTAGTTCTGTGCTTGCTCCTGTTTTGGCACATATCTATAATCTTTGTTTCGAACAAGGTGTTTTTCCAAAATGTCTAAAACAGGCACTTATCACACCCATATATAAAAATGGATCTCCTAAGGAATGTGGAAATTATAGACCAATAGCGCTACTTAGTGTTTTCTCCAAGATTCTAGAGAAGCTCATCAAAAAACGTCTCGTTAAATTTTTTACAAAACACAACATTATATCGAAGAGACAATTCGGCTTTCAAGAGAAATTAAGTACTGAACACGCTTTGCTAGATCTTACACAATCGATCACTGAATCACTCGATCATGGTCAAAAATGTATCGGAGTGTTTCTGGACGTTCAGAAAGCCTTTGATTCAGTGTCTCATAAAATTCTTCTTAAAAAACTAGAGTATCTTGGCGTGAGAGGTACAAGCTATGATTGGTTTGTTGACTATCTTCGGGATAGGTCTCAAATGACTAAAGAAGGAATGGAAAGAAGCGACATGTGCTCCGTAAGCTTTGGTGTCCCACAAGGCAGTGTTTAGGTCCACTTCTCTTCCTTATTTTTGTAAACGACCTGTGTGAAAAAGATTTGTCTAATGGTAAATTAATCGCCTTCGCTGATGATACAGCGCTATTGTTCTACGGAAAATCCTGGGAGGAAACTATGCATTCGGCAGAAGTAGGAATTGCGTTGATCAAAACTTGGTTTGATAAAAACTTGTTAAACCTAAACATATCAAAAACAAATTGCATATTTTTTTCAATTTCTGAACGATCGCAACCAATTAATCAAAAATTAAAAATGCATGCCTGTATTGATCCTGGTCAACATTTAGGATGCTCCTGCCCCACTATATCTTCGGTAGATTCTGTCAAATACTTGGGAGTGCATATGGATAAACATTTAAATTGGAAATTACATATTCAACAAACTTCCCTTAGACTAAGAAAGCTGATACATTATTTCATTGACATCAGGAGCTGTCTAACAGAGAAACTGATGCGATCTGTCTATATGGCTCTTGTTGACAGTATACTGAGATATGGAATAACAGTTTGGGGTGGAGCTTCTGCTAATGCCTTAGACCCTCTAGTTAAAGTCCAAAAAACACTAATTAAAATAGCTTTCTACTACAAGGCAAGATATCCCTCAGCTGATCTGTTTAAGGAGACCAAACTCTTAGATCTAAGACAAACTTTTATGATTGCACTAATCACCTATTATCATGAGAATTGTAGAAATGCTCTAAATCTTAAATACATGAAGGTAAGTAGAAATGATCAAATTATAGCCAAACCGTACATGAAAACCGCTTTTGGGCAAAAATTTTTCCAATTTTTGGCACCCAAAGTATATTCTAAGGTTCCCAACTGGAAGCATATAAATAGTAAAATTAAACTTAGGAAAGTGGCTATTGATTGGCTCATCCGGTTGGGAACTGTAGAATCAGAGAGGGAGCTTTTTTATATACTTGGATAGGATAAAATATTATGGATGGCTAAGAAACACACACGCTAATAAATAGTATCTAAATGATTACCAAGTATTCTACCAAATTACAGTATAATTATATATTCTTTTATATGTGTACTTACTTGTATATATGTGTATGTATATGTGTATTTACTTATTATATCTATTTATTATTATTGTTTTTTTTGATATATTTATTTGTATTCTTTTCTTTTTAATCTTATTATAAACACAACTTTTTATTTTTACCTCTGATTTCGATATGATTCGGTAAAGTTCAGGTTCGAAATGGGCAGTAGCCTAGTGAACCTCTCTCATACACAAAACACCTAGCAGTTTTGGGGTTATGTTCTGTTTGTGTCTATGTATTTTATTTTAACTGCTTGCCTGATAATAATAAATAAATAAATAAATAAATACACATTTATGATTCCTAATGTTTTAAATGGATTTAATCATGATTACAGAGCAATTAAATTTAAATTACGACTATATTTTGTAACCGTTAATCATTCATCAGATTACATTTTGCCCATCTCTGTTTGTATTTGATACCAAGCTGGTTTCCTCACGATATTTTCCTTCACCGGTGAGCTTGTGGTGCCTAAACCAGTACGTGATTTGGAAAAACTCAAATGTATGTTCTGAGTTATGAACCTATGAATATTCGCATTGCAATCACAGCCACAGATATATATTTTTCCATTGGTTCGACATAGTGACTACAGACTACCTGATGGTAAGTACAGTGTAGTCTAAAAACAAAAGCGACCATCAAAGGATGAAAATCCATTGATAGTCTCCGTCGTCATGTCGGCCCACATATACCACGACTGAAGGTCCCTAGGTATATGAGTTACTGGATATACACAAGCTGATCCTGAAACGCGACAAGCCAAAGCGAGTCATTATGACGGTCTTTACACTTGTGTACTGTGGTCACGACCCAGTTCGGACAATCGCCCTACCACCAAAAAATGTGTTGCGTTAAACTACAAGCTCTCTCTCTATTTTTGAAATAGTTTTCTCTGTCATGGCGGTATGACATTTAACAGGTGTTATAGTTTCTTCTAGTAGGTGGATCATGTCATTTATTTCTGTCACTGTTATAATATATATCATTGTCATTGTTTTGTGCCGTGGTGACTGTCGGCAAAATAGAATAGCACCCCTCTCTTCTTGCTGAGGTGTCGTAAAAGGCGACTAAGGTATCTCTTCAACACCGCAATTCAACCAGATGTTCAGAGAAGGGAAACTCGACCAAACCTGCATCTTGCTCCCTCCCGATCGTACTGGTTCTCCATTCCATCGGGCCTCAGGGAGCTCGGACGAGAGAGTGCTTTTCTGGCTGCGCGTCCAGTTATGCACTTAAATATCTCCTGCGCAATCGACTGTTTCCGTAAACTGGGAGTCGAAGCTGCTCGCGTCCATAGGCTTTACCCTAGATTCCCTACACGTGACTCCTGGGTGGTGCTAAACGAGCAGCAGCGAGGTGGTAGGGCGCCGGTGTCCGTCTGGATCGCGACCACAGTGCATGGGTGTAAAGCCCGTCGTAGTGACCAGTTTCGGCTTGTCGCGTTTCGGGATCAGCTTGTGCATATCCAGTAGCTCATATACCTAGAGACCTTCAGTCGTGGTATATGTGGGCCGACATGACGACGGAGACTATCAATGGATTTTCATCCTTTGATAGTCGCTTTCGTATTTGGACTACACTGTACTTACCATCAGGTACTCTGTAGTCACTATGTCGAGCCAGTGTAAAAAAAAACTTTTCTCGATTTCCTTAATCGGTGTTGAAACAGTCGCCGTGGCCGAATCCGCCTAGGATATCATCATCATCATCATAATATATAGCGGGTGATGTATAAAATGCCCCATGACCCCCGCTTACCCTAAGTCTAGGTCCTTTGTAGAGAGGCGTCGATGTTTTTGGCAACGCGAGCAAGTTCATATTGGTTCGGACTGGTGTCGCAGTGTTTACAGCTATTTGCCTCTGTCGCAATTGGACAGGAGTGCCTGAAATGATTTACAAACGGATTAATAATCACCAGCAAAAGCAGCCCACAGCTGGGCATAAACTTCTCCCAATAGGGGGCATTTAAATCAGTCTTCGGATATTCTCATTCAATTATTGTCGACCGTTTTTCACAGATCCTCCCTACAAGTTATCAAAAGCATCCCAAACTATTACAGTAATACCCCGCTATACGCGAGGGATACGTTCCAGAAGAAATCGAGTTAACTGAAATTCGCGTATATCGAGGTTTAAGATTAAACATAGTTAAAATTTAATATGTACAAAAAAAATACGAATCATTTTAAATCAATCACTTTAATTCGAAGAACACTTAATGCAATACATACTATTAATTATTTTTTACGGAAAAATACATCTATTGTCTTCTGGGTAGCGTTTTATTTACTTTCTTAACATCCAACACTGTTTTTAGTTTTTTGATACATGGTCAAGACACGGTCATCATTATTGTCTATACTCTCCAATATGTACAAACCTGAATTAATTTTTGAAAGAGGCAATTGAGCGCGATATCTGAATTTCGCGTTATAGTGAAACCACGCATAACGGGGTCGCGTAAAGCGGGGTATTACTGTATACGTTTTTTTTATACTGGCTCAACAAAGTGAGTACATTTCGCCTGGTGAAAAGTGCAGTGTACGGGGAATAAAAGCCGTTGGCCCTCAAGCGTGCCGCCCAGATCCAGACGTGAGCGATGTGCGATGTGTTCCCGCATATCGCTCCAATGGCAAATCAAGGAGATGAGGGGAGGGTGGCATTTTACACCACTCTCCCTGCCAAATGTGTTAGGTGTACGCGGGGAGGGGGGTTGACTATTTAACCACCCCTTGCCAAGTAGGCGGGACCTGCAGAAAGCCAGACGTCGCCGGGTGCCCAGGAAGATGGCTAAGTCTTGACCTCGGCACTCGGCAGGCGGGAAAAGAATCACCACGGGGGTTTTAGTCGGAACAAGTCCAACACATCGGGTGGCCGCCCTCACTGCCCCCCTGAAGGTCCGTTAGGGATTTCCCCCGGGTTACCAAAAAAGGCATTATACCTGTGGTACAGATCACCAGGTAGAATCAAATACGTTTAGCGTTGCTGATGATGATGGACGATGATAATATCGCCCGATGTCGACAGTAGAAGTGGAAGTGACGAAACAAAAGTAGGGAAGGCACCAAGGTAGAAACACGTTGAGTACGACACATTAAAAAGTCACAAGATGAAATGTTATAGCACAGGTATAGTTCGAGGATAAACGAAGTTCACAGCACAACAATACAAACAAAAAACAATGTGAATACTATAAAATAACGAGCGAGTGGTGCGTGGAGGCGCGTCGAATGTGATATCGAGACTAGTTTACCGGGTCCGCGGGCGGTTAAGCGCTCACGTCGCGCACGCCCGCGCAATCCCCCCGCGCGCGCCGGTACACAGTGGCTCTCAACCTTATCGCCCACTACATACGATTCCAAAGCATGACACAGTATGAAAGGAAAGAAGTTGAAGATAGGCTACATATGTTTCAAATTTTTCACACAACTATCTAATTATATTTTACTGTACCTGCAACTTCAGGACTTGCTCCGTTGCCTCGGACGATGGCCAAGGGCATGATCGGTTTCAGGGCTTTCGAACTGTCTTCTGGAGTGCCGAACTTATCGAGGATTTGCTTGGCAACCTGAAAATACATTTCTTCTTCTAAAAGATTCTGTTTTCTGTTCATACTGCGAATAGCTATGAAGTCGCAACCCGTGCCCATTTTTCCATTTGATTTAGGAGCCTTTTGTAATAAAAAAGTCAATAGTTATTTTTCGAACAAACGCGGTGTATCATTGGTTTCATCTTCACCTTCCACCAGATTGTTTCATCATCATTAACCCAACCGCCATTGATCCCGGCCTTCAACTTGCTGAGGGTCGCCCCATACCACTCTTGTCGAATCGCGGTCTCCACTTAAGAACCCGCTTGTTCATGTCTTAAGCATGGGCTGCGATTAAGCTAAGCAAAGTCTCAAGTCGGTGAAATCGGTGACGCTACCAACAAAAGAAGATGGAAACACGGACTATACAATGTATTTGCCGAGCAGATATCGAAATAAGCATATGCTCAGCAAAGTGGGCGTAGCGACTATAAATTTCAACCTAAGAGTTTATGTTTATATTGACTTAAAATCAGTTGATTACTAGATTCAGTTTCAGAATACAAATTGAACCAAATTTTAAGTCCATATATGTATTAAATATTCAAATATGATAAAGCTTTTTTTATGCTTCTATGAGACACACTCCACTGCGCTTGTGTCTAGTAAAAACAAAAACTATAAAAAATGAATATTAATCCCAAAATATAGTAACAAAATGCATACCTTATAGGTCTCCGTGTTCATAACATCTTCAAGAATCTTCTTCTTCTCTTCTCTCATCCTATTCAGTTTAACTCTGTTCTTATTCAAAAGCCACTTGTAGTACCACGATATAGATGTACGTAGAAACATCACCCTGAAATATTGTGTTAACAACGATTAAAGATAATTATGTTGTGCCCTTTAGGGTCAGCAAAGTCAAAGTTTTTATACCAATATGAAGCTGACAGTCTACTTGACGAAGTATAGCTGTGGTTTTTTTTTTATTATTATTTATTACATACAGGCTTGCGCTTGACCTCAATCTCACCTGCTGGAAAGTGATGATGAGGCCGACGATGGAGCGCGCTCACCCAAAAACTTAATGCCAATAACTATTACATTTTGCGTTTTTCATCATTAGTATGACTGTATTTTGCTCATCTATGTTTTAAACACTACCTGAGGATTCGGTATTTGCATGCAAATTTATGACTCCTTAATGTTTTGAAGAGATATAATTATAATTACAGAGCAAGAAAATTAAAATGACGACTACATTTTGTAGTCGTTAAACATTTAATCAGATTACATTTTGCCCATCTCTGGTTGACATTCTACTTATTACTGTGAAGACGAGCCTATACTCTACTTTCCCTCAGGAGTGTATAATCACATTATTTAGCTGGTATAGAAATAAAAAAGGAAAACCAGCTATACACGCGCTGAAATAAGAGAGATTTATCCACTGCGATTCGAATCCGTGAAAACACGTTCCTAAATTGCCGTAGAACTAGTCAAAACCAATTATGGCGACATCGTTTAGAACACCTTACCGATTATATTGACCCAGAACAAAGGTACCGGCAAAAAAATAGGACTTCGTATCTCGAAAACTTTTCTTTTTCTTTTTTTCATATATCAGATTACAAATCCCTTAAGACTTCCCGTTTTCGGAATAAACATCCCTTTTAGAGACACAGCCCTTAAAATTGGGATTACCATTCATTTATAACCAAATGAATTGAGTAAAGAGTGCAGTCCAATGGTTAACTTTGGAAATTGTGATGTTAAACACGATTGAACATTTTGTCAATGCCGGTGCCGAGATCTCGATGCCACGATACATCGAGAATGTGCAATCGTTATAATGGAATTCGATTGAAAACAATAGAATATAAATGAAAGATTTCAATAATCGATATAATTGAATAAATCAGCTTTTTTTACACTGGCTCGACATAGTGACTACAGAGTACCTGATGGTAAGTACAGTGTAGTCCAAAAACGAAAGCGACTATCAAAGGATGAAAATCCATTGATAGTCTACATCGTCATGTCGGCCCACATATACCACGACTGAAGGTCTCTAGGTATATGCGATACTGGATATGCACAAGCTGATCTCGAAACGCGACAAGTCGAAGCTGGTCACTATGATGGGCTTTACACCCATGCACTGTGGTCGCGATCCAGACGGGCTACTGCGCCCTACCACTTCGCTGCTGCTCGTTTAGCACCACCCAGGAGTCACGTGTAGGGAAACTAGGGTCAAGCCTACGGACGCGAGCAGATTCGATTCCCAAATTCGAGCTCGTAATTGCGTATGTCTAGTTTAAATATATTATAAAGCGACTCACAGGAGAGGCATCACAATGAGTGGAGTGGCGTAGAGAATTGAGTGGAACCAGTGCTGACTTCTCCCCGCGTACACGTAATAGTAAAGGATGGCGAGTAGCAGGTAGAGGCCAACGGAGAACGCCATGACATAACTGACCACGCGTTTGTGCGACTGTTCCTTGTATAATCTATCTTTTTCAATACTGTTTATATCATTCTCCAACCGCTCCAGTACTTCAAGCGTCGTCTTCTTGCGCTGTTGGTTAAATACATAGAAATATATTATACTAGCTGTAGTGACCCATCGTTTCTCGGTAGAAATCCCTTAATTTACATCCCCTCGACGCTGATTTTTCAAAAACCTTTTTGCTTTCAGTGAGGTCTTAAAAAGGGAAGAAATTAACTTTTTTTTTTGGCAGGACAATAGTAAAATAAGGGACACCTTCACAACTACACCGGGATTAAAGGACGAGCATTGAAGGTGCCCAGACAGCGAATTTACGGGTTGGGTGGCAACGCAACGGCACCCCTGTGGGTACAGACCTCGATTTGGGCGGCCAGTCACAGAGAGAACCTAAGGTGATCCTATCAGCGTTTCGGAAGCGACTGCCTTGAGAAGAAACGCCGAAAGAAACTCAAGCCTTCGTTGGATCGAAGTGGAAATTGAATTCGATCTGTGTGTTTCTAAGCATTTCGGATATCATAATACCCCGGAATAGGGTTGTGTTACCATATAAATACGTTATTGCAAATATTCCTGCTAGAGCCTTTGATCTTCTATAAATATAGAACGCGCTTAAAACTACTTAATATTTTACATATTTTTTGAGCAATTAGACTTTGTACAGTGTGAACGAGATATTAGATACAGCATTTCAAAATTGAAAGTTACCAATCTAGTCTTCGTTCGATTTTACCAGACCGTAACGAGCCGGCATCAATCAAGAGCATAATCATTTTAGATCTTATCGAGTAAGACATAAAATTCTTAATCGAATAACAACGTATGCAAGGTATTAAAATACATGTTCTCACTCACGCCTTTCATATTTTTACTTTCAGAACGTGACCAATGTTATCTAAAATTGAATAAAGAGCTTCGGCGATGTTTTTTTTATTATTCTAACTTGGTATAAGGACAACACACCTGATGATAAGCAAAATAGTCCAAAGACCGTCCCCGAATACTGAGAGTAAAGAAAACCTGTCTACATTTGGAAAGATCACGTCAGTCTACACAAAAATCCCTTCGTATAAGTTACAAGTTGAGCCTCAGAAACGGCTGTCAGGTCACGATGTCGCTCTTATGCATATATGTATATGTAAAAGCCACCCACAAAGCATGCCATTACAGTACCTAATATCATAGAAACAATGGGAACACGTCAAAATACTATATAAATATATATATTTGCATGCTGATGTGACAGTGGGCTGGCCACTTGAGTATGCTGAAGAACCTATACTCGCTTGCGCACACGTCGCAAGTAACATAGCGTGGGACGAGTCCCGACATTATCATGAGATGACTTGCGAAAGGTAGCCGACATAAATGATCGAGAAGAACAGAAGACGGAATTTCAATGGCGCTTCTTAGATGGCGATCTTAGATTTTATCAGCATATCAACATTTAAAGATTCCTTTTTATATTATTAAAAATAAAGATATCTTATGAAATATCTTTGAATACTTCATCACACTTCAGATATGGATTATGATTATAATATTTCAACACTATTCAATTCTTACTGATACAATACAGCTCAAACTTGTACAATGATAGTTGCTAAAAAAATTCTAGAGATCCTATATATCATTTTGGAAAAATATTGACACTGAATTTACATTAAGCATACTATATCTTGACTATATTCCTGAGGTGTCGCAAGAGGTGACTAAGGTATGATGATGTCCTAGCCGGATTCGGCCACGGCGACTGTTTCAACGCCGATTAAGAAAATCGAGGTCTAGTTTTCGGAAACAGTCAATTGCGCAGGAGATATTTAAGTGCATAACTGGACGCGCAGCCAGAAAAGCACTCTCTCGTCCGAGCTCCCTGAGGCCCGATGGAATGGAGAACCAGTACGATCGGGAGGGAGCGGGGTGCAGGTTTGGTCGAGTTTTCCTTCTCTGAACACCTGGTTGAATTGCGGTGTTGAAGAGATACCTTAGTCGCCTTTTACGACACCTAAGCAAGAAGAGGGGAGTGCTATTCTATTCTGCCGGCAACCACCACGGGTTAAGGTATACAGCATGCCCAAAAACACACAGATTGCTAGCATCTATGCTGCTTTATGCACCTTCTCTGCACATAATGCATACCTGCCAACCCGCATTGGAAAATGTGTTAGGTTAAATTTCCAGACGCCTCATCATAAATTCCACATGTATAGTGGGAAAAGGGAAGGGAGGCCTGTGGCCCTGCAGTGGGCTGATACAGGCTAATGATAATACTATATCATGAGGTGAAAAATAAATAAACTCATGTGAAGAAGACCTGTGTCCTATAGCAATACAATAATGCTACAATTGTAAAAATACTCTAATATCACAGGAATAAAACCACTGGTACAGCAATCATTATAACTAAAATACTTTAAATTTACCATATTTATATACTGGGCTGGGTAATATATTTCTTAGCTTATCAATACTGCAACTGAGTAATATTTTTTGAACTTCAGGAGACAATACACAGAGTCTGAATATTGCAAAATCACTCAACTTAACTTTTTTTAAAATGTGTCTATGGAGTACAGAAATGAGTTTATATTCTAAATATTATTCCTTTTATTAAATTAATTTTATTATCAATACTTGACAATCAAATTTCAAGTAACAAGAATATAGTAAAGAAGATAAAAAGTTGAATACTGAATAAAAGAATTTGGCATAATTAATAACAAATAAATATATAAAACTATATTTAAAATTTTTGTTTGTCTGTTAATGGTGAGGGTGTAATAAAAACCTGTATAAATAATTGAAAATGTCAGAATATTTAAACTAATTGCACAGTATAAATTAAAGCAGCTATTTTATATCTGCCTGTATGTTCATTTATATATGAAATTATCTAAACTACATAACAGATCTTGATGTTGTGATCACTAAAGTTTAGGGAATTTATTACAGATAGCTTATATGTGTAATGTATTTATTGAAAATTAAAAATTGAAGAGAAATGTCAAGAGTTTTATGGGGTCCTAAAAGAATGATTTTTTTTAGGTAGTAGAGTGATTGCACAGGCATAGAAAACAGTACACAAGTGCAAAGACCGTCATAGTGGCTTGCTTCAACTTATCCCGTTTCAGAATCAGCTTGTGTATGTCTAGTTGTTCATATACCTAGAAACCTGGCATGATGAGTGGGATATTAAAAAGGGACTTTTTTTTCTTTGATAGTCAATGTTACTTAAACTACACTGTACTTTCCACCGGGCTCATTGTAGTCACTTAGCCAGGCCAGTATTAAAAAATGACATTGTTATAACCTTTTCTTGCTGGTTGAGTAATAAGAAATACTAGTGTATTTCAATACATTGCAGTGTCAATAGATTACAGAGTTGTAGAGCTCAAAAGGCCTATAAAATTGTCTTTGAGGTTTTTTAAAAAAAGAAATAATTTGGATTTTGAAAATAATTAGTTTTTTTTTTAATTTTACTTTTCACTTTACTTATATTGCCTTCAAGACAAATATACAATATCCTAAGACAGCTAACACAATACACAAAGATATTTTATAATTGTTAACATGTATGCTAGTACCATTAAACACTCTAGTAAGTCAGTCCTAGGTGTCACAGGAGCCTCAATGTGCCGATTATGAATGGGAGAAGAGACAACCAGACCTGATGTTTAAGTATACTGACTTGGCAATGTACTAGGTACAAAAACTTAACACTCTAGGATCTCTCACAGAAGCTTACCAAAAATGTTAGCCAGCTAGCAATTTCTTGGAAGAACTGGGTTAGGATGGCTGAAACTATCCTTAATCAAATTTGATCAAAATAGGAGCACGTAAATATCGATTTGCAGAAATGAGTCCATTTGGACCTGATAGATGGGTTCTTGGGTGGAGAGTATGAATATAAAAACATGTGTTGGGAGTTGAAGTGTAGATTTGTGAAAGCAACTGGCAATATTGGAATAAGAAGAGTCTGCAACCAGACTAAATGGTGCATATTAGCAACTTGTTTCTAGCAGTGAATAATGTTTGCGTAGGATGATGCATATGAAATCACAGTCAGCAGCTAGTTATGAAGTTTAATCAAATATGACAGTAAAGTTATTGAATGAGAAATGACAATATAGTATTTACAATTGTATTTAGAATACAATGGACTGTTTTAATCAATTCAAAAGCCAAGAGTCATGATTTCAAACTGTTCAATATTAATATTGCTAGTGCTTAACAATATATTTACTTTATATACCAATCAATATAATCTCCTTTATGAATTTAGACATTATTTATGGAAAATTTGAAATGGAAGATAAATATCATGATACAATAAGTACAAGCCACTAGCTGCCATCTATATTATTACAAAATTGTTTAGGGTCAAATTCTACTGTGTCTGCTACCATATCCAGTTGTGAGCAGTACACGATATGTACCAGCCCTGCCATTTCCTTAGCCCCAGCAGAAGAGGATGAACACTCTAGGAGTTTGGGTCCATAAGAGTCGGGCACACAGGAATCGCCACCCTGACGGTGCCCTGACCATGAGGATTGACCCCGATTAACAAAAACAAAAAAAAGAGTCAAATTCTATTGTTTCATATTATTTAAAAAAATAGTAAAATCAAAAAGGATATTTTTGTTCACTAAGGTTGGATAAAAAAAGCTAGACCATTGTAAACGGGCAGTAGACTTGAGTCTTGAGTTGAGAGTATTCTGCCCAGAGGAGAAGGAGGTGGTGTACAGTGTCCAGCACGCCACCATGAGAAAGGTTTAGTGGTGTGGACTCTTTACACTTACCCCTCCGAGAGAGGAAACCTGAATAAGGGCTAAATTGGCTCTCTGGGCAACTGGACCCTGGTGACCCTCACATCAGCCCTGATGGTCCTATGTAGAATATTTCTCCAGATTACAAAAAAATAACTAGATAATTGTCTAGTGTGAATGTTTATAAATGAGGTTAATAAAAGTGAGAGCATATTTATAGTCTCCAGATTTTTACAAGTTTTACTGAGGGTAATTGGTAAGAAATAAAGATACTCCTTGATCTCTCTGCAGTTGTCACATCTAATATTTGATAAGTCAAGTTTAATGGTTTTTCTGTTATTAACTAAATGTATTCATCTAATTTGACTCAAATGTGAGTATTTCATAATTACTAAAACAGATAAAACCTTAAGTGGAAGCTATAAATAAGTTTATATTACATTTTTTCCTGTTCTTTGAACATCCTCTTACTAGAACCTATTACAATAAATTAAAACATTTAACTATTTTATTTAGGAGAGAATAATTTTAATAAGATGTGCAATGTTTTTATGACATAAGCATTGATCAATGTCTATTTCCATACCCAGCATTGAAATCAAACATTTTTAGAATGGTCTTTATGAACAGCCTCAAATCTAGGAAGGTGGAAGCAGGAGCTCCTGCTCTGAATGCCAAATCCTAGGGGTGGTATTAATATTACCCAGCATTTCCACTGAATAATATATATTTTGTGGGTCAGTCACTGCAGAAAAAATAAGCAGAAAATTTGAACAAGCTTTTGTTTTTACATTTTAAAAGATAACTCAATAGTCTCATAAGATATTGTTATCACCATTTAAGTTATGCATATACAAACAAGCACCTAATAACCTTGTATATTTTAAGCATTAAGGTATCCTTAATTGCATACAAATTAGTAACTTATTAATGTTTAGAAGATTTTTAGTTATGATTACAGATTAACAAAGTTATAATTGTGATTAAATTTTGTGATCCTTAATAATTAATCTCATTACATTTTGCCCATCTCTGCCTTGGTGATGGTTGATGTTTTTGGAATACTGCACTTTTCATCAGGTGTATTGTAGGCACTTGGCTGACCTAATATAAAGAATATTATTATAGCAGGCCTTCTATTAAATCCAACCTCAGATTTATCTACCTATGTTGTATGCAACATAGGTACACCAACCAACCAGCAGATGTTACAAATAGTGTAGCCAGTAATATATATTTATATAATTATATAAATAGTAGCCAGTATTATATAAATATATATTACTGGCTACACTATTTGTGACATCTGCTGGTGATATCTGGGATACTTGGTATATTAAAACAACAGTAAGGTGCAATCAGCACAATATGTCTCATCACTCTGGAAACCACCATAATAGTGTTTTCCTGACTATTCATTAACTGACATTCATTATGACACACACATGCAGATATATTTGTATCTGTGTGTAACAATATAAAAATCAAAATAACCTAAACTTAAAAGTAATCAGGAATAATAATTATGTAAAATAGGTTTTCTGTAATGTAATTTGCATTCTGTATGCACATTTACTTACGCTTCAATGGCGACACTAATTACTAATGTTTCCTAACATTCCCTAATACGTGTTTAATCACCTTTGATCTCATTCTTTCAATATGTTCACCTCAGAAAGGCGTAGCATTCCTAAAGCTACTTTAAATTCTAGTTGCAATTTTGAAATACCGCCAAATGATAACAGAAATAGTCTTGGCAGAATTACAAAATTAATCGTCAATAAAACTTCAAACAAATACTCACACGAAATCTCGAAACTATTAGGCCCATTCTCACTTAAGATATACAAATATGAACACTTAAAAATTGAAAGCACCGGTGCTATATTTTTATTCAAATTCGAAAGAAATCTGTCTTCACAAATAACAATTTTTGATGACGAATGTTACAAACTAATAACCTGCAACACCGATTTATTAGATTCGAAAAACATTAATTAAAAATACTAAATTGATTTTTATGACTTTTTATCACATATCGACACAATTAATTTATTATGCCAGCACCTCGAATAAACGAAATATATAAGACTTAAGTAAAAACATTCTCTACGAACTCAAACCTTCAATCTTTTCAGAATTATTCAGAGTTGCTAGATCAAGTTTCTCACAATTTCCATGCAAACATATTATTTATTTTTCCAAAATAGCATATTTGCACCTTGTTATCATTTTGTTTCTTAAACTAGGAAATAAAAGCGATAGTAAATTTACACTTTGTTTATTTATAAAAAAATAGAGAATCCAAAATTATTTAACATGTTTAAAATTTACGACAATACGTAGTTATTTACGTTAGTCATATAGATACAATTCGAATAAATTAGTGGAAACATGCACTTGATGATACAATCAGTTACTTTATTATCAGTGTACCTTTAAGATTTATTTGTCTTAATTAATTCTTAAACGTATATTATATTCATATTTGTAATACTCTGTGTTTATTGAAAGGCTGTGCCGGTGAAGTGGCTGTGTCGTCCATAAAACCCTGTTAGAACATCAGCGCTGTAAGCTAGTACTCTGTAGCGCAAGCTGAGACAGGGTTCTTTTCGGTGGCGGCCTAGAGCTATTTTATATAATTTTATTTTGTTTTTATTTCCCTTTTTTGTGTGTCAATTATTGCTATACATTGTTAATTTGGTTGTAGCTGCTTCCGATCAATTTTTTTCTTTCTTTTTTATTATATCTTATAGTATACACAAACAAGTTATTACTAACTAATCACTAATTTCTGCGACTGTTGAAGAAGTTATAAAATAAAATATTTATTTACCTATACCTATTTTCAGTAAGTCTAATATATTTCATAATTGTTATGCTTTTCGCAAACATCTTCCCAAAAATTAAATATCCTATAATATTTTCTCTCCTCATAATTGCGGAAAACCACTTATGTACCTACACTGGCATTACTGTTATTTGATGGTCCGCCAACTGGCAGGCAAAAGATTAAAGTCATACAGCTTTCTTTCTTTTGTTAAACGTAGTGATACGATAGCTGTATCTGATATTATTCATGTTAACTTTCACTAGGAAAAGTTATCCTGTTCATAAAAGTTCAATGAAATCTAATATAGTCTAATCTCAAAAGGTAATAATAATATATCCCAACAAATGCAATTAAAATATCCGCCTATTCAAAATGATTACAGTTTTAATAATTATTACATTAATTGGTATTGAAATTAATATGCATTCAAATACCATTATAATTTTAAGGTTTCTGCACTATACTTTACTACATAAAATTTAGTAAGGTTGTCAATTATGAGATTAAATTATGCACATCAGAATCTATTAATTTTTGTACATTTCTAAGCAATAATACAAAATATGTTTGATTACTACATCCTTTATTGGCAATTTTAAGGCTTTTAACAAAATTCCATAAAACAACATTTAATAAGATAAATACATATTAAATTAATAAATTTAAATACCATTTAAAAGTCGTAACTGAATCAGTACCTACTATATATAGGCACAGTCAAATCAAATATGTCCAAAAATATGTATTAATAAAATAAACGATAACAATATTTCGTCATTTGTAAATATAATTTTTATAGT
Organism: Automeris io; assembly: GCA_036320925.1. Taxonomy (NCBI): domain Eukaryota; kingdom Metazoa; phylum Arthropoda; class Insecta; order Lepidoptera; family Saturniidae; genus Automeris; species Automeris io. Next base: position 11,130,322 of record JAUDJH010000017.1, on the reverse strand, counting down.
TAATGTTAAAAGATATTTATAATCGGAAATATTTTATAAATACAAATGCCGATATTTTATAAATTTACATACGTACGTTACTAGCGTTGTACGTATGAATACGTTCTGTGCGTTAAGGGCTCCTAGGTATATGAACACGGCTGCGTAGTTACTAACGTGCAACCAATAAAAGACTGCGAGGCAGGCGACTGTACGTCGATGCTCGATGTTATGCATTTTTTTTATCCCGGGGGAAAATCCTGCATAGGACCATCAGGGACGCTGTGAGGGCAGTGACCCGGGTGTGTCTCTGATTGCTCCACCTAGGCCTGGGAAGCCAAATTCATCCAGACGCCCAGAGAACAAGAAGCCTTGTTGAGGCTACCTCTCTGGGAGGGGAAGGAGTAAAGCCCACCCCTCCAAAAACCTCTCTCCCAGGCGATGCGCCGGACACCGTGCATCGCTTCCTTCTCATCCAGGCAGCAGACTTCCTCAAGTCTACTGCCCGGCTCTATGTTCTGCATCCCTTAACTATACGCCATGCAAATAACTAGTCAATAGCTTCCTGTAAGCTGTTGATATGATGTAATTTTGCAGTTTTTAATCTTTAAATCTTGTCTCTTCCGAACAATGTTCATCGTCAGGCATGTTTATTCTATGGGCTAGTAAAGGTTCTGAATCTTCTTCACTTTGCTCTGGAGTACCATACTTTTCCAAAATAGGTTTTGCTACCTGCAAACAAATTTCTCATTTGAACTTGTTTTGTAAATGTAAGTAATATAAGTGTTTAATGTTAATCTAATTCTTTTTTATTCTGAGTAAATAATGTGATTGCACAACGTTTGATGATATTATAGTCCATAAACAACAATAACAAGCTGTCATCATGGGAATAATAGGACGGAAATCCTTTTAGATATATTTGGGTTACATTTTTTATTTACAATATACTTACCAGTCTTTTGTGGCAAACTGAGATCTCGCAGCATTATTATATTCTCATAACTATAGAAATAGGATTGTTCGGGACCTTGTCCATAACACTAATAATCGTGAAGTGTTGTTAGGAGTCACTTTTTTTACAGTCTATAGCTATTCTGAAAGTGGTCCAGATAGACCCCCCACTAGTCCACGGGAGAATTAGCGGTCCACGTTGGCGTGAAAAAAACAGAGGATACGAAAATGTATCCAGTTTCAACAGTAAAAAAGAAAAAATATAGGCTTAGATTATATTAGGCTTAATGTAGGCAGATAAAACAATCGGGGCCAGCGGCCGGCCTCGACTAAAATCAGAGCGAGGAGGAGCCGACCGAACGCCAACTCTATTGAGGCGTGGAGGACCAGGCTGGCGCAATCGAGCGCTGGCCAAAAAACAACAAATATCGCCTGGTGCAGAGGAAGTGATCAATGCTGTGCCCTTGGCCCTGGCAGACAAGTAGGAGGAACATTCCAGGGGTTTTAGCCGGTGCATGTCCAACACACCGGGGGGCGACCCTCACCACCCCCTAAGATCCGTTAGGGATTTCCCCCGGGTTACCAAAAAAATAGGCAGATAAAGCACTACTCACAAAAATTCAAAGAACAAAAAAAAAAAACATATTTGTTCCGTGGTTTTAAAAGTCTGTACTTCTATGGAAATAGTCGTATTGAGACTAAAAAACATTTAAAAAGCTTCAAGATTCTAATTTTGAGATTATTTGGCAAATTTATTTTAGGAGCTTTATATTGTTTTTTACGAATTTTAGGATTACGGTACAAATGTAGCAAGCAGCAAGGAGTCCATCGAAACCAGTATAGTTTGAAAGGGGTCCATGAGTAATAAAGTTTGGGAACCTCCGGTCTAAACTTTAGAACCTATATAAAGTCAACGGGTTATGGATATAATTGTATACAGGCTTCGAGCTAGTTTGGTAAACACATCGGACAAGTAAGCTGATGCAAGTGTCGATGATTTTTACGCAAGCGTCGGTGATGCATTGAGATTGTAGCTACTGAGTGTGTACTATATCTATGACATCTCGAGTTTATAATTTTTAAAAGCGAATAGGCTCTTTGTCTTGTTAACTCTTGTTATAGTTATAATGCTTAAACCCAAAAGGAGTATTTATATAAATATATTTTACTTTATTACAATTTATCTAAAAAAAAATGTTTCTGAAATACAGTACAATGCTGTTGTATTTTTATACATAAATATTTGCCTATTAACTTACCTCATAACTCTCGTAGTACATTACGTCTTGCAGTAAGCGCTGTTTCTCTTCTATCGTTTTCCTTCGTTCGACTTTGTTTTCAATCTGGCTCCACTTGTAGTAATTCACTGTTAAGCCACGTAGCAATACAAAGCTGTAATAATTATGAATTTTTAGTAATAATTATATCGAGCAACTAAGTTTTAAGTAACTTTGATAAAATTACACAAGTACCCATCTCATCTCTAGGAATTTAATAATTTACAGGTTTTGTTATTACCATTTTTTCTTACAATCTATGACTGTTTATTTTGACCAACTATTATCGATTAGTACCTACCAAAAAGTTAAGACAAATAATAGCTATCGTTTACATCAATGTAATGTTTGATAAAAGCTATATCGTACTGGATGCCAGCAAAAAACTAATATTTTTATGTTAAAGCCCAGGTTAGATAAGTCCCTAAAATAGGGGAGTTTGAAACTAAAAAAACTAGCAACATTAATAGTTAAAATAACAATGATGTTTTTTCGAAGAAACGCAAAGATATTTAACTGCTTACCTGTGAAAGGAAATTTTTACATTGCCTCTGACCTTCCTCCGATAATTTTAATACAATTTAAAAGAAACCATATTACGATAAAAAAAGGAATTACAGAGCTCAACATGGTAACATTTCTTTTTTTTTTTTTATTCTGACTCGACACAGTGACTGCACCATACCTGATGGTAAGCATGGTGCAGCCAAAAAAACGCTAACGACTATCGATAGGTAAGAAAAACCCAAAGGATAGTCGCAGCGATCATGCCGGCCTGCACAAATATCTCTTCACGTTACGCTTAAAGGATCCCATATCATAGGATGGTGGGAACACGCTCGCTGGAAGACCATTCCACACACCAACGACACGGCAAAAGAAGGAGTTAGAGAACTTCTTAGTCCTAGCTGGGATGTGAGAAACTGTAAAGCTGTGACTCCGCAAACCCGCGCGCGTGGTTCTATTCAGGAAAGGAGAGGGTGGAACAAGACAAGAGTGACAATTGCCGTTCATGAGAACAGTGTGGGGTAAATATTCATTCAATTAATTGAAACTGTCCTGTGTGATAGTGGTCTATCTAGTCATCTTAGTGTTTAACATGTCATTCATCTTACACAATTACATTATATTAGTACAGCAAAAACCAAGCAAAACATAATATATAATCAACACCTGTAGTACACTAGATAGGAAATATTATATATATTCATTATAATCTACTTAAAAAACATTTTAAAAACTTACACCATCGGGAGTAACATAAGCACAAATGAATATAAGAATATGGTAAACCAGGATAAATTTCTGTTCAAATATAAGATATATATAGAGAACAAGAATATAATGGTCATCAACACATATAATGTTCCAAGAGGGACACTCAAATACTTCATAATATGCTTGTGCATCTGTTCTTTGTGTTCCGCATCCTTGTCCAAATTTATGATTTTATTTTCCAGACGCTCCAACATTTCAATAGTCGTCTTCGTACGCTGTGAATAAAACATTTCCAGTCCTATTAGATATTATCTTTATTATTATTTTCTTATTACAACATGATTAAAAATTATACAATCCTATGTCCTAATGTCCAAATAAATATTTAAATTGATTGGTGATAGAAAAAGATTTAGGCTGAGATTTATACATGAAACTTTAAGTTTGCATTGACTTTACTAAAATATCACAATTTATATTACTCAACGAATGTCAAAAGATTTGTTAAATCACCAATATTATCAACATGGACTTGATGGATACCATAGTATATATCATATATACCTAAATATATAGCTAAACTCAAGTTCCTACTATATATTCAGTTCTTTGTCAAAACAATTAATTTATTGTGAACTTTGCTAAGCAAAATCGAAATAGTATCTATAAATTAAACATTATTGTATAAGGCAAAAAAGACAGTAATATATCTAAAATTCAATTTTTTTTAATAATAACTTGGAACAAGTTCCAAGAAACTTAAGGTTTATTTCTTATTGATGATTAATACCAAATTATTTAGAATTCAAAGGTTTCTGAAGATATTTATAATTCGCATAATTGTCAGAAATTTATTTTGCGGTTAATGAAATCATTAACTAGCATCTAGAAACATTAAAGAAATGATGGACACAAAGTGATATATTTTTAATTAAAAAATATACTCACTCGAAATCTGGACACACTTAAACCCATCTTAACTTGAAATTAGATGTTACTAAACAATAGAATGTATTTAGATAGAAAAACAGAAAATATACAAATTATTTATTGTCATCAGCAAGTTACACAGTGCTTTATTCGCAAGCACTTGCACAACTGCAAAATCTCTAATAAATGTTGTAACTATATATAAAAATATTCATTGATAAGTATTCTAAAAATAAATGTGACTTGAACCGCAGTCCAGTTTAGCACCAAGACCAAACCAAAACATCACCGTTTTTACATGAACGTAGTGCTACCATTGTAAATTAGAATTCGATATCACTGAATTATAATTAGTTATATTAGTTTAAAAATTAAGAAATACTGAAACTTATGACGTGTAATAAAGAGTAGGTTAATTGTATATTCAAGTTTTATTTAATTTAACTTTAATAGTTAAAGTTTTAAATATAGATAAATTTTAATGTCAATATGCAAGTTGCCATAAAGGAATAAATTAATATTTTAAAAAGTACAAGATTTTCTTAAAAATTTCCCTGTGTTATGCAGGTAATTAAAATAGTACACACGTATATGTTAGTAATTAGTAACTATATTTTCTTTTCTGTGCTAATAAACGAGAGAAAGTATTTAATTATGGATTAATTTTAACAAAATATGTACAATTCTATTAGAGACAAAAGGATTTAATTGAAAATCTTTTTCTATGAAATTTATTTTTATTAGAGAAGTTTTTTATACAGTTTTTAACCATACAATAAGTGATAAATATCTATAATAAAATATTTTTAATATCCCAGTGTCAGAATTAATACGGGCTCTGCGCATCCAAACCCGCCTAAACGTAATTTTTTAAAATAAACTTTTTCCAACTTGGCAAAATTATTGTACACGATATCACAAAATAGAGAAAAATTTAGCGTTCAGCAGATACATTACACTGTATTATGGCTTGTCCGGAGGAAAAGCCTTGATAGCGCAACGGTAGTGATCCCGTTTACAACGCTTGAAAGTCCTAAGTTTGAGTCCCAATATTTGCAAACTTTTCTATGATGAATAAATTAGTTAGTCTCTAGTTATAGATGTATATATGTACTTAAGTATGAATCTTTGTCTAGGACCCATGACACAAGCGCAAGTTTACATGAGCAAAACTTTTGTCTATGGCGTGTGAAAAAGAAAAATGTAATTTCAAATATACGAGATAGAAAGAGACAAGCCCATAATTTGCAAAACATGCAAAACTAACGTAGTTACATTATTTTAAACGAAAGAGCCTACTGCAAAGGCCTAAAAAAATTAGCTAGGACATTCACCCAGGCTTAATCTGGCACTTTGTATATTTTAACAAATACGCCAATTAGGCGTGAAGCATGGCAGTCTAGTAACATCGGCATTTTCTAAACGCTCCTGTCTTCCATCAGAATCAACGCAACGGCAAAATCCGCGACGGCACTGGATTCTTCTGAAGTTACCATTTTTGCAGCATACCGGTTTTTCTGTTGATGTCGCCATTATAAGAGATGTTTGGGCACAGTCTGAAAAGTGTATATTTATTATTAATTAAGTTTATTGATCACATTGATGTCACCATTACCATTGTTGGCAGCATCGCTTTAGTCGTGGTCTAAACAAATTATATTTTTGACATTTTCTACATTTATGGCAAACGTGCAATTTAAGGACATTATTATAAAATATTGACTTTTAGTAGCATCTATTATTGAGTGAAAGAATAGTTGTAAAACTATTAGACAATAGATGGCGCTAAATTATAATGTATTGATTTCTAATGATAATTAAATTTTAGATCATAACTTACTACAATCCATTGATTCGTATTCTGGTGTGTTTGGTTTAGCTTCATAATCCTCTATTTGCTGCCCACGTTCGTCAACGCATATTTTCCTAAAATGTAAGAGAATATAAGAAACAGCTTTATGTTTAAATTTTAAATCTAGATGGCGCTTAACCATGCTATTATTCACAATTTGTATCGCCTCATGCACGTCTTATAGACATTAAGAAGATATTAATAATATTTGTTGACAACTATTCACACTGACTTATCTTTAGCCCAATATATGCTTGCGCGGTAGTATTATGAGTACTAGACAAAGATAATACTTAACACTAGAATTTCTGAACCAGTCAGTTTAACAGGTCTTTTCACGTGAGTGCCGTAAGCTCGGTTGTATGGTTTCAACCGAAATCATTATATTCGGCAGATGTACGTAATTTATCGAGCTGTTCCTCACCATTTACGAAACGTATTTCTACCCCTTATAAGTCCAAAGATATAACCATGCAAAATGTCTGTTCTCGCGAATTTTCTAAGTTATGCCGAATCATAACTTAATATTATTTACAATGATTTAAATATATAAAATATTTAATAAAATTAGAAGATTAAATATAACTTGTCCCAGAATTTTTCTCTTGTAATATTTTTCATTCTGAGAAGTAATATGATTTAAGTAACAAAATAGTAATACCATAAATATTATGGATTTAGTTTTATTTAAAACAAAACAAAATATATCATGCTATGCATATTTCTAAAAGAAGTTGTTCGCCAGTAAGTCTAATGTCAATTACATGTATTTTCAGCCATAGCTCGCGACAAACTAATTTTTTCATCATAGAAAAGTCAGCCTCTACCGGGATTCAAACTCAGGCCCTTCAGCGTTACATACAGGCTACTACCACTGCGCTATTAGGACGTCAGTGTTTCAAGTCTTCTCCCATATCAGCTTATAACAACTCACGTTTCATTTCGAGTCTTCTCAACTCTGCCGTAAGTTCCATCCGGCATACAACCGGAAATAGAATTGAAAAAGTCGATGATGAAGCCGTCCTCTTCGCTCTGCTTAATTAATTCTGCCCTGGCATTGACGCGTTCTAAGCAAGGCGTTGTGAAGTTGTACGGAGGCTCGCCTTGTGATTGTTGAGGGAAGAGATCCTTGTTCTTGTCATCTAAAATATAATGAATCATCAATTATCATCATTATTAAAGTTGTAGCACGTGTGTATTCGACCGGCGCTTCTAGCGGACTGACGTAACGCACGTCTAACGTACCGACCCGCCCTTCGCGCTACCCTCACGTGAACCCGGTCGATAAATAAGAAAGGGAAGTCCCTAACGCGATTCCAGTCGACGAATCAGAAGGGGAATTCCGCACAACAAAAGGTCGAGGCCCTCAACGGCCGGAACCGTCGCCTATGACCTACGTTCGTCCTACAAAGTTCATTTATTTCTTATAAATTCATAAATAATACAGTAATAGCGGCAAAAAAGGTCAGCATATTTCTTATAAATAAATAAATAAAACAAAAATAGCGGCAAAAAGACTGGTTACGTCAGCAATGTTAGTGGACAATTTTTTTTCGTAGTTGACTCGTCCATAAATTAATCACTGAGTGGGTATTGGGAGTCCAGGTGTTTAAATAATACACGAGCAAGATTTCTTGTGTTTTTGTTTAATCAATGTTATAAACAGCCGGCACGCTTTTAACATTCAATCACCATTTTATAAGGAACAACCAGAGATTGGCAAAATGTAATCTGATTAATGATTAACGATCACAAAATTTAATCGTAATTTTAATTTTCTTGCTCTGTAATCATGATTAAATTCATTTAAAATATTAAGAAATCATAAATGAGTATGCAATCTGGGATTCTGTAGTATTTAATGTGTGCCCATCTATGGAGACACCTATAGAGTTGCGATAGACTACAAAGAAAAATGTTTCCAGCCGCTCCTTTAAAATTTACATAATATTCTAATATAGGGCAAAAATATAAATATAACATGATTTTGACATTGGTATTTTAGGTCACCTTCCAAAGTAGCACTTTCTGTATCATTTCATTCATGCAAACAAATTGCTTTGCATTTAGAACACAATGAAAAAAGATAAATTTATAAAATAAAATACTTTCACTTTCTTTTGCTTTGGCTAGACTTAGTAGCTTCATGGCACACGTACTATGAAATATGAAATATATGAAATATATATAATAATATAAAAAATAAATAATAAGACAACAACATACAGAAACAAAAGAAAAAACAAAAACATATTAACATGGCGAAAATGGGACCTCCGTCAGCTTAAAGCCACAGAGGAAGTCTGCAGCGCTGATTTTCGTGGAGGGCCCCGGTCGTGTTACATCTTATTAAACAATAAAAAACATAAGAAACAAGAAACAGGATAACATATAGCTTAAATAATTTTAAGTATAAAGTATAATAATAAGTACTACTGCGTCTAGTCCAAAAAAGACAGCGGCTATCAAAATAAGAAAATTCATCGGCAGTTTCCATCGCTGTGTTGGCCCACATACACCAGGAGTGAAAGCCTCTAGGCATATGAGTTCCTAGACATAAAACATCCTGATCCCGAAACGCGACAGGCCAAAGCGAGTCACTATGACGTTCTTTATTGCCCTCAAAAAGTATAGAGTACGTTTATCGAAAAATCGTAGTTTATAAAATACGGATGGCAACCCTACTTACAACAAGGCAAATCAGAAATAGGTTTTTTGTCCAAATTAACTTGCATATCGTCCCCTTCTAACACAACTCCTGTGATTTCGTCGACGCAATGACAAGTCCGATTTATACACTGTACTGGGTTGAAATTCCCGTCAGCGGTGCATCTCGGACCAACCACTGGAAACTGAAGTCCGGGTTGAATCGTCTTCTTGATTTTCTCATGCAACCGGGAGCAACCTGGAATTTAAATCAAAGTGATTTTGAAAAAAAACGCAATTCAACCAATATATTGATTTTTTTCAGCAAAGCTCTTGTTTCTCCTTTTTTGTGCCCTGGTGGCCTAGTGGATAAAGAACTGGATCCATGCGCGATGACGCGATTTGTCATAAGTTTGAATCGTGGCACGTACATCTGGATTTGTTCAGAATCTTTACGGGTTTAGGTGCGACATATTCACCGGTGAAGGAAAACATTCTGAGGAGACCCACATGGCATCTAATCGAAATGTCATGTGTAAGTGGCGACGATCAGCTTCGCTACTGGTCACATTGGGCACGACATTTAAGCGCAAAGTGGATACAACCAATACAATAAGTGTTTTCGTTGAACTGCCGCCAACGAAGAGCATTTTCCACTTGTTTTTTTAAGAGCTCCATGTCACCAGAATATATACTGTATCGAAGACACCATTTCACAACTGTAAGTGTGCGAAAAGAACATAGATACTGGATGTATTCCTCCGATATTGATCTCCTCAGGTAATCTAATAATCAGGTAATCGATGTAGACTATCAATGGATTTTCATCCTTTGATAGTTGCTTTCGGTTTTGGACTACACTGTACTTACCGTCAGGTACTCTGTAGTCACTATGTCGAGCCAGTGTAAAAAAAAAAAAATAAAAATAAAAATCTCTAAACGCGATAGGTATGAGTTGCTATGACAATCCTTGCTCTTGTATTCTCTGGCTACCCAGGTTTTACAATTTCAAAAATACACCTAACTTTTGTCGCACTCCTTTGTAGGTAAGTGGTTATCGTTGCCAATGGACATCTTCATTACAAAAAGTGTTGTTATTGCATTGCAGACTAAGAAGGACGTAGTTCACTGCCTTCTTGAAGAACCCTATACCATAGCTGTGGGAAAAACCAGTAGATATACTCACCACAATGCATATTTTGGGTGGTAACAGTACCCAGGTTTAAAACTTCGCCGAAAATCCGTTTACCCTCTTCCGATTGGCAAAAACATCTGAAAATATAATAAAGGCGCGTGCATACTTTAGACATTTCACTATTGTAGGATTCCAAGACTGTCAATGTGCTTACAACGCACCTGATGGAGTACAATGTTATCCAAGAACAGCAGCGACTTACCATTGACAGTTGCCGTCGTCATGCCAGCCCTCGTATACTACGACTAAAGGTTTCTAGATATATGTAAAACTAGACATACAAAGGCTCCCAAACGCTTCCAAAACGCGAAAAATAGGAGCGAATCAATATGACAGGTCTTTGGACGTGAGTACTGTCGTCTCGACCCAGTTTGAGCAATCATCCTTACACCAAAAAAAACAACAACAACTTTAAAAGTCACCGTAACGTTAAAATAAATTTACTAAAACTCTATAGTCTAATTTAATTTGATTTAAACAGTATGTTTTTTTTTATCTGTATATAAAAAAAAACTTATCCTGACTGACATATTATTGTAAAATCTAAACTACTGAAGCTATGAACTTCAAAATTACATTTCTTTGTTTTTATGACGTAGGCGCTTACAGAGTACGAATTTTTTGATATTCCACCTTTAAAAGGTTAAAATGGGAGTTGAAAGTTTCTTTGAAAATCCGCCAGTTTTTAGTGTAAATCGCACCTGCTTGGTCGAAATAAGGCCGAGTCCAATAATATTTTATAATATTTTACATTCATCATCGCTGAGTTATCTAGTTTATATATGGTAATAATAAAAAAAAATCATCGTGGCATATCCCTTTTGGGGTGAGCAGAAATATATCAGTATCTGTATTCATTTTGCGCTTATGTCGTACCCGACGTGACCAGTAGCTCAACTGATCACCGTTCTCACAACACTAGACACATGTCATTTCTAATAGATGCCATGCGGGCTTCCTCGCGATGTTTTCATTTACAAGTCAGCATGTGATACTTAAATCCGTACTTAATCTAGAAAAACCGAATCTGTGACCAAAATAATAATAAAAATATAATGATTTACGTGTGAGTAGGTACGCAGTGAAATGGAGCAAACCGCCCTTTGCCGTCGCAGTGTGGTCTTTGCTCCAGGGCGCCGACCTCCCCTCTAGCTGATCGTGCATCGTAATCATCTTGAGCTGTATGGCATGTTGAAGTCACTGGAAAATGAAGCAATTTTTATTAATACGATTTATTTTTAATTTCCTGACAACAAATATCCTCATTGAGCGTTTTTTTACACTGGCTTTATAAAGTGACTACAGTGCAACTGACGGTAAGTACAGTGTAGTCCGAATACGAAAGCGACAATCAAAGGATGAAAATACATTGATAGTCTCCGTCGTCATGTCGGCCCGCATACACCACGACTGAAGGTCTCTAGGTATATGAGTTACTGGATATACACAAGCTGATCCTGAAACGCGTCAGGCCAAAGCGAGTCACTACGTCTTTACACTTGTATATTGTTCTTTTCTACCGTCTATATCATGGGGAGTGTTCTGAAGAGATATTTAACCTTCTTCCACCCTCTCCCTTCCATAGCAGAACCACGCGTGAAGGTTTACGGAGTCACAGCTACACGGTAACACACATCCCGGCTAGGACTAAGAAGTTATCTAATTCTTAATTTTGCCGAGTCATCAGACTGTGGAATGGTTTTCCGAAAAGCTTATTTCCACCGTTCTATGAAACGGGGTCCTTTAACCCTTAAATGCATGACTTTTATTTACACTTTAAAAAATATATCTTGTAGATTAGTACACTACAATGCAAGGAAAAATAGAAAATAATATATATATATATATATATATATATATATATATATATATATATAATATATTTTATACTAATTTATTTAAAACCCCTATGTTGCAGATATACAATACTATGCATTTACTGTACACTATTGTATTTAAGTGGTATGTTGCAGTTTTTCCATCATTATGCATTTGAGGGTTAAGCGAAACATGAAAAGATATTTATGCAAGCCAGCACAATCGCTATGACTTTTCTTTAGTTTCTTGACTGTACTATGCTTTCCATTATTTGCTGTTAATATATAAAGGCCGAAATTTATGTAACGAAAAAATTCTTCAAACTAGTTTTCGTTAACAAATATAGATGTTCAAGTGTGAGTTTATACGTAATATTGGATGTTGTGAACTTATTTAAAGTTTTAAATGTCAAATTGTTGAAAGTTTTCTGAGCATCTACTGTATTTTGGGAGTCGAAGCTGCTCGCGTCCGTAGGCTTTACCCTAGTTTCACTACACGTGACTCCTGGGTGGTGCTAAACGAGCAGCAGCGAGGTGGTAGGGCGTCGGTGCCCGTCTGGATCGCGACCACAGTACATGGGTGTAAAGCCCGTCATAGTGACCAGTTTCGGCTTGTCGCGTTTCGGGATCAGCTTGTGTATATCCATAAGCTCATATACCTAGAGACCTTCAGTCGTGGTATATGTGGGCCGACATGACGATGTAGACTATCAATGGATTTTCATCCTTTGATAGTCGCTTTCGTTTTTGGACTAGACTGTACTTACCATCAGGTACTCTGTAGTCACTATGTCGTGCCAGTGTGAAAAAAAAAATGTTTGGGAAACAGAAACGAAGATTCGAGAAATTAGTTTTATAAAAACTCCTAATAAGACCTAAAGTGAATATAAATTATTCAATTTCCCCTCACTTCTTCGGCAGTAATTGTGGCCATCTGACGCATCAGCCACGCACGTTAGCCCAGCCCCACATCTACCCACAGTTACTCCTGTCCCCGGCCCTCCGGTGCTGCAGAATTCACCTTCTCCTGGAATATATAAAGATGTTTTTTAACTTTTAAATGGAAGTTAATGTATTTAGGCAAATGCCTAAATACATTTGCATCACAAAGATTGATGTTAGTAGGTTGCCGACCTTAAAGACCACTCATTAGTCATTTCCCATTGAAGAACCAAGACACATGTTATATATCTAGGGGAAAACGAACCTGTGTTAGGGACGTATCAACTTAAAAATTTTTGTTTATACGAGGGTCACACTGAAAGTTCTTAGAAAATAAAAAATTAAGCAAACTAGCAAGTTATTTGTTTTATTATAACTTTTCAAAATAGCATCCGTTCACATCAATACATCGCTACATCCGATGGAACCACTGAGAAAAGCTCTTTGCCCACTCGGCTTTAGGGGTTTCTTCGATGGCCTTTTGAAACGCAGCCACTGCTTCCTCGACGTCCATGCGGACGTTTTCCAAGAAGTTTTTCTATTATTTTCGGGAGTAAATAAAAATCGCAGGGTGCGAAATCGTGGCTATACGGCGAATGACCCAGTAATTTCACGTCTGAGGTCGCTAAATAGTCGATTTTTCCCCGGGCTACAAATGAAAAAGTTTACTTAAATTACTTACTTAAGAAAGGCAGGCAGAACGGGCAGCAATTGCATATTGTTGGGGAAGGTAGCCAGAGACCGGAATGCGTTGCGTTATTGATATGACAATAATTTGATGGAGCGGTGCAACCCTCTTTTATTTGATATTCCTGAAAGAGATAACGATATACATTGTACTCTTCTATACACCGGTACAAAGCGAGTACACCACACCTGATGAAGCATATAGATGAAGGGCATATACAACAACAGTCTTCTTAAGACCTTCACGACTACACCGGGTGGAGAAGGCAAGCACTTAGGGTGCTCAGCCAGCGATTTATAGCATGGGTAGCAACGCAAGGGCACCCCTGTAGATACAAAAGCCAACTTAAGCCGTCAGCAAGAAAAATAAACCTAACGGTGATCTAGTAGACTTTCGAAAGCGACTTTGTTAAAAAGAAAACCCCAAAGAAAGTCAAGGCTGCGTCGGAGTGATCTACAGCAGGGCTTCTACAACTTTTGTCATTCACGACCCCATTTATGATTGCGAGTTTCTTGACGACTCCATACAAATATAAAAGAAAAATAAATTAATATTTTTAATATTAATTAATGTTATTATTAATATACACATACATATACATATGAAAATATATAGTTTTAGAATTCGTTTTGAAACATAAAACATCTAAATTAAAAATTGCACAAAAAATTATAAAATTGTATTTATTATAGTTTCAAAAATAAAAGTGGATTCTGACCGTCTTAATTCGCTCGAATATATTCAAGTAGTTGCGTGGTAAGTATTAAATTAAAATATATGTAAAAAATTTAATGAGATGGATGTGCTTATTTTTTATTGCATAACAAATCAAATCTTGGTGGAATGTTTGAAACTGCCGGACGTAAGACCTCTTCAACATTTTTTAGCGCTGAACGATATTGGGATTTAATATGTGTTCAATCAACAAATCCGCGTGTCTAGACGCTGCAAGTCCACTGTATTCCGTCAACTCTAAACATGTTATAAAATGGTATATATAAATACTGGACATTAAAATCTCTCGCGACCGCAGAATTTTGCTGCGCGAGCCCGTTTGGGATCGCGACCCATAGTTTAAGAAGCCCTGATCTACAGGCTTCGGCGCCATGTCGGTCCGCATATATCACGACTAAAGGACTCTAGGTATATGAGTTACTAAACGTGCATGAGCTGATCCCGGAATGCCACAGGCCGTTGCGAGTCACTATGCCGATCTTCACAATCTTTTCCTTTACCCAAATAATACAAATGTTATCTAAATAGCAGTGACGTGCATTTATATATTTTTATATTTAGACAGGGTAAGCAGATTCACATAGTTAATTTGAATTTTATAATATAATGGTAATAAATATTATATTACTCTCATAGGGCAAATAGGTGGCGTGAAAATAGAATAGATATGAATATAAAGGGTCAATTTTTTTGTTAAAATTAAAGCAATTTATACCTGACTTATTTATCGTAAGGGCATGCAGTGCTTTTATGCATCTATGGATTGAACGCTACTGCTAAATAGTGTCTTAAGTATTCCATTATGTTTCAAAATTATATCAGAGTTTGCGGGGAAAGTCAGTAATAAACAACACTAACGAATAAAATCTTAGTCAAGAATGATAAAAATTGTTGCAATTCTCACAAAATAGTTTAAAGTATGAATCATAAATTTTAATCAACATATTTTGCTAATCATTACACACTACTTTATAATCAATAAAATTATTAAAACTTAGATTTTAGATTTGGATTACACCTTTTAAATTAAGTTTATGATAAAGTAAAACTCAAATCAACTTTATTTAAACTTGCTTAATACAACTTACTTTACTTTTAAATCATAAATAAATGAATCGACCACAAGTTTCATTGTAAGGAATAAGTAATTATAATAGAAAAATAAAGAAACAAAAAGCATTTATTTCTTATTATAAACATACATAATATATTGCTAAATTGTAATTATATCTTACAAAACATCAAAATTCAATCAAACGCTAAACCACACAAACATTTTCTAAACAATAGGATTGTTAGAGCGCGGAATAATCATCTAGAAGACTTAGGCTCAGCTCAAAATGTAAACCAATTTAAAAATGACCTGGACAAATACTACCTCAAGAGAAAAGGAATAGCAAGATACAAGCAATTATCAGTTGTTTCAACTGCCTGCTTGATAATAAATAAACAAATAACTCGTGTATTGCCGGAATTCATGGATAATTAGGTATAGAAGACTTAATAAACTAAACATTGTATAAAAAATAAGACACTAATGTAACACTAAGGCTGACATCTATAGACAATACGTTGACTTAGCTTAGACGTTACTCAGAAAATAAATTCATCTTTGACACAAAAACGGAATCTATGATAGGAAATTACTATAGGCTAAATATTCATACAGCCAAGTTTAACTTGACGATATTGGTAACTTATTGTTTTGAAAAAAAAAATATATATATATATACATATATATATACATACAAGATATTATATAGATATTATATATATATATATATATATATATATATAGGGCAAAACAACTTACCCTACAGAAACCCTCCTCACAAAGTATATCAACAGTGGTGACAAATTGTAAAAAACTGAAAAACAAACTTAGGTACAATCGTTTGGTGTCGGCCATTTTGTGTCACTAAATGTTTTGTCTATTCGGCTGTTTTATCATTATAATTATCAAAATGATAATCTACCTATTTATTCGAGGAAATTCGGACAGTAATTTTGACGTCACAAATATTCTAATAAGTGATTGGTACGTTCAATCTTTAGTCATTCATATGTACTGGTGTCCTTAAACATTTCTTTTACTCGTGGAAAATCCTCACAAGATCATCTCGCCCGCATAGAGAGATGTCGGCCGAGGTATGCCTAACTTATATCGGTTAAAATTCAAAGATGACTACTTCTACGCATCGAAAGGGGTTGTGGCGCTTGTAATCAATTCTCTGTAGATCCACCGTGCCATATCAACTAACATCACCTGCCACGATAATATTTTAGTGCATTTCGGCAGAGCGCGTCACACTTATGATACACCACCATCTTCTCGGAAATCGCCAACCGTATACTCTAAACCTCCAAGTCCTCCTCCTTGAACAGTGGCTTACTTAACTATGTATCATGACGTACGGCAGTAGACAATTGTAAATATCGTCATAGTGACTCTCTGCGGCTTGTGACTCTTCGGAATCAGCGTGTGGACGTCCATTTGTTCGTTTATTTATATATAAATACTTGTTATGACTGATATATTATCGTAGAGATTAAATGATTGAAGTTAGGCTCTTGAAATTTTTATAATGGGCACTTTATATGCCAAAGCCACTAAATTCAGATTTTTTTAAAATCACACCCCAAACATGGTGATATTGGGGCTTAAAGTTTGTTTGAAAATAAGTCAGTTTAGATGTATATATTATATATTGTTATGCTATATCCCTTACGGGGTGAGCAGATTTACATTAGAGACTGTATCCAAGTGTAGACGTAAATATCATGAAGCAAGGTGTTTTACATTTTGTTTAGAAATAAAAAAAACCTCTACATAATATAATTAACAAGACGCCGTGTTGGTTAGCACTCATATGTGGTGGACGTTCCAATTGCTCGCACAAGACGATTCGTCTATTCTTTTTTGCTGTGAACCACCCGAGAGTGAAATTCACTTCCTGCGTCTGTTTTTCCAACATCTTATCCCGTGGGAGTCTTCAAACTACAAGTGAATCAGTATTTGTTGGGTGAGCATACTCCATAATCATCATCATCACTTATCATCAGGTGTAATTGAGGCCAAGCGTCCACCTTCAAATAATTAAAAAAAATGTTTACAAAAAATAATGGCAGTACGGTGCAATACCTTTGTCTATTCGCAGGATACTTAGAACAAAAACAAAACCAAAAACCTAATTGTTTTGATAAGAAAATACCTCAGACATGGCTGTATCGCGTAAAAGCCTTTGCCTTCCCCATAAAGGGGAAAATATAGCCAAAAATTAAAATACCTAATTGTTATTAAAATACTTAAAAATTGAGTTAATTTAATGTAAAACTAAGAGCGTGGAAGTCTTAAACACTATTTACTGAAGTTATCACGTTATCAGAGGCTGTCGGATCTCATGTCACCTTATCGTTTGATAACGCTAAGAATTCACCGAGCACACACTCGAATGTTTGAACTCTTTGCCAACGTTTACAGCAGTTTGTTGAGAGATTAAAGTCCTTCGTGAAACTGGGGTACCTAATTTGATAATGATTACATTTTAAGTTAATTGTAAGCGGAGCTATGTGGTTGTATCTACTGCGCCGTATCCTTAAGTTTCTTTCGGCATTTCTTTTTATTAGTCGCTTCCGAAACGCTAGTAGATCACCATAGGTAGTTCTTTCAAAGGTGGGGTGTCTAAGCTGAGGTTCGTACCCACAGGGGTGGTTTTCCTTTGCCAGTAAATTCATAAATTCGCTGGCTGTACATCCTAACCGCATTTTTATAAGGATACAAATACAAATAGTAAAATATTAACAATATAATTGTACATAAAGAAAATACACAAGATAGGTTAGTTATCATAAAAAAGTAATAAAATAAAAAACAAGGTAAAAACAAGTAACTGAAAATAAATAACAAATTAGTACATAAATGTGTAAAAATTAATTTTAAAAAATCTTATTATCATAAACTACAATTATTAAAATAATGCTTATTTATATACATTCGTTTTTCTCATAAATTAAAAACAATAGAAGCATTTGGTTTTGAAGTTTTGAAAGTTATATCAAAAGTCTCATAAGATTTTGTTACTACGTATTGAGGTATACAAAGTTGGTTTTTCGTGAATATTTCACTTCAAATGCAATAAATGGATGTTTCTAGTTTCACAAAGCGTTGAGCACAAAATCTCTAATAACTTAGTTATAAACATTTTTTATTGTATTAACTCATAAAATTGAAAAACAAACGTAAAAGGACTGACTTGCGTAGGCAGTCAGACAGTATTTTTTGCCGCGCCTTGAAAGATTTCAAAATCCGGGGCTGTGTACAACCCCTTAAAAGAATAGTGAAACTGAAAAAGTAAACCTTATTGCAGTATGCTTTATATAAAAATAAAAGGTTAAGCAAAAACTTAATTAAATCTTCGAGTTTTTCATATTCCGAAGTACTGTTGAGCCAGCATCCGTTCATAAAGAGAGCAACTCCATGACAGTGTTTATTAGCAATACTGTCGACGGATAGCTCTCTTCATTAACAGATTATAGGCTATCTTCTTTTTCTTCAATTCTTCCACCTTCTTTTCTCCAGCGAATAGTTTTTACTGATTTCGAAGGTAATTTCACTAAATATTTTCACTACGACATTATTTCTTAATGCCTAAATTCCAATGTTCTAACATTTCAGCCAATCACAGCGTATCCCTGAAAATAATTATATAATGAATTTCATATTTTAGCATTGTCTTGAACAGGAGTGCTCGGACTTGAACTGCTGGCATTTATCAACTTCGGCGTAGTCTTGATTTTCTTTCAGCGTTTCTTCTCAAGGCAGTCCTTTCAGAAATTCAAGTAGAACACCCCTAGGTTAGGGTCCTGGCCGGGCTGCCACTCGTGACAACGGTTTGGAGGAATGGGTTTTTTTACACTCAGCCCTCCCAGAGAAGAAGCCTAAATCAGGCTCTCCGCTTCCCGAGCGACTGAACGAATTTCGTGTTCCAGGCCTGGGAAACTCCTGGGTGGAGCAGTTAGAGGGATACCCTATGGCCCGGACCGTCTTATGTAGGATTTCCCCTCGGGTTAGCAAAAAAGGTTCCTGGTTAGCTGCCCAAGTCGAGATTCGAATCCATAGGGATGCCCCCGCTTTCCCTGGTTGAGCGCCCTAAGTCCTCACCCTTTTAGCCCGGTAAAGTTGTAAAGAGTTTTCCTGGTCAACAGTAAATTGTCCTGCCGGAAAAAAAGTGCTGGCATTTTTCCTCAATACCTGTAGACGTAGGTAAGTAAGTACAAGTTAGTAGTATGATATAGGATTGTAGTGTAAATTGAAAAGGCTTATAATAGCTTAGGCAGGCCATAAATGTAATGTAGGTCACTGTTCTAAAAAAGTTAATAAAAAAACCATATATAGTTTGTGTGTGTGTGTGTCTAGTGGAGTGGATATGTAAGCTTTATTGGCTTAGTGGTAGCCTAGTCGATAAGGGACCGGTAGGGTAAAGAAAGTCGCTGCCGTTCATAAATAACACTGAATTTACCATCAAATGCGTAGTGCCACAATGTCGGGCCAGTGTAAAGAACACAAATTTTTACTATGAACTCCTATAATGTGGTTTAGAATAAAGATGGAAAGTTAAATACTGTTTTACTTGAAGCGCTCGGAGTGCTCAAACCAATGTAGACAAGCTTTCGCTTCGCCGAAGGTTACAGTTACATGAATTATTTGCACCGACCAAAAATAATAAATACATCAAAATACGCCTACAATTTGTGTCGCAATATCGAGGTGTGAATTGGTAAAACACGCCCTATTTGTGAGTAGTTTGTCGCTACTGTTTGCGCTTCTTTGTAACGCCTTTGGCGGCGCCGTATTTTAACGGTATTGCCACTAGAGCTGTTATCCCGGGAGTCTCAAGTCTCGGAATCCCAGAATTCTCGGGAAATCTTATTTTCGAGAACGAAACTTACGAACAACTTCAAAACGCTTTTTAAATTTTAAAATGCATTTAAAAATTGATTATTCATGGGTGTAATTGATGTCTCATTTTGATGAACTTCTCGGGAAATTAAAATTTTAAATGTTCAAATAACAAACTCGAAATCCTTGCTCATTCGCCTTACCTCTTGCAAAGCACTGTTATGCCCAAAACTCGGTCATCTATAGATGTTGCGCTCAGTACAATAAATATCTTAAAGACATCGATATGTTTCACTTGAGCCGTAATCAGGTGGTCATTCAGACTATTATTTCTGGCCTGCAGTTAGATGAATCTCTCATACAACACCGATATGAGCACACACACGCACACAAATGCACTCACACAACACTAAACGATACAAAGAGCGACCCAAACGTTTAACAAAATTTAAATGTATGTGTAACTACGTTATTGGCATTTTAGATTTTTATTTTATTTCCTATTTTGTATCTAATTTTCTTATAATGTGCTGTGTAGTTACTATTAAATAAATACATTTGTATTTAATAGCATTTTTTAATTTAAAAAGCTTTTCTGAAATTGTACATGTAGCATCACAATATTTATTAAATTTTATTTTATTTTACAAAATTGGGTGCCCATTATGAGTGACATAGAGTAAAAAAAAAACAAAAGGATCATGGTACCAAAATAGAACATATAAATGCCCCCACAATTATAGGGCGCCACAGCATGCACAGTGATTAATATATAATGCTAGTTTACAGTAAAGAATATTTGTAAAATTCCAAAAAAAGATTATACATATTAAAAAAAAAAACTATAGGTTGCCTAAATAAAAACTTTTAACAAAATTCTAAGTAAGTTTTTGATTGTATTTTAATCAAAAAGTGATAAACAATCTTACAGACTATTTGATGCAAAGTGGCTACTGTCCCACGGAGTCGAGATCAACAATTTTCTTGATAATCAATTTCAGATCAGAGTCCATAAATTGAACAGTGGTTGAATTTTACAAAACTTACTTTATTGTGAGTGCGGTCAGCGCCTCTAGCGGATTGTTTGTTAATCATAACATTTCATATCAGTCGACTTGTAATTAACATAAATCAATTTAAGAAGTAATTAAATCTTGTAAAAACACACTCTAGGTAATTAAAATAAATAAGATATTTAAAATAACTATATTCTAGACTCGTCGACTTTCACGGGTCTAGAAGATCTGGAAGATCATCCCAAGTCTCGGAATTCTAGTCGCGGGACTCGAAATGTTATTTGTCTTTTTATCTCTAACCACAACTCGGCTAGTTCGAGTGATGTCTTTATTGTGATTGCATGAGTTCTTAGCTTCACACCTGTTTTTTTCTCTTAAGAGTATCCTAATAAGAGGTTATCGTCTAACTGCTGGTAGCGAATTATCCAGCTGAGAAATATTTTTACGACTCCATTGGCAGAGTTGTCGGATGATCGACTTCTGCCTAATGCGTCGTAGAAAGTAGAAACGAATAAATAAAATTAGAACATATGAGACAATTTAATTTTCCCCTTTGTTAGCACATTACAGCCCCATCGTAGCCTATAATAAACAATGCAAGATTTTTTTTTAATTGAGAACCCATTAATCTTAAAAACTACTCTGCTTTGGTTGCAAATTGTATTGTTAATATTCCACAGAACATGCCCATATCAAATCAAGACAAGGAAAATATGAAGTAGGCAACAAAAATGGCGATGCAAACTGCAAACAAGAATATGGCACAACAATCGAAGATAAATTAACCACATATAGACAGTAAATTGTTTAACAGTGCGGTTTGATGTAAGATGAATGCTTGCGACAACTCAAACTTTTGCAAGAGTGACGAGAATTTTGAATCGTTTCGCTTTGAACAATTTTAACACTTTAGCTCTCTGTCAATAGCAGTAATGTCTTATTGCTAATTTTATTTTATTTATTTTTTACGTTTTTAAGAGCGGCCAACACACTACACGACAAAAAAAAACAATCGAGAAAAAATGCACATTAATGTGTTGCGCCGTTTAACGCCATCACATCGTGCATCAAAAATATTAACAATAATACTTATAAAATAAACACATTAACAAATATGAATAAAACAATGAAAGTGAAAACATAGACAAATGAAAAATCATATCAACAACTACTGCGTGTTCCTCAACCACCCGATGATTTTCCTTTTAAAGACCTGCAGACTGTCAGCAAACACATCGATGGCACTATCCAGTTCGTTAAACCCGCGAGATAACCTACAAATTGGCGAATTATAGCCCAGGGATGTCCGAGCATAGGGTGGGACGAGCAAGTTTACACGGTGCCTGGGGTAACGCAGGGGCACCCTAAAATGGAATCGCTGGAGCAAAACTGGGCAGTCTGTTGCGTCTCGAATAATGAACAATTTACAAATTTCATTGCTTTCTTTTTATTATGGATTAATAATCACAAAATTAAAATGTTTAACTCCGGCTTAGTTATGTCTCTATATGTAAGCTATTTATTGTAACACTCCCATGAGCTCAAACACTATACTTCAGCTGTAAATTAATGAAGAGAAGTATTTTGTTACGGATGACGCTGCAGCATTCGGTCCAGGCTACCATGTTATTTTAAGTCAAAGGATACTAAATTTAGAATCGGTGAAAGCAATAGAAGTGGTTTATACTGCTTCAAAAACAAAAAGCGAGCTGATTAGATTTTTTCAATCATAGCTATGAACACTCTCGATATAGCGTTCAATCAATAAAACTAATCAATCCAATTCATTCGTTTAGAAGCTACAATATTACAGATAGACATACAAATTTACAAAGCAATCTCTACACGGATTCAAGAGCCTTTTTTTGTATTCCGTAGGAAAATCCTGCGTAGAACCGTAGATGTATCAGACTCCTACTGACTAAAAACCCTCGAGGTGTCCCTCTGATTGCTCCACCCGGGCAAGGAAGCCCAATTCATCCAGACACCCGAGGAGCGAAAAGCTTTGTTGAGGCTAACTCTGTGGGACATGTGGGAGTATAGAGCCCATACCTCCAAAACATCTCTCTCAGGCAGCGCATTGTTGCTGCAAATTGGTTTACTAGAATTCAACAGGTATTATGATAATCTATAAGGATTTTTATAACATCGACCTAAATAAAATGGCCCAATGGAGACAATTGTACATAGAAGTTGCAGCTGTATTGTATAAACAATATTACACACGCATGTTTCCAATTACCATAGTATATCTAAATGTCTGTGAACTGCTCTCTCACGATGCTCGACTAATTTGATTGGCGGGAGTTGTTCAAGGTGATGTGTCGCGACCGTTATTTTAATGTAATATGTATATACATTAGGTGACATACTGCAGCATTACCTAGGAATTATACATTGGAGATAAATTAGTTTTTAAGCTAGTTTATGCCTAAACTAGCTTTTGCCCGCAACTTCGCTCGCGTTAAGAAGTATTATAATTAATTAGATATAGTTTTTGTGGCTTTACCTTTGTTTAGCGTGTGTAAAAAATTAGGGCCTGATCTGTCATTAGGCGCTAAAACTATCAAGCTATTATATTATAGTCGAAAATCTGAGAAGATTTATACAAACTTTCATTCCCTATTTTATCCCTATGGGGGTGGAATTCATCAAAATCCTTTCTTAGCGGATGCCTACGTCATAACATCTACTCGCATGCTAAATTTCAGCCCGATCCGTCCAGTGGTTTCGGCTGTGCGTTGATAGATCACTATGTCAGTCAGTCAGTCAGTCAGTCAGTCAGTCAGTCACCTTAGATTTATATATATTTAGATGTTACTTGTGTTGTCCTCCCCTAAGTTAAGTTTTATTGTTAACTAGTTTTAAGAATAAAATGATGTAGGACTGAATAAATGACACGCCACAGCCTTTTCAGTGGATGGATGAATGCGAAACGTATGCAAGATGGTTTAGAGTGGGTGATGTGTGAAAAGCATATTGCAGCTGAATTTAGTTTTTAATAATTTACTAAACTGAGGACTCTGCGGAACACATAACTCCTGCATCGCGCTGCCAAGTACGAATGGTAATAAAATAATTCTGGAGGTTGATTGTCTTACTTTGACGCAAAAAATAAAACAGCATTTTTTACGTAATTCCTATGATTTAAAATAAAATATTTAAGAAGAATAAAAAAGGTTTTTCTTTTTTCACTGGCTCGACAAAGTTACTGCTATACACCTGATGGTAAGTATAGAGTAGGCCAAAAGCGAAAGCGACTATCGAAGAATAAAAATCCGTTGATAATCTCCGTCGTCATATCGGCCAACATAAACCACGACTAAAGAAGGTTAATAAGATTAAAACCTAAGTAATTTGTGTAATGTTTCATTTCGTTGATTAAGTTTTTTTAGATTAAGTACGGACTTAGGCCGATGAAGAAAGTAATCGTAAAGAAACCCGCATGACATACAATGAAATTGTCATGTGTAACTTGTAAGTTCCCTAAAAGTCGGCGATCAGCTTTGCTACTGGTCACATTCGGAACAACATTTAAGCGCAAATTTAATGAGACGACTATTTATTTTCGAGAATTACGCTCAGTAACCGAGTACCAAATTAGGCTTACACTTTTGTTAGGGGTATCTAGTAAAATATCTTCCTATTGAAATACATATAGGCCAGTGGCGTACATCTCATATAAAGCATAAAAAGCATTATCTTGTTATAATTGGACGTGTAATAAATATATTGACTTAAAATCTAGTGTCTACCAAAATAGCAGTCTGAGAGTTTAAATTAGATCTAATTTTAAGTACAAATTTTATATTAAATGTCAAAGTATAACGAGATATGTTTTCTACGCTTTATATGGGATGCACGCCACTGATATAGGCATATAAATACATATATCTATGTATATAAATGGACAAAATATATTCTGATTAGTGATTCCAAAAAGTAATCTTAATTTTAATGTCAGTAATCAGATGGGCAAAAAGCAATTAGATTAATTAAGGATTACAAAATGTAATCGTAATCAATAATCTGATTGTACTTTTCCCATCTATATATATATATATATATATATATATATATATATATATATATATATATATATATATATATATATATATATATATATATATATATATATATATGTATATCCATGACTCAGGACAAACTGAGTGTATTAATTATACAAAAGTTTGCCACTATAGACATCTACATATTTAAAAATTAATTGCTGTTCGTTAGTCTCGCTAAAACTCGAGAACAGCTGAACTGATTTGGCTAATTTTAGTTTTGAATTAATTGTTTCAGTCCAGGGAAGGTTTAAAAAGTGATTATAAAAGAAAAAAATGCTAGGAATATAGTAAAAACAACAATTTCGTTTTCCCATACATACCGCTCTGTCCCCAGCTGTCAAACATATGATGTCAATCAAAACAAGACAAAGGTATGCCTTCAAATTGATTAGAGGTTGCATGTCATTAATGTAAATTATAATTTATACGCCAAGTAATCAAACAAAAAATAACCCAAAAATGTCCCATAAGGCATTACAGTAAAAATATTACCTTAGATATGACTTAAGTCTTTCAATGCAATTTTATTTCTATTAGACTGCGACAGGACAATAACTTTTGGCAGAATGAAATCTGACGGGGCAGCTATTAACATATAAAAAACAATATAACTTTGTTTTAGAGAAATAGGGCAGAACAAGGTCTGCCGGGACAGCTAGTTTGGAATAAAGATCTTGAATGTTATAAGCAAAGTCATTATCATAGCGTTATCAATCCGATAATGGCTACTGTGTTCTCTGCTTACTCAATAAGGGATACAGCGTTTTAATATATTATCAAACAACAAAAATAGCGAGTACAAGTCCAATAATTTAAACGGTAGTTAGGATAAGCGTACCTACATACATCGAATAACATATTAGGTCTTTACAAAAGCGAATAGCATAGAAAACTGAGTTGTCACATACAAATTGTTCTCACTAATATAATATGTGATTTACATATGCGTTGTCGCAGCGCATTGTCTTCAAGTTTCAGATGTTCTCTACCTACATCTGTCGAACTAAGGAATACATTATGTTAAGTTATGCAACTGGTTTGACCTATTTTACATTTTGTTATGCATTTTTCTTTCATAATAGTGAATGATACCGATGGGAAGTCTGCAAGCTTATAAACGCTCTGCAATCAATCACTAACAGCAATAAGTCGCATTTTAATAAATGACTGAGAGAATGATATCGATATTACATTACATTGATATGTAACCGTCAATCACTAACAATAACCAGAAATCATTTTTTGATATAGGATTTCATATAGGAATAATTTAGTGACTTATGGAATGATATCGACATTACATTACAGGCTAATGTAACCGTAAAATACCTCTAACAACAATAAATTACTTTGGATAACGGCGATGGATGGAATAAGATCGTAAATTCTGTTGAAATACATTGATTTATGAAATGAAATATCGAAATTACATTACACTGTTATACAACCGTCAATCATTAAGCACAATCATAAATTACGTTTGAATATAGGTGACTGACAGAATGATATCGACGTTACATTACACGGTTATGCAACCGTCAATCACTAACAACAATCATGAACTACGTTTGATATATTTTTTTTACACTGGCTCGACATAGTGACTACAGAGTACCTGATGGTAAGTACAGTGTAGTACAAAGACGAAAGCAACTATCAAAGGATGAAAATCCATTGATAGTCTACATCGTCATGTCGGCCCACATATACCACGACTGAAGGTCTCTAGGTATATGAGCCACTGGATATACACAAGCTGATCCCGAATCGCGACAAGCCGAAACTGATCACTATGACGGGCTTTACACCCATGTACTGTGGTCGCGATCCAGCCGGGCACCGACGCCCTACCACCTCGCTGCTGCTCGTTTAGCACCACCCAGGAGTCACGTGTAGGAAACTAGGGTAAAGCCTACGAACGCGAGCAGCTTCGACTCCCAATAATGAATAATTATAACCGACACCGGCATTATACAGTTATACAACCACCAATCATTAGCAATACCCATGAAGTACGTTTTGTTGTTAGAGACTGATGGAATGATATCAATATTACATTATAAAGATGTGCAACCGTCAATCACTACCGATTTTTATGTAGGTACCTATGGTTGTTAGTGACTGACGGAATCATATCGACGCTCGACATCGCAACCAAAGGTGAATGTACCTACACCTCATGAGGTTAACTTAAAATTTCATGAGCCACGTAAAAGATATTTCCCGTTCATTCAATATCAGCTGATGATACAAAGTCTCGAACAAATAAGTCGACGGCTTATCAAACACAATGTATTTTCAACCTTATTTCACACATGGTTTACAATATATTTTTAATTACTTTTCAGTTTAATCAGCTGTTAAAACAAACGATAGCAGACGAGGGAGGTTTATATAGGTAAAGAGATACTGACAATTTTTTAACTTTATCTTGGGGGTGATCTTGATTTCGATTGTAAGCTTTACCTTAGATACACCTCATGCAGAGATGGGCAAATTATAATCTGATTAATGATGGACGATTACAAAATGTAGTCGTCATTTTAATTTTATTGCTCTATAATCATGATTAAATCCATTTAAAACATTAAGAAATCATAAAAGTGTATACAATCTGGGATTCTGTACTGTTTGAAACATAAATAAGCAAAATGCAGCCATATTAATGGCAAAAAACCTAAAATGTAATCGTTAATCATATTCATTAATCTGATTACATTTTGCCCATTTATGACCTAGTGACTCCAGGTGGTGCTAAATAGGGTGTGGTATGCAAATATAAAAAAACATGAGTGAGATGATATGGGGCCCCTTCAAGCGTAACGTGAAGAGATATTTGTGCAGGCCGGCATGATCGCTGCGGATACCGATGGGTTTTTTTAACTGTTGATAATCATTGTCGTTTTATGGACTAGACTTTGTGGTCATTGTGGTGATTTAGAATAAAAAAAGAGTGAAACTTGAGTGTCCTACCTTTCGATTTTCTATAGACTATACTCTGGAGAGTGTGCGGCCGAATTGGATAATTTAGTTCCCTCTTCTACCATAAATTAACAAGATGCCAGGCGGGCTTAAGCCTATATGTGGTTGACGTTCCAGCTACTCGCACGAGACGATTCACGTCTTCTTTTTTGTAGCGAACCGCCAAGAAGAAAAGGAAGGAATTCTCTTTAAGCAAATAGCTTTCATTTTATTTCATGAGTTACTGGATGTACACAAACTAATCCCGAAAGTTGATTGATCAAAGCGAGTCACTATGACGGTCTTTGCACTTGTATACTGTGGTCAAGACCCTGTTCGGGCAATCGCCTTACCAAGTGGTAATTCAAGTGAATTACAATTTTAATTACGTTATACCACTTCTGTGTCGTACTGATATCAAGAAAAAGCAACAGTTTAATAATCACGATGGAACAAAATAATCATGATTGAGCTTAAGACAGCTTTGAAAAATTTTTGTTAAGTTAAATGTTGTGAAAACGCAAAATGTAATCGTAATCATTTTTCATTAACCTGATTGTATTTTGCCCATCTATGTACGATCGTTTTGTCTGGATGAATTTGGCTTCCCAAGCCCAGGTGGAGCAATCAGAGGGATACCCCCGTGGTTTTTAGTCAGTAGGAGTCCGACACACCGGGGTCGCTGCCCTCACAGCGTCCCTGATGGTCCTATGCAGGATTTTCCCCCGGGATACAAAAAAATCTATGTACGAGAGTACGCGCACACTGCCACCGCCATACATGGGCAGTGGGCAGTGGCGTGCATCCCATAGAAGCATAAAAAGCATTACCTTGATTTACTTGGACATTTAAATGTATATTAATTTAAATCTGATCCTTCCCAGAATAAAAGTCTCAGAAGCCAAATTGGACGATATTTAATTTCAGTAAATTTAATAAATATCCAAGTAAACCAATCAATGCGTTTTATGCTTCTAAGGGATGCACGCCACTGGCACTGGGTTACCTCAAGTATCGCTTCCTAGCTTATTTTTATGGAGGGCGGGTGCGAAGATAATTCTGCGCAAAAGCCCTAACTCCGAGCAGGCCTCCGGAGCCGAACGTCTAGAGTGGTAGCGCCCTTTCTATCGCGCTCAGGCTTTTCTCTCTCGTTAATGGCTAGCTCACAAAATTGAAGCACAAATAACCATGCGTCCTCGGTGCGCTCTCATTTTTCCCTAACCGAACAGAACTCTTCAATAAGAGCATACAACAAACAGTTGCGGAATCTAATTTCAAAACCCAGTATAACATATTTTTTCATATCTCATAAATTTATAAAAACTTATAATTAATCTTTGACTTAAAAATCACATTCTTATAAGGTATTTAAATTACTATTCTAGAGTGAAAAAGCAAAAAAGAAAAAAAATCATTTATGCTAAAAGTCCTAGCACACTATGCACTTACGGACTAAACGCAACTGTAACTCTCAATCTTAAAACTATACTGATATAATTTTATATACTAACTAGCTGATCCGGCAAACGTTGTTTTGCTATATAAGGTTTTGTAATATCTTCTAAGATGTTCATTGAAATTAAGTGATGTCAAAGACAATTTTGTTCACAATTAAATACTCTTAATCATCAACACATTTTTTTTTATTCTATTTATTTAAGGGACTTTTACGTGTGTACGTATGTCAGCCCCATCGTACCCTAATACAGAAGTCAACACATTTATTTGGATAAAGATTAATATTATTACGTTGATACAACACTTAACAAATAATGCATTAATTTCGACCAAATTTGTTTACCATAAAAACGGTTCTAGTGACTTAATCTTAAAAGATAGACATATACTGTCGCGGACATTTTTTTAGATCATTTCAAGAGGAATAATTCTTTCTTACATATATTTTTGGTATCTTGAACCGTTTTTGCAGCGCACGCAATGGAATCCCTCAAGGATGAATAATTTTCCCCGTTTTTTTTCACATTTTCCATTATTTCTTCGCTCCTAATAATTGCATCGTGATGTTATATAGCCTAAAGCCTTCCTCGATAAATGGTCTATTCAACTCGAACCAGTAGTTCCTGAGATTAGCGCGTTCAAACAAACAAACAAACAAACTCTTCAGCTTTATAATATTAGTATAGATTCCTTTAGGCGCATGTAAAATATATAAATAACCTGGCCTTATTTAGTGAATAGGACGTAATCTCGCGAACATCTCGGCGAAACATTGTTATGAACGCGTGACTCTCGGCTCAAAATGGAATCAGTACACTTATTGCCTATTTGAAATAGTTTTAGCAGTCAGTGATAAGACGGATAATTAGGAATAACTGAGGCGTCTAATTTCATAACCCGCTAAAACGATTTTTCGTACTAAATTACTTAATAGTCCTAATAGTAATTTGAAATGTTTTTATCAAAGTAAATATTATATATGATTTTTTTTCTTTTTTGCTTTTTTACTCTAGAATAATAATTTAAATACCTTATAAAGATGTGACTGTTAAGTCAAAGATTAATTATAAGTTTTTATAAATAATTGGGATTGGAAAAAAATATGTTATAGCGGGTTTTGAAACTAGACGCCACATTTATCTGTATTCTTAATTTTCATTAAACTTAAAAATTATTAAGCGGCATGTGGCCGGACCTAATCTGTGGGCAATAACAATTTGGGTTTGAGATAATACGTAGCGCTATATAGCCATTAATATATATCTACTTACCGCAACAGGGATATAGCGTGACGGCATATTAAAAGAAAAATATTTTTATTTAAAGTGAATCATGATTAACAGACAGGCCAAACAGGCTCCAGATTTAAGTGCCCAGGGTACAAGAAAGTGCCCGGAGTTTTCATGGTGGTAGGATAATCGCTCGAACTGTGTCATGACCACAGTACACAAGTGTAAAAACCAACATGGTGACTCGCTTTGGCCTGTCACATTTCGGGATCAGCTTGTGTTTATCCAGTAACTCATACACCAGAGGCCTTCAGTCGTGGGATGTGTGGGCCGACATGACGATGGAGACTATCAATGGACTTTCATCCTTTAATGGTCACTTTAGTTTTTGGACTACACTATGCTTACAATAAGGTGCACTGTAGTCACATTCTCGAGCCAGTTTAAAAAGATAATATGGCTATCTCAGAAAAATTTAGAAATGCACAGCCCTGGCGGAGTTGAGGGGCGCTGGTAGGTCGTGTCACGAGCCGAAATGTGATGCGCAGGACAGATTAAACTGAAGATGCATTATGGACGCCTTTTGTCTAGTCTGAGGCCATATTACACATTATATCTATGACTAGCTTTTGCCCGCGGCTTCGCTCGCGTTAAGAAGTATTATAATTAACTAGCTGATCCGGCAAACGTTGTTTTGCTATATAAGGTTTTGTAATATCTTCTAAGATGTTCATTGAAATTAAGTGATGTCAAAGACAATTTTGTTCACAATTAAATACTCTTAATCAACAACACATTTATTTGGATAAAGATTAATATTATTACGTTGATACAACTCTTAACAAATAATGCATTAATTTCGACCAAATTTGTTTACCATAAAAACGGTTCTAGTGACTTAATCTTAAAAGATAGACATATACTGTCGCGGACATTTTTTTAGATAATTTTAAGAGGAATAATTCTTTATTACATATATTTTTGGTATCTTGAACCGTTTTTGCAGCGCACGCAATGGAAGCCCTCAAGAATGAATAATTTTCCCCGTTTTTTTCACATTTTCCATTATTTCTTCGCTCCTAATAATTGCATCGTGATGTTATATAGCCTATAGCCTTCCTCGATAAATGGTCTATTCAACTCAAAAAGAATTTTTCAATTCGAACCAGTAGTTCCTGAGATTAGCGCGTTCAAACAAACAAACAAACAAACAAACAAACAAACAAACTCTTCAGCTTTATAATATTAGTATAGATTAGATATAGTTTTTGAGGCTTTACTTTTGTTTATCGTGTGTAAAAAATTAGGGCCTAATCTGTCATTAGGCGCTAAAACTATCAAGCTATTATATTATAGTTGAAAATCTGAGAAGATTTATAGAAACTTTCATTGCCTATTTTATCCCCTTGGGGGCGGAATTCATCGAAATCCTTAGCGGATGCCTACGTCATAACATCTACCTGCATGCCAAATTTCAGCCCGATTCGTCCAGTGGTATTTGGGCTGTGCGTTGATAGATCACTATGTCAGTCAGTCAGTCAGCCAGTCAGTCACCTTTGAGTTATATATATTTAGATAAATTAAAATATTTTTGAATCATTTCCTCGTTTAATATAAAATTAAATACCTATCATTTTTTAATTCTTAAAAGTAGGTGTCTGATATGTTTTATAACGACTTTATAATCTTGTGTAATGCCATGAAATTAAAACTAAATAAATATTGTGCTGTTCCCATTTGTGATAGTGTTATCACCGCACTTTACAGCTTTCATAATCTTAGATATGAATCTTTATTTGCTTTACGCTGGCAATGTGACCCCGAAGTGGTATTAGCAACTGTTTTCTTAACAAATAGTTTCAGTTTCGGTCTAAGACCTTCTTTCTTTATTTAAAAAGTCGTTTAGCGTCTTTATAATGCTATTACATAAATATAAATCAAAAATATTTATTATTTGTTATGTAGGCAAGTAAGAAAAGTAATAAATTACGAATGCTTATTACATTTCCTACAAATATATTTTAAAATATTTTTACTATAAATAAAACATATAAAATAAATGATTAGATTTCATTAAAAAAATTCGGGAAAATAAATTTAATATTTTTGGTTAATCTATAGATACAAATTTAACGCAGTTATTAATTAAATGTAATTAAAAATAAATAAAAATGTCTTACCAAGATTCATTGCAGGCTGGGGCAAATTCCACTACCATTTTTCACCGAATTCGTCAGCCATCTTAAATCACATGTCTACATCAGATCATTATTGTGGACGCCCTGTTTATAAATCATGTGACCAATCAGAGGGCTTGATTATCGTGTAATTATCTAAACGACCAATCGGATACTATCCTTTTGACTAAATTACGATAATAAAAACCCGCTAAAATTTGACTACCACAACGATTAACGCACTTTTAAAATTTAAACACATAATTATTGTGATAAATTTTTATTACTATTAAACGGATTTTTGAAGCATTTTACTAGCACGAATTTGAGAGAAATTTTAATGTGATTTTTGTGAACTGACTCTGTTAGCCGCTAAAATAAAATGGCGTCGTATCATAGAATGCGTTTGTTATATACAGGTGTGCCTGTTACGTCACACCTGTGGCTAGGACGAGGTATTTGCTCATTTCTTATCGTTCTAAGCGTTGTGCGAGGGAAACTTGGTAGGAAATACGTTTTACTGGCTTTCAATTCTCAACACTATTGTTTCACAAATGCCCAACTGTTACGAACGTATTCATGGCTTCGCTAAAAGCGTCAAACGACTTTCTGTTCAGAATATTAATTATTAAGAAAGTTTTAATTTTCTCCAGGTTCTTAAAAACCTTTTGGGTCTTCTCGAGTTTTTAGGGGTTTGAACAAAGTTAAAACGTAGCCTTATGATATAGGAATGAGGGGAAAATTAATTGCGCCCTTGATTGCTATTTTTAGTGAGCCCTTATAATTTTAGTTTCAAAATTTCATTTACATAGAATTAACCAATGTAAAGAAACCATATAAATATGTTCTAAAATTTGAGAATTTTAATTACATTATACCGTTTCTACGTAGGTTTTTTTTTTATTCTGACTCGACACAGGCACTGCACCATACCTGATGGTAAGCATGGTGCAGCCAAAAAAACGCTAACGACTATCGATAGGTAGGAAAAACCCAACGGTAGTCGCAGCGATCATTCCGGCCTGCACAAATATCTCTTCACGTTCCCCTTAAAGGATCCCATATCATAGGAAGGCGGGAACACGCTCGCCGGAAGACCATTCCACACCCCAACGACACGGCAAAAGAAGGAGTTAGAGAACCTCTTAGTCCTGGCCGGGATGTGAGAAACCGTAAAGCTGTGACTCCGCAAACCCGCGCGCGTGGCTCTATTCAGGAAGGGAGACGGTGGAACAAGGTTAAACATCTCTTCAGAACACTCACCATGATATAGACGGTAGAAAACGCTCAGTGAGGCAACATCTCTGCGCAACTGAAGCGGTTCGAGATGCTTAGTCACGTCAGGATCATTCACAATGCGGACAGCCCTCCGCTGCGACCTATCCAGGGCGTCAAGTAAGTACTGAGCAGAACCGTCCCAAAGATGCGAACAATATTCCATGCAAGGCCTGACCTGAGCCTTATACAAAAGTAACAGTTGATCAGGCGTGAAAAATCGTCGCACTCTGTTGAGGACACCAAGCCTACGCGATGTTGTGGTGATAACAGATCCTAAATGACCCCTAGGATTAAGATCACAGCGAATATACTTAAGATGTTTAGGCTGTCGCGCATTGCAAGCGACACATTCTGGAGAGAAGGGAGAGGGGAAGGGGGAGGTTTTGTATCAAGAGATTTTAAAAAGTTAAATAAAAAACCCCGATAGTACAAAATGAGCTTAATCGAACTTATGAAAACTTATAAATATGTGGCTTTCACATTTGTCTGCGCATTTTACCTTGTTGCGAATTTTATCCTTTCACAGCCTCGGATCCGGATTCCCAGGCTCGGCGAAAGCGAAGAGAGGGCAGTGCTGGCACCCTGATGGTTTTAGTCGGGGCAGGTACGACACACCGGGGGGAGTGGCCCTCACCACTTCCCCTGACGGTCCGTAGGGATTTCCACCGGGTTAACAAAAAAAAGGGCCCACGGCCCGACCGCCAAGTTCTAAGGGTGGAAACGAGCACATCACGTAGCGTATGCACTGAGTAATATAATTCGCTTCTTAAATACGGTAAATTATATTAACATCTTTACAAGTTGTTTGTTGTTTTTGACATTTAACCTACTTTTTTTTTACTTGTGGAAAATCCTCATAGGACCGTCTCAGTTGCACTGGGGGTTGCGCGACCGAGGTGCGTCGGCTTGTACCGACTAAAAACCCCAAGGTGACTACTTCTGCGCATTTGCAGGGACTGCGGGTCCTGTAATCAATTCGCCACAGCCCCGTCGCGCCGCGCCCGCTGGGCACAGACTCGGAGGAAGATATCTTCCCCGACACTGCTCATTGTATTTAGGCAGAGCACGTCACAATGCTCTGCCTACTTCTCGAGGGTCGCTAACCAGTCGCTCAGGGCCCCCACCCGGAGCGGCCGCGACCCCAAGACATTTAACCCACGACGTTATTCCAATGCGGGTTAACAGGTTTACACTACGTGCAAAGAAAATGCATACAGCAGCTCAGATGCTAGCAATTTGCGTGCAATTCGGGATGCTTTTTATCTTTTTTTTTTACACTGGCTCAACATGTGACTACAGAGTACCTGATGGTAAGTACAGTGTAGTCCAAAAACGAAAGCGACTATCAAAGGATGAAAATCCATTGATAGTCTACATCGTCATGTCGGCCCACATATACCACTACTGAAGGTCTCTAGGTATATGAGCTACTGGATATACACAAGCTGATCCCGAAACGCGACAAGCCGAAACTGGTCACTATGACGGCCTTTACACCCATGTACTGTGGTCGCGATCCAGACGGGCACCGACGCCCTACCGCCTCGCTGCTGCTCGTTTAGCACCACCCAGGAGTCACGTGTAGGGAAACTAGGGTAAAGCCTACGGACGTGAGCAGCTTCGACTCCCAAACTGCTGCTACCTTACCTTACCTTTGCTGACTGCTGTATACCTTAGTCGGCTCTTACGACACCTCAGTATGAGGAAGAGGGAGGAACTAAATAAATGAAATTACATTACTATTCTCTCTATCCCACCGTCCGTCCCGCTTCTCGGATATAACTCATATTCCGACTGGACGAATTTGGTTTCCCAGGCCTGGTTGGACTAATTAGAGGAACACCCTGTGGCTTTAAGCTGATGGAGGTCCCATTTTCGCCATGTTTATATGTTTTGTATATTCTTTTGTTTTGTGTGTTATTTGTATTGCTGCATTTTAGTTTCTGGGTTTTTTGTTTGTGGCGAAATAAATACTTTTTCATTTCTTTTCATTTTCACCCTGGGGTTTTTTAGTCAGTAGGAGTTTCACACATCGGGGTATCTGCCCTCACAGCGGTCGTGATGGTCCTGTATAAGATTTTGCCCTGGGGTACCAAAAACAAAAACTCATATTCGGCTCCGACGAAATACGCAATCGTTCATACAAATAGTACTACGGATATTTCGGTTCGTCCATATTTTGATTCAAATCAGACAATAACGGATGACTGTTAGAAATCAGATGACGGATGATTTCGTAACTGCACTAAGACAGTTTATACTAAAAGAATATCAATAAAACGCCTAAATAATGTCCCGTTTATAATACGATCATGCATCATAAAGATTTTCCGTAACGTTTATTTCATCTCTCCGTATCACCGCTCCACATTCTTATCAGATAACATCTTCTGAGATAAGTTGTGCAAACTATTTAAACTGGCCGATGTGAGCGCAAGTCGTAACTCAATTACTCAGGACTACAGTCCCATATTTTTTTTTAATACTGGCTCGACAAAGCGACTATATTATCCCTGATGGAAAGTGCAGTGAAGTCCACGAACGGCAACGACCGTCAATTGGCGAAAATCCGTTGACAGTCGCAATAGCTATGTCGGCCCACATATACAACTACGGAAGGTCTCTAGGTATATGAAGAACTGGATATACACAAACGTAAAACGCGACAAGCTGAAGCGAAAACTCTGTCAAAATCAAACATAAGACTGAAATTTACAGAAAGTCCTACTTTTTCCAGAAGAAAATCCATCATAAGACTTCCCGGTCGTGATGAAGGTGAAGGCCGGGGTTGTATCAGACTCCTACTGACAAAAACCCTTAGGTTTTCATATCGCGCTGCGGAAAACCGGCCGTGGGAGCTAACTACGCAATCTGTCACGCTATCGGCACGCGGACGACCTTCTCAGGTTCCCTCAAATTGTGGAGGGTGAGTGGAATTGACCACTTCCAGAAAACCGATAGGAAGGTATTCTATAACCATAGATGGGCAATATGTAATCAGATTAATGAAAATTATTAACGATTACATTTTACGTTTTTTACCATTAATATGACTGCATTTTGTATACACATTTATGATTTCTTAATGTTTTAAATGGATTTAATCATGACTACAGGCCAAGAAAATTAAAATTAAGGCTACATTTTGTAATCGTTCATCATTAATCAGATTACATTTTGCCCATCTCAGTCTATAACGTATACAAGACGTATGTATATACGTGTGGCAAGGGGGGTCCCTTGTCTACGTTGTCGAAGACCTGGGCCAGAGTAAATGTGGGAGACCGAAAAATACAGAGAGATACAGGTATCTATCGACCTCCACTTTTAGACTGTTCTTTGTCTTTATTTTATTTATTTAGGTATTATCAGACAGTCAGTTAAAACAACTGATAATTGCTTGTATCCTGCTATTCCACATTTTTGTATTTATTAATTTTTTGAGAAATATTTGTCCAGGCTATTTTTAAAAAGAAAGAAAGAAAGAAAAAGTTTATTGAGGCAAAGGAAACAACACACAACAAACATATTTATATAAAAACAACAATCATGTATCCTGTGTGCTGCTACCCATCTCAAAGAGCTCTTGGCTCAGCGTGTGCTGGGCGACGCTGTACGCGCCGTCCAGCGCTGATTGTCAGCCGACGCTCAGGGGAACCGATTGCGCGGACGTCACGGTGCTAATACAATATTAGAACCTAACCAGATATACAAAAACATACCTTATAACGTACAATAAACAAGTATGACAATAAATACATAGAATACTTTTATGTAGTATACAAAAATGTAGAATACTAAATAAAAATTTAATATAAATAAGGTAGATTGATAATAAAATACATATACATACATACAGGCTGTTTCATAAAATATCAAGTCAAATGACAGAAATATCTAAAGTTGTTTTTTCGTATTTAATTTCGTTCACATTTATAGTTGACACTACCTCGTCTGGGAGTATTTCACGCTCTGACTGTTCTGCTGCTTTGAAAGTGTTTGTGCGGATTATTGTTTAATCTTTAATTACACGTTTATTCGAAAAATAAGTTTGGGTTTTTTGGCAAATAACTGAATAATTATATTATAGGAGCTTGAGTACCGACTAAGTATTCGTAAAGTCATGTGTAAGTTGACAATATCGGAAACTTACCATAGCTACACTTTAACATCAATTAAATAAATATAATTTTTATTGTTTCATTACAGCGTAAATTAAATTATTGTCTATAAATCTCCGAACCATCCTCCATTTAAATTAGGGATGTAACGGAGGCAGTTTTATCGGAACCGAAGTCGGAGTCGGAGTTTTTAAATTTGATTTATCGGAGTCGGATTCGCAGTGACGGCAGAATAAAATAGTTTTATTGAGGGACAAATAAAAACATTATTCAGTGAACCTTTTTAATTAGAAAGTGATAAATTTACAAATACACAGACAATAAAAATTGCTGTTTCTTATTAACATTTTCATAGTACTGTGAGAAAGCGATTACCTGAGCTACTGGTCGCGTAGTCCACGACATTTAAGCGCAAAGTGGATAAAACCACTATTGTATGTCTGCTCACATAGCGTGATAGCGTGAAGATATGTTATTTATTATATCTTAAATTTGATCCCATTTTAATATGGTGCAGGATTGATACATGTCTTCGAAAGTATAAGCCAGAACTTTTGAATTGACAACAGCATAATCCATTTCCCTCTACATCTCCCTCGTGTGTAGACAGATGTTGAGAATCGAGACTGTTTCCAAGCGTGTATCAGGTTTTTTTTTTGATAGCCCGGGGGATATTGTTGATATTGTTCAGGGAGCTTTTTGGTTGTCGGACTTGCACCGACTAAAACCCCCGGGTCACACAGCGCTCTCAAAGTTGGGCGGCACGCTCCATCAAGCGCATCGCCGGCGTATATCAAGTTGAGTCAACACAACACAACACAACACAACACAACACAACACAACACAACACAACACAACACAACACAAAACAACACAACCCTTTTTTTTTTGTAGCCCGGGGGAAATCCCTAACGGACCTCGGGGAGAGGTGAGGGCCACCCCCCGGTGTGTCGGGCTTGCACCGACTAAAACCCCCGGGGTGTTCCACCTTCCGCCTACCGGCATCGAGGGCACGACTGGGGTCTCATCCTCAATGACCGGCTGGGCGTGCGGCCATGAGTAGGCCTCTACTCGTTTAGGGAGGGGTAGTATATAGAGCTAGCCCTCTCGTGACTCTGTGTTGTAGAGCGGCACGCGGGAACACATCGCGCGCCACTCGCACCCTTGTTGGACGACACACTCCCTCAAGCGTGCCGCCCGGTGTCGCCGCTAGAGTCGGACGTTCCTGAGAAACGCCGCTCTGCGGCGCCCTGTTGTGTGAACAGAACCGAACAGAACAGAACACGACCGAACACGACCGAACACGACCTAACATGACCGAACACGACCGAACACGACCCAACACGACCGAACACGACCGAACACGACCGAACACGACCGAAGACGACCGAACAGAACCGAACACGACCGAACAAGACCGAACACGACCGAACACGACCGAACACACCCAACACGACCCAACACGACCGAACAGAACCGAACACGACCGAACAGAACCGAACACGACCGTACACGACCGAACACGACCGAACACGACCGAACACGACCGAACACGACCCAACACGACCGAACACGACCGAAGACGACCGAAGACGACCGAAGACGACCGAACAGAACCGAACACGACCGAACAAGACCGAACACGACCTAACATGACCGAACACGACCGAACACGACCGAACAAGACCGAACACGACCGAACACGACCGAACACGACCCAACACGACCGAACAGAACCGAACACGACCGAACAGAACCGAACACGACCGAACACGACCGAACACGACAAAACACGACCGAACAGGACCGAACACGACCGAACACGACCGAACACGACCGAACACGACCGAAGACGACCGAACACGACCGAAGACGACCGAACACGACCGAAGACGACCGAACACGACCGAACACGACCGAACACGACCGAACACGAGCGAAGACGACCGAACACGACCGAACATGACCGAATACGACCGTACAGAACCGAACACGACCGAACACGACCGAACACGACCCAACACGACCGAACACGACCCAACACGACCGAACACGACCGAACACGACCGAACAGGACCGAATAGAACCGAACATGACCGAACACGACCGAACACGACCGAATACGTCCGAACACGACCGAACAGAACCGAACAGAACAGAACAGAACCGAACAGAACCGAACACGACCGAATACGACCGAACAGAACCGAACACGACCGAATACGACCGAACAGAACCGAACACGACCGAACACGACCGAACACGACCCAACACGACCGAACACGACCCAACACGACCGAACACGACCGAAGACGACCGAACAGAACCGAACACGACCGAATACGACGGAACAGAACCGAACACGACCGAACACGACCGAACACGACCGAACACGACCGAACACGACCCAACACGACCGAACACGACCCAACACGACCGAACACGACCGAAGACGACCGAACAGAACCGAACACGACCGAACACGACCGAATACGACGGAACAGAACCGAACACGACCGAACACGACCGAACACGACCGAACACGACCGAATACGACCGAACAGAACCGAACACGACCGAACACGACCGAACACGACCGAACACGACCGAACACGACCGAACACGACCGAATAGAACCGAACATGACCGAACACGACCGAACACGACCGAATACGTCCGAACACGACTGAACAGAACCGAACAGAACAGAACAGAACCGAACAGAACCGAACACGACCGAACACAACACAACCTAACTTGGGCAAATAAAAGCTGTTGTTCACAAAGTGTTGGATATATCAGAAACCATTATCCTCCAGTGAACATTGTCCAGTGAACAAATTAAATCAAATTTGCTGCAGGGTTGTTTTTGTGTTAATTTCTATTTTACTTAATTTAATGTAAATGTAAAATAAAAATACCTTTTAGTAATAAATTTAAATGTACATTTAGTTTTAAATTTAATAATTTAATCATATTTTTTTAATCTAAATTAAAAAAAAAGTCTTTTACAAATTAAGTAGCACTGCTTGTTTGATTAATTGATATTATGTTTCAACAACATATGAAGTAAAATCAAATGAATTGACTGCAACAGTGGTGGTGACCTCCGATGAACACCTCCGATCAAAAAGTTTCGGAACCGAAGT
The DNA here is from genome assembly GCA_036320925.1 of Automeris io. Taxonomy (NCBI): domain Eukaryota; kingdom Metazoa; phylum Arthropoda; class Insecta; order Lepidoptera; family Saturniidae; genus Automeris; species Automeris io. The sequence continues at coordinate 11,088,731 of JAUDJH010000017.1, read as the reverse complement.
CGGAACCGAAGGTGTAATATCAATCGGAAGTTCCGACTTATCGGAGTCGGAGTCGAAGCTCCGTAACATCCCTGATTTAAATACCCACTTATCCCTCGCCCTCACATGCACACAAGCTTCTACTTAGAGTGGCAAACGACCCTAAAAGCATTAATTAACGAGTCATGAATCAATTTGTCGGCTGCGAGAGATGTGTCGCAGCAGCTGTAGGCGTTTTGAAATCTTTCTCCTGTGAGTGAAATTGGTTCCCAATCCCAGGATACCTCCTTCAAGGTCAAGATATTCTCACCGATGTAGGCCATGCATGGGTCATCAGCTGTCATGCTCTACTATCATGGCATAGGAGAATTAACGATATATAATCAACCGTAACTTGAACCTCAGTAATTTAATAATGGTAACAAAGTGACGCAAAGTACAGCGCAGTGGAAAATTTTTTTTTTTCACATATAAATTTTCGTCAGTGACACGTCCTATTATAGGATACGTTACGGATTACGGTAAAAATCCTTATCTTATTAGGTAACTCATATTATTTCTCAGAGAACAGTTGCAATGCAATTCACAGTCAAATGTAGAAATTACATATAGAAATATATTTTAATGATAAAATAATTGGAGTTTTAAAAATCCCAATTAGATTTAGAGAAAATCAGGTTCACGTTTAGGGTCTTGTGACGGGATTCCATGGACGAGGGGATATTATGTTTTGGACTTATTTTTTTCTTTTAATGTACAAACTGAAAGACTTAGTTCTAATACTACTGACATCTATTACTAAATAGCAAGGTGAAACAATGTATTTTGGTAACACTGCCATCTAGTGATGACTAGAGAAATTAATAAAATATTTTGAAGAATTTTAGTGTTTCATTTTTTTACCTTTGTGTACAAAAAATTTAAAACTAAATATGTGATCTGAGTTAAATCTAAATTCTGTGCATAAACTTTATAATAATCAATATTATAAGAATATAAAGAGTAGTTCTGAAGAAACAAAATCAAATATAGCACAATAAATAGGGCACGAGTTTTTTTTTATGTTATAAAATATTATAAATTCAGTCCTTAGATTCAGTCTTTATCTTTTATTCCTTGTGTATAGAGGCAATAAATAATATTAATTATATTTATATCGGGAAGTCAGCTAGGTATATTAATGCATGAGAATGTTAAAAGAAAATAATAAACACAAATTAATTCTATCAACATAAATAAACAAAATTTCAATCAAATTATTTTACACAGTAATACCAACAAAAAAGTTTACCTCTAAATTCAGGGTGTTATAAGTAGCTAAGGGGATTTTTAGGTTATCACATTAGAGCTAAATTAGGAGGAAAATAGACGATTCTATACGAATTTTATGTTATTAAAATTATTCATACCGCTGATTATAATTTCAAGTATAAGAACTTTAGCGCTAAAATACAATAAATTATTTGTCTTACTAAATTCTGTAAACATTTTAATAAAACTTTGATTATCCATATATTTCTATGAATAAAGTAATCTGTCAATAGAAAATAAATTGTATTATAATTTGTTTTAAGGGATTTCTAGGGTGGTTTTAATTACTTTTACGAAGTTGTTACCTAGCACTGACAACACTGTTTTTGAATCTCGATTTTTCTTTCATTCGCTGTGAACTGCGGGTGCAAGTATGTTATTGAATTAAAATTATATTATAACTTAAAAAGAGTGATTTATATACTAAACTGTTTCGTAGAACATTTTTAAAGTGCCCCTAGTAATTTGTATTTAAAAAGTTAATAGTTCTTTATTTAAATTAAATTAACAATAGGTTATGTAAAAGTATATAGAAAAATTGAGGAAAAGTGCATTTTTGATTATTTTACTCGTGTTTTTGAATGAGTTATTTATTTTGCAGCACAAAAACTGGTTCGAACATAATGAGAACGACACAAATTGCCCAGTACGCTTTGAGACTCACATATTCGCAGGTAAGTTCAAAATATTTTTATATACCCATATTCAAAATAATTCAGCTATACCCGAAATTATTTTATTTACTAAATTGCATTTTGTCTTGCCCTAATTTCGTGATATAATTTAAACAGAATGGTGGCCATCCAAAAAACCCAAAACGTTGACCTTAGGTTTTTCACATTTTAGTTCAGACATTTTCCTATATTCTTACCATTCTTACTTAAATCAGCCCATATTATGAAATAATATTATAACTATACAACTAATTTAAAAATGTTTCCATAATTGATAAAGATTTTTCTAATCTTTAACTTTCTTTTATGATTTGTAAATGAAAAATGGACTTAAAAGTTATTTATTCGAAACATCCATATTATGTTGAATGGTTTTTATAATTACATCGACAATATGTCTTTTCATCGTTGTATTATATTAAAGATGTATATTTTTGGATATTTTCCATTGAAAATTCCAGAAAGAAACAGAAGATATGGATAAAAGGGGAATGAAACGTTAAAAGTTGTACTCCCTCCTGAAATTGTTCACAATAAAATTATGTTTTTGTATATTGCAGTTGAGATAGATGCTATATGTATGTTTTTGTTATATGGAAGTATTATTCCTTGATCAAGTTTTGACTATATCTATGTGTGATATTATTTTATTTTAAAAATTTTAAAGGCTGAGTTTAGTTAGAGTTACCACTAATCAGTGTGGTCGGGTTCTTTATCTAAATTTCATATTTTGGTCACCAAAAGCTGTCAAATAGCCTAAAGTGTGAAGCCATGTATCAGTGCTTATACTGTGATAGCATAAAAGCAAAAAAAATTACATTGGATATTTTTGAAAATAATACAAAGTATTTTTGATTACCTGCTAGCACATTTGTCGTGACTGCTGTTTTTCTGAAGGTTCTGGGCTTGAGGTCCAGTACTGGCAAACTTGTTTGTAATGAGCAGAATAGTCTGTCACTACTCATGGATGTATATTCATATATGAGTATGTATATTGAATCTGGAAAGCATAAATGCTGTAATCCTTCTTGCCCGGGCAACTTTATAAAGACATTAATATAACCTTCTTATAGCTTGGCACAAACTGCACCACTTATATCAATTAAAAATATAGCACTTTCTGATTATACAATAACTTATAAATGCAGAAACTTTTAAATAATATTATTTCTAAAGCTATTGAATATAATTTCTAACTAGTTTTGTGTAATAAACATTTGTTTTATTCATGGAGAAAGTCCAATGCATGTCAGATTTAATTGTATTTAGTAAAACTATTTTAACTCTTCATGACAGTAACAAAAAATCACTTGACCTCTAGTGTAGGATGGCTGCTCTTATCAGCAGAGTTCAGATCAGTTTTAGGTAGTTTCTATGCAGTATACTTATAAACAATAGCAGTATAAGTTATCTATGGCATACCTTTCACATTAATTCACAGTTTTGAGAGGAAATTCCAAATATTAAAAAAAAAAACCTAAAAAGCTTGATTCAAAATTGTACTGAAACATTATCATAGTGAAAAAAATAAATAAATCTCATGAAAAATAAAAACGAAATGGTTACTATTACAATAATGAGCTATTGTACAAATATAGCTAGTTATATATCCTTTAGAATTTGTTCAAATTTTTTTAAAATTGAAGAAGCCCTTCATGAGATAAAAAAATATTGATTTTTTTAAAACTAAAAAATATTGATTTTAGTATTTTGCAATATCAATGTATTAATACAACCAATTTACTCACAAGAGGTGATCCAGTTGTTCCCCTGGGTCTGATTTTATTAGCTTATCCTGTTATGCTATTTTAAGGAAATAATTTGATTACTTTTCAGGAGATTCTCAATAGTCAAACTTACTCTTTACAGCCCAGTTTTGTGCTATTATTATTATTATTGTATTCTGTATTGTAAGCCGTGGTGGCTGCTGGCAGAATAGAATAGCACCCCCCTCTTCTTGCTGAGGTGTCGTAAAAGGCGACTAAGGTATTTCTTTAACACCGCTATTCAACCAGGTATTTAGAGAAGGGAAAACTCGACCAAACCTGCATCCCGCTCCCTCCCGATCGTACTGGTTCTCCTTTCCATCGGGCCTGAGGGAGCTCGGACGAGAGAGTGCTTGTCTGGCTGAGCGTCCAGTTATGCACTTAAATATCTCCTGCGCAATTGACTGTTTCCGAAAACTGGACCTCGAATTTCTTAACCGATGTTGAAACAGTCGCCGTGGCCGAAACCGGCTAGGACATCATCATCATTCTGTATTGTAATCTGGGGAAAAATCCTGCATAGGACTATTGGGGCAACAGTGAGGGCAGATACCCTGTTGTGTCAGACTCCTACTGATTAAAAACTCTCTGGGATGTCCTAATCACTCTGCCCAGGCCTGGGACTCTAAAGCCTGAGGAGCTTGGAATATTATAATATATTATACTCTTAGTATCAAAGAAAAGTTGATTCCCAATATTTTTTGTACTTTTAGTAAGTTAATGCCAATGTTACTTTTTTATTAGCTTAAATTAAACATATCAACAAAGACTGAGGCTGAGATTTATAGAGGCTAATTTGACTTTCCATAGCAAAGTTCTCAACAAATAAATTGGTTTTGATAAAAAAATTAAAATATAATAGGAACTTGAGTATAGCCATAGTATTCACAGAGCCAAGTCCATGTTGATATAAATGGTAACTTACCAAATCCTTCGACATTCATAGAGTAATAACAATTGTAATGTTTTAGTTAAGTCTAATCAAACTTAACGTTGCATCTATAAATCTCAGCCTAACTCTAAGACATACTTTTGATACCTACTAAAAAAATTGCAACTTTTTTTTAGTTGTATCTAACGAAAAACTGTTTATTGATGTGTTTAGTTGAAATTCTATCATCCTCTATGCAGTCTCAAGCAAAGCCTTGACTATTCGAAAAAATCATTTATTGCAATCCACAGTGTATACAGATATGTTTTTTATTTTTTTATTCGCTTCAACTATGTGTCCTTTTAGAAGGCTTTAATATTAGTAGGGAACCTTTTTTTATATATATTTTTTTTCCTTTATATTCACGCAAGTAATACAATTTATAGTTAATCTTTTATATACTCATCTACAGTGTAGTAACATTTATCAATAAGCATCTACTTCAATTTGTTTATTGATAGTATATTGTGTGGATCGTCTATAATATTTCTCGGCACTTTAGTTTACAATCAAAGTATCCGGCACTGAATTTCCATTGACGGCTTTAGATATTCAATATGTCATATGACGTATTACATGGGTGACCCCTTAGAGCACGTGCCGTATCTAATGATAGACATGTGTTTACGGTAGCGCGTGTGACAATTGCATTTATAGGGATTGAACAACGTGACTATTTACCGCACAACGTGATGTGAACTGCCCCTCTACACAATGTAGCATTCGATAACGCTGGTGAAAAGTGTATATGCTAATACTATATGCAAAGTGTAATGCTATATGCAAAAGTAGCCCTTAAGGATTCTAATCAGGACACCTCGACCACTACACCCCTACGTGCGGCTGAGACGACCCTACGAGGATTTTCCCTAAGTAAAAAAAGTGAAACTCGTATGTATTCCACACAGAGATGAGCAAAATGTAATCTGATTAATAATGAACCATTACAAAATGTAATCGTAATTTTCGTTTTCTTCCTCTGTAATCATGATTAAATCCATTTAAAACATTAAGAAATTGTAAATGGGTATACAATCTGGGATTTTGTAGTGTTTAAAACATAAATGAACAAAATGCAGTCATATTAAAGGTAAAAAACGTAGAATGTAATCGTTAGTCATTTTTATTAATCTGATTACATTTTGCCCATCTATGATTCCACCTAATCTATATATATAAAACAAAGTCAGTTTTGTTCGAGCACTTATAACTCGAGAACGGCAGGACCGATTTTCATGGTTTTTGATTTGTTGTATTTGTTTCCGTCATGAATAGCAGAATAACTAAAAAGAAATATTAAAAAAAAAAAAACATTTTCCCATACAAAATGTCCGTGGGCATCAAAACTAATAATAAATTTAATGTTCCTCGCGTCGATACGGTAATCTCTCTCTTTAAATTAAATAACGTATTTAAATAAAGGTTTCGAATCGACAAGATATATCCACAATATTTGAATAATGATATATTTTACATTTTAAAAATGTAGAATAGTGTCACTAATAAAAAAGGCTTGACATATATATTTGTTGTCAAATATTTATACATGGGTCCAAAAATTTCTTTGTGTAAACTAAGGAAAATATATCAAAATATTTATTTTGTGTTCATTGTATTATTTTCGTAAAATAATAAATTAAATTCAGCTAATCTATAACACGACGCTTATTGACAGTTATGCGGTACGAAGTTCGCGGGGTCAGCTATATTTATATACTGGAATGAAATTCGCTTCCTGCGACTGTGTTTCCAACATCTTATGACACAGGAATATTCAAACGACGAGTGAAACGTTATTTCTTGGGTGAGGGCGCATCATCATCGACCTCACCATCACTTTCCAACGGATTAGATTGAGGTCAGGCGCAAGTCTATCTGTAATTAAAAAAATATAATCGATGACATTTATATCACTCATACAAGAAATCAAGCTTCAAATAATTATTATCATAGTTAAAGTACTTCTTCCACGCGAACGAAGTTGCGGACACAGTAGTATTTTATAAATATCAAGTACTTCCCTTTTACATTAAGCGTCATCTCGCATACAGGAAAGAGATAGACCTAATATTAAGTAACAAGTATATTTAGTAAGATATTGTGAAATCTAATACTTGTATAAATACTTAGTCCACGCACCTAATCCGATATTAACGCCTCGCCTTTAGTCGCCAATCTGTCGCCGCTGTTGAACAACTACAGTTGGAATCCGAATCGGTATTCTAAATCCTACTAATATTATAAATGCGAAAGTTTGTGAATATGTTTGTTACTCTTTCACGATAAAACTACTGGACGGATTTGGATGAAACTTTTACAGTAGTATAGATTATACATCGGAGTAATATATAGGCTACAATTTGTAATGATTTTATGTAATTTTGGTCGTAATATAACGATACATGTCAATTGAGTCGGAAAAAAATCTGGCTTCTGAGAGCTATCTTGGTGTACGCCGCCTAAACCATTGGAGTTACACAAAGATAATGTTGCATAGGATTGTTTGTCTTGAATAGTTCTAAATTAAAGCCCGCGACAGCATATATCTACGTTTTATGTGGAAGTCACTATGACCAAAATTGTATATTATAATACAGAAGATTTTCACTAGAAATAATTTATATGGCAGAACAACGTTTGCCGCGTCAGCAATGCTTACTAATTACCATTTAACTGTAGGAAAGTCCTAATAACTGTTTATTTTTTATTATGAATCATTTGTATACAGCCGATCTGGAAATTTGTCAATAGTTGACGAGGAAGGAAAATAGTGTTAAGAAACCCAGACGTTAAACTAATTAAAAGGAAGTCATCTGAGTTATTACTATCTTATTTTCTTTTTCATTACAATAAGGTTTACACTTGGCCTCAAACACACCAGATGGTAAGCGATTATGGAGCTCGCTCGATCCGCTAAAACTGATTCACTCGTTGCTTGTATCTTAGTCTCTTATATTATAAGAAGCTTAAGGCAAAGAAATCCAACTCCTAGCCTGTACATAATATAAAGAAATTGTCTCCGCATAGTTGATCTTTACGGATATAGCGAAATATATTTATATTTGACGTTATATTAAAATCACTAAGGTTACCAACTAAAGTTAAGCAAGACAAGTGACAAATTCATTTAATTATTGGTTAAACATATAATATTTTTATTCAAAACATTTTTTGTGGTTGTATCGTTTTTCAAACACCCAAGTCTGTGTCAGGGATATTTTTAAATATAATTTAAGTAAAATTTGGGCAGATACTTCTCACTTTTGACGTACCTGAGGCAAATGTAACATTATACTGCATTTTTATAATTTGCAAGTTTTAACTCTCAAAACATATTACGCATGAAGTATTATTATTATATTATTAGACTCTCCTTATATCCCATTACAAACAAGACTACATTATGATGAAATTCTCAAAAATTGCAGTGTTACCTCACTAGTGCATTAGTTTTGCAAAATATCGTCTAATTATGTAGTATTAACAGATTGTTCCGTGACATTGATACAGTTAATTAATATAAAAAAACCTACTTTGTCTAGTATACATATTTAAATGAAAACCGACCATAAATCGGTCTATTAGAAATTTTTACACTAGACTTACAGTCACATATGCCATGGTTTTGACCTTGTATATTTCTCCAGACGGAAGGTATAAATTACGGAAATAATTTTGTCGCATATTTTGCATTGCGTATTTATTAGCTAACGTAAAACCATCGATATGTTTGGACATAATTAGCTGGGTAATACCGAAGATGTCAGAGAGGTAGCCTCAACAAGGCTTCTTGTTCCCTGGGCGTCTGGATGAATTTGGCTTCCCGTACCCGGGTGGAGCAATCAGAGGGACACCTTGGGGGTTTTTAGTCAGTAGGAGTCTAACACACCGGGGTCACTGCACTCCCTGGGATACAAAAAAAAAGTACCGAAGATGTATCTCAGACGGTAGCTTAACTTCTCTGCAAGCTGTTTTTTTTTTTAGACGCACATCAACCCTATAATATATGCTCTGTACCCTCTATAACTGTATTGTAGTCTCTATCATATTAGTTCAACGAAGTTAATCGCTTTTGACTCATCTTAATGAGTTTGGGCATCGTGGACATAAATTATCTATCGAGTGTAAAGTTTACTTTATCAATACTCAAAGGTCAAAATACCTATCACGTTTTGTTTCATATGTAAATAGGTGGGCGTAATCGGGAATTCTGTTATTCATTGACGTGGATTTAATAATGACCGTCGTAGTGACTCTCTCAGCAGTGGCGTGCAAGCCATAAATTCAAAAAAAGCATTATACTTATTAAACTAGGACATTTAATAAATATATTGTCTTAAAATCTAGTTATTACTAGAATAGGAGTCTCAAAATCCAAATGAGACCAAATCTTAAATAATATGTGTATTAAATATATAAGTGTAACAAGGTAATGGATTGCTATAATCAGAGATGGGCAAAATATAATCTGATTAATGATTAACGTTTACAAAATTTAGTAGTAATTTTAATTTTCTTGCTCTGTAATCATGATTAAATCCATTTAAAACATTAAGAAATCATAAATGTGTATACAATCTGGGATTCTGTAGTGTTTAAAACATAAACGAGCAAAATGCAGCCATAATAATGGTAAAAAACCTAAAATGTAATCGTTAATCATTTTTATTAATCTGATTAACTTTTTGCCTATCGATGGCTGTAATCAGCCTAGGAACGGTGAACAGCTGCGCTACTGGTCACGTTAGCCATGACATATAAGCGCAAAGTGGATACAGCCAGTGATGTATCTCCTCTCACCCAGAAAAAGTAACGATATATTTTTATTCGATTATTATGCGTCTTAGGTAAACAGTGTTTAGGACACTTAACAATTTCTGTTGGTCGGTTTGGTTGGCATTGTATAGAATCTCTCCTTTAGATCTTGCGTAGCTATAGGCGGAAGCCTTCAAATGTATAATGCTGTATTCAAACCTTTCACAAATTCACACGACAACAAGCTCACCTTGAAATGAGGCGCCGCAAAGCATTTACTGTCTTTCCCATCCTATTGCCAGCAATTCGTTTTAGATTATTTTTAACTACCTGTGTTTACTGCCCTTGCCTGGGTATAAATAATTTATCCCATTAAGGGTTGATTTACAAAAAAACGTCGAAACTTTTAAACTGAATAGCTAAATACTATGTTTTATTTACTCCGATGTGGGCTAAAGTTTCTTTCGGCGTTTCTTCTCAAGATAGTCGCTTCTGAAACGCTAGTAGTTCACCGTTAGGTTAATTTTTTGGCTGGCCGCCCAATTCGAGGTCTATACCCACAGGGGTGCTTTTGCGTTGCCATGTAACCCATTAATCAGACATTGATTTTACGCTCTGTTTTATTTGGTGCGGTTATACCCCGCTTAGGCTGAGTTTTTGAGCTTACTTAGAAATTCATGATAGCACATGACTTTAGGTAGATACTATATAATTGTAGGACTTATCAGTACCTTAATAATATTTATTCTAAAGTTATTAGTTTTAGACACATCCTGACTTTAATCACCTAGATATTACAGTAAAAAAATGTTTCATTTAATTGTAGCAATATTAGTCACACATAATTGCAAATTGAAATTAATTTATTTAGATAAATTTATATTTATTACATAATTAAATTAAATCAACCGGAATTAAGCTTTGGATTGTTTAAACTTTGCCCAACGCTAATTTATACTATCGATGGGCCATTATTGTGTATACAATATATACTTAATTAAGAATGGAATAATCTATTGGTTTATTCGTTAACAATACGGGGTGAGCCTAACTGATTTTAAATTCTTCTATTTTAAAAATATCGGCAATTTAAAATGATCAATTCATTTAACACTTTCACGCCGGGGCGTGTATTTACGTTTTTCCGCGTGAGACGGCACTGTCTTTTCTCGTTCCCACGGAACAGTCAAGTGTGACCCTCTGGTGGGTCACGCCGCCCCGTGGAACTGTCAATTGTGACCCACTGGCGGGTCACGCCGGCGTGAACTTATTAAAATACGTAGTAATAATAACGTGAGATATAAAGATTGTTTAAATATATCGTTATTTTTATGTAATAAACGAAAATTTCATAATGTAATGGGCAAATTATTAATATTTCAATATTTTTGGTGCTAAAAGGATGTATAATTAATATATATTACATAATTTGTTTAAGCAATTAAGTATTTTATTTAGTGTTTCTTTAATTTTTTAGTCGTATGACCGCTCCAAGGCCGCGAGCGGATGGATGGCTTTTAGCCAAAATAACTTACGTGAATGAGATTAGCACGCAAAATATTTGAGAATAATTATATTGACATTGTTTAAATTTAGATTGAGATGGTTTTACGTTTTTCGCATAAATAGATCGTAAATACTTAATCAATTTTCTAGCTTAACTACATTGAGTGTACTCTAAAATGGTCCAAAATTGATAACTGAACAGTACGACACAGAGGTCAACTTTGTGCAGCCCGATATACGAAATGCAAACTCAAACTGAATACAGCCACTAAATTATCTCTGCTCACCGTCGGATGGATATGGCATGTATATACATGTACAGTGTTATTTTCAAAACAATACTCTTATAGAGCTATATCTTGAAGACGTACACCACTTCTTAATGGAATGTGTTCAGAGCGTTTTATGAGAGAAACCATGTTTAAACAATTTGATTTGAACAGGTCTTATATGGGTTTGTTGCAGAGCGTCTTAGGCTGAGATTTATAAACGCTTCTTTGTCTTTGCGTAGAATTCACTCAAACATTACAATTTACATTAATCAATGAATATCCAAGGATATGGATAAGTCACAGATTTTGTAAAATTGATCTTGGTTCTGCGAATATTTAAGCTATACTCAAGTTTGTATTATATATTCAGTTTTCTGTCAAAGACGAAGTTATTTTCTGAGCACTTTACTAAGCGATCTCAAAGTACCGTTTATAAATCTCAGCCTTCGATGAGCAAACATCTTGCGCCGCTCTGAGATGCTCTATAGACTCTCGCATAAATTGTTCAAGTACATTACTACTTAAGTATAAAGTGTATTTTGGGACTGATATGGTCAGCCTGATCCAAGTCCTGTAGATAAACAAAACTTGTCTATTGTACTTTTATTTTAATGTGTTTGGGCTTACTACGTTTCGGAATTGCCGTTGTTAATTGCGTTGCTTTGTCAACGAATTCAAAGGCGTAAGACCTTTTTAGCTAGAACGCAATAGTCAATCTTTCACGGTGTACAATTATTGCAAAACAATTGTTATGAGTTGTTACCGCAAACGCACCTGCGTGCACATCTGCGGAGTAACACCGAAACCTGTGAACAGAAAATTGCTAGACAGTACCTTCCGGGCTAGCAACGAGTCGACACTGAACTTTATCACAAATTCCATCGAATGCAACATCAATTTCGTACGATATACCACACCCAAAGACCCAAATATAAATAGAATGAAAAAGGGTCTTTATATCCTAGTCATAAAAAACGACTTTCGTTCAATGACTTTGATAATTTATTAGATTACCCTTTATTGCAAAACTTAAATAATATGGATGCTCTAAATGTTATATATTCTATGTCTACGCGGTCGCAAAAACGTTAAGGCGCGTGTCGGATTCTGGCATTCGCGGTTCTTTAGCAGCAACTGTCAGGTTGCGATATACCGTGGAACAGGAAACTCACGACCGTACCGCGTTCCTTTTTAGGTAGGAATGTGTGGAGAGTACACTACACACTGAACTTTCAATAAGGAGCTATGTCGTCACTTTCTCCCGCAATCAAAAAATAAGGGTGTGTGTATGACGTATGATGTCATTCAACCATCATTCAAGTACAAGCAAAGGAATTCTTGGCAATAAACATATTATATTTTTAGATGTATGAAACACAGTCGATCCCCTGTTATCTATAGGAGTGATACGTCTGGCGTCTGACTGATAATATTGATTATGCAACGGTTATCTATTTTAATAAATCTTTCCTTTATCGTCCAGTTTGATACGAGTGGAATTTGCGTAGATTTTGTACACAGTAGGACTTCTATAATGTTCTATTATGATTGATTGCTACACGGAGTGACGGTTCTGCGATCAGTTCCATTATTTGTATAATGAAAAGTGCTCGGAAGAACTGCTCAACCTTGTATCTCTGGCGCCATTTCTAACGCGCAGCATCCACGTCCCTTATCCATTAGCCCACCTTAGCCACAAAGACAAAAAAGTGAAATATCTAAAAAAAGAAGTTAATTTGTGTTCTTGTTGTAATGCCATTTTTATTGGAAACTAGCTGTCCCGGCAGACCTTGTTCTGCCCTATTTCTCTAAAACAAAGTCACATTGTTTTTTTTAATGTTAATAGCTTCCCCGTCAGATTTTATTTTGCCAAAACCTATTAGCCTGTCGGCTGTTTTTTGAAAATTGTTTGAAGGAACCTGGCCTTAATGCTATATGTATAAAAATTGACAAATATTGTCATTAATATTTATACGTCACTCAATAATTGTTTTGCCTTCCCGACCACTAACATTTAAACTTTATGGTATGGTGTTAAAGTTCAAATTGACTTTTAAATATTATTACGAATTTTTTGTATGAGAATACAGAAAAGTGTTATTTTTAGACTTTTTCAGACATTTTTTTTATTTTTCTCTCCGTAACAACCTTCCCCAGACTTCAACAAATACAACAAAAAAGAAATCAGCCAAATCGGTTCAGCCGTTCTCGAGTTTCGCGCTTATCAAGACATTTAGCGATTCATTTTTATATATAAGATTTAATAAATATACTTGTCCTATAATAGAACTTTGTTTTTTAAGATTTTTATTGGTGTTACTTCTATAAAATTGGGTATTACAGCATGTCTAGTCTACGGTCTTCATGCTTTTGGCCCACCAATGATTTCGATTCTGCCATGACTGGTATAGGCCCCCTTAACCGATCTTAGTTGTAGAGATTACGTGATCGCAAGTTCAATGATCACGGAAAATATCTCGTGTATGTGTCCTTGAATATCGTCGGCGATACTAATTCGAATTGTGAATTAGTGACGCGTTTAAGCGAACATTTCCTGGCTGCATATTAACGGGTACTGGTTAAACATTTTGTAGGACTCGTTTTTTTCGTTTAATTAAACTTTTTACCTCATTTATATGGTAAGGTTCTGATAGGTCATTCAAGACCAGGCTCTAATTTTTTATTGTAATAATATTCCACTTGCAGTTGAAAGAATATAGCAGCCAATATATTAATAAAATAATTGTTCGATGGAAATTGATTTCTTAGAGTTGTAAAAATCATTGTTTTTAATTCGATAATGTTTGAACAGGAAATAAAAGTCATATAGACAATCTTGTTTTAGAAATTACTTGAACTGTTTTATAAACTACAATTCTTTGCTTCGTAATGTAATATTGAAATGTGTGCATTGAAAAATCAACATTACCATATTTTTACATGACAACCTATACTTGCAACTATATTCAAACTATGATAGGTCGTTTTGTGTACATAGCTTTTTTTATACAGGCTCGACAAAGTGACTACATTGCATCGGATGGTAAGTACAGTGTAATCCAAGAACAGCAAAGACCGCCAAGAGACGAGAAGCCGTTGACAGCCACCATCGCTATGCTAGTCCACATATATCATGACGGAAGGTCTCTAGGTATATGAGAAACTGGATATACACAAACTAAAAAAAAAAGTTTTCGGGATGGGAAAGGATATCTGTTTGTACGTCAAAAGGAAATATGAATCCCTATAGTTACACATTCTATCGTTTGTTTGTCTGTGTATAAAGACCATTTTTCTTAGGAAAACTTGAAAGTATCGAGATTATGTTGTAAAAAGTTGATGCTCCGAAAAAAAGCATATTTCTATGACAACGAAGTCAAAAGATACGTAAAATATGAATGAATATATAAGATAAAGTTTACAATGTGGGACTTAGCTGTTATTACCGGACAGTCCTGCAAAATACGAGACAGTTGGCCATCATAAGCATGACCTACATGATAAAAGGTGCGTGTGAATTAAAGTAAATTGGATCGAGACCAAATAAATACATAAACTGACGAACGATTGCTTTTGAGTACGAAGTGCTTCGGCCCAATTAACACGTACGTCAAGAGCTTTATGCGTGTCATTTTATTTGTAACAATTTATTTGACCAAAATATCTTGAAAGTAGTTTTTGAATTGCTCCGATAAAAAAAAAACGTTTTAAAAGCGTCACTCGCAGATGTTTTCGCATACTCAAGGCTGTTTCCTATTAAAATCTATTAATATAGAACTTTTAAAGACAGAACATTCGACACTGAATTTTTTTTTGTACAACTATATCCTTATATCCGCATGGAGAGATTAACTTCTACATTCGTCATGCAAACATGGTTATGCTTATGCGTGGAATACGCTTTCAGCGAGCATATTTCCATAAAAATATCCTTTTTTTGGTAGCCCGGTGGAAATCCCTAACGGACCTCGGAGGGCGGTGGGGTCCGCCCCCGATGTGTTCCACCTTCCGCCTACCGGGATCGAGGGCACGACTGGGGTCTCATCCTCAATGACCGGCGGGGCGTGTGACCGTAAGTAGGCCTCCGCTCGTTTGGGGAGGAGTGGTTTATAGAGCCACCTCTGTCATGCCTCTGTGTAGAACGGCACGCGGGAACACATTGCGCGCCGCTCGCACCCTTGTTAGACGTCACACTCCCTTAAGTGTGCCGCCCGGTGACGCCGCTAGTGTCGGACGTTCCTGAGGAATGCCGCTCTGCAGCGCCCTATTCTTTTGGGCCGGCGGGCTGGCTGGGACGACGCTTCCAAAGATGTTGTAGCCAACGCCTCCCGATCCCGCTCCGCCGCCTCCTTGGCTATTACTTCCTCGGTGAACCGAAGAAAAAATTATTTATCTATGAATTAAGCATTAATAGGTTATTAATTTCGAAAGTAAGTCTATATTAAGAAGGCCTAAAGTATATAGACAATACTTAATTGTCCGCATGGATACCGCAGCGTGTCATAAAAATGTAGGAACGCAAAAAATACAACGTCATTTGATAAAGTATGATAAAATTCGATGATAATTCGATAAAAGCAAACAAAACTCGATAAGGGCATTAATAAGGATTTATTTAGTGTACTGCTGTTATTTGTGTAGTCTTACAATGTATAAAATTGTGCAAAGAAAGCGTTTTTTGAAATTAAAAGAAAATCAGGTCTGTGCGTTTGTTTGTTTTTATTAATAACGGCTAGACTCTCTCTAGAAATTCTCTAACTCTTTGCTGTGTCGTTGGGCTTTGGAATAGTCTTCCGGCGAGCGTGTTCCCACCATCCTAGGATATGGGATCCTTTAAACGAACCGTAAAGTGATATTTGTGCAAAAAATAGGACTTCGGATCTCGAAAACATCACCGGTTGTTACGACTAAATATGAGTAGTCTCTTCGATGTCGTTATAACAGATTGGGATTGTATATTGTGAAATTTAGTCCAGATTGAATTCTCTGATCCCTATTCTGATAATTTACAGATTTTGAATCAATATATGTATTAAATTTCTAAATATACTAAGATAATGCTTTTTATGATTTTGTGGGATCTACGACAATGCTAGACTGGTCCTGAACAGATTCGATGTCGGGATGTTTAGCAAAATTTTGTGACCATAGTATTAAGAAATACACGACAGGATAGTCTAATACAAAACGCGGGATACGCGTAAAGCAACATATTTTTTACGTTCTTGTAAGTTCGTTCATGCTCATCTTGTTCTATCGAGCCTTTTTCTTGAACTCTGTTGCATTTATTGATACAAGAACTGCATTATTTAACTAAAAACAAAATATCACGACGCGACGCGTCTGCACGCGATAGTTCGTTGAACTTGCATATTTTTGACTTCACTTTCGGCGCGTGTATGTTGCATATGCGTTCTCATGTAAACGCCCCTTGAAATATTCTAAGAAAACATTGCAAAGTTTTTGTTATTTAGTAACAAAAGGAATGGCAACAGTCAGTCTTTGAACAAGTATTTTTTTCAAATGAGATAATGTTGCCTAATTATTAAGTATTTTAAAATATAGTAAATACATTTTTTTTTGTAACCCATGTGAAAATCCTAGATAGGAGTATCTGGACCACTGTGAGGGCAGCGTCTCCGATGTGTCAGATTCCTACTGACTAAAAACTCCGGGTGTCCTCCCAATCATTCCACCCGGGCCTGGGAAACCAAATTCATCAAGACGCCCAGGGAGTGAAAAGCCTTGTTGAGGCTACCTCTCTGGGAGGGGTGTGAGTAAAGAGCCCATCCCTCCAGACCTTTCTCACGGGCAGCGTTGCCTCCTTCCCATCCGGACAGTAGATTTCTTCAAGTTTACTACCCGGATAGTATGTACGTGTACGAAGTTAATAATTATCATAGAAAAGCTAAAAATTCCTATATTTCTGAACTATTACTAAATTAATAAATTTTATTATTTTTTGTATCTTTTTTTTCTGGTTAAACCTAAAAATGGAATCTCTTGAATATCGAAAACTTAACATCCTCTATTATTGTATTGTTAATTTTAAACTACTTAATTATATAACTATTATTATTTTACAAAAAAAAATGAGGCAACATACATTAATGTAATTTTATATATTTACACGAATTTGTAAACGCTCTTCATTTGTCGATTTGTTTATCAGTGTTTCCGCTAGAATTTGCCTTAAGTATTTTTTTGTGTTACCTTTTATTGTTGATCGATAAAATAACGTACTACGGACTTTCCCCCCATAATATTAAAAATATATTATATCCTAGGTAAAATTCTCGTTCGTGGCTCTTTGAATACAAATGATAACCTATCATGAACTTTAGATAATGAAAGTGTGTCAGAACCAGTAAGCCGTGTGAATACGCCACTAATAGGCACTTAAAAAGGATATACAATCATTAAATAGTTCAGAGATGGACTAACTTTTGATACCTACCAGCCTCGGATCTTGAAATTGTTCAAGGCGGGCTATAAGATACTATCTGTCAAA
Organism: Automeris io; assembly: GCA_036320925.1. Taxonomy (NCBI): domain Eukaryota; kingdom Metazoa; phylum Arthropoda; class Insecta; order Lepidoptera; family Saturniidae; genus Automeris; species Automeris io. The sequence goes on along the minus strand of JAUDJH010000017.1, from coordinate 11,071,026 downwards.
CCTGCCAAGTTCTTTTACCTTTGCGTTTTAATTATTTGTATTAATAATAATAATATATCGTCACGCTATATCCCTTTCGGGGTGAGCAGAGATAAATAAGTTGTTGTATCCATTTTGCGCTTAAATGTAGGTTCCAACCTGACCAGTAACGCAGGTGAAATCCGTTCTCAGGGCACTTACGTTCGTCATTTCTATTAGATGCCATGCGGGTTTCCTCATAATGTCCTCCTTCATCGGTGAGCATATGATGCGTAAGTTAGTGCTCAATCTTGAAAAACTCAGAGGTACTTGCCGGGATTCGAAGCTACGACAAGTCGCATGGATGCCGGTTCCTTATCCTCTAAGACTGAGATTTATAGACGCTATTTGGACTTTGCTTAGCAAAGTTTTCAATATCTCATTGATATGCGTTAAAAAATCAGTTGTGATTTGATTTTCAAAATATCTCGCATTTAAGTTGGTTTACCATGCGAATACGTTATAGGAAATATGGCACAGAATATTATAGAAATAATTGATGAAATAAGAGAATGTTTCGTTGATGGCAAAGGAATTGCCAAAGTAGTGAGTGTTAGAAAAAATATTCTGTTACATCACAAAGAGTTGTTTTTGTGGCGCCGTTTGGCAGTACCCGTCGCGGTATTATTAGACTAAATGATATTCACATGACGAGCGCTCACAGTCAAGGAAACTATTCATTTATGTAAACTATCTCATTGTGTCGCACTTTTATACGATTTGGGTGTCTAAAAAGAGTGAATAGGCTTTTGTTAGGAGTGTGCGTCCTATCTTTGGCCTCATCTTCACCTTCAACTATGTAAAAAGATCAAGCTCGTGTCATTACAAAAATATCATAGAATAAGAAGACATATTGTTCTGAATATAATAAATCTAGACATTCGCCGTCACCTTACGTGCTCTTATATACCTATAACGCAGGTCTCTAGGTATATAATCAACTAGACGTACAATAGGCTGATTGCAAAAAACCCTCAGGCCCGATCAAGGAATTATGGTTGATTTTAAGGTGAGGCGATTGCCCGAACCTGGTCATGACCACAGTACACAAATGTATAGACCGTCATCGTGACTCGCTTAGGCCTGTCGCGTATCGGGATCAGCTTGTGTATATCCAGTAACTCATATACCTAGAGACCTTCAGCCGTGGTATATGTGGGCCGACATGACGACGGAGACTCGACAGATTTTATTTATTTATTTATAAGTACACTTACATAGACTACATTAACACAAAACTATATAAAACATGAAGAGGATACATTATAAATGCGACTATATTTATAAGTGTAAACTACATGCACAGAAGAAAAGAAAAATAAAAATACGAGTAACACAAAAAGATATAAACTACTATAATCAGAAAAATTTTATAACAGAAAAAAAATCAATAATATATGGAACAATCTTCTCAAATAACATCCTTTTTTTTTAATTTGCATATAGTTTCGTTCAATATGTGGAGATCTATTGATCTCGACATATAATTGTATAACTTTGTCATTCTGCATAGGGGTGCATTTTGACCTAAGTTTGTAGAATAATTTGGAACACGGAACAAGTTAAAATCCTCCTTCGTCCTTTGATGGTCGCTTTCGTTCTGGACTACACTACTTACCATCAGGTGCACTGTATTCACTTTATCGAGCCAGTGTGAAGCCAAGTAAAATGTTCTTGGTCTAATATTCCATGGACATGACTTTTCAGACCAATCGCTCTATCACCCCATAAAACTAACCTAAAACATCCACAGTCCTCCATCCTTTTTAGGTAACCCGAGGAAATCCCTAACGGACCTTCAGGAGGTACTGAGGGCCGCCCCCAGTGTATTGGACTTGCACCGAGTAAAACTCCCGAGGTGTACCTTCTCCCGCCTGCCGAGTGCCAAGGGCAAGGCTGAGCCATCTTCCTCAGGACCCGGCGACGTCTGGCCTTCTGCAGGCTCCGCCTACTTGGCTGGGCACAGGCCTCTATCCTGAGTAACAATGATTCCAAAGACATCAGCTTACGGGTCATAACAAAAACGAGCAAAAGCATCCCACCTCGTAAAAATTATTTATTTTGAAATCTGTTAGTAATTTGGATGTTTTGTCCACAGCCAGCGAATCGTGAGAAGATGATGTCCAGGTCTGCGCTGCTTTTAGCCGCTCTCGGTCTGGGCCTGTCCACCTTCAGCGTTCGACAGATGATCCTCAGCCAGACGAGACGAGTCTAGACAAGCAGAACGTTCTAGATCGTTCTAGCAGCCGCCAGAAACCAAACTATTGTCGTCAACAACCAGACAATGCACTATAAGTTAACTTTTTTGACACATAACCGAACGTTTTCCACTTTAGTCGATTAGTCGCCTTTTTGAAAGCGTTCGATTTGTCATTGCTTGATGTGAGAAAAAAAATTGTAAATGCATTCTGCGTGAAACGTAACTTTCCTATTTTTTTTTCTGTGGATGAATACCCGTAGTAGAACACATCCGAATTTTTTTATTTAAGTCGATTAATCGCCTTTTTTAATGCGTTTGGGTTGTCTTTGTTTAATATGAGAGAAATAAAATTAAATGTATTCTGCGTAAAACGTAGGTAAATTACTTTTCGTAGGTTTTTCGTTAGATGTAATAAAGTAGGACATATAGGAACGTTTTATTTTGTCGATTAATCGTCTTTTTAAAATTTATTCGGTTGTTTTTGCCTATTTATGTTTGAGGAATAAAATTTTAAATGCAGTCTATCTGGAATGTAATTTATTTTTCTAGTTTTTTTTGTGGTTGAAAAAGTAGGTTGTTGACCTTTTTTGATAATTTTAAAAGGGTAGGATTGCAGATTAGTTGTATGTATGATGTATGTATGGAAAGTAACTTGCGTAAGTTAGTGTTGTGACGGAAACCAAATAAATATAGTGTTAAATAATATTTAATGATTTATTTTATCCTACTAGCCACCCGTTATTAATATTAAACCTTTTTATGGAGATATAAATACTGTAATATAATTTTTTTTTAAAACGTACAAGTTATAACAAATATTAAAAAGATAAAATAATATACAATTATAAACTCAAAAACTTATGTGGCACCATACACTAATAAGAACTCTCTTATTTAGGTTCACTTTTGGCCTCGTATTGAGTCGATGGACAACTGTTTGGATCATTGTATCAACTCTTGACCTCATAATTATTTGTTATTAATTACAGAATTTTATACTTAACTAGTTGTCCCGGCAGACCTTGTTCTGCCCTATTTCTCTAAAACAAAGTCACATTGTTTTTTTAATGTTAATAGCTTCCCCGTCAGATTTTTTTTTGAAAATTGTTTGAAGGAACCTGGCCTTAATGCTATATGTATAAAAATTTATAAATATTGTCATTAATATTTATACGTCACTCAATAATTGTTTTGCCTTCCCGGAACCTATCCACTAACACTTGAACTTTATGGTGTGGTATTAAAGTTCAAAATGACAACGAATTTTTTTGTATGAGAATATAGAAAAGTGTTATTTTTAGACAGTTGCAGGGAATTTTTAAAATTTTTCTCTCCGTAATTTATTCCTCAGACTTCATCAAACACAACAAAAAAAAGTCAGCCAAATCAGTTCAGCCGTTCTCGAGTTTCGCGCTTATCAAGACATTTTGCGATTCATTTTTATATTATAGATATCAAACAACTTCTCTCCACAACATTTTACTTAAACCCGACGCCCTTAAGAAGTGTCACACACTGCCATATCCTTCTTGTCACTTTTTATGCCTGCCAACATAAAATATATTTGTTGCGAAATGTATGTTAATTATTAATGGTGTTCACGTTAATATTTACCATTTAATAAATATTATTTATATCCAGCCTAACTTATCAGTAATATTTGCTCTTGTGCTTCTCTATTATTGCAAAACAAACGACAATAAAAATAAACTACGTAAAAAGACAAGTAATACTAAGATCACTCGAAGAACGCAAGTATACATAATTTGTTTCTTGGTGCTTTTTTTTTTCAAAAGTAAGAAAAAACCTTAAAAATTATATTCTGAATATGTAAAAATCTATTTTCTCGACAAACATCGGTTTTTGCGGACACTGACGAAATTCTAATACACACATCAAAAAAACCCAAGCAACATGTACTAATTTGAATGTTTAGAATGTCAATTTTTTTTTCACATTATAACGTGATTATCATTTCAAAATAACTTCGGTGGCTTATTGATGTACAAACAGCACTATTTTATTGTGTTAACTTAGTTAAACTTACTCTGCCTTACGCTCTAAGTCTCCCCCCTCCACTCTACCTTACCCTCTCTTCCCTTATGCACTCTACACCATCAAAGAAATAAATATTTAAAAAAATATATATCCGTAATCTAAAAAAATATGCTTTACGCATAAATTTAAACAGACATTTCAACCCCTTCAAGTTTTATTTTCGTAACGAAATGCACCGTATGCCAGTCTCCAAATGTCATTTCTCCGCTAAAATTAATCGAAATCGCTTCATCCGTTTTGCCGTGAAAATGGAACACACACACTGTCGAATTTATAATATTATATTAGTAAGAATGTCAGTGTTTATAATTATAAACAACATCTCAACGACATACATATGTTTTTTAAACAAAATTGCAGAGCAATGAACGACGGATTTGTTCTTAAACAACTTTTACAAACATGAATGCCACATTTAAATAAACGACAAATATACGAAATAATCAAGTTTATTCAATTTTAATATTAAAAATAACTTACATTTAAGTCATTTTATACACTTAACTATATTTATTACCAAAGAATATAATAGTATAGGCATAATTCTCACACAAGGCATCCCGAAAAAAACCGAATTTCAATTCTCATTTATGACTCGACCGAAAACATTGAAACAATTATTTTTAAAACTCGATCAGTACACTGGTTGAGCAACCGTTTTCAGTGCTGCATGTCGCAAGTTCGGTCTCCACAGCATTAAATTCGCAGCGCGTCAGTTGCTGACTGGATTCCAAGTAACAGTACATTTTTGTACCATTATAGTGACTCACTTCGACCAGTCACGTTTCGGGATCATGTCTAGCTCTTTTATTTTTCAAGGTCATCAGTACAACTGCCTATGGCTACAGGAGTCACTTTCCATTAGATTGGATGCAAGTTGTTAAAAAATATATGTGAAAATATAGTCCGTTTAGTAGAATCATTAGGCCCATATTAAACAATAGCTTTTGATTTTGATCTCAGTTGAACTAGTCACTTATTTGTTTGACGAATAATCAACCATCTAAACCAGTGTTTCTCAATCTTTTTCATGCAGTGACCTCTTTAAGTAAAATTATTTTGCAAGTGTAAAATATGTTATAAAACTTACATTTGTTCATATATTGATTACATCGCGATAGACACAATACAATAACAGAGCTGTAGACTACATTAAGTTTTAATGTCCTTTAATTACAATTCTCGTAATAATATTTCACTTTTATTTACACTCACGTCACTCGATTTGTGACACCTCAGGGGTCGAGGTCCATACTTTGAAAAACACTGGTCTAAATTGAATACTAATGCTTACATGAAATAATAACAACATATCGTCACGCCATATCACTTGCGGGGTCAGCAGATGTACATTAGTGGCTTTATGTACTTTGTATTTATATGTTGTACCCAACGTGACCATTAACGCAGCTGATCTCCGTTTTCATGGTACTTACACATGACATTTCTATTACTTGCTATGCAGATTTCCTCATGATATTTTCCTTCACCGCTGAGGTTGTGGTCACTAAATTTGTACTTGTCCTGGAAAAACCCAGATGTACGTGCCGGGATTTTAACGTGTACCGCACGGATACAGGTTCCTTGCTCACTAGGTTACCACAACCACCGCATGAAATTGATTTCTAATTATTTGTATGTCTATATTATTCCATCAATCACTGTTGGCAGTAACTGACAGTTCCGTGAGCGTGTAATACGGGCCTAATGTGCGAATGTGAAGTGATGTTTTAACAAGTATTTCTATCGACGTTTCTTATGCGCTTTGGTCGGTCCTTTGACGAAGCACCAGTCCACTGATATCGCCTGACCCAGGATATCAGCACCATCGAGGGATTCCCGGGCACTCTATTAAGCAAAAAATAATACATTATGATACAAGTATACTAAATCTGAAATGGCAAACAGGCGCACAAGTGTTGTACGACGGTTTTCATCACACTTGTGTGTAATCTTATTATTATATCGTTGGGTGAAAGGCTATTTGGTCTAAGCGACATTTTTGGAGACACAGTAATATATATATATATATATATATGAAATCAGCGTTTTTTACCGATTCTAACAATATATTACTATATCACCAAAAATGTCGCTTAAACCAAATAGCCTTTTACCCGACAATATAATGTAATATACTTATTATAAGCAAGTGTGTTGATAAGATGGTTATCTACCTACATTTGAGCATAATAACATTATTTTATATATATGTATACTCACAGCTGCCTGTTTATATGTTTCATATTCAACCAGAGCATATCCCTTCAGGAACCCAGTACGTCTGTCCAAATTTAAATGTATATTTTTGATTTCTCCAAACTCTGAGAATTGATTCTAAAACAAAAATTAATAATGTCAATAAAACAAATTCAACTGTTTAAAAATAAGCTTCAAAAGGCTACAAGACATTGAAAAATGATGAAATGAAATGAAATATAACTTTATTCAAATAGGCCTAATTCCAAGCACTTTTAATTCGTAAAAAAAAAAACAAAGTAGTAGTAGTTTTTCGAGGTGGTAGGGCGTCGGTGCCCGTCTGGATCGCGACCACAGTACATGGGTGTAAAGCCCGTCGTAGTGACCAGTTTCGGCTTGTCGCGTTTCGGGATCAGCTTGTGTATATCCAGTAGCTCATATACCTAGAGACCTTCAGTCGTGGTATACGAGGGCCGACATGACGATGTAGACTATCAATGGATTTTCATCCTTTGATAGTCGCTTTCGTTTTTGGACTACACTGTACTTACCATCAGGTACTCTGTAGTCACTATGTCGAGCCAGTGTAAAAAAAAAGTGAATCTACCACCGGTTCAGAAAGCAGAATCTACCGAGAAGAGATGATATACAACGTTACTGGTAACTAACGCGAAACCTCTTAAAGGTATCTTAGGTACATCAAGACTAACAATTTTTGTTCTATGACTTTTACCAAAACTTAACACATCCTAAGATATATATTTTTGTAGTTTTAGTGGGGATTTCTATCAATCGTTAGCTCTATGTTTAAATTTCAGTCAGCAGACGCTACGAAATCGTCTGCCCCAGTTGTATCGCGCCGCCTTTCAGAATGTTAATAAGATCAAAACTGCAAATTTGATTTATTTATTTTTTGTATGAGAAAAAAGTGATTAAATTAGAAAAAGTCTTAAAACTAAAGTCAGTCTTGATATACCAAAGGCACTCTTAAGAGGTTTTGCGTTAGTTACCTGTATCCCTGTATATATATTTTTTCAATATATCAAATTAATGAGATACAAATGAGGTTTACAGGATGTTGACCCTTTAGCTAGAGCAGGCTTGCCTGCAGTGTTTTGCAGAAAAAAGAGCTCCGTGCTAAAAGTGTGCACATCAAACGAATGGAGTCTTCAGAATTCAGGGCCAATTTTTTATTCAAAACGTTTTTCTTTTTTACTTTTCAGAAGAGTAATACAGGTGAAAAAAATTATAAAATAGTCACCCATCCTGTACAGGCACGTTTTTTTCGCTGGTGGCTGTAGTGACTGATAGTAGCAAAGGGATTAATGGCCATATGAAGTGCGCCAACTAATTAGATATATAGATTTACCTGAATATCCTCTTCCTGGGCCTCTTCATGCACATTGCTGACAAACAAAATCCAACCTTCCACTGAGCGCTGTGGACCTGGTGTGTTGCCATCACCTTCCAGAGCTAGGCTGTCATATCTGAAAAGCAATCATATATTATCAATATCTGGCAATGTGCAAAAAGAATAACTTTAAGATATTGAATACAACTGTTCTTCAGTAAAATTATATATGAAGCAGAGTTGCACAGAAAATATTTTTTTGACACTACGTTCTATGTTCACTAATGCTAAAAATCAAGAGCTGAAAGGTTACTGTTAACACTTTACGGACAGAATACGTAGAATTACGTTCTTCCATTTGGACTTCCTAGGAAACGCCACATAGATCTAAGTTTTTGCTTAAATTTTATGTATGTTGCTTTAGTTTGAAGCAGCATACCCTTACACAAATTGTGGGAACAGGAAAGAAAAGATATCCCGAAACCCGATTTGATTCGGCCCGTCCGTTAAGTGTTGTATATATAAAACAATTCAGCATAAAATGTCGTTTATGCCAAATGACATTTCATCTCTTAATATCAAGACTGAAAATTATCAAAATAAAACATTTTTACCTTCCTCTGTTACCACGTTCTGAGACACCCCCACTGCCAGTCTCATTGCCAAATCCACGACCTTTGCGTTTACGCGCCTTTTCCTTCAATCGTGCAATGCCCTCTGAAAATAAACATTAGAATGTCAATAATTTTATACAGTCTAACTTGTAAAGCGTCAAAAACCTCCTAGAACCCAATTTCAGTCATGATATACCACAATTATGTTCCATAACTGTTAACAAAACATAATACATACAAAGACACATGTGGCTGTGGTGGTCTTGATGATAAGCTACCAATATCTATGTGCTTCAATGCAAATGGTCCTAGGCCCGAATTCCAGTAAATACCCCTGAGTATTTCCAGATTATGGTCCGATATAGGCACCAAATCCTCACCAGTATACGAAAACTTAGTGAGGAAGGCTGTATGGTATCTAATAGAAATGAAATATGAAAGTACCCTGAGAACGGCAATCAGTTGTTCTACTGGTAACAACATATAGGTGCAAAATTGATATAGCTAGCGATATAGATATATTAAAAGATCTTATTCTACTTATCAATTCAACAGTTACACTCCTTTAATACTATGCATAATGCCTAAAGTATCATAGAGCAGTGCTGTTCAGTGAATGGTAAAGTGAAATTTTAACATAATAGAAACTCTATTATACAATCCCAGTTACAGTTCAATGCACTATATAACCTAAACATGTTCACTCGGATTGTTTTTAAAGCAAAGACATGATATACTTTTCTTTCAAAACTTATCATGTTTTAATAGATTAATAAGCCATTTGGAGAAGTTTATAATGCAATTAAATCATTATTGTTTTCATTTAATGTCATAAAGTAACTCACGTTCACCATCTTCGTCTACTTCAAATTCTTCTGAATTTTCAATATCCAAAACGTCGGCCATATCTTGTTATATAATTTTTATATTTCTTTAACTAATATTTAATTATTTTATGATAAATTAGAACAAAAAAACTTAAATGGTAAAAATTAAACAGCGTCACCAGTGTTACCACTTCACTAGAATAAAATTCGTACGTTACTACTGACTATAATTATATTATCTTTGTACACTAACTGAGGTATACACGTATATGGAGCGTCCGCAGCAAATGTTTCGTAATCAGCATAATATCTGCTTATCTCTTTCTACCACGTCTGTTTACGATTTCTCTTTCTCCAATTGCAAATTTTATATTGGCAAACTGTTTTGGCCGTTAAAGGCCAAAATAATAATAAAGTAAACATTAATATTGCTTAATATTACTACTTTTTCAAGTCTCTTCTATTTAACATTTCTGTCATTTTTTGACACATCTTTTTGGATAAATTTTTATTTATAAGCACTTATTAAATATATTCACAATGAGTGTTTATAATCTTTGGGATAAAGATACAAGAGAAGCAAAATTAAAACAAACGTTATCAACAGAGTGGAATCTCAAATCTCCCTTAGCTACACCTCGATCATCTTCACCGCCAAGCAGAGTTGGCGAAAAAATCTTTAACAACTATATTGATCTCATTGATTCGAAATCAAACATTTCTACTGAAGCTAAACAAACAGAACCAACGGAGAGACCGTTTGATTTTTTTGACGATGAAGAATTTGCGTTCGGCATTAATTTGCTAAATAATAATGTGGCATGTGTTGGCAATAACATTACTAAACTTATTCAAATGGGTTAGTAATATTTTTGTACAAGAACGATAACTATTATATTCATTTTAATCAACATAGAATCTACACTTGACGTCATTATTTCTATTTATTGCCGTTAATGAGTTTTTTTTAGTTATCAACTATTGCCGTTAATGTCTTCGTACAAACCAATGATATGCACCACTGTCTTCAAGGGTAAATAATGAGTGATGGTGTTTTTTTATAAATTCTTAACTTTGGAACTTCGAAGTTGCTGCATCCATCCACATACAAATTGCTTTTCAAGTTTTCAAGCAATTTAGTTGTTTCAAGACTATTTTAAAGATGTCATTAATTTTTAAATTCTCGTCTTGTCGGAAGGTATCACTATCACTTATCATTTTAATTGAAAATTATTCTACTTTACTCTCTTACTCTAGGTATGGGATTCTTCTCAAAAAAGATCAATCATTATATCGATGTAATATAAATCCATTTTATAGAAAATAAGAAAGACACCGTAATTGACCATATATTATTATAACAAACAGCGAATTACTTAGTTCAGGAAATTTAATAATTCCAGGCGATAGTGACCGCTGACCATTAAGTAGGCTATTCGCCTGCTTGCCTTCTTTTATATAAAATAGACTATTGCTTAAGTCATTCAATTTCAAAAATTAAAGTTGACATTTGTATGATAAAAAAGTCTCTGATGTGGCTGTATGGGGGACAAATCTTTGCCTTTTTCACAAAGGGAAAACTAAATTAAAAAAATTGGACAGTTGTCATTTTCTTATTTCGTTTAATCGAGTTTTTTGCCTGTTTTGTTATTACTTATTTCTAAAGTTATTCTAATTGAGAAATAAAATAAAACGACATGCCAGAATTTCATTTAACTGATTCAATCATAACATCACTTAACGGTAATTAATATAATGTATTCATTCAACTTAGAAGTTACATAATTTTTGTTTTTAAAAATAATAATCAAAACATTTAATTTTAGAGTAAATTGCCCTATATTTTTTGGCATCTAGCCTATATGTGATATCGTCTACTATTGTTATATATAAAGGGATACTTGACTTTGAAAATGAAACTGGAAGGACCTTTTGTATTTGGTATAAATTGAGTTTGTGTGTGATTTTGTTTGGAATGGGGTTTTTTACAGTTTTAATAATTTAATTACATGTCTTTGAAGAATCAAAAATACATAATATTTGTATTACAATAACATTTTTTTTGTGTGTTTTGACTTATAATGCAGATATATTTTATTGATTATGTATTGTTTTTGTATTTTAATATAATAATTATTAACAGACCTCACTACGAGGAGGTTTTGTATTTTTCTGTATTTATTAACCATTAGTCCAATAATGTTGTAAATCTTGATAACATTTGCTACCAATCTCATATTTATGTTGCATATAGTTATACTAGCAGCCTGGCACTATCTCTTATAACTGTATTACATTAACAACGTACACACATACACCCCAACTAGTTATATGGTGGTCTCAACCTTAACTAGGTCTAACACTTGTCTCTTAATTAGATTCTTTAGATTTCCTTTATCTTATTAGAACAGAAGCAATACAAAGTATTTATGAAGAAGAAGTAGTAAGAGAAGGAAATGGTCCTCAAACCTGTGGGGAAGTACCTGCAACTCTGGCATATTTATCACTTAAATGTTCCAAAATGACATATTCTGTACCTCATCAGGTGCATGATAGTTTGTCACCAATATGAAAATCCACGAGGTTCAGAAATGCTGACTATTAAGGAGAAAGGGCTTATTGCCATATATTACAAAAGTCCAACCACCCAAATGATGTGGCTACAGAATTAACGGATGTCAATGATTGCAAATGCTATGACTTCCAGAGATTTGATGTTAGATATGAAGATGCTGCATTCCACTGGGAAGACACATTGAAACAAATGGAATACTCACAACAGACTTCCTCATAGTCAGTGATTGCTTGTAATAAAATATTAACAAAAAACTGGGAAATTACTGAAATGATTATAATAACTCATTCTCTGTTACAAAGCAGTAAAAAAAACAGACAGATATCTGTAGTAATTGTTCAGAACTGACATTGGCTATATTTTACTATAGTAATTTTTTGCTTTTTGAGTTAAAGTGATAAATTAAGCAAAGTTGGGGAAGGTTAAGAATTTCACTCTTTTATGACATCCAGTGAAATTATTCTGTCACATCTAAAAAGATTTACTTCTAAAAATTGTGATCAAGCATGATGTCTGTGTGTGCAGAGCCCAGGATCACATGGGGTATTAACAGTAGCAATTGTTACTGTTGCTTTGTGGTTAATCCAGCACTGTGTGTTCTTATGAATATATAAATATTTTATGGAAAAGTTAATAATATAAAGCAGTGGCATGGTGTGCCTTAGATGGTCACTGCATCATAATTATATTGGGATCCCAAATGAAGGATAAAGATTTATCACAGAAGAAACAAAAATGCTCACATTGAATTAAAATAATTATTAACCTATGTATTTCTCAGTAAAATGTATATTAGAAGGATAAATAAAATAATAATAATGTTTATTTCACAGCAAATTTTTACTTATTATATAACAGGTTATAATTATCACAATTTTATAAATACACAGCTTTAACCCAACCCTGCAAAACCAAAAAGAAGATATAATATAGAAATAAACAAGACATGTTTGTATATTGTATTTGTTACTTGCTCTTGAATCAGTTTTAAACAAATTGCTCTGGGAATTAGCGATCAACCCCAAAACTGATGGGCTTAGTTGACTACTAGCTGAATAGTCAGAAACTTTTAACAGTCTAATCTGCTAGGTGGCTAAAGTCAAAGTTGGGACATTTCTAAGAAATATATATTGCTTATAAGTTATTACCTCTAATATATACTCCTAGGAACTAGAATAACCAAATGATGTGATTTGTTTCTCAGAAAATACCGCATAATCACTTCGGTACATGTGTCGACTATAGGCGACGGCCACAGATGACACCACACAGTCGAGCGTCGCCTATAGTCGACGGCCATGATATAAACGCGCACGGCCGAGCGCCGTAAACAAATAAATAACAAACAAACAATAATAATAAATAATATAATATAATAATTGTAATGTAAAACAAGCAGTGGTTTCAAAGCTTATCTCATCACAGATCTGTTGATGAAGGAGGCAGCGTATGAATGGTGAATGCTAGCTGTGGGCAACTTTTCATGGCTGATACACCATGATACGCTTTTCGTGGCCACACCAAATTGGTTAATTAAGAGTTTCAGTAAATTTTTGCTTACACATGTTTGGGGCCTGTGTATCCTGATGGCTCCTAATCATTGATATGGCGGTTTCTACGCCCATGTTATAAATGTTATATTGTTCCCAGCCCAAGAACCCTGGCCTGACAATGTAAAGCTGTATCAGCCTTATGAAGTGGAACAAATACTTTTGCCAGATAATGCCAGTTGTCTTGCTGTGCAGGCTTTTTTAAAGGTATTTATTTAATAGTATCTACACAGCACATTATAAGAAAATTATATACAAAATAGGAAATAAAATAAAAATCTAAAATGCCAATAACATAGTTACACATACATATTAAATTTACTTAAATGTTGGGTCACTCTCCGTATCCTACAGTGAGTGTTTTGTGAGTGCATGTATGCCTTACTATTACAGCCATAGGACATCCAGTGCTGAATATATGTCTTCTCTAATGGTTTCTAGAATGACTGGTCTAAAGTTGTTTGCATTTTGCATCATCTTGCTATTAAGATTAGGTTGTCTATCCACATTGCAGGTGAACATCCCAAACTACATTTGCCAGTACATTATCTTCACGTGACAAAAAGAGTTGAGAAATGAAATAAGTTAAAGCTCTTAACACCGTATTATCATATATCTTGTAGTTTAGAATTTCTTTAGACTCTTGTTAAATAAAATACTGTATAGCATAATGGTATATTATTTCATTCTAGATGTGCAATCTCCCATTCGAAGTGGAAATGCGATGGAATGCAGAGTTCATGTCTCCATCAGGACGAGTACCGTTCATAAAATGTGGCGCTTTCGTGGTGTCTGAGCTGGAGCCGATAGTCCAATTTGCTGCCAACAAGGGCATCACACTGTGTTCCCGCCTGTCAACGGAGGAGAAAGCTGAGATGAGGGCATACATGAGCTTGATTACCAATGTCTTGGTTAATGCTGAAGTAAGTGGAGTCTATCTATGCAACGCGCTAATTCTCTGTTGGCATAGGCAGAAAGAAGAAGACATTACTTATTTGCAAACATTTTTTTTCTCCTTAAAACTCTTTAATTCGTTATCAATATGTAGTAGTATAATGTAAGACTATTGTAGGGTGGTTATAACTACAGGGAGATCAAGTTGTATTTCTGTTTATATCGAACTGATTTTATGTATATATGGAAGGAACGCTGCTGATTACACCTGACAATAAAAAGAAGTAATGTTTTCCATTGCAGCTCTACATATCGTGGCTGGACGAAGACACATTCAACGCTGTGACCAGAGTGCGGAACTCCTCAGTATATCCGTGGCCTTTAGGCTGGCTCCAGACGCGTTCGAAGAGAAACGCCGTTGCAAAACGGCTGAGGGCGCTTCATTGGTATGACAAGACGCTGGATCAAGTTTTGGCTGATGTGAGTATGATTGAATATTAGATACTGTATTCTTTAGGGAAATACAAACATGAGGGAAGTTATGTAACTACAAATTTGTATTTTTCCTTTTACCTGTGATATAAGATCTTGCCTTTTGCCAAATTTCATAATTCTAAGTTAAAGGGAACTAAGTACATTAAATGTTTTGATTATCTTGCCAAATGGTATTAACGATATAATATACGGCAAAAACAGACATGTGTTTGTTAACTAGATCCCTATCTCTAGGTAGATTTTGGACTATACCAAAATTTGCATATTGTTGGTGCAAAATTCACCACTCTTAAATTATTTTCAGGTTGAGCAATGTTGTAATTCCTTAAGCCAGCGTCTCGGTGATAAGGATTATTTCTTTGGAGCCACGTGAGTAAATATTAAGATTATTTAAATTAGTATTCTACCCCAAGCTCGTCTGATTTTTTTATTATAGCAAATATAGTATCTCTGAGAGATAGAGTTAGCTAGTCGTGATTTCTTTGAAGCCTCTAATTTATGAGTTAAATTTATTTGTGAAGCAAAAGAAATGTAACTTGTAGTCTTAATATAAATTTTACAGTGATCACCAGTGTCCTTTGATTTCGTTGTAATTTTATTTATAATTCTATGTCGCGTGTAAGTGCACCGAGAAATAATAGATAAGCTACACTACTGGTCCCATTGTTCTCCACATATAAACCCAAATTGAATATAATATGAATATAATCTACTAATGTATCGCTGCTCACCCCAAAAGGCTGTAAGGATATAGCGTGTCGATATGTTATTATTATTTATATATATTTACAACCTTGTAATAACATAACACCGAACGATTTGTTGATATGAATACAAATGCCATCCTGATTCTGACCTATCCTTCTAGTCCCACTCCGCTAGACGCACTTGTTTACGGTCACATACGGGCTTTACTCTCCGCCACTGGTCCCAAAGCTGCGTTGATGATTAAACCCATCACGAGTGCCTTACTGAGACATGTGCTTCGAATGACGAACCTTACCGTGATGAAATTGACGGTATGATCCCAATAGATTTTTCAAATCCTATACCTATTACCTATATCTTTGTACTAGTAGAGATATTAATTAGTATTTAGAATACCAGATAATCATTTATATATATTAATTAAGAATCATAACATATATTATTTAAATTTACTTTGAAATCTAAATTTTGAACAAAATCAAAATTAAATTGTGTTCTCTGCCTTCTGTAATAGTTTTCTGTATTTGTTTTGGATGGTTATGATGTTGCATTCATTTTGACCTCAATTTCTGTACTACTTACTTTAACTTATCCTTTGTAATCCCTCCTTAATTCCAATTACTCATCAGCCCCAAGAGGAATACCTGATCACACAAGCATTCCAAGTGTCGAACAGACGTCGTCTTTCGCCAGTATGCTCAGTGTCTGAACGTAGTACTCGTGTCAAGAGATCTAGGTTGAGTATTAGGAATCCTAGTAAAGATAGCCTCGGATGTAATAGAGATATCTTTGGTAAGTAAATCGATACATCATTATAGACTTCATTGTTATTTGCTGTTTAAGAGAAAAAAACATAATTTGCAACCATGGGAAACTACTTCGTAGGGCCTATTGAATGCCATACGAGCTACTGCCGAGTGTGTCGAATTTCTACTGATTAAAATTTTCTGGGTTTATTTCGTCTGTTTCGAAAGGCTAGGCACGGATGTGAACCATTTTTTCAACTCATTCATCCATGGTACAGGCATGTGGATAGCCTCTTCAAAACGGGAGTTTGATGGAGTTGCTATCTTCTGAAACCTCTGTAATATACTGACAATAATGACTAATAATGGGAATATACAAACTGTCTTCATTGTGCATCTGCAGTAGATTGCCTTAAGTATCACTGCCCCTGTAAGGTAGTGATAGAAGTAAAGCAGTTAAATCTAAGTCTGAATAATTAATTTTACTGGTTATAATGTTATCAACGCTAAATGGCAGAAGCTACCAAAGTTTTTGGGTAGATAATTTTTTTGAGAAACTTTAATTGTAATGCTTTATGTAAATTCAGTTAATATTTCGTGCTCTGTATAAGAAGTATGACGAATTATACAAAATATTCTAAATACAGGTTTCAAACCATTCGCCTCGAAACAAATTGTCATAATGACTTCCAATGAAGGAGGAATAACTTGCGAATATCCCCGTGGACCGGACGATATTGAATTGATTGAAAATCGCAGCATCGTCACGGAGATGATCGAAGACATTATAGATAAAGTGAACGAAACGGCTATCGAGGGTTTCGCTGAAAAACTCGATATAGATACAGAGAAACACGATTTCGAAGTGATAGCACTATCGCGTTTTGAAAGTGAATCGAGATATTTTATTGATGGTAAAACTAATGAGTTTTTGGATACGATTGAAGAGAATGATAACACTGATACGACAATATCTTTTCGAGTTGTGGATGACGTTTTGCAAGTAATGAATGATGTGGATAGTGATGGCCTAGTGACTGATAAGCTTTTGGAAGTTGACGTTGAAAATAATGTGTTTTTAAATTCTGACGTAACTGACTCCAGGTATTTTTAAATTTGTGCCCTTACCAATCAGTCTATTATAATTACATTTACAACACTTAGTTAAATAAAATAAAAAAGAAAACTTTAAATACATCAAGTATTGGATATAAAATGTTTGAATATTTTGTTTTGAGTATTCATAATAATTTAGATTTAGTTTTGTAATTATTTTGTTTGTTTTACGGTACGGTTTGATTTTGTCTTTACTTTTATTGGTGTCTATTTCAATGACTATACTTTTTAGAATATTAGTCTTGCTATGAACTTAACTTATTACAGTAGCAATTTCTCGACCTAATTGAAAATGAATTACTAAATAATGTTAGTATTCAAATAGTATTATCTTATTGATTTTTCTTTCTCTTATTGTCAATAGCAACGATAATCATTTAAAAGAGTCTTACATTACCGTGAGTTTTAGTGGCGATCAAATCTCCACAAGGGATGCACCTGATGCCTCTGACGTTGCCCGTAGTCCTATCTCTTCAGGTTATGTCATGTTCTTATTTTTATTACTTATGTTTTTTAATATATAACTATTAAATAAAGAATTATTGGATCTCTAAAGCAGAAACAGTGCTAAATCGCAATTCAAGCTCCCGAAGGTAACCTGCCTATATATAAAAAGAGTACACAAAAATCGGGCGATTCCATATATAGGGACATAGAAGAGCGTCCACATCAAACCTGATAGGTAGATACAGTGCAGCCGAAGGACGGCTTCGACTGTCAAGGGAAGAGAGTTAATTGTCCGTGTCTGTCGTCATGCCGGGGTAATAAGGCTATTTATAATTTTATCTCTGTACCAAATGCTATGTAAATCCGTTCAGCCGTGATTGAGTACCAAACATTCGCCACAACGTTCGTATTTAGTATAGTATTAAGATAGTAAAATCACTCCGGAGCTGCTTTGAGTTACTGTCGGCGTTTTTTCTGTGAGTAATCGCTTCCGAAATGCTAGTGGTTCTCTGTAGATAGTTATTTCCCTGCTTGATCGAACAAGCTGGGGTTTGTACCCACAGGGGGTTCCCCTGTGTTGCCAACCAACCCATTAAATTCGTTGGCTAAGCACCTTCAATATTTGCTCCTCTCGTCCGGTGAAGTTGTAAAGACCATTCCCGGCCAACAGCATTTGTCCTATCGAAAAAAAGAAGTAAGATAATAGTAGTTAGATAAAAAGCGTTTTACATTCAGGTTCCGAGTCGACGCTAAAGATGCCAAGTAACGAAGAAATAAGCGTAGAGAGTTTGCTCAAATACTTGCGTGAAAGAAATGCTGCCTTCACGCCTCTAGTGGCTGATGTTGACTAAACTTTTAAATGAGCAATCGTTTCCGTTAAAGACTGCCCTCAATTTAAAGATGCTGCTCGAAATTTTATACTCCGAGAATTCTATGTAAAAACCTATAATAAAAGTTATAACAAGTTTTTGTTTTTTATATTAAACTAGTTGTAATGACCGGGTGTTGTCTGGGTAGAAATCTATACTAATATTATAAAGCTGAAGAGTTTGTTTGTTTGTTTGTTTGTTTGTTTGTTTGTTTGTTTGAACGCGCTAATCTCAGGAACTACTGGTTCGAATTGAAAAATTCTTTTTGTGTTAAATAGACTATTTATCGAGGAAGGCTTTAGGCTATATAACATCACGATGCAAATATTAGGAGCGAAGAAATAATGGAAAATGTGAAAAAAAACGGGGAAAATTATTCATCCTTGAAGGCTTCCATTGCGTGCGCTGCGAAAACGGTACAAGATACCAAAAATATATGTATGAAAGAATTATTCCTCTTGAAATGATCTAAAAAAATGTCCCCGACAGTATATGCCTATCTTTTAAGATTAACTAACTAGAACCGTTTTTATGGTAATCGAATTTGGTCGAAATTAATGCATTAAGAGTTGTATCAACGTAATAATATTAATCTTTATCCAAATAAATGTTTTGTTGATTAAGAGTATTTAATTATGAACAAAATTGTCTTTGACATCACTTAATTTCAATGAACATCATAGAAGATATTACAATAACTTATATAGCAAAACTACGTTTGCCGGATCAGCTATGTCTTGATAAGCGCGAAACTCGAGAACGACTAAACCGATTCTTTTTTGTTGTGTTTGTTGAAGTATGGGGAAGGTTATTACGGAGAGAAAAATTAAAAAAATTGTCTGAAAAGGTCTAAAAACAACACTTTTCTATATTTTCATACAAAAAATTCGTAATAATATTTTAAAGTCAATTTGAACTTTAACACCATACCATAAAGTTTAAATGTCAGTGGACGGGTTCCGGGAAGGCAAAACAATTGAGTGACGTATAAATATTAATGTCAATATTTGTCAATTTTTATACATATAGCATTAAGGCCAGGTTCTTTCAAACAATTTTCAAAAAAATCTGTCGGGGAAGCTATTAACATTAAAAAAAACAATATGACTTTGTTTTAGAAAAATAGGGCAGAACAAGGTCTGCCGGGACAGCTAGTGTTAATATAAACTTGTGTATCACTGGTCCCCAAATCTTGGTTATAACTTAAGTAACATCGCGTGCTCATTTCTTTTGATGGAGCAGGTGAGTGCTTGAGTGGAGACTGCGGGTTTGGAAACGTATTGTGAAACGTGCCCGGCAATGTGACGTGAAGACTTGCGAAAAGCGCTCGGCAATGACTCAAAGAGAAGAGCTGCTGATTATTGTTAAAGTGACAGTCACTAGAAGATTCTTATGTCCAACAGTGGACTAAAGTAGGCTAAAATTTCTATTAAAAATCTTATTTGTACTCTGTTAAACCTATTTCACTACGACACAATTGGAAATGTATTTAACCAATTTCGTATGCTTCAAAAGTAAGTTTATAAAGTTTTCTGCCTATTATATCGTACCATATGGGGGTAGGCGGTATCGCTTCCCTGAGGAATGGAATTTTTCACCCACTCTTCCCAAAGATGGAGTCTGATAAAGGCTATTTGTTCGTTAGGTCGTTAAAGGAATATAGATCTGCAGGCTCGGCTGGCAGCGAGCTGCAAGATACCCAGGGAATTTTAGTCAGTAGGAGTCTGAAAATCCGGGGCTGCCATCCTCACGGTTGCTTTGAAGGTCTTTTGGGGTTGCTGCACTAACCCCAATACTATTATCGATAAATGAAACTAAATTATAATTTCGGTACAACTTATATTACACTTTGGTGTATAAGGCAGACTTTTTTTTTTGTTAACCCGGTGGAAATCCCTAACGGACCGTCAGGGGAAGTGGTGAGGGCCACCTCCCCCGGTGTGTCGGACCTGCCCCGACTAAAACCACCGGGGTGCCAGCACTGCCCTCTCTTCGCCTTCGCCGAGCCTGGGAATCCGGATACTTCCGACGACTCGGCGTGTATAAGGCAGACTGACGCGCACAATCTCTTAGCTAGTATGAATGATACTGTGGCGCGAGCGCTGAAACTGAAGGCAGCCGCGTCACACACCCCGCTCGTCGCAGCCCCGCGTGCCTTACAAAACTCGTGAAGGCGCTAATTTTATGCAAGATTTTCCACCGGGCTACTAAAAAAAGACCGTATCGTTTTATGCCGTTCATTACACGTTCATGGTATGGTACTGTTATTACCCATGCTTAGTCCCCAGAAGACACCTGTTCCTAACTCAGCACATTCCTCATCTTTGGTGGCGTACCTACCATAATAGCTGACCTTAACATCCCGTTTCTGACAAACATCCTTTCTATCCACCCTCAGTCTACACAAGTATTCCAACCCGACCGGTTCACTCTAAAATTGTATTCAAGTCTATATTAAATCCTTGTTACAATTATAAATTATATATTTCTCGTTTTTTCTTTTAAATCGCCTAACCTGTTCTGTTATAATAGTACGATATAGTGGACAGGCTCGGTATGCGTATTTGGTGCGGTACGGTATGCGTTATATAACTAACATTTTCGCGACTTCGAACTTTTCGGCGTTTTTAGGAGATATGTTTAGATGTTTTAACAGCATCCACACCTACCACCAATCCGATCGTAGACATCGGATAATCCTGATTTGTCATCGAAGGATAACTATCTTCATAATGAAATACGGAGGTTAATTGGCAAAACTTTTTTGCGATCCCGTGCTGCACTGTTCAAAACAGGAAAGCTTAATCTGGTCCACTTTTTGATGTTGTCCAGCCACTTTTGTCTCTCGGGATGGGCTTCTTTTCCCCGGAATCTTGCTTTCGAGGATTAATCCAAGAAACTTATATATGGATCCTCTGCATAATCCTGATCGCGTGGCGTAATGAGACTTAAAATATGACAGAGTTATATTGGGAAGATGTGAACCTTTCTTTATTATCTGTGTGCACCGGTACTTATAAAAAATATAGGGGTATTGTTGATGTTCTGAACTTACGGTGTTATGAATGGGATTTGTAAATTAATAAAGTTCTAAAATATTAAAGTGGATTCATTATCTTATATCATTAAGTTGGGCATCCAATTTCTAACTTGTATTTTATCCTAAATCGAAAAGTGTGGATGTCATTGCACTTATAAAATTACAGTGTAGACAAAAAACAGCAGCGACCGCCAAAGGACAAATTCATTAACAATCGTTCTTCGAACACCTGCACAGAAGGTCAGTAGGTATATGAACAACTAGTCAAGCTGATCCCGAAACGCGACAGGCCGAAGCTAGCGTTATGATGGTCTTTGCACTTGTGTGCTATGTTCACGACTCAGTTCAAGCAATCGTTCAAATCTCACTGGGTTGGGAGTGGAGCTCGGTATAAATAAACATTCAGTTATTATATTTATGGTGGAAGGACGATTTTCCGAACTGGATTGTGACCACAGTACACAAGTAAAGACTATTATAGTGACTCGTTTCAGGACTAACTTGTGTAAGTCCAATTGTTCATTAACTTAACTTGTGTGTTTGTTTATTTTGGGAGTCGCAGCTGCTCGCGTCCGTAGGCTTTACCCTAGTTTCCCTACACGTGACTCCTGGGTGGTGCTAAACGAACAGCAGCGAGGTGGTAGGGCGTCGGTGCCCGTCTGGATCGTGACCACAGTACATGGGTGTAAAGCCCGTCATAGTGACCAGTTTCGGCTGGTCGCGTTTCGGGATCAGCTTGTGTATATCCAGTAGCTCATATGTCTAGAGACCTTCAGTCGTGGTATATGTGGGCTGACATGACGATGTAGACTATCAATGGATTTTCATCCTTTGATAGTCGCTTTCGTTTTTTAACTACACTGTACTTACCATCAGGTACTCTGTAGTCACTATGTCGTGCCAGTGTAAAAAAAAATATTAAAAAAAAAAACTTAGAGAACTTCAGCCCGTGGTATGTGAACCGGCACCACAACAGCATTGGATAATAGACTTTCATTTCTTGGTCTGTATTTTACATTTGTTGCAGTATAGTCGCTTGTAGAGCTAGTGTAAAAAAATATATATTTATATTTCACAGGCCAACGGAGCTGGATGCACTAGTCTTTGGCCATGTTTTTACAATAATCACAACGCGGTTACCATGTCGTAAACTGGCAGAGACGGTGCGAAGACACGAGACGTTGGTCTCCTTGGCTAAGAGGATCGACGAGCGGTACTTCAAGAGGCCATAGCGTGAGGAATTCAAGGACTTATCCACTGTATTTAGAAGTCCTTGAATCCTTTCCCTTTCTCATTCAGTGCGTTTTATTTTAGGCAGTGCCGGATTAAGGTAGTGCGGGACCTGTAGTAATTATTACTGAAAAAAAAAACTTATTTCGGTATAGTTTTTTAAGTAGAAGGCGATAAAAAATTATCTTTTACAAAATATATCATCAAGTATATTATATATATAGTCAAGTCAAGTATATATACTATCAAGTATAGTATATATACTAACTAAATTAAAGTCGAAACACCCAAAACATATACATTGGCAATAATTTACCGCTCACATAATAAATTACATTGCCGATGAATGTGCCCGGACCGAGACAAAAAGGAAGTCGCTGATGAACAAGTTGAAAATTAATAAAGTATTGAAGCACGACACGGCATTTTGCCGGAACATTTGTCCAGTGAAGCCAGAATGCTGTGGCATCTGGATCCGTCTAGTGAAGCTTGCTCATCGGCGACTCTCCTAGGACATAAGAACGTAGGTTAGGGCACACTGGGGCTGATATATTCAGAGGAATAAAAGCCTCTAAATGAAAAAAAAAAAACCGCTTTTCTCCATGTTGCCATTGTCGAAAGTGTTTAAAAAGCATATTGGCATTACGAGAAAAATCATTGTCGCGCTTAAAAAAGTTTTACTTAAAAAAATTGCACTCACAGTGTTTAGAGACTATATAAAATATTTGTGTGATGAATTTAGGTGTGCGGGGTCTGGAGCAATTGCTATTTTTGTTAATCCGGCACTGATTAAAGGGTTAAGTGGACAAAAGTATTATCTAAAAACAAAAATATATGAAAATATTTCAAGGTTTTATAACTTAATTGATTGGTTAATGATTTCAAAATATGCAAGTTTTCATTCTTTCAAACACTCATGTTCTCATGACTCTAGTTGCTTGTATTATAAATAGATATATAATCAAACATTATAATGACTCTAAGAGAATTATTTTCTAATTGCCCGGTGCTATATTTGAACTATTATTCAGCTCAATACTTTTGTCCACCAATCCTTGTAAATGTATTTGATTTGTAATTGGGTAATTTAATTCAAGAAATCATAAATCAATTTTTCACTTTTATGGAACTCTCAACAGAATATAAATAATTTAAAAAATACTCTGCAATTATGATAAATTATAAAATTATTTATATCTACTGGATTTAGTTTTTATATTAACTAATTAATTCATAACAATTGAGAAATTTTTCATAATGAAAATATGTAAATAAAAGTTCCAACTACTCGCAATGTTTTGGACTTGTGATTCTTTGAATTGGAATATGCAATTAGTATCTTTCACGGCGATTACCCCTAGATGTCGTCAGGCACTTAGCCTTAGATTTATAGACGCAACTTAAAGTTTGCTTAGACTTCACTAAAACATTACAATTTATATTACACAATCAATGTTCAAGGATTTTCTAAGACTCCGATCTTGTCAACATGCACTTGGCTCTGCCAATACTATGGCTATACTGAAGTTTCTATTATATATTCAGTTTTTTATCTAAACGAATTTATTTTTTGAGGACTTTGCTAAGCAAAGTCGAAATAGCGTCTATAAATCTCAGCCTTAAACTATATGTAGTGAGGAAAATAGAATACATCGCGGCTCGCTATCTTACTTTTTTCCTCTATTTACAAGATAAAAACAAACAAAAAAAAAATGCTAAACTGTAGGTTATTCTGTGTCACTTTCTTATTTAGTTGAAATGTATTTATCTTCTCTCTCTCTCTCACACATGCATTTCAAATCACTGGCTGTTCGATAAATGACTCGAATGTTAAAAAATAATGTTTTTTTCTGTAATCGTTATAACTATACTAGAATGTCGATAACACTGTTATTTGTGACACCCAATAATAAAATTATACAATTTTTTTTACGTTTCTGTAGAATATGCACTTTGTAATATTTATTTTGTAGGGTTTGTGAATAAGAAATAATAGTTTCATAATTATTATACCGCTTATACCAGAAAAAAAATTAGCTGGCCAAATTAATTTGATTAGTAAATCCTTAGATATGTTAAAGTTTACTATTTTGTATATTAATTAATCTTAGTAGAACAGTTGAGTTCCATCAGATTTACAAAAAAAAAAAACGCCGTTTCAAACAATATTTATAAGCAATGGATAAATCATTGGTGTTTAAAATGATTTATTAATTTAAGGAGTGTTTCTGAAACTGAGCAAATGTAAACTATCAACCGATGGAATACCTTCAGTATTAATTACATTTAATCCTATTATACAGTTTAGTTTTTTTTCCTATTTTTGACTCCTTAAGCGTTAAGTGCTCAAGCTGTTGTTTCGATTCTATCCAATCAAACACGTCGAAGGATTTTAGTTGAAAGAAATAATGATATTAGAACTTGATAAGTTTCATCGAAATTATTACTATATCCGTGTGAAGTTTAACGTACATGTACAAAATGCAATTTTATGAGCGAAAGCATTTGACAGGCAATTCAATGTCTGTTTTTTTTTTTATATTTTGATCAACGTAAGTTGATAAAAAAACTAGATAATGCATAGTAATAAATGGATAATTACTTTATGAGTGTCTATTTTTCGTTATGCCTACAGTTTATTATGTCTTCCTCAAACTATTTTATAAGTTTTAGATAAGCATTTTGAACGGTAAATTATTATGGCATTGTCACGAGCAAACTTGTAAAAAATTGATGGTTTTATTATGGAAATTCGGTTAGACGACTTTGAATGTTGTGATATTACAGTTTTTTTACACAATACGTTTAATACTATTAAGAAGGTTTTTAAAAGTATGGAATCTTTTCTGTAATTTGAAAACGGTGAAATAAAATGAAAAAATTTACTTTGCTACAATAAAAACACACAATCATAGACAAAATACAAAAATAAAAATGGCGGTATGCGTACTGCTTAGCTTTATGCCACAGATGAGTCTAGCGCTGGTGTTGTTTAATTTAATAACTAAATAAAACATTAATAATATAATACGATAATTTATTGGTAATTCAATATGTACGGTACTATTGTAACATTAAATTGCAGACACTTTTAAATTCTATTAACTGGAAGTTAAAATAGAGATACATAATGTCGACAATACCGTTTACTGCGGTTACCATGAGTTTGTCTCTGGTATTTTAGTGCATTTAATTTTAGTATTTCTTATTATATGCGTCCGTTGTTTTGTTAAATATCTTATTAATGTTATTTAATAAAAATATTAATAACTTTATTTGTTTATTTTTTAGTTTGACCTATATAGAATAAATATTGGAACTATATTAATTCTATTTATATTTCTTAGAGTTATATAAAATCACTGAATCCCATCCAGATGTAAGCACAGCATAGCCCAAAAGCTCTTTGTTAATATTTTTGTCACTGAGGGTTTGACAATAAAATTTTCCACCAATAATTACTAGTTGTATCTATATCGATAGTCGACATTAAATTATTCAGTACACTGAACGACACTCCATTATGTCATCATTAAATAATTTATCCACATATGGGCGTAAGCCTGCTCATAGGTTCGTCATTATCCCGATTTTCAACTCTTCTCATACAAAAATTGCCTGCATTTGCGCTAATTCCCACTCCACCTACCCGTGCGTCTTACACTACTTTCACCGAAATGCGGTGTTTACTTCGTTACGTACAAATGCACATTTTACGCATACTTTTAGTCTAGATGTGATGCATTTTTAATTTAGTCGTCAATAAATTGTCGAAAACATCGCAAAGGAAATTTTTTACGCTGGTAGCCTTTTCAAATATCAGTTATGTTTAAAAACAAAAAGAGACAAATCTTTAGAGGCTACTATATAGGCATGTTCATGGTTTCAACGGCATTTTGTACTATTTAGAGCAACTTTTTAAATTTAATATTGTCACAAAAATAGTGACCTGTTGAGTTTTTAGAATAAGTATAACAGTTGATTGATACAAATAAAACCACCATCGAATGTTCTTAAGTTATATTCAAGCTATAGAGCTGGCGTTGGACGCGATACGGGGCCACAAATCTGCGCACTCCTTGGCGACTGGACCAGTAATGGCGGACCCTTTCATCTCGCCTTTGTTGTTCACTATGACGCCTGCGTTATCTTCAAAGTATATAAACACTCCATCACGCCTCCTGAACGGTTTCCGCTGTCTGATCACTACTGCTGGCATTACCTGTAGCAAAAAGGAGTTTTAATAATATATTCATCCAAAGGAACAATTTGTAAATTTATTCAATCTAAAATAAAAAAAATAATGCCTTAATTTAAAACCATCCATAAATAAATATTTAAAAAATTGAAATAAGGTATTGATGTATAAAAGTCTTCGAAATAAAGCTTTATATATGTTTAAAGTAAAATATTTTAGACTCCATATACATTGTTGAATTAGCATTTACATAGTGTGATTATGGGACTGACATGGTCAGCTTGATCCAAAGTCCCAAAAAGAAAATGAAGTATTAATTGCTCAGCAATAATTTACTGAGCCAGTTCACTAATAGAAATGCTCTTGAATTGCTCAGTCAGCCAAGGTGTATCAACATACTGAAATAATTCAGACATT
Organism: Automeris io; assembly: GCA_036320925.1. Taxonomy (NCBI): domain Eukaryota; kingdom Metazoa; phylum Arthropoda; class Insecta; order Lepidoptera; family Saturniidae; genus Automeris; species Automeris io. Next base: position 11,043,474 of record JAUDJH010000017.1, on the reverse strand, counting down.
TATATCAAGCGAAACCTTTGGCATATCATCACAGCAATTCAAAAACTAACATTCCTACCTACATAACAAAATTTTAACTTTACAATAATAATATAATAAAACACATAAGTACAAAAAAATCAAAGTAATTTGTTTCAGCTTATTTGGTATTGGAATGAGCTTGCCTGTGCCGAGTTGTTTATGTTAAAGAGGTCGATATCTGTAGATTTATAAGGTTTTTATACAAATAAGAAAAGTCATATTACGATGAATTTAGAATGTGTCACATTAGAAAATTATGGTGTCATTGAAGTATTGTAATAGTCTTAAAATATATTAAATATACAAAAGTTCGATCTGTAATATGGTTTATTATTAATTTCTATGCACCTGCTTCAAAAGTTTATGTCTAAAGACCTTTAATCCTTGTATATATGTCAACCAGCATGACATTGGTGACCGTTAATAGAATCGCATCCTCTTACTATTATTCTTGGATTATACTATACTTTCCACCTGTGTACTCCAACAATTAATTGAATAAAATGTTATGCTAATGTGAAAGTGATTTTTGGATTTAGATACAAAAACATGCATATAGACACTGGAAAGCAAAAACAAACACTGTAACCATTCTCGGCCAAGGAGCGCTTTAGAAAGAATTGAGATAACTTTTTTACAGCTTAGCACAAACTGCACCACTTAGATCTAGACATAACAGTTGTAGGTGTACCAAAATAACAGTTGCTTTTTTCTAAAATTGAATTTTATTGCAATTTTGAAATAAACAGGACATTGTTGACGCACCACTGACTAAAAGTTTTAAAATCAGACTGGGTAGATGGTTTATTTCAATCAGATTTTAACCTATGATCAAGGAACCACCAGCTGAGACACAGTCACATCAGCTAATAGTTGCTCCTCTATTATTTGATAATAATAATAATTTATATTTTTACTCCATGTAAAATCCATATTTTCAGGGATACAGCCTTTATACTTTCCAGTATCAGTAAGTTGTAAGCTAATTTAAAATTGTAACATAAGATTGGTTTGATTAATTAGATCGATGTCTAGTTAAACATTTACAGTTAATTTGTATATATTCAGTTGTTTATATACCTAATGACCTTCTATAGTGATATATGTCTGATATAGTGAGTGATACACTGTCAATAGATTTTCTTCCTCTGGCAGTCATCGCCACACTTAGATTACATTGCATATTCCATCAGATGCAATGTTATTAGTTTGCAAAGTCAGAATAAAAAAAAAATACATTTAAAAAATCATCTAAGGACAGTTTAACAACTTCAGTTGACCTAATGCATTCACTTCCAAAGTTCCATTGCACTCAGTGCCAGATTAAATGTCAATGAAGTCCTAGGGCAAGTCTCTTATTGACCCTCTTGTAGTCATAGCGACCCAGGAAGTACTAACAAGATATAAATTAATACAGGGGCGGAGAGTGAAGACAGCAAGAGATAATGTGAATGTGGATATATGATTATTTTTATAATAAACTGAACATTATACCTTTTTCCTAAGTTCTGGTTTGCCTTTTTTGACAGTAGCGACAATCATGTCCCCGGAACCTGCTGCCGGTAGCCTGTTCAGACGACCTTTGATACCTTGCACTGCTATCACATATAGGTTCTTGGCTCCTAGAAAACATATCATTGAAATAATTACAATATAATCTGAAGACCACAAAACTTGACAAAAAGCCTATTAAAAATGATGAGGTGATGGAAGATGAAAAGCCACATTATGTCACATATACAAGAGTTTATTTGGTGAGGCTTTCACTAAGCTAAGCCATTATTGGCACTGTATAAATATAGAAAATCCATAATTCTCTATCCAACAAAATTTACAGTCCAATAATATTAATTATATTTAATTTAAATTTAATTAATTTAAAAAATGGCTGCATATAAATGTGACCTTACTTTATTAAGGTATAATTATCAAAAGACAATATTTTTTTATTCTTCTGCCAGAACAATATCCTTGGTTTTTTTTATTTTTGGTAAATGCTGGGTTTTTATTGGTGACCAAAAATATTTGTTTTATGTAAGGGACTAAGCCTGTATCAGGTTATTGGCTACAACCACCACAACATAAATTGTGTGATAAAAACGTATAAATCCTCAGAAATATGAGTAGTCCCAGGGCTAAGTCCTTTTTTATTGCCCTTAAGCCGAGGTTTAGACATGCAGGTTTGAGTTTACTTAGACTTTGGACAGCAAATATGTTTATCTTTGAAAAAGGCTTAAGACTTTGAGATATATAATAGGAACTTGAATATAAATTGAAGTATTCACAGAGATAGGGCCATGTGGAGAAAATTAGTGATCAACTGTCAGTGGTGTGCATTCCATAAAAGCATAAACACATTACCTTGTTATACTTGGTTATTAAATAAATATCTATGTATCATCACGTTAAATCCCTATTAAGGTAGGCAGAGAGAATGGATTTCCACTTCTCTCTATTCTTGTAAACCTCCTTTGGTTCCATAACATTCATTACTCCCTTTATGCACTCTCGCCATTTCTGCATACTCTCCATCAGAATTCTTCTTATTTGGTCTGTGTTGGCAAGTTACAGTCAGCCTAGGCTCTTACTTCCACTCACTTTCATATTGTGTATCCTCTCCATGTGCCTGAACCATTGAAGCATGCTTTTGTGCATGCTATCAATAACACTGTCTTCCAAACAAACCATTCATTCTACATTTAACAAATGCATTGGCTCAAAATCTGTTAATTATCAGAGTAGGGTTCTCAGAATCCAAATTTTAAATTAACATATGTATTAGACATTCAAGTATAACAATCCTTTCTCCAATTAATGGACTCCCCTTTTGTTAATGTTTTATTCCAGTACATAACTTGTTTTAATATAAAGTTATAAATTTACTAACTCCACTTTGTTACATATATGTGTTTCCTATTGTTTATTCAGTAATGTATACATTTGTGATGTTGTAGGTAGTTTGTGCTGTTTTGTTTTAAGCACCAGACAATCTCAAGACAAATAGTACAATTTGACAACCAAACAATATCTTAAGCACATTTGAATAAGCATAACCAACCAATTTTCCTCGTTCTTAAGTCAACACACTGACACTGGTGAAGTCACAAAGACCCAGTCCTTGGAATAAAGCCATAAAAATTGGTATAACAAGATAATTGTTTATGCTTCTATGGGATGAACACTACTGCCTAAAATATACTTTTGATATTAATGAAATAATATAATTTGTAATGTAAGAATAAAGTTAAATTAAATTTAAAATAATATTTATTAATCTAGCCGTTATTGTGAGTAAAAGGTACAATTATTAGTTTTTCTAGTAAATTGACACTGCTCTTAGTGACCAATCTATTAGCCTTTCACTAAATCTAACCTTTTATAGTTCATATTTGACTTAATGACTATCGAAGTTAACGTAATGTTTCCTGGAATATATTGCTGTATAATTTATAACATTAAAAACAATGTTTTATAGTTAGGGAGCTTATAGATGTCAAAATTGTGGATAAATGCTCAATATACACATTCTGATAGAGACTGAACGACTTCAGACACAGCCAAGGAATACATCATCTTGTATCAATACAACAATGTGTTTTTATATGCATCATCACTAGAGTTCAGTCAAACGTGCATTTAGAGGTTATGTTTGTGTGTTTATTAATATAGCTTTTCTACCTGTATTGTCTGCGCAGTTGATTACCGCTCCCACTGGAAGACCCAGCGAGATGCGGAACTTAGCTCCGGCTGAACCACCACGTCCTTAAAGCAGAAAAATATCACTATTACATATTTTTCTTCACAACACTGTCTACTAAATATCGAGAAATTAGAAGAAATATTCCTATGTAAATAATATTTATAATAATAGTTTTGACTTTCACATGTTTGTTAGTTGATTTAAATACAATGTAGCACGATTAAAACGGATATTTTAAGATTTCACGAACCTCTTTTAGACATTTTATTGTGTCAAACTTTTATGAGGAAATAAAAAGAACGTGAACTTAGCAGCGCATCCTAAGATAAATATCGTTCAAAAACACCAATCTCCAAATACTACATGAAGTTAGTTCTAAATCAACGATTTTCAATGTTTTCTAAAATATTTTCGATAATAATAACAACCTACTCATGAATTCATGTAAATTTGTATAAAATGAATATAAATATTTTAAATATACGACCTATATATTATCTAGTAACTTATAAAACAACAAACAAAACAAAAATGTTGATTTAAGAACGAAATACTACGATTCATTATACGATAAAGATTATCTGATTAGAGCCATATTATAGAAAATGGTTATAGAATATGTCCCGTAAAGCACGACGTACCAAACGAAACCATTAATAAAAAAGATTGTTATAATTAATTTGAGTTATAAATAAATAATATATTATTATTTATTGTTAAAGTTGATATTATATACTTTTTGATCAATATATAATATTGTGCGATAAGAAACGGTGTCAAAATATGTTTGTCATTTCTATCAATTTCGTTGCCGCTTGTCATTCTAGAATTTATATTATTGTTCAGTAGCAGAAAATTAATTTTATTTAGAAGATGGCGTTTATGGGTGATTTGATGAATCCTGCTCCATTATGGCAGAATGGACCTTCACCGGGCGCGTTTTATAATTTTCCAGCTAACTCTTCAAATCTCGGGCCTAATAACCACACAACTCAGGATTTCAAAGCGCAGTAAGTACTTACTCAGTGTGTCTATATAATTTTAATTTAATATATTAATGATTCAGTTCATTTTGGTTACACTTGAACAACTGTTATAAGTTTGTAATGTGTCATAGTTTCATACCAAATAACAAAAGAAGTTTTAAAAGTATAAGGAATAAGTCGTTTAATGGGATAGAAAAAGTGCTCAGAAACGATATTTTTTATTTTTAGTTCAGCCAGTCCCATAACCACAACAACCACAGTCATCGGTGTCAAGTTTGACAAAGGTTGTGTGATCGCTGCTGATACTCTAGGGTCCTATGGCTCCTTGGCGCGTTTCCGGGACTGTCCTCGTGTTATGAAGGTAAACGATCTCATCCTCCTGGGCTCCGGTGGAGATTACGCAGACTTTCAATACCTGAAAGATATTATTGAGCAAAAAATGTAAGTAAACATGGACAATTTTATTCCTAGTTTCTAATAATCGCTTTAAGTTTTGAAACACCCTGTTAATGATCCAATATAGCCACTATGCAGTAATTATTTCTAAGGGTGTGCTTTCGATTATTTCTATTGTGAAGTGGTAGCAATTGTCAGGTCACAATGTACTGCTTTGTATGCATATATATGAACAGGCATATGTGCAGTGCTGTCAAGCTTGTGATCTTGACAGCTGATAGTATTGCACATTTCTCAACATATGACACCTTTTCATATACATATATTATTATTAACAAATAATAAGCAAGCAGTTGATGTGCTTATTTCTCAGCTGGTGTATTTGACTATCACATATTGTTTAGCACTACAATTACCATACATTAATATCTGATTGAGATGAGAGCTATCTATCCCGTCTAATTTTGAAACTGTTGTGCAGTTGATGATATGTCAACAATGTCCTATATATATATATATACACATACAAAACTATGTTTGCTGCCAAGTCATGATTTCTAGTATCCGACTCATACTTTAAGTAATAAATTAAAATCAACATCAGCAACATCACTGACTTCTAAACTTTGAAAAATAAAAACATATTAATTTGAATGTGTGGTCTAATTCTGTGGCTTCTATGATCCACACAGTATTGATGAAAAATGCATTGGCGATGGGCTGCAACTGAAGCCAAAATCCCTGCATTGCTGGCTCACTCGGGTTCTGTACAACAAGAGAAGCAAGATGGATCCTCTCTGGAACAGCTACATTGTGGCTGGTATTCAGGTATTTTTACATGCTCTATAATAGCTTGTATTCAGTTTTAAAATCAATCTTTAAATTATAAAACCAGTTTTAAACCCTATCAAATCCTACATTCCCCATGGTTTAGTGATAGCGTACAAAACTGACACTATATCAAGGTAGCTTTAAGACTTCGTTCTGGTCACTAACCATCGGCAAGTTTTGCATACCTTAAGAGGAAAAGAGACTTGCCTGACTGCAGTACCTGTGAAAGACGGGAGGATTTGCATCACTTGCTGATGGAGTGTGACCAGAATAAAAGTGTAAGAGATTCGCTGATAATCCAACGTAGAGTCAGCTTATGTGATATAGGTGCCTTTCATGGCGTCCTATGTGTTCTGACAGGGAATGCCATGAAATTGTTGGTGGACATGGTAGCACTGACTCATCAGCGACTCTCTCAGAACTGCGATGTATTTCATCATATTGGGCACAATGGGGTTGATATGCCAAAATGGCAAAAGCTTTTATAAATAATAAATAAAAAACCCTATCAAATCATTATTATGTTTCCAAATATAATATTATCTGTAATTTAGAATTCCTTTTATGACAGTTAGGCTGTAGTGGTATATAAAATTAATAATAACAAAAATATATTATCACCCTGTATCCCTTTCGGGTTTACAAGAGACATATTAGTGTTTGTATCCACTTTATGCTTTTATGTTGTACTTAACGTTATTGAGATCGCTGCTTTCCTCACAGTTCAGGGTTTCCCCGTGATTTTTTTCCTTCACCAGTGAGCATGTGGTGCTCTGTAGTTAATTTGGAAAAACCAATAGATATGTGTTGGGATACAAACTTATGACAATTTGCATTGCCATGCATAGATACTTTATCTACTAGGATATCTCAGCATTATATAAAATTAAACAAATTTTAAGAGTTGTGAAACTGACCTTTATGGCAGTATGTCGAAAAAGAAGCAGGCAGTGGCAGCACCATTTTTGCTAGTCACAGCAAAACAGCACCAAATTCATAAATTTTTTTTAAATAAATTGAAATCAATATAAAAGATGATGCCTTTAAAAAATTGTTTTCATTGTTAGCTAAAGTAAAGTTAAAACGGTATTATATTTATTATTTCAGGATGGAGAACCTTTCTTAGGCGCGGTGGATAAATTGGGCACAGCATATGAGGATGGGGTTATAGCGAATGGTCTAGGCGCTTATATGGCAACTCCTTTACTCCGAAACGCTGTAGAAAAAGGACCTCTGGATCAAGAAACAGCTGTGTAAGTCCTATTGCCCTACTATGGTCTCATTTTATAGTAGTGTTTCATACAGGGATGTTACGATTAACAGAATCAGCTTGGGTAGGATCTAGCGTCTGTAGACTTCAGGCATAAAAGGTTTGAGGTGGTTGGGGATAGCCTGAACTGGTTCATGACCACAGGACACAAGTGTAAAGACCGTCATAGTGGCTTGCTATGGCCTGTCGCATTTCGGGCTTAACTTTTGTATGTCTAGTAACTTATATACCTAGACACCTTCAGTTATTGTGCAAGTGGGCCGACATAATGACGGCGAAAGCAATGGAATTTCTTCTTTGGATAGTCGCTATTGTTGATGGACTACATTCTATTTTTCATCAGGTCACCTAAAAAGATCACCTAAATCTTTCAAACATGGTTTTAACTAAAGCTAAAGGTTTCTTTCAAGCGTCAAACAAAAACTGATTCATCTGATTGTGACTTGAATTAGTTTTAATTAATACCCGAATACAGCTTGATATCTGGTCAAAACTGAAGCAGATTAATCAGCTATTGCCACATACCTTGGGCTGAAGGAGAAATTATCAATAAAACAAATTTTCTTTATAGCAAAGGAAACTGGATCTAGTCACTTTTCAAGTTCGGTACATCAGTTTAAGAGAAATACAAATACACGCATTAAACATTTCAAGTCTGTCGGGACATGTAAAACTCAAATACATACTACTAAAGTGACTTCATAAATCCGGATTTTTAGCTTTTTTTCGAGTTTCTGTCCTAGCATGAGTACAGATACAAATTGTGCTATATTGTAGGTATCAAGAAATATGTTTTTATGTAACCACCCGCCATCAACGGGGTGCATATGTTTCACCAATAAATAATCAGTCTGCGATAGTCCGTCTTTCATTTAATACTTTACACAAATTATAAAGTTGGCAACGTGGCAGTCCATTATAATTTGTAAATGTACTAGTAAGAAACACGTGGTCTCTCATTTTGCTTGTGTCTTTACGTGTACAAAGCAAAAAAAAAAAATTTGAAAGGGTTAAACTTAAAACCGCCCATCTTTTCCATCAAGGCTCTTTTTGAGTCGGGGATAAAAAAAATGTTGTTTGTTTTAGCGCATTAGTGCGGAAATGTATGGAAGTATTGTACTACCGTGACGCGCGGGCATTCCAACGGTACCAGCTGGGAGTGGTGACCGCTGAGGGAATCACCGTCAGTGACACGGAAGAGCTCAAGCCAGACTGGTCGGTCGCTCACATGATCCAAATGAAGTAATTCTGTTCTTAATGTTATTAATAAAAACTTTCTAAGATAATATAGTGTTGTAGTTTTATTTAATGCGTAACTGATATGTAAAGAAAACTAACGTTCTACTGGTTACGTTGGGCACGAGCTATGAAGTACATACGCAAAGCGGATACAGTAGACTTGTGCATAATAAAACGTTTAAAATATAAGTGAGGTGTAAGTCTTGAGTAAAATATTTATATTATAAACTTTTAAAACTTAACAAAACAGTATTAATATCTTGTCAATGAGAAATGAACTTTAAGTTTAAAGGGTTAAAAACTAGTTTTAAAAGGAAGATTTACTACTTGGATAAATCTTTGTGATTTGTCTGTTTGCTTCATTGGATTTTGTTATAATCTTAAATATTTTCTATCACCATCAATAAATTACAGATTTATTTAGCAAATGTAAGATTTATTGAATTGATAGCTGTTTTCTACAGGTGTACATCCTTTTCCCCAATTAATGCAAATCACTATATATAGAAAACAAATAACCGTTTTTCTGCTCATTCCGAAATGGATATATCGTGACAATATTGTTACGACGGAACTTTAGTGTAATTTAAACTCTAAATTTCTGGACTTATAGGGGTGACATTTAAAACGCGGAGATCGTCTCGAGGTGCTCTTTCGAATATACTAACTGTCAAACAAATCATCAATGGTAATGGAACAAAGGTCCGTAACGCTCGTAAAATAAAATATGTAATTTTTTAATAATATTATTTATTATAAATTATCAAATTCATTTCAACACTGAGTAATTATGGCTAATTTATAAATAATATTAATAAATGCATTTAATAATATTAAACTGGACAATTAATATTTACAATAATTTCGCTAAAATAAATTATGGACGGAATTTGTTCCGAGAGTTCTTATATTATTAAGTCACTAAACAATATACTTAAATATTGAAATTGGGCCTATATTAAATACAATAATTTGTGTATTTTATTCTAAAGATTTGAGCAATTGATATGCCATTTTAATTTAGATAACGCACATTTGCAAAGAAATTACTAGGATAAATTTCTCTTTAGATTTTTATGAATTTTAGATACATTATTAACAGTTTCGTTTGAATTGCGGTATGTTTCTAAATAAATCGTAGGTATTTATTACTGTAGTAAAATCTTATATCCCAGTTTCGCTAAAATATGTGTACTCTTTCAAATAAATGTTATGAAATGATTACAATGTCAAACGATGTAATAACAATTTGAGTAAAAATGTTAGATATTATTTGTATATCTTTACAGAAATATAAAACTTAATAGCAAAAATAAATTCGTATAAAATTACAATATACAATAAACCTAAAAATTGAAGCTAAATTCCTTCAGCAAAAGCCAGTAGCTTTCACTTTACATCGATATTGTTCTATTTTCATAATAAATGATATGAGCGCACCATTTTTTTTTTGCTACAGGGACGTATTCTGTGGTCAAGTCGGGGTATTACGCTAAAAATTAAATTTAATATTATTCTGTACCTACCACAAATGTTACAAAGATATAAGATTGTTTTATAGAAACTGATAACAATAAATGCGTGAATTGTTTCCGTAACTTCATATAAAAGTAGTTATTACTTGAAATAGTAATAAAATTCAAATAATATTGGAAAAATAATAATAAAATGAAACAGCGTTATTGAACGCATTTAAAAGGATGTCTATCCAAGGTCTATCCATATCGGTTATTCGAATACTAATAAATATAATTCAATTCAAATACATTTTACAAGTTTATGACATTTTACTTATCTATTATTATATTATTACAAGTAAGAATGAAAATTGTTTTTTTTTTGTATTCATTAGAGAGAAGACAAAAATTCACATCATTCCAAAGATAGTGCTTTGTATCAACACAATAAATAGATTTTATTTTACTATAGGTCACATTAGGACCTCATAATGGTACTAGCAATTTATTATCTTATAATAAATAATTATTCTTAAAAAGATTTCTTATCGCCCTTGAATTTTTAAAGACCTACTTAAGACATCTTTGTTCGTGTTTTAAGTACTACATAGGTATACCATAAGCGGTATAAATTTCTTTGCGTTCTTAATCGAACTTTATCTAAGACCTTTGTACACGGCTAGACGGATAGGGTATATAACGCCAAAGCTGGTTGAATAATACTTTATATACTTTCAAAAAGTTCTAGAAGAAAAGATGTTTGTTTTGATGCGTCTTATCTTACTTATTTCGCGTTATATACTTTAACCGTGTAACTATGTATTCAATACATTGCAGTTACATCACAATAATTCTAATTTTGGGACTGCGCATATTTTTATTCATCGATCTACTACTAGAAAAGCAGTATCTGATTGATCCAATCTCTAAACTCGGATATGCGTGTGTACACTCCAGGTTGGTTAGGCTCTGCGCAGCCGATGCCCCACGATATAATGCCTCCGAGTACGAATCTGTCGTCCCGTTCTCTACGCAAAACCATGGGTCCGCCGCTGTCGCCTGAAAATTAAATGTTTTATTTTTTACGTACACCTATGATATATCTGTAATAGACACCACTAGCCGCTGATTTGGATAACACATTTATGTGGTGGATATTTCTTATATTCGCAAAAGATATGCTTAATGGGAACAGAGTAAGGCGTGGAGTATGCATCCCTTTTCAATATTTAAATATTTTATGACTTGAGAGTAAAAACAAGAGTATTTGGGCTTTTTTTTTTGCAAACACAGTACATTATAGGACTAATTCGTACTTTCTATTAGATGTAACTACAGCATACACCTACTTACAACTAGGGCTGCCACTTTTTGGTTTTACAATTAATGTAGAGTCGTTATTAAAGGTAAGAAAAACATGTACAGAGGCTCAAGAGAAAGTATATTTTTATATTTCTTTATGTCTATTTTTTTTTAAATAGCTTTTCGCAAGATTTATCCAATTCTAACCGTTACTACACGATGATACAGCATTTTACAGTCTATATTAAAAGTTGTTAGATGTAGGTATTGATAGATATCGTATTTGTAAGATGACACTTGTGCTCGGCGCGCGGTGCGCGGGCAGTTATAAAATAAACGTGCTTGTGACAGTATCTACTCTTTTATTTACGCAAATAACAGTGGCGACGGGACGACCACGCGTATAATATAGTGATGGCTAATATACCAATTGGATCTATAAGTGTTTTTAACCATGAAGAGCAAGAATGGACCTTATACAGAGACCGATTGGAACAATGGTTTTTAGCAAACGATATAACGGACGACACGGACAAATCCGGTACAAAACGGAGGGCACTTTTATTAAGTAGCTTAGCTGAAGCTACCTACAGACTCACGCGGGACTTGGCACTCCCAGAAAATGTTGGCGCTTTGGCTTACCAGGTGGTGGTGAAGTTGCTGGATGGTCATTTTCATAAAAATATATGCAGTTTCGCGGAAAGAAATAGATTCCACAGTGCGGTACAGAATGCTACAGAGCCTTTTACTGCCTGGGCGGCGCGAGTGAGGGGTTTAGCGATATACTGTGGATTTCCGACCACTATCCTCAACGAGATGCTAAGAGATCGTTTTGTGTTGGGAATGACAGCAGGGCCAGAGAGAGATAGTCTATTTTGTGCAAGTCTCGATGATTTATCATTAGAAAAGGCGTTGCATTTGGCGGAAAATATTCGTTCTGCTCGGGAAGGAGCTCGTCAATGTAACCCAGAGGTCATCGGCTTCCCTGCCTCAACAGGCTTGCACGAAGTTCACAAGGTGTCAACGGTCACCAGCACTGCTAGTTCCGGACAACGACGTCAGTATTATGGATCACAGGGTTCCAGCAGCAAACTACGGATTTCGGATGCATCGTACGGCGGTGGCGTTTGTAGTCAAGGCAGTCATAGTAGTAATCGTTGTAGGTTTAAATACTATACTTGCAAAAAATGTGAACATAGGGGACACTTGCAACTAGGGCGTAAAGCGAGCGAGCATTCTCGTAGAGTGCACTTGTTGGAGTGTTCTGCAGACACGAATGATGCAGGTGGTGATGGTAAGTCGTTAGTGTTTAATATCCGTAGTGTGCATGGAGAACCTTTGCAGGAAACGATACAAGTGAGTAACGTACAGTTAAATTTTGAAATTGATTCAGGGTCAGCGGTTACCGTTATATCTGATCAGGACTATACAAAATATTTCCATAGGCATCCCCTTCAAAGGTGTACAAAAGGCCTACTTAGTTATACAGGAGAAAATATAAAAACAATAGGAAAGATTACGTTACCATTTAAATATAAAGGGGAAATAAAAAATATAGATGTGTATGTAGTACAAAAAGGAGGTTGCCCCTTATTAGGTCGCGATTTTATGTCGAAATTTAATTTAGAAATAGGACAAGTCAAGTATTGCGATATAAAATTTGATATAAATAAAATTACAAATCGCTATCCAAATTTATTTTCAGACAAATTAGGGTGTTGCAAGGAAATCGAAATTAAATTACAATTAAAACCGGAATCAAGGCCAAAATTTATTAAAGCACGTCCAGTACCATATTATCTTCGCAGTAAAATAGAAAAAGAATTAAATCGTTTACAAAAATTAGGTATCATCGAACCTATTAACTTTTCCGATTACGCTAGCCCGGTAGTTCCTGTTTTAAAACCTGACGGATGTATAAGACTGTGTGCGGATTATTCATCAACATTGAATAAACAACTATTAATAGAAAAATATCCCCTTCCTCGCGTAGATGAATTATTTAGTAAACTGTATAAAGGAAAATATTTCACAAAATTAGATTTGTCTAGTGCTTACAATCAGTTAAAGTTACATCCGGACTCACAAAATTATACATGTATTAATACACATAAAGGGTTATATAAATACACAAGATTAGTTTTTGGTTTATCTAGTGCACCCGCTATTTTCCAACGAACCTTAGAAAAAATCTTATCCGGTATAGACGGAGTGTTACAATTTTTGGATGACGTATTAGTAGTAACAGACACAAAAGAACTCCATGTCGCTAGGCTTAACGAAGTCTTTACTAGGTTGGAAAATGCAGGGCTAGTACTGAGGAAGGACAAATGTAATTTTTTTGTAGATTCGGTAACTTATCTAGGGTTTATTATCGACAAAAACGGGGTGCACAAATCGCCAGACAAAGTTCGAGCAATACAGGACGCTAAAAGACCAGAAAACATATCCGAATTAAAATCATTTTTAGGTCTTGTCAACTATTATAGGATGTTTGTAAAGAACGCAACCGACGTTCTAAGTCCTTTTTACCGGTTGTTACAGAAAAACAGTAAATGGCTGTGGGAGAAGTCACACGAAGATGCATTTAAATTAATTAAAGAAAATCTATCGTGTGACAATACATTAGCGCATTTTAATCCGGATGCAAAAATAATATTAACCGTAGACGCATCACCATACGGCCTAGGCGCAATTCTTTCGCAAATAGATAGCTCTGGTATTGAAAAACCAATTTGTTATGCCTCCCGTTCTTTAAATTCAGCAGAAAAACGGTACAGTCAAATCCAAAAGGAGGCCACAGCAATTATTTTTGGTGTCAAAAAGTTTCATTATTACCTATACGGTAGAAATGAACCTTTCATTTTAAGAACGGACCATAAGCCGCTAATATCTATTTTTAATCCGCATAAAGGTGTACCACAGGTTTCGGCAAATCGGTTACAACGATATGCACTTTTCCTTTCTGCTTACAATTACACTATAGAGTATGTTAACACTGCATACAACTCTGCTGACTACCTTAGTCGCTCGGTAAGCGTGAATGTATCAGCCGCGCCGAGAGAAGGGTATAATAGTAAACCACGTGAACATAGCTGCGATCGCGCCGAGACCAATGTACCGGCCGCCAACAGCGAGTGCGCGCGCACCGATCAAGCAGCGTATGTTCACTTCGTATGGGCCCCGGATTCAAAACCGATTACACGAGCGCAACTACAAAACGAAACAAATAGGGACAGAATATTGTCACTAGTAAGCAACTACGTATTAAAAGGGTGGCCACCAAAATTATCTGATTTAAATATAAAAAAATACTATGATTGTCGGGTTGAGCTAGCAGTGGAAGATAAATGTCTATTACGTGGGACAAAATTAGTAATACCGGAAATATTAAGAAACAATATAATTAAGGAATTACACAGGGGTCACTTAGGCATTGTTAAAATGAAATCAGAAGCACGCACGCGATTTTGGTGGCCAGGTATGACTGCTGACTTAGAAGAAGCAGTAGCCACGTGTGATGTCTGCACACAGCTGAGGCCTAGCCCGCCTCGTGCTGTACTCACACCGTGGCCGTTTCCCTCGGAACCGTGGTCCAGGGTTCACTTAGATATATTAGGTCCAATTAATGCGAAAACTTACCTGGTCATTGTAGACGCTTATTCTAAATGGGTAGAAGTATTCGATGTTAGTCGAGGCTACGGGTCGAGAATAATTTTAGAAAAAATATGCGAATTAATGGCTAGATTTGGGTTATTTAATACGATTTGTACTGATAACGCCACATGTTTTGTATCATCGGAATTCACAACATTTTGCTCAGAAAATGGTATTAATCACTTGACTTCTCCTATTTATCATCCAGCTAGTAATGGGCAAGCAGAGAGTTACGTGAAAATAATTAAAAGGGCGCTGAAAGCAATAATAATTTCGGGGAATAATGACAAAGATTTAAATGTAAAATTAAACGAATTTTTATTTAACTATCGGAATTCAGAGCACTCAACAACAAATCGTTCTCCTGCTGAGGTTCTATTTGGACGGAAACTACGTTGTAGGCTAGATTTGATGCGCCCATCATCACTCTCATCATGCGTGCAGACACTGCCAGCACTAGTGAAGGACAAACAGTCCTTACAGGTTCAATACTACAGGGGTAGAAGGAAAGTCAATTTTCCAATTGGACAAGTAGTGTTAGTTAAAGTTTACCAAAATCAATATAAAAAATGGGAAAAGGGAGAGATAATAAGGAACCTGGGTAGAAGCATGTACTTAGTAAAATTAATTAGCGATAAAACATTAATTAAGAGACATAAAAATCAAATTTATGAAATTAAGGAGCGAGGACCAGGAGATAATGAACCTTTTAATGGCAATAATGAAAAGATTCTAGGAGATGATCATAAGCCTAACGATCAACCAGCTGATAACTCTGCTTTCTTGCCTCAGTGGATATTCTTGGATAACTCGACTTCAGTAGAGGAATGTGCAGACATAAATCCTCAAGCAGAGCAAGGGGAGGTTATTGACTGTGAGGATACGCTGCCAGTTTCAGTACCGAGTAGTGCAGAGGGCAACGCGGCAACCGCACCAATCGAATCATCCGAATCAACATCTGATACCTCTCCTAGATTAAGACCAAAAAAACGTATAGATTATAAACAGTTTTATTGATAGTTAATTATAAATATATATAATTTTGGTTGGGATTTATTGGTGGAGGGATGTTAGATGTAGGTATTGATAGATATCGTATTTGTAAGATGACACTTGTGCTCGGCGCGCGGTGCGCGGGCAGTTATAAAATAAACGTGCTTGTGACAGTATCTACTCTTTTATTTACGCAAATAACAAAAGTAAATAGTAATGATTTTTTTATAAGGCTCATAGAAACCAACTTTTTTGAATCCCATAGAAACGAAATCATGCGAAATAAACTATTTTCGTTACTTTATTGTTCTCTTAAAATTTGAAATATAAATACCCGAAATAACATACATTGCTTTATTATAAAGCACTGGACTAATAAAAATTTTAATACGTATTTAAACTGCAGTATCTTTGATTTGTGATCGCTTAATGTTTCATTAAAAAAATCAGGTGATTGATAAGTATTTCGCTGCTTTAAAGTTTAGATACTACTGCGCTAATATACTCAAGAAGGACTTGCAAAAATGCTTTTAAGAATTAGTTCATTATTTGTACCTGTATTACATTAAACTAGCTCAGTAAAGTTAGCGCTATGCATCTGATGTCAAGCAGAACTAGTACAAAAACTCACTACAACTATAGAGACAGGGAAGACTGTTGGTCAGTTACCGTGATCATACAAGTTTGATCAATAGGTAGTTTAGAATACTCGTAATTAGATCAGCCGGTGGCTGCCGGCAGAATAGAACAGCACCCCCCCTCTTCTTGCTGAGGTGTCGTAAAAGGCGACTAAGGTATCCCTTTGACACCGCGATTCAACCATGTGTTCAGAGAAGAAAAACTCGACCAAACCTGCATCCTGCTTCCTCCCTATAGTACTGGTTCTCCATTCCATCCATGTTGAAACAGTCGCCGTGGCCGAATCCGGCTAGGACATCATCATCATTAGATTATAATAAGGTTACCTTCACAGCTGTCTGCTCCGCCTTTCGCTCGACCCGCGCATATGAATATATACGGGATATGTTCGTTGTAGTCCGCTGCTTTGTACATCGCCTCGCATTCAGAATTGTTTATCACTGGTACCTCCACTTCTTGTAGCACGCTTGGCAGCGGACCCTCTGTTAAAAAAAAAAACAAAACCAAACGTTAATAGGCAACCTTGGTAAAATTTTTGTACGGCCTTTATTTGGGCCTTTTTTTGTAAAGCAGCATTTTAAAGTCAGCTGACATCCAAACTAGGACTACCTATATCTTGGATGTCAGCATATTTCACACAATTTGTTACATACAGTTTATAACCTCTGCGTATCTCCAATTTTAACTCAAAACAATACAACAATAATATTACATACTAAACAATAGACTACACAACCAAAGTAAATAATTATTTCAAAAGAATGTTAATGTTAAAGCCCAAACTTTATCATTATATTTTAGATTCGGCAACCAGTCTCTCAGCTTCATTTTACATTCGTATTTAGATAAGTTCAAGATATTTAATTCATGATTAACCTTATTGTAAATCCTTGAACCAAGAAACCAAAATTGTTTCTCAGCAAAATGGGACTTGTGAATCGGCATATGGCAAACATATCTCAGTCTGCGAGGTTTTATTTAACCCAACGCCATGAGCAATCGGGACGGTTTGATAAGGACTTTTTTGAAAGAAGATATCGAGGTCTACCCAAGTCCCTACCATCGAATAATCTCCCCCAGCCCGTGACGAAGGCGGTCTTCCCGACGTAATCAGCGTCGTCGTCAGGTATGCAGATCGGCAAGATGTTCGGCTGGAACTTCACAGGCTCGTAGAATCTGAAAATACCACATTTTTTCTTATTTAATATTGTAACAATCTTGTACGGGTGTTTTAGGGAATGTTGTAGGTAAGTTATATACTTGTAAAATTACACCTGGGGAAATAAAATCAGTTTTAAAACCTCTAAGATGCTTGAAATGATTTTTCAGTATAAAGATTTATAGGTAATTTAGTTATTAAAACATTTTGCGCGAGTCTAGTATACAGCTTGTTACAGAAGTATACAGTAATACTTAAGGGTGTGCATGTGTATAATTTTTTTTATTATTTACAAGCGGACACAAGTGGGTTAATATAGCCGGTATGTTGTTCAGTGGTTTCCTTCTGTGAGGACGTCATGTCCCAGAAGGAGGCCGCTGAGCAAGAGGAACAGAAGGCCGCTCGAAGAAGACACCGGGGTGCCGGCAACCGCCCCGGCACATCAGTCCCAGCCGATCGGTCGATCCACGACCGGTTGGCTGATGCCTTTGGGGTCGTGGCCGCTCAGGGTGGGGGCCCTGAGCGGCTGGTTAGCGACCCTCGAGAAGTAGGCAGATCATTGTGACGTGCTCTGCCTAAATACAATGAGCAGTGTCGGGGAAGATATCCTCCTCCGAGTTTGTGCCCAGCGGGCGCGGCGCGATAGGGCTGCGGCGAATTGATTACAGGAACCGCAGTCCCCGCCAATGCACAGAAGTAGTCACCTTGGGGTTTTATTCGGTACAAGTCCGACACACCTCGGTCTCGCGCAACCCTCCCGTGCGGCCGAGAAGGTCCTATGAGAATTTACCCCAAAAAAAAGCCAGTATGTTGTTCTAAACGATGTCGCAATAAACGGTTTTTTGTTGTATACGTTTTAAATGAATATTATTATGTGCATACCTACTCTTGCAAACATAATACTACTTGAGTATGCAAGTATAAATAAATGAGCATAATATTACATTAAGTTAATTATTTTCGAGAAATCATGTCACAATATAACTTTAAGACGACGCCAGTGTAAACATGACGTTGAAAATTGATGATAATTTTATTGATCTTAAGAAGAATAATAAAGCTATATATAGTAAATAAAAAAAAAATAGACTCAAGTCTTTGAACTCACGTTGCGCCGTATAAATATAATTATTAATGGAAAAAGGTCTATGGGGTCGTGACATTCTATCTTACTTAGGAGTTTTTGTAAAGTCCGATTGAAGAGGCTGCGGTTTCGGCTTTAGGCACTTTTGACAAAATTTGAGGTCAGTTTAAAGTTAGTTTTAAGTAATATGTTGTTATCTTTTTGAAGTAAAAAAAAAAACTAAAAGCGAGTGGAATTAACGCACCCGAATGTTCCATACAAACGTGTGTATGTATATAACCGGTTGAAAAAAATGTTTTTGCGACATAATCACTTTACAGTTTTCTGATTTCATGATTATTGGTCAACAAAAATACCGTATAGGTTGTAATTCTTTTGACAAAAAAAAAACGAAAAGCATGCGATATAAACCAACGTCCTGTACCTTCTTTACCTGTAAAGATTTTCTCAGAGCTTCAAGGGAATGCCTAAAGCGTAATTAATATACTTTTAGACACCATTTACCTCCACACTTTGCTGAGAAAAAAAAATCTAGATATACAGGCGGACAACGAATTAGCACTACAATGTTTCACTTTTTAGAGTTCCGTAACTCAAAAGGCAAACAGGAACCCTTGTTGCATCACTTCGATATCTCCGTCTGTCTGTCTCTCTAGACCCTTTTTTCTCATAAACGCGTGAAGCTATTAAGTTTAAATTAAAGTCAAATACGTAAGTCTGCATTCCATTGTAGCTGTGAAAAATCTACTAAATCATATTTCTAAGTTACGCTATCAAAAGATGCGCTCGTTTATGTCGTAAAATTTAGCGTTTCACCATTTTGGCATGAGAATCAAATTTTATAGCGCATTTCCAGTTGTCATAGAATCATAAAACATGACAGAAATCAAAGTCTTATATCACAAATACAGAATAAAATCCAAAAACTGTAAATTTTGTAGTAACAACGTGGGAAAAATGCGATTGTGAAATATAGACAAATTTGCAAAGAAAACACTGTGCGCGAGTTGAACTTGCATTTATACGGTTTCTCTTTAGAGGTACGGAGCGCTAAAAAGGCATATTTAAATAAAGTGATTTTGAGGTTTAGAGATGGCCTTAGGCCGATAAAACTAAAAGTAGTTCCTTGGCCGACTATTACAAACGCGTTTAAAATAATCGTAAAATATTCGTTTTTTGATTTCTCTGACCTTAACAAGGCGAGGTCGTACTCAAACGTGGCTGGATCGAAGTGTGGATGGCTGGCGATGATCTGGACTCTCCTTTCCACGAAGCCATAGGGTTCGTCTTCATTTGCCAGGTCATGTTCTCCTAACCGCAGGAGCAGTTCTGATGGTGGAACGCTGTAATAAAGATTGTTTTTATAGTATCATGATACAGTAAGCATTGAGGTAGTGGGCTAGCTACATCATTCATTCATTTAAAACCGTTACTAAACGAAATTAATAATTTTAAGGAGCATCGATTAGAACAAAAATGTTAATAAAACAAAGAAGCGTCGTATGCATCGAAAAGTGTAGTTCCGGGAGAAATTATACTTTGCCAGTCGCGCTCGGATTTTGCACTAACTCCACGCTTCCCACGAATGGAACGCCCTTAAAAACGACTCATCTTGAATCGAACATCTAACATTTCTAATGTTTATGGTATTCATTAGTTTAAGCACTATTTCACAATAGTGCTTGAATAAAGATATTTTTCACACTTAACTGTGTTTGTATTTGCCATTCCAGTGTAATGAAAGATATACATTAGTTCAATTTGTCACAAGTCCACTCGGTCTTCCCTACAAGTGCGCTATTACGCTGTCAAATCATTTAAGGTTTATTATCAGTGTTATTACTCCAGAGGCCTTCAACGCGAACAGTAGATTGTGATTGTTATTACATCGCGGAAACCGATCGCAAAAACGATATGAGGATAAGATGTAGTTGGATTACCCACTCAACCGCCCCTTTCGGCGCGCATGCTTACACATATTTATTTTTTTATGTGGGATCTTTTCCCCACTGCATACAGACTCGTCAGAATAGATTCCGATAACCCTAGACCATTTTAAATGATAATTATGATCGGTGGAGACATGGATTTTGGCGTTTTAGTGTTTATTGCACTTTTTGACACACAGAACTGCGACGCACACGCACGTACTCTAGCATCGGCTCTCGGTAGTCGACTTCTTTAGCAGAACATCCCTTGCACGCGCGCACCCCTTACCCACTGCGTCCCGTAACGCCCTAACGACCCTTAGGGCGTTTAACACAAGCACGTAGCGGGCGGCTTCTACATGCTATATAATTAAATTCATAGTTTGGTCAAGAGGGTGCTGTTGTCATTTTTGGGATAAGTCCGCCATATACCAGTTGGCAGCATAGGACTCGATTGACCGCAGAGCTCGTAGATTTATTAGCGACGACTTTTTGACGGGCACTAAAATGTAGAGCATCGAGCATCGACATAAGGCCGCCAGCCTTGCAGTCTTTTACCGGTTGCACAGTGGAGAGTATTTACAGGGGCTACATTCTCTGATAGTCGTGTCAGGGGTTATTTTATTTAGTGGTTATTGATGAAAAATATCTAATACACCGGGTTATACCGGCTTTTGGTAATGAGGCGTCGCCACGTGTTTATTTTAATGTGTAATTTTGTAGTATATTAAAGCACACTCTATTAGTTTATCATATAACTACATTATTAGTAACGTCCTAATGACAGCACTTTTTTTATGGCTAATGTTTTATCCACGGACGTCCAAGTGGTTAAGGAAAATATAGTTGGCTGTTCAATTAGTTACTTACATAATTGACGGCTCTGATGGCGCAGTGACTGAGCGATCGGCCTGTGCCCTACAGATCGCGGTTTCGATTACACAGAACAAATACTCGTTTGGCTACAGGTATCTAGTCGTTTGTGGAAAACAGAGACCTCGTGGCATTATTAGATTAGCGATAGGCAAAAAAGATTTTTCGGATCATTGTCCTTAACGTTTTACACTTAAGAAAAATTGGTCATGTACGAATCGGATTTGTGTACAGAGAGTTCCGCACAAACATACCTATAAGAGGCTGAGTATTTGATATTTATTTTAACTCGACACTTCCACAAGTTCCTGAGAAAAAGGGTATTGAAAGGCAGGCAAATCGATTATCAAGTGGTTCTGTAAGGGTTTGTTTTTTTCTTTTCAATTCCGAAACCCTAACACTATACCGTTTTTTTTTTATACATTCTTTTTTTTTTTTTTTGGCACCCCTGTGGGTACGGACCTCGACTTGAGCGGCCGGCCAGTTGAAAAACGAACCTAACGGTGATCTACCAGCGTTTCGGAAGCGACTACCTTGAGAAGAAACGCCGAAAGAAACTCAAGGCTGCGTCGGAGTGAAACTGCCTTATTTAAACAACAATTGACGGACCTATCCTTAATCGTCGTCGTCGGCGCCGCCGGCGACGCCGGTGTCACGGAATGTGACGAGTGCTTGTGTATACCTCGTTGTTGATAGGATCGGCGGTCGCAAGGGCCGCGGTAATTGAATCGACGGGATCCAATAGGACATGACGCGGGCGGCGTAGTTTGCGCGCGATGCCGCTTTTCGGTGTGTAATCGCAGGCACTGCGGACTAAAGGATTAGGGTGATGCTGCGCCTTGTCGAAATATCGACGAGATGCATTTTGCATGAAACTGGCGAGCGTTTCCAGCTTAAGGTCGTCATGGAGATCTATGTTGCGCATGTACAGCGGGGCACCCACTGCTTTACGCAAGAATTTATTTTGGATGACCTGAAGGGAATCCAGAGAAGCGGACTGGCTCTGGGCGAATACTACGCTAGCGTAGGTCATCACCGGTCTTATTACGGTTTTGTAAAGAGTCAACTTATTTCTAAGCGACAGTTTACTACGTTTGCACAGCATAGGGTGCAAACGACCGAGAATGAAGGCGGCGCGGTCGCGCACAACCTTAACATGTGGTCCGAAGGTTAAGTGACGGTCGAGAGTGACTCCTAAGTACTTGACCTCATCGACCCAAGGGATGGGCTTGTCGTGGAGGAGGACGTTTCGCTTAGGCAAATCGCGTTTTGCCCGAGAGAAGAGTATTGCTACGCTTTTCTCGGGGTTGACGTCAATTCGCCATTTGCGAAACCAGTCTCCTAATTCTCGCACTGCTTCCTGCAGGCGTAGACGTATGATATCTCGACGGAAATTTGAGACGTAGAGTGCGGTGTCATCCGCATAAAGAGCTAGCTCTACGTCCGGGTGTTTCGGGATGTCATTGGTGTAGACTGTATAAGAGCGGGGCGAGGATTGAACCCTGCGGAACCCCCGCTCGAATCGGACGCGGACTGGAGAGATCGCCCTCGACGCGATACTGAAAGTGTCGATTCGACAGATAGTCTCGCAGGATAAGCACGAGCCTATCTGGCACTTCATAAGTATGTAGCTTGTATATCAAGCCGTTATGCCAGACTCTATCGAAGGCTTTCGCCACGTCGAGGAAAATAGCTCCTGTGTAGGCTCCTTTCCTAGAAAGAGAGAATTGCTTAAGGACGTGCTCCGTGATGCGGTGCACTTGGTTTACACACGAGTGTTTGGCGCGAAAACCAAACTGCTCGTCTATGAGAATCTTATTTGTCGTAACAAAATCTTGAAGACGGTTGAGAAGCAACCGCTCGTACAGCTTACCCATCGTCTTGATGAGACTGATGGGTCTGTAGCTGGAAGGAAGGTTGCTAGGTTTCCCTGGTTTAGGGATCCCAACGACGCATGCGTCTTTCCATACGTTCGGAAAGACGCAGTTTTTTTATTGCCGCATTGAAAATGACGACGAGAAGTATAATTAACTGTTCGGGCAGTGACCTTAGGACACGGTTTGAAATACCGTCCAGGCCGGGAGCTTTTTTGATCGGGAGATATTTAATTATATCTGTGACTTCCTCAGCTGTAACGGGCGCCAGGTCGGCGGACGGAGGGAGTGCAGCTATACGTGTGACTTCAGCGTCTACACTAGCTATGAAATCGGGGTTCTCTACGTGAGTGCTGGGAGAACATTGACTTTCTAAGCTATTTGCCAGACATTCTGCCTTTTCGATGTCATCGAAAGCGACAGAGTTGTCTAGCCTTACTAGAGGTGGCATAGAGCGGTCGTTATCGGTCTTAAGAGATCTCCCCAGACCCCAGTAGGCCTGGTGAGAGGGCGAGATCTCGGACAGGTGGGCATCTCATTGATTATTACGGAGTTCGGATATGCGCTTCTTTACAGCCCTCTGTAAATAACGCAACCTCGCTCTGTGTTCTTCAGTGGGATACCGGTCATAGGCTCTAGTGGCAGCGTTTTTTGCGGTCAACAGTTCCCTTGTGTCATCAGGGAGCCTCCAGCGGTGGAGATCACCAACTGGAGCCTCACTGGTGGCGTCGGCAAGGGCACCTTGGAGATGACTGGTGAGTGCATCAATCGCATTGTTGGTTTCTTCTATAGAGGAGAAAGAATCTGAAATCGATTCTAAGAGAGGTTTCGGATCGTCCGAGGCCAAGTTTGCACTAAGTCTCTTCCAGTCGTGACCTTCTTGATGGTAAGTGCGGGCGGGTGTGAGGAGCCCAATTGCACTTAAACGGGTCTAATACATTCTTCAATCTTATGATTCTTTAAATTGTATTTTAGGTTAGGTTTAGATGTAACATTTTAAGGACAGTGTATCAAATATATTATATTTATTGTCAGACTGAATCAGATATAGTATTATTTTATAAATATTCGTGTACTGCTTCCGAAGCGAATTTGAACTATGTAGAATTTCCTGTCATGTTAATGTAACGCTTTGTAATAAGCTTATATCAGCACGAAAAGATTCGCTTCTACATTCATCATGCGAAGAGCTGACGAGTGGAATATGCTTCCAGCGAGCATACCTCCACGAACTTATAACTTCGGAGCCTTTAAAAGTAGAGTGTATAGGCATTTATTGGGCCGACGCGGTCCACTGTCGGAATCATCTTCACCTTCCATCAGATCTGATTGAGGTCAAGAGTCTGCCTGTAAATAATAACAATTAAAACTCCTAGATCCATATTTTTAACAATGCAATCGTGACATCAATTACCATTCATATGACATGATATAGTATAGTATGATGTGATAAGATATAATATAATGTAATATAATATAATATAGTATAGTATGATTTAGTATAATGTAATATGATACAGTATAAATAAACAGGCCGACTGTACATTTTTTATTGTAACTTTATGTATGTATTGTGTGAATTAGTTATTGTACCGGGCCACGGGCAACCCTGTAAAAGTAAATAAATAAATAAACAAAGGAAGTACGAAATTCAATATCTAAACTTGGTCCACGTTTTCTTGGTTCGTATTTTTACTGTTTCGGATCTCTTGCACTGCGAGACAGCCTTGTGCACGTGAGATTCATATGTTTAAACGCACACATGATGTAGAGTAACTTTTATGCTGAGATTTATAGATGCAACTTCACCTAAATCCGAACTTAATCTGAAAAACCCACAGTATGTGTTGGAATACTAACTTATAACCAATTACGTTGCCGAGGATGGATACCGGTTCCTTATCCACTAGGCCAATACAGCTACTAAATAAAATCTACTGAATTATCATCTACTATCACTTAATTTATCTATACTAATATTATAAAGCTGAAGAGTTTGTTTGTTTGTTTGTTTGAACGCGCTAATCTCAGGAACTACTGGTTCTAATTGAAAAATTCTTTTTGAGTTGAATAGACCATTTATCGAGGAAGGCTTTAGGCTATATAACATCACGATGCAATTATTAGGAGCGAAGAAATAATGGAAAATGTGAAAAAAACGGGCAACATTATTCATCCTTGAGGGCTTCCATTGCGTGCGCTGCAAAAACGGTTCAAGATACCAAAAATATATGTAAGAAAGAATTATTCCTCTTGAAATGATCTAAAAAAATGTCCGCGACAGTATATGTCTATCTTTTAAGATTAAGTCACTAGAACCGTTTTTATGGTAAACAAATTTGGTCGAAATTAATGCATTGTTTGTTAAGAGTTGTATCAACGTAATAATATTAATCTTAATCCAAATAAATGTGTTGTCGATTAAGAGTATTTAATTGTGAACAAAATTGTCTTTGACATCACTTAATTTCAATGAACATCTTAGAAGATATTACAAAACCTTCTATAGCAAAACAACGTTTGCCGGATCAGCTAGTCTGTAATAAATTTCTTACATAGTGAAAATTTCATTAAGACCTATGAGTATTACACCGTTTAGAAGACGTAAGCGAATAAAAAATGAACAAGAATAGAGATATAACAGGAAAAGTGACTACATCGCACCTGATTGTAAGTACAGTGTAGTTAAAGAACCTTTCTAGGGTGGTAGATCTTATAACATGGGAATCTTCAAACACCGACTGAATCGGTATTTGCTGGGTGAGTGCTCTCTATCGTCGGCCTTATCATCACTTTCCAGCAGGTGGGATTGAAGTCAAGCGCAAACCTGTCAGTAATAAAAAAAACTTACTGTTCAACGCAATGAGCAGCTGTTATCGCCCAGTTCTCATTCAGCAGAGCCGCTCCACATTTATGAAGATACGTCGATGTTCTGTACTGCCGAAGGGAGATCTGCCAGGGCCATTGTCCAAAGCCGGACTTGACTCCCCCAACAATACGCGCCTGCGGGGAGTGCCACAATCTCCTTCCACACACTGCGAGCACAAGGAGCGTAGAGTTTATTATCATTTTTTATTTATCTCTTGTAAACTTCTGTCAATGGCAACACTACTTCACTATTTTACCAACTGGCAACACTATAGCAATTTTTTTCTATTCCTACACTGAATTTAAATTACGAACAATTAATTTTTTTTAATGCACTTTAAGGCACATATTAAACAAATTAGTATTTAAAAACGTCTTATTTCTAGTGTTTTCTTTAAGTTTTATGAGATCATGTGTTCACAAGAAATCTACAGGATACAATGTGTTGCGGCTAAAAAATCAGTGCAATTCTGGCTAAGCCAGTTTTTATTTAGTCTTTTTTACTGCTAAGTGTATAGAACCGGTTGTTTAGAACCTTTTCGTAATAAATATTAGAGCAGATAATTTTAAATATTAAATTGAATTGTTTGAACTGTAAATACAAAACCAACGCGTATCGTAGAAAGCCTATTTTATTTATACGCACAGTCATCGGCAATAATCACAAACACTTGTATAAACTTTTATTTTAACATCCGTATTTTATAAGTAGTACGTCCTCAATACTTTTATTCTATTTTTTTTAATATGTAAGATGTTATACTAAGCACGACACAGTATTCAAACACTATTATTTGCACTGCCATAGATTTTATTTTCAATTTCAACATCACATAAAACCTTGTTGGCTTCCGTACAGATAACAAATCTCTTTTTTTTTTTAAGTGAGTTATATTTATTAATATTTTGAATTCCGAATGCGTTCGAAAACCACAGACATGTGCAAGGCGTCCTTGCTCTAGCCTTGGCCGTGGTTGCGGCGCGATCGCATCGCTCGGTTGCTGACAACTCTTTGTTTGAATTCCGAATACTTTGTCGACCCTATTTGTGTAAAAATCCGTCCTAATCCTGTAAAATCCGTGTAGCAATATTTACTTTATTTATTAAGGCGAACCGTTTTAATGATAAATAGTGAAATGAATCAATATGCAAAACAATCAACGTTCTACGGCTAGTTGACCTTCCATAAACAAGGGGATAATAAAAAATTCTAGCTAAAAAAATATATATTATAAAAAAATGAGCATGCATATAATTTTCACATTCTCGTTAATACGTTCGGTAGTATATTTTAAACAAATCACTGAGAAAAATGAGTTTTCATCAAAAATGGAATGCGTTTTTCGTCCTACCTTTCTTGTCCTTATGGAAGTACTCGAATCCATATTGTCTAAAAGAATCTTTCTTTTTATGATTTTCTTCAATGATTCTGTTTGTACATTGTCATTGTGTTTTTCTGTTTTGAGTTCAAGAATGATCAATTATGTATTTTCTTGTATAGCATTATAATTAATTTAAAAAATATAAAATTGCTTCATATGTTTAAATTTTACATTGTATGATCTACCAATAGTTATCAATAATATATAATATAATAAACATACAGATTAAATAAGAAAAGATAAAAATATCGAATTTAAAATGTCGCTAATTTAAAAATCAGAATTACTGTATTTTCTAATCCGTACAAATTCTTACGGTAAATCTATCCGTATAATATATTAAAAATCCGTATAAATAGCAACCAGATTCTGAACATCGTTTTTTTGGTCTGTGTCATGGTTTTTTTTTATATTGTTTACACACTTGATACATTTGACGCGGACTTTTGAGGTCTTTAACCTGAGCACGTTGTTTTTATAATGATTAATTGAGTCACTTTTTGTTCGAAAAATTGAAAGCATAGAACTCATAAATTCGTTTAATGGTTTGTTTCAATTAAATAATTCGATATTGTTATATGTTTAATTGGTTATTACTTATCAGGAGCATGGAATATAATATATATGTATGTATACCAATATACATATGAACCCTTTTTTTTGTTGACCCGGGGCAAAATCCTGCATAGGACCATAAGGGTCGCTGTGAGGGCAGCGACCCGGGTGTGTCAGACTCCTAATGATTAAAACCCTTAAGGTGTCTTTCCAATCACTCCACCCGGGCATGGGAATCCAGATTCTTCCAGACGCCCATATTGACCCATATTGGCCCAGATTGACCATAGTATACAAGTGTAGAGGCCGCCACAGTGACTCGCTTTCGCCTGTCGCGTTTCGGGATCAGCTTGTGTATATCCAGTAACTCATATACCAAGAGACTTTCATTCGTGGTATATGTGGGCCGACATGACGATGTAGACTATCAATGGATTTTCATCCTTTCATGGTCGCTTTTGTTTTTGGACTGCACTGTACTTACCATCAGTTGCATTGTAGTAAGTTTGCCGAGCCAGTGTAAAAGCAAATGCATTCTATGTGCCAAATAAACGCTTTTTCTTTATTTCTTTTAAGATTAGCAACATGACAGTACGTTTCTAGTGTTACAGAGACCATTCGTCATGGTGTGGGTTGAAAGCTTGCTTGCAAAACTTTGTAAAAAAATTAACTCACCATTCTTATAGTCCGACATGTTGACGAATTCTGTTGTAGTCTCGACTGAAGATGTCGGCGTTGTTTGAGGTATTTCTGAGGCTGGAATATAAACAATTATTATTAACAAGACACACATGTTGAGGCTCTGACGAGTGGTACGAAATACGTTATTGCAACATAGAATTAGAAAAAATAAAGAAAGCTCATATCGCCAAAAGTGAAGCTACATGTCAGGACCACCTACTTTATTATCTATATAGAGATAATTTTTCTGTATCGAGGTAGATCTATAAATGGGAACGCCTGTATTAATTCTATTATGTTAGTAGTTTGTACACCTGGGTTTTTCCGGATTAAGTAGGGGTTTAAGCACCATATGCTTACCGGTGGAGGAAACCCGCATGCTTTCTAATATAAATGCTGTGTACTAGGGCTGTGAGAAGGGCGATCAGCTGCGTTACGTGACATACTAAGGACGTCAAGATCTCTATTTCTAGAGGCTTTACAAACCGTAAATAAAAAATAAACAGCAATAGATTACAACGATCTTTACGGTTTTTGACAATTATACACATTTATCTAATCCTAAACTAAGCTAGCACTAGTATTATGGGTATTGAACAACGCTGTACATACTCAAATTTAATAAACAACCAAGATTTGGGACAAAGTGCTTTGCTCGTCACAAACAAATTTACTGCTACCGGGACTCAAATCCAGGAGGTATCATCGTAAGTAGAGTCTATAGAGACCGTGCTATCAGGTCGTTATTTTTTTCTGTGTCATAGTTTTATCAAGAACTGCTATAAAGTTACAAGACAGCATAGAATCAAATGAGCATAAATGAGCTTACGAAAACAAAAAAAATATGTTGCTACGCTTTTACTCGTGTATTTTATACTAGAGTACCTTTCCACACATTTCTTAATACTATGTGGCATTGTAGAGGAACTGGGACGTGGGTACTGTTGTTTTACATCAACTGTAATTATATGTGGCTGTGGTGTCTTAGTGGAGAGGAGGGGGGTAAGTAGCCATTCATGACGACGGGTTTTCGAGATCAGATAAGAATTTAGGCATTACATGCTTTCTGGAGAAGGAAAACATCGTGAGGAACCTCGCATGGCTTCTAATAGAAATGTCATGTGTACTAGTGCTGTGAGAATGGCGATCTGCTGCGCTACTGGTCACATAGGAACGATATATAAGGGTAAAGTGGATACAACCACTAAAGTATCACTGCTCACCCCGAAAGAGATATAGTGTTTTTTTTTTTACACTGGGTCGACATAGTGACTACAGAATACCTGATGGTAAGTACAGTGTAGTCCAATAACGAAAGCGACTGTCAAAGGATGAAATCCATTGATAGTCTACATCGTCATGTCGGCCCACATATACCACGACTGAAGGTCTCTAGGTATATGAGCTACTGGATATGCACAAGCTGATCCCGAAACGCGAAAAGCCGAAATTGGTCACTATGACGGACTTTACACCCATGCACTGTGGTCGCGATCCAGACGGGCACCGGCGCCCTACCACCTCGCAAAAAGTGTGACGATATATTATTATTAATAATTTAACTTTAATATATCATGCATTTTATTAATTATAAATTAAAAAAAACTACATCCGTGTTATTCATGATAAGAAAATATGTTCAACGTAATTTTTTTTTATTACTTATAGGCGAACGCTTGACCTCAATCACACCTGGTGGAAGGTGAAGATGAGTCCGATGATGAACCGCGTCCGCCTAACAAATGCCTATTCACTCTTCTTTTAAAGACTCCCAGGTCATAAGATCGCGGAAATATGGCCGCTGGTAGCATATTCCACTCCTTAGCTGTTCGCATGATGAATGTAGAAGCGAATCTTCTCGTGCGGATATAAGGAACATCCACCACATACGGATGGTATCCGACACGATGTCTTGT
This sequence comes from Automeris io, assembly GCA_036320925.1. NCBI lineage: Eukaryota > Metazoa > Arthropoda > Insecta > Lepidoptera > Saturniidae > Automeris > Automeris io. Next base: position 11,012,663 of record JAUDJH010000017.1, on the reverse strand, counting down.
GGTTTTGTGGTGGAATGGGGCTGGTGGAATTAATATTGCTACGGGAATCCGAACTCAGGACGTTCATCCTCTTATACGGGGTCGTTACTAATATATCGAGCTTTAAATAATAAAAATAAAATAATATATCGACACCCTGTATCTCTTTTGAAGTGAGCAGAGAAATATTAGTGGCTGTGGGTACTTTGTGGTTATACGTTTAGCGCAACGTGACTAGCAGCCGCCAGCAGCTGATCGCCGTTCTCATGGCACTCTCTCATGATATTTCTACTAGATGCCCTTCAGGTTTCCTTACGACAAATATATACTTACATATACAGACCTTGATAATATCTTGCGGTGGTCTGGATATTACCCGAACTGGATTGTAGCCACTGTATACAAATGCAAAGACCGCCACAGTGACTCGTATCAGCTGGTCGCATTTTGGGACCATATGTTCAGTTTTTTTTTACTGACTCGATACAGTGACTGCGTCATACCTGATGGTAAGTATGGTGCAGTCCAAAAAACGCCAACGACTATCGACAGGCAAGAAAACCCATCGATAGTCGCGGCGATGATGCCGGCCTACACAAATATCTCTTCACGCTACGCTGGAAGACTATTCCACAGTCCAACGACACGGCAAAAGAAGGATTTAGAGAACTTCTTAATCCTAGCCGGGATGTAATACTTAGGACAATCTGTCGTGGTATATGAGAGTCGACCTGACGGTGATTGCCAGTACAATCTAAACCATTGTTAGTGGTTGCTATTCATGGACTGTACTGTAATTTCCACCAGGAGCGCTGTATTCACTAGTTAACTAGTTAAGGCAGTATAAAAAAATCATGTAACATTAAATATAGTTAGGTATTTACTTGAGTTGATATCAGTAGGTGTTGAATTGGTTGATATATTCGATGTGATAGCAGTTTCAGTGACATTGACTGTTATAATCGTGCTAGCTGTCGTTTGTTCAACACTTAGAGTTGATGTAGGCATTGTCGGTGATAAGGTCACATTTACTGTAAATTCTACAGCAGTCGTTGTTGTGTTTTGAGCTTCAGTTGCAGCCTGTGTTGAAGAACTTGTTGGTATTTCAGTAGAAAGCTGCTTTTCAGTTGTTGTTGGTTGGTTTAGAGTTGTTGATTCAGTTGTCGTTGTGGATTGTGTTGTTGGTTTTGTTGTTGTTGTCGTGGATTGAGTTGTTGGCTCAGTAGTAGTTGTGAGTTGTGTAGTTGACTTTGTCGTTGTGGAAAATGTAGTCGTAGGTTGTTTAGTTGTATGTGTTGTTGATTTTTCGGTGGTTGTGGTTTTTGCTGTAGTTTCTTGGGTTTGTAGGGTTGTTGAAATTGTTGTTGATTTAACTGTAGTTGTTATGGTAGAGGTTGTTGGTGGTGATGATAATGTGGTTGAAGTCGCAGGCTTTGGAGGTGTTGTTATCAAAACCCATCCCTCGGGTGGGGTTATCGGAGACCATGTTTCTGAAACAGAGTACAAAATATTACATAACTCTAAATATCACTATATATATTAACAACTCGGATGGTGCAGTGGTTGTGCATGCTTTTTCAGTACACCGACTTGTAGAGTCGATCGCCACACGGAAGAAATACTTGTCTGACTTACAGGTAGTTGGTTCGAATCTGGGTGTTTGTGGATGTGAGGTTCGTGTTTATTAGCCATGACACAAGAGTGAATTCTATAGTATGGAGCAACGATTAAAAAAATCATTCCAATTCCTCTTTATTGGTTTGTTTACATAGATATATTGATTAAAGCTTCGATCCTGATAAGAATTAAAAAGTTTTGATATTATTATGTCTATCGTATCACCAAGTTGGGGAATGTTTTCACTGTGCCAATGCCACTATGCCAAATCCACTATGCCACTAAACCAATGAATGTTGTACCCAGCGTATTCTCTACTTTTTATATTTAAAAGAAGTGTGAATTATTTTTAAGTGGACCAACATCTGGTCTATTTGTTCACCCACGTTAGAGCTCTCGATATTTGTGGTCTTTGATGTTCAGATGAACACATTTATAGTACAGACGGTATAGCGTACTGTATGGAGATTTTGCAGATTTTGCTGGCAATCATCCATAAGCGGAACCATTATTTTACGTTAACTCGACACTTTGTCACGATTGCGACCTAGAAACCATGACATTGGCAGTCGCAAAGATACTTTCCTACGTTTTTAGGACAATGAAATCAAAACTATGTCAAAATCTTCACGTAGTGATTCTTTATATTTCGAATATTTTGTTCAACTTTATTGTTTTTGCTATGGATTAGGAATCTAAATATATTTAAGGGTATATTTATCGATTGGTTGAAAAAAAAAATTTGGGAAGTTGTATTTTTTAGACTAAATGTGGAAATTAAGCACACGGTGGTAAATAGCTACTGTCGCTTATAACCAAAAATAATCAGGATTGATTAATGATTAATGGCTTTGTAGAAGAAGAAGAGAAAAAGAGGACTATCTTTTGTTAATTTAAACTAATCTGATAAATAATTAGGATGGTAAAGAAACCAAACTCAATTTTTTTGTAAGTTTAATTTGTACTTTAAAATCGATATTTACCAAAAATAGCACCAACTCTAAACACCAACATCTAAAAATGCCATCGTAATGGATTCGAAAATGTTTACTAACCGAGTCAAAGTGAAAGAAAGTGAAGCTCAGCTCAACACTAGGATAATACAAGAGCTCGATTCAGTAATACCCGACCCTAATACGTGAGAGGATTTGCGAATAAATACTAATAAATTCCATATGTTCAGAACACAGGTAAATGAACTGCATAAAAAATGCGAGCCGCGTGATAAATATTGCAAATTCTAATATGTCGGTATCAAAGACCGAAGATCGTGTTTTTGCTCGGTGCCTCTTACTTCCTGTATTTCAGTATTACTACACAGTAATTAATAGATTATCTTCTACCGTTTTATTCTGTGAAATACGATCCTTAGTTGTTCCTCTAATATTTTACGTTGCTGTTAGATTAGTCACATATTTGGCAGTAAATTTAAAAATCGAGCGGAAGTTTACAGAATTTAAATGTAGCTTGAGAGATTAGTGGGGGTTAATATTGGGCAACATGTAAGTGGCACGCTTGAGGGAGTGTGTCGTCCAACAAGGGTGCAAGCGGCGCGCGATGTGTTCCCGCGTGGGTGGCTCTATACACCACCCCTCCCTAAACGAGTAGAGGCCTACTTACGGCCGCACGCCCAGCCGGTCATTGAGGATGAGACCCCAGTCGTGCCCTCGATGCCGGTAGGCGGAAGGTGGAAGACCCCGGGGGCTTTAGGCGGTGCAAGCCCGACACACTTGGGGGTGGCCCTCACCTCTCCCCGAGGTCCGTTAGGGATTTCCCCCGGGTTACAAAAAAAATGGGCAACATGTAAGTAAGATTAAGACCGTTTAATAGAATGAAGCATTACATGAATCATCTTTGATTTAATCTTAAAAACAAAATGTCGATTTTCCATTATTATTTTCAATTTAAGTTTATATCAGATTACCTAAATATTTAGTAGTCAAAATATGTATCAAGCACAAGCTTACAAAATTTTAATTTAGCATGGAAGATGTTATCAGTGCCGTTTATACTAAGCAATACCTAAGTGAAATAAAGAGAGAATGGTACAATAAATAATAAATGAATAATCCCAAAAGGAAAAGACCTCCCAAGGCCAGAGTCGAAGTTTTGTAAATTTTTATTCGAGGTAAAATAGACATAAAAATGTATCTAAAACATCACAGACATCACTATAACTGAAATTTGATTCTTTTTATTAACCTGACACGTCTCATTGACCAGCTATACCTGATGGAATGCATAGTGCAGTCCAAAATCGATAACGACCATCGACAGCAAAAAAAACCATCGATAGCCGCAGCGACCATGCCGGCCTACATAAATATCTCTTCACGCTTCGCTTAAGAGACCTAATATCATAGGATGATGGAAATACGCTCGCCAGAAGGCCATTCCACAGCCCAACAATTTGGCAAAGTAGGAGCTAGAGAACTTCTTTACGATTTTTGTTTTGACTTGATGGATCCTTAATATTGAGTGAACTTATTTTAGATCATTAGATTTTGTTTGAGTGTTTAAGAGGATTGAAAGTATAATAACACTGGTATTTAGATTTCTATTTACTACGAATTACGATAGCTAAATTTCACAGGCTGAGGTCAGGTCACATTCCATCAGGCAAATTTAAACATCTGATGAAGCTTGTGGAGTCACCGAACTGCAGCACGTGTAAAAAAGTAGATGACTAACAACATCTGCTGATGGAGTGTGTCCGATCTCAGTCTGCAAGAGATTCTCTGATGAGAGCCTTTAGCCTGAACAAATTTGATGTAGGCATGTTCTGCGGATTTTTAGTAAGACCTTACTCAGCCGAAGCAAAGGAGTTGTTCAGGCTGATGGCTCCCCACCAGAAATAAATGCTAGTAGTGCATGTTTAGGATACGATGGGGCTGGCATGTGCCGAGGCACAAAAGTCCCTTAAATAAATAGAAAAAAAAAAGATAACTAAATTTATGTTTGGTAAATTTGTCTTACCTTCATTAGCTTCGGTAGTTTTCTCCGGTTCTTTAGTTGCATTGACTACGTTACTTGACCAAGTCACTAAAGGAGGCAATCCTGTAGACGATGAAGTAGGAATTGTAGATGGTAAAGTTGGTTCTGTAGTCTTTTCAACTTCTGTTACCTTTTCTATTACTTCTGTTACAGTTTCTTTAGAAGGACTCATAGTGGTTGTCTCAATCGGTGATGATTCTGTAACTTTGTCTGTTACAATTTCTGTAGGCGCTAATGTTGCTTCAGTAATTATTTCACTAACTTCTGTTACTTTTTCCGTTAGAGGAGCCTGTGTTGTTGTGGTGGTTGTGGTTGATGTCGTATCTATTTCTTCATCATTCGGATTGACTGTGCTTATGTAAACAATTGAAACGGATGATGGTTTTGAATATGTAGGCTTCGAACTTGTTGATTGTGGTAGAACTGTTATATTTAGTCTAGGCGGTGAGGGTAGTGGTTTCTTCGTTGGTCTTTTAATAGGAGGCCTAAATGGTGGCCTTTTGGTTACAGTAGGCTTTGTAGGCTTTGGTTTTGAGGTAGATTGGCTGTATTGAGGCCTGGTGTAGTTATGCGGTTTATAAGAAGGCTTTGTGAATATCGGCCGGATTGGCTTTCTTGTAGGCTTAGTAGTTTTCTGTGTAGTAGTGGCTTGCGTTGTTTCTTCGGTTAATATTGTCGTTTCTATTGTTAATTTTGTTGTTCCTTCTGTTAGTTTAACAGATTCTGTTGTTGGTCTAGGTTTTTCAGTTACTACGTTACTGTCCGCAGATACTGTTTGGAATGTAGATAGTTTGATAGGTATTTCAGTTATGATTTCAGTGACTTTTGGCTCAGACTTCGTTGTAGTGTCTATATTAATAGCTGTTGATAATTTCTCTTCGTCGTTTATTATTTTATTGTCAATAGTGGTGGAATCGTCTGATTTAGTTTCCATTTGTAACGATTGGGTAATGTCAACTGACTTGACTGTTGTGGTTATAATTTTTTCTGTTGTTGTCGATGTAGTTGTTGTCTTTTTGGTGGGTGTAGGCTTATAAATACCTTGAAATTTATCTTGAGTTTGTGGATGGACAAAGTTTGCTGAATCTATAGAGTTCTCCTCAATGGTATTGCCTATAATTTGTGGGAGAATTGTTTTGTCGGGTATTTGGCAACAGGAGCCAAAGTAAAACCTATCTATACACGTCCCTAAGTGAGATCCGTTGGCTTTTAAGCAGTCTATGGCAAACATACACAGGCCCTCCTCCCCTGTCTTTCTGGATATGCATGGCAAGTGTCTTATATTCCTAGCTAGCGGCACTGGACCTGTAAAAAAGAGAAAAATAAATTAGATACTTGTTTCAGAAACATTTTCAAAAGACGCATACATTTATTAAGAAATTTATAGACCCTATTTTCATTTTTTTTTAATTCTTTCTCGGTACAGTGACTGAACTACATTTGATGGAAAGTACAATGAAATATCAGAGAAAAAGAATAACCTGATGATAATCGCCAGGATCATAAATATCTATTCACACTTCGTTTCAAGAACCCAATATAATACGACTAAAGGAAGACGCTCGCTAGATAACCATTTCACATTTCAATAACAATACAAAAGTAAGATTTAGAGCACTTCAGATACTTAGACTGAGATTTATAGCCGCTATTTTGACTTTGCCTAGCAAAGGGCTCGGTAAATACATTCTACTTTGACAAAAAACTAAATATATGTGGGATCGAGGAAAGAGATATTTTTGTTTAAAACTATTTTATTTTAATTTTTAATACGGAATCTAAAATCACACTTTATACTCTTTTTCAATACATCTTTTTTCCAACCACCTTCAAACTAATTTCACTCAACGTCATTCGTCTTTTTTACAGTAATACCAGCTTTTAATTTTAATTTACAAAAAATATCCAAATAATAGGGAGATTTAATAACGTAATCCACATATATGTATAAAAGGAACTTGAGTATAGCCTCCGTGAGAACTATACGGATACCCAGGCCCGGCGAAGGCAAAAAGTAGGCAGTGCAGACACCCCGGTGGTTTTAGTCGGTAAGAGTTCGGCACACCAGAGCAGTAATCCTCACCGCTGCCTTGATGGTCCATGGGGATATCCACCGGGTTAACAAAAGAAAAAACTTGAGTATAACCTAAATATTGGCAGAGCCAAGTCCAAGTTGCCGAAATCGGGGAACTATCATATACTTTGACATCAATTAAATAATATAATTTGTAATATTTTAGTAAAGACTAAAGACTACATGGAATTTAATAGAAATGTCATGTGTAAGTGCCCTGAGAGCGGTGATAAACTGCGCTTCTGGTCACGTTGGGCACGATATAAAAGCGCAAAGTGGATACAACCACTAATGTATCTCTGCTCACCCCGTAAGGGATATCGCGTGACGATATATTATTATTAGTAAGAACTAAGCAAAGTAAAAGTAGCTTTTGTAAATCTCAGCCTAAGTTTCTAATTTGCTGATCAAGTTGGCTTAAAATCCAGAAGTGACGTACTTCTTAAAACTGACGTCTAAAATGTATCTCTATCACCTTGTTATAACTTGCAGCAAAACAACATAATCAATAAACTTAGTTACTTTATTTAGTATACACGACAAGTAAACATAACACTTAAAAATAATTGCAGTTATGCAGAAATACTTTGATACTTGTAATCATACATGGATTATAAATGACTCAAGAAGAAAACATTTAAAATATAATATCATAATTTAAGTTTAATGTTGTTCTTTCATTTATTATTTTATAGAATGACTAGCTGATCCGGCAAACGTTGTTTTGCTATATAAGTTATTGTAATATCTTCTATGATGTTCATTGAAATTAAGTGATGTCAAAGACAATTTTGTTCATAATTAAATACTCTTAATCAACAACACATTTATTTGGATAAAGATTAATATTATTACGTTGATACAACTGTTAACAAATAATGCATTAATTTCGACCAAATTCGATTATCATAAAAACGGTTCTAGTGAGTTAATCTTAAAAGATAGACATATACTGTCGTGGACATTTTTTTAGATCATTTCAAGAGGAATAATTCGTTCATACATATATTTTTGGTATCTTGAACCGTTTTCACAGCGTACGCAATGGAAGCCTTCAAGGATGAATAATTTTCCCCGTTTTTTTCACATTTTCCATTATTTCTGCGCTCCTAATAGTTGCATCATGATGTTATATGACCTAAAGCCTTCCTCGATAAATAGTCTATTTAACACAAAAAGAATTTTTCAATTCGAACCAGTAGTTCCTGAGATTAGCGCGCTCAAACAAACAAACAAACTCTTCAGCTTTATAATATTAAGTATAGATGATATAGATTTATATGATGATATATTATGAAATATATTTGGAAAGACTTCAACGAAATACAATGTGCGATTATTATTATTATTTTTTAATGAATCCCATACATTTTTCACTTTTCTACGAGTATTATAGCTAATCGACTATTACTTTATCTTAGCCCTCAAGTAGAAACGCTGAGCCAAAATTGAAGTACCATCTTCAATGTATCATTTATGTATTAAAAATATTAGTAAAACCATTTTAATACAGAATTTAATACATATCTTATCTGTCCCGAAAGGACACACACAATAAAAATTATATTATTTACGAACATTAAAAAGTTATTGTCATAATAAATTGAATGAATTGAATTAGGAATTGTACATGCGATCTAAACTCGAATTATTTGCAAAAGTCAGTGGAAGACTAATCAAAGACTAATTACTAAAAGGTGCTTGGGGTCTACGGAGGTCACGACCTCTATGACGTTATTACTTATTAGCACGGTCCTTTTCTTTCCTTTTATCCTTTGTATACGAGTTATGATTGTTCACAGTGCTGCCATATAAATTTTACCATTCGATTAATCATTATTAATATTTTATTAGACTTTTATTTATTAAAAATTATAAAGTAAATAAAATCTAATATCGATTCCGAACAACGCCTTCACGGGTCAGATAGAGTTTTTATTTCATGCTGTATATTGATAAAATCTTGATTTGTATACAGAATAAAATAATAATTTCGATGATGTAGACAGATATAAAGATATTTAAGAGCAAATTTACGGGATAATCATGTGTATACAATAGATCAGGCGCTCAACGTCTAACGGCTAGCGGTTATGCGGTCGTCGGTAGAAAAAGTGGCATTTACTTAACGGTAGCTTACTCATTAAGCTGAGACTTTCCAACATAGATCAAATAAAAATAGCTCCGACGGAGGGTAAGGTCCGGAGTACACGTAATCGGCGAGAATACATTAAGGGGGTTAATGTTAAGCAAGAGAAAAAGAGAGAAGTGGTGTTCCATTTTCTTTGCTATTAAAACACACACACACTGAAAACTAAAAACAAAAATGACCGCTGAAGAACTAAAGTCCAACGACAGTGGCTATCGTCATGCTAGCCTATCTAAATTTTATAATCAAGCTTTGGTTTTAGATTATAAGTTTATAATTTTATTCAATAATAGCAGACCCTGGCTAACTTCGCCCAGGAATCCGAAAACTGATGTATTTCCAAGCAAATTTTCATTCCTTATTTCAACCTCTTGGACGTTAATTTTCCAAAAATGTTGAAATACGTATTTTCTTATTTCTATTATAACTAAAACGCAAAATGACAATTTTCATAGTGCTTACTTCAAAATTAACGGATTTTTAACAAATTTTACCCCCATTGGGGATTGATTTTCAAAAAACATCAAAACATGTGTTTTTTAATTTTTAACTAAAAGTCTGAATACCAGTATTTTAAAGTGCTTATGAGATATGAACATCAAGAAATCTAACATTAGTGGTTGTATACGTCATTAAAGGAATCCAATGTATTCATTTATTTCTAGATCCAATACTTAGGTCTTTACTATGAACGACAGTCAGGACAATATGATATACAATATATACATGTATACCAGTGACGTGGACAGGGTAGGCAGAATTCGCATAATTAATTTGAATATCATATTATGGCAGTAAATATTACATTGCTTTCTTAGGAAAGATAGACGGCGTGAATATAGAATAGATATGAATATAAAAAGTTCCTTTTTTTTGTTTAACTATAGGTCATTTATTCTAGACTTATTTATCATAAGGGCAAGCAATGCTTGCAGGCATCCATTCAATGAACGCTACTGGTGTATACACATTTTGTATAATACTAGCTGATTCGGCAAACGTTGTTTTGCTATATAAGGTTTTGTAATATCTTCTAAGATGTTCATTGAAATTAAGTGATGTCAAAGACGATTTTGTTCACAATTAAATACTCTTAATAAACAATACATTACAACTCTTAACAAATAATGCATCAATTTCGACCAAATTTGATTACCATAAAAACGGTTCTAGTGAGTTAATCTTAAAAGATAGACATATACTGTCGCGGACATTTTTTTAGATAATTTTAAGAGGAATAATTCTTTCCTACATATGTTTTTGGTATCTTGAACCGTTTTTGCAGCGCACGCTATGGAAGCCCTCAAGGATGATTAATTTTCCCCGTTTTTTTCACATTTTTCATTATTTCTTCGCTCCTAATAATTGCATCGTGATGTAATATAGCCTATAGCCTTCCTCGATAAATGGTCTATTCAACTCAAAAAGATATTTTTAATTCGAACCAGTAGTTCCTGAGATTAGCGCGTTCAAACAAACAAACAAACAAACAAACTCTTCAGCTTTATAATATTAGTATAGATTATATTGAAGTCTTTATTACGTCGTACTTCAAATTATCTTTTGTTGTATAGGGTTAAATATTATATCGGTTACTGTTTATTGGACTTTCGTTCCTTGAAAGTAGCCATTATTCTTTCTACACTCCTCTTGTTATCAGTCGTTTTGCCAAATTGTGATAACCCAAGTAGATACATTTGATTTCTTCAAGATACGCCTTTTGTATTTCTATTATAATTGTTATTTCTGTTTTGCATTTTCTTCTATGTCTGATCGATAAGCCAAATAAAAAATTAGCACAAAAAATACCTGTCTATTATATTCTCGTAACAAATGACTTCTGTATACAATATCTACTCCGTTATTAAGTAAATTATATATAATAAATCAAGGCTGACTATCGCATATTGCGATTAGTTATTGACGTTTGAAAATTGTAGACGATTCGCATAGCTCAAGCTTCTTAACGCTGCGATAACGCTCCTAGGGGGACAACAGGGAATGAGGGGCTGCAAAATGTGAAGTGTTCTATTAAGAAATTTTTTTATAGTTTTAACGGAGCTTGCTTCTGTTCGCCCGGTAGATGTATATTGCCCAGGGCTGTGAGGCTCAACCTCACTACTGCGTGTGCGCCGACGCCGGCAAGCGGGCCGGCCATAGGCTTGGCAGCGCGGCCTGCGCAGCCGCCAAGAGGCCCATTAAAAGGCCTCTCGGTAAACCGAGAAAAGCTCCCGCCTTTGTCGACGACATGCCGTTGTCGTCGGTGCGCGTGGAGGCAATGGAGAAGGAGGCCTCCCCTGCAGCGGCACCTCCGTCGTTACTAGGTAAATTTAAAGCCTCGAAGGGAGCGTCAGGTAACGAGCCTGAGGGGGCCGTTGCCTGACATGAGAGCTCCAGTGGTGGCGTGCGTGCTTCCACGCACCACTAGGCGGTGTTTGAGGGACGTAAGCCATTCCCTATTGTGGAGTAGCCCACAGGGCTGATCGCGCACCAGTCCCTTTGGAGGTCCTCGGTGCACCCGGGGACTGGTGCATACGTGACTGGAGGAGCACCCCAGGGCTTTTAGTCAGTAGGAGTCCGGCATACCGGAGGGCGGCCCTCACCGCCCCTTGACGATCCAGGAGGATTTCCCCTGGGTTACCAAAAAAAAGTAGTATAGCATTATATACTACCTACATACATAAAGTTACAAGCGAATCAACAGAACAGTTATTTTATGATTTATTTTTCTAATAAATGTTCCACGTTATCTTTTAAATTGATATTACTCTATTATTTATGAACTGCTTGAAATAAATGTTATATGACTTTTTCTGCTTATATATAAGATAGTATATCAATAAAAACCGCATCTAAATCGATATAGTTGTTTTTGAGATCAATGCGCCCGAACGCATAGATATGCAAACAAAAATTCTAACAACAATTATTTTAGGTTATATTGCGTTACTAAAAGGCCCAAATAATAGTTTTTCTCCCAAATCTTCATCTACCGACAGCAATCTACTATATTACATTTTTATTATGTATTAATGGTGTTATTAATTTCATAAGACTGTTTTTCTGAAATCAAATTAAATATAAGAATATGAGCTGAATACAATAAAAAGTTGAGAGATAATTACGGAGACTAAATGCGGTTCGGATGCGAGCAATTAAAAGTAATAAATAATGCAATGTGTGTGTATGAATGGCAAAATATATTTTCAAAGAAAGATAAAAAATGTTTCATATATTCTTACAATTTTTTTTATTAAGGGCTATTGACGCTGTGCATATCAGCTCCATCGTAGTTTAATATATAATAATAAAACCTTTCATACTTCGCTTTTCACACAATTTACTTAGCATTTCGGCAATTGTTTTAGTGGTCATCGCTAGAATGCTATGGAACACACAACTAATCTATTTAATATTAGGTCCTTACATATGAAATTGGCGTTTTTCGTACTGGCCACTTTAATCACAAATTTCTCCTCTTTGGTAAGGAATTCCAAATTCAAATTTGTACAGCTATAGACTCATGTATTTGTGCTTCGATGATCGTCATCCATTTGTTTTTTTCTTCTGTTTTTTTCTGTTTGCGTCACTCATTTTACAAAATGGAAAACTTAAAATATTGCATTATTTACGATTACGAGGTCCGCCGTGGCACTAGTGCTGCGGAAACAACTCGAAGGGTGAATGATGTGTATGGCAGTCGTGTTGCAAAAGAAAACACAGTTCGTTTTTGGTTCCAACGTTTTCGTTCTGGAAATTTCGACCTGCAGAACAAGCCCCGTGGACGGCCTGAGACTCAAGTTGATAATGAAGAGTTGAAGGCTATTGTGGAAGCGGATCCTTCGCAAACCACGTCCGAGTTAGCTGCAGGCTGCGATGTTAGTGATAAAACTGTTTTAATTCACTTGAAGCAAATTGGGAAGATTAAAAAGCTTGAAAGGTGGGTACCTCACGAATTGACTGAAGCAAACCGGCAAACGCGCGTCGACTGCTGCGTTACATTACTAAACCGGCACAATAATGAAGGTATTTTAAACCGAATCATTACCTGTGATGAAAAATGGGTTCTTTACGATAATCGGAAGCACTCAGCGCAATGGTTGGATCCTGGCCAGCCAGCCAAATCCTGCCCCAAGCCAAAATTAACCCCAAAAAAGTTACTTGTAAGCGTTTGGTGGACTAGTGCCAGTATTGTTCATTACAGTTTTCTCAAATCTGGCCAGACTATTACGGCTGATATCTATTGTCAGCAATTGCAAACCATGATGGAAAAGCTAGCGGCTAAACAACCTAGGCTGGTCAATCGCTCCACGCCACTGCTGCTTCACGACAACGCTAGACCACACACTGCGCAACAGACGGCTACTAAATTAGAAGAGCTTCAATTGGAAAGTCTAAGACATCCTCCGTACTCCCCGAACCTTGCTCCAACAGATTACCATTTTTTTCGAAATTTGGATAACTTCTTGCAAGGGAAAAAATTCAACTCCGATGGGGCAGTCCAAATCGCCTTCAAAGATTTTATTGATTCCCGTCCGACTGGTTTTTTTAGTAAAGGGATCAATGAACTACCTATGAGATGGCAAAAGTGCATAGAAAATAATGGTTCATACGTTGATTAATTAAATATATTATATTAAAAAATATACGACTTTTTGTTCTTCCCATACAAAACGCCAATTTCATATGTAAGGACCTAATATTAATTTATATATAATATCCTTTCTTACATTGGCGTTCTGGACACACGCAATCAGAACATGCTGAACATCGGCGATAATTCGGCACTCAGGACACATTGGAGAGGGTATCTCTTTCGTAAGGTAGTACAATTTTTATGACACAGGTTTTAAGGCTATACTTATTTTTATGTGGGTGAATAAAGAAATAAAGAAAGACGTAATAATTTATTATCCTATTTCTGAAACGTGATGTGTGCACAAAAGTTTGAGAAACTCGGACATGTATAATTGGAATGTCCTCGTTTGGCATGACAATTATAATTATAAGAATTTAATAATAGGACACCGTATTGATATATGAAGAATTATTATTTCAATGTAGTTAAAATTTATATTGGGTCTGTCTCATCAATACTGTCATAACACTTATTCAAACGATTACAGGTAGAATTAGACAGTACTATTGTTGTCAAAATAGCTCCCCGGATTAGCAAGCCGAAGTTTCCGTGGGCTGGTGTCATATGCCGTAGAACTGTAGATCATTTGACCATGCAACTTCTTGAGTGAAGACTGCAAATCGGCAAAAGTGGTGTAGAATGTGGCCAGCTTTTTTTTATTTACAGGTGGACGCTTGACCTGATGCTTGAGTCACACCTGGTGGAAGGCTGAGTCCGATGATGGATCACGTCCGGCCAACAAATGTATATTCACTCTACTATTAGGTTGAGATTTATAGACGAAGCTTTGAGTTTCTTTAGAATTTAATATAACATTACAATTTATATTACTCAATGAATGGCAAAGAATTTGGTAAGTCACCGATTTTGTCAACATGGACTTGGCTCTGCGAATACTACGGCTATACTCAAGTTCCTATTATATATTCAGCGTTTTGTCACAACGAATTTATTTCATGAAAACTTTGAATGGCTAGTAATAAAAAAAGTTATGAAAAAAAGTTTAAAGTTTGACATAGAATAGTAATAAAAGGAAAATCGGATTTTACTGGAAAAATTTAGAAAGGATTTTTGATTCGATAGGAGGTCTTGATAATACAATAACAATGAACGTAATACTAAAATTTAAAGAAAAGTCTTTAAATAAATAAGAAAAAATGTGAATAATATAATAAGTATTTCAGTATATAGTAAAAAAGTTTATAAGTATTTTTATTCAAGTTAGAAAGATATATATTTTTTTTACACTGGCACGACATAGTGTCTACAGAGTACCTGATGGTAAGTACAGTGTAGTACAAAAACGAAAGCGACTATCAAAGGATGAAAATCCATTGATAGTCTACATCGTCATGTCGGCCCGCATATACCACGACTGAAGGTCTCTAGGTATATGAGCTACTGGATATACACAAGCTGATCCCGAAACGTGACAAGCCGAAACTGGTCACTATGACGGGCTTTACATCCATGTACTATGGTCGCGATCCAGACGGGCACCGACGCCCTACCACCTCGCTGCTGCTCGTTTAGCACTACCCAGGAGTCACGTGTAGGGAAACTAGGGTAAAGCCTACGGACGCGAGCAGCTTCGACTCCCAAAGATATTCAGATATGGAGCAGTACAGCGATATCCCGCAGCCACTGAACTGTCTCGATTGCCAAAAACCAAAACACACCTAATTATCGCTGCCACTTCAAAAAACCACATATAATTATACTTAGTTTAGAGAACATTCTAGAAACTTCTTCAATGTGTTTGTTTCCAATGTTTGACAATTAAAAAACAGTATGAATATTTATGAATCATTGTTGTTTTTTGCCTTGAGTTCTACTATTTTGTTTGTGTATGATCTCTAAATTACACACAAAGTTTTATTGTAATATCTTAGCCATTTTTGATGTGAAAAATTCTTTAGAGATACTTTTAGGATGGGGCACAGGATTGAAATCACCTAACCATCACGCTCCAATACATATACTCGTATCAGAGATGGGCAAAATGTAATCTTATTAATGATGAACGATTACAAAATGTAGTCGTAATTTTAATTTTATTGCTCTGTAATCATGATTAAATCCATTTAAAACATTAAGAAATGATAAATGTGTATACAATCTGAGATTTTGTAGTGTTTAAAACATAAATGAGCAAAATTCAGTCATATTAATGGTAAAAAACAAAAATGTAATCGTTAATCATTTTTATTAATCTGATTACATTTTGCCCATCTATGACTCGTATATACAGATGAGTGTAAGTACAGAGTTTTTAAGTAGGATAATAGGAAGAAAACCTAAACTACAAGAAATACGATATAACACTGTCTTAGAATGATTTAGCTCTTTTCGATTGTAAATAAAGTTAGCACACTCTATGTACTTTCGACAAAAAGTTACAAAGTTGGTCAAAATATTTATTCTTCAGAGATGAATTTTGTTTCATGCGAAGATCATTATCTTGTATGGCATGAACAAATCTGAATTACGGAAGTTAGCCAAATTCAATGAAAGCTTTTTATATGTTTTCGTTACGAATTTTCACGGTATCGCCTGGAATAGAATATTATAAACGGCATTCACAAACGAGAATTCATTTCTTATATGTTATTCTTTGTACCGATTTGCCATAATTGTAAAGACAGCCATTTATTTTGTATAACGATAACTATGTTCAATTATATTTCAAGGATTGCTACTAAGTCGTAAAAACATTTATTATTATGCATTTTAAAATATCAACTATTAACGACAGAATTATCTGATATTTTGTTTTATTTTATTGAAAAATGTATACAACTTGTTTTACAAATGTATCTGCAATTAATTTGCATTATAAAACAGGATTTTTTTTATTACAAAAAATATAATTTTATTATCATTACGTAAGCGTGTGTCTCAAATTAGTTTGAGTTGAAATGTCAAAAAATGTTGATGGGCATTTGACTAATCGATTTGTAACTAAAATACTCGAACAATCGAGATAATATCGCAGTTCAATGAAGTAACCGGCTATTTTCTTCGTTTTACAAAGCAGATGAACCTTGAAATATTTCTTTATCATTTCTACATGATCAGGCATAAATGCTTATCAAGCGCTATACAAAATATGTCGACATTGATTTAAGGAGTCCGTTGGATTCTGCCTGTCGCGTTCTCAACAGCCCTTACCAGGTTGCAAAGTAGCGCTCTGAAAGCACTTACATACTAACGGGTCCGATGCATACGAATATGTCACGCTCGCGTTCATGCTGTAGGAAAACAAAATTTGTCTATTGTACTTTTATTTTAATGTGTTAGGGTTTACTACGGTTTGGAGTTGCTGTTGTTAATTGCGTTCCTTTGTCAACACTTTCTAAAGCGTAAGACCTTTTTAGCAAAAACGCAATAGTCAGTCTTTCAAAGTGTAATTTGCCACCAACGCACCTGCGTGCACACCTGCGGAGTTAGGCCCATGACTCCGACGTTCGCCTTTAAGCTCATACGAGAATCAGACCATTTTTGTGACTGCTTTTTTATATTTCTTTAAGCTTTATAGTCAAAAACAAAGTTTCATTTTTTTTTTAATTTTCATGGCTGCCCCTACAGATTTCGTTCTGTCAAAAGATATTAGTCTGTCGCAGTCTAATATAAATAAAATAATACTGAAAGACTTTAATAATATCTAATGTGATAATATTTTTATTGTAATACCTTATGGCACACAATAATTTTTGTTTGATTACTTGGCGCATAAATTATTATTTTCATTAATGACATGCAACCTCTAATCAACTTGAAGGCATACAAAGATAATCCTAACGCACCTTTGGTTTCATTAACGTCAAATGTTTAACAGCTGGGGACAGAATGGTTTGTATGAGGAAAGAAAATTCTTGTTTTTTCCATTTCATCATATATTTTACAATTTTTCTCTCCATAAGAATTTCCTCAGACTGCATCAAACACAACAAAAAAGAAATCAGCAAAATTGGTTGAGCCGTTCTCGAGTTTCGTGCTTAGCAACACATTTAGCGATTCATTTTTATTTATAAAGATTTACTCCACGTGTTTATTTAATTGCGCTTGAATCCGATTTTTTATAATTTAAAATACACCAATGTATGATCGGAAGCTATTAATGGTTCCTTATAAATGTCCAGAACGGTAACCACCGTTAACGCCAAATATTGCGTTGGTTTTCCCCGATATCGACATCTCGGTCGTCGAAAGATGAAAGTGGATGACTCACGTTCGAAGATTTTAACCATTGGGATAGTTATTGCGAAACATGCGTCCGATGACTAATTGATAAAGAAAAATGAATCACTGTAACGACAAAAGTAGTTATTTGTCGGTAATTTCAATATTGAATATTACGGACGAGTTTTTCTTTATAGTATATATAGTTTAGTGCCTATAGACGCTGCGATCATGCCAGCCTACATAAATATCTCTTTACGTTTCATATAAAAAAATCTAACATCGTAGGACATATGAAACACGCTTGTTGGAAGACTTTTTCACAATCCAATGACGCGACAAAGAGTCAGGGAGCTTTTTAGTTCTAGCTGTAGTAGAAGTCACCGTAAAACTGTGGCCAAGCCCAGCGCGCTTGGCTCTGTTATGGAAGACAGAGAGTGGAAGGCTAGGAAAGGTGGAGGGTAGTGATTGAAGGCTATACAACCCTTCAGAACACATAATACTCGTAAAAAACCTATCGAGAGTGTTAAGAAGGTACTGTGCAACCAGAGTTGCGAACACGGCCAAACCTGGGTCATATACAAAAGGTACAGCTGCCCGGGAGGGAAAAATCGTCGCACTTGGTTCAAGATAACGAGCCAGTGAGATGTCGCGAAGATGACGGTGCCTGTGTGGTCTCTCAGAACACTTACACACGGCATTTCTATTAGATAGCATACGGGTTTTCTCACGGTGTTTTCCTTTACCGACCCTGTGTCTATTATTTATTACTGCCTGATTTTCAGATTTATTAGTTTTTACTTTTTTTTATACCGACTCGACACAGTGACTGCACCATACCTGATGGTAAGCATGGTGCAGTCCAAAAAACGCCAACGACTATCGATAGGCAAGAAAAACCCATCGGTTGTCACGGCCATCATGCTGGCCTGCACAAATATCTCTTCACGCTAAGTTTAAAAGATCCCATATCATAGGATGGTGGGTACACGCTCGCCGGAAGACCATTCCACAGCCCAACGACACGGCAAAAGAAGGAGTTAGAGAATTTCTTAGTCCTGGCCGGGATGTGAGATACCGTATAGCTGTGACACCGCAAACCCGCGCGGTTTTATATTTTGTGATTTGAAGCCACGCAAGATACCAATACCGATTTCGAACCAATTTGTCATTCCTAATAATAAATTGCTATTTCATATCTGCGACAATGTTCTTTTACTCCTAAAGCGTACGGGTGAATGCCCTCTGCCTCTATTTGAATAATCCATTAGTAAGTACTCGACAGTAGGACACCTGTTGTTAACTATGTTATAACAAATAACTAGGACAATTGCGATGTTTGTATCGTTGTTATGAGGATTGTAAGTTGGCCTTATTTTATATTTAAATAGTTTTTTTTTTAACGTGTTTTTAAATAGAACATCCTGAAAGTTCATCGATGTGTAGCGAGTATACGCCTCAAGACTTCTTAATTTTAACTATATTATGCCGTTTCTGCGTTGTACTACTATCAAGAAATATAACAAAGCTGAAGAGAAAACTCGATAAAAAGAATCAGAATGAATTAGCATAGAAAGTAAGTAGCTTCCTTTTATACTCGCGTTTTGTATTTGTACTTTATTAACTCAAAATCAATATAACTTTATTGAGCAGTTTTAAATCGTCAGTAATGTGGATTTACTACCGGTTCTGAAAGCAGGATCTACCGAGAAGAGCTGGCAAGAAATTCCAGTAACTAGCCGCTCTTTTCAAAAGATTGTTCCCCAGAAATTAATTAAATGTCTTGTGAGAAAATATAGAAGGCATTAGCAAAGCATTCCTTATACCCCAGTGACGTGCATAAGGTATTTGGACAAGGTAGGCAGAATTCAGGTATTATTTTAATATTATATTGTTATAGTAACTATTATATTGCGCTCATGGAAGATATATACGTCGTAAAAATAGAATAGATATGGATATAAATGCTTCCTTGTTTTGTTTAACTTTAAGCAATTTATTCCGGGCATATTTATTGTAAGAGCATGCAATGCCTTAATGCATCTATGGAATAACCGCTACTGTTATACCCATACAGTCATTGAAAGAATGCGAAGCTTTTTTTTTTTTATCTATTTATTTAAGGGACTTTTACGTGTGTACGTATGTCAGCCCCATCGTACCCTAATACAGAAATACCTAACATATTACATATGGTGCCATTGATCTGAAAAAACCAGACGCCTCATCAGATAATAGTTCTGTTAAGATTTTGTTAAACATCCCGATGTCAAGTCTGGCGAAGCTTATTTGATTCTATGCGTTTGAGTTAGGAATTTAACATATCCTCAGCGACTGTGACCTCAGATGGTGTCCGTCGCCACTTTCACTTTGACGGCCACGTCGGAACGTAAGTAGGTCGAACGAACCATACCTCATGCATCGGCAGGTCGCGCCTGCACATAGAAAACAACTTTTCATTTATCTGATCGCTTCTCAGTACAAATGACTCGTTTGACGACTTCTAATTGAGGAGATTCTGTACTGCCTAATTGCATTTAATTCGATTTAGGAGAAATGATACTTTCAAATAATGTTATCGTCTATGAAGATCAGTGCTATGGACTTGATTCACATTTGTTGAGAGTCGAGGCTGCTCGCGTCCGTAGGCTTTACCCTGGTTTCCCTACACGTGACTCCTGGGTGGTGCTAAACGAGCAGCAGCGAGGTGGTAGGGCGTCGGTGCCCGACTGGATCGCGACCACAGTACATGGGTGTAAAGTCCGTCATAGTGACTAGTTTCGGCTTGTCGCGTTTCGGGGTCAGCTTGTGTATATCCAGTAGCTCATATACCTAGAGACCTTCAGTCGTGGTATATGTGGGCCGACATGACGATGTAGACTATCAATGGATTTTCATCCTTTGATAGTTGCTTTCGTTTTTGGACTACACTGTACTTACCATCAGGTACTCTGTAGTCATTATGTCGAGCCAGTGTAAAAAAAAATCTACTTGTGGAAAGTCCTCTCAGGACCTACATAGCCACACAGAGAACTGGCAGCTTGTAAAAGCCCCAAGGTGATTACTTCTGCGCTCTGACGAGGAATGTGGGCCCTATAATCAATGCTCCACACTCTCGCCTTAACGAGCACGCGCATAGAGAAAGGCGCTGTCTTCTCCAATACCTCAGCATGTTTACGGCAGGGTACGTTACTCTGCTCCATCTATATCTCGAAGATTGCTAATAGGTTAGTCAGGGTCTCCCTCGAGAGTGGCCACTGCTCCAAAGGTATCAAATAATATGTCGTGAACTGCAATGACCTACACCCAATAAAAATGAAAGCATTATCTTGTTGTACTTACTAGGTATTTAATAAATGGTCTACTCTGGGTCTTAAACATAGGGAATGACTTTTCGTGTGTAAAAAATCGTCGCACTCGGTTGAAGGTACCGAGGCTGAGGATGAGGCATGAGTTTGTTGCACTTGTAGCCTACTATTCTATCTTTCATTATTTATTTATTTTCTTCCTTATATTATATACTATACTAACAATTATAATATTTATTTTGTACGTGACTCTAAGGTCGAGAGCCACTGTATATCGGCGCGCGCGGGGGGATTGCGCAGGCGCACGCGACGCTAGAGCTTCTCCGCCCGCGCGGCCGGGAAAACTAGTATCGATACTAAGACAAGAAGAAAACTAAATAAATAATGAAAGATAGTAGTGTAGGCTACACACTATCTATGTGGTCTCTGAGGCTTAGATCACGATAAATATCCATATCACGTAAATCTATACTAATATTATAAAGAGGAAAGATTTGTTTGTTTGTTTGAAATGAATAGGCTCCGAAGCTACTGGACCGATTTCAAAAATTCTTTCACCGTTGGCAAGCTACATTATTCTCGAGTGACATAAGCTATGTTTCATTTTAAAAAAAATTAGGGATGCTTGCTAAAACTTGAATAATCTAACCCAAGGTGTAAAAAAATAAACAAAAAACTTCCTTCAATCGCGTGAGCTGCGAAAACTATTAATGATAGAACAAAATGGTGTATTACAATTTTTCAGGATATATCACTATCTATAAAAAATGTCTTACAGCAGGTTTCTATCTTTTATAGTTACGTCACAATAAGCGTCCTTTTATAATTTTTTTTAAATTAAAATATGCCGCTAGAAAAGGCTCTTTATTCGTACCTAGGTATTAATCCTTATCAAAATAAATAAATCATTATTTAAGACTACTTTAATACCTTCATCATATCACCTTTTAAATGATTCGATTCGGATATTCCATTTAAAAGATATCACGAGTTTAAATAATAGAAAAAACTCCGCTCGGCTAGCTATGCGTTGAAGAGGTACGGGAGGGGAGTCAAGGGAGTTCTTTTATTATATCATTATGCCCGTGCGAAGCCGGGATGGGCTGCTAGTTTAGGCTATATTTTTATGTTGTATATGGTAAGTCACCAATTTTGTCAATTTCAACTTGGGTTTGAGGATATTTAAGCTAGTAAGGGGTAGACTTTACACCCCCACCCCCACCCCGCATATTTAGTGGTGAGAGAGGAGTGGTTCTATACACCTCCACTCCGCAATTAGGTAGAGGTCTGAAGAGGGTCAAGGAAATTAGTGTGGTCGTGACCAGGGCAGACGAATAGGATAAACATCCCGGCGGCTTGAGGAGTCTTACAGATCAGGTGCTGCCCTCACGGTGCCACCACGGTCCGTGAAGGATTTCCCCGAGGTTACCAAAAAAGGGAATATTTAAGTTATACTCAAATTCCTATTATATATT
This sequence comes from Automeris io, assembly GCA_036320925.1. Lineage (NCBI taxonomy): Eukaryota > Metazoa > Arthropoda > Insecta > Lepidoptera > Saturniidae > Automeris > Automeris io. The sequence continues at coordinate 10,990,246 of JAUDJH010000017.1, read as the reverse complement.
CCATATGTTCACGTCTAACTTATTTTCTGTGCATAGTCTAAGCAAAATTAAAGGTAGCGTCTTAGAGTCCAAAAATGGCAGAGTAGGTACTCATATATTATGCTTTCCAAATGTAAGTGAAAACTTGTAGCATTACTAAGACATGTCGTGATGTCTACGATTTGTCTCGCTCCATTTTGAAACAATGACGCGCTCGGTTGTTGTAAAATTATTTTCACTTGCAATTTCATTGCTTTCTATTTTAAATGTTTTAATGCTATGCTGTGTTAACTTTGTTCTGGAGTGTTTTTACTTAATGCTGGATTAGCTATTTAGCAAGAAAATCAACTGTAAGGCCGGCCACCCATTGAACCGTTCTGAATCTATGAAAATACGTTCCGAAAGAGCAGTACCATGATATATTTGCATTATAGTATAAGCATTAAGATTTAAAAAATATACAAAAAATGTAAAGCAGATATATTAAAGAGGAAACTGAATTAATTGATGTGCTCCAACATGCTCTAATATTAAAATAGGCAATCTATATAACACGATTGTAGAGTAAGCTGGCTCCAGATTTCCCTCAACACCCGACAGACGGAACCTTTTCCTGGCTATTTTAGTCGGTAAAGGTCCAATACACCGGGTGCACCGTCTTTACGAAGGCTCTAATGGTGCACGAGAATTTCCATCGAGTCAAAGAAAACACAAAAAGGCCACATAGCACGATGCAAGGATAAAATATTTTTAAACCAAAATAACTTTTTTATTTTTGATCCAATTGAAATAAATTTAGCAGTAAATGTTAAGTGAAACTTTACAAAACACATTAGTGAAAGCCGAAATCAAATTAATTGACCCATTTCTGAGATAAGCGGGCACAGCCGCGTACAGTTAAGTGTATTGATTAACGATTCCAATAAGTTTTTAATAAATATCAATAGATGGCAGTGTCATGTATATTTCTTTTTTATTATCAATATATATATATTAGGTCCTTACATATGAAATTGGCGTTTTGTATGGGAGGAACAAAAAGTCGAATATTTTTTAATATAATATATTTAATTAATCAAAGTATGAACGATTATTTTCTATGCACTTTTGCCATCTCATAGGTAGTTCATTGATCCCTTTACTAAAAAAACCAGTCGGACGGGAATCAATAAAATCTTTGAAGGCGATTTGGACTGCCCCATCGGAGTTGAATTTTTTCCCTTGCAAGAAGTTATCCAAATTTCGAAAAAAATGGTAATCTGTTGGAGCAAGGTCCGGGGAGTACGGAGGATGTCTTAGACTTTCCAATTGAAGCTCTTCTAATTTAGTAGCCGTCTGTTGCGCAGTGTGTGGTCTAGCGTTGTCGTGAAGCAGCAGTGGCGTGGAGCGATTGACCAGCCTAGGTTGTTTAGCCGCTAACTTTTCCATCATGGTTTGCAATTGCTGACAATAGACATCAGCCGTAATAGTCTGGCCAGATTTGAGAAAACTGTAATGAACAATACCGGCACTAGTCCACCAAACGCTTACAAGTAACTTTTTTGGGGTTAATTTTCGCTTGGGGCAGGATTTGGCTGGCTGGCCAGGATCCAACCATTGCGCTGAGCGCTTCCGATTATCGTAAAGAACCCATTTTTCATCACAGGTAATGATTCGGTTTAAAATACCTTCATTATTGTGCCGGTTTAGTAATGTAACGCAGCAGTCGACGCGCGTTTGCCGGTTTGCTTCAGTCAATTCGTGAGGTACCCACCTTTCAACCTTTTTAATCTTCCCGATTTGCTTCAAGTGAATTAAAACCGTTTTATCACTAACATCGCAGCCTGCAGCTAACTCGGACGTGGTTTGCGATGGATCCGCTTCCACAATAGCCTTCAACTCTTCATTATCAACTTGAGTCTCAGGCCGTCCACGGGGCTTGTTCTGCAGGTCGAAATTTCCAGAACGAAAACGTTGGAACCAAAAACGAACTGTGTTTTCTTTTGTAACACGACCGCCATACACATCATTCACCCTTCGAGTTGTTTCCGCAGCACTAGTGCCACGGCGGAACTCGTACTCGTAAATAATACGATATTTTAAGTTTTCCATTTTGTAAAATGAGTGACGCAAACAGAAAAAAAACAGAAGAAAAAAACAAATGAATGACGATCATCAAAGCACAAATACATGAGTCTATAGCTGTACAAATTTGAATTTGTAATTCCTTACCAAAGAGGAGAAATTTGTGATTAAAGTGGCCAGTACGAAAAACGCCAATTTCATATGTAAGGACCTAATATATAATTATGTAATCGTTCAACAAAGTGTATATGTCTTTTTTTAGTTAAGTTATTATTTTAGTAATTAAAAAAAAAACCGTAGATCGTTTAAGCGAAATTTTTCAGTAAGGTGGTATATATCAAATAATTATTCAACAATTAATATAATACCGGTGGGCGAGGAACAATTTTATTATATGTATTCATTAGTTTTTGTTATAAATTATTATTCTAGATTATTTATTTGTGTTTCGTGTTCCTTAGCTTGAGTTTTACTAAACAGTCCAAATCTGTTATAAAGACATCAAAGGGACTACTCATATTTAGTCGTAAAAATCGATAGTCGTAACAACCGGCGATGTTTTCGAGATACGAAGTCCCATTTTTTTACCCGGACCTTTGTTCTGGTTCATTATAACCGTGTTATACTAAACGATGTCGCCATAAACGGTTTTGTCTGTATTTAGTATTCTTTGCTGCCTTGCGTATCTTCTTTACGTATTATTTCATTGGTTTGCTGTTGTTGCATGTTTCCCAAATTATACATTATAAAAATTAAACCTTTTTCTATTTACAATTAACAAATTATTGTAGCAATGCGTCTTTCTTTTACTTGGGGATAATCATCGGACTGTCTTGGCCGCGAGCGTCAAATCTCAAAGTCTGCTCTGACATTTTGTTATTATAAATTAAAATAATACATACCTTGCATATAATCCAGATTAAATACCACGGGCCCGGCAGTGACGGAACTCAGACTAAAAACAGTTTGAATGACAAATAATAGTAATGTAAAATTTAAGCACGCCACACAAAAACTGTCCACGATTCTGTTTATTACACTTTTTTGATTCATAGCATTTAAGCAAGTCTTTCTGTAATTTTCACTTGAGTTTTCTTTCGTCGTCGGATGGCTGTAGGGCCAAGTGCTTAAAGGCGGCCCCATTTTGTGTTTGTTTGTTTTTTGCTATGACTGTTGCATTTTGACTGTTGATTTTTGTATCTGTAACAAGAAAAATATAATAAATTCACGCTCCAATTTAACAATGCATTTTAAATTTTAAAACTAATTTTAAAATTTGCTATATTAATTTTTTAAACATGGATTTACAATTTATTCGAATGTGCATTAAAATTACATTCCTTGATGTCCTTAGTCAATTTCGAGTCTAAAAATATAATGATTGTTGTCATTAATTTGGTTATTAGTTATACGGTAAGGTAGGCAGTGTATTTCTGCTCAAACAACATGCACGATACTGCATAGAGTGTTTTAACTTGAAACATGCACCAGGTGCCAATAAGAAAGATAGATAATCTTAGTGAATTCCGTTAGCCGATTATCCCAATAGTTGAAACAGGAAGCGAGCTAGGAATACAGTTATTGGAAGGGTCACCATACGCTCTGATTTTAATTGAGACTGTCCCGGCTTAGTGTAATGATCCCAGCGTTCTGACCGGTTTGATATTGCATCCTACTTATACGCTTATTTATTTAAGCTATATCCAGTAACTCATATACCTAGAGACCTTCAGTCGTAGTATATGTGGGCCGACATGAGGACGGAAACTATTAATGGATAATCGTCTTCTCACAGTCGCTTATATTTTGGATTACAGTATACTTACCGTCAGGTGCACTGCAGTCACATTGTTGAACCAGTGTAAAAAAATATATTTAAATTAGCAAATTCACACTATGTCAATTTTTGGGATTTGAGTTATAATGAGTGAAATTACAGTCATTTTGGAGCTGAAGGGTTCCTATTCCATATCAGTAATGGCATTGACAAACTGTACTTTAAAAAAACCTTTGTTTTAGCTGTGGTAGACTAGTCGTCAATTGACCAGTTTCCAAGTGTGGGATCACGAATGATTGTAGTTTCGAATCCCGCCACGTACCTCTGTGTTTGTCCAGATTACGTACCGTGAATTACGCACTACATGCTCACCAGTGAACGAAATTACTGTGAGGAAACCTGCATAACATCTAATAGAAATGTCATGTATAATTGTCCTGAACATGGTGATCAGCGGTTTGATTGGTCACAATGGGCACGATATTTAAGCGCAAAGTGGATACATCCACTAATGTATATCTGCTCACCCCGTATGGGATATAGAATGATGACATACTATAATTATTATAATATTTAAAAAAAAAAACAGTAGAATGACATATTTCTGTTCCAAAATGTCTATAACGTCACAATATATTATGTATTTTTATAAACTGTGACTTTATAGTCGTTTTAGAATCGAAAAACTTCAGTTCTGTGTTGGTGAATTACATTTCCTTTAAATTTTTTAACAAATGTTATGTTTTAGTAGATTGTAATATCGATATAGAATCGAAACCCTAAATGATTTTTTTTTTATACCGACTCGACACAGTGACTGCACCATACCTGATGGTAAGCATGGTGCAGTCCAAAAAACGCCAACGACTATCGAAAGGTAACAAAAAACCCATCGGTAGTCGCGGCGATCATGCCAGCCTGCACAAATATCTCTTCACCCTACGCTTAAAAGATCCCATATCATAGGATGGAGGAACACGCTCGCCGGAAGACCATTCCACAACCCAACGAAACGGCAAAAGAAGGAGTTAGAGAACTTCTTTGTCCTAGCCGGGATGTGAGATACCGTATAGCTGTGACAAAATAATAATAAATAATAATAACAATAATAATAATAATAATTTATACACACATATACTATAATAATTTAATAATGATAATTTCATTTCATATTCACATAGATATTCTGGTCCTATCTAATATTCTTTAATTTTTATCTATAAATAGACTGACGGCTCACCTGATGTGTAGCTATAATTGCCATTTTTTAAGACTACAATATAGGGAGTGTGGTCAATGCGTTAATTACTTTTCCGTAATCGTTAATACACAACACAAAAATAGAATCGATTACAAAATTGTTTAACCTATGCCATTGTATGGGACAAATGCACCCCTATGCAGAATGACAAAGTTATACAATTATATATTTATATATATTTAACGAAAGTATTTACAAATTAAAAAAAAGGATGTTATTAGAGGGGATTGTTGATAGATTATTGTTTTTTTTTATATTTAATTTTTATTTCTGTTATAAAATTTTCTAATTAGAGTAGTTAATTTCTTTTTGTGTTACTCGTATTTTTATTTTTCTTTTCTTCTGTGCATGCATCTACACTTGTAAATATAGTCGCATTTATAATGTACCTTGTTCATGTCTTATATAGTCCTATGTGTTAATGCAGTCTATGTAAGTGTACTTATAAATAAATAGATAAATGGCCGACTTTTAAAAATAATCTAACATAGTTAGTATTTTATTATTATTATATTCTATTTCGCTCTATCCTGTTTGCATTTCATGTCCCGATTTAAACCTTCATGATTATGGTAAACCTATTTATTGGGCCTGTACAACAGGTATGTCTTGTTTTACCTCAGTTAATAAATTACTTAGGACTTCTTATGTCTGCATAATGCAGAAGCATGCAATCTTTATATATTTAAAAATCAATTGCTGTTCGTTAGTCTCGCTATAACTCGAGAACGGTTGAACCGATTTGGCTAATTTTGGTTTGAATTAATTGTTTAAGTCCAGGGAAGGTTTAAAAGGTGAGTAAATATGAAAAAAAAATGCTGGGAATATGGTAAAAACAACAATTTCGTTTTCCCATATAAACCACTCTGTCCCCAGCTGTCAAACATATGATGTCAATCAAAATAAAACAAAGGTGTGCGTTCAAGTTGATTAGAAATTGCATGTCATTAATGAAAATTATAATTTATACGCCAAGTAATCAAACAAAAAATAGCCCAGAAATGTCCCATAAGGCATTATAGTAAAAATATCATTACCTTAGATATGACTTAAGTCTTTCAATGCAATTTTATTTCTATTAGACTGCGACAGGCCAATAACTTTTGGCAGAATGAAATTTGTCGGGGCAGCTATTAACATAAAAAAATAACAATGTAACTTTGTTTTGGAGAAATAGGGAAGAACAAGGTTTGCCGGGACAGCTAGTAAACATATCAAAGAGAAGATTTACAGCCAGATAATTAATCAAAGAATATGAAAAGGTACATGCATAAATAAATTTGTTTACTAGAGAAAAATGTTTTCTAGTTATAATATTTTTTTATTCAAAATTGTTAACTTTAATTCTATAGACAGGACATTATTTTTATACTGGTTTGATAAAGTACAGTGTCGTCTAAAAACGGCTGCGATCATCAAGTGATAGGAACCAATTGGTTCCTCACAATCACCGTTGCCATAATAGCTCATATACATATATCGCAACAGAAGGTCTCTAGAACGTTTCAACCACTTCAAATTTTATTTTCAAAACGAAAGGTAGTCTATGTCTTTCTGCAAAGTCTAATCTATTTTGTGCTCAATTTCATCCGAATTGGTTCAGCCGTTTTGATCTGAAAACGAAATGTGATAATTTGTACTAAGTTATAATATTAGTAAAGATTATGAATTAAATTAATGCGCCTCACTATAAATAAACTAAAACGAACTATGTCGAGAGGAGGCGCAACTAACGGACATATTTAACGGTAACACAATTATTTTAATTTATTACTATACAATGTTAGTCTAGATCATAGATTCCCAAACTTTTTTGTCACCTGAACCTCAGAATTTTTTGCTTTTTGAGCAAGCCCCCTGATAAGCTAATATTATATATTGCAATGCGTTTACCACTCATTTCTAACTAAATTCAAGTGTAGAGTGGAAAAAAACAATAATAAATACTCGTTAAGTGTTATATATACATTTATTAATATAGTTTATATAAACAACACCAAATTAAAATATATTATGTAATTGCCTTTTAGTAGGAGAGATGAACTTGATGCTTTATATTACATTTTCAATATTTACCATCAATTTAATTATAATAGATAAATTTCAAATTTCCTTGGTTTATGATGACCAGTTTGTTTTTTTTTTTGTTACAAGTTTGATAACCTCACTGAAACCCCTTTCTACTAGGTCATAGCTAAGAGTACCATAACCTAGACAGAACTCCAAGTTACGGAGGAAGCTGGTGCTGTTTTTTTCTCAGCACTCAGCACACGGAAGGAGGGAAATCACGGTGGTTTTAGTCGATTAAAGTCCAACACACCGGGGTCGGATTTACACAGGATTTACACCAGATCCAAAAAAAAAGATATGAAGACTGAAAAGTAATTAAAAACTTTCGTGTGGTATTCCATAATTTGGTATAAGTAAGAGGTAAGCCGTGGTGGCTGCCGGCAGAATAGAATAGCACCCTCCTCTTCTTGCCGAGGTGTCGTAAAATGCGACTAAGGTATCTCTTTAACACCGCAATCCAACCAGGTGTTCAGAGAAGGAAAACTCGACCAAACCTGCATCCCGCTCCCTCCCGATCGTATTGGTTCTCCTTTCCATCGGGCCTGAGGGAGCTCGGACGAGAGAGTGCTTTTCTGGCTACGCGTCCAGCTATGCACTTAAATATCTCCTGCGCAATTGACTGTTTCCGAAAACTGGACCTCGAATTTCCTAACCGATGTTGAAACAGTCGCCGTAGCCGAAACCGGCTAGGACATCATCATCATAAGTAAGAGGTATATCTTTAAGAAGTCAGAATAGCCGATATCCATTTCTAAATTGTACTCTTTTCGACCGTTTGTCGATGAAGAAATACCTACCTATCTACATTGATACGTATTCTATTTTTACGCCATGTTTCTTTTCTATAAGAACTTAATAATGATTACTATAATAATATAATATTCAAATTAATTACGCGAATACTGCCTACCTTGTTCAAATACCTTATGCACTTCACTGGCTCTGTTCACCCCGAAAGGAATATAGCGTGACGTGATATATTGTTATTATATGTAAAAATTATTCTTTTATGTAGACACTATTATTTTCACATTTGTTATTTACAATATGTAAGGTGTATTTTACAAACAGTCCCATTAGTTTCCGTTTCTGTCTATAGTGTGATCAAAGCTAAAACATGATATCCTAGAATTATTATAGAATATGGTCTGGTTACATTTTTAAATATTTATAAGAATGAATTGAGAGTATGTTTATTATTTTTTTGATTGTAAAGCATAACGGAATAACGTCGTCTGGATGACGGGTGACGGTTCATAAGGGTGGCACTCGTACAGTAAAGACGTACGCCTGGCCATGGTTATTCTGTAAGGATATTATTAAAATATAAGGAAGGATTATTCACAAGGAATATGAGTCTGGTTAATATTATAGCTAATGTAAGGAAATGGGAATAAATGATATACGAGAAGAGTTGTTTTTGTTAAACTTCTGATCATCGATATTAAATATTAACCTCGATTATGGAGATTTTTAGTATTAATATACAAAACGAAACAAGGACCGGCTTAACTCATTAGTTCTTATCGAACTATTTCACTTCGAATACTCGTTTATCTATACTTCTTAGAATTTCATACATGTTTGTCATAGACTTGTACAGACGCTTTAATGGCTTTTAAGTGACCAAAAATGTAACTTAGTTTGGACTTATCAGTGCGAAATACTTTCTCCTTAAAATCCAGCAAAATTGTTTTAACCTCTTAAGTGGCTATGACGGATATATACATTATCAATATATGCATTACAAAACGGCTAAGACGAATATATTCGCATAAATTTAATTGTGTATACCACTGTGGATAAAACGAATATGTTGGCTCAATCCCGGACGAGCCCCCAAAATAGTTGTGGGATCGAGGAAAGAGATACTTTTGTTTAAAACTATTTTATATTAATTATAATACGGAAACCAAAGTAACACATCATTCTCCTTATAATACATTTTTTCTACCACCACCTTCAAACTAAAACTTATCACTAAACGTCATTCGTCTTTTGCACAGTCTCATAGTAATACCAGCTTCGAACTATAAATTTCTAAAAAATATGCAAATAATTGGGAGTTTTAATAACATATTCCACATATATATTTAAGGAATCAGCGTTTTTTACCGATTCCAAACATGTATTACTATATCACCAAAAATTGTCGCTTAAACCAAATAGCCTTTCGCCCCTCGATATAATAATAATAATATTTTTAATCACGCTACATGTCTTGCGGGGTAAGCAGAGATGAATTAGTGGCTGTATCAATGACGTGCATAGGGTATTTGGAGAGGGTAGGCAGAATTCGCGTAATTAATTTGAATATTATATTATGACTAGCTGATCCGGCAAACGTTGTTTTGCTATATAAGTTATAGTAATATCTTCTAAGATGTTCATTGAAATTAAGTGATGTCAAAGACACTTTTGTTCACAATTATATACTCTTAATTAACAACACATTTATTTGGATAAAGATTAATATTATTACGTTGATACAACTCTTAACAAATAATGCATTAATTTCGACCAAATTTGATTACCATAAAAACGGTTCTAGTGAGTTAATCTTAAAAGATAGACATATACTGTCGTGGACATTTTTTTAGATCATTTTAAGAGGAATAATTCTTTCATACATTTATTTTTGGTATCTTGAACCGTTTTTGCAGCGCACGCAATGGAAGCCCTCAAGGATGAATAGTTTTCCCCGTTTTTTACATATTTTCCATTATTTCTTCGCTCCTAATAGTTGCATCGTGATGTTATATAGCCTAAAGCCTTCCTCGATAAATGGTCTATTCAACACAAAAAGAATTTTTCAATTCGAACCAGTAGTTCCTGAGATTAGCGTCTTCAAACAAACAAACAAACAAACAAACTCTTCAGCTTTATAATATTAGCATAGATAGTAAATATTATATTGCTTTCATAGAAAAGATAGGTGGCGTGAATATAGAATAGATTTTAATATAAATGGTTCCTTTTTTGTTTAAATTTAAGGAATTTAGTCAAGACTTATTTATCGTCAGGGCATGCAGTGCTTCCATGCATCTATGGAATGAACGCTACTGGGCTGTATCCACTTTGTTCTTATATGTCGAGCCCAACGTGATTAGTAACGCAGCTGATCACTGTTCTCACAGCACTAGTACACATGACATGTCTATTAGATGCTATGCGGGCTTCCTCGCCAGTTTTTCCTTCTCCGATGAGCATGAGCAAGATTCGTACTTAATCTAGATTCCAGATGTACGTGCCGTGATACGAACTTATAACCATACGCGTCGCTGTTCGTGAATACCGGTCCCATATCCACTACGCCATCACAACTATTTGATGAAATTTGGATTCTGAAAGCCTGAATCTAGTAATTTTTAGATTTAAAGTCAATACCAAATGTCCAAATGACAAGGTAATGATTTTTCTGCTTTTATGGGATGCACGCGACTGACTTTAAAATTAATGATTATGACCGGTAGTCGTGGGTGAGTTAATAAAAAGGCACGGGTTTTGGCGTTTTAGTGTTTGCACTTTATGACACACAGAATTGCGACGCACACGCACGTACTCTAGCTTTGGGTCCCGGTAGTCGACTGCTTTAGCTAGAGCATACCATGCGCGCGCGCACCCCTTACCCCGTGCGTCCCGTGACACCCTAACAACCCTTAGGGCGTTTAACACAAGCACGTATGGGGCGATGTCTACTTGCTCTCTCCGACGCAGCCTTGAGTTTCTTTCGGCGTTTCTTCTCAAGGTAGTCGCTTCCGAAACGCTAGTAGATAACCTTAGTTTAGGTTTTAATCTCAAATTGGCTGGCCGCCCAAGTCGAGGTTCGTACCCACAGGGGTGCCCTTGCGTAGCCACCCAACCCATAAATCGCTGGCTGAGCACCTTCAGTGCTCGCCCACTCAAGTCCGGTGTAGCTTTAGAGGCCCTTACCCGGGTCACAAGTAAAGGTCACGCAGAAAAAAAAAAAAAAAAAGTCTACTTGCTATATGATACTATTTGTACTGTTTGCGTAGTGTAAGAAGAGTCAAAATAGCGTCTATGAATCTAAGCCATAGTGTGACTTAATACAAAATTAACTCTGCTGTTGGAACAGCTCGTCTCGTTAGCAAAGTTACAGCGATAACGAGTTAGACGAACGCATTAATTGGTTTGTTCAGACGGAATGTGTGTCAGACGCCTGTCGCACCGTTATGAGCCGGTACGAAAGGTTACAGTGTGTGAAAGTTGGGCTGGCGACAGCGACCGGTCGCGGTCCTTCTCGGACGCAAATCGATTTAGAATAAGGATAACTTCGCACTGTATCCGATTATAATAAATAAATAGTAAATTATCCTTTAATTGCCATATTAACACTGTCACTGCAAAAGCGTTTACAATGCTTGGCTTCATCCCAAGGATGACTAAAGATTTTAAGAACCCTAACACTCATATCCTTCTATATAAAGATTTGGTTCGCTCGTTACTCGAATACGCCTCTACTATTTGGAACCCTCAATATAAAAAATACATCAATCTTCTCGAGAGCATACAAAACAAGTTCCTAAAACATTTAAAATATAAATCTGATTTACACAATCTTCCTTGTACCTCAATTCCTGCGTTATGTCATCGTAGAATTGAGAGGGATCAACTTTTTTTATTTAAAATTGTTAATGGTCTCGTGGACTCGTCCTATTTGCTTAGTCAAATAGGTTTCAGGGTTTCAAATAGGTCGCATTCCAATGCAAGAGACTTTTCGTTGTTTAAGGTGCCATTTTTACAGTCAAACTATGTTAATAATACTTTTGTTTTTCGTGCCTGTGATCTATATAATAAACGTTTTTGCGATACAGATATACTGTCCTGTGCCTTTGGGCCCTTTAAACGAATGGTGAGAGAGAAAATATTAGCCTAAGTTCAACTTTGTTCTATAATGTACTTTTTTTTAAATATAAATGTACTATTTATATGTAACATATATATGTAACATATATATTTGATTGATTTTCTATTATTGTTATTTATTAGCTTGATTTTTATTTTTGTACTAATTTTTGTGGAAACTTTGCTGGCTTATGTAACATTTTTTGTGTATATTGTTATCATTTTTATATTGCTGTATGTTTCCCTTTAAAATAAACAAATAAATAAATAATCCGGGAAAATACATCCCGAAGTTACCGTGGAAGTACTTGTATGGAAGCTCACACACTACATTTCGTCACTTTTAGAATGTTTGCAAAATATCAACTAGCCACTTTGGACTCAATAGATTGTAGACCTCTTAGACTTATAAGCATAGATGGGCAAAATGTAATCAGATTAACGAAAAACGATTACGATTAAATTTTACGTTTTTTATCATTAATACGTCTGCATTTTGCTCATCTATGTTTTAAACACTACGGAATCCCAGATTGCATAACCATTTATGACTCCGTAATTTTTTTAAGGGATTCGATCATGATTACAGACCAATAAAATTAAAATTACGACTACATTTTGTAATCATTAAACAGATGACATTTTGCTCATCTCTACTTATAGGTAATGACTTTTTTACTGAGGCGAAATCCAATATATCGTGCATCGACGTAAAGTCACCAACCTCGCAGTCTTTTACCATTTGCAGCCTGGAGAGTGTGCTCAAGAGCTTTATCCTCCGATTCCACCACAAAACTAGATGACATCTCCGATATCCAGAACATAATATCCGATGTTTCTCTGTTCCCAAAGGTATAAAGCGTAATGATATATTATTTTATTGCTATTATTAAAATGTGAAGCAATTAGAATAAAATAAGAGAAATTAAAAAATATTGAACAAGGAGCGTACAGCTTGTAATAAAACAGCTGTCATCGACATCTTACGTTTTTTTCAGGCTAGCTCTACTCCGATACCCTGTGTTTAAAAATAAACATTTCTTAAAGAGATAAAATTAACATAAAACCTCGGCCAAAAACCTGTACCTAAATACAGTTAATCGTTGCATGGCGTCGAGAATTAAATCTTATTTTGAACGTAATAATTTTGATAAGGATATCTGTAATTCAATTTAGTTGATTGACAACGATTTGCCGCCGGAAACTTATTTAACAGTGGATCCCAACCGAAGTTGCTGCGGCTTCGCTTTTTTTGTCGCGAAGATATTGGACGAAAAAGGACCTTTTTGTCTTCAAATAACAATATCTCCGCAAACAGCGATTACTTGCAAAATTTAAGGGCAGTTTCTGAAACTAGAATAAATTTCCAATAAGTCCCCATTGACACATTACAACGAAAACATTTTATCCTTCCTCGATATTGACTTGAAAAAAGCTGGAAAACGACATTTTTTTTTTGTTTTGATAAATGAATTTCATCTTTGCGAGTATTAATGAAAAGGTCCTGACTTCTAGGAATGTTTATACCTCAATGTACTCCCAATGAGCCCTATATAATCGCAGATCGATTCACTAAACTGATATTTTTTTCCCGATTGATCAAAGGTTTGAAAAAATTTAAAGAAGCAAATTTTATTCTGGAATGATGTGTAATCTTCATAAATAGAACGACGCGCGCGGGTTTGCGGTATCACAGCTATACGGTATCTCACATCCCGGCCAGGACTAAGAAGTTCTCTAACTCCTTCTTTTGCCGTGTCGTTGGGCTGTGGAATGTACTTCCTGCAAGCGTGTTCCCACCGTCCTATGATATGGGATTCTTTAAGCGTAGCGTGAAGAGATATTTGTGCAGGCCGGCATGATCGCTGTGACTATCGATGGGTTTTTTCTTACCTGTCGATAGTCACTGGCGTCTTTTGGACTGCACCATGCTTAACATCAGGTGCGGTGCAGTCACTATATCGTATCAGAATAAAAAAAAATGGAAAAATAATATTTTTTCCTTTTTTACTTTAATTTTGCCCTTATACATTTTTATGCCTATCTACTTCGATTATAATCAAAGCCTTCGAGATAAACCTTGCCGTTATTTATCATCTCACTCACTTCTTCGATTTCTTAACGGGGTAGGCAGAAAAATGCGACTCCAAATTGTTTATCTTAAGAAATTTGTCTGACCTAAAGGTCTTTTCTCTTGATATATGTCGGCTGGATTGACGGCTGCGATTATCAATGGATTTTCGTCTCTTGCCGGTCGCTGCTACTCTTAGGCTACATTATTTTACCAGGTTTATTACCAGGTACGACGTAGCTATTTTATTGATCTAGATATATTTTTTGTAAATAAATTTCTAAAATATACGATATTATTCACTTTTTCTAAACTTTCCAAAGCTCTCATCTCAAGACGAGTGCTTAGATCATTCCTTTGAAATGTCAGAGCAAAACTTGACGTAAAACGTTGATATATTTATAAATAAACTGGTTACAAATGAGACTGTTACCCTCGCGATGTCGTGATATGCATCGATAAACATCAGACAAATATTATTTACCGCCAAATATCTATATTGTTTGCAAATTAGTTCTTTATCTGTATGCATCACGCTTGTTTGCCTTCCGTTATTAATAGTTCAAATTGGTCGCGCGCGAAACAAATCTTTTGTAAGTTAAAACAATTACAGATCTATTTTCTCAAAGATTTAAATCACTCTTATGGATCTTTAAATCCTTAATAAATCAGTAATTCCATGATTCAAAAATGTAAAGTTGTATTTAGCAAAAGAATTTACTGATTGAATAAATCTCTTTTGGCTTTTATATCTTTTGCTTTTTCTTTTATTTAATTCGGTTTATGCTGTCAAATTTAAATCTTTTTGTATCATTAACTTGCCATCAATGCTAAATAAACTTTAGTTGCTAAGTTTTCAGTCTATATTTAATTTCGGTAAATTTGATATTCCTCTATAAGCTCTTCCGTTGCTGTGAGGATGAATCATTCTCGGACATCATTTCTTCACTCTATTTTTGATTCTTAGACTACGCTGTACTTCCCATAACGTGCAATGAAGTCACTTTCTCAAGCTAGTATATTAAAAAAACGAATTATCGAAATATGTAGCGTCGAAATCAGCAAGTCATTTATTATAATACTCATTGAAACATTAGATTGATCGGCCAACGAACTCTAGACCTCGATATTATAAACAAAATAATTCCAAGTGATTATAGATTGAAACAACAAGGAAATAGAATTCAATATCGCGCATAACTTGTGTTTAGATTTGTCCTCAAAATGTCAAATTAATTCTTAATCTAGAGTATTTAAATCTATGCTGTCAACATCCGCTTTTTATTAAGTCAATGATAATTTATTTTTAATAATAAATATTTGACGATTCTCGCTTTTAATTAAATTAATTTCGATGAATCGTAATGATAAATGCTAGACGTAGTTTTACACTGTCTAAACTAAAAAGAAATCTCGACATAGACTCCACGAAGTATCTTCCGTCTGTGTCATGGAGAGTATTCTGAAGAGATTTAACCTTGTTCCACCATCACCCTTCCTTAATAGAACCACGTGCTCGGGTTTACGGAGTAACAGCTATACGGTAACTCACATTCCGGCTAGGACTAAGAAGTTCTCTAACTCTCACTATTGCAGAGTCGTCGGGCTGTGAAATGGTCTTCCAGCGAGCGTGTTCCCACCATCATATGATGTGGGACCCTTTAAACGTCGCGTGAAGAGATATTTGTCCAGGTTTGCAAAAGCGCTGCGACTACAGATGGGTTTTTCTTAACTTTTGATAGTGGTTGGTGTTTTTTTGTACTGCAGCAAGCTTACCATTAGGACTGTAGTATGGCAAGTCAGGATAGAAAAGTAGCTGGGCAGTAGATTCTGCTGCCCGAATGAGAGGGAGTTGGTGCACGGTGTCCGGTGCGCCGCCTAGGAGAGAGGTTTTGGAGGGGTGGGCTTTACTCCTTCCCCTCCCAGAGAGGTAGCCCAACAAGGCTTCTTGTTCTCTGGGTGTCTGGATGAATTTCGCTTCCCAGGCCCGGGTGGAGCAATCAGAGGGACACCCCGGGGGTTTTTAGTCAGCAGGAGTCTGACACACCGGGGTCGCTGCCCTTACAACGTCTCTGGTGGTCCAATGAAGGATTTTCCGCCGGGACACAAAAAAAGGATAAAAAGTGACTACAACGCATCTGATGAAAAGTATAGTGTAGTTCAAAAATGACTAACAAGGGATGGCAATCCATTTATTTTGTTCTTGATAATTTGAATAGTGAAAAGAAATAAAAGTAACTTCCCGTCCCCAATGAGAACTCTGCAGCGCGTCAATCTGCTCGTAACCACGACCTGTGCAACTAGTTCGAAACGTCGAGCCATAATCGCAAGGAAGATGATTCGCGCATAAGACTCGTGAAAATATTTATAATGAGTACAAAACGTGAAAGTTTAAAATGTGTGACTTGAGTATAAGTATAAGTGTTTGCAGAGCCAACTCTAAGTTGACGAGATTGATGACTTATAGTCATAGATGGGCAAAATTTAATCAGATGAATAAACACGATTACTATTACATTTTGTGTTTTTTACCATTAATATGACTGCATTTTACTCGTCTATGTTTTAAACACTACGGAATCCCAGATTGCATACACATTTATGACTTCTTAATGTTTTAAAATGATTTAATCATGATTAAAGAGCTAGAAAATTAAAATTCCGACTACATTTTGTAATCGTTAATCATTAATCAGATTACATTTTACCCATCTCTGCTTATCGTATACTTTAAGATTAATAAAACAATATAATTTTTAATGTTTGAGCAAAGTCAAAGTTTTGTGTTTAAATGTGAGCCTTGTTGACCGCTTGAGTACCCCTGTTGCATATCTTTGTCTACTACCCATAGTACAAGTTCAAGCTTATCTTGGAGTTAGGTAATTATACCAATATAAAGTAGACTGCACGTAAATCGCTACGGCTTCCGTTTTAGATTGTCACCCCACACCGCTAATATCTACTTACACAAATGAGCCTTTAATTGTTTTTCCATGTCCTACTGACTTTGTATTTTATTGTCGCTTGTAGCTTTTAATGGATAACTGTATCACACCCATAAAGGAACTTTCTTTCAATGTTGCATTTGAGCAAAGTCTGGTTTTATTTTTATAAAACTGCATTTATGAGTTCTTGAGCGAAGATAGCGAATCGGTAAACGTAGTAAAGGACCATAGATTTATTTATTTTATTTTATATCAAATTATGAGCGCTGCAAAGTGGTTGATGATATTTATCATCTCATTTGAGAATGTAGCTGCTATGAAAAGTTTAGGAGAAAACTTCTTTCTCGGGACTGGCGAAGTTTCGGAGGCATTAAAATTATACTGGGAGAGCCAATGTCGGTAAACGCAAAAAGAATTAGACAGATTCGTACAATTGTGACTTCGTCAGAAGTGAGTTTAATCAACATGATATACCTTACGAGGCTGGCATAGTAATATATATATATATATATATATATAGCATTAATAATAAACGATATAATAAAGACTACAGTGCCAGTTATATAGTTATACTCGTACTTGTAAATTACATCTTGTTCGCGTACTTTGAATCGTTCTATAATCAGGGTTTTATGGTGGTAGGGCGATTGCCCGAACTAAGTCGTAACCACAGTACACAAGTGGAAAGACCATCATAGTGACTCGCTTTGGCCTGTCGCGTTTCGGGATCAGTTTGTGTTTATCCAGTTACTCATATCCCTAGGGACCTTCAGTCGTGGCATATGTGGGCCGACATGACAACGGAGACTATCAACGGATTTTCATCCTTTGATGGTCGCTTTCGTTTTTGGACTACACTGTACTTACCATATGGCGCACTGTAGTCACTTTTACTCTCACTTATAGAGTTTTCTCACTTATCCAGGTTTGACTGTATTTAGAATTTTCTAAGCACGATTTAATCTCTGATACGTAGTAGTAATTATGAATACGTAAATATCTAAACACATTTAATGACAGATAACTGAAGAGTAAACAATTTTACTTTCCATTCGATTACGCAAAAACGTAAATTCACCCGCATAACGTTATAAAAATAATTATCAGTGAAAAGTGTTACCGACACTTCCGCTGCTATTTGCTGTTCACGAATGCATTGCAACACATGGCTTAGGTCATAGGTCCCTTTTTTTTTGTTTACCCGGTGGAAATCCCTTCTGATCTTCAGGGGAGCCGTGAGGGCCGCTCCCCCAGTGTGTCGGACCTGCCCCGATTAAAACCACCGGGGTGTTCCTTCTCCAGTCTGCCGGATGCTAAGGGCAAAGCCGAGCCATCTTCCTCGGCATCCGGCGACGTCCGGCCTTGTTCAGGCCTCACCTACTAGGCAGGGGGCGGTTGAATAGTCGCCGCCCCCCGCGTAAACCTAACACATTTCGGGGAGAGTGGTGTAGAGTGCCACCTTCCCTCGTCTAAAAGTCATTG
Organism: Automeris io; assembly: GCA_036320925.1. NCBI lineage: Eukaryota > Metazoa > Arthropoda > Insecta > Lepidoptera > Saturniidae > Automeris > Automeris io. Next base: position 10,971,731 of record JAUDJH010000017.1, on the reverse strand, counting down.
GAGCGGTGTGCGGGAACACATCGCACACCGCTCACGCCAGGATCTGGGCGACGCACTCCCTCAAAGCGCGCCGCCCGGCGTATGTCCGGGTCACGGAGGAAGGCCGTTGGCGTAGGCCCTCCTCCGGCGTCCAGTCCGAGCTGGCGATTTGGGTTGTCGGGGGTAGATATTGCCTCCCGATCCCGCTCCGCCGCCTCTTTCACCTGCATGGTCATCTCCGTGAAGGAGAGGACCCACCCACCACCCTGAGGAGGTCATAGATCTCTAAACTTTATTTGTTTTGTAGACCATTTGCCGTGTATTTTTGGTTTTGGGCAGATCCCCTGCTAAGATAATATTGTATTTTGCAAATTCATCACCTAATTATTAATTAATCACCTAATTTAATAGTGGTTTTGACTAATTTCTGATGGTAGTCAAGTGTAGAGAGGAAAATATATAAAAAAAACATGTTGAGTTTTATGCACTTATTAACAAAATTCAAATTAACAAAACGAAATTAAAATTTATTATGTATCATTGTTATGTGCCTTTAAGAGGGATGAATCTTATTTTTTGGTAGTAAATTTACAATATATCACATTGACTTAGTTATGTTTAATCTAAATCTTCCCGTTTAATGATAAACAAATATCTTAATAACTTACACATTTATATGAAATATAACTAATTCGTCAGTAATGTTATACATTAAAAAATAGTGAAAATCGAAAAACAAGTGAAAAAGTGTTTCAATTTAGGTAAAATCGAAATAATAATCATTTACGTAAGCAGATTATTTCATTCATGGCAAGCCAAAATAAAACTCATGAACTTAAATGAGATATCGTTTGTATCTCATCGACTCCTTATTTTTCTTTCTTTTTCTCCCTACCATAAAAAAGCACACACACGAGTTTGCGGAGTCATGGATATACAGTAATTTATATCCCGGCTAAGACTACGAAGGTCTTCACCCGTTACTTTAGTCGATTTGTTGAGCTGTCGAATGGTCTTCCGGCGAGCGTGTTTCCATCGTACTATGATATTGAGTTCTTTAAACAAAACGTAGTGGAGAGGCGTGTAAATAGCCCTCCATATTAGCGGGGAACGTATCTTGGTTGGCGGTTAAGAGAAATTAAAATAGGTCAAAAACGAGTTTAAGGAAACTTATCACTCCATAAATCGCAGCTGATATACCAGAATGTCTGAATCACTAACCTGTAGGTCTGCAGCTCGTCCAGTATATGCTACACTACACTACATGCACGGTAAGGTTCCAGGAGTCCGGTAGAGGCCACGGGCACAGTAAGTTTCCTCTCGCACAATTACACCTTATTTCTCTTCTTAATAGCAACGTCGTGTGGCGGTTTTATTATATTAATATGGCGGGTTATTTATATTTTAAAGTAACAGCGTAGATAGCACGACGTCGCGGCGGTTGCATACAATTGTTATAGTAGTAATAATGTATGACGTTTGTGATACGTCACTGAGCGGGTGGTAAAGCGACATCTATTGGTTTCAATACAGATTAAGGATGCAGATTATCCTTATATCATTCGCAAGTAACTTATGGAGTGATAGAAGGATTTTGGTATGAAGCGGAAGTATCTTAACCGCTTCACCACGTAGCGAGATCTTAGAGTTCGATTGTTCTTCTTTACTGTTGGCAGTTGCTATCTTTTCTAAACCACACCATGATAACCATCAGGATAAAAAAGGTTTATCGATACCAAAACTTGAGCGTAGCACTTTTACGGCCATAGGGCTACTATAAACTCCGGTATCGGGCCGTTAATAAAGATTAAATTTAAAGTAATTAAATTTGATGCAGTCGCTTTCCAAGTTTGCAAGAAAAGTCGCCGTGAGATGTCAATGACCTCGGAGAACCTGATATTTTATTTATCGTCTCTTATTTACATTTAAAATGTTTAACATATTTGGATTTTTATAATTAAGCCTTTTTTCTCTGGTGGCCCAGTTGATAAAGGACCCGGTATCAATGCGCGACAAAGTTAAATCTCGTAGGTGCGAACCCTAGCTTGTACCTCTGAGTTTTTGCAGATTAAGTGTTTTTTACATTAACTTAATAAAGTGACCAGATTGTAACTGATGGAAAGTGCAGTGTAGTCAATCTCTGGCAATGATTATCACAGATCTGTAAGGTTTTGTTGTTGGCCAAGTGAGGGTCATTTTCGAAGTAATTTTATGCATAGAATCCGAATCTGGGGTCAGAATTGCTCCATCACGTCAGATTTTTAAATATCCTACCTACCTAAAAGTGAGGAAAAAAACGGTTTTTTATTATATTAGCACTAATGTATCATTGTGTCCTTTTTAACGAGTTGAGCCAGCTTATAGTACTGCTCTTACGCTCTAAAGTCCTTATTTTATATTTGGAAAATATTTTCTCTCCTCTGAGATATCGGCAATTGAAATTTAGTAATATGTTGATTTCGTTAAATACCGTATCTTTGCACATTTAGGTTAAGATATTTTGAAAACCTGACGTGATAGTGCAATTCTGACGACGGATTCGAATTCTACGTAAAAATTACTTCTTAAATGATCCTCAGTTGGTCAACACCAATCGCAAACCCATTTTTTTGTAGATCTGTTCTATCAAAGGTCGATAATCCGTTAACAGTCGCCGTTGTCAAGCTGACCCTCATATACAACGACCAAAGATTTCTAAGGGCGGCTTGCACTAACGAATTAATCTAGTTTAAGCTTGTATAAAACGCTTATTAATTGAATTGGTTTGATTCCATCTTAATAATGATTTCATTTCAGTTTAAGAGTTATTATAACTAGATTTTGATTTAGTGCAAGACAATAAGTACAGATCAGCGCTAAATAGCATTTTATATAATTCTAAACTGGATTTAATTTGTGCAAGCCGCCCTAAGTATATAAACAATTGGAAATACTTAAATTGAGCTCGAAATCCGACAGACTAAAGCGAGCCACTATCACAGTCATCGCACTTGTGTACTATATAGTATGTTCGCGACCAAATTCGGGCAATCACTTAACTACCAAAAGTATATTACTGTGTACCACAGTACAGTAATTTACAAAGAAAAACCTAAGAAATAGCTTGTTAAATTAATCTCAGTTTTACCTAAAACTAGCTATAGTTTCTCGGCGCTGTCCAGTAAATCGCTTATTTTTCCCATTTGTGGATTGATTTTTCAAAAACGTCAGAATATTTATTTCTAATTACTATGCAAGAAGTTAACTCCTGATGGTAAGCTTAGTGCAGTCCAAAAAACAATCACGACTATCCACAGTAAAGAAAAACCAATCGATAATCGCAGTGATCAGGCCCGTCTGCACAAATTTAGTCTTTATTTATCTTCTACTTCTATATATATATATATGTATGTATAGATAGATAGAAGAAAGATACACATAAAGATAAACCAGAAAATGGTAATAATAAAAGAATTTCAATGGTAACTAATGCGACGACGAAATCGGTCAAACTCGGACCCAGAGGCAGTGGCCGGTCGCTTGGATTCCGTTCGGGGCCGTGCTTCAATAATTTCACTGACCTACATTCACCCACGGCTAGTGTTGCCAAGTTTGATAGCGGAATACCGGGATAGTAAGTTTTTCTTGAAGTTAATACTTTTACTGACTTAGGCTAATACGAGTAATTGTAGACGCTACTTCGACAGTGGATAGAAAATAGGTTCAAGTAAATGGATAGAAAATAGGTTTAATAAAAAACTGAATATATATTAGAAACTTAAGTATAGGTGTTCTGAGACATGTGATCAGCCGCTGCTGGTCACATTCAGCATGAGATGTAAATGCAAAGTGGATACAGCCATTCACGTATCTCTGCTTACCCCGAAATGGATATAGTTTGACGATATATTATTATTTCAAATAATTTTTATCTAATACTTAATTTCTCATGGCACTGTTGGTAAGAAAGGTACCTACGCTCATAAAGGAAATCCAATTATTTCCAATCAGACTACCTTTTTTTTTTAATAAATGATTTTACAGTGTAAGATACCAACATAAACAAGATTGTTAATTGGATCATAACGAAGTTGTTTGTTTGGTGGTAGCTCGATTTCCCGAACTAGGTTAAGACCACAGTACACAAGTGTAAAGAACGTCATAGTGACTCGCTTTGGCCTGTCGCGATCCGGAATCAGTTTGTGTATATCCAGTAACTCATATACCTAGAGACCTTCAGTCGTGGTATATGTGGGCTGACATGACGATACTATAAATGGATTTTCATCCTTTGATGGTCGCTTTCGTTTTTGGACTACACTGTACTTACCATCAGGTCCACTGTAGGCACTATGTCGAGCCAGTGTAAAAATGACTTTCGATTCACCAAATAATTTTCTCATGTTAACATTTTTATCCGTGTGGATCTCTGAGCATCGGTACATTCTGCGAAAATCAGTATATCTGGCAACCCTATCTGCATTCGACTCGAGAATACGGCTACAGAAAAGAACTTTTAATACATCTTGTTTAACATTCACGCTAACATTTTACGTTTCCCTTTGCAATTTATTATAGTAATTCTGAATTAAATTTCAAGAAATTCACTTGACATTATTAAAAAAACTAAGTACGGTATTTAAATGTTCTTTAAAGGTCTGGCGCCTATACAATATGTTTTCTTACGAACCGTAATTTCGAAAATAATTTCTCATATTTCAAATTGTTGATAATAATGATATATCGACACGCTATATCCCTTTCGGAGTGAGTAGAGATACATTAGTGGCTATATCCTCTTTGCTATGAAATTGTTGGTGGACATGGTAGCACTGATTCATCAGCGACTCTCTCAGAATTGAGGTGTATTTCACCGTATTGGGTACAATGGGGCTGATTGCCAAAATGGCAAAAGCCCTTATAAATAATAAATAAAAAAAATCCGTTTTGCTCTTATTTGTCGTGCCCAACGTGACCAGTAGTGCAGCTGATCGCCGTTCTCATGTCACTTATGCCCGCCATGTCTGTTCAAATTGTTGATAAATTCTTATAATTTTTTTTTGCTTGACAGACATTCTTGTTTTTTACTTTTATTCCAAAAACTACACTGGATTTTAACTGTGATTTTAGTTTAACGCATAGCAAATGTTATGAATTTTCTTTAAATAGGTTATATTTATAAAACTACAATGTTACTACATGCAAAGCGTCCGTTTGATATAAATATTATATATTTAATTAACATTGTGAAATATACTATTAATTATTATAGAGTTCACATGCTTCTGGCTCATTTGCGAAACTGCCTTTTATTATTGCAGGAGATAAAATCGTTTATTTTAGTTATAAAGTTTAAAGTATGCTATCTCGTATAATAGTTAATTTTTATTACTATTTTTTTTATTACATCATATAGTAAACACCTACAGATATACATAAATGTATGTGTGGATGCTTTAATAGGAACTGTACACTGTTGATTGTAACTGTGTATTCTTTGTGTCAGTGGAGTAGTGTGCCGGGCGCTGGCAACCCTATCATCCAAAACTAAAATAAATATTTAAAATATCCGAAAATAAGTTAATCCAAAGGCTACTATAATTGCAAGTGAAGACTAAAAAAGAAGCCTAAAATTTTTTTTATTTATTTATTTATTCACAATCATTGAACAGCACATACAATTAATTTACATACGGTACAGATAACAAGCTGTGCCAATTACACAATGATAATATTTAAAAAAAATCTTTAAAGAAAATAACAGTAAGCTCGCAACAATAAGAAATAAATGTGTGTGTGTTTGTCTGTGTGTAACAATTAAAAAAGCTCTTTTTAACTTTATTTTGTGCAGTTAATTGTTCATTATAAAATTTTATATTTTATACTCGTTGATACATAAAACTATTTTTATGATTTGCAGGAGGACGCTTTTCCTCAGTCACATCTAGCGGAAGACGAAGATGAGTCCGACAATGGACTACGTTCGCCCAGCAAATGCCTATTCACTCTTCTCTTAAAGGTGAAGGATACGAACGTGTAAATATGGTCGCTGGATATATATATATATATATATATATTCCTCTCCTTAGTTGTTCGCATGATGCATGTACAAGCTTTTTTTTTTGCGGATGTAAGCAACGTCCGTCACTTACAGATACTTAAATACAAATAGAATCAAATAATTGTTCTATAGTATAATTAAACCGAGAGTTATATAGTATTATCCCGTCATGTTTATGAAAATGAATAAGATAGAAGAAAGAAAGAAAACGTTTTATTAGCAGCAGCCAGACAGAAGTGACAGCATGATACAATAAATTACATGGAAAAACCCAGGAAAAAAAATATCACAAACAATACATAAGAAAATCTAGGCCGCCGCCAATAAGGGCCCTGTCTCAGCTTGTGCTACAGAGCAATAGACTCTGCAGCGCTGGTATTCTGACAGGGCCTTAAGCTAATAAGCTAATATTATTTTAAAAAAACTAGATAATTTATTTTATTTTTATAATAATTCCTGACTTCGTCAAAATTTTAGGTTTTTTAAACGCTCTATATAAGTTATGAATTTAGTGATTACTTAAGTTATTATTGGCTTAAGTTGCAGTAAAAGGGATTAACTTAACAACCTTGCTGGTTCGCTCTCAAGTTAGTTTATAGCTCAAGTGAGCGAAGATCAACAACCTATGATTGCAGGGCCGTTATACCCGATCGTCTTGGCTGAGCACTGATAAATATTGAAAGAACATAATTTTTTCCACTTTCATCTTTAATTTACAACACTCGCATCACTTAATTCACTGTAAAGCTCAACGAAATGGTTTTACCGTTACAAGATAACACGAATTTTATTCAAATAAACCTATTTGCCGGCATATTTATATCGACAAAATTGTATTTATCACCGGTTTTAGAAAGCAGAACTGATTTAGAAGAGCATTTGCTTAATTAATTGTGTTAGTTGTTCTTTTCAAATAAATATAAATATAAGTGAGATTACAGTCTTATTCACACATTTTTATTAAGCATATTCAGCCTTTTTAGAAGACAGATTATAACTTTAGCATAGATTTATTTAAATAGTGATAAAATCCGTTAATGTATTTTTTATATTGCTAATATACAAAATAGGCTGGTATTTGATATAATATCAAAACTTTTAAATAATAAATAAGCAAATTTTTGTAAGGACGGCCTTTTCGCAGTATTTATACTTTTGCTTAAATTAAAACCTGTATCTTAAAAAGTTGTTCTATAAAACTGTATTAAAATACTTTAAAATTAACACGATTCAATTAAACATTTTTACGTTACAAGCAATGATAGCAAAAATATCGCGATGTAACACTAATATTAAAAATGAGGACACAAATATAAAACAATTTTAATTAAAAAAATCACCTGTTTAACGGATTCCAAGACGAACTCTCACAATCACAGCAAACTCATTATCCACGGCACAGAAAATAACAGTTATTCGTACTAAAAACCGATGATTAACTGCTTAAGGCATAAAGCGTTAAAGAAATAATAACTAATTACAAAGCGTGTATGTAAAAGAACCTTTTTTTGACAGATAACGAGCGCGCGCTATTTTTTTAAATTTTATACAGGCAACGGACGGAAACGTGTGGAGCCTTGACCGCAAGGCAACTGCGGTCCCACTGAACGTCGTTCCTCTGTCGCCCTCTCTAGTCCTCTCGCGCTCTAATGTAAATTACTTTCCAACAGTTACTTTTCGCCTCGCTGCACCGATTCCGGTCAGCTTTTTTTCCTTGTCAAGCTTTGGTATGCAGAAAGAAAGCTCCACTATATGCGTAAACATGATATGTATTTTTAATTGATGTTACATATTTTAAAGACTTAACAAGTGTTCAGATTTATAGAATCTGCTTTCTTGCTTACATTTTACACACACATTACAAACTGAAGTAATTAATTTTATCGTTTTATCCAGTTTGAACTTGCCTTTGCGAATACTTCGGCAATACTCAAGTTCCAATAATATAATATTTTCTTCAACAAAAAATTATTGTTTATCAAATAAATAATGTTAAATATAAAATAAAATAAAAACTGAGAATCGATCGATATCAGTCGACATTTTCAGGGATTGACCCTAAAAAGATCACGCGAGTGACTGTTTGAGTACCCTTTTTTTGGTTACACGAAGGAAAATACAACATCGGGCCATGAAGGCTGTCACGAGGATGTCGGTCTCGCCTTTCGGGATGAGCAGAGTTACATTAGTGGCTGTATCCACTTTCCTCTTATATGTCATGCTCAACGTGACCGCCGCAGCTGATCGCCGTAATCAGGACACTTACGAGTACATATGACATTTCTATTAGATACCATTGCAGGATTCCTTGCGATTTTTTCTTCACGGTTGAGCTTGTGGTAACTAAATTGGAACTTAATCTGAAAAAAACAATCGAGATGTACGAGCCAGGATTCGAGCCTACGACCACTACGGTCGTGTGTATGGATATCGGTTCCTTATCCACTAAACCATCACAGTGACAGCTACAATTAAGTTTATGCTTACACTAATGTTACATCTTTTTAATGTACAGTTGTGTTCAGGTGCAGGACATGAGTATAAAAAAGGTACTTGACATCCCTTCCGTCTCCCTACATTCCATTACATTCCCGTTCCACGCTCGGTCCTTAACGGTGATACATGTGTACGCACGGCGGTATCGCTACACTTATCATCGGCGGCGAACTCGGTCACACTACGGAATAGTCAGTTGCTTTGGACAATACGGCGGAACATCTAATTAATTGTATACAGTGAACGGTGCGGAGTTGCAGTAGCCTGTCCTCATCATCCAGTTTCCAGGTGAGTGCCTTTTGAATATTTCATTGTCACTGTGCCTGAACGAACTCTTTGTTCCCTAATTCTCTACGTGGAAATCCAGACCAGCGACGCTCTCCGGCGGCTACATAAAACTTTTAATTCCTGCGGTCTCCCTCGCTATCCTGCTCTATACGGCTAACACACAAGTTGCTTTAATCTTATTTTTATTTTGTATTCGTTGTATTTTGTTTGACTTTACCTTTTTTTATTCTTTCAACGTTTTTTTTTCATGACTGATAATATTTAGATTTATTATAATAATATCTACATAAAACAGTTTAATCTTACAGGTATGTATGTTGTGTATGTATTAATAGGTACTTCACATTTGTAATTGTAATCAGAGATGGGCAGAATGTAATCTGATTAATGATTAGCGATTATGAAATGTAGTCGTAATTTATATTTGTTGGTCTATATTCATGATTAAATCCTTTCAAAACATTAAGGAGTCATAAAAGTGTATGCAATTGAGGTTTCCGTAGTGTTTAAAGCATGGATGAGGAAAATGCTGTCATTTTAATGATGAAAAATGTAATCGTAATCGTTTTTCATTATTCTGATTACATTTTACCCATCTATTAATATCATTATGTTTATATTATTTGTATGAAATAATAGGATTGAAGTCTATGCTTTGAACGCAAGAGATCGTGTCTTATGTTTCGTTCATCGGATAGTGGCTGCTTTGTTTTTGGCGTGGCCTTTTGGACGTGTTGTTCTTATTTTTTGGGTTGGTGTTGGGTCTAGACAGTATCAAAATCTCGGACAAGTTCTGCGGGGAGTCGCTTATATTTCTGTTGGCGTGGGATAGAGTGCGCGTCGTTGGTTTTGATGTTAATCAAAACTAGTGAATATATTACGTCGTAAAAAATATAAAAAGCAATGTCAGAAGATGGTATAGACTTAAAAAATTGTTTTATTATATACTTAGTTATATTGTACATTAAGGAACGTTTCGGATTCTAAAAGTTGTGACTTCCAAGTGGCAACTAAGCAACGGCAATTAAATTACGATGTACCGTTCTGTAAGGCGCCTGTCATATTCCAGTGAGTGCCTTTACATCAAAAATATTTAGTATATAGAGCGCCTGGTAGAAATAGAATAGCAAGATAAAGATTTTAATGTATCCTCATAATTGCTATAACATATTTTGAAGGAGCGTGATTTAGTCATGATTTTTTTTGCGATAAATAAAGAAAATATATATATATATATATGAATATTATCCTGCATATATATTATTTATAATTTACAGGCGGATACCTTACATTAATTACATCTGGTGTTAGATGAATAGTCTAACGCTGGACCGTGTCCGCCCAGAAAATGTCTATCAATCTTCTTTTAAGGTCTGTCCCTTGGCGTTTGTTGCTGTTTTTCTACTACACAGGACTTCCCATCAGGTGCGATGTAGTCACTTTATGTGGGCAGTATAAAAAAACGTGTTGTTCCTACTAAAATTGTTTTATAGGAGAGATGTGCGTAATTTTTCAAGCTCTTTATATCTACGTAACGTATTTCTATCCCTTATATTTTCGAAGTTATGGACTTTTAAAAAAGTTTTGATAGATCTTCACTGCAACCTTAGTGTTTATGCTTGGAATACTGAATGCTTTAGGTCGGCATATGTCAATAAGTGACATTGTGCTTATCAAATATTTAGGAAATACATCTAAATTAAAAAAAAATCCTTAGACTGAAGTTAAGATATAACCATACACATGCACATTTGTTTTCGTAATAACTTTAGTTAGTTATTTGATATAGTTTAGGTTTTTATTGAAGCTTTATAATTTGCTAGCTGCAGTGGCCCGGCGTTGCCCGGTAAAAATCTTTTAATTTTATTTTATGGGGTTGATTTTCCAAAAACTTCTACACATGTATTTTTTATTTATAACCAAAAATCGAAACATCGTTTCTCACTGTAAACTACTGTAATACATACTGTACACTGTAACTGTGTCTTCAAACTTGGCGGATTTTAGCCCCGTAGGGGTGGAATATCAAAAAACCATTAGTACATGCACGTTATATAAAGAACGCATTACTCAAATTTTATGTTTTTAGCTTTTTTTGTATCCCGGGGTGTAAATCCTGCATAGGACCATCAGGGACGCTGTGAGGGCAGCGACCCCGGTGTGTCAGACTCTTACTGACTAAAAACCCCCGGGGTGTCCCTCTGATTGCTCCACCCGGGCCTGGGAAGCCAAATTCGTCTAGACGCCCAGGGAACAAAAGGCCCTGTTGAAGCTATCTCACTGGGGGAGGGGTGGGAGTAAAAATCCACCTCTCCAAAACCTCTCTCTCAGGCGGCGCGTCAGACACCGTGCACCGCCTCCCTCTCATCCGGGCAGCAGAATCCCTCAAGCCTACTGCCCGGCTATTTATGTTTTTAGCTCTAGTAACTTAATCTTAACTTAACGATAATATGTCGGTAAGGATGAGTGAGTATATTTCCAATAACTTTGAACATGATATATACATATAAATGTTTGCTATTATCATGCTAAGAATTTTTTATTGAACCATAAAAGTAATAAAAACGTCCATATATTGTAGTTTTTTTAAATATATATCTTGTGTTATAATTAAATAGCAAAATAAAAAAAAAATATCGCAATTACTTAAAAAAATAATACACAGGGACATTTGTAACATCATTAACCTTGCAGAACTAGAATCCTAATTTTAATAACTTTTCTTGTATGATTTTTACAATACTTGATATATTTACCAAAAAAAAGTTAGTAACTTTCGTTGTACTGTTTGATCATTTACTAATAATATTTATTTTGGTAATAATAACCCACGTATTGTTTGTATTATTGAACACGCAGGGCACTGTACACCCTTTTAGTATAGTTCTCCCACAAGCTACACGTGTAAAAAGATGTACAGTATGCCTTAAAACGCCTTAGTTTTACTACTTTGGAGCAACTATGAGTCAACATGTTTGCTCTGACAGACAGCGCCCTGCGCTCAGATTCAATATCAACATCATCTTTAAGGCTTTCGGTAACCAAGTGACCTAAGTATTTAAACTGATTAACTCTGTTTAGTTCAGCTCCATATGATGATGTCCTAGCCGGTTTCGGCCACGGCGACTGTTTCAACACCGGTTAAGAAATTCGAGGTCCAGTTTTCGGAAACAGTCAATTGCGCAGGAGATATTTAAGTGCATAACTGGACGCGCTGCCAGAAAAGCACTCTCTCGTCCGAGCTCCCTCAGGCCCGATGGAAAGGAGAACCAGTACGATCGGGAGGGAGCGGGATGCAGGTTTGGTCGAGTTTTCCTTCTCTGAACACCTGGTTGGATTGCGGTGTTAAAGAGATACCTTAGTCGCCTTTTACGACACCTCAGCAAGAAGAGGGGAGTGCTATTCTATTCTGCCGGCAGCCACCACGGCTTAGCTCCATATAAAGTAATAGGAGAGTAATAATTTGGGAGTCGAAGCTGCTCGCGTCCGTAGGCTTTACCTTAGTTTCCCTACACGTGACTCCTGGGTGGTGCTAAACGAGCAACAGCAAGGTGGTAGGGCGTTGGTGCTCGTCTGGATCGCGACCACAGTACATGGGTATAAAGCCCGTCATAGTGACCAGTATTGGCTTGTTGCGTTTCGGGATCAGCTTGTGTATATCCAGTAGCTCATATACCTAGAGACCTTCAGTCGTGGTATATGTGGGCCGACATGACGATGTAGACTATCAATGGATTTTCATCCTTTGATAGTCGCTTTCGTTTTTGGACTGCACTGTACTTACCATCAGGTACTCTGTAGTCACTATGTCGAGTAAATGTAAAAAAAAGGTACATTCAAAGGACACTTGGTACCAGCTTTAAGCACCATGTACTCGCTTTTTTTTAACATTATAGACCAATCAATGACCATATATATGGTAATATTAGGAATAAGGTTCTGGGCGGTTGTTATGTATTCAATATAATATTGTTGTTACGACTTGTTAATCCATCCTGTCCATTCCCCTCACTATCAATCGACTAAGGGAGGCATGCGCCGCGGGCATCCCTAGCGCCGGTGCATTTAAAAATTAAAACGCGGAACAGCGGAGGCACACCGGTCGATAAAACACAAGAAAAACCTCATCACCACCAAATCCCAGTGAGTACCTGACCCTTTCATTAAAGTCGTTAATACCCAACAAGAAAGAAATCTAATTAATAAAAACAAATCTAGTTCAATTTATAACAATTGTATACCAATTTTAATTACTTATTATATTTTTGAAACAGTTTCCTCTGCGACTGTTACTAGGACTTTATCTTTTCGTTAATCCAGTCCGTATAAAGGGATACAAGGGTATATACTCCAGGTCGGTTTACAGCGCCACAGCCGTAGCCCCAGGATACTACGCCAATTAGCTCAAAACGCTGGTCGCTCTCTCTCTGTATCATCAGGGGACCGCCACTATCACCTATAGACAAACAAAGCTGTTAAATGCTATAATACGTATTGTTGCAACGGAAATAGGGTCAAACTTTAACCCTAGATTTCTAGGTTTCATTTCTAGAAGCCTAGGAATTTAGGGTTAAAGTTTGACGCTAGTTACGTCGGAACAGTATTTTATACATCATGACATAGATGGGTAAAATGTAATCAGATTAATAAAAATGATTACGATTACATTTTTACGTTTTTCATCATTAATATGTCTGCATTTTGCTCATCTATGTTTTAAATACTACAGAATCCCAGATTGTATACACATTTATGATTTCTTAATGTTTTAAATGGATTTAATCATGACTACAGAGCAAGAAAATTAAAATTATGACTACATTTTGTAATCGTTAATCAGATTACATTTTGCCCATCTGCATCATGACATTGTAGTCGTCTTGGAAGCGAAAAACATCAGTTATGTGTCGGTGAATTACATAAGATTACAATTATTAATAATAAATGACATTATTTTTTCTAAAATAGTATATTTTAATATAGTATTACCGGTATAGAACCAAAATTCTATAGTTCCAAAACGAGTATAATATTCTCCCGGTAGATGGCGGTGTGTATAGGCAATTGTGCGTTTCTTGTTACTATCATTGTATTTTTTTCCACATCGGCCGCTGTGACTAATATCTTACTTTTTAGGGAAAATTTACCATTGCCTAATGGGGTTAGCTCACCTTGACAGGCATCAACTAATCCTTCTTTATGCCCGGCGCACACGAAAGTTTCATAGTTAGACTTATAGAACCCAGTCTTCATGTATCTTCTCTGACAATCGTAGTTGGATATTATTGGTACTACTGCTTCTTGCAAAGCGGCTTGCATTGGACTATCTGGAAACAAATAGAATAGATTTGGAAAGCTGTCTGAGGTTAGGATATTTTGTCTGTTATGGCTTATGATATGAAAACCAGAAGCAGTACCATAGACATTTATAGTAGTTTTGAATCTATCATACATTGATATCTGACAACAGTTTGACGAGGCGTGAAGTTGAGGTAAAAGGTGAGGAGATGAAGGTAGGCAGGCTCTTAATATCCTATAGCCCGCCTGGGGTAGAGGGCATCCACAATGCATCTCCGTTTGGATCTGTTACACATTGCATTTTAAGTCACCCGTATTATGTATTTCTAGATTTATCTGGACCGGGAAAGTTTTATGGTACGTTGGGCATTTCAATCTATTGTCTGTTTGTGTATGTGTTGTGTTCAGAGATGGGCAAAACGTAATCTGATTAATGATAAACGATTACAAAATGTAGTCATAATTTTAATTTTCTTGCTCTGTAATCATGTTTAAATCCATTTAAAATATTAAGAAATCATAAATGTGTATTGTATATAATATGTAATGTGTATTAATAGTAAAAAACGTAAAATGTATTAATAAATTAATCGTTAATCATTTTCATTAATCAGATAAATTTTGCCCATCTATGGTTGTGTTAAAGTGATAGCGCTATATAAAAATGATACTATACCCCTGTCGTTCAACGTAAAATTCGATCAGCCATATCATTTAGCTTGTTGTATGTCTACTGGACTCTCACAAAATAAATCTAACGACATGCAAGTTCAGTGCGCAACTTCGTCTGGGAGTTGCGGGTGCCTACGTCAGGAAAGGAATCAACTGTTCGAATTGCATTTATCTAATTGATGATCGATGATGCATCAGTCAATAAAGATGTATTTTTTTGTATATATATATATATATATAAAGTGGTAGAGAGAAAGTTTGATTTGATATTGTATTAGTTGTCAACGTACTTACTTTCATAAGTGCTTCCCCATCCAACGACATAAGCGTCATGCCCGGTGTAGTTAATGTATTTTTCAGGAATGCAGATCGGCACTATGTGTCCTTCGTTTGGCATTGATTGATTAAATCTGAAAACGTTTAGAGTCAGGGTAATTTCGACGTAAGATTAATTTCGATTAGGAAGCAATTTCAACTAAGGGCCATTTTAAATAGCTGCAATATATATTTTTTGTAATTTATTTAGTTATTTTTTCTAATATCTAAATCGTTTGCTGTAATCTTAAGTATATTGAATAAAAACCACGTATATTCCTAAACCACGGACCAATTATGAAAAACGGAATATCACTTTTGAGGGAGCACAACTCTACAACGCGTTACCCTCCTGCATTAGAAACGCTGGCTCGCTTGGCATATACAGAACTAAATTACTACAATATATTAAAGATAAATACTAACAAATATGGTTCTGTGTTTGCCAAGTAAGCTCTTAGTATTTTACTGTTCCAGATAGTTTTTAAACAAAATGTTCTCACGTAAGTGATTTTGTATCTTAATGAGAATAAACTCTTTGAACTGAAAAGTAATCATTATCGTCAACCCGTATTCGCCCACTGCTCGATATAGGTCTCTCTCAAGGAGCATCACTGAGCCCGACTTTCGGCTTTTCTCATATAACAATTGCCTGCCACTTTGTGCAAATCGTCGCTCCACCTAGCCAGAGGGCGTTGTACTACGCTTAGCGAGGCGTGGTTTCTCTTCAAGAACACATCTACCGCTGCAGTCATCAGTTCTTCGGCAAATATGACCAGCCCACTGCCACCTCACCTTGCTAATGCATCTGAGGTTTGTTTGTTTGTTTGTTTGTTTAGTTCTCTGTGGAATCATCTAATTTCTGATTCGATCTTTCAGGGAAATATCAAGCGTGGCATGTACCATAGCACACTGAGTGACCTTGATTATTTGGACTCGTTGAAAAGATAATACTTTCTTATAATTATTTGGAAGCATATCATGCTGAATTTCTTGGGAAAATAGTGCAGTGGTTGTCTGTTGCCTTCTGCACCAGACATTTTAAAGGTTATTTGGACCTTAACGCCACGCAGGCTCCTCTAAACGGTTTCCCAGGTGGATTATACTTTCCGACCAAATTAAAGGTTTGACCAACGACTCGATCAATGAAAGCGCCCGACAAGCATTAGTTCGGGATTAATAGAGAGCTATAGTCTTGCGTGCCTCCAGACGTTGTGCCTGACCACGTCTGCTCTGTGCACACAATTGATAAGAATTTGAAGCACAGCTTATTAGAAGATTTAAAAAAAAACTAGGTTTTGTATAAGACTAATTCTTTCTTACTTAATTAGAGCGATGTCGTCATGAACTATGAAGCTAGTGTAATTGGGATGTATTTCGATTTTCTCTGCTTTTACATCCACGTGCGGGAGAGGCTCATCTGTCCTGGACATATCAAGCTCCCCAAATCGCAACACCAGATCTGAAGCCTCTAAGCTGGAATACAAGTTAATAGACACAAATGGGTGTATTATTATTTATTTAAAACGAAGTTTTATTATTTTCTTCATTTCTCCTAAGAAATCATCACAAAAAGGGTAATGAAAAACTTGTCGTACAGAATGTATACTTAATTGAATTAGAAATGTTGCGGTAGTTTATCGGTTTATAAGCAAGAGCAGAAGTTCCCAAACATTTTTCTTGTGAATCACCTTCAAGATTTTATTGATTTCGGTGGAACCCCTGCTGTCACATTTCTACATTATTCCCAAAATTCGAGAATTCGAGAAATATAAATTTAGAATAACAAGGAATAGATCTAACGATAGAAAGCCTCGGAGTTGAGTTCCAATCTTATATTCTGAGTTATAGATAAAAATGAAAATGGCAAATTTTCTTTTGCTTAATTTATTTGCAAACTTAATTTATTTGCGTTATTTTTTAAGATTACGCGAGGAACGCATCTCATAAAAAGGTTTAGGTTTCATCAAAAACTTAGAAATTTAAAGGTTCGAAATATTTTTTTAGGCTCAATGGGACAATTTTCACAGATTTAAAAACTATCAAACATCTCCAAAAAATTTTTGTGAACCACCGCTTACAACCTGTCATCACCATTTTTGAAGTGAAACTTCTTTAGAATCGTTGTGATTTTAATCCGGATGCAACGGAATAACGACAGGTAAGAGACACAAATATTAAAATTAGTGAGCCAGAGCGAGAAAGCAAATATCAATGTGTGTGAGTATTACAGCTTTTAGTAAGGATAATATTAGGTCCTTACATATGAAATTGGCGTTTTGTATGGGAGGAACAAAAAGTCGAATATTTTTTAATATAATATATTTAATTAATCAAAGTATGAACCATTATATTCTATGCACTTTTGCCATCTCATAGGTAGTTCATTGATCCCTTTACTAAAAAAACCAGTCGGACGGGAATCAATAAAATCTTTGAAGGCGATTTGGACTGCCCCATCGGAGTTGAATTTTTTCCCTTGCAAGAAGTTATCCAAATTTCGAAAAAAATGGTAATCTGTTGGAGCAAGGTCCGGGGAGTACGGAGGATGTCTTAGACTTTCCAATTGAAGCTCTTCTAATTTAGTAGCCGTCTGTTGCGCAGTGTGTGGTCTAGCGTTG
This sequence comes from Automeris io, assembly GCA_036320925.1. Taxonomy (NCBI): domain Eukaryota; kingdom Metazoa; phylum Arthropoda; class Insecta; order Lepidoptera; family Saturniidae; genus Automeris; species Automeris io. Next base: position 10,954,022 of record JAUDJH010000017.1, on the reverse strand, counting down.
TCGTGAAGCAGCAGTGGCGTGGAGCGATTGACCAGCCTAGGTTGTTTAGCCGCTAGCTTTTCCATCATGGTTTGCAATTGGTGACAATAGACATCAGCAGTAATAGTCTGGCCAGATTTGAGAAATCTGTAATGAACAATACCGGCACTAGTTCACCAAACGCTTATAAGTAACTTTTTTGGGGTTAATTTTCGCTTGGGGCAGGATTTGGCTGGCTGGCCAGGATCTAACCATTGCGCTGAGCGCTTCCGATTATCGTAAAGAACCCATTTTTCATCACAGGTAATGATTCGGTTTAAAATACCTTCATTATTGTGCCGGTTTAGTAATGTAACGCAGCAGTCGACGCGCGTTTGCCGGTTTGCTTCAGTCAATTCGTGAGGTACCCACCTTTCAAGCTTTTTAATCTTCCCAATTTGCTTCAAGTGAATTAAAACAGTTTTATCACTAACATCGCAGCCTGCAGCTAACTCGGACGTGGTTTGCGATGGATCCGCTTCCACAATAGCCTTCAACTCTTCATTATCAACTTGAGTCTCAGGCCGTCCACGGGGCTTGTTCTGCAGGTCGAAATTTCCAGAACGAAAACGTTGGAACCAAAAACGAACTGTGTTTTCTTTTGCAACACGACCGCCATACACATCATTCAGCCTTCGAGTTGTTTCCGCAGCACTAGTGCCACGGCGGAACTCGTACTCGTAAATAATGCGATATTTTAAGTTTTCCATTTTGTAAAATGAGTGACGCAAACAGAAAAAAACAGAAGAAAAAAACAAATGAATGACGATCATCGAAGCACAAATACATGAGTCTATAGCTGTACAAATTTGAATTTGGAATTCCTTACCAAAGAGGAGAAATTTGTGATTAAAGTGGCCAGTATGAAAAACGCCAATTTCATATGTAAGGACCTAATATATGTTAAATAAATATAAAATATGTTTTAAAATTAATCAAAATACTTTCATTTTTAAACAAATAAACTTTGTAAGTATCCTACTCTTGTTATATATATTCATCTCATTCTTTTGTCGATTTACTGAAGTTTCACTTCTATCGTGTGTGAATCGCATACACACCTTTTATTACTGCGAGATTTTATACCCTTTCAAGTTTCTCGTGGATCCGAGGATGGTCTATCTGAATCACTTTGGCAATCATTAAGCTAGACGTTCGTACGTTATTGCCAGAGTTCCAATCCCACTCCACTAAATTACTTTTTTGTTTGATTTTTGAAATGCTTACTCTTCGACACAATGCGCTGCAGTCAAGACCCAATTTTGAGCGATGAGACTCGCTCCGCACCCGTGGGATATATTCCCTGACTTCCATTGTTCATGCCAGATTGAGGCCACCCAAGGCCAGTCGGCAAACTTGGCGTTAGTTCCGCCCACGATACGTCCTTCAGGTTCTTTCCACATCCTTTTGCCGCAATCTGCCACGATCAGGATTAAAATTTGACGATTTTATAACAGAAGTTAGTTTATCTTAATTTATTATTTATATACTTAGGGAAATATACATCAACATAAAAACAAAAACAAAAATAACACGAGAAAAAGATAGACAAGCCAGCTATGTTTTTATAAAAAAATATTAAACTATATAAAAAATATCTGAGGGACAAAAAGCTCTCCAGGCGTGAGTGGTGTGCGATATTTTCCTGCACACCGCTCCAATGACAAATCATGGCGATGAGGGGAGGTTGGCACTTTACACCACTCTCTTCGCCGATATGTTAGGAGTACACGGGGGGTGGTAACTATTTAACCACCCCTTACCAAGTAGATGGGGCCTGCAGAAGGCCAGACGTCACCGGGTGCCGAGGAAGGTGGCTCAGTCTTGCTCTTGGCACTTGGCAGACGGAAGAGATAACACCCCGGAGTTTAGGTCGGTGCAAGTCCGACACACCGGGGGGCGGCCCTCATAGCCCCTGAAGGTCCGTTAGGGATTTACCCTGGGTTACCAAAAAACAGGGTGCTCACATGCCGGAGCTCAGGGTACGGACACGCAAACTTTCTCGGAATATGGTGACATCTGACCTTCTTAGGTCTTTTATTATGCACCACCACTAACTCGCCTCTTATCTAATGTCATTGGGGAGGTGTACGCGGGCATATCAAATTTTAAACTTTTGCCTTTCATACTGGCTATGAATATTTTAACAGGTCCTATGCGCGAATGTTCTTACTTTTAATTATGGCTCACCGTTTCGACCTGGTTAAACAGGGCACAGTCACGCGCTGACAAAAAAGCCGTGGAGTTCATCGGTGGTGGAAAGTTATATTCTCTACCCTGTTTTGTTCTTAATAATTTGAATAGTTACGAGATACAGTACTCGCAGTACAGTATTTTTACAAGGCGATATAAAACAAGCTCCTGGTTTTCTATTCACTGGGTTCCATGCCGATGATAACTAAAACCTATCACCGATATTAAAAGTTTTGTGCGTCTTAATCTCGATTGCAGCTGTGGTGGCCTAGCGTATAATCGACAGGCTTCCATTCGCTGCAACGCGAATTGTCCTAGGTTTGAATCCCAGCGTGTACTTCTAGGTTTTCCCAGATTTTGTACGGATATAGGTACCACATGCTCACCGATGACAAAAACATCGTAAGTCCACATGACATGTCATAGAAATGTCATGTGTAAGTGCTTTGAGAACGGCGATCAACTTGGTTACGCTATTGGTCACGTTGGGCACGACATATAAGCACAAAGCGGATACAGCCACTAATGTATCTCTACTGACCCCTTATTTGCTTAGCTTAATCAACCAAATCCAGTGATTAAGTCCATAATTTAAAGTAATTTCATTCGCGAGTAAGACCCGTTTAAATATTTTTAAAGTAATGTTGTTTTATTATGTAACGCCTTATATTGCTTAGAGATACTGTTTTGTCAGGCACGTTTGAAACGGAATATGACGTTCCTTGTCAATGAAAAGCATTTTTCAACCGTTCAAAATGTGATTTCGATTTAATCCCAATCTCGTCTGTTACGCTCATTACTAATATGGCAACACTAATCGTTGTCTTGACGTGATAGCTAACTATTCATATGTCCACACTATTTCTTTGTCTTAATATATAGCTTCCGCGAGGTTGAACAGTCAGTCGTCTGCTAGCTCCCTTGCGAGAAACAAGTGTAAAAGAGATTATCAAAGTGAGCCAACTAAAAGTGGAATTGATTATCAGTATTTATGTTAATATATTTCTGAGCAAATTTTAAACGTCTACGTCAAAAATTACATTATTTATATGCAGAAATAGATGTGACGTGAGATTGGAATGCAAATGAAAATTAACCTAAAACACAGTAGAAGAATTGGTTTTCTCGTATTATCCGACTTCGATATTGTTTATATGGAAATCTGCATTTCTTTCGCATTCCTCGTGCTAAAATATGAATTCTACTTACTGCTATTGTAGTCTGTTGTATCCACGGTTTCAGGAGTAGTTTCCCCTGAAATTGAAGTTATCAATACATATAATAAAAGTGTAACTCATCTCTGTCTGTATATGGAAGATAAATGAGAAAAAACATTATTATCTAAGTCTTTTCGTTTACACGATATAAAATAACACAATAATATTTTTAAAAAACTCTGTGTTTGCGCGCGCTAATCTCATAAGCGGCTTAACCGATTTCGATGTGATTTACATCAATGCATTGTGGTAAGCTTCATTTTACATTTGATTCCATTTTATTTTAATTGGACCCTAGGTTTACCGGCAGAATACGATAGTGCGCCCCCCTTTTTCATACTGAGGTGTCGTAAGAGTCGACTAAGGTATAACAGCATACCGAATGCAGATTGCTAGCACCTGAGCTGCCGTGTGCACCTTCTCTGCACGTAGTACACACCGGCCAACCCCTACTGGATAAGCGTGATTAGTTAAATGTCCAAACTCCTTCCTATGAATTCCACAAATATAGCGGAAAAGGGAAAGGATGCCTTTGCCCTGCAGTGGGACGAAACTGGCTTATAATTATTGTTTCAATAGATTCATAACTAAACTATTAACGTATATGTTACTATACCTTCAGCAGGCACGGCAGTGACATAGTTAAAATCAAAAACAGTTTGAATCATTAACAAAAGTAGGGCAAAGTTTAAGCTAAGCAATAGAGATTTATTGATCAGGTTTTTTATTAAACATTTTTTAATTGTGTTCTTTTTCATTGTTCGATGGCTGAAAGGCCAGAGAGTTACAAGAGGACCCATTTGTATCGCTGTACCTGTAACAAAATATAATTAATTTATTAAATATTACATATTTTAAACTTTATACGATTTATAATGAATTAAATGTTGGAATATCATTATACATTTTCAAAAAAAGCTACGATCAGGTTTTGGTTTTGCCGAGCCGGTATTCGAAAGGCCTATCCCAACACTGGATAAAAGTCGGTTAATAGTGGTAATATATAATAATAGGTGACTGTAAAACTTACCAAGTTGTATTATATAACAATTTCTCACAAATTTTAATTTAGTTTTTTACTTTATACTCCAACTATGACTTAAATGTTACTAAAGCATGGTCAGTGTAAACTGTTGTTTGAATAATTAATGCGATCCTTATATAAAGGGGTTGGTTATAGAAAAAGTTCAAGGATGTTACGTCCATTAAAATAAACTACAGTTGTTTTTCGCACATGGAATTAAGAAATATATGGAAACATATACAACATATTTTTGTTTTCGTAAGTTCATTTCTACTCATTTCATTCTACCGTGTCTCTGTCGTGTTTTGTAACACTTCTTGTTACAAGTAGGTACGAACAGAAACGGCATAAAAACCGGAAGATCGCGACGTGATGATTCGCTAGAGATTTTAAGTTGTTCTCTTTAGGATAATTTTTATTTTTGGCTATAGTTTTAGCTCGTGTATGTGGTTTTCAATATTTCCTAATTCTTTGTCCTCACGCTATAAAAATAACTTTTGAATAATTAATTAGGAGTAGCGCGCTTTGTGTTGATTGTCCGGTCATTTCGGCAATTAATACAAGAATACTTCATGCAATAAAATTAATGGTTTCGGATAAACGGAACATACCTATTATTACCTAGTTTTTCTCGCGGCATCGACTGCCGAATCTTATATAACATTCACGGAAGATTACTACTGAGGGCTTAGGGTGAGGTTATGCACGATGTAGCCAGAGGGATGTGATTAATTATTGACCAATCGCCATCATTTTACTATTTTCGATGAGGTTAATGGGGTTACTGGTGTACCTAGAGCTAAATGATAGCCTCAGTGCTCGACAATTTGGCTTTTGTCAGAACCGATATAATATGTGCCACCTATTACTGGGGTGAAGCCATTGAATATCACGGAGCAGCCATACTTGTCTCTCTCGACATCTCCAAGGCGTTTGATAGGGTCTAGCGCGCAAACCTTCTAAGCCAGCTCCAGTCTTGTGGGCCACAAGACAGTCTGAGGACCAGGATCAGTGATTTCATAAGCGATCAATCTATACGACCAGGTGTTGATGGCCTCTTGTCGGAATTGATGCCAGTATTTTTCATGGATTAGTTGTTTCAACAACATTATTTCTGCTGCAGATGAAATATCTGCTTAAGCTCTTGGCTTGATCTTCTTATGAAATGAAAGCACAATTACTGATAGATACTTATCTGGACCGCGGAAGGATGCCGTCGAGATCTGTCCGCGTGGGAGTCTATGGTAGAGCGAACGGACTTATCTCTTGAAATTGTTTCTATCTGGGGCGATGCGAATCAAGTTAGTTTTAATGCTACCAAAACACAGGCGTGCCTTTTTTCTCCCAACAGGAGTCCTTTTCACCTGACTCCCACTTTCAGTGGTGTTTTCCTGCCGGTGACCAATGATCTCGAGCCTTAATATAAATTTGTGACTATCAATATCGATAGATCGATGACTATCGATGTAGACTATCAATGGATTTTCATCCTTTGATAGTCGCTTTCGTTTTTGGACTACACTGTACTTACCATCAGGTACTCTGTAGTCACTATGTCGAGCCAGTGTAAAAAAATAACAGCTGCTCTGATCTTAGGCCGTCGAAAGCTTAGAGCGAAAACAGCTGCTAAACAATTAGGTATTGTTTTTCGACAGCTCAATCATAAAGGAACTCATATTCTGAGCCAAGTGTAAGTAAAGTAAAAGTAGCGTGACGTGTCAGTCCTAGACAAAGAAAATTTGGATCAACGATACGCTAGGTGAAAAATTGCAAAATGTATGGAATTCATATAACATGACCTGATATTTTGAAGCTATGTCAATTCCATATATTTTACACTTTTTTTTAAGTTTTATAGATAATACAATGTCACTTTGACAAGGTCCTCTGTATTGGATTATAGGAATGCCAAAATAATAAAAAAAAAAAACTTTTTTGTTTTCAGCGACATAATCGAACATACAGACAAACAAAGACATCGATTACATATCCTACGTATAATAATGATATTCATATTATTTTGAGATTACGACCTAACGTAGCGAAGAGATTTTCAAGGAATTTAATATATGTACGTCTGTCAGTCTGCCCTTAATCAGGGAAGGTGACTCTAACTTAATGAGCCGTCATTTATTACAATTGTTATGTAACTAAACCATCTCTAAGCTACCGGGATGATTCTACTCAAGTTCTTAGGCTTAATTCTAGGTAGTCTATGTAATCCTGTGGGAGAGAAATTTAGAGTGATACAAAAAAGCAGCCTGTGAACAGCTTCATACTGCAACTGATCCGAATTTGTAAAAATACAAATTTAGAAAATAAGGACTATGTTTGGGTTTTGCATTTCTTAATGCCTCTTGAGATAATAAACTGGCTTGGCATAGTGACTACAGAGTACCTGATAGTAAGTACAGTGTAGTCCAAAAACAAAAGCGACCTTCAAAGAATGAAAGTTAAGTCAAGTTGAGTTGTAAGCGAAGTTAAATAAGTCAATTGAAGCTATATCTCCTTTTTATGAACCGAGCACTATTTTAGCTCTTTTCCAATCTGTAGGAGATATACTAGAGTTGAGAAATATATTATAGATCGTAATAATATGAAGATGGTAATAGGATAAATGAGATGAATAATAAAAATATAGAGATAAAAAAGATCAAGTTTATAAGGGCTTTTAAAACATCATGAACAAATGAGTACAAGTAGCGTAGTTGTAAAGAAAGATTGGGGAGAAACGAAGCGTAGAAAAGTGTCGCGCAAAAAGAGATATAATATGATTGTATCCTAAACTGTTTTATTTCCAAGGTATATTGATACATACGAGGTACATACAGATTAATTTCAAGACTGTATTTTAACCCTGTAGGGGTGGAACATCAAAAAATTCTTTAGCGGATGTCTAAATCATACAAAAGCGCAGTGTCCAAATTTCTTGTCTTTAATGATATATCGATCAAGATATGTGAATTTGTTTCCAATAGCTATAAACACAATTCCTTCATACAAATGTTTGCTATTATCACGCCAAGACTTTTTTGATTGAACCAGGAAATGAATAAAAACATCCATGTATAGTTTTTTTTTAATATATTACTTTCTGTTATTAATAAATATCAAAATAGAAAAGAACAAATACAATCGCATTTTCTTAAAACAATTAAAAATACAGTGTCATTTCTAAAACATTAATTAACCTTGAAGGACTAGAATCCTAATCTTAACAACATTTCCTTTACGATTTTTACAATAATTAATATATGCATCCAAAAAAGTTAATAACTTTCGTTGTAATCTTTGGTCATTTACTAATAATAATTGTTTTGATAACAATGCTCTAAATATTGTTTGTATTTTACTAAAACTATATTGGTATGTAAATATGGTTGGCTACAATATTGTGTGCTGGACAATACAGTCGTTGACATAAGGGCAGTCTAGCCTACCGGCTGTCACGGCTAGTGCGGTGTCACGGCTGGCTCACACTCTGCTCGGTGATGACGCGCAACGTCTACGCAGAATTGCGCAGAATCACATCAGGCCATCGCACTGCAGAAGAGAGACAGCCGCAACAACGTCCGGAATGCATTGTTGTATTGAATATGTAGAGCACTGTACCCTCTTAGAGTATTCGCCCAGAAGCTATACGTGTAAAAATATGTATATAAAGCCTTAAAAAGCGTCACTTTTTTTTTTATACCGACTCGACACAGTGACTGCACCATACCTGATGGTAAGCATGGTGCAGTCCAAAAATCGCCAACGACTTTCGAAAGGTAACAAAAAACCCATCGGTAGTCGCAGCGATCATGCCAGCCTGCACAAATATCTCTTCACGCTACGTTTAAAAGATCCCAATATCATAGGATGGTGGGAACACGCTCGCCGGAAGACCATTCCACAGCCCAACGACACGGCAAAAGAAGGAGTTAGAGAACTTCTTTGTCCTGGCCGGGATGTGAGATACCGTATTTCTTGGAGCAACGAGTAACCCCTTGAGCCAAAAGACTCGCTTTCACGGATAGTGGCTCACGCTCACGTAGCCATAGCTACGTATAGCTTGTGCTCATGGTTTATTCCACCGAGGCAGCAGCGCACCGCGCTCCCTCCTACCTCAAGTCTACGCGATCGTGAACACGTACAGTATTTACCATTTAGAGTGACCAAAATATTTATTAATTTTGTTTTGAGAAAAAAATTAATGAATTATAAAAAGTAATTTTGTTCTACTGTTGTATACAATGTTAGGGATATAGTTCAGAAAGTTTCTTAAAGTTTTAGAAATGATCCTTATGCTAATTGTTATTATAGGACACTATTTTTTTTAACAGTTTCCTTTGCGAATGTTACTAAGAATTAATTTTTTCATTAATCCAGCTCAAATAATGGGACACAAGGGAATATGCTCCAGGTCTGTTTACAGCGCCACAGCCATAGCCCCAGGATACTACTCCAATTTGCTCAAAACGCTGGTCGCTATCTCTCTGTACCATCAGGGGACCGCCACTATCACCTATAGACAAATAAATGTGTTAAATGCTATAATACGAATTTTATACATCGTTACATTATAGTCGTTTTGTTACAGAAAAACTTCATCTTCGTGTCGGTAAATTTAATAATTATTTTTAATGTGAATAGCATCCCCGTCAGATTTTATTCTGCCAAAACCTATTGGCATGTCGGCTGTTTTTTGAAAATTGTTTGAAGGAACCTGGCATTAATGCTATATGTATAAAAATTGACAAATATTGACATTAATATTTATACGTCACTCAATTGTTTTGCCTTCCCGGAACCCGTCCACTAACATTTAAACTTTATGGTATCGTGTTAAAGTTCAAATTGCCTTTTAAATATTATTGCGACTTTTTTGTATGAGAATATAGAAAAGTGTTGTTTTTAGACTTTTTCAGACATTTTTTTAAATTTTCTCCGTAATAACCTTCCCCAGACTTCAACAAACTCAACAAAAAAGAAATCAGCCAAATCGGTTCAGCCGTTCTCGAATTTCGCGCTTATCAACACATTTAGCGATTCATTTTTATATATAAGAAGAAGAAGATGTATTTTATTGCCACATTTACCGTTCTCCCTAACCTTGCTCTTTAGGGAAATTTCACCACTGCCTAATAGTATCAGCTTACCTTGGCAGGCATCAACTAATCCGTCTTCGTTCCCAGCGCAGACAAAAGTTTCGTAGTTAGACTTATAGATGCCAGTCTTCATGTACCTCCGCGAGCACTCGTAATTGGATATTATTGGCACTTCTACTTCTTTTAAAGCGTCTTGCATTGGACCACCTGGTGACAAATAGAATAACAAACATTTGGAAAACTGTGCTAGGTTAGTATGTTCTATGTACTATGGCGTGTGATGCGAAAACCACAGGCTTTACCATGGACTCTTATGGCAGTTTTGTGTCTATCATACATTGATATCTGCCAACAGCTTAACGAGGCGTAAAAATGATAGTCTGTTAATGTCTTATGGACCCCGCCTGGGGGAAGAGGGCATCCACAATGCATCTCCATTTGGATCTATCCTACGCATGGCACATCAGCTCGTTTTGTGTCCTACCAATCTCCTTCGACTCCTGGGACTGTGTATTTCCAAGTTTATCTGGAACGGTTAAGTTTTATGGCATCCTGGTCACTCCAATTTAATGCCTGTTTGAACAATAAAATTCGATCCATAATATCTTTTCATTTAGAATGAGGTACAGCCACTGGACTCTTAAAAATAAGTAAAAGTAAAAGTAAGTTTTGTGCTCAATTTCGTCTGTGAGTTGCGGATGCCTACGTCATAAAAGAAATCTACTGTCCGAATTTTATATAAGTAGTTTCAATAATTTCGAGTCGGGAATGATGCATCACTCAATGAAGATGTATTTTTTTGTATGTATATATATACATATAAAAAAGTGGTGAAGAGTATTTGATATTTTATTGATCGTCAAGGCACTTACCTTCATAAGTGCTTCCCCATCCAACAACATAACCATTATGCCCGGTGTAGTTAGTGTATTGTTCAGGAATGCAGACCGGCACTATGTGATCTTTGAATGTCACTGGATGCTTTAATCTGAAAATGTATATAGTGGCGAGGTACCTTTGACGTAAAAGTAATTACGACTAGGAAGCAATTTCGACTAAGGGTTATTTTAAATAGCTGCTTTTGTTGTTTTTTCTTCTTGATCGCTTGCAATAATCATAGGTTTTTGAATAATAAAGGAGTCATCATCATCTATCCGTATCCATCCACTGTTGGATATATGTAAGTCTCTCTCAAGGTTCACCACTGAGCCCAATATTTGGATTTTTTCATCCAAAAATCGCCTGCCACCTTGGGCAAATCGTCGTTCTACCTAGCAACAGGGCGACCTACACTACGCTTACATAGGCATGATCTCTAATCAAGAACACGTCCACCTCAGTGGTAATCAGTTCTTTGGTAAATACGACTAGCCCACTGCCACCTCAGCTTGACAATCCGCTGAGCTACATCGATGCCTTTATTTCTCTGACGGATCACCTAATTTCTGATTCGATCCTTCAGAGAAACACCGAGCATGGTAAGCCGAGCGACTTTGAATTTTTGGATTTGCACAAGAAAATTGAACTTTCTTATAATTATTTCGCAGCATATCACACTGACTTTCTTGGGAAAATTGTACAGTGGTTTCCCGTTGCCTTCTGCACCAGATATTTTAAGAGTTATTTGAGCCTTGAGGCCACGCAGCCTCCTCTAAATGATTTCTCAGGTGGATCGAACTTTCCGACCAAATTAAAGATTTGATTAACGACTCGATCAATTTTCGAAATAAATAGAGAGCTGTAGTCCTGCGTGCCTCCAGACGCTGTGCCTGACCACGTCTGCTCTGTCAAGAGCACACAATTGAGAAGAATTTGAAGCACAGCTTATTAGAAGATTAAAACGAAGTTAGATTTTATTTAGGCATAACTTTTTCTTACTTAATCATAGCGATGTCGTCGTGAACTATGAAGTCACTGTAATCGGGATGGATTTCGATTTTCTCTGCTTCTACATCTACGTGCGGGAGAGGCTCATCAGTCTTGGATATATCAAGCTCCCCAAATCGCAAAACCAGATCTGAAGCCTTTAACCTGGAATAAAGGTTAATAAACACAAATGGGTATATTGTTATTTATTTAAAACGAAGTTTTTTTTTGTGGGGCTCACAATCTTAACTATATAGTAGAAATCATCACAAAAAGGCCAATAAAAAACGTGTCATGCTTACAAAATGTATACTTAATTTAATTACAAATGTTGTGGTAGTTTAACAGTTTATAAAGAAGAATAGACCAAATGTAAAAATTAAAAATTATAAATATTTTTATTGTAGACCACTTTAAAAAAATTATTGGTTTCGGGGGAACCCCAGCTGTCACATTTCTACGTTATTTCCAAATTCAAGGACAAATATGAAAATTAGATATAACGGTGTAAAGCCTTGGGGTTAAGTTCCAATCTTATATTCTGAGTTGTAAAAATAAAAATAGTATTTTTCTTGTGTTCAATTTATAAGCAAACTTTTATTGCGTTATTTTTAAGACTACATGAGGAAGTTACCTCATAAAAAGGTTTAGCCAAAAAATTAAAATCTTGGAATCTTAAAAGTTACGAAACATTTTATTAGGTTCTACGGGACAATTTTACGGGACACTGATATCATTTATCAAATATCAGCGAAAAATTTTCGTTTATCCCTGCTTAGACCTTGAGAAGACACATTTTTTTAACATTGACATTTTTATATCCTGACAAGATTCTCGTACCTCCTTTTTTTGCTAACCCGGTGGAAGCCCATTATGGGCCTTCAGGGGGGCTACCAACCTCCGCTGTGTTGGACTCACACCGACTAAAACCACCGGGGTGATCCTCTGAGCGCAAGGTGCGTAAGTCTACGAGATGGTACAAGCTTTAAGCCCTCAGACTGCAGCCAGGCGCGACCTTAGCCCTATGACGGATTCGCCACAGAATGTAGGGATAGCAATGCTCACCTCCATCCGCCGCCAAGTAGTGTGTATCACGATACTATATAAAATTCGCGAGATCAGAAATTTGAAAGTCAATATCTTTGGATTTACAAGGAATACAAATAGGTTTCTTAGATTGTTAGAAAGTGCACGACAAAATTATTACATCTGTAAAATAAAACGAGTTTGGTCGGAGAAGCACATCCGACTTTATTGAACTCTTATTATGAATACATAGATTTGATATTTTAAACGCTTACTTATCGACGCAATGCGCTGCGGTCAAGAGCCAATATTGGGTGATGAGACTTGCTCCGCACCCGTGGGCCATCTCCCCTGACACCCACTTATTATGCCTGATTGAGACCACCCAAGGCCAGTCGGCAAACTTGGCGTTAGTTCCACCCACGATACGTCCTTCAGGTTCTTTCCACAGCCTTTTGCCGCAATCTGCCACGATCAGGGTTAAAATTTTACGATTTTATCACAGAAGTTAGTTTATCTTAATTTATTATTTAAATATGTAGTTAAGGAAATATGCAACAATATAAAAACTTGATTTTGGCTTATGCTATCGAGTCAATGAATCGATTTATTTCATAAATCGATTTAAATAAATCGATAAAAATATCTTACCATGTAATAATAAATGTTAAAATATTTTTAATATAATGTTATTATGTAGCGGGTAGTGATGCCACGAATAGTGAATTAGCCGAATACCGAATACCGAATATTCGGCAACGCTGTCGGCCGAAGCGCCGAATATTCGGCATGGGAATACATGCTAATCGGGAGCGCGTTAGCTGGATTAAGGCAAGTTGCAACCTGTTTTCCTCGTTGCGTTGGCACGGCCAGCAAAGACAATACAATACACAATACAAACGAAAAACAATACCCAAACCTTTCGAAATTTGCTAAAGTTTATCTTTCTTCTCCTGGAAGTAGCGTGTTTAGTGAGAGGTTATTTTCTGAGGCTGGTAACATTTACGATGAAAAGCGTAATCGTTTCCTACCAAAAAATGCTGAAAAGCTTGTTTTTATCCATCACAACTTACCACTGATCAATTTTAATTACTAAAGTGTTGTAATTTGGAAATAAATAGATAATTTTGAGTAATATAACGTGTCTTTTTTACATGATTTGGTATTCGGTATTCGGCCGAATAATACGTACTATTCGGCCGAATACCGAATAGCAAAAAAAGTGGCCGAATAGGCCGAATACCGAGTAGTTGCCGAATATTCGTGGCATCTCTAGTAGCGGGTTAAAATATGTAGAAATAATTATTTTTAATTCCGGGCAGTAGACTTGTGGGATTCTGCTGCCCGGATGAGAGGGAGGCGGTGCACGGTGTCCGGCGCGCCGCCTGAGAGAGAGGTTTTGGAGAGGTGGATTTTTACTCCCACCCCTCCCCTAGAGGGATAGCTTCAACAAGGCCTTTTGTTCCCTGAGCGTCTGGACGAATTTGGCTTCCCAGGCCCAGGTGGAGCAATCAGAGGGACACTCCGGGGGTTTTTAGTCAGTAAGAGTCTTACACACCGGGGTCGCTGCCCTCACAGCGTCCCTGATGGTCCTATGTAGGATTTTCCCCCCGGGATACCAAAAAAAAATCTTTTTAATTACTTGAATTATCAAATGTACTTAATTTTAACAGTTAAATAAGATTGTCAGCCATGTTTAAAACGGAACATGACATTTCTTGTCAGTGACAAGCTTTAGAAAAACGTTCAAAATGTGATTTCGATCTTATCCCAGTCCCGTTTCTATCAAAAATTAGATTATTAATATGCCGAAATAGAATTGACGTGAGATTGTACTGGGAATGAAAATTAACCCAAAGCAAAATCTAAGAATTGGTTTTCTCGTATTATCTTTGACGTTGCTTATATGGAAATCCCGTTATCTTACGCATTCCGCGTACTAAAATGTGGATTTTACTTACAGCTCTTATAATCTGCTGAGTCAATACTTTCAGAACTAGTTTCCCCTGAAATTGAAATTATCAATATATATGTAATTAAAGTGTAACCGATCTCTGTCTATATATGGTAGATAGATGAGGAAAACCATTAAGTCTCTTCGTTAACGCAACATAAAATAAAACAATAATTGGTAAAAAAAATATTTGTTTGTTTGCGCGCGCTAATCTCAGAAGCGGCTTAATCGATTTGGATGCGATTTTCACCAATGTATTGTGGTAAGCTTCATTTTACATTTGTTTTCAATTTAGCACTGGGGTTTACCGGCAAAATAGAATAGTGCCTTCCTCTTTATCATACTGAGGTGTAAAAGCCGACTAAAGCTTACAGCATGCAGAATTGTACGCAAATTGCTAGCATCTAAGCTGCCGCGTGCATATTCTCTGTGCAAAATGCACACCCGCCAACCCGCATTGGGCAAGCGTGGTGGGTCAAATGTCCAAACTCCCTCCAATGGATCTCACAAATATAGCGGATAAGGGAAAATAAGACTGCCCTGCAGTGGGACGAAAATGGCTTATAACCAATATTTTAATCGATTCATAAATGAACTCCCGACCACAGTACATGGATGTAAAGCCCGTCATAGTGACCAGTTTCGGCTTGTCGCGTTTCGGGATCAGCTTGTGTATATCCAGTAACTCTTATACCTAGAGACCTTCAGTCGTGGTATATGTCGGACGACATGACGATGTAGAATATCAAGGGACTCAAGGGGGATCAAGGGATTTTCATCCTTTGATAGTCGCTTTCGAGTTTGGACTACACTGTACTTACCATCAGGTACTCTGTAGTCACTATGTGGAGCCAGTGTAAAAAACTATGAAGTTATATGTTACATACTATACCTTCGGTCGGCACAGCAGTGACATAGTTAAAATTAAAAACACTTTGAACAATTAACAAAAGTAGGGCTAAGTTTAAGCTAAGCAATAGAGATTTATTAATCATTTTTTTTATTAAACACTTTTTAATCGTGTTCCTTTTCATTGTTCGATGGCTGAAAGGCCAGAGAGTTACAAGAGGACCCATTTGTATCGCTGTACCTGTAACAAAAAACAATTAAATATTACATTTTTTTTAATACATTTTTAAAAAGACTTGCTATCAGAGGGCTCATCGCGTGAGTTGATAAAAAGGCACGGATCTTGGCGTTTTACTGTTTATTTGCACTTTAAAGCACACCGAACTGCGACGCACACGCAGGTACTCTAGTCTTGGGTCCCGGTAGTCGACTGATTTAGCAAGCATCCCTTGCGCGCGCGCACCCCTTACCCCGTGCGTCCCGTAACACCCTAATGACCCTTAAGGCGTTTAACACAAGCACGTATCGGGTGCCGTCTACATGCTATATTATTTATTTAGTAAGAAAAATATAATTAAGGCCTATAGGATAGTTTTTTAAAATAAAATAAGTACATGGTATTTAATAAGGCGATAGAGTGATTGCCAGAACTGAGGTGGACCACAATATGCTATAGAAAGACCATCATAGTGTCTCGATTCGGCATCTCGCCAACTCAAGCGTGTTCCAACCGTTCTTGATATTAGATCCTTTATACGAAGCGTGAATAGGTATTTGTATAGCCCGACATTACCACTGCGGGATCGATAGATTATCTTTGCTGTTGGTAGTCGTACTTTTTTGGACTGCACCATGTTTATCATTAGTCCGGGTTACTATACCGAGCCAGGATAATGAAGGGTTCGTTTTTTTTTGAACGGATTACTACTGGTTGCCGGGACAGGCATATACAGCATAACCGGGCTTAGGGGGCGAGCACAGAAGGTGCTCAGCCAGCGAGTTTATGGGTTGGGTGGCATTGCAAGGGCACCTCTGTGGGTACGAACCTCGACTTGGACCGCCAGCTAAATAAAATACTAACCCTACGGGTGATCTACTAGCGTTTCGGAGCGACTACTCTGAGAAGAAACGCCGAGAAGAACTGTGCTCGCTGGTTTCTTTAAGAACATAATGCTCTGGGAAAAAGCTGTACCTGGCAACCCTTTAAAGTTGTGAAATAGGTATTTCACAACACCAAAGTGCACGACCAAAATGTTCTAGAGATCTGCCTTGTTACGGTTCTATAAGGTTTTGCCGAGCCGGTATTCAAAAGGCGTATGCCCAACAGTGGATAAAAGTCGGTTAATAGAGATAATATAATATAAGGTGACTGTAAAACTTACCAAGTAGTATATAACAATTTCTCACAAATTTTAATTTAGTTTTTTACTTTAAACTCCAACTATGATTTAAATATTACTAAAGGATGGTCAGTGTAAACTGTTGCTTGAATAATTAATTGCGATCCTTATATAAAGGGGTTGGTTATAGAAAAAGTTCAAGGATGTTACGTCCATTAAAATAAAGTATATTCTTTCTTCGCACATGGAATTAAGAAATATATGGAAACATATACAACATATTTCTGTTTTCGTAAACTCATTCCTACTCATTTAATTCTATCGTGTATCTATCGTGTTATGTAACACTTCTTGTTACAAGTATATGACCAGAAACGGCATAAAAACCGGAAGATCGCGACTAGACGATTTGCTGCAGATTTTAAGTTGTTCTCTTTAGGATAATTTTTATTTTTGGCTATAGTGTTAGCTCGTGTATGTGGTTTTCAATATTTTCTAATTCTTTGTCCTCACGCTATAAAAATAACTTTTGAATAATTAATTAGGAGTAGTGCGCTTTGTCTTGACTGTCCGGTCATTTCGGCAATTAATAGAAGAGTACTTCATGCAATAAAATTAATGATTTCGGATAAACGAAACGTATCTATTATTAACTAGTTTTTCTCGCGGCATCGGCTGCCGAATCTTATATAACATTCACGAAAGATGGCTGCTGGGGGTTGAGGTTTATACACAATGTAGCCAGAGGGATCCGTTCCCTTAAAACGAGTGCCATATCATTCTCCTGTGTCAATAACCGGGCAGTAGACTTGAGAGAGTCTGCTGCCGGGAGGAGAGGGAGGTATCACACAGTGTCCAACACACCGCCCGTGAAAAATGTTTGTAAGATTGGACTCTTTACACTGACCCTACCCAGAGAGGAAGCCTGAATAAGGCTATTCCATGGATGACTGACCGAATTTAATCTATCCACAATAAGAGGCTATGGTAGAGGGAAGGGATTTATTCTGTCTGGGGCGATGCTAATCTAGTCAGTTTTAATGCTACCAAAACACAGCTGTGCCTTTTCTCCAAAACGGAGTCCTTTTCACCTGACTCCTAATTTTAGTGGTGTTTTCCTGCCGGTCTCGGGCTCCTCGATATAAAGCTAACAGCTGATCTGAACCTTGCGCGGTCGATTAAGCTTAGAGCGAAAATGCCTGCCTAAAAATTTGGTGTTTTTTTTCGATAGCTCCATCATAAAGGATTTCAAATTGTGAGCCAAGTGTAAGTAAAGTAAAAGTAGCTTCTATACGTCTCAGCCCTAGACAAAGAAAAAATCGATCAGCGATATGCACTAGCATATATATAAGTTTTCTACTAAGAAAACTTGCAAATTGTATGGAATTCACATAACGTGACGACACGATATTTTGAAAGCTTTGGCAAAATCATACATTTTGTACTTTTTTATTATTTTTATCCATTTAGGCTCTGGGTATTGTTTTATAGAAACCGACACAAAATATATAAATCTATTTCGTTTTTGATCTTAATTCTTTTTTTTTTATTATTACTTATAGGCGAACGCTTGACCTCAATTACACCTGGTGGAAGGTGAAGATGAGTCCGATGATGAACCGCGTCCACCTAACAAACGCCTATTCACTCTTCTTTTAAAGACTCCCAGTTCATAAGATCGCGGAAATATGGCCGCTGGAAGCATATTCCACTCCCTAGGTGTTCGCATGATGAATGTAGAAGCGAATCTTCTCGTGCGGATATAAGGAACATCCACCACATACGGATGGTATCCGACACGATGTCTTGTAGTTTTGTGATGTAATGGGGCTGGTGGAATCAACGAATGTAGTTCCTGAGAACACTCTCCCCCGTGCAACCGGTAAAAGACCGCGAGGCAGGCAACTCTACGTCGATGCTCGATGCTCTTCATTTTAATTTTTGACAAAGAGTCATTCAACACAGCTTTGTCCAATTTTACTCATAATTGATTGGTTCTCTTTCAAAATGAACATTTTAAACGCAGATTCACCACTTGTATTACTAAATCAAGGATTCTAACGGACCGGCCCCAGATTCTGAGATTTCTCCAGACGGTGTAAGAAGTACTGTCTGACACGCTTTCCCCCGTCGCCATATTTTATAAGACTTTTGAATTTTAAAACAAATGTGCATACACATTTTCAGTCAATTTTTATTATGGACAGTTTGACCTACGCTCTTCTTCCGCTCTGGCCGCGGGCCCCTGCTGGACACAGTTTAATTACTTTTTTTTTTTGTTTTGAGCGATATAACCGAACATACAGATAAACAAAAACATCTATTACATATAGTACATATAAAATTATATTTCTATTATTTAGAGACTACGACCTAACGTAACGAAGTGATTTTCAAGAAATTTAATATACGTCTGTCAGTCTACCCTTAATTAGGAAGGTGAGTCTAACTTAATGAGCCGTGATTTATTACAATTGTTATGTAACCAAACCATCTCTAAGCTACCAGGATGATTTTATTCAGGTTCTTAGGCTTTATCCTCGGTAGTTTATGTGATCCCGTGGGAGCGAAATTTGGACTGGTACAAAGAGGCACCCTGAGAACGGCTTCATACGACAACTGACCCGAATTTGTAAAAATACAAATTTAGAAAACGAAGACTAAGTTTGGATGCTGGATTTCTTACTGCCTCTCGAGGTAATAGAAATCTAGGAGCTCTTTACAATCACCAGACTTTTTTTTTACTTGGGGAAAATTTTCATAGGACCGTCTTAGCTGCACGGGAGGGTTGCGCGAGACCGAGGTGTGTCGGATTTGTACCGAGTAGAAACCCCAAGGTGACTACTTCTGCGCATTGGCGGGGAGTGCGGGTCCAGTAATCAATTCGCCACAAGCCCATCGCGCCGCGCCCGCTTGGTATAAACTCGGAGGAAGATGGTGCCTTCCCCGATACTGCTCATTGTATTAGGTCCTTACATATGAAATTGGCGTTTTGTATGGGAGGAACAAAAAGTCGAATATTTTTTAATATAATATATTTAATTAATCAAAGTATGAACCATTATTTTCTATGCACTTTTGCCATCTCATAGGTAGTTCATTGATCCCTTTACTAAAAAAACCAGTCGGACGGGAATCAATAAAATCTTTGAAGGCGATTTGGACTGCCCCATCGGAGTTGAATTTTTTCGCTTGCAAGAAGTTATCCAAATTTCGAAAAAAATGGTAATCTGTTGGAGCAAGGTCCGGGGAGTACGGAGGATGTCTTAGACTTTCCAATTGAAGCTCTTCTAATTTAGTAGCCGTCTATTGCGCAGTGTGTGGTCTAGCGTTGTCGTGAAGCAGCAGTGGCGTGGAGCGATTGACCAGCCTAGGTTGTTTAGCCGCTAGCTTTTCGATCATGGTTTGCAATTGCTGACAATAGACATCAGCCGTAATAGTCTGGCCAGATTTGAGAAAACTGTAATGAACAATACCGGCACTAGTCCACCAAACGCTTACAAGTAACTTTTTTGGGGTTAATTTACGCTTGGAGCAGGATTTGGCTGGCTGGCCAGGATCCAACCATTGCGCTGAGCGCTTCCGATTATCGTAAAGAACCCATTTTTCATCACAGGTAATGATTCGGTTTAAAATACCTTCATTATTGTGCCGGTTTAGTAATGTAACGCAGCAGTCGACGCGCGTTTGCCGGTTTGCTTCAGTCAATTCGTGAGGTACCCACCTTTCAAGCTTTTTATCTTCCCAATTTGCTTCAAGTGAATTAAAACATTTATTTATCACTAACATCGCAGCCTGCAGCTAACTCGGACGTGGTTTGCGATGGATCCGCTTCCACAATAGCCTTCAACTCTTCATTATCAACTTGAGTCTCAGGCCGTCCACGGGGCTTGTTCTGCAGGTCGAAATTTCCAGAACGAAAACGTTGGAACCAAAAACGAACTGTGTTTTCTTTTGCAACACGACCGCCATACACATCATTCACCCTTCGAGTTGTTTCCGCAGCACTAGTGCCACGGCGGAACTCGTACTCGTAAATAATGCGATATTTTAAGTTTTCCATTTTGTAAAATGAGTGACGCAAACAGAAAAAAACAGAAGAAAAAAACAAATGAATGACGATCATCGAAGCACAAATACATGAGTCTATAGCTGTACAAATTTGAATTTGGAATTCCTTACCAAAGAGGAGAAATTTGTGATTAAAGTGGCCAGTACGAAAAACGCCAATTTCATATGTAAGGACCTAATATTTAGGCAGAGCACGTCACAATGCTCTGCCTACTTCTCGAGGGTCGCTAACCCGTCGCTCAGGGCCCCCACCCTGAGCGGCCACGACCCTAAACACATCAGCCAACCGGTCGTGGATGGACCGATCGGAACAATCACCAGACTACATCAACATGACAGGAAATTCTATATACAATCAAAACCGTTTATGGCGATTTAGTTTAGATCAACATACCGGTTATATTGACCCAGAATAAACGTCCCAGCCAAAAAAATAGGACTTCGTATCTCGAAAATATCACCGGTTGTTACGACTACATATGAGTAGTCCCTTCGATGTCGTTATAACAGATTTTGACTGTAGTTTGAATCAGTCACTGCAGAGACAGACACATCGAGTCTCAGAGTGCTATCTGTTTTAGAACCATTACGATTCCGCCCTAAAATTTTCAAAATTTAGTGCTAAATATCATACGGTTTGATTTAATTTTTGCATTGACGACCGCCATATTGGATCCGCCATTTTGAAATTGTGTGGGTAGAATCAGCGATCCCGAAAATCCCCGAGTACTAAATTTCTAGCCGATTGAACTAAACAAAAATGCGTGGCATAAAAGGTTAAATTTCTTGTCACGTGCTCCCGCTACGCTTTAATATCTTTGGCGTAGTTTCGATCTTCTATCCATTTTCATTTCTTGTTTAATACACCATTTCTAAACGTATGTACACAACATGAACGGCTAGGAAGACTATGCGAGAAAACTCAGTGGTCCAAGGGGCGCATGACTCCACTAGCGTCTAGCCAGAAAACCATTTATTCCTCATTATACACGGTTGGTCGAGCAATCCATTGCTGCCCAAGCCCACAACACCCAGCCGACCGCCACAACAAGAAAACAATTATTCAGCGAGAGCGCAGAAGAGATGCAACCACTCCGGCTTGAAGTTTTGCTACCCATCGTAGGGAGGTCTAATAGAATTCAGGGGGGAAGGTAGCTGCCTTCCTCTACATCTCCCTCAGGTAAGCCTATAACTTTCATCATGAAATTTGGACATCAACAGGTAAGAAAAAGGAAATAAATAAAACAAAACTTTAATAGTTGAGCCAATTCCAGAAATTATTATGTAATTTTTTTGATATAAATATTAATATTTTCATTAAAAATCCATAAGCAAATTAGTCCACATTTAAGAAGAAACTAAAAGTAATTATTTTATTTTTCAAACTAAATTGCCGATTGTAATCTAAAAATATCTGAAAATTATATATGGCAAAATTAATTGGCAATATAATTTACATTTCTATTTATTATATTCACTTTTATATAATTTAAGGTCCAGCTTGCACTGTGTTTTTTTACCGGGCGTCATTTTATCAGATAATGCAAACTCTGTAAAAATTTTATTTTTCATAAGTGTGGGTTTAGGGCACTATGCACCCCCATGCGTAATGTCACGGCTGTACAATTCTATCTACTGTTTTACTGATTTCTATATATGTAATGAAAATATTTTTAAACAGGAAAAAAATGTTGTTATTTGATAAGATTGTGGAATAGATTATTGTCTGATGGTTCTTTTTTTTTTGAAAATTAGATTTGTGCTTTTCTTTTTGTTACTATTCCTGTCCGCGTGTTGCTCGTATTTTCATTTTTCTTTCCTTCAGTGCATGTAGCCTACACTTTTAGATATAGTCGTATTTGTAATGTTGACCCTGTCCCTTCTTGAATAGAACCACGCGAGCGGGTTTGCGGTGTTATAGCTATACGGTATCTTACATTCCGGCTAGGACTAAGAAGTTCTCTAACTCCTTCTTTGGCCGTGTCGTTGGGCTGTGGAATGGTCTTCCGGCGAGCGTGTTCCCACCATCCTATGATATGGGATCCTTTAAGCGTAGCGTGAATATATATATGTGCAGGCCGACATGATCGCTGCGACTACTGATGGGTTTTTTTCTTACGCTGGCGTTTTTTGGACTGCACCATGTTTACCATCAGGTATGGCGGAGTCACTATGTCGAGTCAGTTTAAAAAAAAATTTTTTCATGTGTTTTGTATGTGTTAATGTAAACTACGGGTATTAGACTGACAACATGATATTAACATATTTAAAATTTTTGCGTTTTATATTCTTTGTATATATGTACTTTACAGAGTCTTATGCCATAATTAAGGGTGGCTTGGACCAACATATTAATCTACATACTTATAAAAATGAAATGTATTTATTTCGTCACAAACTAACAAAAAACTAGAAATTTAAATGCAGTAACACAAACAACATACAGAAACAAAAGAAAATACAAAAACATAAAAACATGGCAAAAATTGGACCTTCATCAGCTTAAAGCCACAGAGGAAGTCTACAAGTACATTGTTTGTCAAGTTACTACATACACACAACAAACATGGACCTAAGATATTAATTTTGTGCTTGACAAACAATGAGAATAAAAATTCACGCGGGAAAATATCGCGAGTTAAAATATCACAGTGTGCTCTGGTTCTAAAATCGGTAATGGAAGACGGTTAAAAATAAAAGTAGTGATCTCAAGGTTGGAAATATTCCACTATTGTTTCTAACCAAACATTTTCAACGGTGTGGTTAATTTTAATGGCGTTTCGTGAGTTTTGACAACAAAAACCCGAATTAGTGATTTCTTTAAATCTAAAATCATAGTTTCTTTTATTTAGTGTTTTGAAATAGTTTCCATAATCCAATTCCGGAATGCAGAAACACGGGAATAAACTCCTGGCTTGTTGGCTTCTCCACATCCAAAACCATATGATGTGACACCAATGAGCACATATCTTTGTCGCTTTTTATCATAAACCATTAAAGGTCCGCCACTGTCTCCTGTAAAATGAAAAATATTTTTTATTTATAGTAATACAGTAGATAAGTACAGCAGGTAAGCGTCTAAAATCCATGCGCAGATACGCAAATGATTATTGGTTGGAATCCTATCACATATCTCTAAGTTTTATCAGATTGTGAACAGACTTATGCACCCAATGATTTCCGGTGTAGGAAAACATAGAGAGAAAACCCCCACGGCATCTAACAAAATTATCATGTGCTCTTGTGTTGAGAGAACAGCGATCAGCTGGGCTACTAGTGACGATGGGTAGAATAAGCCCCACGTGAGTCTATCCACTAATATGTCTTTACTCCCCGAAAGGGATATCGCGTGACGATACATTTCTTTTTACTAAAAAGTTGCAATCAGACTATCTGATCACTTGATCGAAGGTGCTGTTTAACATTAAAATTGTCACCTTAGTGTTGTCGGCCTAAAAAGGTGCAGCATAGTCTCATTGCAGTGCCAGTATTTAAAAAAAAAACGTTATTTTGTAATTTTAAACATGTTACCTTCACAAGCGTCTACAGTTCCCATTTCTCTCCCGGCGCAGACTAGGGTATTGGGGAAGTTTCTACGAATATTGACCTTTTCATACATCCTCTTGCAGTCAGCATTGCTTAACACTGGTAAATCCACTTGTAATAGGATAGCTGCCCCACGACCCTCTAAAAACAAATCGTTTACATGTTCATTGAGAGAGGGGGGGGGGTGGCGTTTGTTTTTTTTTATTCGGCGGAAATTCATGGAACATCGGGTCAGTGGAACGTCGGGTCGGGTGGTGAGGACAGACTAAAGCCGCCAGGGTGTTGTCCTTCCCGTCTGCTAAATGCTGAGGGAGTGGCAGGGCCAGTTTCCTCATGCGACTCGGCAATGTCGAGCCTTTTTCAAGCCTCATCCTCAGGGGGGGGGGGGGTCGTTCTACACAAAGGAACATACGATAAATAATTGGTCGGGAAAGACTTTCACAACTACTCCGGTCAAAGATGGCGAGCTCTTCAGGTGCTCAGCAAGCGATTTAAGGGATGAAGCATTTGCGTACATTTATTGCTTCAGTAAGCGTTCCCTATCATCTGTATCACGGCAAGTGTTCAGAAGGGTTATTTAACCTTGTTCCACCATCACCCATCCATAAAAGAAACACGCGCGCGGCCTTGCGGAGTCATAGTTATACGGTAACTCATATCTCAGCTAGCACTAAGAAGTTCTCTAACTCTCACTTTTGCCGAGTCCTTGGGCTGTGGTCTTCCGGCGAGCGTGTTCCCATCGTGCTATGATATGTGGAACCGACTTGTATTTGGAAGGTTCCACGGGATTAAAAGGTGGACTGTAATTTTTCTATGGTTTTGACTCATGTGATATAAAGCTTCCCACCCACCTGTTAGACTGTTCAAAAGTCCTGGAGATATGTGACATTAACTTTCACAACACAGTGTTTATATAAAACCACCAAATATAAATCACCAAGGTGCACCGTCGACGTATACGTATTGATGCAAAAGTCGAAAGAAATAAACAAGAATTTGAGAAACTACCCAACCCGGTCCCCCCCCCGAGGACTGGGTGGCAATCGAACGTAACAAGAACCAGATAATATATTCATTTGTTATCTGTGGCGTTAACAATATGGGGTCCGTTGTGTAGGCCGGCATAATCGCTGCGACTATCGATGCTTTTTCTACTGTTGATAGTTCTGCAGTCGTTTTTTGGACTGCATCATATAAGTAAGATGCATACCATTAGGAGTGGTGTCGTCACTATGCTAAGACAAGATAAATAAAACGAAGATTTTAAGATTTTCAGTGTTTTGTGAAAGACTTGCTCATTTTCTGATCAAGTTGTATCAGTTGTATCTATCTCAGCCTTACAGAATCTGACTTACTATGTTTGGTTGCTCCCCATCCAGTAGCTGTGGCTATTTCTCCGACATAAGCATTGTCGTCCTCAGGAAGGCAAATTGGTAAGATGTGTTGTTGGAATTTCACAGGTCTTGCGAGCCTGAAAATAGGGTCCAATTTTATATAATCTGCACATTCTAACACACTTCATACGCCTAATTGTATAATAAGGAAAGCATTACAAAGCTACCGCCGCATCGAAGTCTGACTGTTCGAGATAATCTCAAAAAATACTAAACGGAATTTCATGTAGTTTTCAAAAATACACAGAGTGATTCATCTGAAATGTTTTAGTTTATAATTTGTTAAGTTTTGCGGCGCCGTTTGCACGAAATCGCATATCTCTCATTAAGTGCTTCTGCTGACTATGCCTGCGTTCATTTTATATTATCATATTAGTGTAAAATTGTATGTTTTTTTTTGAGTCAAATTCCTTTTGTCCTAACCTTCTTCTTCTATTGTGTTTTTTACCACCTTGTATATCTAACTACCTAGCCTCACGAATCCCTGTCGCGGGAGCCAGAGAGAATGTAACATAAATTCTCTTAATTTTCTATAAAATATATATATCTTACTCTAGTAAGGCGACATCGTTGCTATGCAATTTGTGATCATATTTGGGGTGCATGACAATTTTTTTAATTCCAATATCCTCGTACGCCAGGCTATCGTCATGCAAAAGGTCGTGGTCTCCCAACCTTAGCTTCATTTTTACTGTTTTGCTGCAAAGAAAGGTCATATAGTTATGTAATGCTCGGGCTTCAGTCAAAGCGAGCCGAAATGTAAACCGAAACCAAGGGTTTCTACTACACGTAAAATTAATGAAACTTTACGAATGCGAATATTATATCGAATACATGGAAGCAGTGGCGTGCATCCATATAAAACATAAAAAGCATTATCTTGTTATACGAGGATATTTAATGAATATATAGAAATATATGGACTCCTACTGACTGAAAACCCCCGGGGTGTCCCCCTGATTGCTCCACCCGGGCCTGGAAAACCAAATTCATCTAGACGCCCAGGGAATAAGAAGCCTTATTGAAGCTACCTCTCTGGGAGGGGGAGGAGTAAAAGCCTACCCCTCCAAAACCTCTCTATCAGGCGGCGCGCCGGACATCGTGCACCACCTCGCTCTCATCCGGGTAGCAGAGTCCCTCAAGTCTTCTGCCTGGCTATTGTCGCTGGGGGATGTCGCACTCGCTCTGGGCGAACGCGCCCCTCCGGCGACGGTGCCTTGGCCGCCGAGTGGCCAGAGAAGATGGGTCATAGTGACTGGCTTCAACCTGATTCATGTTGGAATCAGATTATGTAAATCCATTTGTTCATATTCCGAGAGATCTTCCGTCGTGATATAAATTTTAGTTATTATTTAGCCCTTTGATTTTCTATATCTTTAAAGGACTTCAAAGCCTTGAGTTTAAGAAAACATTGGGACTAAATTGTTTCTCTTTGATTCATGTGCTATTTACTACAATATCAACAGTCTCTGAATGTTGTCAAAACTGACTAAAGCAACGCGTACTCCAATCCCACACCATCAGAAAAATCACCAGTTCTCCACAGCATTATGCTATCAGGGCATCTTATCGCTGTTATGATCTATGACACTAATCCAGACAATAAGAAGAACACGTCTGAAAGACCACAACAATGATAAATTCCGATTGACGAAACAAAGAACACGACCACTCGCGCTCCAAGCTTGGTCTATCATCTCAGTCCATGTTAATATAAATTTCTCAAATTGCTTTAAAAACACTTACTTATAGACGCAATGAGCTGCAGTCAAAACCCAATATTCATTTAAAAGTGATGCCCCGCAAGAGTTTGCAAATTCTCCAGGCAAGTATTCCTCTAAAAATACCACCATCCAGGGCCAGTGGGCGAACTTGGCTTGGGTCCCGCCCACGATCCGGCCATTAGGCTCCTTCCATATTCTCTTGCCACACACTGCCAAATTGTCAAATGGAGTTAGTTGGGATAAGGCGTTATACCTGCCTGGATGAGTTGGACGCGGTGCGTGCGTGTTCTACTTGCAGCTTGTCAGAGAAGAGTCCATGGGTGTGATCTCCATAACCCTCCTTCTCAGAAATGGAGCCTGAGTAAGGCAATTTGTTCGCAGGATTGTGGATGATCACCGTCGAGGACCGACTTACAACTATTAAAGGGATATCGCTTTTTTAGTAACCCTGAGGAAATCCTCCTGGATTTTCAACGTCGTGAGAGCAGCACCACTGTGTATCGAACTCTTAGCTACTAAAATCCCCGAAATGGTTCTATTAAGACTGTGTTGTGTAAAGGCTCACGGCTGCTCTGACAGTTCTATGCAAGATTTTTCCACAGGTTACCAGAAAAAGTTAAGGTCTTATGTGGAATAAGTATGTAAATGGAAATAATTCCAAAAGAGATACATATTTCATAAGGCATTAAAAAAATAATATCGAAAATTGTACTCAATGCTCGATTATAAAAACGAAAGTGTTAAAATGAATGTTATGTATGTTTTTTATGGCGTTCTACGTTTTTTTATTAATTACCCGTTTAGAAAACTTGAAATAAGTAACTCACCGCTATTGACGTCCATCGTACCTATGGATCGGCTTTCCACTGAAAATGTAATAAAATAAATTCAGAATGAATATTAAAGAGCATATGTGATATTGTTTCTTATTGTAATAAATACATACCTTCATAAAGTACAGCATTCACAGAGCTCAAATTGAAAATTGTTTGAACAACTAACAAAACAAATGCGAAATTTAAGCTCCGCGCTCGTTGATTGCAATTCAACTTGTTCATAAAACACTTATTAATAAAGTATTTATTCATTGTGGGATGGTTGCAGAGGCAGGCAAAGGTGAGACGGAACAGACGAACATATAAAATTATATATCCCTGTGATGGCTGAGTTCTTGACTGACGTATTGACCGAAATATCTGTAACAAAAATTAAATAATAATATTCAATAAAATTATATCTAATAAAAATAGATATAATTAAACCTTGCACAGGAGATTTCCATCATATGGGATATTGAATCAACGATTATTGTCCCGATAGTCGTATTGACTAATGGGCTGATCGCAAAGAGCCTCGATTACCATCTTTACAGGCTCTCCCTTGGTTGTGAGGCTGAGATTTATAGATGAAATTTCGATTTTGCTTAGCAAAATTCTCAAAAAATAAATTAGTATTGATAAAAAAACTGAATATATAATAGGAACTGGAATATAGCCATAGTATTCACAGAGCAAAATCCATGTTGACAAAATATGACTTTCCAAATTCTTTAAAATTCATTGAGAAATATAAATTGAAATGTTTTAGTAAACTTCTGAGTCTAAACAAAGTTAAAGTGGCATCTATAAATCTCAGCCTTAGATCAATAGCTAGATATAAAAGACAATATAATTTGATACGGCACGCATTTTTTATGTGAGTGATGAGCTGGCCTGCCTCACTTAGAATTTGTCACCCAGAGCGCGGGCCTCGACTAGATAGGTTTCCTTTCTCTACCTTCCCCCTAGGTCCAGACCAGTCAGCCGTCGACTCAATAGTCGGTTCGACTAATGGACTGAACCTAAATAACATCGATTACCATCTCAAGAGGCTTTCGCTTGGTTGTTGAACCATGGATCGCTTAGATAGCATAAATAGGACGCAACGAAGGAGGTTCCCACTTTGAGCTCTTAAATCCGATAGCTTGGGCTTTAAGCTTCATTCCAGTAGATCTACATTATTTTAAAATGCAAGAATTATTTTATTTGTTAAAATTATTAATTGCAATACTTAAAGGACGCCAACTGTCGAAATAACTAAAAAACCTTTTGTCAACTGTCATTACATTATTCTATCATATTGTGCTGTATGTGTCTTATAACTATTAAATTAATATTCCGTTCTAAATGTATATTTTCACTTAAATACTTTCACATTACAACATTATTAAACAAAATGTTGTAATGAAAGTATAATTAAAATAATGTTGATACATTAAAAAATAGTAAGCACATATGCTAAGCTTAAAAGTAAAGTTAAAGTAAAGTTTTTTATTAGACAAACAATTACAAGCAGCACATTAAAATCAGCTGACACCCAAACTAGGACAACCTGTAGCTTATCAATAGTTCTTAACATAAAAAAAGACAACATTATATATGGGCAACAGGATAATTGCCTGAATTAGTCCTTAGCCACAGTACCTTACCATTTCGGGACTACCTTGTGTACGTCTGGTAGTTCATACCTAAATACTTTCAGTCGTAGTATATGTGGAACGGCAAGATGACAGCAATTGTCAATGGATTCCCATCCTTTAATACTCGATGTCGTTCGTGTACTACTCTATGCTTTCCATCAGGTGCAATTGCAGTCACTTTGGTCGAACGAGTATTAAAAAATATAGCGATAGTACTCACCAAATTTTAAGTCAGACAATTTAAACTGTGGCAGTGCGTCAAAATGTAAGCCTTATTTATAGAGGATGTCGTAAGATATTCATGGACAACGAATAATTATGAAAACTATAATTGCTCTAAAAAGTGTTGAATTATTCAAAATTTGTGCCACTATATTATGCTTATTATTTAAATTCGTCCACGATAATAATACGCGCGTTCAAAAATTAGTGGATACAACAAGGCGTGAGAATTGCTGCTACTTTTATTAACGAAAACGTTGCGACATTACTTCTGGTCATTATTAAGGGGGTAATAGAAACACGGGCGTAAAAGCTGCGGTTTTTTAACCGATCGTTATGTCCGTAGCTTGACAACGTTGGCCAAATGCTCATATCTTACGTTTTCGATTGTTGCAAATTTTTTTTACTCTGAGGATGTCACTTGCTACAAATATTCGCAAGTGAGCTAGATAAGTTTTTAACACGATTATCTGTTCTCCTCGCAATCGAATGAAAGAGACATACAACGAAGTTAGTGATTTTGATATCTTTCTGCTCCTTACCAAGGTTTCGGTCATCATTGATAAAATTGTACGCTTCTTATCGTTTTGATTATTACAAAAGTAACTGATAATTTTTGAACATTTGTACTGTTACAAGCTAGATATGCCTATAAGGATATAGTATGCTGTCCTTGATTCCATGCACATGTTTTTACTTTTGTATATATATCATTGGTGTATCCATGAATAAAATAAAAAGTTTCCTCATGTTTAAATGATTTTTTCCCCAACAGAGCATATTTTGTAAATTTTGCC
The DNA here is from genome assembly GCA_036320925.1 of Automeris io. Taxonomy (NCBI): domain Eukaryota; kingdom Metazoa; phylum Arthropoda; class Insecta; order Lepidoptera; family Saturniidae; genus Automeris; species Automeris io. The sequence goes on along the minus strand of JAUDJH010000017.1, from coordinate 10,923,233 downwards.
AATTTTACTATCAGACACGAAACAAAACAAAGCGTAAATTTTAAACCATGTTTATAATTTGTAAATAATGTTTTTTTTTAATTACCGAAATATCTTCATTTTAATTAATCACATAAACATTCCTCAAATTAAAGTTATGTAACAATAAATTAGTTTGTGCAGTTATGTGTATCTAGGATGAATCACGCATGTTATACGTTCTAAACTCTTATTTTTTCGACAGGACAGATGTTGGCGGTCTGGAAAGACTTTCATAACTACGTCAAGCAGAGTGATCCAAACGATTACAAGAAAATCATTCGTTTTACGACTGACAGGGTATGCAAGCTTATTTAGTATTATTTATATATTTATACTTATTTAGTCCAGTTTATACTAGGTACAAAATGCCAGGAATTTATTTTGAAAACCTATACGGGTATAATGTATTTCCGAAAAAAATCCCTAAAAAATGTTTTCCCTAAAATTACAAAAAAAGAAACAACCAAGCAAACTGCATAGACAGTTCAGGATGCAATTAATAAATTCAATTACTAAGACTCGGTTTTCAAAGAAGTGTTGATTATTCATCGATGGCATGACGAGGCTAAAGGTTTTAGACGGTTTTTAAAATCGATAAAACACACTTTACTAACGTGATTTAAAACCACTGTCTGAAACCGTATGTCGATCACCGTCTTTACATCACGCGTGAAATATCGCAATTCAGATAATGAAGATATTGGACGTTATTAAAATCAATGACTCATAATACTAAGAATTTATACGCCAAATAATCAAGCAAAAAATAACCCAAAAATGTTCCATATGACATTATAGTAAAATATCATCCCCTTAGATATCACTTAAGTCTTTCAATGGAATTTTATTTCTATTAGACTGCAACAGGCCAATAACTTTTGGCAGAATGAAATCTGACTGGACAGCTATTAACCTAAAAAAAAAACAATGTAACTTTGTTTTAGATAAATAGGGCAGAACGAGGTCTGCCGGGACAACTTATATGAAATAAAAACTTGTTTCTATAAGCATTTTAAATTTATTGTCTGTGGTACGGCGTCGTGTATAACGGCTCTTACTTGCGCGGGCCGCTGGTTGACGAACCCTGCTCTAAAACAAAAAAAAAAAGAAGAAAACTAGGTCAATGCAATTAAAAAATACGGTTAATAACCATATGTATGCAACGTATTTTTTATAAAAATAAGTTTTTATTATCTTCTGTGAGAAGGTCAACCTACTGATTTGTGAACCATAATTATAAATTCACCAATATTATTTGCTTCTTTGTCTTTATATATCTTTTGTCACCGCATATTGTTGTATTTCATAAGGAGAAATAAATATTTACGAATGTTCCGAATTCATTTTGTATTTTAACTGCTTACCGCAAAGGAATGGAATTTGTTTTCTATGATTATTTATTCAGCATTATATAAAATGGGATTCTTTAAGTAAAGAGTATATTTGCAATTGCAGGATGAGTACTTCCATTATGCAACATACGTTGTGTCTATAGCAAAGATGGGCAAAATGTAATCTCATTAATGATTAACGATTACAAAATGTAGTCTTAATTTTAATTTTCTTGCTCTGTAATCAGTATTAATTCCATTTAAAACGTTAAAAAATCATAAATGTATATGCAATCTGGGATTCTGTAATCTTTAAAACATAGATGAGCGAAATGCAGTCATATTAATGGTAAAAAACCTAAAATGTAATCGTAATCATTTTTATTAATTTGATTACATTTTGCCCATCTATGGTCCACAGTTACATTTAAATTTGTTCATTGGACGTGACACTCAAATATCTCCACTCAGACGCAGCCTTGAGTTTTTTCGGCGTTTCTTCTCAAACTAACTACAACGCACCTTGTGACAAGTCTACGAACACAGTATTTGAGTAATACGAGTAATTTAAGTAATAAATAAAACGAGCTGCGATTTACAAACTAATTTATTAACAAAAACAATTAAGTATGAATGTTAAATATGGTTTTTAATATTGCCAAATGAGTTTATTGATCCAATCCTTGTATGGAGTCACTCGCGTGTAGACTCCAGGTCTGTTGGGCCAGCCGCACCCTACACCCCAAGACGTAACACCAATGAGTTCGTAAGTGTCGTCTTTTTTATTATGGAATACTAGGGGCCCGCCGCTGTCACCTGAAAATACAAATATCTCTATAACGTCTATCATTAATTTCTTTACTTAAGAAGTACGACTTAATTTCTCTAGATGGCGTTACAAGCAAAAGTAAAATGCCCCATCTATGTTCACCTAACGTCTTTATTGTAATTTTTTTTTAATTATACATGCAACTACGGTTTGACATTAAAACCAGGAGCTTCAGTTCGAATTCTCGTAAAGCGGACTCATTACTGGAATCATTTCAACGAGCAATGATTCGATAACTTATTATTTATAGTGTAATATTAGTAATGTCATTTTGACCGCATCTGTATCAAGTATAGGTGTGGTCGGGTGTGTAGTACTGAAGTCACTTTTGGAACGGGTCCTCTAAATATCAGTTGGAATCTTTGGACTCGATCGTAGAGCTCGTAGACTTGTAAATGATTACTTTTTGACGAAAACTAAAATGCAGAACATCGAGCATTGACGTTAATTCGCCTGCTTCGCAGTCTTTTACCGGTTGCAACAGTGGAGAGTCTTCTCAGGAGCTACAATCTCTGATTCCACCAGCTCCATTTCATCATAAAGATATTAAATACCATGTCGGCTACCATCCGTATGTGATTGATATTTCTTATATCCACATGAAAAAATACTCTTCTACATTCCTCATGCGAACAGCTAAGGAATGGAATATGCTTCCAGCGAGCATATTTCCACGATTTTATGACTTAGAAGTTTTAAGAGATGACTGAATAGGCATTTGTAGGGCGGACGTGGTCTATCGTTGGACTTATCTTCACCATGCACCAGGTGTGAATCATAAAAAAAATATAGACAACTTACCTTCGCAAGCATCGACTGTGCCTTTTTCCTTCCCAGCACATAGATTAGTGTTCGGAAAATAACGATGGATGCCGATCTTGTGATACATTTTAGTGCAATTGTAATTGCTTAATACAGGTAATTCCACTTGTCTCAATATTGCTGTTGGTTTACCCTCTAAAATAGAAAATATAATAGTCTCTCAATCGTAGGTCTTAGTTTCACAAAACGTATATTATTTTTGGGTTGTAATGAAATATTATTTATTAGAATATATTTTAATCAACTTATTAAGATGTTCGTCGTTCAGCACGATGCGTTTGTGTTCCTCACGGGACCTAGATTTGACTCTCGGCGTGTCATTACGTGAACAACGGTATTCGTGAATTCATAAACTTCCATCCCGTATTTCTGACTTTTAGGGGTTAAATTCTTAAATATCCGTTCTGATTTTGCATCAACAACCCAAAACTAAGTTACACTCCAAATTTCAAATCTGTAGGTCTTTAGATTTCGTAATGATCAAGTCAGTCAGTCAGTGACTTTCCATTTTATATATCGAGGGGTGAAAGGCTATTTGGTTTAAGCGATATTTGTGGTGATATAGCAATATATATATATATATTTGGAATCGGTAAAAAACGCTGATTCAGAAAATATATATCACTATATCACCAAAAAATGTCGCTTAAACCAAATAGCCTTTCACCCCTTGTCGGAGACAAACATATTGTGTTATTTTATGTGTCCGCGCTAGCAACACCGGGCTGTCTTTGTTCGCTCCGGCTGGCGTGCGGACGTGTATTTTGTGTTCATAATAAATGCCTAAAATCTACAATCCATCAGCGTATCATTTCATCTGCTACGTGCAAGACCAATACATGTGGTCCTTCAAGGATTGAACTGGAGGCCAGAAAATAAAGAAAAGAAATAAGAACATACAGTCCACTACAAACCGAGCACAACCCGCAGCCAGATCAACTACCGGCAAATAAGAGGTGTCAAAATATTATGCAGGTGCATGGTGTTTGAAAAGGTATGATACGCAATTCTTACGACTCATCGCCAGAAGAAAAAAAATCCGAAGCAAAATCAACCATATAAGGTAATAACTGCGTCCTCGGGCGCCTCAGCCAGGCGGCCAACCAGCGCATCTCGCCATCACATCACGTGACCGGCGTCCACGGCAACGTCCAATCAGACCGTTCGGCTCGTCGGCGACGCTGGGGCATGTAGCGAAGCAGTGCCACAATTTTAATTGCGGCTTGCCATAATTTTATTGTTAGCTTATCCGTAGGACGCACAGTTTGCGTTTAGATTATTTTTTTATTATTCGTGATTTATTGTATCTAGAGGCAAGATATATAAATATTACTGTAAAAATATTAAAGCTACGTTTGAAATTAAAGTATAATAGTTGTTAAAACAGTGTAAAAGCAAAATATATCTACTAAACGGTGGGTACTTAGCTGTAAAAGTTGTTCAAGTGTTTGATTTATTTTTGGTTCACCTACTAATTAGTGTATCATTTTTTGTTAATAGCATATAATGGCAGTTTTAGAGGAATTAATACGCTCTCGTGGCTATGTAAAGGCCACCATAACTCGTGTTAAAACCTTTGTATCCGACCTCGATAGCAATACGAGTGTGTCAGTGCTGCAACTACGTAAAGAGAGGTTGATATCAGCGTTTGAGGAATATAATCGCATTTCACAAAAAATATACGTATTAAATGAACATGACACCGAGGATATAGGTAAGGTTGAAGATACTTATATAGAACTATTGTCCATTATCAATGATATGCTACAAAAAAATCAGAAACAGTCCGTAGGTACATGTCAAGTAGCCTCAACAATAAAGCTACCACACATTGTGATACCCACATTTAGCGGGCAGTATACCAAATTTTATGAATTTTTTAATATGTTCAACACTGTGATAGGGACTGACGCATCAAAGCCGCCGGTGCAAAAATTTTATTATTTAAAAACCTTTCTTACAGGCGAACCATTAGGCATAGTGAGCAGCTTGCCTTTAGAAGACCAAAGTTATGACGAAGCTATAAAATTATTAAAAGAAAGGTATGAAAATAAATTCCAAATTGTCAACGAGCATATTGATCTGCTTTTGGAACAGCCTAGTATAAATACAGCAACTTCGTCTGCACTGCGGGACTTCATATATACCTGTAAGCAACAGCTGGCTGCACTGCGAAACCTCGGCGAACCAGTCACACAATGGGACAGCATATTAATATGCATGCTATCGAAAAAGCTTGACGTGCTCACGAGCCATGCGTTTCAATTACAGCGTGACAGCAAGGTCATGCCCACCATGAACGAGTTCTTAACGTTTTTGGAGAAGCAGGCGCTTGCTGCAGAAAATGCTGCCAGCATATCTCACCAGGGTCCGGAACAGCTTATAACAAACACAAGCAGCATGCCATCAGAAATTAAAAAAGGGTGTATTTATTGCAAGTCCAATCACAAGCTCTTTGCATGCCCTTCTTTCAAACTAGCTCCGTTGGAGAAAAGAATAAATTTCGTTAAACAGCACAAACTTTGCAGGATATGCCTCAGATTACATGGTAAGAGATGTAATTTTCATTTTAAATGCCAAAAGTGCAAACAATGCCATAATACCTTGCTGCATGACGACAAAGTCAGTCAAACAGTCACCTCAGCGACGAGACCAGTCACACTAATTGCTGGCATGACGCATGGCCAAGTTTTATTGCCTACAGCGCGAGTTAAACTGCATACTAATACTGGATCCGTCATAACTTGCAGAGCCTTGCTTGACAGCGGCTCTCAAGCAAGTTTCATCACGGAAAAACTGGTAAAGCTGCTGGGCAACTCTCCAAGCCGCGTCAACAGCAACATAATAGGCATCACAAATGCTCAACAAAAAATTGTTCACTCAACCAATGTTGAAGTTCATTCACTAGTCTACCCCTTCAAGATAAATGTGAACTGTCATGTGGTACCTCAAATCACTTCAAGGCTACCACAGAAAACATTTGATATTTCACACATTAAATTGCCTGATCCGTGCCAACTCGCCGACCAAAGCTTCAATAAGTCCGCTGATGTACACTTGCTCTTAGGCGCCGACATCTTCTTTCAGGTGTTGCTACCACAGCTCGCTGCCACAGCAGAAGACAGTAGTACAGGACAGCCAACACTGCTTCACACATCCTTCGGATACATCATAGCGGGACGCGTAGAGTCTGGTACAAGGCCACAAAAAGAGGTAACTCTGTTTTGCAAAACATGTGATAACAGTATAAATGAATCCTTATCCAGGTTCTGGGTAAACGATCGAGTGGATGAGATTTATCCTGAACAATTATCAGAATTTGAGTATAGTGAAAACAATTTCAAGGAAAACGTTTTGTTAAAAAATAATAAATTCCAAGTGACCTTACCTATTAAGGTCCCACTCAATGAAATAAATGAGCAATTAGAGGATACTTTTCACTTAGCCTTAACTCGTTTTCTCAACTTAGAAAAAAGATTTAATAAAGATGCCAATCTTTATGAACAGTATAAAAAGTTCATCAACCAATACTTATCATTAGGTCATGCAAAATACATTAACATAAATAAATATGACCTAGTCAAGGATCCAGTATATTTCCTTCCTCATCATCCAGTGATCAAGGAAGATAACAAAACTACCAAGCTAAGAGTCGTTTTTGATGGGTCCGCTAAAACAAAAAAGGGTGTTTCACTCAATGATATATTAATGAATGGTCCAGTGGTCCAAAGAGATCTTTTTGATATTTTAATTTTATTTAGACTGGACAAATATTTTTTCATCACTGATATTAAAATGATGTTTCGATGCATTATGCTTGACCCTTTGCAAAGGTCACTACAAAATATTCTCTGGCGTGAAAGGCCTAATCAAGACATTAAGTGTATTCAACTACAAACAGTAACTTATGGATTAAAAACATCATCTTACCTTGCAACGCGATGCCTTATAGAATTCGCTCGCTGCTATTGTGATCAGTTTCCTTCAGCAGCAGCTGTGTTGGAAAACAATGTGTATGTCGATGATATAATAGTTACGCATCTCAGTGAAGAAGGATTAGTCTTTATTCAAAAACAACTTACACATTTGCTATCTCTGGGTGGTTTTCAACTACACAAATGGTCCTCTAACACTAATGAGGTACTGAATAATATACCGAAAGAAAGGCAGTATTTTGGTGATATCAACTTTGATGATCTCTCAGTAAAAACACTAGGAGTAAATTTTGATATGCGTACAGATACATTTAAACTGTTCTCAATAAAAGAATGTTCAGTCACGCAGTATACCAAAAGAGAAATCTTGAGCTATGTGAGCAAATTTTTTGACCCGTTAGGTCTCATGGGTCCAATATTTGTGCAAGCGAAATTAATCATGCAAGCCCTCTGGGTCGAGGAAATTGGCTGGGATGAACATATACCTGAAAGCATAAAATACAGGTGGCTACAGTTTGCAAAAAAAATCACAGAGATGGAGCCTGTGCATGTTCCACGCTGCATCGGTCTGACTGATGAGCCCATCATTCAGCTGATAGGTTTCGCAGATACGTCAGTCATTGCACACGGGTGCTGTCTCTACTTGCGAGTTGTTGACGCTAATGGTTCGGTTAAAATGAACTTGCTGTGTTCTAAGTCCAGAATAAATTCTCACAAAAATAAATTAACAATTCCGAGGTTGGAACTTAACGCTGCGCTGTTGCTTGCTCGACTAGCAGACAAGGCTCTCTCTAGTTTGCATAGCAAAGTAACAATTCATCACACGTACCTTTTTATAGACTCACAAATTGTATTAGCGTGGTTAAACACTGACATTGTTAAATTGAACACTTACGCTGCCAATAGAATCCGGGTAATAAATGACCTGTCATCACAAAATTGCTAACAATGGAACTATATTGATACTGATGACAATCCTGCAGATTGTGTAAGTAGAGGTTTATTACCGCATGAGCTGAATGGCCACGACCTATGGTGGTACGGCCCGCCCTTGCTACATAGGCAAGGTATTTCTTTACATAATGCTTATGGTAAGCCTCCTTTCATTTCTGATATTTCTTCAGAGAGTGATAGTGAAATTTTAGCACCGGTGGTTTGCACTGCATCGACAGACTATATCAGCAATTGTGTCTTAGATACAATAATAAATAAATTTTCAGATATTACTAAGATGACTAGAGTTTTAGCATATACACTTCGGTACATCAACAATTTAAAACCTAACTCTGCCAAAATTAATAAAGATTATTTGTGTGTAAATGAATTAAATAATGCATTAACGTTTTTGATAAGGTCTGAACAAGAAAAATATTTCAGTAAAGAAATAAAATGTATTCAATCCGGTGGTCAGTCCTGTGGTAGCTTGAAAGCTTTACATCCATTTATAAGTAGCGATGGTTTATTGCGTGTTGGAGGCAGACTACAACATGCCTCGATATCTTTTTCCAAAAAACATCCGATTATACTACCCAAGACTTCAATAATCGCTAGCTTGATAATCAGACGTGAGCACATTAGACTTTTACATGCAGGACAGAAATTAGTTTTGAGTAGCCTGAACCAAAAATATTGGATTACAGATGGTTTAAGATGCGTTAAAAAGATTGTACATAAGTGCGTAACCTGTTTCAGACTAAAGGCTGCAGCCACGAGTCAGCTGATGGGGTCTTTGCCTGCCGACAGAGTCAACGCGTGTCGTCCCTTTGAGAAAGTGGGAATTGACTTTGCTGGGCCAATCTCCATAAAACAAAGCCGTATTAGAAGATCAGTCATAGGAAAAGGTTACATACTCATCATAGTTTGTTTTGTCACTAAAGCTATTCACCTTGAACTTGCGTCAGATTTAGCGACAGAGACATTTCTAGCATGCTTTAAGCGATTTATTGCTAGACGAAATTTGCCCAGTACTGTCTATTGCGACAACGCAATGACCTTTAAGGGGGCGAAGACCCAATTGGGTGACTTATATAAGCTCTATGGTGGTGATAAATCACATCGAATGCAGGTTCAGACATTTTCTGCTGATAAAGGTATTCAATTTCAGTTTATACCTAGTTACAGTCCTGCATTTGGTGGGCTTTGGGAAAGTTCTGTAAAAAGTGTGAAACACCACCTCAAACGTGTAATGGGAAGAGCGTTACTGACGTATGAGCAAATATATACCGTACTTACGGAGATAGAAGCGATTTTAAATTCTCGTCCTATCACTGCAGTTTCCGCAGATCCGACAAATTTCACATTTTTAAAACCAGGGCACTTCCTCACAGGACTCCATTAAATTGTTATCCTGAGCAAGATGTCAGTGACACTCCTGCCAATTTACTTAAGTTTTGGTCTATTTGTAACCACATGAAACAAATATTTTGGAAGCAGTGGAAAAATGCTTACCTTACTATGTTGAATAATCGCCCCAAGTGGCATAATGTTAAGCCAAACATTACAATTGGCTCTTTAGTTATATTAAGGGAATTAAATGTATCTCCTATGCATTGGCCTATGGCGAGAGTCATAAATGTATTTCCAGGTACCGATGGAATAGTGAGAGCCATAGAGGTTAAAACCTCCAATGGGCACACTCATCGTAGGTCCATTGCAAAGGTCTGTGTCTTGCCTCTAGATACAAATTAATTATATTGTCCTTGATTAAAATTAACTATGATATATAACATTCTTAATATAAACATAAAATTATAGCAATAAATAAAAGGTCAAGGTAAAATAATAATCCCTATGGATTACCTTAAAATAATATATTCAAATACATTATTCGCAGCAACTAGTTGATTACAATGTAATTAAATTTTGATCATTATTTAGATATAACTTTTGCTGACTCACTAATGATTGTAAATTGTTATATATATTAATTGTTTGAAAAACCTTGACTCTTAAAAATATATCTCCGTTACTAAATTAATGGGCAACAATTAAAGTACTAACAATGTTTTGTTATATTTATTAAGATTATAATTGTTTTTGTTGAGGCCCCAGCATGTCGGAGACAAACATATTGTGTTATTTTATGTGTCCGCGCTAGCAACACCGGGCTGTCTTTGTTCGCTCCGGCTGGCGTGCGGACGTGTATTTTGTGTTCATAATAAATGCCTAAAATCTACAATCCATCAGCGTATCATTTCATCTGCTACGTGCAAGACCAATACACCCCTTGATATGTTATAGATCAGTTTTGTTAGTACTTACTTATTTTCTATTATCACAAAGCATTGTCTTAAGCATTTTTTTGTTCCATCAATATATGTATATCTACTTACTATGCTTTGTTGCCCCCCAACCTGTGGCGATGGCAGTTTCCCCCGTGTAAGTTTTGTTGTCTTTAGGAAGGCAGACTGGTTGGATATATGGTCGGTATTTCACAGGTGTCTTGAATCTGAGAATACATTACAGACACAGATTTATTTCTCTAACCAGAAGGTTTAAGATTTTAACAGGCGCTGGTGGGTCAGTGAGCAGTGACTGTTAGAACTCGAATCGCACCGTAACATTCAATCAATGACGACAATGAGTGTATTTTAATGATTTATAGCAAGTTTCTTTGTAGTACTTGTATCATGAAATAATATAAATTTAATAAAACACGCTAGAATAATATGGATATGAATGAACATATGAAAACAAAAAAATGTTATTTCACTTTAATCAGTGTTTTATGCTAAGCTAGTGGTATTGACTCGGAGTTTCCCGGATAGAAATAATTTACCACTTGGGAGTTGATTTTCAAAGAACGTTGAAAAGCATTTTTTATTTCAAATCAAAAAGTTAAACACTGATTTTCTTAGCGTTTACTTCAGAATTGACGGATTTAAGTAACAAATCTTTCAACCCCTATATACCCTCTTAGGGATCGGATATAAAAAAAACAGCCTTTAGTGAAAACTTACGCCTTAAAAAAATCAAATGTAAAAAATTACATGTTTCTAGTTTCAGTAGCTAAGGGTCTGTGTATAATAAGTGTGTGAATAAGTACAACTATCTAGAGAACAACCTGCCGATAGCCATTACGATAACAACGGACTACACAAATATCTCTTCACGCTTCAGTTGAACAACTCAATATCATAGGACGAAAGGAACACGCTCACTGGAAGTCCAATCCACAATCCAATAACTCGACAAAGAAAAGAGTCAAAGAACTTTTCAGTTCCAGCTAAAATACAATAAATGTCCTATGGTTCAACATATCGGTGCACGTGGTTCTATTATTGGAACCGCCCTATATTTAGAAGGTTCCACGGAATTTAAAAGTGGACTGTATTTTTTCTAAGGTCTTCAGCTCATGTAATAAAAAGCTTTTGCCACCCACCTGTTAGGCTGCTCAGAAGTCCCGGAGATATGTAACATCAACTTTCACAACACAGTTAGTATTTGTATAAAACCACCAAATATTAATCAGTAAGGTGCACCGTTAACGCATACGTATTGATGCAAAGTCGAACAATTTGTTATTTGTTACCAGTTATAAAAGGGCGAGATAAATCTTATATTTTTTTAAGTCCATGCTCAAACCTTTATTACGCCCTACCATTCGATCTTGCAAGAAATGTGTAGTACTGAGCGGATGCTGGCAGCGTGCGTTGAAGGTAGGCAGTAACTGTATAGATATGAAAGCCATGGAATCACGTGAAGCACCTGTTTTAGTAGCATCTAGATTTCCTGGGTTGTTGGCAACATTTATTATGTATACCGGTCATCCCGAGCCACACCGGTCAAGAATGTTCCCGACACCTTACGGAATCCAGATGCCTCTATAACAACCGCTTCATATGATAACAGGATTCTCCTATCAACTCACTGCTTACCTGCACCATACACTGCAGGCAGCCGATCGCTACTCCAGAATTCTGCGAGATCGAATGAAAGGGTCTAACAGTGGATCTAGGAAGTTGAGTTAACTATATCTGGAATATATGAACGTAGCACCTTAGCAAGGCAATGTCGTTTCTCTTTGCAGTGCGATTGTATTCTGGATGCCTGACTATGGTTTCTACTTCCAAGTCCTCATATGTCAAGAGTTCCTTTGTATCATGTAAGTCATAAGCTCCTAGCCTCATCAAAATGTTTGGTGCTGTTTGGCTGTAATAATAAACAATAAATTTAAAGTATATTAATAATATATCTGTCATCATATCGATTCTCTGTTAGGGCAGATAGAGAATGAACGCGCCAGGTCGTTAGAGGAATACAGATTTCCAGACCCGGCCGGAAGGGAGTTGAGGGATACCAAGGGGATATTTAGTCAGCAGGAAACTGGAAACCCAGGGATTACCAGATGGTAATAATGGTCTTAACGGCAGCACTGCCGGTCCTAGGCAAAGGGCTTTATCTCGGGTTACCGAAATGGAGGATAGCTTGTAATGTAATTCTCATATTCGAATATGAATTACTATCTTACTACAGTACGTTACGTTATTACGTTGTAGTCGAATGTTCCCGGAGTGGGAACATTATTATGCTAGCGGAATTGTTTTACTTTAAGACTACAAGATTGATATTCGCTCGTGTGCTGATAGTTAATATAAGTAACATAAAAAAATGGTGTTCTTTGCTCAGTGTTTTCACTAACAGATTACAGAGCGCGCTCCTTCTTACAAGAATATTTTAGGATCACTTACTGTTAAAGGTGGTAAGGCGATTGCACGAACAGGGGCATGACCATAGTACACACGCGTAAAGACCGTCATAGTGACTCGCTTTGGCCTGTCGCGTTTTGGAATCAGCTTGTGTATATCCAGCAACTCATATAGCTAGAGACCTTCAGTCGTGGTATATGTGGGCCGACATAGCGACGGAGACTATCAACGGATTTCCATCCTTTCGTGGTCGGTTTTTGGACTGCACTGTACTTACCATCAGGTTTTTTTTACAAAAAACAGTCCTTGAAGCTCTTGGCATTATATTATAAAATTTTTAAGATGGAGTCGGACTTGTGATGTAATAATTATTTTATTTATTTGGTGTAATTTGGATTAACCATTGATTCAGAAAGGTGCAAGTGTGGTATTGTTTTATACCCAGATACAGTTGACGGCTTTTTACTACTTGGCCTATACGTGGGATAGTTGATATATGTATTCACGTAAAAGGCCCTTGAAAAGGAATATAAAAGTGAAATAAAGTATTACTTTAAGACACAATGCGCTGCTGTTATGGCCCAGTGTTTATTCAGCAGAGTTGCCCCGCATTCTTCTATATAAAGATTACGATTTGGAATTTTTATACAGAGAAGTATCATCCAGGGCCAGTCTGCATACTTGGCTTGGGTACCGCCAAAGATGCGCCCAGTAGGTTCCTTCAACTGCCTTTTGCCGCACACTTCTCGTATTTGAGAGCCTAAAAAATAAATATTTTATGAATGAAGGTGGCAGACCATCCAAAAATATAAGATCCAGTGTTTTTTAAGCAGAGGATATTAAAATTTGAACGCAAAAAATCTGTGGATATGTGTATTTTTACGTCTGTCTGTGGCATAGTAGCTCTAAAATGGATCTACAGTTTGTTTTTATAGGACTTTTGCCATTTTGACATATCACCTCCATTGTACCCAATGCAGTTAAACGCGTCTCAATTCTGAGAGAGTCGCTGATGAGTCATCGCTATCATATCTACCAACAATTTCATGGCATTCTAAGTGAGATCACATAGAATGTCGTAAAAGGCACCTACATCAAATGAATTGACCTTACATTGGCTCATCAGCGACATCTACAGATTTTGATTCAATTTTATTTTGTTTGAAAGTATACAGCATGATTTTTTATAGACGAGGGAGATATTTCAGAATACAATAATTTGTATCTTTTTATAACTAATAAAAATGTAAATAACAATATTCCATAACAAATCATAAAGAAACATTGATGAACAAATGAGAATTGATCCGTAAAAAGTTTGGACACCGCAGCGCGTGTGGTACACGATTGAATGGGATGTAGATGAAATTCCTTTTACGTAATTTTAGGTAACCAGGTAATTGACTCGTTACCCTTCGTACTTTATCCTGGCTTAGGAGAGGCAAAATACCTACTTAATAATTAATTGTTATTTATTCTATCATGTGTGTAATTGCCCCTTAATATGATGACTATAAATTATTTCGTTTTAATGGAAATATTAAGATATCACTATTCCTATATATTTCGAATTAGAATCGAACATTGAATATCCTCCTTGAATATCTTCCCTCGTCTATAAAATCAGCCTGTATTTGTTTGATTGTAATTTTAGACATTATAAGAAAGTCTGATCATGTGCTAGAAGATATTTCCTTGTCGTTGAAGCAACACTACTTCGACTGGTATAATAGATGAAAATTTAATATCCTGTGATTTAAACGGTATTATAATAACATAATACCGCTGACTCAAACTATTCAAGTCTTCATTAGCTTGCAGCACAAGTATCGTGTTTGAGCTCATTGGAATGGTATTCCATGAATAAATTACAAATAGATACATATTCGGGTAAGGGGAGTTTTATATTTTTATTTAATGATTATTTTAACTTGATAAAATAGCTACACTGCTTTTGATGGAAGATGCAGTGTAGTCAAAGAACGTCAGCGACCGCTAAGGGACACGTCCCAACGCCCTAATTCCCTAAAGGGGGAAAGTTGCCAGCATTAGCTGACGAAAGGCCCATTTCACCATGTTTATATGTTTTTGTCTCTTTCTTGTGTGTAGTTTATGTTTTTGTATTTTAAATTTTTATTCTGAGACAAAATAAATGTAATTTATTTCATTTAATTATTCTGGTCCACATGTACCACGACTAAAGGATTCTAGGTACATGAACAACTAGAAGGGGCTTGCAGAAGGCCAGACGTCGCCGGGTGCTGAGGAAGATGACTCAACCTTGCTCTTCGCATTCGGCAGGCGGGAGAAGGAACATCCCGGGGGTTTTAGTCAGTGTTAGTCCGACACATCGGGGGTGGCCCTCACCGCCTCCAGAAGGTCCGTTAGGGATTTCTCCCGGGTTACCAAAAAAAGTTATATGAACCACTGGGATAATGGTAAATAAATGAAATAAAGATAAAAACATAACGTCATATTCGAAAGCTTATTTTATTCCTATAAATTTTGCATTTTGTACGAGCACTATTGCCGATCGAATTGTAATTTTGTCTAGTCCTACTATCAAGGCTCTTTTATTAAAATAATTTGCATTATTACATATGATATTTTTGTTAGCTTATAATACAAGAAACATACCTTCAGTAGGACTGGCAATTGCAGAAGTCAAATTAAAAACTATTTGAACTATTATCAAAACGTATGCAATATTCAAACTCAGTAATATATAATTGCTAATTAACTTATTTATTATGCATTTCTTATATATATATTTTTTTCTTGTTGAATGGTTGTGCGACCAGATGCAGAATTGACTCATTGTTTAGAATAAAAGGGATTTTCCTGTTGCTCTTGATTTACTCACGTGTTGTCTAGTAAGTCTGTAAATTAATAATGTTTATTTTGTAATATTATAGTTGTACACGCCATTATCGTAAATATGTGTTTCCGCAAGTCTACCCCTAGATGGCGTTACTCGACAATCTGCGGGCTACACTCATTCCGGAGCCGCCTAGCATCATGCATAGGAATTGTTTCGGAAGCCAATAATTTTCAGAGTGCCTTTTATCTCGGTTTATTGTACTTTTTCGAAGTCCTGTGTGATTTCTGTCTAAATTTTGGTACTATTGTTGTAATTGGACATTCTTTTAACACGGAGTCGGCATCGTCTAAGGGACTTCAATCTATTTTCGAGCGTACTTTAGTACCCAGGATTCTCTGCACCAATACCTGTTCCTGGATTCAGACAGATAGGCACCACGGTGGCAAAGATATGCGGAATAAGTATTGTATACATAGTATCTTCGGTAATGGTCGTGTGCATTTTTGCTGTAGAAAATACTAAAAAAATATCATAAAGCTTCACTAATGTAACATCACTTTTCCTATTATTCCTAAATAAAAAAACCCAAGGTGACTACTTCTGCGCATTGGCGGGGACTGTGGGTCCTGTAATCAATTCGCCACAGCCATGTCGCGCCGCGCCCGATGGGCACAAACTAGGGGGAAGATGATACCCTCCTCGATACTGCTCGTTGTATTTAGGCAGAGCACGCCACAATGCCCTGCCACCTTCTCGAGGGCCGCTAAACCAGTTGCTCAGGGCCCCCACCCTGAGCAGCCACGACCCCAAAGACATCAGCCAACCGGTCGCGGATCGACCGATCGGCTGGGACTGATACGCCGGGGCGGTTGCCGGCACCCTGGTGTCTCCTTCGAGTGGCCTTCTGCCGTTCTCGCTTTCCTATTATTCCTATCCTACTACAATTTTACTTTAAAAATAGGACAGCCCGATTAATTTGCTTTTCAATAATTTTGAAGACATCACTTTGGCGACCTTGATTCTTGTGGCCTTATATTAAACCTTTTTTTTTTGTATCCCGGGGGAAAATCCTGCATCGCACCATTAGGGACGCTGTGAGGGCAGTGACCCCGGTGTGTCAGACTCTTAACGATTAAAAGCACCCGGGGTGTCCCTCTGAATGCTACACCCGGGCCTGGGAAACCAAATTTTTCTTGTTGAGGCTACCTCTTTGCGGGAGGGGTGGGAGTAGCTTTATATTAAACCAGATCCAAGCTATTGTAACTCGCTTATATATTTATATCTCTTATATTTTATCTCTGTACTGAGTAAATAAACATATATTCATTTAAAACCTTCCACTATATCTCCATCGGAATTCACCGATAACTTTTGGACATAGAATTAATTTTTTTTTTTTTATTCTATTTATTTAAGGGACTTTTACGTGTGTACGTATGTCAGCCCCATCGTACCCTAATACAAGAATTAATTTTAAGAACAAACTTTCCTTTCCTAATTCTAGCCTTTAGAGCTACGAATGGATGGATACCTATTGGTATATTATATACTAAACAAATTAAGCACTTACCTGGACAAATAAAGCTGTCATAAAATTTTAAGTAATAATTTATTTATTGATATAATTAGCTACATATTCATATATAGTTTGTAGATATATCATACACTGTGGTTCTCCAATGACTGTCATAGACGATGAATAATTCTGAAAATCTGTGAATTAAACAAAAAAAAAACTGTTGAATTATTCAAAGTAACGACTTTGCTTAATAATACTATTTATTATATTCATAGAAATATGGAATATAAAGAAACCACAAAAGCGGAGTCATAAGAATGATCGTATGTTTTTTTTTAATTTTCCAAAACTTTATTCAGTCGGAAAAGAAAAACTATTTAATGGATCGATCTGTAATTTCACAGAGCTAGTAGGGCACATTGAGGCATAAAAATTCCCAAAAGTCATGCTTTCCCTATGAATAATCACAAAGAAGGTAAAGTCGTTTTAACAAAACAAGAAAAAAATATGTTTTACAGCATTTTTCAAGTTGATTGATTAAGGATAGATATTTTTTTGTTTTAATGCTTTACTAGGAACTTACGACAAATGTATTTTAGTTTAAGCAACTGTACTTAAATTTTCTATGTAATCATTGTTTGTTGAAATATTGATAGTTAAAGTCAAAAGTGTCCTTTTGTCCTTCAATTTTGGATATCACCGCGACAAATAGGCGTAGCAAGTATCTAAAGAAAGCAAAATAAAGCTGAATAAACAGGATACCTATCTCACGTAGTTTTTTAACAAAAACAATTCTATGCCCATAGACCGAAAAGCATAAGACTATAATTTTGGATTTTTCTTTTTCCGGTCTATTATTTTAGATATAGGAAAAACCGTAGCTCCAAAAAAATGTTTAGTAAAAGATCGTAAAGCTTAAGTCTTGAAATTTATATTTATTTTTTTAGATTTACAATATGATAATTTTTCACTGAGAAAATCGAGGAGAAAGCCCATCAAAAATCGGGATATTTTTATTTTGCTCTCTTAATTGTTGTGCGTAGTTTAGCTTGAAGTACGGTTCCTGTGATTAGACTGTATTGAAAAAAAAAATGTTTTTTAATTACGGTTAGGAAGACAGTGTGGAGAAGTCTCATTATAAATAAATAATTATTCATTTTCTCTATAGAAACAATATAAATGTACATCTATATATGTGTGTATATATGTATATCACTTTTATTTGTTAAAATTGAACTGATTGTAGAAATAAGAGAGCTTGATTATTGTAATTTTTATTTTGTATTGTATTTTTGTGGAAAATTTGCTAACTTGTTTATCTTCTTTATGCATTATTTTTATCTTGCTGTTTCTTTACTTTATCATATAAAAAAAAAATATAGGAAAAGTAATGTTTCGTAATGTTGTTAGGGTTAGTTATTTCCGTAATTTTGTAATATTTCTAAGCTAAAGAGAGATTTTCTAATAAAAATATTAAAAAAATGTTTTTACATTTTGACCTGAAACGATAGCTTAATATTATTATTTTATTGATTTTTGAGCTTTCCCCGTTATATAGGATACAGCACTCTCTTATATAGTAATTAAAAAAGTCATCTGATTACAGAATTTTTATACTAGGAAAAATAAATTAATCCTCCATACATTGTATAAGATACGGTTACAGCCTTTTCCAGGTTTCAAAAAAAGATCCGCTTGCTGTAACTCATATTTTATATTCTTCTTATAGCGTAGCGCAAACTGCACCAATTATATCCAAACATCACACTTATATGTGTAACGGTTTAAGAGTTATAATTTTTTTAATTTTAATAGTTTTTGTCTGTAGTGTAAAATGTATATTTTTTGGGTTACAGCGTTTTTGTTTTCCAGTGTCTGTATTATAATATGATTTTATTAGCCAGTTCTACGTATGGTAAGGTCGTCCTACTCACATGTAAATGGTTATGATTATTTTCATGATTACAATTCTGTATCTGAGAAGTAAAGAGTAATAAGTCCACTTTTTAATTTTTTTAGTGGTTTTTAATGTTAGCTATACTTGATCCTATAATCAGAGATGGGTAAAATGTAATCTGATTAATGATTAACGATTACAAAATGTAGTTCTAATTTTAATTTTCTTGCTCTGTAATCATGATTAAATCCATTTAAAACATTAAGAAATCATAAAACAGTATGCAATCTGGGATTCCGTCTGGGATTCATTCATTGTATATTATATATATATATATATATATATATATATATATATATTGCATAATTTCACTTTATTGTATATTAATTACTGTGCGGGCTGTGATGCCCTATAATTATGAGGACATTAATAGTTATTTTTTGTGTATGTTTCGTTTTTCTTTTGGCACCCAATACTATAAAAATATATATTATGAGGAGTTAAATTTGGTACGTAAAGTAATACCCGAAACAATCCGTGTTTTCTAGTTCCGTATTATCACGGATGCTTTCGAACGCAGTGGATAAGCCGCATTAACTTTTTAAATCTCAATATCACCTTTTAATATTGTTTTATTCTGATTATTTGCTTACAGGAAGATTAAATCAATTTTTATTTAATATTTATTTATAGTTAATTACTATTTACATATAAATTATCACTTATATCATTTCTTAAATTTTATATTTTTTATTATTTCTAGTTTGCTTTTATTTTGGGAACCCAGTGGAAATCCTTTTGGACTGTCAGGGAGGCAGTGAGGGCTTCCACTGTGTCCCGGGTTCTCACTGACCAAAGCCACTAGGGTGTTCCTCCTATCTGTCTACCGGGGCCAAGAACACGGCGTTATCTACTTCTTAGGCACCCGGCGACGTTTGGCCTTGAAAAAGGAGGCCACATCTCTTCTGCATTGCGATGGGTGGTGTAAAAGGCAACCCTAGCTTGCCTTAGGCTGGTTTTCCTGTCACGCTGACGGTCGGCGCTGACGGTCGGCGCGTAGCTTGTCGGCGCTGATGGGTCGTTTTCGTATCGCGCTGATGACCGTGAAGTACAGTCGCAAAGAATGTCGATGGCAGTGAAAATTGGTAGCAAAGAAAACGTCTGCAAAAAAGAAATACATGTTCATCCATTGATCGAGCAGAGAATCTTCGAAGGGGAATTCTATATATTATACGGCCAGTTTAGAGACGACGGCAAAAAGTTTTTCAACTATTTCCGTATGTCATCAAGAAGATTTGATGAATTACTAGCAAAGCTACAAAATAGATTCGTCTACTGCAGCTTACGTAATGATCCTCTACAGCCGATTGACCCCTTGATGGTTACTTTAAAGTAAGAAAAAATAAGTACACAAAAATATTATGTAATTATTTATTGTAAGAAACAAAATTAAATAAATTAAGCTAAGACGACGATGTCATCCCAGGCTTTGTTACGTCCCATAAACCTTTCTTTTATTTCATTTCTTCAATTACTCGACCGGTATTTATTAACACGATTGTCCATGAGTGTATTTGTTGATACATACCTTCAGCGCGACACGAAAACGCTCAATGAGTGTGGAGTGTGGCGCTGACGGCCGTCAGCGCTGAGCGGTCAGCGCGACTCAAAAGCGCTACATACAGCTACATACAAATTGATCCATCAGCGCCGACCGTCAGCGTGACACGAAAACCAGCCTTATTGTCTTGGGACGGCGCTTGGGAGCACATCGCGCGCCGATCACGCCTGGCCATGAAGCGCGACGCACTCCATCAAGTGCGCATTTAAATCTCGTCTCACCCAGATGTACACATAAAACTGTTGCATTTTCAAAAATCTTTTATCCCTTTTTTTACCTTTTTAGGACTTATTTTTCTAAACAGATCGAAACATATATTTTTATTTCTACCTAACAAGTTACATACCCGTTTCTATAATATAATGGCTCTAACTTTTTAATATTGGTATAAATGGCTCAGAGGACTTCGATAAAATAACACACGACAACCTTTCGAAATATTATATAACGTCGACCTGTTATATTAATTCCATACAGTTTTTCTTTCTACTGGCGATATAATTTATCGAATGCTATTTTGTCTAGGACCCATTGCACTTAAAATGTTTGTTGTAAAGTTCCCAATAAAACAAGTTATCATTAAAAAAATGATTTATTAAAAAACGTATTAATAGTTTTACGATGTCGCAACATTGGATCGCCCCGTCTTCGTGCTTATTTGTTTATAGTAGCCAGTTTACTCTATTTTAAAGTAAAGGTTAATTTTAAAAACTTTTATATCATTCATTACATCTACATGCAATATTTTATATTTTAAAAAATTTAATATTAACTAATGGAGATTGAACAAACATATAAATCGGTCATTTAAACGAAGAAGCACTGGAACGAAAAATGGCTACAATCCGTTTATTAAGAATTATTGGCCATTGTTTGCGTGATCCAAGGCAAGTAATAGGTTACACGGGAATACGCTCCAGGTCTATTGGCAGCTCCGCAGCCGACCCCGAAGGAGGTGACGCCGGCCAGGACATATCTATTTTGTTCCTCATTATATACCATCAAGGGACCACCACTATCGCCTGAAAACACAAATTTATTTAAGATAATAGCCTAAATCCGTGTCTTTGTTTATGATATCTTATCCTCAGTCAGTCGCTCTTGATATGTTGGGGTCTCATGATGATGAATTTTTATGATTTCGCATATTAAAAGGTTAAAAGGAACTTCTATACGGCCACTTTGTTTTTTTTTAATTCTGACTTGACACAGTGACCGCACCTCACCTGATGGTAAGCATGGTGCAGTCCAAAAAACGCCAACGAATATCAACAGGTAAGAAAACCCATCGGTAGTCACAGCGAGCTTGCAGGCCTGCACAAATATATCTTCACGCTACGCTTAAAGGATCCCATATCATAGGACGGTGGGAACACGCTCGCCGGAAGACCATTCCACAGCCCAACGACACGGCAAAAGAAGGAGTTAGAGAACTTCTTAGTCCTAGCCGGGATGTGAGATACCGTATAGCTGTGACACCGCAAGCCCGCGCGCGTGGTTCTATTCAGGAAGGGAGAGGGTGGAACAAGGTTAAACATCTCTTCAGAACACTCGCCATGATACAGACGGTAGAAAACTCTCAGTGAGGCAACATATCTGCGCAAACGAAGAGGTTCAAGATGCTTAGTCACGTCTGGATCATTCACAATGTGGACAGCCCTCCGCTGCGACCTATCCAGGACGTCAAGTAAGTACTGAGCAGAACCATCCCAAAGATGGGATATTGTCCGTCTGTCAGTCTGTTTTTCAATACCCTTTTACTCAGGAACACGTGGAGCTGTCAAGTAAAATTTGTTACAAAATACACAGGTCTCTTACAGTAGCGTTCATCCCATAGATGCATGAAAGCATTGCATGCCCTTATGATAAGTAAGTCTGAAATAGAATGCTTAAAGCTAAACAAAAAAAGGAACCATTTATATTCATATTAATTCAATATTCACACCATCTAACTTTCCTATTGAAGCAATGTAATATTTACTATCATAATATAATATTCAAATTAATTACGCGATTTCTGCCTACCCTATCCAAATATCCTATGCACGTCACTGGTTTCTTATAGCTTAGCAAAAATCATATTTCTGAGTCAATGCGATGAAAAGATACGCCCGCTTATTTTATATATTTTATCGTTAACGGAATTTTCGCAAAGAAATCAAAACCTATAGGGTACTTTTGGGCGATCTAGAACCATGACTAGTGATGAAAATGCCAGGTAATTTTCCCAAAGTGCCCAAACCTTCCTTGGGAATATTCCCGGGAATTTACGAAATGGTCTCGGAAGTTTTGGGCACTTTGGGAAAATTCCCGTGCATTTTCATCACTAATCATGACCGAAGACGCAAGCAAGCTATTTATCTATAAGTACAGACGCATTGCATCATCACATTCCTGTTCATTTTCCACCAAGTGTCATTGATGTCCAGCGTTAACCCGAAAATTATAAAAGAGAAGTTACCTTGGCAGGCGTCAATGCCTCCCTCAGCTGTTCCGGCGCACATAAGAGAATCTGTAATCCTCAGACGGACTCCACTTTTACGGTACATCGCAGAGCATTCAGCATTGGTAAGGATCGGTACATGGACTGCTAACAAAACATCCTGCGCACTACCCTCTAAAAAAATAATAATTTCGTTTTGATTTTTTCCACTCCGCGAAGCTGCTAAGCGGCATGTCAAGATCGTTACAATGCGGCCTTCAACTCTTCATATAAATATGGAGGTAAATAAAAGTTGTCTATTGTACTTTAACGTGTTTGGTTTATTTTAACGTGTTTGGGTTTATTACGCTTTAGAATTGCTGTTGTTAATTGCGTTCTTTTGTCAACCATTTTTAAAGAATAACCTTTTTAGCTAGAACGCAATAGTCAATCTTTCACGGTGCCCAATTGTTAGTGCAAAACATTTGCTGTGTTTAATTTGCCGCCAACGCACCTACGTGCACACCTGCCGAGTTAGACCGAAGCCTGTGAAGAGAGAAACTGGGCAATACAGTACGTTCCGTGCTAGCAACGAGTCGACAGTGAACTTTATCAAAGTTCTATTGACTGTAATATAATCACAACCAAAAACGCATAAAGAATGATATATTGCAATCTAACAGTTCGCAGCTAAGTGAATCAGAAAGAATGAAAGCAATCTTAAATTCAGACTTTTTTGTCAGGGATAATACTCATAGGACCGTTTCAGGTGACAATGCGGTTGCGCGTTCGAGGTGCGTCGGATTTGTACCGACTGAAAACCCCAAGGTGACTACTTTTGCGTATTTGCGGGGACTGCGGGTCCTGTGATCAACGTGACGGTGTGGGGCTACAGCCCCGTCGAGCCGCGCTCGCTATGCACACACTCGGAGGAAGGTGATACCTTCCCGGACACTGCTCGTTGTATCCAAGTATGTCACTATGCTCTGACGACTTCTCGAGGGTCGTTGACAAGTCGCTCAGGGCCCTTCTCCCCTGAGCGGCCATGACCTCAAAGACAATAGCCTACAGGTCATGGATCGACCGATCGGCTGGAACTGATGCGCCGGGGCGGTTGCCGGTACCCCGGCGTCTTCTTCAAGCGGCTTTCTGCTGCTTTCGCTCTGCAGTCTCGTTCTTGAAGATGACATTCTGACAGGAGACCACGGCTTTCCAGTTGATTAATACCAGACATCAACAAAACTCCACTTCAATCTAAAAGTTACACTGACGTATACCAAATTTAAAGTAGATGCCACTTGAATACTATTAAATTTAGAGTGGAATTCTTATCAATTAATGTTGAAGGGAATTGCGTGTATTGAATGGTAAATAAAATATTACTAGCAATAAATAGATTGCTGTTATTAGATTGTACTTACTATGTACGGCTGCTCCCCAGCCTGAGGCGATGCCGGTCTTACCCGCGAAAGTTTCTTGAGTATTTTTGGGTAGGCAAATAGGTAAGACATGTTCCATATATGGCAAGCGAGCGTTTAATCTGTAAAAACATTTTTTGTATTGGTACAGGAGTAATTTGATTCCGTATTTTAAATTATTAGTTAAATGGGTAAATTTTTATTTAGGCCTAGCAACATTGTGTGTACTGTCAGTGACTTGGTCCTTGGTTTCATAATATTAAAGAATTTGTATCTAGAAATTTTATATCTGTATAAACATACTAAGATTGGGTCATTGCCAAATCCCAATGTAAAAAGAATAAACATTTGTAATGACGCCCACGAGTTCTGTGGCAACGCAAATATTGAACATTGTGTGTTTAATTGTCGTCAGTTTAGAATAGAAAGGCCTTTATTGATTTAGAAACTGGAGAATTTTTGTTTGTGTAATATCGAGGGGTGAAAGGCTATTTGGTTTAAGCGACATTTTTTGGTGATATAGTAATATGTATTTAATATTGTATTAGCACCGCGACAACCTCGCAATAAGTTCCCTTGAGCGTCGGTTGGACAATCAGCGCTAGATGGCGCTACCAACCACAGCGTCGCCCAACACATGCTAAGCAGAGCGCGTTTTGACATTGGTAACAGCACACAGGATACGCGATGTGTGTTATGTATTATTCTTTCATTGTAGACGTAATCCGATACGCAGTTGTCGCCCTAAGGGTCGTTAGGGTGTTACGAGACGTGCGGGGTAAGAGGATGCGCGCGCGCACGGGACGCTTGGAAGTTAGTCGACTAGCGAGACCCAAGGCGGGAGTACGTGCGTGTACGTCGCAGTTCGGTGTGCCTTAAAGTGCAAATAAACTGTAAACCGCCAAATTCGTGTCTTACTAAAACCACACCCACGACCACCGGTCATAACATGTTTTACACACACATGTGTCGCTTAATTTGTCTCAATATACTTTTTCTTTCTTTCTTGAATATTGTGGAATAGAAAAAATTTACTTATAATTTTTCTTACTTCATCAAGGCGATGTCGTTTTTCTTCGCTTTGTGGTCGTAGTCTGGATGGACGAAAATCTTCTCTAAATTGGCGTCCAAGTATTCGAGGCTCTCATTTTCATTAACTAAGTCATAATCACCAAAGATCAAAAATACGTTATCTTCTGCTGAACTGCAATAAGCGTGAAGGGTTATTTGGAGGTTGCCCTATCATTGATAAGACGTAACAAAAGATATTAAGTGCCTTTAATGCAATAGCAAAAACAATAATATTGGAAACTATTTTTAAGTTTAATTTGTGAATATATTCGATTTTGACAAAATAATTAGGAAATATGACGCAACCACATGATGATGTCCTGCCCGGTTTCGGCCACGGCGACTGTTTCAACACCGATTAAGAAATTTGAGGTCCAGTTTTCGGAAACAGTCAATTGCGCAGGAGATATTTAAGTGCATAACTGGACGCGCTGCCAGAAAAGCACTCTCTCGTCCGAACTCCCTCAGGCCCGATGGAAAGGAGAACCAGTACGATCGGGAGAGAGCAGGATGCAGGTTTGGTCGAGTTTTCCTTCTCTACACACCTGGTTGAATTGCGGTGTTCAAGAGATACCTTAGTCGCCTCTTACGACACCTCAGCAAGAAGAGGGGGGTACTATTCTATTCTGCCGGCAACCACCACGGCTAAAACCACGCCACGTACCACATACAGACTTTAAAAGTGAAGGTTAAAAAATGTTCTTTGTTAAAACTTTATACAATTTTAGCGATCTGTAGCGAGGTAACTCGCCGCAATCTTCTGATTTTAATTATGTTATACCTTTTCTGTCTCATAATTTTATTTAAAAAAATGTTGTGGAAAAAAACACGATAGAACAAAATGAGAACGAAAGTGCTTACTAAAACACAGAGAAAATAATAGTTTCACTTTTTTTTTACTGGATATTTGAACTAGATTACGCTGCCGTTTGTTTCTTAATTTTATTATTTTTATATTATTTATCTTGTTGATAATACTATGATTAATTTCACAGAAAGATCTATATATAGTTTAACAAGAATTATCTTGTATAAAGCGTGTAAACTTTAAGTAAAATTAACTGTATATAGCGTGTACCCTTTTATAAGAAACATTCAATATAAAACGTGTAAATTTTAATAATAACTATACTATAAAAAGTGTGTCAACTTTAATAAGAAACATTCTACATATATAAAAAGTGTAAACTTTAATAATAATTATACTATATAAAGTGTGTAAAATTTGAGTAAAATTAACTGTATAAAGTGTGTAAATTTTAAAAAGAGTCAGACTGTACTGAGCGTGAAAAAAATTGAAAATAAAACTTACTCATGGACGCAATGCGCTGCTGTTATCGCCCAGTAGTGATTCAAAAGGGAAGCTCCACAGCGGTAGACGTAAAAATTCTCAGTTTTGTTGATGTTGTAAAGAGCTGTCATCCAGGGGTATTCTGCGAACTCGGTTACGCTTCCGCCGACGATGCGACCCGTAGGCTGTTTCCATTGCTTTTTACCACACACTGTCCAAAACCAGGAATTAATGGGGTGTGATGGTAAAAGAGAAAACTTCGGTCTACTTTTTTTCAAACGATACCCCACATTAGGATGTGTTATTGTATCCTGGGTGCATTTATAAGCACGAAATTTTTCATTCACAAGCATCCAGACTCTTTTTGTTTGATAACGTGGGGGGAAATCCTGCATAGAACTGTTAGAGACGCCGTAAGAGCGGCGACGTCGGCTTGCGCGATTCCTGCTGACTAAAAACACCTAGGTTGACCCTAGATTCGCTGCTAGCTAAGTCTGGGCATCAATTCTCTCCATACGACCCGGCGGTCGAATAGATTTTTCAGGTTCCATCTTCGCGAGACCTAGTTTTAAAGAACCTAATCAACAAGCCCTCTTTATCAAAGGATGCGTTAGTAGAAATACGCATTGTTACCACCTCATCCAGGTAGTAGACTTCGTCAATACTTCTGCAAGAACTGGTAAGATCTAAGGCAGCAGACCCCAAGCTATTCATACTGCTTAATGTGTATAGTCTGTATCGAAAGAAATAGCATTCTACTCACCATTTTCAACTTCTGCAGCATCTTCGGCTGGTGTAGGTTGTTCTAAATATAAAACAAAATACATTTTAGACTTATGTGTTATAGAGCCATTACAAATGAGATCAGATTATATTTCTTTTATTATCAGATATATATATATATATATATATATATATATACATAAGGGCGTATCAAAAAAAAAAAAAATTTTTTTTCCTCGGAACCACGCTCAAAAGTTTCGTTTTAGTGCCAAAATAGGCCTCTGAAAATATGAGCCCTTAATATTAATATTTAGGTTGTCCGCATCGCACTTTCTCTACAAAAATAATGAATGGGTATTGCAATACGATATATCGTTCATTAGTTATAAAAGTCAAAAGATATAAAAAACTTTTGTCCTGTGTTATTTGTATGGGAATATATATATATATATAGATTACATTATTTATCAGATTATTTAGGAATGGTGCGTGGTGAAGCGGTTAAGATATTTTCGTTTTATATATAAATTCTTCTATCACTCTATGAATTACTTGCGAACGATATAAGGATAATCTGTGTTCCTAACCCTTAAGTGAAACATGTCACAGATGTCGCAATACTACAACGGCATTCTACCACGTTTCGCAAAACGTCATTGAAAAGCAAAAACTCAAATTTTACAAAAACAAAATTCTTTACAAATTGTGCTGTAAATATTTTTAAAGGAGTAATTCATAAAATTGAGTAATAAAGGTAAAAGTACTGTCTTTGACTGCTGACAGTAGTATTTGTCCCGCTTCGAAAAATTTAAAGTTGTGGGTTTGGATAAATTCAAATAAATTAGCGCTGGATGACGCGTACAGCGTCGCCCAGCACACGCTGAGCTGAGTGCTCTTTGAGATGGATATCAACAGACAGGATACATGATTAATGTTATGTATGGTATTATTCTTTCGTTGTTGTTTTTACATAAATGTGTTTGTTGTATGTTGCTTCCTTTGTATCAATAAACTTTTTCTTTCTTTCTTTTTTCTTAAATTATATTTAAAAATTACATACCTTCAACGGGTACGGCAGTGACGGAGTTAAAAGTAAAAACTATTTGTATAATTAATAAAGCGAATGCAATCTTTGAGCTCTTCATTTCCATATGGCTGGAGGGCCAGGTACTTAGAAATACACCCGTTAACTCTTGGCTTTTGCACTGACTGATGCTGTCACAGCTTAAGATTTATATACCGAAGGCACTAGAAAAGAACAAATAAATATTAGATTAAATAAAATTTATATTCTTAAAATTTAGGGCAGTTATTTTGTAATAAAGCGTGATATTATTTAAATCATATGAAAATAAATTAAACAAGTAAAAAATACTTCGTAGAAATAATTAGAAGTAATTAATTATTTATTAATATAAAATAATTAATATTAAAAAACTTAAAGGTAATGAGCGGATTCCGACAACTGCGACTCTATAGCAGCATAGACCCGCCAGTGATTGCTAGTTACAGCCAGGAATTATGTATTTCGCCATAGTTGACAGCGAAGAGGCATGGCAAGAGGTGACATTTTTCTGCGAGGTCGTGATGAAGCAGAAGGAAGTCGCCGAGAGGGTCAGAGAGCAAAAATCTCTGGCCATTCACCCTATTGGAAGGGTGGGCTCTTTACTCTTACCCCTTCCAGAGAGGTAGCCTCAACAAGGCTTTTCATTTCCTGGGTGTCTGGATGAATTTGGTTTACCAGGCCCGGGTGGAGCGATTAGAGGGATACACAAGGGATATTTAATCAGTAGGAGTCTGACATACTTATGCAGGATTTTCCTCCAGGATACCAAAGAAAAAGAAATTAAGTGTTAGCCTACTCCTTCTTATCGACAAACATAACGCGTGGGTAAGAAATTTTCTGCCCACCTTCGGATAACATGTTTGAAATGAAATGAAATATAACTTTATTCAAATAGTCCTACTGCCAAGCACTTTTGAATCGTCAAAAAAAAACAAAGTGAATCTACCACCGGTTCGGAAAGCAGAATCTACCGAGAAGAGCCGGCAAGAAACTCTGGTAGTTGCTCCTTTTAACATAATGAGGTACAATAACAGGTATAATATATAAAGGATTGAATGCCCCGCGAGAACGATTGCATATATTAAGACCAGGTACTTTTATCATTCAAACAGTCATTAATGAAATAATATCCCTTTCCCAGCAATTTAGTTTTAATAGTTTTTTTTTTAATTTCAATAGTGGTAACTCCAAGAAATGAAATGTGTAATTAAAAAGTTTAATGGAAATAGAATGGAAAATCAGTGTCGGATGGTTCAGCTAGTCACTTAGCATTTGCTGAGCTGACTCCCCATTGGCGCATTATCAGAACACAGGGTATTTGCTTTTGTTTTTGTCTCCCTTTTTTTTGTTAACCCGGTGGAAATCCCTACGGACCGTCAGGGGGAGTGGTGAGAGCCACTCCCCCCGATGTGTCGGACCTGCCGCGACTAAAACCACCGGGGTGTTCCTTCTCCCGTCTGCAGGGTGCTAAGAGCAAAGCCGAGCCATCTTCCTCGGCATCCGGTTGTTTTTGTCTCCCTTCATTAACCTATCATTTTGTGTTTTATGTTGTTGTGTGCGAAATCAATGATTTTCCTTTTTTTTCTTTCTTTCATTATATTATCGTTGCTATATACGACATAATGACGTATTCATGGGCTAAAGCTTGTGATTTAAATAAATTATAAAATGTTTTAAATAGGATCATAATAATTAATTATCGGATTAAATTCACATATTACAGTACTCTCTTTATTTCAAACATAGAATCATAATTTTCACACAATTCGTAAATTTTTAATTACCACGAGCATTGTACGGTTTATATTTATTTATAAGAAGGTCGAACTACGGATATGTGACTTATATCTAAGTCATAAATTTAATTAAACTTAGTTTTGAGTCATTACTTCTGTATCCGTCTTACTCTTCCGAGCCGGATACATTTATCAGTAGCGGATTTCATATACAAGGGAGATATTCAAGGAGGATATTAAAATGCAGAGCATCGAGCATCGACGTAGAGTTGCCTGCCTCTCGGTCTTTTACCGGTTGCACGGTGGAGAGTGTTCTCAGGAACTGCATTCTTTGATTCCACCAGCCCCATTGCACCACAAAACCACTAGACATCGTGTCGGATACCATCAGTATGTGGTGGATGTTCCTTATATTCGCACGAAAAGATTCGCTTCTACATTTATCATGCGAACGGCTAAGGAGTGGAATACGCTTCCAGCGGCCATATTTCCGCGATCTTATGACCTGGGAGTCTTTAAGAGAAGAGTGAATAGGCATTTGCTAGGCGATCGCGTTTCATCATCGAACTCATCTTTACCTTCCACCAGGTGTGATTGAGGTCAAGCGTTCGTCTATAAATTATAAAAAAAAAGGATATTCAGCATTCGATTCTAACTCCAAATATGTAGAAAACTGATACTTTAACATGTTTATTAGAAAAAGGTTAATAATTATTCTATCAAGCCAACATATTTAAGAAAAATTACACATATCAATGAAAGAACAGCAATTAATTATCAAATAGGTACTTTGCCTGTCCTAAGCAAGGATAAAGTGTGAAGAGAAAACGAGTCAATACGTATTTACCTAAAATTACTAAAAAGGCATTTTATCTATTCACCATTCAATTGTGCGCCACACACACTACGGTATCTACCTATTTTATGAACCAACTCTCTATTGTTTCTCAATTTTTCTTTATGATTTATGAAAAAATATATTTATTAGGTTTTTATTATTATAGTTACAAAAATTTACAAATTATTATACTAATAATATTTACCAACAGTTACATACATTGACCTAGTCCCAAATTAAGCTTGCGCTTATGCTATGGGTACTAGACAAAGATATACATACTTAAATACATATATACAATCATGACTTGTGACAAACTAATCTGCTCATCACAGGAAAAATCCCACTACCGGGACTCGAACTCAGGACCTTAGCATCGTAATAAGGTCGCTACAAGCTGCGCTATCAGGTCGTCATGAAATATCTGTCAGTTTTGAAGTAAACACTTTGAAAACCAGTATTTAGTTTTATGTATTTAGTATGAAACAAAAAAATAAGTATTTTGACGTTTTTGGAAAATAGTACCCCTAGGAGTTAAAAATGGGGTTGAAAATTGGCTCGAAAATCTGTCAATTTTGAAGAAAGCATCATAAAAAATGCCATTTAGATTTTCATCAGAAGTAAAAAATACATGTTTCGATGTTTCTAGAAGAACAATCTCCAATAAAATAAATAGTTTCTACCCGAGCAACCCCAGGTCACCACAGCTAGTATAATAAAAAGTAAATTTTATATATTTGCTGAGATATAATCTAATATATCTAAAATAAAATTTCTCAATATATATTCATCATATTTAGAAACTTGTTGTCGTAGAATATGTGTTTTATTTATGACTTCTCGTGCATGGGCAGCCACTGTTGTATTTGTTCAGTATACTTTCCACCAGCGGCGCTGGTGAAGCGGATAAGATATTTCCGCTTCGTATATAAATTCTTCTAACACTCCATAAAATACTTGCAAATGGCATAAGGATTATCTGTGTTACGAACCCCGCTTCTATGGAAGGCTATTTACACGTCTTTTAAGGCGTTTTAGTCACTTCATACAGTTAGAAGAACTTAAAGAATATAAGGTGTAAATATTAATAAAAAATACAAATTAAGATTAATGGACCGGTTTATTTGAAAGATAATAGCGCGTAAAAATATAATTTAAAGTCAGTAGTAAGGTTCATCACTACACATCACAAAAATATATTTATATTCACTATATAACAGGTTGTATCAAATTGTTCCAATATTTAAAAGTAAATAACAATATAAGACTGCCATTTTCCTCGCAAGTGTAATGAGAAATAAATATAACACGCGTGCGCATTTTGGAATTACAAACTCGATTGTAATGATCAACTTAATACATTTATATCATGATGATGATGTTATTACAGGGGTGGCCAAGGTGATTGATTTCCAAACCATTTAAAAAAAAATGTAATTTTTTCGCGAGCCAAAATTAAATATGTATTTGAAAGGTATGTCAAAAAGTGTTTTTTTATTTATATAATTAAAAATATAATAGCAGAAAAATTAAAAGGATATATTTAACAAGAGCCACAAATAGTCCTTCAAAGGACCGCATGAGGTTCGCGAGCCGGATTTTGGCCCACCCTGTTCTATACAAGTATAATGAGTACGAAATGTTACAATCAAAAATGTCTTAGTTAGACATTGTTTGACGGATCCAGTACATGTATTGGGATACGCGCTCGTAGACTCCTGGCTTATTGGCTACTCCACAGCCGACACCCCATGAGTTGACGCCGATGATTACGAATTTATCATCCTTTTTATCATGGATCATCAAAGGTCCACCGCTGTCGCCTGAAAATACAAGTTAACAATAAATATTACGAATATAAACGTTTAAACGCGAAGCTGTTGTAATCAACACTATGAAATAGTCTCCAGAGCTGTGTATTTAAACTCTATTATTCATTTCTTTGCTGTTTTCTCCGCGTTGACACAATAAATGAGTGTCAGCTAAAAATCAGCGCTGGGTGGTATGCAGTGACGTGCATAGGATATTTGGACAGGGAAAGCAGATTTACATAATGAATTTGGATATTATATAATGATAATAAATATTATATTTCTTTCACAGGGAAGATCAATGCGATGAAAGTAGAATAGATATGAATATAAAGAGTTCCTTTTTTTGTTTACATTGAAGGAATTTATTCCAAACTTATTTATCGTAAGGGCATGCAATGTTTTCATGCATTTATGGAATGAACGCTACTGGTGGTATACATTTGATGAGCTGCCTTTGGCGCATCATCACTACAGAGGGTGTTTGCTTTTGTTGTTTTTGTATTTTGTGTTTATTTGTTTTGTAAAACCTATCCTTCTATGTTATATGTTATGTTGTATGCCAAATAAATGCTTTTTCTTTCTTCCAACAAAATTAAAGACAGCACACTCGTAACAAAAGTTTAACCCAAAATATGGCCTAAAACAATGAAATTTAACAATCGTAAGATGTCTTATTTAATACATTTATAATGTATTCTGGTTCTATCACAGTTTAACTAAAATGAATTTAATATCGATGCCGAGTTCTGTCCCTTCCTACTGATGATGATGTCCTAGCCGCATTTGGCCACGGCGACTGTTTCAACACCGATTAAGAAAATCGAGGTCCAGTTTACGGAAACAGTCAATTGCGCAGGAGATATTTAAGTGCATAGCTGGACGCGCTGCCAGACAAGCACTCTCTCGTCCGAGCTCCCTCAGGCCCGATGGAATGGAGAACCAGTACGATCGGGAGGGAGCGGGATGCAGGTTTGGTCGAGTTTTCCTTCTCTGAACACCTGGTTGCCTTTTCTACTACTGATACCTTTACTAGACAGACAGAGTTTTTATTACATACTGTAGAAAAAGTTACCTTGACAGGCGTCGACACCTCCAGTTTCTTTTCCAGCGCAGACAACTGTGTCTGGAATATTGTAGGCCGGGCCACTCTTCTTGTACATGTTTGTGCATTCATCGTTGGTCAGAACTGGCAATTGTACTTCTCGGAGTAAATCTTGCACACTGCCGCCTTAAAACAAAAAAAAACATTTTGAAACCCTGACTTAGCTATCTCTTTATTTGAAATTGAATTAAACATACAGAAGAGTACAAAATACGAAAAACAAAAACATTTTATTTTGTTAACCCGGTGGAAATCCCTTCGGACTGTCAGGGGAGTAGTGAGGGCCACTCCCCCGGTGTGTCGGACCTGCACAGATTAAAACCACCGGGGTGCCAACACTGCCTACTCTTCGTCTTCGCCAGGCCCGGGAATCCAGATACTTCCGAGGGCCCGGCGAGCGATTGGCCTTAGGCAGGCCTCCTCTCTGGGAGAGGGTCGACCCCCTCACTACGTCTCATTGGGGCGGCATAAGGGCACACACAAGCCGCCCCAGCCTCACTCTCCATTGGAGGGTGGACGCCGTCAACGTCCACCGCCCAGCCTGTATCAGGAGGGGAGCCCGTCGCGCAGTTGATCTTGCGCAAACTGCCCTCTCCTCCCGCGCCTTCTCGTTCCACGACGGCGCCTAAGACAAAAACATAAGCGTGGCGAACTGGGCCCTCTGTCATATTAATGGCAGAGAGTCTGCGGCGCTGGTTTTCGTAAACAGACCTGGGTCTTGAATTTTTTCGAGGCGGGAAAAAAACTTGTCTGCCGACCCCCAAACGAAGGGAGTCGAAGCTGCTCGCGTCCGTAGGCTTTACCCTAGTTTCCCTACACGTGACTCTTGGGTGGTGCTAAACGAGCAGCAGCGAGGTGGTAGGGCGTCGGTGCCCATCTGGATTGCGACCACAGTACATGAGTGTAAAGCCCGTCATAGTGACCAGTTTCGGCTTGTCGCGTTTCGGGATCAGCTTGTGTATATCCAGTAGCTCATATACCTAGAGACCTTCAGTCGTGGTATATGTGGGCCAACATGACGATGTAGACTATCATTGGATATTTACCCTTTGATAGTCGCTTTCGTTTTTGGACTACACTGTACTTACCATCAGGTACTCTGTAGTAACTATGTCGAGCCAGTGTAAAAAAAAAATTAAGTCGTCAGTTTTGCAGTAGTCTCTGTTGTTCTTATAATACACTATAATTTCCATCAGGTAAAACGTGGTGACTCTGTCAAGTCAGGATTAAAAAAGGCTGCATGGGGTTGAGTTATTTGACTTATTTCCCTGTGCAGCGGCCAAAAGGCCTATCAAAAGGCCCTTTGGCAAGCCGAGGAAGGCTCCCGCCACCGCTGACGACATCCCGTTGTCCCATGTGCGCGTGGAGCCTATAGAGAAAGAGGCATCTCCAGCGGCAGCACCTCCGTCGCTGCTTGGCAGGTTTGCCTCGAAGGGAGCGTCGGGCAACGAGCCTGAGGGGACCGTTGCCTGACATGAAAGCTCCAGTGGGGTCGTGTGTGCTTCCGCGCTCCACTAGGCGGTGGTAGAGGGGCTTGGCCCCTCCCGATTCGTGACGTAGCCCACATTGGGCGGATCGCGCACCAGCCCTCTTGGAGGTCCTCGGTGTGCCCGGGGGCTGGTGCTGACGCAAGTGAAGGAACACCCCAGGGGTTTTAGTCGGTAGAAGTCCGGCATACCGGGGGGTGGCCCTCACCACTCCCTGACGATCCATGAGGATTTCCCCTGGGTTACAAAAAAAAAAGACTTATTTCATTAATAGTACTTACGGTGGACCATTGCTCCCCATCCAATGGCTGTAGCAGTTTCCCCAGCGAAGGTATCGTTGGTTTCAGGAAGGCAAATTGGTATGATATGCTCCATAAATGTTATATCCTTAAATCTGTATAAACACTCTAATATTAGTATATATTTTCACACACACTCACACATCCCTACACTTTAAAGGCGCATCAGCTTATGAAAGCAGTGCGGTTCTCTAGAATCTTCTTGGTCGCACACTTAAAATGGACTAATGACTTCTAGGTGCAGTATTGCCTCTAGTTTATGAGATGAGGCTCTTCTAGTTTGGCTGCTCTGTGACGATACATCTTGTATTTCA
Organism: Automeris io; assembly: GCA_036320925.1. Classification (NCBI taxonomy): domain Eukaryota; kingdom Metazoa; phylum Arthropoda; class Insecta; order Lepidoptera; family Saturniidae; genus Automeris; species Automeris io. Next base: position 10,887,208 of record JAUDJH010000017.1, on the reverse strand, counting down.
AATATGGACAACAAGGCGATAGCTATCACTTATCATCAGGAATCATCATAATTCGCGTAACTAATTGCAATTTTATATTATGGTAGTAAATATTAAATTGCTTTCATAGGAAAGATATATGTTGTGAATATAGAATAGATTTAATTATAAATGATTCCTTCTTTGTTTAACTAAACAATTTATTCCAGACTTATTCATCGTCAGGGTATGCAATGCTTTCATGCGTCTATGGAATGAACGCTACTGATTTATAGTGTATAATCTATGAGCATGTAACTATAAAAAACTGACTTTACAAGCGCGATGTCGTGGTCATACGTAGCGCGGTCGTAGTTGGGATGAATGACTATTTTTTCTGGCACTATTTCTACAAAGGCGAGGCTCTCATTTCCATGTGACATGTCATGCTCTCCGAAATCCCAGAACATTTCTGATGCTGTGTAACTGTAACGAAGGCGTTCTTAATTAATATAATAAATACTAGCTATACCCGCGACTTCGTTCACGTGGGGCTTAGTACTTAGGTTATCGTAATGATTATTTTAAACTGCAATCTGTAGTAGCAGTATAAACTAGTGACGTGCATAGGGTATTTGGAAAAGGTAGGCAGATTCACATAATTAATGTGAATATTTTATAACGATAATAAATATTATATTACTTTCATAAGAAAGATAGATGGCGTGAAAATAGAATAGATATAAATATAAATGTTTCCTTTTTGTTTAAATTAAAGCAATTTATTCTAGACTTATTTATAGTAAGGGCATGCAATGCTTTCATGCATCTATGGAATGAACACTACTGGTATAAACGATATAAATGCCATTAGATTGTTCCTAATAAAAATTCTAACAACACAGCGATCAGTTACAATTTTATTGAATATACATATAATATATTAAAGTATTTCAATCAAAGCACTTGAAGATTTACTTTACACCATTTTTTCCAATAAATGATCAACGTGTTTTTTTAAAGTAACATATTTTTTTTAAATTTATAAACCGATTGAAATAAATTTAACACTAAATGTTAAAGAGAGCTTCACACAACACATGAGTGAAAACCGCATTGAAATCGGTTATGCCGTTACTATGATTAGCGGTCACCAACTCGTACAGATGTGAACGCATTCATTGACGAGCCTGATACATTTTTACTGACCTACATTGCGTAAGTGCATTTTTTGGCTACTCGCATATACATACATACACAAGCTTTTGCAAATCATGGCTCCACTCCGCCGCAGCCTTGAGTTTCTTTCGGCGCTTCTTCTCAAGGTAGTCGCTTCCGAAACGCTAGTAGATCACCCGTAGGTTCTTTCCCCTGGCAGGCCACCCAAGTCGTGGTCTAACCACAGGGGTGCCCTTACGCTGCCATCCAACCCATAAATTCGCTGGCTGAACACATTGTGCGCTCGCCCCCTAAGCCCGGTTAAGCTGTATAGGCCTTTCCCGGCCCTCAGTTGTTAGTACGTCATAAAAAAAATCATGGAGCCTACGGAATGTTAAAGAGGTAGCTGTAAAACATATTTATTGTAGTAGTATTGTATGTATAGATAACTTACTTATAGACGCAATGCGCTGCTGTTAATACCCAATTATTGTTCAACAGGGACCCTCCGCAACTATAATGATAAACGTTTCGAGTTTTGTTCTTATTAAAAAGAGCAGCCATCCAGGGATAATCTGCAAACTTGGTCTCAGTTCCCCCAACGATGCGTCCACTGGGTTGGTTCCATTTCCTCCGGCCACACACTGGCGAAAGAAGATTTTTTTATTACTAACAGCCTTACACTTGACCTGAATCTCACCTGATGGAAGGTGATGAGGCCGATAATGGAGCGTACTCATCCAGCTATAACCAATTATCTTGTTGTTTGAAGATTCCTGGGTCGTGAGACGCAGGAAGCAATTCCACAGCTTGACGGTTCACAACATAAAAAAGGACACGAATTGCCTCATACTTGAGCAGTTACAATTTCGACCATACAAGGGAACAATCCTGTGTAGTGTGGTAACATGCTCGCTGCAATATCCCCATCGTGTTGTAGGTGAAGTTTCAAGATACCTCTCTTTTTTCTTCTTTTTTTTCGAACTTATAGGCGAACACTTCACCTCAATCACACCTGGTGGAAGGTGAAGATGAGTCCGATGATGAACCGCGTCCGCCTAACAAATGCCTATTCACTCATCTTTTAAAGACTCCCAGGTCATAAGATCGCGGAAATATGGCCGCTGGTAGCATATTCCACTCCTTGGCTGTTCGCATGATGAATGTAAAAGCGAATCTTCTCATGCGGATATAAGGAACATCCACCACTTACGGATGGTATCCGACACGATGTCTTGTGTGACCCTAAATCTAGGGAGAACAATTAAAACCGATTACCGCAGGGGCAGACGTGTTCCCGAGTGGAGACACACCCCGGTAAACGTAGTGTGGCATGCTCTTTGGTAGGTGGAGCTATGATCAGCAAAATGTGGCTGGCAATTGTTGGACAAGAAAAGCCGAAGGTTGGTCTCATTGGGGAACCTTGCGAGAGGCGTTTGTAAAACAGTGGTTGAATATTGGTTGACAATTATGATGTAAAAAAGATTTTAAGCAAAATAATACAAGGATACAAGTAAGTAATCTTGTTATAAATCACATAGAAATTTAAAAACAAGGTATTTGACTCACCGCTCTTAATATCTGTTGTGTTAAGAGATCCAGTCTGTCCTGAAAAACAAAATCGATATGTTACGAGTATACAAATGCATAGTAACATAGTCAAATCTTGAGAGCAAGACTTTGTTTTTTTTATAATACACTTTTTTTTTACACTGGCTCTACATAGTGACTACGGAGTACCTGATGGTAAGTACAATGTAGTCCAAAAACGAAAGCGACTATCAAAGGATGAAAATCCATTGATAGTCTACATCGTCATGTCGGCCTTCGTATACCACGACTGAAGGTCTCTAGGTATATGAGCTACTGGATATGCACAAGCTGATCCCGAAACGCGACAAGCCGAAACTGGTCACTATGGCGGGCTTTACACCCATGTACTGTGGTCGCGATCCAGACGGGCACCGGCGCCCCACCACCTCGCTGCTGCTCGTTTAGCACCACCCAGGAGTTACGTGTAGGGAAACTAGAACTAATTTATTCTTTAAAGATTGTAATGGCCGATTTTTAGGCAGTACAATTTAAAACTAAATTAATTTTAACTTGAGCCGATATGGAGGCTCCTATTCTAATGGCTGCTCCCGATACAATTCCGTCGTACAGCGCCGAGTTCTTACTTATAGGTTGGCCTTTGGTAAACAGGATCTCACTCAGCCCTCTTCGTATCTGCTGAATAAGCCCCTGCCTCAGTCCAATATGCCTGGGCGAGGTCCCATGGGATAACTACGTAATGACATATGTATTAATATGAAAAGCGTTTGATGCAGGCGATTGTGCAGCGCTGTTAGATGCTACATCTTCGCAGATGTAGCATCTAACAGATGTAGATGTACTCGCGTACAGCACGCGCAGTCTTCTACATCGGACGACCTTCCGTCAGATCCAGTGAAATCACTTTTTTTACATAGGCTTGATATAGTGACTACAATGCACCTGGTGGTAAGTACAGTGTAGGCCAAAAACGAAAACGACCGTCAAAAGATGAAAATCCATTGATAGTTTCCGTCGTCATGTCGGCCCACACATACCACGACTGAAGGTCTCTAGGTATATGAGTTACTGGATATACACAAGCTGATCCCGAAACGCGACAGGCCAAAGCTAGTCGCTATGACGGTCTTTACACTTGTGTACTGTGGTCACGACCCAGTTCGGGCAATCGTACTACCACCAAAACGAGCTAGTATATAAAAATATATATATATATGTATATATATATATATATATTTACCTTCAACAGGCACAGCAGTAGCACATTGCGAATAAAAAATGATTTCAATAATTAACAAAATGAACGCCGAATTCAGCAGGGACCAGGGGCTTGCAGACAGACCCATTTTGTGTACCACTTCGCTCGCTGCTAGAACTTTCCTATATATGACTCAAGATATATACCGGGATGTCTGAAATAAAGAATAAATTAATAAAATGTTTAATTTAAATTAATTTTAATGGTTTTAAATTAAGATAATTGTTTCACATAAATATTGATTATTTTAAATTGTATTATTATCAAAATTTTATGATTTTAAGACATTTTTTTCAGTTTGTTTGTTTGTATGACCATTATATAGAGAGTACTATAGCATATAGACGCCGCCCGATACGTGTATGTGTTAAACGCTTTAAAGGTCGTTAAGGTGTTACGGGACGCACGGGGTAAGAGGATGCACGCGCGCACGGGATGCTTGCTAATTCAGTCTACTACTAAGATCCAAGGCTAGAGTACGTGCGTGTGCGTCGCAGTTCGGTGTTAATCTGTTAAAGTAAGTGTCTGCAGTGTTCGGTGTTAAACAGTAAAACACCAAATCCGTGTTTTCCTACTACCACACCCACGACCACTGGTCATAGTACTGAAATAATCGAGGCAAGATTTTCGTAGATTTTAAACATATTTCTAAAACTACACTTTGCGTAATCAAAAGAATTCCTTGACCATATAATATTGTTGTTAATCTTTTATTTAGGCCAATAAAAGTCAGGACGTGTTTGTAGTCTATTCGCTTCCCGGGTTTGTCATGAGTTTTATTCTGTAATAAAGCTTTTTCTGAACTTATTTCATTTTTGTAGAAAGTTGACAATTTTTAATTTCGTTAATTTTATTCTTAGATAATACACGTAAAAAGCTTCTTAAAATGGCATTGTACGTTTAAAAGTGGATACAGTCAAAAATGTATACCTGCTCACCCCGAAAAGGATCTAGCATGACGATATATTATTTATTATTATTAAATATTATGACCGGTGGTCGTGGGTGTGGTGGTAGATCCCCCAGAAGGAGGCCGCAGAGCGAGAGCGGCAGAAGGCCGCTCGAAGAAGACACCAGGGTGCCGGCAACCGCCCCGGCACATCAGTACGAGCCGATCGGTCGATCCACGACCGGTTGGCTGATGCCTTTGGGGTCGCGGCCACTCAGGGTAGGGGCCCTGAGCGGCTGGTTAGCGGCCCTCGAGAAGTAGGCAGAACATTGTGACGTGCTCCGCCTAAAAACAATGAGCAGTGTCGGGGAAGATATCTTCCTCCGAGTTTGTGCCCAGCAGGTGCGGTGCGACGGGGCTGTGGCGAATTGATTACAGGTCCCGCGGTCCCCGTCAATGCGCAGAAGAAGTCACCTTGGGGTTTTTAGTCGGTACAAGTCCAACACACCTCGGTTTCGCGCAACCCCCCAGTGCGACCGAGACGGTCCCAAAAGGATTTTCACCAAGTAAAAAAAAAAAGGGTGTGGAGGTAGAATGATACGGATTTTGGCGTTTTACTGTTTATTTGCACTTTAACACTTTAACATCGAAGTGCGACGCACACGCACGAACTCTAGCCTTGGACTCAGTAGTCGACTGATTTAGCGCGCGCGTCCCGTAACATCCTAACGACCTTTAGGGCGTTTAACATACACACGTGTCGGGCGGCGTCTACATGCTATAATATTGTAATTTGTAAGGTCTGAGTAATGAGTTTAACGACCTTATAGCGCAGTTTGTAGTGGCTCTACTTACGAAACTACATTTGTCTGGTAACATAGTACAAGTATACGCTTAGTTTGTGGCTAGATCAATGTGTGTAATCGTCCTTAAAAAGAAGTGTGAGCAAAACAAAAGCAGTGGTTTTAAATCTCAGCACAAGTCATGAACAAGGCTAGTCTATTTAAAATTGAACTAATGTCGTTTTTTGATTCATAAATGAAACCATTAAATGCGATTATAGAGTTCTTGTCTTTATTTAAATTTTTAGAAGGTCGACCTACTGGTGCATTAATTTTGGACTATTCATATAATCTTACTTTGAAATATATTATAAAATTGGTTTTTTTCCTTTTATGAGTTCCGAGATAACATTCAATAAGCAAATATTATAGGTATAAAGCTGACGGATATAAAAAAGCGATCACACCACGATTTCGTAGACTTAGACCGCACTGTAAAATTTCAGGCGAGAAAATATCATCAGTTAAGCAGTAGCATCAGTATCAGCACAGCATTGAGCATCGACGTAGAGTTGCCTGCCTCTCGGTCTTTTACCGGTTGCACGGTGGAGAGTGTTCTCAGGAACTACATTCTTTGATTCCACCAGCCCCATTGCACCACAAAACTACTAGACATCGTGTCGGATACCATCCGTATGTGGTGGATGTTCCTTATGTTCGCACGAAAAGATTCGCTTCTACATTTATCATGCGAACGGCTAAGGAGTGGAATATGCTTCCAGCGGCCATATTTCCGCGATCTTATGACCTGGGAGTCTTTAAGAGAAGAGTGAATAGGCATTTGCTAGGCGATCGCGTTTCATCATCGAACTCATCTTCAACTTCCACCAGGTGTGATTGAGGTCAAGCGTTCGTCTATAAATTATTAAAAAAAAATGTAAATAAAACTAGAGTTAAAATGCACCTGAAGCTATTTTCAGCTGTAAATTTAGTAAAAAGCTTTCTATAATCACGTTTTGAATTCTGGCAGCCTCTGATTAGTAATGGCCACTCAGTAGCGGCAACCAGATTGCAATATTGGCTCTATATGCATTCATATGGAAAGGCATTCGGTGTAGATGATTGTACAATGCCGTCAACTTGCAATGTGTAGCAGCGACGAGATGATCCAAAAAGAGTTTTCTCCAAGGTTTGATACTGGGTTCTTTAAACGAAGTATGAAGAGTTATCTAGGTTGGTAGGATCTTGGTATCTATCGCTAGGTAATTATCTCTTGATATACGGTCTTTGCTTTTGGATTGCATTGTAACTTGTTCCATCAGTACAGTCAGTCAGAAATGGGCAAAATGTAATCTGATCAATGATTAACGATTACAAAATGTAGTCGTAGTTTTAATTTTCTTGCTCTGTAATCATGATTAAATTCATATAAAACATTAAAAAATCATAAATGTGTATACAATCTGGGATTCTGTAGTGTTAAAAACGTACATACATGAGCAAAATGCAGTCATATTAATGGTAAAAAACGTACAATGTAATCTTTAATGATTTTTATTAATCTGATTACATTTTGCCCATCTATGCAGTCAGTGTTCTGTGAGAGAATTAAAAAAAAAGAAAATAAATGGATGATAGATTTATTATGAAAAACAATTAAAACTGTATTTAAAAACAGCAGCACGTATAGCCACGAAGTTTTTATTATATTACTCCTTAGAAATTATTTGATTGATCCAATAGGTGTATTGAGATATACGTTCGTAGATTCCAGGTTTGTTGGCTTCTCCACAGCCGAGACCCCATGAAGTGAGGCCGATGAGTATAAACCTTTTGTCCTGTTTATCATAGATCATTAGAGGACCACCGCTATCCCCTGCAAATACAAATGGGAAATGTTTGAGAGCTTAAATTATCGAAGTAGTTTTACTGGCATTTGTCGAATGATTCCTGAAGCCGATGATTCTTGAAGCGTAAGTATTTGATTACTGCAATTACGAATTGGCAACTGTAGCTCGGGTGATGTTGAGCTTTTGAAGTATTATTGGTGTAAATTAATACACTCTTCGGCCGCGTGTTGGTATCACGTATACAACGGGTCTTTTTTGTATCTTGTGAATGCGTCTATGTACAGGGTTTATATGCATCAGAGCTGCCCCGGGATCTTGCTAGAAGATCCACGGCGGGAAATATAAGCGTATAAGTATATAACGAGCAATCTTCAATTATTGTGAGCAACATCCGCCATTCAAGTCTCTATTATATAAAGGTCACGTGCACTGTTCTAGTATATTTAGGGTTTTTGGCTGAGCGCCTTCTGTATTTACCCACCAAGCCCGGTTTAATTGTGGAGGCCTGTTCCGGTCAATCAACATTGACACTTCGAAAACAAAAAGACTAGGATGTCATTTGGTCAGTGAGGATTGCCCGGTGCACGTGTTACAGAGTAATCGTTTGCAGTGTTCATTTCATATGGCTCTTTTGTTAAATTACAGTAGTTAACGGGCCAACAGTAGAATTCGATAATAAATCAAAATTGTTGAAGGAAAGTGGAGGTGGATTAAGTGGATTCGGGAGACTTCGTTATTTTCATTAATGACGTCAGCCTGCGTTCCTCCTACATATACATATGTTTGTTAATGATCGTGTACAATTTTGAAACTCCAATTTACAGCCTTACCAGAATCTACACAAATAAAAATTCACTAACGCCACAAATTATCACTGTAGCCCAATGGGCGCGCATAGGTTTCTGGGTGTCGTAACTCAGGAGATGTGACTCAACTGCGGATATATCCGATGGGTAAAAACCGAGATGTACCTTTACCTGCATGCATGAAAATAATAAAGATGATCAGATTACCTTGGCAAGCATCAACAGTTCCCAATTCGTTTCCAGCACAAATAATGTTGTCAGTAATATTCTGACGCGTACCACTTTTTATAAACATCCAGAAACAGTCATCGTTGCTTAGAATTGGCAACTCTACTTCTCGCATGAGATTTTGTATATCTCCGTCTTAAAAAAAAAAACATATAAATATTATCATCAAAGTTGTTGGCTTTCAGCATCATATTTCTAAGGCCGAGGTCGCACTAGGAAGGCAATACCGACGCTATGGCGAAAAAATTAATACGTATAAACCAGTAGCGTTCATTCCATAGATGCATGCTAGCATTGCATGCCCTTATGATAAATACATTTATAATAAATTGCATAAAGTTAAACAAAAAAAAGAACTATTTATATTCATATCTATCCTATATTCACGCCATCTATCATTCCTATGAAAGCAATATAATATTTACTATCATAATACAATACTCAAATTAATTCTGCCTACCCTATTCAAATACCCTATGAACGTCACTGGTATAAACATATGCCGGCGGTTGCACAGATAGAGTACAATTAAGGGGCTGATTTTTATGTAAAAGGAAGACAAGCTGGTGAAAAGCTAACTTGATGGTAAGCACTCAATGCTGCCTATGGACATCTGAAACACAATGCCGACCTAGAAAAGCGTTTTTCTCACATTTTTTTTTAATTTTCATGACGTATTCCTAAAGAAATATTGCACCTGAAAGCCACTCTAAAGCCTTAAAGTGTGTGACAAGAAGATCTAGATAACTGCGCTGCTGATGCTAGCTGATGGGTTTTTAAAGTGATTTGATTTTATTATAAAGTTGGTTTTACATCAGTAAGATACTAATATTATATTTGAATTAAAAAAAAAACAAACGTTAGAATGTAAAATACATTCTAAAATTTAAATTAGAACTTGTTGCTTAGATTTTTTTGATATGTGTATTTTTTTGTATTTTCACGGATAAAGATCAGAGGCAGTGCGTAAAGCAATATCCATATTAGCTTCGAGTTTTTTATTCGGAATCGGATCGTACGTTGCTGCCCTTATCGGTACGGTTACGGCCTTATTATTTTCCTTTCGCCAATTAACGTATTATGTAGATCAGTGATTCCCAAAGTGGTCTATATCGACCCCTAGGGGTCTATGACAGCCTGCAAGGGGTCTACGTCGGCGAAAAAAAATTTGGGGGTCCATGAAATGAAAATGGGGGTCCACGATAGTGGATCTCAACACATACACTGATAGTACCTATTTACTTACATCATACTATCTTATAATATCATAACATATACATTATTTATAGAAGTACCTATGAAGTAAAAAAAATATTATATATGTGTTAGCGCCAGTGAATAGTCGCACAGACTATCTCTAGCGCCATGGCATAGAAACACGAAGGACAGGTAGTAAAGGGGAAGACGGGGAGGGGAAATGGCTGCTTTAAATTGACACGTCTCACGGCGCGGGAACACACTTTGGGCCAAATAGCTTTAAGTTTTTAACACTAAACTTCACTACAGTTAGAAATTTACAGGAAATCAATATCAGGTAAGTAGGGGGTCTACCCAACACGGAAAAACATGGCAAGGGGTCTACGACACAAAAAAAGTTTGGGGAACTCTGATGCAGATTATACTCACGGTGGACCAATGCTCCCCATCCAGCGGCGATAGCAGTTTCGCCAACATACGTGTTATTTTCTTCAGGAAGACAGATTGGTATGATGTGTTTTTGAAATGCTATAGCAGGCTTGATCCTAAATAGACATGACAATATTTTAGTCACTAGGAAAATTATAAAGACTTGAATTGGTGATCCAGTTGTTTATAGACCTTCAGGCGCCGTGTATGTGCGCCGGCATGACGACAGCGATGGCCAATGGATTCTCGTCCCTTGTCGCTGTCACTGGGGTTCTTTGATTACACATTACTTACCATGAATTGCGGTTTCAATTTGTCGAGCCAGTTTATTTAATATTTTTTATATCTCTATTATAGTTTATTTAATATTTCTTAACGCTACGCTTAAAGGATCCCATATCATAAGACAGTTGGAACACGCTCGCTGGAAGCTCATTCCACCGCCCAATGACACGGCTGCAGTAAGAGTTAGAGAACTTCTTAGTTCTAACCGAGATGTGAAATACAGCAGTAGCGTTCATTCCATAGATGCATGCAAGCAATGCATGCCCTCATGATATATAAGTCTGAAATAAATTGCTTAAAATTAAACAAAAAATGTACCATTTATATTTCTATCTATTCTATATTCACTCCGTTTATCTTTCCTATGAAAGCAATATAATATTTGCTATCATAATATAATATAAATATGAATTAGGCGAATTCTGCCTACCCTGTCAAAATACCCTATGCACGTCACTGCACACCACTGAAATACAGTATAGCTGTGACTCCGTAAACCCGCGCGCTTGGTTCTATTTGTGTTTTTGTTTGTAATTATCTATTAAAAATTGCGCTAATAAAGATCTTGAAAATACACTAACTTTGTCAAAGCGACGTCATGCTGTATTGTTCCGCTGTTGTACCTGGGATGCACGATTACTTTATCCACCAGTCTATCTACATAGGCGAGGCCCTCATTTTCGTGTGACATATCATGCTCGCCCAAACTCCAAAACATTTCTGCTATATTATAACTGTAACAAAATATCTGTAATGAATTTCATTATTTTCTTATAAGGTATATAGACATTTGCCCCGAACGGAGGAATTTGGTTTTCGTCGGGGATAAATGTACGGCCAATACCACATTCAGTTAAACTATTAACTGGACCAAAATTTAGCTAAAGCCTAAGGTTTCTAGCAAATATCAAACTAAGGCTGAGATTTATGGACGCAACTTTAAGTATGCTTAGCCTTTACTAAAATATTACAATTTATATTACTCAATGAATGTAAAAGGATTTGGTAGTCACCGAATTTGTCAACATGAACTTGGCTCTGCGAATATGTGTTTATAGTGATTCATTCGATTGTGACCGTTTAGGTATTTTTAATAAGTATCCAATTATAAATCGATATCTAAACAAACATATGAATCGGTAAAGCCACAATCCTTTATTTTGGTAACCCGGAAGAAATCTCATCGGACCTCAGGGGGCGGTGGGTCGGACTTGCACCGACTAAAATCCCCAGGGTGTTCCTCCTACCCATCTGCTGGGGCCGGGGGCAAGGCCGAGACAGCTTCCCAAGCACCTAGCGACGTCTTGTCTACTGCAGATGCCTACGTTTCGTCACTGACTCAAGTCATGAGAAAAAATTTGGTTAAAACATCTTGAGTTAAATTACTTAGATGACTTCAAATTAATCATTTTGCATATTTATACGCTGACCATGTAGAAACTCTTGACCTGATCTTGGAATGTGTAAATTAACACTTCCAAAAGTAATCCAGTTTGAGAAGTAATCATAAAATGCGTTGGAGTTTCAGCTATGGCACTTGGAACTTGTATAGGGAAGCACCGCAAGATTTAGATTTCCTCGTAATTAATCAAGGGGCAAAGAGTTCGTTCAGGCATAGTGACATTAAAATAGGTAAAAAAAGTACTTACTAATATTTATGTAATCATAATGGAAACTGATTAATAGAGATCCATACAATTGACCTTACCCAATTATATTTATAAAGAATAATGTTCCGGCGTATTACCCAAAAGAAAACCGAAGTTAGTTCGCTTAGTTCTGTTCGCTCCACCGTCAAACAATAATTAACAGAACTGCTAAGGATCAGAGGTGGAGTGCGGTAAGATAGCAGGGAAGGAAGGACAAGAGACTCTTTTCCTTATCAATGCACCGCTCACGAACACACTTACTTATAAACACAATGTGCTGCCGTGATAATCCAATAATTGTTCAAGAGGGACCCTCCACAGAAGTATACAAAGACATTCTCAGTCTTGTTCATTCTGAAAAGAGCAGCTAGCCAGGGATAATCCGCAAACTTGGTCTCAGTTCCTCCTACGATACGTCCACTGGGTTCCTCCCATTGCCTCCGGCCACACACTAACGAAAGAAGATTTTTTTAATTAAAAACAGGCATGCACTTTACTTAAATCTAATCTGACGTGGCAAGTGGTGAATGACATAGAAACAAGGCTTTCGACTCACCGCTCTTGATGGCAGCTGGGGTAAGTATTTCGGTCTTTTCTGAAAATGAAATAAATCGATATGTTATACAAATGAAGCCGATATAGTAAAATACGCCGTTCCGTGTGCGTTTATATGGAAAAATATCCGAAGTAGGTGACTATGTAGCGCTGTCAGCTGTCACGGCTACGATTATGACACACCGTCTCTGGCAGCGCCCCGCAGTCGCCTACATCGAGCGTTTTTCCATATAAATGTATGCAGTACAACGCGACCTGACAGCCGCTGCTGTGTCTGCCAGAATCCAATTAGTATTCTAAGAAAGAGAAAAAGATAAAACCAAAGAAAGAGTAAGAGAGAGTAAGAGAAACAAAGAAATGAAGACGTGAAACAATAAAGTTGTAAACGGCAGTATAATATAACTAAATTGGTACTTAGTTTCGTTTTTTTTTTTCGACGGAACAATTCGCCAATGATCGGGAAAGACCTTCATAACTACACTGGCGAAAGATGGTGAACATTTAAGGTGGTCAGCCAGTGATTTATAGGTTGTGTGGCAACGTAAGGGCACCTGTGTGAGTACTGATCTCGACTTGGGCGGCCAGCCAGAAAAAACATACCTAAAGGTGATCTACTAGCATTTCGGAATCACCTTGTATAAGTCCCGGTGTTAATATAGCTAGAGGTTTTTTTTTGGTGGTAGGGCGATTATTGGAACTGTTATAAATTGAACTAAGATTTTTTTATAATTGCTTTCTTTTAGGCAGGATGTTGACCGACTTGAATTTAAGGCTAAGTTACTTACTGGGTGTTGGTGATGATGAGGTTTTGCACTCGTGTTTGATCGTGTTTGGTCGGCGCTAGTGATACGCGCGGCGTGTGCTTACACGTATCGATTGTTAGTGAGGGGAATGGATGCACAGGGTTAGGACAAGGCGTAACAACCACAGTAGTCAAGTGTAAAGACCATCATAGTGACTCGCTTTGGCCTGTCCCGTTTCAGGATCAGCTTGTATATCCAGTAATTCATATACCTAGAGACCTTTAGTCGTGGTTTATGTGGGCCGACATGACGATGGAGACTATCAATGGATTCTCATTCTTTGATGGTTCCTTTCGTTTTTAGACTACACTGTAATTACCATCAGGTACTCTGTAGTCACTATGGCGAGCCAGTGTAAAAAAAGGCTTTTATGGTGTATGTAGGCCGACATAACATCGGTGACTGTTAATGGGTTTCCGCTGCAGTCAGGTCCGATGTAGTCACTTTGCCGAGCTAGTATATAAAAAATATTATACATACCTTCAGTAGGCTCAGCAGTAGCACAGGGAGAATAAAAAATGATTAGAATATTTAACAAAACGAACGCCAAGTAGAAACTCCGGTTCAGCATCGGATGGCTGTGGGGACAGGGGCTTGCAGATGGACCCATTTTACTTATTCGTCCGTTCGTTGCTAAAACTATCTTATATATGATTTGTGTTCTATACCGAGGTTCCAGAAATAAAGGATAATTTAATAAAATGTTTAATTTAAATTAATTTTAATGGTTTGAAATTAAGGTAATTATTTGTATAAATGATAGTTATTTTATCTTCTCTATTATTATAAAATTTTATTATTATGAGATATTTTTGTCTGTTTATATATTTTACAAGTTTTAGAAAGTACTGAAAGAATAGAGAGTGGTTTTCGTAGATTTTAGACATATATTTTTTTCTTTTTTAATTACTTGATCGTATATTATTTTACTTACAATAGTATTAAAATTAATTAGATAAAAATAGAAATACAGCTTGACAGCAAGTTTTTTTTGAACGGATACTACTGATTGTCGGGATAGGCATATACAGTTTAACCGGGCTTAGGGGGCGAGCACAGAAGCTGCTCAGCCAGCGAGCTTATGGGTTGGGTGGCAATGCAAGGGCACCCCTGTGGGTACGACCTCGACTTGGACAGTCAATAGATATACCATCCCTACGGGTGATCTACTAGCGTTTCGGAAGCGACTACCTTGAGAAGAAACGCCGAAAGAAACTCAAGGCTGTGTCGGAGTGTATTTGACAGACAGCTAGTGCTTGTTATGAAATAGTAGTGGTCATCTATAACTGGAGGTCAATTGAAATGGTTTGCTCCGGAAAATGACAAATCTTTTACTTAATATAGAAAAAAACCAACCAAGTGTGAGTCAGGCTCGCATACCGATGGTTCCGCTTAAACAAAATATGTGAAAAAAATTATTACTGAGTTTGAATAACTTTCATTGCTTAGATTTTCTTCTTGTGACACAAAATAGTGGATAGTAATGGTAATTTTTCTAGCACCCAAATGTAAGCTTAGTTTGGGGCTAGATAAATGTGTGTAATCAAACGTAAAAAAGAGTGTGTGAGGAAAGTTAAAGTAGCAGATATATTTAAATCTCAGCCCAGGTCATAGACAAAGTCTAGACTATTTTAAATTTAACTAATATCGTTCCTTCGATTCGTGAAATAAACCATTAAAAGCGATTATTAAGTTTTTGTATTCATTTATATTAACATTTTGAGAAGGTCAAGTTGCTAATGTAAACCTTTCTGGCTATTGATTATAATCTTACTTAGAAATGGGTCATAATTATTTTTCTTTTATTTTCCTTTTATGACTTCCGTAATATCGTTTTGAATAATTATTCCACTGCGAAGTAGCCTTGAGTTTCTTTCGTCATTTTTTATCGAGATAGTCGCTTCCAAAAGGCTAGTGGATAACCGTTAAGTTCGTTTCCTGGCTGGACTCCCAAATCGATGCGTTCACCCACTGAGGTGCTTTTGTGTTGCCACTAAAATCGCTGGCTGAGCACCTTCAGTGCTCTCTTAGCCTGATGAAGTTGTAAAAACCTTCTCTGACCAATAGATATCCTGTTTAAAAAATATATATTGCAGCCATAAAATTGACGGACATATAACAACGACCATACCAGGATTTCTAAGGCTTAGATCACATTGCGGAATTTCTCCACACGGGAAAATATCACGGGAATTTATTCGCGAATGAAGATTCACCTAGCTTGCACAGGTAAACTCATTTTGCGCGATTTTTGTCATCACAAAATTGTTATTTCCATACAAGTGAAATTACAGTAAAACGTGTTGCGCGAATTTCATATATATCATTTAAGCAAAATTTTTCGTACGAATTTTTAGTGCCTAAGCGTGTGATTTCATAAAATTACTTGTGTTACATAATTTGCGGCAAAACATTTACATGCTTACTGATTTTCTTTCTTTTTTTTTTACACTGGCTCGACATAGTGACTACAGAGTACCTGATGGTAAGCACAGTGTAGTCCAAAAACGAAAGCGACTATCAAAGGATGAAAATCCAATGATAGTCTACATCCTCATGTCGGCCCACATATACCACGACTGAAGGTCTCTAGGTATATGAGCTACTGGATATACACAAGCTGATCCCGAAACGCGACAAGCCGAAACTGGTCACTATGACAGGCTTTACACCCATGTACTGTGGTCGCGATCCAGACGGGCACCGAAGCCCTACCACCTCGCTGCTGCTCGTTCAGCACCACCCAGGAGTCACGTGTAGGGAACTAGGGTAAAGCCTACGGACGCGAGCAGCTTCGACTCCCTTCTTCAGATATACACCGTGTTCCACGTGGTTAGGTTTATTGTATAAACTTCGGACTAGAGAGTTTACTACTACTTTGGCCGTTCGACGTCGACAAACAGAGAGAGTGCCTGACAAGACGCCGACGGAGTGTATTCATACACTTCTACCCGCGTAACCTCCTCCCCATAACATTAACATGGGCCGTGGTACTTGAGGAAGTCCACTGCCCGGACACGAGGGCGACAGTGTGTGCGTACTCCCACAGGCCTCGCGTGAAGGATCCCTGACTGAGTGCGAGACCACCCCATGTAACAGGGTAAGTGCCTGAAGGGCCTAGCTCATTAAAAAAAACAACCAAAACCAGTTACATAAAATTTATTTAAAAAAAATAGGAAATTTAATTAACGCGACTCGCGAAAAAGGTGTGAGCGGTGGATTCGGGTGTGCTTGTTGTTCCTTTTGGGTTTAAAAAGGAACAGAGGACTTAACGAAGGAATCGGCGACTCAGGCGACCCCTAGGTTGGTACGGTCGCAGGTCGGCGACCCTGCGAGGAACGCGGCGAGACACGCCGGGGCTCGCAGTCCTCGAGGCTGGGGCGACACCAGTGTCCGGTCCCAGGCTCCCGCAAGCACGGAGGGTTCCTTAAAGGGAACGTGGAAAAACCCGGTTACACTATCCGGGTCCACGATAGCAACACCCAGTTGGCACAGTCAGACAATATACAGAAAATATATATACGTCTTCTCACTATTAAAGTTAGAATCTTAATGACAAATGCGATTGTCTGAGGCAGTACAATAATTAATCTAAGCCACGCCTATAGATGTTTCTCGAATGCATTGAGGGTTGCAAGCCCTAGCGTAACTCCTTCAAAATATGTTATATGTAATACCAGTTATGTAATGCTACACCCAATGGACCAACAGCCACGGGATAAAAGGAGTACCCAGGCATCTTTAGTTGGTAAGATTTGGTTACACAGGAGTCGCCACTTTCACGGCCCTGACGATCCATGAGGATTTTCTCGAGGTAAAAAAAAAACATATAAACCTAGCAATAAGTCACTGTAACTCTCTGATACTTCTACTCAATTTGTATAAAAAAATAAAACATATCGAGGGGTAAAAGGCTATTTGGTATAAGCGACATTTTTTGGTGATATAGTAATATATATATATATGGAATTAAGTAAAAAACGCTGATTCCGATACACCCCTTGATATAGTTATCCACAATCCTTTCTAGCATTTCAATCTAGATGCGTCACCAACCACTGGTGACTAACAATTGTTGACCACAAAAAAATCACACAACATCGTTACACATGTTAGCCACTCCAATAAGAAGCCTTCGTCTGCATCATCCTCCAAGACATCTAGGCTCACAAGCCAATATTTAATCAAAGCAAAACATTCTTTATTTCTAGCTGATGACCTAAATTCCAGTTATCATAGTATTAAAATTGAGAGATTTTCAGGCAAACTTTTAATTCCTATTTTACCTCCTTAGAGGTACAATATCGCATAATCCGCCATGAGTGGGTACGTCATAAAAACATCGAGTGCTCCAATTTCATGCTTTTAGCATCAGTAGTTTAGGCTTTACGATGATACGTCAGTCAGGACAAGTGTTTTATATGATGATGTCCTTGCCGCATTCGGCCACGGCGACTGTTTCAACACCGATTAAGAAAATCGAGGTGCAGTTTTCGGAAACAGTCAATTGTGCAGGAGATATTTAAGTGCATAACTGGACGCGCTGCCAGAAAAGCACTCTCTCGTCCGTACACCCTCAGGCCCGATGGAATGGAGAACCAGTACGATCGGGAGGGAGCAGGATACAGGTTTGGTCGAGTTTTCCTTCTCTGAACACCTGGTTGAATTGCGTTGTTAAAGAGATACCTTAGTCGCCTTTTACGACGCCTCAGCAAGAAGAGGGGGGTGCTATTCTATTCTGCCGGCAGCCACCACGGCTTAAGTGTTTTATATACATACTAGCTGTACCCGCAACTTCCTTCGACTGGAAGACACCCTTTTGTTATGTTAATAATAATTTTCCAACTAAAATCTATGTATCGATGATATAAATGCAATGAGTATAAATTACTTACAATACATGACAATAGATGTCGCTAGTGCTTTCTTACAGTTCTTTAAAATTAAGGCAGAGTATATTTTTCGGGATAAAAAGCAGCTTTATAAATTATAAGGTTAAATCGTGTCGGATATAAGCTCGGACAGATCACGCAGGTAGGCATTTTAATAGTAATTGTTCTGGGTATAAGGCATAAAGGAAAGCTACAATAATAATTTTTTTATATATTTTACATGTGCTTACAGCGATCTGTTATAATTTTATTAAATGTACGCCACGTATGAGATTGTTATTTTCCTCAATATAACAGGCTCTTGAAAATCACCTAAAAAATTTAGACTTTTTTATATTCTTTGATTAATGCGTCTAGTATATATTGCCTCTTGTGTTACGCTCATTATTAAAATGGCAACACTAATCGTTGTCTTGACGTTAAAGCGAACTAGTTATATGGCCACCTTATTTCTTTGCCTTTATATATAGCTACCGCAAGATTGAATAGTCAGTTGTCTGCCAGCTCCCAAGCGAGAAACAAGTGTAAAGAGAGTATCAAAGTGAGCCAACTAAAAGTGGAATTGATTATCAGGATTCATTTTAATATATTTTCAGAGGGAGTTTTACACTTGATTTAAGCTCAAGCCTCAAACTTGTGTTACAATAATAGAGAAGCACAACAACAAATATCACTGATAAGCTAGGCTGGATATAATATAAATAGTTATTAAATGCTAAATATTAATGTGAACACCATTAACAATTAACTATATTTCTCAATAATTATATTTTATGTTGACAAGCATATAAAAGTGACAGGAAGGATATGGCAGAGGGTGTGACAATGGCGTCGGTTTTTAAGAAAAAATGTCGTGGTGAGGAGTAGTTTGATATTAAGTTTAATATTCTGTAATGAATAACAAATAATTATGAGGACAAGTGTTGATCCAGTACGAAAACTAGAGAGGGCCGGAATGGGAGAGATCTTAAATGGCGTGTTTACCGATTACCAAATAAGTTTTAGAGTTTATAAATATATATTAACACGAGAACACGACATGTGGATATTTTCCACGAGAGCTGCGGGTCCTTCAAGAAAAAAGTAGTCTAGGCTATCGGGCCGTTTTCGGACAGGGACAGTTAACATACACATTTAAACACACACACTAAGTCACACACACAAAGTACAAAACCACACTACACATTTCACATATAAATTTTACTAACTTAATTACTTTTAATAACTATTTCATAACAATTATTTGAATCGCATTTAATGCTCTCATATAACCTTGTTACACAAATCATCTTGGTTAATCCGATTTTTTGTACGTTTTCCTGCATTAAATTATAAAATTATGTACTGTAGATTTGTGAATAAATAAATAAATAATTTTCGGTCCTATTAATACTTGTTTACGTCTAGGTGGCTGATCATTAGATTTAATATATGTATTGATATTGTTTGATGACAACTACTTGCAATTGTGTGTTCTGGAACTTTTGCTCGCCACTTTGTCAAATTTCATTAACATATAATCACCACAGTACCTTTCTACATACATTTGTGGAAGCGGTTTTGGGTACTCAGGTTCCATTTTTCATACGAAAGTTTCCCAATTTTACATGCGAAAGCTTAAATCCGATGCAACCCTAATTTTTAATACTTCAAGATTGTATAAGGTGCTTAAACTATGAATATGATAGAAAATGAAAAAATATTCGGTGTACAAACAGGTTTATTAAAATTTTTGTACCATTTATCAAAAATTTGCTCCTTGCCACATTCCTCCCTTTTTTCTCCTTTGTTTAATTTAAGTGTGAATGTATTTGTTAATCCAATCTAAGTACGTGGATACGCGCATATACATTCCTGGTCTATTGGCAACTCCACAGCCCCTAGTGAAGGCAGCGACGCCTACGATATAAAATATGCCATTTTCTTTAACTACTAATGGACCGCCGCTGTCACCTGAAACATACATGCAGTGATATTTTTAGCCCTCATAGCAAAAGCTGTGTTTTTATGTCTGTTATGACATTAGCGCTTATAAACGGATGAACTGGTGTGTTTTATTTATCATTGTTTGAATAGCGTTTTGGTCGAAAGTGTTCTTGACTATAATTGAATAAAATATAATCAGTTGTTGGAAAAAAAACTTTTTTTTTTATTTTTGCTGAATGTCATGTGTAATAGTTTAATCGGTTCGAAATTTAGTATCTTGAGATTTCAATGACATTAAAATAACATGGACACCTGCCGGGCAGTAGACTTGAGGGAGTCTGCTGCCAGGATGAGAGGGAAGCGGTGCACGGTGTCCGGCGCATCGCCTAGGAGAGAGGTTTTTGGAGGGTTGGGCGTTACTCCTTCCCCTCCAAGAGAGGTAGCCTCAACAAGGCTTCTTGTTCTCTGGGCGTCTGGATGAATTTGGCTTCCCAAGCCCAGGTGGAGCAATCAGAGGGACACCCCGGGGGTTTTTAGTCAGTAGGAGTCTGACACACCGGGGTCACTGCCCTCACAGCGTCCCTGATGGTCCTATGCAGGATCTTTCGCCGGGATAAAAAAAATATGGACACCTGGAACTGATGCTATAGCACCATCTGGAATCCACAAGATACTCGATTCTTCACTAACTTACAGCAGAAGTATTAAGTTTAAATTATTTGGAACGGTCTTAGGGCGGCTTGCACTAACGAATTAATCTAGTTTAAGCATAAAGGCTTATTAATTGAATTGGTTTGATTCCATCTTAATGATGATTTCAGTTTAAGTGTTGTTACAACTAGATTTTGATTTAGTGCAAGACAATAAGTACAGATCAGAGCTAAATAGCATTTTATATAACTCTAAACTAGATTTAATTTTTAGTGCAAGCCGCCCTAAATGAATACATTATAGATATTAGGTCTGAGGGTATTTAAAAAACATGTGAAAATAAAATATTAAAAATTAAAGAATGCAGTCATAAAACGACAGCAACCAACCCAAACAGAAAACTGTTCAACAGTAGCCGCCATGAATATGCTAGCAAATTCAAAAGTCTCTTCATATTTTTTTTATTAATTTGACTCGACAAAGTTACTTCACCACACCTGATACAGTACCCGGTACAGTATAGTCTAATATCAGCAGGAACTCACACAGGAACACAGGAAAGCACGAGAATCCATTGACAATTGGCGTGATCATGTTGAACTAGATACACCACGACAAAAGGTCTTTAGGTATTAAAAACGGGACATATACAAGCTCTATTGGAAATGCAACATTTTAAAGCAAAGCACCATGACTGTTCTCACAGTTATATATCATGGTTATGATTTTTATTTATTACTGACAGGCTTGCACTTGACCTCAATCTGATCTCCTGGAAAGTGATGATAAGGCCGATGATGGAGCGCGCTCGCCCAGCAAATACCGATTCACTCGACGCTTGAAAATCCCCATGTTATAAGAAGTTGGAAACACAGGCGCAGGAAGTGAATTCCACTTTTTGGCGGTTCGCAGCAAAAAGGAGAAAGTGAATCGCTTTGTGCGAGCAGCTGGAATGTCAATCACATAAGGGTGCAAATTCGCACGGCGTCTTGTCAATTTATGGTAGAAGGGAGAGGGGGGAACCAAATCATACAACTCGGCCACACACTCTCCAGAGATCTAGCCTGAGTAATCTGATATCGCCTTACAACCTCAAAAGGACCTGTCACTTTCTTTAAACTTTCCATAAAGTACCTTATATCACAATAAGAAATAAAAACATGGATCAGACCATCATTCCATAGCCTGATGGCCTGGCAAAGTTAAGATGTGATTTTTTGACTGTGCCATGGTAAAGTGAATTGCATGATCAGCAGCGAATACCATTAAAAGAGAGTCTAATAATATTCGCCTTCATCATGCCAGCCTAAAAACCTTTAACTGACAGTGTACGGTACTTCGATAGCTCCGCAACAGTGACACGGCCTGCTTAAAGAGATTCACCACCAGTTCACCTACTCCTCAGTGACCCCTGTTTCGCCTTCAGGAAACTGGTGTCTTTAAGGATCTTCCTAAGCACAATTGCACACTTTGGAATCAGAATTGTATGTAAACTAATATTTGTACGGTTTTATTTCATTACTCAACGGACGGGTCGAGCGAGCGTAAAACTCAATTGTCAACCCGTACGGTGTTGCTAGAACTGTCGAAAGTTACCCGAAAATATAATCGAATACGGAATTTAGGTAGTTAGATGGGTTTCAGGTTTCGGGATCAGCATTTGCATCTTTAGGTCCTCTTCTCATTCAAAGTAGATACCTTAGGTGTTGCGTTTATCACAGTCGTCATTAATTATCATGTACCGTATTAGCCTGTTTTTCCCCTATTGGTGTAAAAAATCTATTCAGTGGTTTCTATGTGATGGATAAATTCAAACTAAAACTACAAATATGTATGAACTAGAGAAAAACACGTTACCGTGGCAGACACTGGTGGATCCTTCTGACGTCCCGGCGCAAATATAAGTGGGTGGAATTCTTGAACGTATGCCGCCTCTTTTGAACATCTTGAAGCACTCATCGTTGCTTAACACTGGTATTTGAATCTCTAACAAGTCATCTGATCCCGTGCCGTTTTAAAAATAACAGTAACAGATAATATAAGTAACGGCTGTTGCTTAGAGATTAGCGAAAAACAAGTTGAAGATTTTTTTGCATAGAAGAGAATGCTGTAGACCTGGCAGGGATTTTAAAACTTAAGCAGGCGAGATGGGGAGCACTTAAAACGTTCAGCCGACACATTTTCTCGGTCGGTAGTACGCAAGGGTACACCTGTAGGTGCGGATCTCAACTTGGGCGTCTACCAAAAAATAACAAGAGATATCACTCTACTATCATTTCGGAAACGACTGCTTTGAGAAGAAACGCCGAAAGAATTTTAAGGCTACATCAGAGTTGGAAGGCACCTTGGTGAGCATCAATCGACGAGGCGCCGGTGTCGTGGTATGAATATATTGCGTGTAAGTTATGCCTCAATATTATTTTGATCTGCGGCAGTTATGGCCGCGGTAATCGAAATATAGAAAATGTATTTATTTTGTTACCAAAACAGTTATGGTACATTACTTAATAACCTATTTTGCTGTGTTATTTGTTGTGTTGTGTGCCAAATAAATGTTTTATTATTATTATTATTATTACTTACTTCATTAACTAACGTGTGTTTTGGTATCAAAAAAGGACGATGATTCAGAAATTTATCCGGAGGATGGATCACCCTCGGCGTTGGTCTTTCGTCAGCGCTCTGTGTCTATACGCGTGTGCAGGCAAACAAACGAAACGAACACAGTACCATTTTTTTTTAAATTTAATATGAAACTTGGAAACATATTTAATATTTTGAATAGGAGACAGCAAAATATTCCAACATTTAGTATTTTGGTATCTAAAACTACCGCGAAAAGCCGTAGCTCTGCCTCACATCCTATAAAGTTGTAAAGGCCTTTCTTGGCCAACTATAAACTAACTACTAATAAAATATTTCCGCGTTTAGAAATAAAACATAGCACAAGTGTCGTGTTTTAACTACGTACCAGTCCATTCAAGCATGTCGTATAAATATTTAGGTTGGCAGATGTTCACAATTTCAAAAGCAATTTGACAAAATACACGTTTAACTTATAGCGACCGTCGATTTTAAGTATACGAGATTCTTTTATATCGGATGTTACATGCGTGCGAACAGGGATATGGAAACAATAACGAGCACATGCGTTTTGCGTGCAAATCAGTCTACTCAGGCCTGCGAATCGTTATTCTTCCAGTTGTTCAGGGATCGTGTGTTTAAGCTCCTCTCCCGCGAAAGGTGCATGCAAAGAGCTCACTTCTCTGAACCTCTCTATCAGACGGCGTAACGCATACTACGTTCTGCCTTCGTCTCATCATGGCAGTAGATTCCCTAAAGTCTATAACTCGGCTATTGTCACAGAAGGATGTCGCGCTTGTTGCGAGCGAATGCGTCCCCCCGGCGATGGTGTCTTGGTCGTCGAATATCCAGGGTAGTTGATTTTGATTTTTCCTTGTCCCTTTCAGCGGCCTCTTTCATACAAAATAAAAATCAAGCTAAGAGACGCAAAACAATAAAAGAACAAAGTTCAATGATATCCTTACGTATCATATTACTAAAATGGCGAAGGATTCTGATGTTGATTAAAACTGCAATTTATAGATGCTATTTCGACATTGCTTAGTAAAGTTCGCAAAAAATAAATTCGTTTTGCCAAAAATCTGAATATATAATAAGAACTTTAGTATAGCCATAGTATTCGCAGATCCAAGTCGATGTTCACAAAATTGGTAACTTACGAAATTCTTTAGCATTAATAAATTAATCTAAGCAAACTTAAAGTTGCGTCTATAAGTCTCAGCCAAGTCAAAAAAGGCAAATCTTGATACCGAGCTCGTTAAGAATAGGCATAACATTAAGGTATTTCGCGAAGGATGGATAACAGTTGAATGAGAACGTCCTTTTAAGTGCCAACCACAACTTTACAAAGGTTTAGGACGCAATTAATGTTTGAATCAATTACTTTTTCTATTCGCGGTACTTCTCGTATATGTATCTCCCCATCCCGTAGAGTAACCCATTTCTCCAGCGTAGGATTTATTCGCAGGAAGGCAAACTGGTAGGATGTGTTTTTGGTATGTAAGAGGTGCATCGAATCTGTAAAAAAAAAGAAATTTTTATATATATATTTTTTTACACTGGCTCGACATAGTGACTACAGAGTACTTGATAGTAAGTACAGTGTAGTCCAAAAACGAAAGCGACTATCAAAGGACGAAAATCCATTGATAGTCTACATCGTCATGTCGGCCCACATATACCAGGACTGAAGGTCTCTAGGTATATGAGCTACTGGATATACACAAGCTGATCCCGAAACGCGACAAGCCAAAACTGGTCACTATGACGGGCTTTACACCCGTGTACTGTGGTCGCGATTCAGACGGGCACCGACGTCCTACCACCTCGCTGCTGCTCGTTTAGCACCACCCAGGAGTCACGTGTAGGGAAACTAGGGTAAAGCCTACGGACGCAAGCAGCTTCGACTCCCAAACCCGATATATACCAATATTACCTCCCATATATTTACCAAACCCGTTAAATTAATTCGTTAAGCTCGGCGCCGGTCCCTGGGGGCCGGCAGTGAACTTTCCGTGTGGCTGATGCCGGCTCCTGAGGACCTGCAGTGCACTTTCCGTGTGGCCGTGGCCAGTTCCTGGCGACCGGCATTAGAATTATCTTTCGGCTGGCGTCGGTCCGTGGGACCGGTAGTATTAAAGTTAAAAAATAAATATAGTTTCAGTGGAATGTGATCAAATGTAGTTTTCATTAAATTTATTGAATCATTCCAAGTATAAATGCGGCTTATCTTTACACATATTACAATACTAGCTTTTGCCCGCGGCTTCGCTCGCGTCGCTTTCGTTAAAAACGAAAGCGACTATCAAAGGATGAAACTCCATTGATAGTCTACATCGTCATGTCGGCCCACATATACCTCGACTGAAGGTCTCTAGGTATATGAGCTACTGGATAAGCACAAGCTGATCCCGTAACGCGACAAGCCGAAACTGGTCACTATGACGGGCTTTACACCCATGCACTGTGGTCGAGATCCAGACGGGCATCGGCGTCCAACCACCTCGCAAAAAGACACACGAGTGAATGAAGAACAATCAATTATTAAGTAGGTATTTTTCCTGGTAGGTATTAAGCCTGGCTAAAGAATGAAGACGAAACAAGTCGCTACCTGTTTACATAAATTACGTAAAAGGAACTTTATCTACATCCCAATCAGTCGCGCACCACACGTGTTACTGTGCTCACAAATTTGACTGGTCAATTCTCATTTGTTGACCGATTTTCTTAATGATTTGTTAAGGAATATAGTTATTTACATTTTTATGATTTGCAACAATGTACAAATTACTGTATCCTAACATATTTTCATCGTTAAATATAAATTCAAGTCGCGCCAAAAGGCGCAACCCCGGAACGCCAAAAAATAAATGAACTCGTATAAACGCACTCAAACGCAAACGCCATTTACGTATCAATTGTACGCCATAGATGGGCAAAATGTAATCAGATTAATAAAAATGATTACGATTGCATTTTACGTTTTTTTTCCATTAATATGAGTGGATTTTGCTCATCTATGTTTCAAACACTACAAAATCCCAGATTGCATATCCATTTATGATTTCTTAATCTTTTATAATTGTTTTGTAATTGTTAATCATTAATCAGATTACATTTTGCCCATCTCACAATTTGTATCTTACCAATTGTAGCGAGTGTGTAGCTACGAAGGGGTATCGCTTCACTTCGTGTGATGAATGTAGAGCTCCTACTCACTTCAATTAAAACCCTTAATATATTCCCATTATATATATATTCATCAAACTATTGATATGTTTACATAATACTAGTTAATGTTTTTATATTCTAATTTTTATCTAATATCCATTCCCATTGCTCAAGACGTAATCTAACGAATCAATCTAAAGACCATTCAATTTTAAATTCACAACACCGATTCATTTTTTTTCAATTCTTTCTTATAGAATTTTTAATTTTTTATTAAATGGCCAACACTATATTATTTCCATAGCCATGTAACCTATTTTTAATTTACTCCTTCCATCCAATCACTACTATTTAAAAATCTTTGCAGCAAATGAAAACATTCGCTAAATTCTAGGAATATACTAAATAAGCTAATTATATTGCGAATTCTTGAAATAATTCATTTCCGCTGATAAGAATTTATTGTCAAATAAAAATTAAATTGAACCGTATAATAAATAATCATTCATATTTATTAATTTTTTGTCTCAATATGCATATTTTCTTGCTAAGGTCATATTGTTTATTGCCACAATAAAAATTACTAATTTGATTATTTTGAAACTTACAGACAATTTTATATCAAGTAGTTTTTGCATGAGATAATAGATAGCGCTCACTTCATTCTAATCTCGAAAAATATCTTAAGCTAGCTGTCCCGGCAGACCTTGTTCTGCCCTATTTCTCTAAAGCGAATTCACATTGTTTTTTAAAATGTAATAAGCTTCCCCGTCGGCTGTTTTTTGAAAATTGTTTGAAGGAACCTGGCCGTAATGCTATATGTATGAAAATTGACAAATATTGACATTAATATACGTCACTCAATAATTGTTTTGCCTTCCCGGAACCCGTCCACTAACATTTAAACTTTATGGTATGGTGTTAAAGTTCAAATTGACTTATAACAAATCTTTTGTATGAGAATATAGAAAAGTGGTGTTTTTAGACTTTTTCAGACAATTTTTTTAATTGTTCTCTCCGTAATAACTTCCCCAGACTTCAACAAACACAACAAAAAAGAAATCAGCCAAATCGGTACAGCCGTTCTTGAGTTTCGCGATTTCAACACATTAACGATTCATTTTTATATTATAGAGAATAGATAGATTACTTATCTAGATGGTATCTTTATTTGAGATTAAAAAACCTCCATCCAAGATTTTTCGACCATGAATTATGTCTTAAACTCATGTTGCTGTATATACAAATTTATATATTAAGTAACGTTCAGTATATATATATGTAAATAATGTCAAATTATTATAAAATTTATGATAATCCTTGTCATAACTTTTTGCCACCTATTCTGAGCCTCATGTGGCTTACTTTTTCTTTAATCAGAAAATCTGAGCATTTTGATCATAGAGATTGAGTCTCCTAAGATTCTGAAAAACAGTTCGTATGTCCTGACCAAACCCTGACCTTCCTGACCTTTCGTCAGTGCCGCGTCCCATTACAGGACACGGTAAAAATTCAATTTTTGTGACGCGTCCTGTTACAGCACAGTATACAAAACCCTGTAACGGAATCCGCAGATAAACTGGAACATTCGTTTTGACAGTCATGACATTAAAAGTTAAGTTTTAAAACACATTATTTTATTATTTTCTAGCCAATCTTTAACTGGATTTTTCAGGATTTTAAAACTTTCGGCTCCCGCTTTGTCTGAAGGCTATGACAATAGCCGATTTATCTTTGGCCTCATATCGACATATAATTGGCTATTTATTAAAAGTAATTTTACAATCACAAATCTTAAGCTAAATTTTGGGCACATGTGTAAGTGGAACCGAATTGTCATTCTAGCGCTTATAACTCCAAGCAGTAGCGTTCATTCCATAGATGCGTGCAAGCAGTGCATGCCCTTATGATAAATAAGTCTGGAATAAATTGCTTAAAGTTAAACAAAAAAAGAAACCATTCAAATTCATATCCATTCTATATTCACACCGTCTATCTTTCCTCTGAAAACTATATAATAATTGCTATAACAATATAATATTCAAATTAATTACTCAAATTCTGCCTACCCTGTCCAAATGCCTTATGCACGTCACTGACTCCAAGCAAGCATTTTGTGTTTTTGTTCAATCTCTATATACACACAGAAAAATATACACTAATTTATACCAATACACGAATATTTGTTAAACATTTTCAAAGTTAAGATATGAATGTAGTTGTAACAAAAAATATAAAATCTTTTTAAATAAAGCTTTGTATTAAATATTTTGACAAAGTTTCCTACAGACTGTGGATGGATTCCGATGGAATGTGTTTTTCAAACCTTCTTTCTGACAGTACAAAGGGGCCGTTCAAGTATTACGTAAGCATGTTTATTACAATTATTTAATACCCCCTCCCAACGTCACCAAAAGTAAGCAAAGCAAGGACCCCCTATAGTGCTGACGTAATACTTGAACGACCGCTAGCTATATGTTTGATTAAAAATAAAACATATTTAGAATAGATCTTCAAATTGGACATAGGCTATAAATTATACCAGTCAGCCAGTTTCGGCTTGTCGCGTTTTGGGATCAGCTTGTGTATATCCAATAGCTCATATACCTAGAGACCTTCAGTCGTGGTATATGTGGGCCGACATGACGATGTAGACTATCAATGGGTTTCATCCTTTGATAGTCGCTTTCGTTTTTGGACTACACTGTACTTACCATCAGGTACTCGGTAGTC
This sequence comes from Automeris io, assembly GCA_036320925.1. Taxonomy (NCBI): domain Eukaryota; kingdom Metazoa; phylum Arthropoda; class Insecta; order Lepidoptera; family Saturniidae; genus Automeris; species Automeris io. The sequence continues at coordinate 10,857,854 of JAUDJH010000017.1, read as the reverse complement.
ACTATGTCGAGCCAGTGTAAAAAAAATATATCCCGTTTTTACGTGAAATTGGAATTACATGCGAGCAAATCTGAGGCAGAAGCTAGTGGTTAATGAAACAGAAGGTTCTGCACAAACTTTTATTACCATAAAAGGCTTAAATTTAATTTCGAGTGCGCAGAACAATGATCTTCTTTCATTAGTACCGGCTTTATTGCCCAATGTTGGAGTTTATCCAATCAAGATACTTGGATACGCGAGAATACACTCCTGGTTTGTTGGCTTCTCCACAGCCTTCGCCCCAGGAAGAAACACCGATGAATACGAACCTATCTTCCTTGTTATTATGTACCACCAAGGGACCACCGCTATCACCTAAAAGTACATAATAATATGTCATCATGCTATATCAATAAGCAAAAGCCCCGATACGGATTTTCTATTTATAGTACTTTTTTTGTGGTTGGGCGATTGCTCGAAACTGGTTCATAATCACAGTACACAAGTGTAAAGACCGTCATAGTGACTCGCTTTGGCTTGTCGCGTTTCGAGGTCAGCTTGTGTATATCCATAACTCATATACCTAGAGACCTTCAGTCGTGGTATATGTGGGCCAATATGACGACGGAGTCGACGACGGATTTTCATTCTTTAGTGGTCGCTTTCGTTTTTTGTTTACACCGCACTTACCCTCAGGTGCACTGAAGTCCTATGTCGAGCCAGTGTAAAAAAAAGAAAAATATATGGGGAGAGGTAGATACCTCTCCATATAGTTAGATGACTATTGGGGACTGTACAGAGCTGTCAAATTGCGTGTTGAACTCAGTACCGTGACAGTTGATAGCAGTGGAGCGACTGCAAAATTTCTAATTGTAACTTAAAAAAAAAACTATTTTAATTTGAAAAAAAAAAAATTAAAGACCCTTTTAAGACCCTTTTATTCTATCCAAAAGATTATTCAAGAGAGAAAATTAGTTATCGACATTTATTTTTTTATTCACTATCATTAAACAGTACATATAATCATTTTACATACGGTACAGTTGACAAGCCGTGCCAATTACACAATGATAATATTTAAAAACTAAAAAAGAAAAGGAACATGAAATAACAGTAAACTCGCAACGATTAGAAATAGATGTGTGTGCGTGTGTGTGTGTGTTTGTTGTGGCAAGGTCAGTGTAAGAAAGCTGTATATGATATGTATATGAATGCAGTGTGGCGTTTGTACCCTCCTATTGGCGTTTTAACTTTAGCAAAGCTAAAACCGAGGCTATGAATTTATTTCTATTTTGGGAAAATGTGTCAATAGTGCGAAAGTCCTTATTGTACGTATTGAGGCATCTGTTTATTACAGAGTTCTTTGCGTAATTGTGATGTATTTTCGGCAAGGCGAACAAATTCGGCTGTCTAGTAGTTTTGGTGTTTAATAGACATTATTAGACATAATTCTACAAATTAGCACTTTGTGAATACTAAATAACTGAAGTGGCAATACGAATAGAGATAATGAATTAAGGAATGCCGTATGGAGTGACGACTTGTGAAAGGCGGGTGGCAATAAATATTTGAGAAGAACCCAAGTTCAACAAAGTTTGTAACGAGGATCCGATAGTGGGTTGAAGTGGGCTGACAATGATGATGATAATATCCGGGCAGTAGACTTGAGGGAGTCTGCTGCACAGATAAGAGAGACAGCACGCACTGTCCGGCGCGACGCCTGAGAGAGATTCGGGAAAGTTGGATGTTTACCCAGCGAAGAAGCTTTAAACAAGACAGTTTACTTCCCTGATGGTCCTGCGCAGGATTTTCCCCCGGGACACCAAAAGAAAGATAATGATAATGTAGGTCGGACATATAATCCTATACATGATCAAAGCTATAAGCACCCACTCATTAAATTATGAGCTCTTAATTTTAGTTTAGAAGGGTGGTATGTGTACATTACTAGATTTTTGGTAGAAATATAGATAAGAAAGGTTTTAGAGTAAAGCTAAAAGAAATATAAAGTGAAAGATCAACAAAAAGATGGGTTACCGATGTTGTAGAGGAAATGGAACAAGTGACTTTAAGTAGTTCAAAATTGCGAGGACATGGGAAACTTTGGAGAAATTAACTTCCAATGATTCTGTAAATGCTTCTATAATTCAATTAGAATCCATAAACAAACAATATCCCTAATCAGTGCTTGCCTTAGTATTCTGGTAGTTAAATTGGTATTACCTTGACAAGCATCGGCGGCGCCTTCATCTTTCCCTGCACAGAGAATTGTTTCCTCAATGTACCGTCTTTTTTGCTTTTTTCGTACTTCTTAACACAATCAGCATTCCGTATTACTGGTATTTTCACTTGGCCCTCTGAAAACGATAAGACTATGTGAAGAAATCGAAGGAACTTTGAATTGCCATAATGAAGTACTCGTTTATTACCATAATATAAATTATTACAAATATTACGCGTTTTTATGGAAACCATTATTTTATTCGGGCAATCCAGTTAATTGATTATAAGGTACTTACTGTGTACAGTTGCCCCCCATCCTGTAACGACAGCAGTTTCATTGACATACGGATTGTCGTCATTTTTGGAAGACAGATCGGAATATAATAGCCAAAGTAGTAAAGGTAAGCTCAAGGCTGCAATTAATACCGCAGCATGGAGAATATCTATATCCAGTAGTAGTTAGACATGATTTAAAGAAAAACAATTGATTAATTATATATTCACGGGCATTTACACATTATGCTCTAGTCTTAAACTTGGATCTTAGCAAAAATCTATACATTATAGCATGTAGACGTCGCCTGATACGTAATTTTATTAAACGCCCTAAGGGTCGTTAGGGTGATACGAGACGTGCAGGGTAAGGGGTGCGCGCGCGCAAGGGATGCTCTAGCTAAATCAGTCGACTACCGAGACCCAAGCTTAGAGTACGTGCGTATGCGTCGCAGTTCGGTAATGTAATGTAGGTATGTAATGTAGGGTTATGTATAGGATTACTATGAATACTGAATCAGTTAGTTAGGCATTCCTGCAAGCTGGGAAAATTTCAGTTACCTATTTTCTGTTTTTAAATTTTTAAGAATGTAGTCCACCATTTTGAATCTGACATCTTGGATTTTACTTTTTTCTCATTAGGAACAACTCAAATCGTTACTAATCATGATACGACACAGGAAAAGCATGAATATATATGAAGACTTTGGCAGCCATTTTGAGTCCGCCATCTTGAATTTCAGGTTTTTTCCACTGGGGAAAACTGAAATGGCTACTAAAGCATGAAACGACATAGATGAAGCATGAAACGACATAGATGAAGCATGAATGTATACTTCTATTCGGTTTTATAATGAAAAACGTGATATTTCTCGAGAAAATCGGCAACCATTTTGAATCCGCCATCTTTAAAATTTCAAAATTTGATCAAATATATTTTGCAGTATTTTTTTGATTAGAAAAATGACTGTGGACCAACAGGAACTAGCGGTAACCCGATTTTCTAATTATGACTGTAGAAAAACTCATATTTTGTGAGATTTTATACAATGTCCGTCATTTTGAAGAGGTTAGGGTGAAATCAGGTCGTTGAAAAAAATTCGACCGTTAACTACATCTATCGCCTCCACCTTTATCCATAATCCAGAGTGGATAAGAGCATTTTTTGATCTAATAATAAAAATATTATATCTATACTATTTAATATTATAAAGCTGAAGAGTTTGTTTGTTTGTTTGTTTGAACGCGCTAATCTCAGGAACTACTGGTTCGAATTGAAAAATTATTTTTGAGTTTAATAGACCATTTATCGAGGAAAGCTTTAGGCTATATAACATCACGATGCAATTATTAGGAATGAAGAAATAATGGAAAATGTGAAAAAAACGAGGAAAATTATTCATCCTTGAGGGCTTCCATTGTGTGCGCTGCAAAAACGGTTCAAGATACCAAAAATATATGTAAGAAAGAATTATTCCTCTTGAAATGATATAAAAAAAATGTCCGCGACAGTATATGTCTATCTTTTAAGATTAAGTCACTAGAACCGTTATTATGGTAAACAAATTTGGTCGAAATTAATGCATTATTTGTTAAGAGTTGTATCAACGTAATAATATTAGTTCCTTACATATGAAATTGGCGTTTTGTATGGGAGGAACAAAAAGTCGAATATTTTTTAATATAATATATTTAATTAATCAAAGTATGAATCATTATTTTCTATGCACTTTTGCCATCTCATAGGTAGTTCATTGATCCCTTTACTAAAAAAACCAGTCGGACGGGAATCAATAAAATCTTTGAAGGCGATTTGGACTGCCCCATCGGAGTTGAATTTTTTCCCTTGCAAGAAGTTATTCAAATTTCGAAAAAAATGGTTATCTGTTGGAGCAAGGTCCGGGGAGTACGGAGGATGTCTTAGACTTTCCAATTGAAGCTCTTCTAATTTAGTAGCCGTCTGTTGCGCAGTGTGTGGTCTAGCGTTGTCGTGAAGCAGCAGTGGCGTGGAGCGATTGACCAGCCTAGGTTGTTTAGCCGCTAGCTTTTCCATCATGGTTTGCAATTGCTGACAATAGACATCAGCCGTAATAGTCTGGCCAGATTTGAGAAAACTGTAATGAACAATACCGGCACTAGTCCACCAAACGCTTACAAGTAACTTTTTTGGGGTTAATTTTCGCTTGGGGCAGGATTTGGCTGGCTGGCCAGGATCCAACCATTGCGCTGAGCGCTTCCGATTATCGTAAAGAACCCATTTTTCATCACAGGTAATGATTCGGTTTAAAATACCTTCATTATTGTGCCGGTTTAGTAATGTAACGCAGCAGTCGACGCGCGTTTGCCGGTTTGCTTCAGTAAATTCGTGAGGTACCCACCTTTCAAGCTTTTTAATCTTCCCAATTTGCTTCAAGTGAATTAAAACAGTTTTATCACTAACATCGCAGCCTGCAGCTAACACGGACGGGGTTTGCGATGGATCCGCTTCCACAATAGCCTTCAACTCTTCATTATCAACTTGAGTCTCAGGCCGTCCACGGGGCTTGTTCTGCAGGTCGAAATTTCCAGAACGAAAACGTTGGAACCAAAAACGAACTGTATTTTCTTTTGCAACACGACCGCCATACACATCATTCACCCTTCGAGTTGTTTCCGCAGCACTAGTGCCACGGCGGAACTCGTACTCGTAAATAATGCGATATTTTAAGTTTGCCATTTTGTAAAATGAGTGACACAAACAGAAAAAAACAGAAGAAAAAACAAATGAATGACGATCATCGAAGCACAAATACATGAGTCTATAGCTGTACAAATGTGAATTTGGAATTCCTTACCAAAGAGGAGAAATTTGTGATTAAAGTGGCCAGTACGAAAAACGCCAATTTCATATGTAAGGACCTAATATTAATCTTTATCCAAATAAATATGTTGTTGATTAAGAGTATTTAATTGTGAACAAAATTGTCTTTGACATCACTTAATTTCAATGAACATTATAGAAGATATTACAAAACCTTACATAGCAAAACAACGTTTGCCGGATCAGCTATATAATAATAAAATTTCGACTATTTCACAACTTTTCACTATAAAGTCAAGTGAATATTTTTTCTGATTTTTTAAACAATTTTTCATAAATTTCAATGTTTCCGTTTTCCGGAAAATCGAACTTTTATTTTATGGTTCTGAAAAAAATTGAGGGCATTCTTTGATCAATTTTAAGAGGTTTTTATTCTTAGGAAATTTTTCATAAAGCCCATAGAAATCGAGAAAGAAATTGCTAAAGATTAAAACCAAAATTTATTGTTTCGGACGCCATTTTGTATGAATAAAAAGTTTTTATTATTAACTCAGAGTTACTAACTTTTAGTTTTGGGTCCATGGACGCGATATTCATAGGTACTATTAAGAATGTAAAAAAATGCAAAAGCAAAATAAAAATGGGTTTTAACAAATTTATTTTCACAAAAACTGTTTTTTTTTTTCAGTTTGCAATTTTCGCATAAGCAAATTCATTTTAGGGACTTGTTACCATCGCCATTCGAAAGAGTGACCTCCAAAACATAAGGTACAGTGGTTTTTTTTTTTATCGATCAATTTGATCGTGCTGTGAATATTTGAACTTTTGTGTCGAAAAGTGTCCGTTCAGGCGCTAATGAGTTAAATTGATTTCTCGTCTCAATTATACTCGTAATATATCTCGTTGAAAATTATACAGTAACATTGATAGTGCGTATTAAACGAGTAATGAAACACAAATTGATGTTTACAAACTTTTATTAACATAAACGTTCCAAATTGGATTTTAATATAAAGAAATAACATTAGCGTCTTTCATGCATTGTTATTTTTTCCAAATGTGCGAGTTTATCCAATCAAGGTATTTGGACACACGAGCATACACTCCCGGTTTGTTCCTTCTTCCGCAACCTTCGCCCCAGGAAGTAACACCGATGAGTGTGTATTTGTCCTCTGGGTTTTTGTGAATCACAAGGGGACCGCCACTGTCACCTGAAATTCCAAACACACATACATTAATGTCGTGGTATATAGAGAATGTTTTAACAAGGATAGTAAATAAAATACTTAGGCTATAAGAAGCACTATAGTATGGACTTAGGAAGGTTTAGATTTTATGTTTTAACGGCTCCCGCATGCTCAGGTGTAAGATAAAAACTTACTAATATAATAAATTTGAAAGTTTGCATGCTAATATATTTTTATGTTCTATTTTCACGTCATAACAGCTGAACCGATTTTGATGAACACAGTACAGAAATAAATCAGACATTGGAGACAGACATGGGCTAGTTTTCGTTGTGAAAAATTTGACGGGGTTAAAATATGCAATTTACAACGGGGATTTATTTGTTTTAATTGAAGATAAAAATATGTTTTATTTATGTTTGATTCTTTGATATAATGAGAGAGATATACAGGAATTGTCGAAGAGGTGAAGTAGGTTTAGGTACAAGTCAAAACTCAATTCATTGGCTGTTCGGTATTACGAAGTTCGCCGGGTAAGTCAGTAGCCTGTATATTGACAAAACAACTCTTGGTCAAGTAGTAGGATAAAGAATTCAATTGGATTCTCGGTATCCTTATTAGATCGAATGTCTCACCACTATCTCAATAAAGTTATAGTTTATTTTGAGTAGCCCGGTGTAGTTGTAAAGGCCTTCTACGGAATAAAGCGTCTCGTCTTTTTAAAAAAAGTGTGCTAGCCTGTATCTGATCATTACATGTTTTTGCCAAGGCATGTTGCTATAGGCCTTTGTAAATGAGGTTCCCTTGGCAGCTCATCATACTCGGAGAAAAAAACGCGCGTTGGGACGCTGGTAACGCTCCACGAAATCACGACTAGTTCACTGATGCGTTGAGATAGTCGGGAAAACGTTGCTTTCCAGAGCGATCGAGTCAAGCAAGAATATCATGCGTAAGAGCACATGGTGAATCTGCTGACTATTGATTACAAGGCCCTCAGTCCTCATTAAAATGCAAATGCAATGCAGTAATCACTTTGGGGGTTTAACCGGTACAAATCTAGTGCTCCATGGCAACCACGTCCCTTGTGTCATCTGGAAGATCCTGTGAGGCTTTTCCCCAGATAAAAAATGGATACCTTGGCATGAATCAGCGGCACCTGCAGGCTTCCCTGCACAAATAACAGTGTCCTCAATGTACCGCTTCCTTAAGCTTTTTTTATAATTCTTAGCACAGTCGGCATTAGGTATCACTGGTACTTCCACTTCTAGTAGCTCATGTTCTGCTGGACCCACTGAAAATAAAAAGACCATGTGAAGAAATCGAAGCTAGCTCTGAAGCAGAGATACTCATAGAATGTAAATCAAACACTGGCAAACTGAAAAACCATGAGGTATCTTATTTGGTTGACACTTCAGGGATCCGAATACTTTTCCAACTTTACTTGCTGCTGAAGAAACAATTGTCCCAGTATATCTAGCTTCTTCATACAGCGCCATTATCCTTGACTAGTGATGAAAATGCCCGGGAATTTTCCCAAAGTGCCCAGCACTTCCGCGAACATTTCGTAAATTCCCGGGAATATTCCCAAGCAAGTTTTTGGCACTTTGGGAAAATTCCCGGGCATTTTCATCACTATCCTTGACCCAGTGCTAATCTGATGTATATGTCACGGAGCCCCGTGTAGATGGTTCCAGGAGCATGCGCGGAGTAGCGTCGGCAAATCCGCGCATGCGTGTGACATTTCAGTCTGTCATTATAAAACTTACAAATGTAACTAACATCTTTTATTTGCATTCACGATATCTAATATACAATTATTAGTAATAGGCTATAATCATATAATCACATTCAGGTACGTCACGTGACCTTTACGTGACGAGGTGAGACAACTCTATTGATTTATATCATAATCAGAGCACACTGGTGCAATGACAATGTTTATACCGGCGGCGTATAACTTGATAACTATCTTTGTGGCTTTCATTATTGACAGTAGGTACTTACGATGCACGGTCGCTCCCCAGCCAGTAGCCACAGCGGTATCCCCCGCATAAGTATTATCATCGTTTTCAGGGAGGCAGATTGGATTGATATGAGGCTGAAATTCAACAGGCGCTGCCAATCTAAAAGGTTGAAATTTATTAGTTAATAATCACAGATAATTCTAGCATGTCACGTCATTACCAAATTATCCGCAGGCAAACGGTAAAAATGAGCGCGCTGTTCAAACAGTCGAAAATCTTCTTGCAGAATCAATTGCTAGCAACACTGATTATTCATTAGCATTGCTTAGTTATAGAAATACGCCGCGAAACGGTTTAAGCTCTCCTGCACAGCTCCTTATGGGCCGTAAGCTGCGTTACAAATTACCAGTGCATCCACAGTTATTAAAACCAGAACCAATAGATCCATCAGAGTACTTAACTATGATAAATAATCAAATAAAAAAAATGAATACCATGATAAGCATTGTAAATATCTGAAGGAATTAAAACCTAATGATGAGGTAATTTGGATCGATGGTGAACGCAGAACCAGAGGTATTGTATTAGGCGATGCTGGAGCTACAAGGTCTTATTTTGTAAGAAATAATAAAGGCACAAAGTACAGACGTAATCGCCGTCACTTAATAAAATACTTTGGAGAAGTAAATGCAGGTTCCCAAATAACTGAACCGAGGGACCCTGGAGTATCCAACATTGAGCATGGAGAGGCGATTTAGTCTTCCGCACACCTCTCTCCGCCGCTCACACGTAGTCGAGCGCGGAAATCGGAAATCTTACAACTATAAAAAAAAATGTATAATAATTAAAAATAAACTTTTTTTTTTAAAGGGTCGATCTACGACCGATTGGCTGATGCCTTTGGGGTCGTGGCTGCTCAGGGTGGGGGCCCTGTGCGACGGGTTAGCGACCCTCGAGAAGTAGGCAGAGCACTGTGACGTGCTCTGCCTAAAGGTAATTATGTAAAGTATATTTTAGTTTCTAAGGGGAAGATGTTGTCTATGTATTGAAGGTATATCTAAATAAAGTCAGTTATTGTCTAAGTAGCGTTTCATTAACACAACTCTTCTCAATCATATGCTCTTGACATACCAGTCGTGATCGGCCAAAACATTAGACATACATTCATTCATTTCTACATTTTTGTATACTACTTAAAAGTATTCTATGTATTTATTGTCATACTTGTTTATTGTACGTTATAATATATGTTTTTGTATATTTGGTTAGGTTCTAATATTCAAATAGCACCGCGACGTCCGCGCAATCGATTCCCCTGAGCGTCGGCTGAAAATCAGCGCTGGATGGCGCGTACAGCGTCGCCCAGCATACGGTGAGTCGAGAGTTCTTTGAGATGGGTAGCAGCACACAGGATACATGGTGTTATTTTATGTATTCTTACATTGTTGTTTTTATATAAATATGTTTGTTGTGTGTTGTTTCCTTTGCCTCAATAAACTTTTTCTTTCTTTCTTTTTTTTCTTTTTAGAAGGCGCTTAGCACGACATCTCTCCATTTACCCTGCATTGACACTTGCCGGGCGTTATCATTGATTGAAGCGTTGATCAAAATTGATCGGACCAACATAACGGAAACCTTCCACGGGACTATATAACCGACTCGATCTGCTCTACCCGGTACAACCAGGAATCTCATGGTATCGTCATTACGGCGCGTTACATGGCCAAAGTAACGAATGAATCTGGTGTTGACTATGTTAAACAGATGGAATATTATCTTAAATAGTATTAATGAACTCGACACACTATAAAGTATGACATCATGACCGTGCTATAAACGTATTACGATCACCACGAAATGAAATGGTCTTTCTTTTGTTAACCCGGTGGAGATCTCTTCAGACCGTCCCTTGCACCGACTAAAACCACTGGAGTGCCAACTCTATCCTCTCTTCACCTTCGCCGGGCCTGGGTATCCGTATATTTCCTACGGACCCAGCTAGCGACTGGCCTTGGCAGGTCTCCTCTCTGGGAGGGGATCAGTTGATACTCCCTCACTACCTCTCAATGAGGCGTCGTGTGGGCACACACACGACACCTTGTCTTCTCTGCCGGTTGGCAGGCGCCCTCAACGTCCACCGCCCTGCCTAAACGTAATGGTCTACTACGTCCACTGTAGCGTAGCAATCGAGTCGCATATCTATTTGCAAAGTCTGCGAACGCTACTTACTTACTTGGTATATGATGGAACGGTCCAATGTGCATGGTCTCATACAATAATGTGTACTCAGCATGGCTTGGTACGTTATAGTATGTCCAGTCCATTAAGTGAATATTAAGAAATATTTATTTATATTCTATGGTAATTAATATACTAAAGTGTTTTAAATACATAAACACGCTATATTCCTTCTGGAGTGAGCAGAGATACATTAACGGCCCAATCCACTTTGCGTTTGTGTTGTGCCCAACATGATGACTGCTTACGGCACTGATCACCGTTCTCAAGGCACGATAAACATGACATTCATATTCGAAGCCACGAAGGTTTCCACACGATGTTTTCCTGAGCATGTGGTGCGTACATCCTTACTTAATGTTGAAAAATCTAGATGTACCCCCGGTATTCGTAACAGGATTCCAATTGCATTCCCGCGCTTGGTTACCGGTCTCTATCCCACTGAGCCATTACAGTCACATATACATGTAAATATATATCTAGTAGTTTATTATAATAAAGATGATATTTCTTACTCTAGCAGGGCGAGATCGTTTAAATTCTTAACAGGGTCGTAGTTTGGATGTCTGATAATGGTCGACACATTCACATCTAGGAATGGTAGGGCCTCGTCTTCAGACCACATATCCTGCTCTCCAAAAGTCAGGTACAGGTCACTTGCTGTAGTACTGTAATAAACATTCGACAATTTGTTTTTTATTTATCCTTCGTACTAATCTTATAAATGAGAAAGTTTGTGAATATGTTTGTTACTCTTTCACGATAAAACTACTGGATGGATTCGCATGAAACTTTTACAGTAATATATATTATACATCGGAATAACATATACGCTACAATTTGTAATGATTTTATATAATTTTGGTCTTACGATACATGTCAATTAAGTCGGAAAAAATCTGACCTCTGAGAGCTATCTTGGCGTACACTGCCTAAACCATTGGAGTTACACAAAGATGATGTACCGTAGGATTGTTTGTCTTGAATAGTTCTAAATAAAAGTATATGTCTACCCTTTATGTGGAAGTTACTATGACCACAACTATGAACCATAAATTTATTTAAATTAGATACTATTTTACAATGCAAAGCCGCGGGTAAAATATATTATAATACAGAAGATATTCACTAGAAATAATTTATATGGGGGAACAAAGTTTGCCAGGTCAGCTAGTACTAATATATTAATTAATACTATTAAGGCTCGTTTCATACGGTCGCCTTTAAGGATCAGCTTGTGTTTTCTCTGTATCCTGAGACTGCACAGTGACTACTACATCAAGCCGTCATGGTAAGCATAGTGCAATCCATAAATGACAACTACTATCAATAGTAAAAAACCTATCTATAGTTGCAGCGATCATGCCAGCCTGCACAAATATCTCTTCGCGGTTTCCTTAAAGGTCCCAATATTATAGCATGATAGGAACATGCTCGCGGGTAAACGGTTCCACAGCCCAACGACGCGGCAAATGTTATCTACATTTTACTTTAAATCAGTTGCGTTATATTTATTTTATCATGCCAATATAAATAAAAATAAAATTACACGTTGAACGCCAAGAAAAGAAATGCATCTGCCCGTTCAGACAGCGTCGGTCAGCATCCAGTTCTACCACATTGCCCGGTGTGGGGCAGCGAGCGGCGGGACCTGGTCCAAAGGATCGGACACGACCTCTCCCTGTCAACACGGGTGTTAGCCATGCTGGCAGGGTATGACAACTGGAGGGCCCTGGTCTCCTTCTGTGAGGACGTCATGTACCAGAAGAAGGCCGCAGAGCGAGAACGGCAGAAGGCCGCTCGAAGAAGACACAGGGGTGCCGGCAACCGCCCCGGGACATCAGTCCCAGCTGATCGGTCGATCTACGACCGATTGGCTGATGCCTTTGGGGTCGTGGCCGCTCAGGGTGGGAGCCCTGAGCGACGGGTTAGGGACCCTCGAGAAGTAGGCAGAGCATTGTGACGTGGTCTGCCTAAATACAATGAGCAATGATGGGCAAGATATCCTCCTCCGAGTTTGTGCCCAGCAGGCGTTGCGTGACGAGGCTGTGGCGAATTGATTACAGGACCCGCAGTCCCCGCCAATGGGCAGAAGTAGTCACCTTGGGGTTTTTAGTCGGTACAAGTCCGACACACCTCGGTCTCGCGCGACCCCCCCGTACGGCCGAGACGGTCCTATGAGGATTTTCCCCAAGTAAAAAAAGCGTCGGTCAGTAATGGTCGACAACTAGACTTTGTCTTCGGGCCGCGTCATTCAGTGCTGAACGCATTTATCGAGTATTTTTTAACCATTCGTACAAGCCGTTGGGCAGTGTTATCAAATTAAATCCCATATTCATAAGCTCGCGTGGTCAACTAGTTACCCCAAATCAAGATAGCTAAGTTGGTTAAAAGAAGATGGCAAGTAACATGATCAGTGCTACCTGACATTTAATATCTCCATAAATGACGACAAAAGTTGACTTTTTTTATATAAAAACTTTTGACATTAATTAAAAGTATCTAATTAAAAAAACCTTCGCTCTAAATTTGGACAGAACTGTGATTTTTGCTTGTCCTAAAGGAAAATATGCTCTCAGTCAGTACTGACCGCATTGGCGTTCAACGTGTTAAAACTAATGAATACAGTCTTTTACCGGTTGCATGGTGGAGAGTGTTCTCAGGAGCTGCATTCTTTGATTCCACCAGCCCCATTTCATCACAAAACCACTAGGCATCGTGTCGGATACCATCCGTATGTGGTAGATGTTCGTTTTATCCGCACGAAAAGATTCGCTAATACATCCATCATGCAAACGGCTAAGGACTAGAATATGCTTCCAGCGGCCATATTTTTGCGATCTTATGACCGGGAGTCTTTAAGAGAAGAATGAATAGGCATTTGTTGGGCGGACGCGGCTCATCATCGGACTCATCTTCGCTTTCTACCAGGTGCGATTGAGGTCAAGCGTTCGCCTATAAATTATTTTTTTAAAAAACTTACTTAACAAGACAATGTGCTGCTGTCAAAACCCAATTGCTGTTCAAAAGGCTCGCCCCGCACCAGTACATGAAATACCCATATTTTTGCTTGTTGAACATTCCAACCATCCAGGGCCAGTCGGCAAACTTGGATTTTGTCCCACCAACAATCCGTCCCTTGGGGTCTTCCCACAATCTCTTGCCACAGACTGCCAAAAATCAGAAATTGTAAATACATCGAATTACGTTTTTAATAAAAGTTTGGGGATCTATAAAGATATTTTCGGCGTGAAAATATCTTTATTCTAGGTCGATTGTAACTGCAAAATGTTTACACAAATATATCAAAATATACAGAATTTATTTTTATCAAAAAAAAAAAAAACATTTTTAGTATAATACATTCTTGTTCTTTTGTGCCGAAGGTCGGGCTCAGTAATGAAACGTGGGAGAAGCCTGTGCCCAGCAGTGGACGGAGACGAGTTGATGATGAAGGTATACTTATAAAAGGCTAAATTTCGCTCTTATTGCTTTGAAACAAAAATATCCGAGTTCGAAAATGTTACTATTTTTTATATATAGGCTGCGACCCCGGTGTGTCTGATTCATACTGACTAAAAACCTCCGGGGATGTCCCTCTAATCACTCCACCCAGGCCTGGGAAACCAAATTCGTCCAGACGCCTGAAGAGCGAACAGCCTTATACAGGCTTTCTCTCTGGGAGGGGTGGGTGTAAAGATCCCACGCCTCCAACACCGTTTTCTCAAGCGGCCCGCCGGACTAGTAAGTAAAGGGTCTTTACTTTGCCTAGGGTGATGGAAAGAGATATCACATTTCTCAAGTCAGAGATGGCCAAAATATAATCTGATTAATGATGAACGATTACAAAACGTAGTCGTAATTTTAATTTTCTTGCTCTTTAGTCATGATTAAATCCATTTAAAAAAGAAATGATCTGGGATTTTGTAGTGTTTAAAACATAAATGAGCAAAATGCAGTCATATTAATGGTAAAAAACGTAAAATGTAATCGTTAATCATTTTTATTAATCTGATTACATTTTGCCCATCTATGTCTCAAGTAATATTGTATACTTAAATGGAATAGCGAATAGAAATAAAAGTAATTAACTCACCGCTATTAATATGTTCCTTTGAATCTGAAAATAAAACAGAATATTATAATTTTATTACAACGATTAGGTTTTTACTATTGAATTAGGAAATATAGTATGTTTTGAAAATCCTGTCTGACCCGAAAAGGGCGGGGTCTTATTAGTGACACGACAACATAACCAAATTACGTCAGTAAATTATTTTATTCGTGAACATTAAAATGCTATTGTCATAATTAATTATTGAAATATTTAATTGATAAGTGGCGTGTGAGATTGTCGGGGGTCCTGTCCCTTTTGACATCATGACCAAATAGCATGATCCTTTGCTTTCCTTTTTTCACAGGTTACGCACGCTCCCAATATTGCTTTATAAGTTTTCCCTTATTTAATGTATTTTTTTGCTCTTTAACTAAAAAGTATGACGTAAACAGAATCCACCGTGTAAGGCCTGCGCGGTTTAGACTGGGTTTTTATAGCATACTATATAAAGAAACAATATATGTATACGAGTAAGAAATGAAGCCAGATGATTATTAAAAAAATAACTTTTAAATTATTAGTTTCTTTTTACAACTATGTCTTTATTTTCATTGAGAAAATGCCGCCGCTTAAATCGAATTAATTAAATATCTTTAGTAGTATATGAAACATGACTAGCGAAAACACCTTAATATACATACCTTCAATAGGAACGGCTTCGACATCTGAATTCAAGTTAAAGACGCTTTGAACAATTACCAAAATAAACGCAAAATATAGAATTTTCTCCATTGTGAAATGTTTGTAGGGCCAAGCACTTATAGGCCGACCCATTTCGCTTATTAACTGTTGTTATCTTGGTATCTGAAACAATAAAATAATATTAGATTTTGCCTTCACTTTAATAAAATTTTACCAGCTTATAAAAACTAGTATTAACGGAAAGTTTAAATAGTTAATACAGCCATGTCAAACATTTAGCCCGCTAAGCATTTTTTGCGGCTCGGAAGTACTTTTTGAAACAGCCGCATTACAAACCGTTTTGAAAACGCGCGCTGCAACAAGTCTATACACATATTTCCGCCGATATATTCACGCCGCAAATAGACACCTTAATTTAAGACAACAAATGACAAATATCTGGCAATAGAATGTTAAAGTTAAAGTGCGAGGAAGGAAACATTAGCGGGGAGCACAGAGGTTTCTTTCTATATGAAATATTATCACGTATTCTGTAGTCTGTACATCTCTGCTATGTACAAACTATTCGTTTGCGTACTGCGGCCCATAGTATCTTGCTTTGGATTCGTCGACAAGCCTTTATGAAAACGGATCGGACTGATATGATAATGTTGGAACACTTACCTAGATCTTTACAATCGATGTATCAATACACACTGTGGCTGTGTGACACGTTTTAAGTCTTATATAGAGGTAACTCACGATATACCTTCAGGGTCAATGCAAATAGCTGAAAAATTTATAGCTGGGACAAAAAACTACTGAATAATACAAGATTTAAGCGAAAATTACGGATTTTTGGAATAAGATCTCATTAATTGAAATGGATTTTAGTTATTGCTGTAGAATACGATTGTTGTGGACCGTAGCTAATTTTAGGAGGATTTCGCTTGCCGGATGCCGCTAAGTGGCATCGGAAGAGAATCCATCTCTTTCAAAGAAGACTTCGGAGTTCGGCGGTTGCCCCGGCGTATCAGTCCCAACAGACACGCCGGTTCACAGTAAGTTAGCTGATGCCTTTAGGGTCGGGGCCGCTCAGAGTCAAGGGCCTTAGCGACAAGTTAGTGACCCAAGAAAAGTCGGTGCAGTAGGGATGACCGTTCCGTTGTAAAATATTGAGAGGTAATGTGTCGAGAGGCATTGCGAGGCTGTGAGGCATTGATTACAGGGCCCACGGCTCTCATCAACTTGCAGAAGTAGCCATTTTTGGGTTTTTAGTCAGTACAAGACCAGCACACCTGACTGTCAACTCCCTGTGCATCTGAGAAGATTCTATGAGAATTTTCCTCAAAACAGAGGCATCTTCATGGAAATGGGAGCCGATTTTTCGGTTTTTATATTTACAAAAGCGGAAACTTAAGGATGCAAGAGCGAATGTGGAATATTGTGTTAAAATATACATAGCTTTTAGTCTCTGTTGTATGTAATAAATAAATTCGACTTTATCACTACCGATTAACTACACGAGCTCAACACTATTTTTGTCAGACATCACTAGCTAAAAGTTCACTCTGTGTGTATTAATAAATGGCTACCAATGTAAAATAAATTATCTTTATTTTGTGATATCAGGTTATGGGCCCAGGCCACCTGATTCATTTCCAGTTAGCAGAAGTTAAAAGTGTCAAAACATTTTCATTGTTGAAAACAAAAAGTAGTTCGACATAACCAAAAAAAAAGAAAACCGTGTCACGAGGCGAAAAGTATCTTCATCAACAAAATGGATACAACACTATTTTTGTCAGACATCACTAGCTAAAAGTTCACTCTGTGTGTATTAATAAATGGCTACCAATGTAAAATAAATTATCTTTATTTTGTGATATCAGTCTCATAAATATTTAAATTTGGCACTAGGGTTATAGTGACATTGTCGCCATCGGAGTGCGACAATGTGATATCCCGATTAAGTTAAGTTTGTACTTCTCTGCAAAATGTAATGCATGCTCAAAAGTTTAATTAAATTTAATTCTTAACTTAATAATTAACTAAGTAATATATTTTCTTTTCAATTTCAGCAAAGAGAATTTTTAATGTCGTTTTCATGTGACGATATTCGTGGCGTGGCGCGTAGTAAAAAAAAAAGTTTGCGCGTCTCTTAGAAAAATATATAGGTGATTGTATAGGTTATAAATTAATAATATTTTGTTGAAATGAATGTGTTTTGGTGTGTATATGTGTATGTTTTCATTGTTGTTATTATCAAAATATATCCATTTAAAATAGTGTAGAAAAACAAGACGTAGGTCTGTCCCAGTCGAAAATACTAATTGAGGCACGAAACGCGTATTGTCAACAAACTGTGAGAATCTTGTACTTTCACTATTTTTTCAATAATTAAAAATTAGTCCCTTAATATAAGACTATCTTTTTTCTCGCAAGTGTGATGAAAATCTTTGTATAATACGCGTATGCCTTTTGGTCATTATAGACTTGGTTTTCTGCGGGAGATATTTATTAGTAAAATACTTAGAAATAATTTATTTTAATTAGGATTATAAAAATCTATTATAATTAAGCACTCCATTACAGTGAACTGGACAAAAATTAAATCGTTTTCGTTTATGAAGTTTCTATTATTTTATTTATTTACATTTATTCATTTATTTTTACTACAATAGTTTAATATTAAAAATAAAAAAATCGTTGTTATTAACATATAACCTAGTGCACTGTATATAATGTGAACTGCGCATAGAAAAATAATTAAAAAACTCTAACTTAAATATAATAAATAATGAGGAAAAGGAAAAAAATTACAAAGAAAAATGAAAACTATTACATTATAATAACGTAATATAATTATAATTAATTGTTATTATTTCCTTTTAAAACGTTTCAATTTCTTTAATTCGATATTTTATGTAGATATTTTTTTATTATAAGTTATTATGGCGACAATTACTGAAACCCATAGCAAATTCTCTCGAAATGTGCCTGGTAATAAGGCTTAAATCATTCAAAAACTTATGTTACAAATTAACACATCAACTAAATCTTTCCTCCACGTCTATGAAACTTTCATACCAATAACCTTTATAACAAAGCATCCTAAGATGTTGTGGAATAACTTGAAGACATACATGATACTTCGAAAAGAACTACAATTACCCTCTCAATTCCAAAATTCTGAAGAAATTAATAACCACTTTTTAAATATACCAGACTATTCTGCAGATTCTTCCTCTGTTAGTGAATAATTCCAACTAAATAGGCACAGTGATCAAATTTTTGCATTACAAACAGTACCCTCTAACGTTATATCCAAAATGTTTACAAAACTGAAATCCAATGCGGTTGGTCATGACCAAATAACTCTGGACATGCACCTTTATACTCTTTCAAAAACCTTGGAGTCAATGTCTAATTTAGTTAATACATCTATTAAGACTTCAACTTTCCCCGATTTATGGAAGACAGCCATAGTCCGTCCATTCCCAAAAGTAACCAACCCTGAGCACATAAAAGACTTAAGGGCCATCAGTATCTTACCATGTTTATCAAAAGTTCTCGAGAAAGTAGTTTGTTCCCAAGAGACTGAATTTTTGGAGGATAACGGTATTCTCCCTAATTCCAGTCCGTTTTTTTTTTAAATCTCAGTACTTCAACTTCTTTAATTTTGATGTTGTGGGCAATATTTTGGATCCTGTGGATTCTGGTATGTCTACTATTTTTGTTCTTCTTGATTTCACACGAGCATTTGATAGTATTAATATTTCTTTACTAATTTCTATATTGGTATATTATGGCTTTGACGAGGCGACTGTTAACTGGTGCCGCAGTTGTTAACAAACATGCGCAATACGTGGAGATTAAGAAATTTGATGGAGACTATATACATTCTTGTACCCGTTTAATAAGTAAAGGAGTTCCTCAAGGCTCAATTCTAGGCCCATTATTATTTATACTATACAGCGCCGATATTGCGCACACAATAAAAATTAAATATAATTATGTAGATGACTTACAAATATATATTTCTTTCAAAAAGCATGATTATGATAATGCTTTGCTTAATGCAAATGCAGACCTTGAAAGGATAATTTCTTGGTCCAATAACAATTCTTTCGTTTTGAATCCCACTAAATGTAAGTAAGCATGATATTTGGTAACAAACATCAACTTCCAAATTTAAAGGCACCAAGTAATGTTCCCACTATTAGCAACATTCCCATAGAACATATTCGTGAGGCGCGCAATTTAGGGCTCTGTTTGATACAGAACTGCGGTCTTAGAGTCATATTGCTGTATCTAAGCGAAGTTGTTTTTATCGCCTAAAAGTGTTACATAAATTGAGATCTTATTTAAATGTATACTTTATTGTTGTTAATTAGGTTAAGTTTTAATTGTAAATAAATATTCCTTTTGTATTGTTGTTTATTTATCATTAATGCTTAAGTTAGTTATTTGCCCGTGCATAGGTTAAGGATGTAGTGTATCGTTATATTACATTATAATTATGTAATGTAGGATTAAGTATAGGTTTAAGTTTATATTTGTAGTTTTTGTTAAATAAATTGCCCACTCAGCTCTTTTCAGCGGATGGATGAAACAATGAATTATGAAAGGCAGTGGAATATGAGTGGTGTGAAAATTTGAAATTTGAAGGTCGGTCCCGGTAGAATGCTCTGGCGCATGGCTACATCTCGCGCTTGTTCCGTGGTACAGTGCTAGTCTACCCTCGCAGACCGGCTGCTAAGCAGCAGAAGGAATATTCAGAAGCTTTTAATCGGTGATATTCTTACGCATCAAGGTTGCCCCCGTCACGACCTTGATAGTGCATGAAAATTGTCTCATGGTAAAAAATAATGTAATAAATTAAGCTTCACCCTATTTACAAAAAGGGATCTATCTTATGTTTGTTACAGTTCAATAGGAAGTGATAAACATAACTAATTTTATCAAATTCTTCACAAAGAAGTGATTCGACAAGTTTCCTGTGATAACCAAACTTCCTTGATGGAATGAGACCTGACCATTAAAAAAAGAAATATAACATTTAATCGTCAGCAGCAACAAACAAGGCGATAACATAATACAAATAACTGATACATATACGAAACTTGTCCTCCGCAAATACAAGGTCTCTCAAAAGTAAGTTCACATTTGCTTATCTTATTACGCGAAAGCAACTATTCTGAGGGGCGCGGGGGGTATGTCAGTCGGTAGTCTGGCTCTTGGGAATTTAGTCGCTATGGAGCGTTTCTCTGGTGCGGACCGTGCGTTGTGCGTACGTGAGTTTTACAAAAACGGTAATTCGGCGACTGTAGCGCGTAGAAAATTCTGCAGTATTCGACATATTCGTCACTTAAATGATGCGCCTAGCACTCGACTCATTGCAAAATGGGTTGAGAAGTTTGAAGAGACTGGGTCAACTCTGGAGAAACCAAAATCTGGGCGGCCAAGAACATCAAGAACAGCCGAAAACGTGGACAGTGTTACTCAGTCTATTTGAGATGATCCAAACCTCTCGATTCGGAAGCGTGCTGTTGCTTTAAATGTGCACAGATCTTCATTATGCCGCATTTTACACAAAGATTTAAAGCTGCACCCGTACAAAATTCAGTTAGTGCAAGAACTGAAGCCTCAAGATGCTGGTCAGAGGCTTGCCTTTGTAAATCAGATGATTGAGCGCTTTCCGACGTTCACCAACATCTTGTTTTCCGATGAAGCCCATTTTCACCTGAATGGGCATGTAAACAAGCAAAATTGTCGTTACTGGAGTGCAACCAACCCAAAACAAAAACATCAGAAACCGCTACATTCACCCAAAGTCACCGTATGGGCAGCGATGTCGGCGCGAGGAATTATCGGCGCTTACTTTTTTGAAGATGGAAGGGAACGCACACTCACAGTGAATTCAGAGCGTTATGTGGAGATGTTAGACGAGTTTTTCGTACCCCAACTGCAAAACTTTCCTGGTTACAACCAAAGAACATGGTTCCAGCAGGATGGAGCAACTTCACACACATCCAACAGATCTCTGCCTCGAGTTCGAGAAATTTTTCCGAACAAATTAATCTCCAGGCGAGGTGACATAAATTGGCCCCCACGGAGTCCCGATTTAACGCCTATGGATTTTTTCCTGTGGGGTTATGTCAAATCAAAAGTTTACGCTAATAAACCGACTTCCCTGGCACAATTAAAAGAAAATATCCGTCATGAAATGGCAGCCATCACGGAGACTACCTGCCGAGCTGTCATAGGCAATTTTAGTGCCCGACTAAATGAATGCCGAGAGCACAACGGTTTACATTTGGACGATGTTATTTTTAAAAAATAAATTCCCATACAGTGTACTTCAATATAAAATAAACATTATTTCAATAAAGCTAAGACTTTTCTTTTAAAAAAAGATTTAAATGTGAACTTTCTTTTGAGACACCTTGTATAAAGTGATCCTCAGAGGGACAGATATTAAAACAAAACCTCGTATGTTTGCCCTTTCCTATTCATAAGTCTAATATTGCAGAGAAACAATTTTGGATTCTTAGTTCAACAAGGTTAACCATACAGTTAATATTTTGAATCTATCTAATTACGAATGTAAGATGAAGCTGAGGGATTGGTTGTTGAATTTAGAATATACAAGTATGAATAATGATACTGAGGAACTGTTACGGGAATAAATGTACCTAAGCTTTAACATTATTGTAAAGTGTATTGTTTGGAGTTGGGGCTTCACAGCGGATATAAACTGCATGTAATATATTGTGTGAAATGTGCTGACAGTCAAGATGCAAGTAGTCCTAGTTTGGGTGTCAGCTGACTTTAATATGCTACTTTGTAATTGTTTTTCTAATAAATAATTTATTTATTATATAGAAAAGGAGAAATAAAAAAAACAAAAGACTCTAGACGTCCGCTGATAAGGACCCTGTCTCAACATATGCTACACAGTATTGGGTTTGGCAGCGCTGGTATTCTGACAGTCTTACGGACAACACAGCCAGTTCAACAGCACAACCTTAAATTCCACACAGCATTTTATATTTATACATATAACACACTTGAGGTTTAATTATAAATAAACCGACGACATCTATAATATAAAAATGAATCGTTAAATGTGTATAAGCGCGAAACTCGAGAACGGCTGAACCGATTTGGCTGATTTCTTTTTTGTTGTATTTATTGAAGTCTGGGGAAGGTTATTACGGAGAGAAAAATTAAAAAAATGTCTGAAAAAGTCTAAAAATACCACTTTTCTATATTCTCATACAAAAAATTCGTAATAATATTTAAAAGTCAATTTGAACTTTAACACCATACCATAAAGTTTAAATGTCAGTGGACGGGTTCCGGGAAGGTAAAACAATTGAGTGACGTATAAATATTAATGTCAATATTTGTCAATTTTTATAAATATAGCATTAAGGCCAGGTTCCTTCAAACAATTTTCAAAAAACACCCTACAGGCCAATAGGTTTTGGCAGAATAAAAACTGACCGGGAAGCTATTATCATTAACACGTTTGCTGCGGAACAGGCCTATTTCGTCCTACCACGGTACTTTCGCCTGGTGCGGACGAACAAAACTATGTCCCTCCCGCCAATGCGGAGCGAGTATCTCAGGTGTTTGTAAGAGTTCAACAGAGACAAATATATATTTCAGCTTGTGGTCAAAATTGTAGGTATTCCCAATCAAAACATTACGGTAGGCTCTTTTTGACCTACCACGCACAGACGGTAAAAAACATCAGCTCAGTGCGGCAACAGGTCTATTTGGGCCTACCCTCCCAGCAGGCCGCCCGCGACCCGTTGTAGCACTGAGCGCGCGCGCCGCCATTTAGTGTTGTGCGTGCTATCGAGGCGAATTAACGCTAGTCGTTCGTGCGATACTTCGAAATGACAGCGCAGTTGATTTTAATCCTTCGCTTACGTTAAATTTGGAGTAACACAATTCCCCATCGCAAGTCCCATACAATATTTCGTTCATAACTGTGAGCCATGTGGTAGAACTCAAAAAACATTTTAAATTCAGAAAACCAAGAAAATCCGAAGGACAGTGGCCATGTTCTAGAGATGACCGCTAAACGAAAAAATTGTGCAGGGTGCTATGAGAGACTGCGGAGAACTTTAAATACTACCCAAACAAAAAAAAAGTTAAAAAAATTAAATCATTTTGCAGGAGATGCAATCAGAACCTTTGCAAAACGTGTTTTAAAACTAAGCATTCACAGGCAGACTAATGCTAACAATATAAGTTTTTACATTAATGTAACTTTTTTTATTAATTAATAAGTTTTTCATTAAACAAGTTCTTTTTCTATTACGATAGTTCTGTTTTATTTTCCACATCCCTTATTTATTCTTTATCTGTCCCATCACTACTAAAAAACACTTTCTAGTGCCAACCAGGTCGATATCAGCCCGCTGTTTTCTCTGCTTTATTTTTCGTTTAATATTTGACAGATCCCGGAGCGAAGCTAAACCAAGGAAGTTGGGATCAAGGTCGTTCTAACAGTACAAAAAAAAATTACATACGTTACGTTTTCGCCAATTTACAGCATTTTAGTAAACCCTAGTGCTGGGGGGTCGAGAAAGACCTACTACGCACTGGCGGATAGTCGTTGGTTGGTGTATTTTGACCTACCGCCGCACCAGGAGAAGGTTTATGACTTTCCTTGCCGCAGCAAACGTGTTAAAAAAAAAACAATGTGACTTTGTTTTAGAGAAATAGGGCAGAACAAGATCTGCCGGGACAGCTAGTTACAAATAATTCATAAGAAAATCTTAATATAATCCAATCGATCATAGATCAATCAATTTAAAATGATTTCTCGTCTCAGTGCTATAAAATGTGCGATAACAAATGGCGCAGTGAAATATAACAGAGCGTATTAGGTTAAACGAATAATGAAACACAAGTTGATGTTTACAAACTTTTATTAACATAAACGGTCCAAATTGTATTTTAATATCTTTATATTAACATTATAACATAATAACATTAGCGTTTTTCTTGCATTCTTATTTTTTCCAAACGTGCGAGTTTATCCAATCAAGGTATTTAGACACACGGGCATACACTCCCGGTTTGTTGGCTTCTCCGCAACCTTCGCCCCAGGAAGTAACACCGATGAGTGTGTATTTGTCGTCTGGGTTTTTATGAATCACAAGGGGACCACCACTATCACCTGATAGTCCAAACACATATACATTAATGTCGTCGTATATAGAGAATGTTTTAACAAGGATAGTAAATAAAATACTTAGGCTATAAGAAACACTATAGTATGGACTTAGGAAGGTTTAGCTTTTATTTTTGAACAGCTCCCGCATGCCAAGTGTAACATAAAAACATACTAGTATAATAAATTTGAAAGTTTGCATGCTAATATATTTTTATGTTCTGTTTTCACGTCATAACAG
Source organism: Automeris io (assembly GCA_036320925.1). NCBI lineage: Eukaryota > Metazoa > Arthropoda > Insecta > Lepidoptera > Saturniidae > Automeris > Automeris io. The sequence goes on along the minus strand of JAUDJH010000017.1, from coordinate 10,833,018 downwards.
CTGAACCGATTCTGATGAACAAACATACAGAAATAAATCAGACATTGGAGACAGACATGGGCTAGTTTTTGTTGCGAAAATAAAATTGACGGGGTTGAAATAGGATATGTAATTTGCCAAGGAGATGAGTTTTATTTATTTTTTTAAATTTTAGGATATAAATAAGTGTTTTTTATGTTTGGTTTTTGGATATAATTTGGGAGATAAACGGGAATTGTGGGAGAGGAGAAGTAGGTTTAGCTACAAGTTAAAACTCAATGCATTGGCTGTTCGGCGTTACGAAGTTCGCCAGGTAAGTCAGTAGCCTGTATATTGACAAAACAACTCTTGGTCAAGTAGTAGGATAAAGAATTCAATTGGATTCTCGGTATCCTTATTAGATCGAATGTCTCACCACTATCTCAATAAAGTAATAGTTATATTGAGTAGCCCAGTGTAGTTGTGAAAGCCTTTCCTGGACGACAGTGTGAAGTCATTTTAAAAATGTTTATTTTCCTGTAGCTGATTTGACGTTTTGTTACCAAGGCATGTTGCTGTAGGCCTTTATAAAGGAGGGGTCAGGTCGCTCAGGATGGGGGCCCTGAGCGACTGGTTAGCGACCCTCGAGAAGTAGGCAGAGCATTGTGACGTGCTCCGCCTCAATAAAATGAGCAGTGTCGTGGAAGATATCTTCCTCCGAGTTTGTGCCCAGCGGGCGCGGCGCGACGGGGCTGTGGCAAATTGATTACAGGTCGCGCAGTCCCCGCCAATGCGCAGAAGTCTTGGGGTTTTTAGTCGGTACAAGTCCGACACACCTCGGACTCGCGCAACCCCCCCGTGCGGCCGAGACGGTCCTATGAGGATTTTCCCCAAGTAAAAAAAAGGCCTTTGTAAAGGAGCTTCCCTTGGCAATTCATCACACTCGAAGAAAAAAACGCGCGTTGGGACGCTGGTAACGGTCTACGCGCATTCACGACTAACTGATTCATTACAGATACGGCCATTCGGTTGATCCCTGAGCCTAAAAGCCATGGAAATATTTTAGGAAGTTAAGAAGACCTTGCTTTCCCCAGAGATCCTGTCTAACAAGGACATCATGCGTAAGATCACACGAGTCTGTTGACCATTGCTTACGAGGCCCTCAGTCCTCATTAAAATGTGAAAGTAATTACTTCAGGGTTTTAACTGCTAAAAGTCTAACATTGGCTGCCATGCCTCTTGTGCAACCGGGAAGTTCCTGTGAGGTTTTTCCCATATAAAAAAATATATAATACCTTGGCACGCATCAGCGGCACCTGCAGGCTTCCCTGCACAGAGAACCGTGTCCTCAATGTATCGCTTCCTTCTACTTTTTTTATACATCTTAGCACAGTCGTCATTAGGTATCACTGGTACTTCCACTTCTAGTAGCTCATGTTCTGCTGGACCCACTGAAAATAAAAAGACCATGTGAAGAAATCGAAGTTACCTCTGAAGCAAAGATGCTCATAGAATGTAAATCAAACATTGGCAAACTGAAAAGCCACGAGGTATCTTATATGGTTGACCATTCAGGGATCCGTATACTTTTCCAACGTGCTGTTGATGCAGCAGTTTTATTAGTATCCATACTCATTTTTAGCCGTGTCCCAGTGCAGGTCTGCTTCATACAGCTCCATTATTCTTGACCCAGTGCTAATCACATTCAGGTACGCCGCATGACTTTGACGTGAAGAGGTGAGACGTCTCTATTGATTTGTATCAAAATCAGAGCACACTGGTGCAATGACAATGTTTATACCGGCGCCGTATAACTTGATAACTATCTTTGTGGCTTTCATTATTGATAACAGGTACTTACGATGTACAGTCGCTCCCCACCCAGTAGCCACAGCAGTATCTCCGGCATAAGTATTATCATCGTTTTCAGGGAGGCAGATTGGATTGATATGAGGCTCAAATTCAACAGGCGTTTCCAATCTAAACGGTTTAAATTGATTCGTTAATAATCACAGATACTTCTCAATCGTATGCTCTTAACAGAGCAGTCGTGATCAGCCAAAACGTTTGAAGGCGCTGAGCACGACAGCTCTCTATTTACCCTGCACTGATACTTGACGGACGTTTTTATTGATCGTGGCGTTGATCAAGGCTTTATTTATTTATTTATTTATTTATTTATTTTATTCATATATTGGTCAGTCCAACATAACGGAGACCTTCCGCGAGTCTACATAGCTGACTCGATCTACTCCACCCTGTACAACCAGGAATCTCATGGTATCATCATTAAGGCGTGTCACATGGCCAAAGTAACGAACGATTCGGGTGTTGACTATGTTTAATTGTTGGAATATTATCTTAAAATAGTATTAATGGACTCAACACACTATAATGTACCATATCATGACCGCGCTATAAACGTATCTGGATCACCACGAAACGAAATGGTCTACTGCGTCCGCTAAAGCGTAGCAATCGCCTCGTATATCGATTTTTAAAGGGTATGAAACTAGTTCCACTCAGGATCAATCATATGTATGTTATTTTGCTATTGCCTCCTACACGTCTGAATGCAACGGTATAGCAACGTCGCAGGCCGCGTTAGGGATATATTGGTCATTACCGACGTGAGTTAACGCTACTTACTTAACGCTTAACGGTGTTCGCATGTGACGGAAGAGTCCAATGTGCAGGGTCTCATACAATAATGTACAAATAATACTTTTTAACTCATACGCTCATAGTACTCAGCATGGCTTGGTACCTTATAGTATATCCAGTCTATTAAGGGAATATTAAGAAATATTTATTTATATTCTGTGGTAATTAATATACTACACTGTTTCTTTAAATACATACTCACGCTATATTCCTTCTGGAGTGAGCAGAGATACATTAACGACCCTATCCACTTTGCGTTTGTGTTGTGCCCAATATGATTACTGCGTACGGCACTGATCGCTGTTCTCAAGGCACGATAAACATGACATTCAATTCATGACATTCGAAGCCACGCATGTTTCCACACGATGTTTTCCTGAGCATGTGGTGCGTACATCCTTACTTAATGTTGAAAAATCTAGATGTACCCCCGGTATTCGTAACAGGATTCCAATTGTATTCCCGCGCTTGGTTACCGGTCTCTATCCCACTGAACCATTACAGCCACATATACATGAAAATATCTCTCTAGTAATTTTATTATAATAAAGATTGTTCTTACTCTAGCAGGGCGAGATCGTTTAATTTCTTAACAGGGTTGTAGTCTGGATGTCTGATAATGGTCGACACATTCACATCTAAGAATGGTAAGGCCTCGTCTTCAGACCACATATCCTGCTCTCCAAAAGTCAGGTACAGGTCACTTGCTGTAGTACTGTAATAAACATTCGACAAGTTGTTTTTTATTTATCCTTCCTACTAATATTATAAATGAGAAAGTTTGTGAATATGTTTGTTACTTTTTCACGATAAAACTACTGAACGGATTTGCATGGAACTTTTACAGGAATATAGATTATACATCGGAATAACATATATGCTACATTTTGTAATGATTTTATGTAATTTAGGTCGTACGATACATGTCAATTAAGTCGGAAAAAAATCTGGCCTCTGAGAGCTATCTTGGCGTACACTGCCTAAACCATTGGAGTTACACAAAGATGATGTACCGTAGGATTGTTTGTCTTGAATAGTTCTAAATAAAAGCATATATCTACCTTTTATGTGGAAGTCACTATGACCAAAACTGTGAACCATAAATTTATTTAAGTTAGATACTATTTTACAATGCAAAGCCGCGGGAAAAATATATTATAATACAGAAGGTATTCACTAGAAATAATTTATATGGCAGAACAACGTTTGCCAGGTCAGCTAGTACTAATATATTAATTAATATTTTTAAGGTTCGTTTGAGACAGTTGTGTTTCGGAATCAGCTCGTGTTTTCCTTTTTTGCTGAGACAGCACAGTGACTACCTCAGGCCGTCATGATAAGCATGGTGCAATCCATAAATGACAACGGCTATCAATGGTAAAAAAAACTATCTATAGTTGCAGCGATCATGCCAGCCCGCACAAATATCTCTTCGTAGTTCCCTTAAAGGACTCAATATTATAGGACGATAGGAACATGCTCGCGGGTAAACGATTCCACAGCCCAACGAAGCGGCAAATGAAATCAACATTGTACTTAAAATCAGTTGCGTTATATTCATTTCACCAAGCCAATATAAAAAAGAAAATGAATTTTAACCCGTTGAATGCCAAGAAAAAAAAATGCATTTGGGCGTTTAGACACCGTCGGTCTATAATGGTCGACAACTAGACTTTTTGTTCGGGCCGCGTCATTCAGTGCTGAACGCATTTAACGAGTGTTTTTGAACCATTCGTGCAAGCCGTTGGGCAGGGTTGTCAAATTAAATCCCATATTCATAGGATCGCGTAGCTAACTATCTAAATTAAGATATTTAAGGTGGTTAAAAGATGATGGCAATTAACATGGTCAGTGCTGCCCCACGTTTAATATCTCCATAAATGATAACTACAATTGACTTTTTTTATAAATACATTTGAACATTAGTCAAAAATATTAATAAAAAAAAAAACATTCGCTCTAAATTTGGACAGAACTGTGATTTTTGCTTGTCCTAAAGGTAAAGTTCAATGTTAGTCAGTACCGCATTGGTGTTCAAAGTGTTAAAACAAATGAATACTTACTTTACAAGACAATGTGCTGCTGTCAAAACCCATTTGCTATTCAAAAGGGTAGCCCCGCACCAGTACATGAAATACCCATATTTTTGCTTGTTGAACAGTCCAACCATCCAGGGCCAGTCGGCAAACTTGGATTTTGTCCCACCAACAATCCGTCCCTTGGGGTCTTCCCACAATCTCTTGCCACAGACTGCCAAAAATCAAGAATTGTAAATATATCGCATTACGTTTTTAATGAGTTTGGGGATCTATAAAGATGTTTTCGGCGTGAAAATATCTTTATTCTAGGTCGATTGTAACTGCAAAATGTTTACACAAATATATCAAAATATACAGAATTTATTTTTATCAAAAAAAAAAACAATTTTAGTATAATATTTTCTTGTTCTTTTGTGCCGAAGGTCGGGTTCAGCGGTGGTCTTGCGAGAAACCTGTGTCCAGCAGTGGACAAAGACGAGTTGATGATGAAGATGTACTTTTGAAAGGCTAAATTTCGCTCTTATTGCGTTTGAAACAAAAAAAATCGTAGTTCGAAAATGTTACTATTTTCTATATATAGGCTGCGACCCCGGTGTGTCTGATTCATACTGACTAAAAAATAGTGTCCGACCGAAAGTTTGGTTTCGGTTTCGGTTTCGGCCGAGTTTCGGCCAAAAATCAAGTTTCGGCGGCAGTTTCGGTTTCGGCCAAAATTGGCCGAAACTTTTGCCGAAACCGAAACTGATTTCGGTTGTTGTCATACATGCTTGCCTAGCTTCGTTTTCTTGCGGCAACGCTTTGGCGGACGCTGGCGGTCCTGTTCGGGATTCGTGCGCCGTTCGCATTTCTTTTTTTTTTCGAATGTACACGTGTTTGTTGACCGGGAAAGGTCTTCACAACTTAACCGGGCGAGTGGGTGAACACTAAGGGTGCTCAGCCGGCAATTTATGGGTTGGGTGGCAATGCAAAGGCACCCCTGTGGGTGCGAACCTCGACTTGGACCGCCAGCCAAAAATACGAAACCTAACGGTGATCTACTAGCGTTTCGGAAGCGACTACCTTGAGAAGAAACGCCGAAAGAAACTCAAGGCTGCGTCGGAGTGTAACTGCGTCGTTTAGACGACGGTTGACGGATCTAATTCGCATTGCTCTATAGCAACACAACTTAGTCAGTGCGTTATCACCCGATGTAAACATTCTTCAGAGGTTATGTTTTGATGGAACTGATTACATGTAAGTTTTTGTTTCATTTTTTACTTGTCCACGTTGACTTTTATACTTGACCACGTGAGTTTCGGTTTCGGTTTCGGCCGGAAAACCAGTTTCGGTCGGACTCTACTAAAAAACCCCCGGGGTGTCCCTCTAATCACTCCACCCAGGCCTGGGAAACCAAATTCGTCCAGTCGCCTGGGGAGCGAACAGCCTTATTCAGGCTTCCTGTCTGGGAGGGGTGGGAGTAAAGAGCCCACGCCTCCAATACCTTTTTCTCAAGCGGCGCGCCGGATACTGCATACCGCCTCCCTCTCATCCGGGCAGCAGACTCCCTCAAGTCTACTGCCCGGACGCAATTGTAAAATTATTTCGTGTTAACACTATTTAAACGGTAAAGGGGCTTTACTTGCCTAGGGTGATGGAAAGAGATATCACATTTCTCAAATAATATTTTATACTTAAATCGAATGACGAATATAAATAAAAGTAATCAACTCACTGCTATTAATGTGTTCCTTTGAATCTGAAAATAAAACAGAATATTATAATTTTATTACAACGATTAGGTTTTTACTATTGAATTAGGAAATATATGTAGTATGTTTTGAAAATCCTGTCTGACCTGAAAAGGGCGGGCTCTTATTAGTAACACGACGACATTAGTAAAATACGTCAGTAAATTATTTTATTCGTGAACATTAAATAGCTATTGTCATAATTAATTATTGAAATATTTAATTGATAAGCGGAGTCCGAGATCGTCGGGGGGTCTTGTCACTTTTGACGTCATGACCAAATAGCATGATCCTTTGCTTTCCTTTTTTCACAGGTTACGCACGCTCCCAATATTGCTTATACTATAAGTTTTCCCCATTTAATGTATTTTTTTGCTCTTTAACTAAAAAGGATGACGTAAACAGAATCCACCGTGTAAGGCCTGCACGGCTTAGACTGGGTTTTTAAAACATACTATATAAAGAAACAATATATGTATACGAGTAAAAAATAAAGCCAGATGATTATTTAAAAAATAACTTTTAAATTATTAGTTTCTTTCTACAACTATGTCTTTATTTTTATTGAGAGAATGCAACCGTTTAAATCGAATTAATTAAATACCTTTAGTAGTATATGAAACATGACTAGCGAAAACACCTTAATATACATACCTTCAACAGGAACGGCTTCGACATCTGAATTCAACTTAAAAACGCTTTGAACAATTACCAAAATAAACGCAAAATATAGAATTTTCTCCATTGTGAAATGTTTGTTGGGCCAAGCACTTATAGGCCGACCCATTTCGCTTATTAACTGTTGTTATCTTGGTATCTGAAACAATAAAATAATATTAGATTTTGTCTTCACATTAATAAAATTTTACCAGCTTATAAAAACTAGTATTAACGGAAAGTTTAAATAGTGAATACAGCCATGTCAAACATTTAGCCCGCTTAGCATTTTTTGCGGCTGGGAAGCACTTTTTAAAACAGCCGCATTACAAACCGTTTTGAAAACGCGCGCTGCAACAAGTCTATACACATATTTCCGCCGATATATTCACGCCGCAAATAGACAAATTAATTAAAGACTACGAATGACAAAATCTGGCAATAGAATGTTAAAGTTAAAGTGCGAGGAAGGAATTTTTGGCGGGGAGCAAAGAGTTTTTTTTCTATTACGTATTCTGTAGTCTGTACATCTCTGCTATGTACAAACTATTCGTTTGCGTACTGCGGCCTATAGTATCTTGCTTTGGATTCGTCGACAAGCCTTTATGAAGACGGTTCGGACTGATATGATAATATTGAAACACTTACCTAGATCTTCACAATCGATGTGTCAATACGCACTGTGGCTGTGTGACACGTTTTAAGTCTTATATAGAGGGTAACTCACGATACACCTTCAGGGTGAATGCAAATAACTGAAAATTTTATAGCTGGGACAAAAAACTACTGAATAATGCAAGATTTAAGCAAAAATTACGGATTTTTGGAATAAGATCTCATTCATTGTAATGGATTCTAATTATTGCTATGGAATGCGGTTGTTATGGACCGTAGCTAATTTTAGGAGGATTTCATGCCCAGAAGGATGCCACTGAGTGGGATCGGAAGAGAAGCCATCTCTTTCAAAGAAGACTTCGGGGTACTGGCGGTTGCCCCGGCGTATCAGTCCCAACAGACACGCCGGTTCACAGTAAGTTAGCTGATGCCTGTAGGATCGGGGCCGCTCAGAGTCAAGGGCCTTAGCGACAAGTTAGTGACCCAAGAAAAGTCGGCGCAGTAGGGATGACTGTTCCTTTGTAAAATATTGTGATCGTGTCGTGGAGCATTGATTACAGGGCCCAGGGTCCTCGTCAAAGTGGAAAAGTAGTAACCGTAGGGCTTTTAGCCATTACAAATCCAGCACACCTGACTGTCAATCCCCTTTGTGTCTGCGAAGATCCTATGAGAATTTTCCTCAAGTAAAAAGAGTTATGAAAAGGCGTCGTAATGGAAGTGGAAGCCGAGGTTTCGGTTCTCACATTTTCAGAAGCGGAAATTTAATGGATGCAATAGCGGATGTGGAATATTGTATCAGAATGTAGATCGCCTTTAGCTCTTAACTATTTATTTTTTGCACTTGGATTATAATAACATTACGTTATCCTTGGAGTGTGATAATGAGATATCCAGATAAATTAAGTTTCTGCCTCATCACAAAATATATTGAATACAAAATAAGTATTTTTAATTTTACCGAGTAACAAATTTGCCATTTATTTTAGAGAAGAGATTTTTTAATGTTGGCTGTGTATGCGATGCTAATCAAATGCGTGACGCATAGTAAAAAAATTTGTACTTAGAAAAATAAGTATGCGATTTTTTAGGTCAAATAAAAATCGATAATATTTTGATAAGGTAAATATGTTTTCGTGTGTGTATATTTTCGCAGTGATTGTTAACAAAATAGGTCCGTTTTAAACAGTGTACAAAAATAGTAGGTAGATATGACCCCTTGGAAAGACTATTTCAGGCACCAAACGCGTATAGTCATCAAACTGTGAGAGTTTTATGCTTTCACAATTTTTTCAGTAATTAAAAGTTTGTACCATATTATAAGATTATTTTTCCTTGCAAATGTGATGAAAATTTTTGGACAACACGCGTTTGCGTTTTGGTTATTACAGTTGATTTTTATTATGACTCTCGCCAGATTAATAAAAATGATTACGATTACATTTTACGTTTTTTATCATTATCATGACTGCATTTTGCTCATCTATCTTTTAAACACTACAGAATCTCAGATTACGTATACATTTATGATTTCTTAATGTTTTAAATGGATTTAATTATGATTATAGAGCATGGAAATTAAAATTACGACTACATTTTGTCATCAATCAGATAACATTTTGCCCATCTCTGACTCTCGCTTTGCAACTCGCGTATAATTTCAGCTTCTCTGTAATGACTAATTTAGCAAACTTGAGCATACTGTACTCTTAAAATACTTATATTTATATAATGATGATGTCCTAGCCGTATTCGGCCACGGCGACTGTTTCAACACGGATTAAGAAAATCGAGGTCCAGTTTTCGGAAACAATCAATTGCGCAGGAGATATTTAAGTGCATAGCTAGACGCGCTACCAGAAAAGCACTCTCTCGTCCGAGCTCCCTCAGGCCCGATGGAATGGAGAACCAGTACGATCGGCAGGGAGCAAGATGCAGGTTTGGTCAAGTTTTCCTTCTCTGAACACCTGGTTGAATTGCGGTGTTAAAGAGATACCTTAGTCGCCTTTTACGAGACCTCAGCAAGAAGAGGGGGGTGCTATTCTATTCAGCTGGCAGCCACCACGGCTAATGAGCCGTATAATAAAATATTATCACGCTATATTATTCTCGGTGTGCGCAGAGTTACATTATTGTCTGTATCCACTTTGCACTATATATCTTTTTTTTTTTGTATCCCAGGGGAAAATCCTGGATAGGACCATCAGGGACGCTGTGAGGGCAGCGACCCCGGTGTGTCAGACTCCTACTGACTAAAAACCCCGGGTTGTCTCTCTGACTGCTCCACCCGGGCCTGGGAAGCCAAATTCATACAGACGCCCAGGGAACAAGAAGCCTTGTTGAGGCTACCTGTCTGGGAGGGGCAGGCTAAAGCCCACCTGATGTATATGTTACGGAGCGCCGTTATAGATGGCTCCAGAGCATGCGCGGAACAGCGTCGGCAACTCTGCGCATGCGTGTGACATTTGAGTTTGTCATTATAAAACTTACAAAAGGAACTAACATCTTTAATTTACATTCACGATATTAAATGATACAATTATGGCCTGGCTGGTGTATGGTTTGGCTAATGCGCCAGCCATATTCAAAAAAGCTATGGAAACGTTGCTTGTCGGTATTGATGGAGTAAGCGTATGGCTTGATGACATTTGTTGTACAGGTCCAGATAAAAAAACGCACATGTATAGATTACGTCAAGTGCTGAGTAGATTAAAAGATGCTGGATTGGGTCTCCAAAGGGAGAAATGTAGTTTATTTCAAAACAGCGTTACATACTTAGGATATGTTATTAATAAGGACGGTCTTCACACTAGCCCGGATAAAGTGGAGGCAATATTAAATGCACCAGAACCCGTGAATGTGAAAGGTGTTAAGGGATTTTTAGGGGTCGTTAACTACTATCGGAATTTTATTCCTAATGCGTCGTCGTTGTTAAACCCGCTGCATGAGCTGCTACGTAGTGGCGTTAAGTGGGAGTGGGGCGAATGGCAACGCCGTGCTGTCGCAGCCGTGCACCGCGAGTTAGCTTCTGATAGGGTTCTCGCGCATTTCGACCCGGCTTCGCAGCTGGTGTTGTCAGTGGATGCCGGCCCGGACGGTCTGGGCGCTGTGCTCGCGCAGATTGACGCCGCCGGTACGGAACGGCCTCTCGCGTTCGCTTCTAGGTCCTTAGCGACGAGCGAACGCAACTATAGTCAAATACAAAAAGAAGCTACGGCGATTATATTCGGTGTTAAGAAGTTTCATCAATACCTGTATGGCCGTAGTGAACCCTTTATTTTGAAAACAGATCATAAACCGCTGTTATCCATATTCAAAAATAAGGGCGGTATTTCTGTAACAACGGCGGCTCGTTTACAAAGATATGCGATAATATTGTCGGCATATAATTATGTTGTACATTATGTAAAGGGTGATAGCAATACTGTAGCAGATTATTTTTCAAGAGCCCCGTTACAATATTCAAATGAAACAGCATTTAAAAATACAGACAATATGTACTGTAATTTTTTAACTAACAATGTATTGCCGATATCTTTTAGTGATATTCAAGAGGCAACGTTAAAAGATGAGTTACTGCAAGTTGTTATTAAATATATGAAAGAAGGTTGGCCGCGTAAAATGACTTGTAAAGATCTAGTTACCTATTTTAATTGTAAAAACGATCTACAATTTTCTAATGGATGCTTATTAAGGGGCCATAGGATTGTTATTCCTCATAGATTTAGAGAACAGTTATTAAATGAACTACATACGGGTCATCTGGGTATAACTAAGACTAAAACTCTAGCTCGAAGCAAAATGTGGTGGCCGGGTATAGACACCGACATCGAACGATTTGTAGGTGACTGCAGAGTGTGTATAAGTGTAAGGGAAGCGCCGGCGCGTGCGGCCCCGGCGCCGTGGCCCGTACCGCCGGGACCCTGGCACCGGGTTCATATTGACTATTTGTCATTAGGTCAGGCGACATATCTCGTAGTAGTGGATGCCTTCAGTAAATGGTTAGAATGTATTTACATGAATAATGGCACTTGTACTCATGCACTAATTGTTAAATTAAAACAATTGTTTTGTACCTTTGGTATTCCCAAAACAGTGGTGTCGGACAATGACGTTAAAATAAATTCAATCCAGTTTAAAGAGTTCTGTAATAACTATGGGATTTCATATTTAACATCTCCAATTTACCATCCTTGTAGTAATGGACAGGCGGAAAATTCGGTCCGGACGTGTAAAAAAATGCTGAAACGTATAATAGGCGAAAACACGAGTAGACAAGATATTAATGACAAATTGTTAGAGCATCTATTTGCTTACAGGAATTCAACTCATTGTGGTACAGGATTTTCTCCTGCGAAATTGATGTTTGGGAGAGAGTTAAATACTAAATTAGATTTAATTTTACCATCACGCACAAGGAAAAAAGTGAAAAATGAAGAAAATAATTATGTTAGAAAAATTAATGTAGGGGATATTGTATGGGTTAAATTGTTTGATCAAAAAAAGGGATACTGGTCTATTGGTACAGTTAAAAAAAAACTAGGTAATAGGTTATTCGAAGTTTTCGTAAAAGAAAATAAAACTATATGTAAAAGACATGTAGATCAGTTGATTAAGTACAAAGGTCAATCAATGCACTGTTTCTCGGAAAACAACTTGGCTTTCTCGCTTCCGGTCTTAGAGTCTAATTCTGACCGCGTACCAGAGGAATGTTCTGAGAGTACAGCAGATACTAGTAATAGGGATCGGAATCCAAATGAGGAGAACAATGGAAGAACCTTAGAATCAGAGGCATTGGGTACAACTGGTTCACAAGGAAAAAATGTACTTAGTCAAGATGAGACACCTTCTGAGCCACACATTGTTACCTTCCCGGGCTCAGAGGATAGGTTACGTACTCTTAGGCCAAGAAAATATGTAAACTATAAAGAATAATTAAATAGTAAAAATGTTATATTATGTAATCGTATTTTTAAGAGGTGTTAAAGTAACTAATGTTGGAGGAATGATGTATATGTTACGGAGCGCCGTTATAGATGGCTCCAGAGCATGCGCGGAACAGCGTCGGCAACTCTGCGCATGCGTGTGACATTTGAGATGGTCATTATAAAACTTACAAAAGGAACTAACATCTTTTATTTACATTCACGATATTTAATATACAATTATTAGTAATAGGCCATAATTGTATCACCACCCCTCCCAAACCTCTCTCCCAGGCGATGCGCCGGACACCGTGCTCTACCTCCCTCTCATCCGGGCAGCAAACTTCCTCAAGTCTACTGCTCGGCTATGCACTATATCGTGTCCAACGTGACCGGTAGTGTATTAGCGTGCTCGGGGTACTTATGCTTGACATTTCTATGGAAGATTTTTATTAATAAAATATCTAGAATTATTTTCATTTAATTACGATTTCAAGAATAAGATAAATTATTGCATTGCGGTGCACTAGACCAAATAATGAACCGTTTTCTATGTTTATTAACAATTAATTGTTTTGTTTATTTACGTTATTATACAGTAATAGAATTATAATTTATTGTTATTGTTTCCTTTTGAAACACGTTCCATTATCTTCACTATATCACCTTAATGGTGATGATTACCAGGACCCGTAGCAAATTCTCTCAAGATGAGCCCGATTCGCTCCGACGCAGCCTTGAGTTTCTTACGGCGTTTCTTCTCAAGGTAGTCACTTCCAAAATGCTGGTAGATCACCGTTAGGCTCGTTTTTAACTAGCCAGCCGCTTAAGTCGAGGTCCGTACCCACAGGGGTGCCCTTGCGTAGTCATCCAATCCATAAACTTCGTTGACTGAGCGCCTTCTGCCGGCCAAGCAATACGCTCACTCAGAAAATAAATATGCTTAATTATAAAGTTTAAAGCATTGAAAAACTTTGTTAGAAATTAACTTATCAAGGAAAATCAATCCATCACGTTTATAGAACTGTCACATAGAAAAAATTCTCAGGCAGGGAATCTGGATGGCACGGATGTACAAGTTTCTGGGACCCTGCGTAACTGCTTGGAGACACTTTAGAAGTTAGAAGAACGGGGTGACGCGTTCTGCCGAAATGCCTCACCATTTCGGGAGAACTTCTTACCTCCCACTGGGTTATAAACCCTTTTACTTGATTGCAATCTATGTTGAAGACTAAGGTTGAAGAGTATTAAGGAGAAATCTTGTTTATTTTTTAAATTTCCATCCATTAATTTCAATAAAGCAGCAATATTATAGGCAGCAATATTATGAAAAAAAAAAAATCCATCCAAAAATCCATTTTGCCATCTATAGCATTTTCTGCTCCTACTAGATTACCAAGAGCATTTAATTTTAACTTATTCCGTATTCAAAATTATTCCACAAACCCCTATGCAGAATGACAAAGTTATACAATTATATGTCGAGATCATTAGATCTCGATATATTTAACGAAAGTGTTTACAAATTAAAAAAAAGGATGTTATTAGAGAGGATTGTTGCATAAATTATTGTTTTTTTTCTTGCTTTTTTTGTTTTTATTTCTGTTATAAATTTTAATTAGTTTAATTAGATTAGTTTATTTCTTTTTGTGTTACTCGTATTTTTATTTTTATTTTTCTTTTCTTCTGTGCATGTAGTCTACACTATTAAATATAGTTGCATTTATAATGTATCTTGTTCATGTCTTATATAGTTTTATGTGTTAATGTAGACTGTGTAAGTGTACTTATAAATAAATAAATAATAAATAAATAAAAAAACAGCTTTGGGAAATTTTTAGTGCACTGGCTTAGATTATAGACGCTATTTCGACTTTACTTAGAAAAATTCTCACAATATAAATTCGTTTTAACAAAAAACTGAACATATAATAGGAACATGAGTATAGCCATAGCATTCACAGAGCCAAGTCCATGTAGACCAAAACGGTGACTTACCAAATTCTTTGACATTCATTGAATAATATAAATTGTAATGTTTTAGTAAAGTCTAAGCAAACTTAAAGTTACGTCTATAAATTTCAGCCTAAGTGCGGCTACTAAAAGATCTCTAGACAAGCTGGCAGAGTGAAACCAAAGAAATCGTCACAGACTTCCTCAAGTACACTATCCGGAGATAAAAGTATATGATATACTTTTTTACATATCAAACCTATTGTCCTGGACATGATTACAAAGCAAGAAAATTAAAATGACGACTATATTTTGTAATCGTTAATTATTAATCAGATTACATTTTGCCAACTCTGGTCCTGGACAACACAGGGTTGCCACATGTAGTATAAAATGCCCGAGGGACGCATTCGCTCAGAGCGAGCGCGACATCCCCCGGTAACAATAGCCGGGCAGTAGATTTGAGCGAGTTTGCTGCCCGGATGACAGGGCGGGGGTGCGCAGTGTCTAGCGCGCCGCCAATAAGGAGGTGTTGGAGGCATGGGCTCTTTATACCCATCCCTCCCAGAGAGGAAGCCCGAATAAGGCTGTTCGCTCCCCGGGCGACTGGACGAATTTCGTTTCCCAGGCCTGGGTGAAGTGATTTGAGGGACACCCCGGGGGTTTTTAGTCAGTAGGAGTCTGACACACCGGGGTCGCTGCCCTCACAGTGACCCTGATGGTCCGATGTAGGATTTTCCCCCAAGTTACCAAAAAAAAAAAATGTAGTATAAAATACACATATGTGTGATCACTGTTTTTATTCATTTTTTCCAAATTGATAAACTTTTTTAATCATAGTTCAATTCTACCAATTGCAATAGGCAAAAGTATATATGAAACTAGGGTTGATTTAGTTTTAAAATTCTATAGGTGTAGTCGATGTTATAAAGTTTTATAACATCTCGAAATAAAACAAATTACCTTTAAACAACTTTATAATATACAATAACAAAGAATTGTAATATTACAAATTTACTTTCAATTACCCTCCTTTGCAATTTTGGATTGAATCCATTCCCTATACGCTGACACTCTAGCATATATATCGAGGCTGTATTCCCCACAGTTTAAGCCCCAGTTCACCACACCGATAACTACATACCTATTCTTTACAGAAACTACTAAGGGACCGCCGCTGTCTCCTAAAAATATAAAATAAAATTAGTGAAATTCCTTATAATACCCGTAAACATACATGGGCAAAATATAACCAGATTAATAAAAATTATTACGATTAGATATTACTTTTTTTACCATTAACATGACTGCATTTTGCTCATCTATGTTTTAAACACTACATAATCTCAGATTGTATACACATTTATATTTTTTAAATGTTTTAAACGGATTTAATCATGATTACAGAACAAGAAAATTAAAATTTCGACTATATTTTGCAATCGTTAATCAGATTACATTTTGCCCATCTCTGCCCGTAAATAATCTCAAAGTAGCTGTAGAAATTATTGTATGATAGTAAAAATAAAAAAGCATTTATTTGGCAGACACCATACATACAGCACAACAGTATAGGTTAATAAAGAAAACAAAAAAAACAAGTACCCTGTGCACTGATGATGGACTGAAGGGAAGTCAGCTCAGCAAATGCTAAGTGACCAACTGAGCCACCCAACGCTAATTTTCAGCTGACACCCATTTATTGTGTCGACGCGCAGAAAACAGCGAGGAAGGGATCAATAGAGTATATACAGTGGGTCAAAAAAGTATTCGTACATTCAGTTTTTCTCCAATAACTTCATAATCGTTAATGATAAACAAACAAATTATATTTTGTTTAATAGTCTACTAGGTACAGAAATAATCAACAAATCAAGGATTTTTTACCAGGGTTAATTAAAGAGTAATGTATAAAAATCTAAAATTCGAGGGCAAAAAAAGTAAAGTGTAGTGCTGTGTAGCACTAGAGACTAATTTCAAAGTATCATAGATACCATAGATAGTGTATCTACATATCATAGATATGTAGATACACACATGCACACACACATACGGTTATAAATATATAAGTTTATTACACACACATACCATATACATTATTATCATTAAAATATAGATACACACAAAAACAAATATAGTCTACGCACTACATATGTAATCAGATTTGTGACCATCATTCGTCGATCTCTAATCCGGATCCGAAAATTGTCAAACCGATATACATAACTACAGTATTATTTTATAAGTACTTGGACAATGCATCCGAACCAAGTCTAAGCTATGTAAAACTCCTATATTATTCTGTATAAGATGTACATAACGCTTTGTGGTGATTATAATGAGCTCCTAGGTTTGTATTTTCACGAATTCCGATCAACGGTAGTGCGCAATGCAATATCTGAACTTGGTCCGAATTTAGTAGTGTCATGTTTTTATGGATTCAGTTCGGATACATAGCTTCCTCAAAGAAAATTTACGATGAAGGATTCAGAAATACGTACTTCATACAACATGTCTGAGAAAATAATAAATAGGATTAACGTTTTTCTAAATAATGCAGAACACAGAACTTTTAATATAATGGTTAACACATCGCATAAGCTGGCGTCCCGCACTGCGTACTTCAACAGACTGACTTCCTCAGGTCAAACGACCCTAATATAAACCAGTGGCGTTTTTTCCATAGATGCATGAAAGCATTGCATGCCCTTACGATAAATAAATCCGCAATAAAGTCCCTAAAGTTAAACAAAAAAAGGAACCTTTTTTTATTAATATCTATTCTATATTCACGCTGTCTATCTTTCCTATGAAAGCAACATAATATTTACTATAATAATATAATATTCAAATTAATTACGCGAATTCTGCCTATTCTGTCCAAATACCCTATGCACGTCACTGATATAAACATATTCCCGGTTCACTCCCAAGTAGACTTGAATTTCTTTCGGCTTTTCTTCTCGAGATTCTGAGACGCTAGTAGATCACCGTCAGGTTTGTTTCTACTGGCTGACCGCCCAAGTCGAGGCTTGTACCCGTAGGGCTGCCCTTGCGTTGCGTTGGGAACCCATAAATCGCTGGCTCAGCCCCTTGAGTCTACATCCACTTAAGCTCGGTGTGTAAAGGTCTCTATCTGCCAATAACCAAATGACCTGCTGAAAATGAACATTTTCCCTAAAAGGGAGTTGCATGTGTCCCACTCTCACTCTACACTCCACTGTGTAGGAATGTGTTCGACATAATAGATTTTTGATCATAAGTTATTCGTAGATTAACACGTTCCCTGCCGGACCGTTTTGAAGACTTTCCGTTCAGGCCGCGTGGGGCGTATGCGCCCCACGCTTTACACTTGTATTTTTTTTTTCTGGCGAATGCCTTACAATAAATGAAATGCCGCAAAAATCATAATTATCATGGAAAGGTTGTATACGCCCCACGATTAAATGAAGGCATCAGCAGTAGTACTAAGATGCCACTAATCTACTGCATATTGAATTTTTAAAAAATTCTTCATTTTACAATGATAATACCAAATGGCTTGAACGGAAAGTTCAGCGTGGGGCACATACGGCAGGGAACTTGTTAATCAGATGCTGTAACTCTGATGTTGCTGAACAAGTAAAGCTCCTTACTTGTTATGATTTGTATGGAATTTATTTCGGGGCTACCGACTGTTGCTGAATCGTGACCACCTAAGTCTTAAAATCTATGTGTTGAAATATAAATGGCTACTTTAAATTCATTACCTATGCAAGGTGCCTTTGTAACTTTTCCTAGTCCGGCACAGAGAATATTACTCGAAGCAGTAAATGTTTTCCAGCCACTGTTATGGAAAAGCTCTTCGCATTGAGCATTGCTTAACACTCCCACTTTCAATTGTATAAGCTTATTTGATGGTGCCTTAGCTTTTGCTGAAAAAATACCAGATAGTCAGAAACTAGTGAACAAATTAATAAAATATTTAGACCTGCCACACAGAATCACTAGCACGCGGGTTGTGGATTTAACGACAATTAACCCCGAAGTTGAATCGATTTGTGGGCTGTTCGCAATGTACTGGGGGAGAGGTTTTGGAGGGGTGGGCTTTACTCCTACCCCTTCCAGGGACGTAGCCTCAACAAGGTGTCTTGTTCAATAGTCGTCTGGATTAATTTGGCTTCCCAGGCCCGGGTGGAGCAATCAGAGGGACACCGCGGGGGTTTTTAGTCAGTAGGAGTCTGACACACCGGGGTCGCTGCGCTCACAGCGTCCCTGATGGTCTAATGCAGGATTTTCCCCCTGAGTACAAAAAAGAATTGTTCGCAAAGTACCTCGATTACAATTTTCAGAGGCTCTCTTTTGGTTGTTGGATTAAGGATCCCACACAGAGGACAGTATTACTTGATATGGCACACTTTGTCCGGAATTTCCTCATGGTCCATATATTTTTAAATTAATATAGTTTAAATAATAAACTATGTTTAAAAATATATATAGCGATGGGCTATATTTTTAGTTTAAGGTGGAGAGCGGTGATTTGCTGCTACCTGCACTCGCTCGCGCGATGGTACCACCTCACTCAGAAAGGAAGACGGAGGAAGGCCTTTGCCAGAGGCTTTCTTCCCTAATCAGATATAGGACGTCACCCAACATCCTAGTATGAGCGGTGTGAACGTGATCTGGTATATTACTCTAGTGACATCACGTGGAAATGAGGAAATAATGGAACTTTACACTACACTCCCCTTTTACAATCTTAGGAGTGAGAGAGGAGTGACGTCTTAACTACTTCTCGCACAACAGACGAGGCCTGCAGACGGTCAGATGTCGCTGAGTGCTGAGGAAATGACTCAGCTATGCCCTTGGCCCAGGCAGTCGGGAGAATGAACACTTTGGGGATTTTGGCCGTTAAGAGTCGGGCATATAGGAACGCCGCCCTCACGGCGCCCAGACGGTCCACTTCGCTTAAAGGTTCCCATATCATAAGATGATGGGAACACAACCGCCGGAAGATCATTCCAAAGCCCAACGACTCGGTAAAAGTAAGAGATGTGAGCCATCGTATAGCTGTGACTTCATAATCCAGCGCGCGTGGCTCTTTCATTCCACTCCGACGTAGTTTTGAGTTTCGTTCGGCGTTTCTTCTCAAGGTAGTCACTTCCGAAACGCTGGTAGATCACCCGTAGGGTTAGTACATTACTGGCTGGCAGTCCAAGTCAAGGATCGTACCCACAGGGGTGCTCTTGCATCGCCACACAACCCAAAACTCGCTGGCTGAGCACCTTCTGTGCTCGCTCCCTAAGCTCGGTTGCCTTTCCTGGCAATCAGCAGTTAGTCCGCTTCAAAAAAAAAAGTAGAAGGGAAAGGTTGGGTCAAGTTTCAATAGTTCCTTAGAACCATTAGCCATGATACAGACGGTAGAAAACGCTCAGTAAGGCAAAATCAATTTTTTTTTCGAACTGGGCAGTACGTAGATGGCCGGGATAGACCTTCAAAACTAAAACGGACAAGAGGGCGAACTCTGAGGTGCCCAACCTGCAAATTTACAAGTTGGGTGGCAACGCAAGGGCACCCCTGCGGGTACGAACCTCGACTTGAGCCGCCAGCCAAAATGTGAACGCAGTGGAGATCTACTAGCGTTTCAGAAGCGACTATCTTGAGAAGAAACTCAGAAAGATACTCAAGGTTGCGTCGGAGTGGCAATATCACTGTGCAAGTGAAACGGTTCGAGACGCTTTGTAACGTTTAAATCGTTCTCAATACGGACAGCTTTCCAGGTTGATTTTTTCATTATTGTCGAGTTTACCGTCGGTGGTTGAGCCCCATCCCGTAACCATAGCATATTGCTGAGCATAAGTATCGTCGTTTTTAGGTAAGCAGGCAGGTATAATATGTGGCTGAAAGACTGCGGGATCCTTGAGTCTGAAAATAGACAAAGCGTTGACTACTAAAATAATATCGTCAAGCCATATCCCTTTCAGGGTCAGTAGAGATACATTAGTGGTTGTATTTACCTTGCGGTTATACAGGTGATTTTATAGACGAGGGAGATATTTCTGGATACAATAATTTGTACCTTCTTACAACTAATAAAAATGTTAATAATTATCATATCGTCGGGTGAAAGGCTATTTGGTTTAAGCGACATTTTTTGGTGATATATTAATATATATATTTTTGGAATTAGCATTTTTTACCGATTCCAAATATGTATATTACTATATCACCAAAAAATGTCGTTTAAACCAAATAGCCTTTCACCCAACGATATATTCCCTAACAAATCATAAAGAAACATTGATGAACAAATGCATGCGCGTGCAAAACGTGCGCGTGTGACTTATGATTGAATGGCATGTAGATAAAATTCCTTTTAAGTGATTTTAGATAAACAGGTAATTGACTTGCTTCCCATTAGTACTTTATCCTGGGTTAGGAGAGACCTACTTAATAATTAATTGTTATTTATTCTATCACATGTGTCCTTGCTCCTAAATATGTTGATTATAAATTACTTTGTTTTAATGGTAATATTAGAATCGAATGCTGAATATCCTCCTTGAATATATACCTCGTTTATAAAATCAACTTGTATGCCGTATTCAATGTGACCAGTTGCACAGCTGATCGCTGTACTTAGGGCGCTCATACATGACATTTATGTTAGATGCCATGCCTCACTATGTTTCGTTCACCGTTGAGAAACCCCACCATGTGCGGCCACGGCTCCAAAGACATCAGCTAACTTGTCGTGAACCGACGGGTCGGCTGGGCTGATACACTGTGGAGGTTGCCGGCATCCTGACAGCTTCTTGGAGTAGAATTGATCGTCTCCATTCACACCCAACGGTATCTTTGTATGACATGACAAACTATTTGAGATACAACAATGCGTAGAACATTTGGAAACTACAGCGCTTTTTATTTGTAAATAAAATTGTTAATTTTAAAATGTTGCACAAGCGTGACCTTTCTACGGAAATTAACAAAATTGATCATACATGTTTATTATACAAAATGTACCTAGTTTCATGTGAGGGTTATTATTTTGCAGGGCATGAAAAAAAATTACAGAGTGCAAATTACTGTAGTGATAACTTTTTACATAAATTTTCAATTTATACGGAACCCTCGGCGCGCGAGTTCGACTCACACTTGGTCGGTTTCTTTTTTTCGTGAAATAGCCTATTGCCCAGTTTTTCCCTTTACCTCATCATGGCGATATCGTTGATTTTCTTAGTGTTCTCGAAATCTGGATGGATGTCGATGACCCAGATACTTCTATCTTCGTGTGGGAGAGGCTCATTTTGATGCGACCTGTCTAAATCTCCTAACCGCAATACCACATCTGACGGCATAAGTCTGCAATAAAAGTACACACATCCACAGTATGTATTAAAAACCCTGTCCGACCCGAAAGGATCATATTGGTATCAGGATACCACTCCCTAAATTAACCACATTATTACGAGTAATAGCATGTAGACGTAACCCGATACGCAGTTGTCGCCCTAAGGGTCATTAGGGTGTTACGAGACGTGCGGGGTAAGAGGATGCGCGCGCGCACGGGACGCTGGGAAGTTAGTCGACTACCGAGACCCAAGGCGGGAGTACGTGCGTGTACGTCGCAGTTCGGTGTGCCTTAAAGTGCAAATAAACTGTAAAACGCCAAATTCGTGTCTTACTAAAACCACACCCACGACCACCGGTCATAGAGTATATTATACATAACATTAAAAAATTATTGTCACATACAAATAGAAGAAAATAAATTATTTTACATGCGATCTGTGCTCGGATTACTTACAAAAATTAGTTGAAATACTAATCAAATTATTTAATTGATAAATGGTGCTTGGCCCTTATGACGTCATATTACCCAGTAGCGTTCATTCCATAGGAGCATGAAAGCATTGCATGTCCTGACTACAGATAAGGCTTGAATAAATTACTTAAAATTAAATAGAATGAAGGTTAAAAAGGAGGAACTATTAATACACCTACATAATGTATTTTCATGCCATGTATCTTTCCAGTAAGTACAGTATAATTAACTATGCGAATTCTGCATATCTTGTCCAAATACCCTACGCATGCCACTGATATTACATTCAATCATTAATAACGCTGATAGACAAGTGCATAATATATGGAAGTGACATATCATGACGACGTAGTATTTCGAAAGCTTGTGTCATTTCCACTTCTATGTAGTACTTTCTACTAGCGCTGTCGCTAATCGATCGCTGTCTTTGTCTAGGCCTACAGGCCAATGAAAATAGTCTAAAATAACATTTCCATGTTAAAAAAGCGAATTGCTAGCAAGATTTTTTAAAGCTTTTGTCGACGATATCATGCATTTCAGGCAAAATTGTACTCGGTAACCCATTCCTCAACTCCAAGCTGGTATGAAAGAATGAAGGTGATAAAAAAATGAAGTAAAATGGAAGTGACGATTCCCTTTAATTTAGAAATCAACGTGAAGCTTGACAGAAGAAAAAACTTACTCATATATGCAATGAGCTGCAGTTAATACCCACTCGTGGCTAACAAGTGTGCCTCCGCACTTGAAATGGTACTGTTTCTTTGGAGATTTTATGATTTCGTAAACGGCGACCATCCATGGATACTGCGCAAACTTCGATTCAGTGCCACCAACTATACGCCCTTTTGGTTCTTCATACAAAATTCTGCCGCACACTGTCGGATTTAATAATATTACACTGTCATTATTATAAAGATCCATCGTCATAAAGTTTGGAGTGCAATAGGCAAAGCTTCTTGCGATCACGTGCTGTGCTCTTCAAAACAGGAAAGTTCGATCCGGTTCACTTTTTACCAATGCATGGTCTGCACTCCAGAACCCATATGTTCCAACGGTTTAAAAGCCTTGGTTCTTCCACATATGTGGCCAGCTCACTGATACTTTGGCTTGCTAATCTAGAAAACTAAATATGTCGATAACTTTGATTTGTCGTCGTATAATCTGATTTCTAATTTTATCCGTCAGAAAGGTGCCTAACATAGCTCGTTCCCTCGCACGCCACTCGACCGCAAATTCATAAACACACCTAAACGTATCCACGTCTCGACTCCTTAAGTCATAGTTGGTAGGACAACATTAGTGTCCAACTTTTAGTGTCATAAAACCACTAGACATCGTGTCGGATACCATCCGTATGTGATCGATGTTCCTTTTATCCGCACGAAAAGATTCGCTTCTACATTCATCATGCGAACGGCTAAGAAGTGGAATGCGCTTCCAGCGGCCATATTTCCGCGTTTTTATGACCTGGGAGTCTTTAAGAGAAAAGTGAATCGGCATTTGTTGGGCGGACGCGGTTCATCATCAGACTCATTTTCACCTTCCACCGGGTATGATTGAGGTCAAGCGTTCGCCTATAAATTAATTTAAAAAAAACACTGGTTGAAAAGTTTAGTTTTCATATGTTGTAGATTGGATAAAGAAAAGATTCGACTCAATTTTCGAAATCCTGTCTAACTCAACACTGAATTCTTCTTACGACTTCCCTCTGGAAGTTCTTCCTTCCTAACTGCAGTGTTTGATGGATCTCCTATCATCACTCGGCATCAAGAGCCGGCCTTATAATATAATCAACTCCAGAATCCGTCACTACTTTGACATGTAACACAGCGGTTATGGTTTGAATTTAATGTGTTATTAATTTATATCACTAGCAACACAAATAACTGAATAAACTCACCGCTTTCTACGTTTGTCATATCAATAGTTTCGGTTTCCTCTGAAAATTAAATAAATATTAATAATAGGTAGATTTTACTTGCTCCCTGGTCAACTGGACGAAGTTGATTCCCCAGGTCAGGGTAGAGTAATTGGAAGGACACCCCGGGGGTTTTTAGTCAGTAAGAATCTGACATACCGGGGTCGCTCCCCTCACAATGGCCCTATTAGTTCTATGCAGGTTTTCCCTCGGGTTACCAAAAAAATGGTAGATTTTAATGCTAAGTAGTTCGGATACAAATTCAAACAGACTATAACTTCAATTATATTTTTTTTTTTCGTTTTTTACTAATCCATTAACATTTCAAAGAGACGTTATATCTACTACGGAGCAATTTTTATTTTTCTTTGAGTATCCTATAATTTTTGGGATTTCTTGTGAAAACGGCAAAAATATAAAAAAGCGACATAACCGGACATATATTTGGAATACGTCTACTTAGAATGATGAATATTTGATATTAGTTTCAATTTGTTAACTCCAAGCGTTCCTGAGAAAAAGTACTATGGCAGACTGACGAAGAGCATAATGATCCAGTAAGGCTTTTGTTTATCTTATTGACTTATAGAATCCTTAAAAATACGATTTAATAAAATGAGCATAGATTTTCTCCAGATTACGCAAGAACTTAGCCAGCACATGACTGCCGTTTAAGGAAAACATCGTGAGGAATCATGCATGGCGTCTAATAAAATTGTCATGTGTACTAGTGCTGTGCGAACGGCGACTAGTTGCTCTACTGGTCACGTAGGGTACGATATATAA
This sequence comes from Automeris io, assembly GCA_036320925.1. Taxonomy (NCBI): domain Eukaryota; kingdom Metazoa; phylum Arthropoda; class Insecta; order Lepidoptera; family Saturniidae; genus Automeris; species Automeris io. The sequence goes on along the minus strand of JAUDJH010000017.1, from coordinate 10,807,972 downwards.
GCACAAAATGGATACAGCCACTAATGTATCTCTACTGACTCTTACATATAGTAAGGTGGTAGGATGTCGGTGTATGACTTGATATAGATTCAACGACTGCGTCAAGGGATTCTCGTGTCTCGAGGGACGCCATCGTTGTTGGACAGCGCTCCATTTCTCAACAGCTTTGCAGCCATGTCGAGAATAATTAAAAACGTACGTACCTGCTCCGTGGACCGCAGTAACAAAACTCAAAAGAAAAAGTGTTTGAAGAAACAAGAAAAGGAATACGGAGTTTAAGCTCAGTACACGAGAATTCCTCTGAAGATTATTGATTGAACACTTTTTAAATAAATTATTTTTCGTTGTCTGATGGCTAGTAGACCAAATGCTTGGAACGAGTAGACCCATTTTGTAGAATTTATTCGGTTGCCTCTCTGTTGAATTTTCTTGTTTCACTAGTCTCTGTATCATAATAATTACACATTGTAAACTTTCACCCTTTGTACTGATCATACTTTAACATGTCAACGCGTGTATTAACTTCTTTCTAATTATAACTCGACGTTTCAATCTTGTTACACAGAAATAATAATTATTTAAATGCGGTTATTTCGCACGTAAGACAAGTTAAAGTATTTATAATGACCAATTCAATATTATATATTTTCTTTAATTATTATACACATACAGTAGGCTAAAAAGTCATCGGCCACTTGGATTATTTGCCTATACTTGAAGTTTTTCTTATTAAGAGATATGAAATTCCACTCCAATTCAATTTATTCACCTAAATTACAGTATATTTTCATAAAATAATACATTTTTGACTAAATAATTGATTTATATCTCTTGGTATTCATATTTATTTAAAAATAAATGCAAATCGGGCGCAAAAAATGAGTTTTTTTGCCTACTGTATATAATTTACGTTACGTTTTGTTAATTTTCGTGGTATACGAGGGCCGACATGACGATGTAGACTATCAATGGATTTTCATCCTTTGATAGTCGCTTTGGATAGTGTTTTTGGACTACACTGTACTTACCATCAGGTACTCTGTAGTCACTATGTCGAGCCAGTGTAAAAAAAATATTAAACGAGCAAATATTATATATATATATATTTACTTGTATAAAATAGAATAGACTTAAAACTGAATTCTGAATATTCACGATCACTGTGGGAAATAACACTGCTGCCTTGCGCTACAGTAAAGCTTATATAACGAATCGGTTAAAATGAATTCAAGGTTAATGAATACTTAGCCTCGCAGTAGATTCGAGGGAGTTTTTTTGCTCGGATGAGAGGGAGGCGGCACGCTGTGTTCGGCGCGCTGCCCGTGTGGATGGTTTAGAGGGTTGCACCCTTTACACGCACCTCTCCCAGAGAGATAATATAATTTATTAACCAATCGTTAACTAAATTTTACTAAGATTTTTCAATCTTCGGCTTTAGTCTAAGGTCGGAGCAATTTTCGGTTTCAATTTCGGTCAGATATCCATCTATAGTTGGGTATTAATTAAAAGTATAGTCAAGATCAATCAGTCTTATTTTGAGGCGGCAGGGCAGTGGTTAACCGGTAACGACTGTCAGCTCGCGGTGTACCGCATTTATACCATAAAGGCCAAAATGTAATCAGAATAAACATTGATTCGTTTTCTCAAGCTTTTTAAATGTTTTTTTTGTCATTTGTGAAATGCAAACGGAAAAGAGGCGCTAGTTACCCGGGTCAAATGACATTTAATGATAAAGTTGATTTTACTGGCGTTGACATATGTTACTTGTTTGTCGATAACTTTGTTCAAGCTTACAATACCCCATTGCTCGAATCTAATTACATAGCTCCGGACAATTCTGCCATTAATTCGTCATCGCTGAGCGTGATTTCCTTTGAAACTGCAGAAATAGAAAAAGCCTTAAAATCTGTTGACATAAATAAAGGAGCTGGAATCGATGGAGTACCGCCGTTATTTGTTAAAAACTGTTCAGTAACCTTGGCTAAGCCACTGCAGTTGATTTTAAACCAGTCTATAAAAGTAGGCGTATTTCCTGGTATGTAGAAAGAAGCCTTGATCGTGCCCATACACAAATTAGGTGATAAAAGTAAAGTATCCAATTACCGCCCAATCTCCATTCTTATTGTTTTTGGAAAATTACTTGAGAAACTGATAGCATAACGAATTTCTTGGCATTTAAAACATATCATCAGTCCACACTAACACGGTTTTGTGAAATCACGTTCCACAGTACATAACCTGGTTTCTTATACACACACAGATCTGATCAAGTCTCTTGATAATCGAGTTCCTGTCGATGCAATATACACTGACTTTAGCAAGGCGTTCGACAAAGTTGATCATTCTTTATTAATTCATAAGCTGTTTCTCCGCGGTATTTCTGGTTCTTTATTAGATTGGTTCATTTCTTACTCATGTAATCGTACCTCTAGGGTTGCAGTTAGTGAGCATCTTTCTAAGCCATTTGTGGCAATTTCAGGAGTGCCACAAGGTTCGCATTTAGGACCTATACTTTTTAACGTTTTTATTAATGACTAGCTTTTGCCCGCGGCTTCGCTCGCGTTAAGAAGTATTATAATTAATTAAATATAGTTTTTGTGGCTTTACTTTTGTTAAGCGTGTGTAAAAAATTAGGGCCTAATCTGTCATTAGGCGCTAAAACTATCAAGGTATTATATATATATTATATATTATAGTCGAAAATCTGAAAAGATTTATACAAACTTTCATCTCCTATTTTATCCCCTTGGGGGTAGAATTGATTAAAAATCCTTTCTTAGCGGATACTTATGTCATAACATCTATCTGCATGCCAAATTTCAGCACGATCCGTCCAGTGGTTTCGGCTGTGCGTAGATAGATCACTATGTCAGTCAGTCAGTCAGTCAGCCAGTCAGTCACCTTTGAGTTATATATATTTAGATATACCATTGTGTTTTAAAAGTTCGAAAGTATACTTGTTTGCCGACGACTTAAAGATCATGAAACCATTACAGTCAGACTCAGACAAAATTGATCCCCAGGAGGACTTGGGTAGACTTTCTTCATGGTGTCAACAATACAATATGTTGCTTAATTTAAATAAGTTAGTTAGCTATTTTATAAACGATCACAAACTAAAAGTTGTTAACTCAGTGAGAGATCTAGGCATTATGATTGAAAACTTAAATTTGATTTACACATACTGGAAATAGTATCCAAAAGTTTTAAATTACTTGGTATCATCATACGTATTTGCAAAAGCTTCATGCTGCCGTATACTAGAATTAGAGTATTTGAGAGCCTTGTACGTCCTGTTGTGGTGTATGGCTCAGTTGTATGGAACCCCAATTACGAGGTCTACACTAAACGCTTGGAGAGTGTGCAACGTCGTTTTGTTTACCATCTCTCTTACGGTGATAATGTGTGCATAAAATCTTGAGCTATCATGATAGACTAGTTTTTAGAAAATGCAATCTTTAGTTAGTCGCAGTAAAACATCTGATCTAATATTTAAATTTAAAATATACAATGGATATCTAGATTGTGCAGAACTTCTCAGTAATCTAAAAATTAATGCTCCATTTTTTATTTCCCCGCAAAACAGATTTCCATTTCTTTTCTATACCCTTTTTTAAAACTAATCTTGGACAGTTTTCTACCATGCCGAGGATCTGAAGGCAGTACAACGTACTCTGGCGACTTGGTGAGTTGAACCTGACTGTTTCTCTTTCAAAATTTAGAATAGCGTGCAGGAAGTGACTGTATTTCTTTTTATTTATTTATTTATTTATTTATTTTTTTTTTTTAATTTATTTTATTCATTCACAAATCTAAATCAAAATTATTTTGTTTGTTCCTTAAAATCAGTCACAGAGTTTCGTTTGAAGTTGTTATTTATACAATCTACAATATTATCCTTTTGTGTTGTGTCTGTGTATGTATGTATGTTTTTTTTTAATTTTACTATTATTCTTTAATGTAAACTAGCATTATATATTAATCACTGTGCATGCTATGGTGCCCTATAACTGTGGGGGTATTTATATGTTCTATTTTAATACCACGATCCTTTTGTTTTCTTATCCAATGTTACCCATGTTGGGTACCCAATTATGTAAAATAATAATTAAAAAAAAAAATTGCACTTGTAATCGATGCTACCAGTATATCTCAGTATAAGATATCGAAATAAAACAAATTAACTCAGAAAAAAACTTTGTAATAATAGAGATTGGAAAATCACAAAATTACTTTTATTTATTCTCCTTCGCAATTTTGGACTCAATCCACTACCTATACGCTGACACTCTGGCAAATACGTCGATGCCAAAAATCTTCCCACAGTCTATGCCATAAGATATCACACCGATTAGTGTATATCTGTTTTGTACAGGAATCACTAGGGGACCGCCGCTGTCTCCTAAAATATTAGGTCCTTACATATGAAATTGGCGTTTTTCGTACTGGCCACTTTAATCACAAATTTCTCCTCTTTGGTAAGGAATTCCAAATTCAAATTTGTACAGCTATAGACTCATGTATTTGTGCTTCGATGATCGTCATTCATTTGTTTTTTTCTTCTGTTTTTTTCTGTTTGCGTCACTCATTTTACAAAATGGAAAACTTAAAATATCGCATTATTTACGAGTACGAGTTCCGCCGTGGCACTAGTGCTGCGGAAACAACTCGAAGGGTGAATGATGTGTATGGCGGTCGTGTTGCAAAAGAAAACACAGTTCGTTTTTGGTTCCAACGTTTTCGTTCTGGAAATTTCGACCTGCAGAACAAGCCCCGTGGACGGCCTGAGACTCAAGTTGATAATGAAGAGTTGAAGGCTATTGTGGAAGCGGATCCATCGCAAACCACGTCCGAGTTAGCTGCAGGCTGCGATGTTAGTGATAAAACTGTTTTAATTCACTTGAAGCAAATTGTAAAGATTAAAAAGCTTGAAAGGTGGGTACCTCACGAATTGACTGAAGCAAACCGGCAAACGCGCGTCGACTGCTGCGTTACATTACTAAACCGGCACAATAATGAAGGTATTTTAAACCGAATCATTACCTGTGATGAAAAATGGGTTCTTTACGATAATCGGAAGCGCTCAGCGCAATGGTTGGATCCTGGCCAGCCAGCCAAATCCTGCCCCAAGCGAAAATTAACCCCAAAAAGTTACTTGTAAGCGTTTGGTGGACTAGTGCCGGTATTGTTCATTACAGTTTTCTCAAATCTGGCCAGACTATTACGGCTGATGTCTATTGTCAGCAATTGCAAACCATGATGGAAAAGCTAGCGGCTAAACAACCTAGGCTGGTCAATCGCTCCACGCCACTGCTGCTTCACGACAACGCTAGACCACACACTGCGCAACAGACGGCTACTAAATTAGAAGAGCTTCAATTGGAAAGTCTAAGACATCCTCCGTACTCCCCGGACCTTGCTCCAACAGATTACCATTTTTTTCGAAATTTGGATAACTTCTTGCAAGGGAAAAAATTCAACTCCGATGGGGCAGTCCAAATCGCCTTCAAAGATTTTATTGATTCCCGTCCGACTGGTTTTTTAATAAAGGGATCAATGAACTACCTATGAGATGGCAAAAGTGCATAGAAAATAATGGTTCATACTTTGATTAATTAAATATATTATATTAAAAAATATTCGACTTTTTGTTCCTCCCATACAAAACGCCAATTTCATATGTAAGGACCTAATATAAAACAAAATTACTCAATTTATCCGATTCGAATCCGTGAAAATACGTTTCACAGTAGCTGTAGACATTTTTGTATGATAATTTACGCACTACTTCCGTCATCCGGCTTTTATCCATAAACCGTTGAACCCCAGTTTGGATCCAAATATTTTCGGACCGAAATAGCTGTAGTATTATATTATGAATACTCGGGTACAGCGTCCGATCCAAATCTGAAATATGTCGAATTTCCTACCAAGTGTACATAACGCATTGCGGTGATCGCAATGAACTCCTAGATTTACATTTTTCACGAATTAGGATCAAAGATAAAGCGAAATGCAAATTCTGTAATTGGTCTGAGTTTCCCAGGCTAATATTTCACGGATTCGGTTCGAATATAGTACGTAATCTCCAAAAAGAAAACTTATGCCGAAGGGTTCTGAAAAATCCACTCTATGTAGTAAAACGTAAATAGCAGGGGTACAATGTTTTGCTAAATATTTCGGAATATAGTACCTGTACTATAATGTCTCACTATTAAGCAACGCACACACGTCTATTCTGCACTCTGGCTCTCGGTAGACTGACTTTGTCAGTTCAAACGACCCCAATTCAAGCAATTTTCTAGAAGGGGGTGGCAGGTGACCCAGTTTCGCACTACACTACAGTATACGGCAATAAGTATTATACAACAAACCTTTTATGGTAGGTAGTTCATGGATTAAGCAGAAGCAATAGCACCAATACTGCTCGTAAGCCAGTAAAATAAATATTTGTAAGAAAATTGAAGGGAATGTATTCAGAGGCAGACAACTACGACTGCGAAAGCGTGACTGCTAAAATCCAACAAACAGCTTAACCTCTATGTATTGAAAAATAAATGGCTGCAGATGCATTACCTGAGCAGGCTCCACCAGTAGCTTGTCCCGTTCCGGCACAGAGAAGATTATTCGAAGCAGTAAAGTTTTTAAAGCCAAATTTATGCATAATCTTTTCGCAATGTTCATTGGTTACTACTTGCAATTTCAATTGTAAGAGTTTATTTGATGTTGCCAAAGTATGTGGCTTAGTGATTGTAGCTGCAAAAATACCAGACTGTCAGAATCTTATGAATGTCGAAAAATATTAGTTGATAAAATACAGTGCAAACTCTATATAACGACCCTCGAGGGACTGTGCATATTTTGACGTTATAGAGAGTTGTCGTTAAATGGAGAGAAGAAAAATCTGTATTAGAAAAAGAAAAAGTTTTAAACTCTTACATGCCATATTTGCAGTTTGAAAGTTTGTGAGTATATAAGAATATGATAACGTATAGATAATCCAGGACTCCTACTAACAACATTCAACACGTGCGAGCAATTCCAATTTGTAAACAAAAGAACGGACTTCTTAGAAAGTTCGGTATGTGTAATGCCGATAGTCGAGTTTATTACGGGCTAGGATAATAAACCGACAAAAGAACGTACGCAGCTGCACAGTTTTTACTAATTTTAGCAACTTAAAAAGTTAACTTAGCTTAGAAAGTACTTTATATTATTAAATTGCTGTCGTTATTGGGAGTGGGTGTAATGCTATATAGAGTGTATCATTGTATGGGAAACAAGCTAAACCAACCAAAGCCGAGAGATATCGACGCTTTAGGAAGTTTTTCGTTAAATCGAGTGACGTTACATGGAGTTTACACTGTATTTGGACCTGCCACATAAGATTACCAGCATGCAGGCTGTGGGCTTAATGTCAATTGGCCTGATATTTGTATCGACTTAGCGATCGCAAAGTACCTCGATTACGATGACAAGTGACTTACACTTGGTTGTTGGATCAAGGACCAAATATAGAAGACAGTATTACTCAATACGCCAAACATTGCCACTACATTACTAATGGTATGTGTATTGTAAATTTAAAAATTAGTATCAGTGTGTGTTTGTATTTTAAAAACAATGCTATAATGTTGAATAAAGTATATTATAACAAAATATTAATAAGCCGACAGGATATATTCTTATTTGCAGGCGGCCCTCTCCTTCATGGAGTAGACAATGTAGGTGAAAGAAGCGGCGAAGCGGGTTCGGGAGGCTATTGCCACCCCCCGATAACGCAATGTGCCGCCCAGCTCGGACTGGACGCCGGAGGAGGGCCTTCGCCAGAGGCCTTCCTCCATAGCAGGTCATATGCCGGGCGGCGCGCTTGAGGGAGCGCGTTGCCCGGATCCAAATGTGAGCGGTGTGCGATGTGCTCCTTCACACCGCTCCGATGACAAATCAAGGAGATGAGGGGAGGGTGGTACTTTACACCACTCTCCCGCCAAATATGTTAGGTGTACGCAGGGGGTGGCGACTATTAAATCAACCCCCTGCCAAGTAGACCTGCAGAGGGCTAGACGTCGCCGGGTGCCGAGGAAGATGGTTTATCCTTGCCCTTGGCACTCGGCAAGCAGGAGAAGGAACACCCCGGGGGTTTTAGTCGGTGGAAGTCCGACAACCCGGGGGGCGGCTGAAGGTCCGTTAGGGATTTCCCCTGGGTTACCAAAAAAAGGATATATTCTTATTTGGTTGAGCCATTTTCTCAATACCGTATAGACAGACACAAAAGCATTATAATTTATATACATATAGTTATCATCCTGCAGGTATTACGAAACTAAATAGTGTTTATACAAATTATTTCAGTATTTTTAAAAGCCACTTAAGAGCACTAAATTTTTTTATCTCCAGCAATCACCCTTGCCACATTACATCCTTACATTTACATGAACATTTTTTAAGTGGGCATCACTGTAACACTGTGCCAGGCACTCGATTTCAATCAAACCTGGTGGAAAGGCGAATATGATGCTGGAGGTCCGTGAGGGACCATTTTTACCCATTCAATCATAAAAACCCAGAGCAAGTACTTAATTATTTCGGTATTCTCATCATGAATGACGAAGTGACTGTTTTAGCACGGATAAACGGATCTCCGCCATATAAGGATTGTACCCAGTATATTTTTTTTACACTGGATCGACATAGTGACTACAGAGTACCTGATGGTAAGTACAGTGTAGTCCAAAAACGAAAGCGACTATCAAAGAACTAAATTCTATTGATAGTCTCCGTCATCATGTCAGCCCACATATCCACGACTGAGGGTCTTTAGGTATATGAGTAACTGGATATACACAAGATGATCCCGAAATACGACAGGCTATAGCGAGTCCCTGTGATGGTCTTTATACTTATGTTTTGTGGTCATGACCCGATTCGAGCATTCGCTCTACCACCAAGAAATATAGCAGTATAGCGTTCAGTGGTATTATGATGAAACCAGATGATGGCAGATGATCAGATTATGATATTGTCATTCTCCAAAGCAAGCCCTTCTCGAGTCGCTAAAATACTTCTTTTCCATTATTGTGGTGCTTACGTAAGGCAGTTGCTCCCCATCCGGTAACATACGCCATTTTCTTGGCGTAAGTGTCGTCGTTTTTAGGTAAGCAGGCAGGTAAAATATGTGGCTGGAAGACTGCAGGTTTGATGAGTCTGAAATAGAACAAGAGTTAACAACCAGGTTGCCCCCTACTTTAAAATATAACGGCCATGAGTGAACAGGGTTCTGTTACAAACATACAGATAGGCAAATGGATCCTCAATGATGGGATCCGGGTAAAAAAATTAACAAATAATTTCTAATTTTTTTTACACTGGCTCTACATAGTGACTATAGAGTACCTGATGGTAAGTACAGTGTAGTCCAAAAACGAAAGCGACTATCAAAGGATGAAAATGAAAATCCATTGATAGCCTACATCGTCATGTCGGCCCACATATACCACGACTGAAGGTCTCTAGGTATATGAGCTACTGGATATGCACAAGCTGATCCCGAAACGCGACAAGCCGAAACTGGTCACTATGACGGGCTTTACACCCATGCACTGTGGTCGCGATCCAGACGGGCACCGACGCCCTACCACCTCGCTGCTGCTCGTTTAGCACCACCCAGGAGTCACGTGTAGGGAAACTAGGGTAAAGCCTACGGACACGAGCAGCTTCGACTCCCAAAACTACTTCTAATATAGTAAAATACTTCGAAGCATAGTCTTTGACAATAGAACCTTAATTATGTTCATAATTATGGTCGAATTTAGACCAATCGACGACCACTAATATTCCTAAATCAACATATTCAAGAATCAAAAGCTGTAGGGTTTTTGTTGGTGCAGCGATTGCCCGAACTAGGTCATGACCACAGTACACTAGTGTAAAGACCATCATAGGGACTCATTTCGGCGTTTCGGGATCAGCTTGTGTATATCCAGTAGCTCATATACCTAGAGACCTTCAGTCGTGGTATATGTGGGCCGACATGAGGATGTAGGCTGTTAATGAATTTTCATCCTTTGCTGGTAACTTTAGTTTTTGGACTACACTGTACTTACCATCAAGTGTATTGTACTCACTATGTCGAGTCAGTGTAAAAAAAATTTAGAACTATATAATTGGACATAAAGCAATGCTATTTTACAAGTATAGGAAAAAGCCTAAGAACCGTAAATTTGTAATAACATCATTTAAAAAAAATTCGAGCTTTTTGTTTTTAAAGAAAACGGTATGGGGCAGTCATAACTACAAAAAATACAATACAATGTTAAGAAATTTTAGAGCTTTTTATCTGAAACTAAAATTAATCAGTTAAGAGTTTTGGTTAAGCGAGAACTTTCTACGAAAATTAACAAAATATCACACCACAAATTGTTATTGCAGAAATGAGCCCAGTTTTATTTCAGGGTCATTATTTTGTTGGTCATGAAAAAAATTTAAACAGTGAAAATTTAATGACAACTTTTTTCATAAATTAACAGTCCGTATGAAACTCTCGGCACGCTGGTCAGAGTTGTACTTGCACTTATAGGTATTTTTTTGTGAAATTATCATTTACTTGCCCAGTTTGTCTCTTTACCTCAACATGGCGAGATCGTTGATTCTCTCATTGATATCGAAATCGGGATGTTCCTCTATGACCCAGATTTTTCTATCTTCGTGTGGGAGAGGCTCATTTTGATGCGACAGGTCAAAATCTCCTAACCGCAATACCACATCTGACGGCCAAAGACTGCAATAATATTATGTACATGTATCTATTGAAAACCCTATTCGAACAGTTAAGGCGTTGCTCATTGTCGATATTAGAATATATTTATGACATCTCTAGTGGTTAAATAGAAAATATGCCCAAATAAAATAAAAAAAATATCAATGGGGAAACTTATTTGGAATTCTGGGAGCGTGAACTCTATGCGAAACCTCTGGGGCAAAACTGTACCCGGCGATTCCATTCCACAACTCCAAAGTAGGACACATAAATGTACCAAAGAAACGCAGCTAAGTGTGAATGATTAGAGAGATAGCATTTCATTCTATCCCAACAGGGAACGGCGTGAAGATTGACAGATACAAAAACTTACTTGAGCACGCAATGAGCTGCAGTCAACACCCACTCCCGGCTGACGAGAGTACCTCCGCACTGGAAACGGTTATGTTTCTTCGGAGTCTGCATGACACGGTAAATGGTGACTATCCATGGATTACGCGCGAATTTCGGTTCAGTGCCTCCAACTATACGCCCTTTTGGTTCTTCATACAAAATTCTGCCGCACACTGTCGGATTAAGAAATATCACATTGTCGTCATTCTGTGCCATCTTTATAATAAAGTGTATAGCATGTAGACGTAACCCGATACGCAGTTGTCGCCCTAAGGGTCGTTAGGGTGTTACGAGACGTGCGGGGTAAGAGGATGCGCGCGCGCACGGGACGCTTGCAAAGTAGTCGACTACCGAGACCCAAGGCGGGAGTACGTGCGTGTACGTCGCAGTTCGGTGTGCCTTAAAGTGCAAATAAACTGTAAAACGCCAAATTCGTGTCTTCCTAAAACCACACCCACGACCACCGGTCATAAGTGTGTTAATAGACAAAACTTTTTGCGATCCCAGGCGGTGCTCTTTAAAACAGGAAAGGGTGATCTGACCCACTTTTTGAATTTGTTGAGCCATTTCCTTCTTAAGAATCTCTCTCTAGAGATTTCTTCTTAGAGGCTGGTCATCTTTTCCATTCGACTTCGAGAAACTCATATTGCTATGTATTGTACACACTAGTACTCACTCTGCGTATGCCTGACAAAGGCTACTTTCTGTCTTATTTCCTGACTGTGGATACTAATTCTCTTTTGCAATGGACCATTGTCAGGATCTTGGTGTTTGTGATGAAATTAGACCAGGGAATCTGAACATTTTCCGCAAGATACAAGAAGAACCCAAGTTTCACAGCCATAAAGAAAGCGGGCCAGATGTAACATTTCATGAGGTCACATTGTGATTGTAGTCAAAATATCTTTCAGAAGATCTTGAAACTGCTTATTGGGGATAAATTCTCGACTTGCGACAACGCGGGGAAGGGAAAGAGAAGTCTCAACGGCACACAGTCAATATCTCATTATAAGAGCGAATATAATTACGAGGGAATATCCTATAATACTGTTAAGTCCTAATATCATTTAAAATAATATTATATTAGTGACATATTTTTATTATATTTAATGACAACGTCACAACTACTGAAAAGTGAGATGTGTTTGCATAAAACCAAAACCTTAACAAATATGTCTTCTTTTTATTGGTAACCTAGTGGAAAATCCTCATGCACTATCACGGACGCTGTAACATTGGCGTTGGCGGTGTATTAGACTCTTACTAGCTAAAAACCATAGAAATACCATGCTATCGCTGCAAGCCGGACCAGGGAGTCATAACTTCTCATACAACCAAAACTTTTGACTGAGTTGATTTATCAAAAATTGACTTCAGACCTTTTTTGTAGAGCGTTAAATTCTCTACAAAAATAATGAATGGGTATAGCAATACGATATATCGTTAATTAGTTAAAACAGTCAAAAGAAAAAATATTATATATAAATATTAATATTGAGGGCTCATATTTTCAGAGGCCTATTTTGGCATTAAAACGAAACTTTTGAGCGTGGTTCCGAGGAAATTTTTTTTTTTGAAACGCCCTAATATAAACATATCGCCACTAGCTCCAGCGGGCAACAGACACTCTCAAGTGTACTGCCAGGCTAACATCATGGGGGTTAACACGCCACTCAGACGGAGTCTTACAATAGCCATTTTTTTATATATAATTTATAGACGAACGCTTGACCTCAATCACACCTGGTGGAAGGTGAAGATGAGTTCGATGATGAAACGCGATCGCCTAGCAAATGCCTATTCACTCTTCTCTTAAAGACTCCCAGGTCATAAGATCGCGGAAATATTGCCGCTGGAAGCATATTCCACTACTTAGCCGTTCGCATGATAAATGTAGAAGCGAATCTTTTCGTGGGAATATAAGGAACATCCACCACATATGGATGGTATCCGACACGATGTCTAGTGGTTTTGTGGTGAAATGGAGCTGGTGGAATCAAAGAATGTAGTTCCTGAGAACACTCTCCACCGTGCAACCGGTAAAAGACCGAGAGGCAGGCAACTCTACGTTGATGCTCGATGTTCTGCATTTTATATCAAACATGCGACCGGCGCACCGCATGAAGCGCACCAAACATTTTCCTACGGCTCAAAGGATTTTTTTAAACAGGCAGATAATACAGTCCACCTATATGTTTCAAAGCGTTTTTGAAAACGCGCGCTGCAACAATTCCATACAAGTATCAACACTGTATTCGAAGAAATAAAATTTTCCTGTAAAAATCCTGTCAATGACATATGATTTTAACATTCTTGCTACAGGAAATTTGGTGCCTGAAACTGTTTTCCTAAAAGACTGACTGAAATTATTCATTCACTGGCTTACGAGGAAATCGAGAGGAAATATTTGAATTGTAGTTAATTGAGTAGAATTGTACATTTGTGTTTATTTTAAACAAGACTGTTATAATTGGTTTCTGTCATTACTAATCGGGCCCTAGATAGACTATACAAAGTATGGAGAGAACGCAATATTAACAAAGCCACCAAAATGTGACTCATATTGACGTACTAAGAATGTGTTTTTGGAGGCGGATGTTGCGCATATCGTAGACTCAGCGGCACACATTTGTCTCTTTTTTCAGTCAACTGGACATTATTTTCAGCCTATCTTAGTCCGCTGTTGGATATAGGCCTCCCCCAATAAGCACCATTCAGATATAACGTTTATTGCATCTGTTTTTCAGCATATGTGGCCAGTCCACTGCTACTTCAGCCTGCTGATCGGAAGAGCTGTGCCAATAATTATGGTTCTCTGTCGGATGACCTCATTTCAGACCTTATCCGTCAGAGAGACGCCCAACATAGCTTCCATTTCACGATGAGCAACTATAAATTAATGAACTGGCCGAAACGTTAGCGTCCACGTCTCAATTCCGAACGTAATAACTAAAAGGACGCGTTGGTTGAAAAATTTGGTTTTCAGACATAGGAGAATGGATGACGAAAAGATTAGACTCAATTTTCGAAATACTGTCTAACTCAACACTGAATTCTTCTTACGACTTCCCTCTGGAAGTTGTTCCTACCTAACTGCCGTGTTTGCTGGTATCTCCTACCAACATTCAGCATCAAGAGCTGCTTTTATGATATAATCAACACCAGAATCCGTCACTACTTTGACATGTAACACAGCGGTTATGGTTTGAATATAATGTGTTATTAATTTATATCACTAGCAACACAAATAACTGAATAAACTCACCGCTCTCTCTGTTTGTCATATCAATAGTTTCAGCTGCTTCTGAAAGATAAATAAATATAGACAGTAGGTAACGTCAACTTTTAGGTAGCTCGGGTACAAATTCATCTCGATAGACTATAACTTCAATTATATTTCATTGAGTACCCTGTACGATTAAGCTCTCTTGTGATAACGGCGAATTTAAGGTGATTTTCAAGAGGCTGTTATTCAGAGGAAAATGGTCATACAGACGTTTTAAAAGTAGAATGTTACAGCTTTATGTTTCTAGTTTTTAGTTTTAAGCGTTAACATAATTTACGCGTAGGGTTTTTGAGTAATCGTAAGAAAAATACAGCAAGAAAAAGTTTCAAAAATTTTCCTCGTTTTTAAAATGATCTATGGACTTTAATTTTTTTTATTCAATTGTCTTATCTTAAAATTCTTTTAGATAATCTATTTTCCTTTAATTTGATTTACCTACGAGCCTTCTACGGTGATTTAATCCTGAGTTATTGTTGATCAAAGCAAAAAAGATCTTATTGACTTTGACAATTTATTACTTAGGTAATAATGATTGGACAGAAAATTGAAGCTGGGTTTTTTTATAATCTACAAAATATTCTCTATAAGATGAAATTACAATATTTTGGTGAATCATTACTTTTTGAAAAGAAACTGCTAACTGAAGATAGGGTAAAAAATCGCATATACGAGGATATTTGGTTAACTTGAAATAACTTTGCATACAATGGGTTAAGGAAGAATTTCGTCCATAAGTTTTAAACCCTAAGGTGTCCTGAAAGAACTCTTTGGAGATTCGAAGAGCTACGACTTTGTTCTCTTCTTTACCGAAAGGTTTATTTAGAGGTTTTGTGAAAAATCAACTCAATGGACCATTTTTCATTGATTAAGGATTTATTTGAGTTTAAAGTGATTTTTTTAAATAATATTCATGGTTTTTTAACAAAAACTTTTATAAAATAAAATAATTTTTAATTGTTTAAATTTCCCATATGTGAGTATGCGCGCACTTGTTTTTAGATGTATGTACGGGTTGGCCCGTGCGTCTTTTTTTACGCTGGCTCGACATAGTGACTACAGAGAACCTGATGGTAAATACAGTGTAGTCCAAAAATGAAAGCGACCTGCTGAATTTTAAAACCCGCTTATATTCGCCCAGTTGTAGATATATGTAGACCTTTAGTCGGGCTATATGTGGGCCGACGGGACAACGGTGACTGTCAATGCATTCTCGTTTCTTGACGAATGCCACCGTTGTTAGACTGCGCTGCACTTTTCATCAGCTTTGCAGCCATGTCGAGAATAATCAAAAACGTACGTACTTGCTCCGGGGACAGCAGTAACAAAACTCAAAAGAAAAAGTGTTTGAAGAAACAAAAAAAGGAATACGAAGTTTAGGTACAGTACTCGAGCATTCCTCACAAGATTATTCATTGAATACTTTTTAAATAAATTATTTTTCGTTGTCTGATGGCTAGTAGACCTGGTGCTTAGAACGAGTAGACCCATTATGTAGAGTTAATTCATTTGTCTCTCTGTTGAATTTTCTTGTTTTACCAGTACCTGTATAATAATTACACATTGTAAAGTTTCGCATTTTATACTCATTATAAGTAATTTAACAGGCATATGCGTATATTAACTTCTTTTAGATATAGCTTGACATTTCGACCTAGTTACACAGCAATAATAATTAATTAAGTGTAGTAATTTCGCGCATAAGACAAGTTAAAGTATTTAGTAAGTTAACTTATTCAATGTTAGACAGGTAAATTGACATTATAAAACAACCATTTCTACAGCTATTTTCATGATAAATTTAAATCTAGATTTACAATAGTGGCTGTGTTATACATGTCTAAAAAACAAAATAATTGCTATAACTTCAATCACAACAAATAACGTTCTTTACATAGATTTATCAAATGTGATATATACAATTTAATATACGGGTGAGTATTAGTACAATTATTAGGTAAACCTATAATTATATTTACTGATATAAAAAATAATAAAATTAAATTGTGAATACTCACGATCACTGTGAAATTACACAACTGCCTCGCGCCACAGTAAAACTTATATATAAAGTTTAGTTCAAATAAATTCAAGCACAATGAACTTTATTAGTTTTTACTGGAAACTTCAGCAATACGACGTCAGTTTTAACCATGTTTTGTAAAATTGTAAGGTAATTTAAAGTTTTTATAAACGTTACTTAAATACACTAGACGCATTAATTTAAGAAAATTAAAAGCCTCAAATTTTTAAGTGATTTTCAAGAGGCTGTTAAAGAATTCTGTGATGAAGGGTATGTGGTATAAAATATCTCAATGTAGTCTATGGCGATTTCCTTGGTTTGACTATGCCAGCCTCTCTAGAGGTCTTTTAGTAGCAGCATTTAGGATTCGATCAGGACATAAGGGATATATGTATATAATAAACAATTATTATTTTCTTATAAAAAAGAAATCTTCCCCACTTTGTGACCGCTGCAAGGTCGTTGATAACATTTATCATCTCCTTTGGGAATGTAGTGGCAACGAAAAATTTAGGAGAAGACTTCTCTCTCAGGACTGGCGAAGTGTCGGAGAAATTAATATCATATTGGGAGAGCCGACGTCGGTTAATACTAAAAGACTTTACAGACTTATACAGTTGTCACTTCGCCAGGAGTGAGTTTAAACAATATGACATACCTTACGAGGCTAGCATAGTCTCATTAGCCTCATTAATATATTTGATTTAAAAAAAAAAACAGGCTGTTATTTTGAGGAAAATAGTCGTACCAAAGTTGTAAAAAAATGAGTTTGTAGCTTCAAGCGTTTTTTTTTTTATTCTGACTCGACACAGTGACTGCACCATACCTGATGGTAAGCATGGTGCAGCCAAAAAAACGCCAACGAATATCGATACGCAAGAAAAACCTAACGGTAGTCGCAGCGATCATGCCGGCCTGCACAAATATCTCTTCACGTTACGCTTAAAGGATCCCATATCATAGGATGGTGGGAACACGCTCGCTGGAAGACCATTCCACACCCCAACGACACGGCAAAAGAAGGAGTTAGAGAACTTCTTAGTCCTAGCTGGGATGTGAGAAACCGTAAAGCTGTGACTCCGCAAACCCGCGCGCGTGGTTCTATTCAGGAAAGGAGAGGGTGGAACAAGGTTAAACAACTCTTCAGAACACTCGCCATGATACAGACGGTAGAAAACGCTCAGTGAGGCAATATCTCTGCGCAACTGGAGCGGTTCAAGATGCTTAGTCACGTCAGGATCATTCACAATGCGGACAGCCCTCCGCTGCAACCTATCCAGGGCGTCAAGCGTTTAGTTTTCAGTTTTAAGCATTAAGATTATTTCATGTGCAGGGTTTTTAAGTAATCATAAGAAAAACACCAGATGAAAAAAAATCAAAAAACCAAAAATAATCTGGTCTTCAAAATGATCTGTGAACTTTTGTTTTTATTCTAAAGTCTTATCTTAAAATTCTTTTACATAATCTGATTCCCTTTCAATTGACTTACCTAGGAGCTTTCTACGATGATTTGATCTTGAATTATCGTTAATCAAAGCAAAAAAGTCCTTATTGATTTTGACAATCGATTACTTGGCTAATAATGATTGGACAGAGAATCGAAGCAAGGTTTTGTAAACTACAAAATATTCTCTATAAGATGAAATTATAATTTTTTGATGAAATAATACTTTTTGAAAAGAAAGTGCTAACTGAATGTAAGGTGAAAAATCACATATACAAGGATATTTGGACAAGTTGGAATAACTTTGCATATAATGGGTTAAGGAAGAATTCCGTCCATAAGTTTTAAGCCCTAATGTGTCCTGAAAAAACTTTTTGGAGATTCCAAGAGCTGCGATTTGGTTCGTTACCGAAAGGTTTATTTAGAGATTTCGTGAAAAATCAACGTAATGGACCATTATTCATTGTTTATTGATTTATTTAAGTTTAAAGTGTTTTCTTAAATAATGTTTTTTTCCTTAAATACTTTTCAGTTTTTGGTAAATTGCAAGATATTAACTAAAATTAGAGATACGTATCAACCGAGTACCTACAATGAACAGTTTTTTTTTTTATTTTTATAGTGGCTAGACAATGTAGTCACATTACACCTGATGCAAAATACAGTGTAGTCACTATGACGGTCTTTACACTTGTGTACCGTGGTCACGACCCTCTTTGGGCAATCGCCCTGCCACCATAACCATTATGCACTTTTGGGAGTGATTATATCGTTCGAGATTGATGTCGCATTCGATGGAACTGGGGAAGTTCTGGTGCCGACACGTTGCTAGCCCGGAACGTACTGTTTTAAGTTTCTCTTTTCACGGGCTTCGTTCGGTCTCACTCCACAGGTGTACACGGAGGTGCATTAGCGGCAAAACTCACATCAATTGTTTTGCACATAACAATTGGTCACCGTGACAGATTGACTAATGCGTCTTATTAAAAAGGTTTTTAGGCTTGTCGTATAAATATAGATACATCGATATATCGATATTTTCAATTCAATATATCGATATTATTGGGCGATATATTTTGAAATGATATATCGATATATCAATATTTTCAATTCAATATATCGATATTATTGGGCGATATATTTTGAAATGATATATCGATATATTGATAGAATATATCCAGTATCGAAAATTGTATCGAAAACGATATTTTTTTAAATTCTTAGGGCAGTGAAGTCGCTGAAATCTGAAACTGTAGAAGATAGGACCAAACGAAAAAACTATACTGACTATATTAACTATACTAACTAAACTAACTATATAACTATATTGTCTATGACTGTTGAGTATTATGTTTTGTTACGTTGCATGCATTGACATTTGAATTTGTTGCATGTATATTATTTGCCGCCATTTATTTATGTATTATTTATTTTTGTTTGATATCTTAAATAGGTCTTAAAGTTAGAAGATAGCCTTTTAGTTCTTGATATTTTTGTAATATTGTCTAATAAAAAGGAATACTGATAAAATACTTTCGTGTTTATTGAGATTTAATCGATATATTGATATATCGATATTTTTCCTTCGATATATCGACGCCGATATTGATATTTTTATAAATATCGATATAACGATATATTTTTTTTCGACATCCCTAATTGTTTTACGGTGTAGAAACAGCAATTCTAAACCGTAGTAAGCCCAAACACATTAACCCTTAACTTGGCAGAATATTCTTTCTTTCAATATCAAAATAATATTCATACCGTTTAACCCTTATGTTTCAAGGATGTCTAATAGAAACTAACCGTGCGTTCAAAAACAGAGAAATTACCTAAACATTCATATAAAAATATTAAGTTAAGTTATTAAAACTTATGTCAATAGGTTTTGTAAATTCTGATGTATCTCCACAGATACATTATCAGGAAAAGGGTTAAAATAAAAGTACAATAGACACATTCTGTCCACCTTCACGCTAATATGCCTTGCCCAATGTGACCAGTAGCGCAGCTGATCGCCGTTCTCAGAGCACTTACGCATGACATTTCTATTTGATGTCATGCGGATTTCTTCACAATGATTTCCTTTACCCGTGACCATGTGGTATCTAAATCCGTACCTGGAAATAACCCAGAGGTACAACGTGCCGGCGTTCGAACCTACAGCTATTCGCGTTGGCGCGCATGGAAGCGACAGCCGCTACAATTAATACATTATTAAAAAAATAATACAAAAGGTCTGATTACCTTAATATTGTGTGTTTAAACCATAAATAGCGAGGGGTGAGATGCTATTCTGTTTAAGTGACATTTTTTGGTGATATTTATTTATTTATTTATGTATAGTCTATCAATGGTTCCATTGCATTATACATTCACAATGAGATCACATGCACAAGCTAAATGTCTGTAACGGATACTAATAAAAGACAGCCACAGCATGGCTCAAACAATGATCAACCAACAAAAATCAATGATTTAGTATATATATATAGTATATAGATATAGTAATATAATATATATTTTCGAAATTAGCGTTTTTTACCGATTCTAAAAATATATATTACTATATCATTAAAAAATGTCGCTTAAACCAAATAGCCTTTCACCCGACGATTGAATAAAATTATTCATATATACTCATCATCTTAACCAAATTAGAGTATTTATAAATTTTTGTGACTTTGTCATCGTGGAGGAAGGTCAAACTACTGAGTTGTGAATTATTATCATTGCATAGTTACACAGAAATTATTCATTGCTTTTATAACTTCCTCTGTAATATTCTAATAGCCCATTTATTGTATATTTTACTGGAATAATAACAATAAAAATATAATATTATAAGAATATACAATTCTGATATGCTTTTATGATTTCATAACTCAAAAGGAAAACGAAAAATTCTTATAGTCAAGAGTCCACAAGCCCCTTTATTTAGAAATGTATAGATGCATCAAGTTGAAATTCATATCAACTTAGGTCTGCTTTCGAGGCTTTCGACAAGATACAAAGTTGTTTTTTTTTCTTCCAGAAATTATCTTCATCATTATGCTCATGATTCATTCAATCAAATTCAACCAGTTTTTAAGGACACCCCTTTTCTATTATGATTTTAAGGTTTGTATGTAGCTGTGTGATGTCCGATCTTTGAAAGAAATAAAAAAAAAATCAAATATATCTGTGTGTGAATATTTTTGGAGACACCAAACCTTGAGCCTGCTTATAGTACTATAATCACTTTAATAATTGAAATTAATAAATAAATGTAGTTTTAGGGATCCTTGGATAATATGAAATACTAAAACAAACTTTAAAATCTACTTTAATTCACTTTTCAACGTAAACGCACGTATTAGCACTTTCTTTCGTCCTTTACGAGTATAAAACTGCACACTCCCTTAAAACCGTTAAAATAATAAAACCGTTAAAATAATAAAACCGTTTATCATTTCTCTCTATCTTTCATTCCTGTCAGTCACACGCGTTCTGATCTACGCATTTACTATTTCATACATTATAATATTACATACAATTACATCCACTCTACATAAATTTTAATAGAAAAAGACAAAAAATGTAGCTTTGCACATGATATTACCAGCATGTGGGACGTGGATTCAAAGATTATTTATCGAGTATCGAGTAATGGGTTATTCTCGAGAATCTCGATTATCATATCATAAGGCTCTCACTTGATAGTTGGAGCATGGATTGGTTACAGAAGGCACTGTTACTCGATACTTCACGCATTGTGGAGAAGTTTCTCACTCTGGGCTATTAACTACTGATCATTTGGACTACAAGTCTCACTCCCGTAGGTCCAATAAGAAATATATTTGATACGCTTTCTTTCCAATTTAATCTAATATGTAGTGTGTATGTATGTGTGTATGTAGTAATGTGTATGTGTGAGTGTATGTGTATGGGGTACTCACAAGAAACTGGAAGGACTTAGTTTGTTACTAGGCAAAGATCGTGGCCGTTAGTTCTGATTGGCTCTCGAAAAGTCGGGTGGTGTTAAAACACCTGCGAGCGCACGGTCGAGAGATGTCCGTTATCAAGCGTCAGTCCGGGTTTGCCGCTAAAAGAGAAAACACGTGCTACAAATTCTTATAGAACAACTGCTTCTCCCAACCCTGTCTGTCAACACCCTTTTACTCAGGAACGCGTAGAAGTTCCGAATTGAAATTTATATCAAATATTCAGTACCTTGTAGACCTGTTTATATAAAACCCTCTGTACGCCAATCTGATACGTACCTGACCAGTTTATTAAATTCATTTTTCTATAAAATTTCATAGTTTTGTTCAGTAACATTTTTACTTTAAATAAGCTAAGCTCAAAGTGTTTATGACAAGGTTCTGAAAAAACCCTTTTCCAGTGTCGTTACAATCGAATAATTCCGCGAAGTCTCATATTGCCACAAACAAATAGTTATATTTCTTTTTTCTGAGGGTAATTAATAAAACACTTTCTACAGTGTATAAACTCATGTATTACGACTTTTATTTTCACTCTTTAATTCCAGTTGTTATAAAAGTGTATTATTTAGATTTTTAAGATGCGTTTAATATCGCTATTGTGATATTATTGGAGTAATCCAATCCATGTAAGCGTCTACGCGCATCGACCCTCCTGGTATGTCACCAGCCCCACACTCCATTCCAAAAGAAATGACACCGATGAGGTCGTACCTATCATCTTGATCATTATGTATCACAAGTGGGCCTCCACTGTCACCTGAAAATACAATAATGCATTATAATACGAGTGTACTAAACTAATATAATGATATTACTGGTGAGGCAACGCCGAGGCTGTAAATATCAATTAGCACTCGCGTGTTATACAGTTTTTCATTACACTAGCGGGGCAAAAGGCAGTATCAAATTATGTATTTGGGAGTCGAAGCTGCTCGCGTCCGTAGGCTTTACCCTAGTTTCCCTACACGTGACTCCTGGGTGGTGCTAAACGAGCAGCAGCGAGGTGGTAGGGCGTCGGTGCCCGTCTGGATCGCGACCACAGTGCATGGGTGTAAAGTCCGTCATAGTGACCACTTTCGGCTTGTCGCGTTCCGGGATCAGCTTGTGTAGCAGTAACTCATATACCTAGAGACCTTCAGTCGTGATATATGTGGGCCGACATGACGATGTAAACTATCAATGGATATTTATCCTTTGATAGTCGCTTTCGTTTTTGGACTACACTGTACTTACCATCAGGTACTCTGTAGTCACAATGTCGAGCCAGTGTAAAAAAAAATAAAATGTTATAAACAGTTAGGCGGGAACTCGCGTTTTGTGCCTCAATATGTGTTTCTGACGGAGTCAGACCTACATTTTACTGTTCTGCACTACTGAAAATTAATATTTTTCATAATAATCATAGCAAAGATTTACATATACACACACACAAAAACACAATTATTTTAACATAAATATTTATATTATCCCCTTTATGGGAAAGGCAAAGGCATTTACGCCTTACAGCCATGTCTGAGGTAATTTATTTTCTAGCCTTATAAAATTTCTCTTAAGTCTTCCTGCCACACTTCAATATCTCTGTCGTAGTTTTAATTCAATCTAATGCATCTTTATTTGTTGTTTATTGCACCATTTCTAAACACACACACACGCACACACATCTATTTCTAATTGGTGCGAGTTTACTGTTTTTTCATTTTCCTTTTCTTTGTTAGTTTTTAAATATTAACATTGTGTAATTGGCACAGCTTGTCAACTGTACCGTATGTAAAATGTTTATATGTGCTGTTCAATGATAGTGAATAAATAAATAAAAATAAATAAAATAACCGGCGAGGAAGACTTTGCATATTAGCGGGAAAACTCAGCGACCCAAGGGACGCATCACTCCGCTGGCATCTCACCCAAAAACCATTGATTCCCCATCGCACACGGTCGGTCGAGCATTTCACAGTTGCCCAAGCACACAACACAAGCTTATTATTATTATTATTTGTTACGAAAACGTGAAATGAAAATATATTTACAAATCAGTTCTTCTCGAAATTTCGTGTGCATTAGCAATAATGTAATGCCCTCAAATTCTCGCCCGGTTTAGCGTTACTCGCCCGGTTTAGTTGTGGTATAGGTCTATCCTGGTCATGAACCAAATATCCAGTAGACAAAAAAAAACCTAAAAGTGAACAATGATTATCTGAATCTATTACAATTCACATATTTCAAACAGCGTACGCCCAGGAACGTAAATTAAACAAAAAAACTGCCTTTCGTACGTTCGAATAGAATAGATGATCTCTAGGCTATGTAACTGTGTCTGCCAATCGAATGGCCTTTTATCATTAAAACGATGAAATAGAATTCATATTCGAAATAGGTATTATTTTTCCCTAACCAGTGCGAAGCGGGAGCGGGCAGTTAATTAATTTTATAATTTGATAAATTACCATGACAGTGGTCGCTTTTACGGTCTCCCACCGTACAGATATGCTTGTCGGTTATTTTTGGAGGGGCTTGCGCCGTTTCGTAAAGGTATTGACAGTCTTCGTTAGATATTACCACCATTCTTGCTTGTTGTAGTGTCACTGACGCCTTAGCCCCATTAACTAATAACATTTACAGAGTATTAGACCCATTGAATTTCTTTTTTGACCCGCTGGATATTCTCGTGGACCATCAGAGCAGCGGTGGGGACTGCTGGTGTATCCATCCCTTACTGACTAAAACCACCGTGTTCTTCCTCCTCCCGTCTGCCGAGTGCTAAGGGCAAAGCAAGGTCAGCTTTCTCATGCAATTAGTCGAAGTGGCACCTTTTTCAGGCCTCATCGTACACACTCATTGACCTAGTTCCAAACGAAGCTTCCGCTTGTACTGTCGATGCACAGATACACCCATAATTAAATATATTTACACAACCATAATTCGCAACAAACTAATCTGCCATCACAGAAAAGTTTGACGATACCGGCACTCGAATCCAGGAGATTCAGCGTCGCTAATAGAGCCACTATAAATTGTACTATCAGGCCTTAGTATCGCAAAAGTGACTGTCTGAACTAGATCGTGACCACAGTACACGTTTGCAAAGCCTATCATAGTGACTCGTTTCAGCTTATCGCGTTTATATACCTAGAGACCTACTGCCATGTATATAAGAGCTGGCATGTCCCTAAATTCTCATGTCTTATTAGTTGTTGCCATTCTAGGATTACACTATGCTTTTTTTTATTGGACAGAACAAGCCTTAATTCTGAGAGAGATGCTGATAAGTCAAATTACCATATCTACCAACAATTTTAGGGTAATCTCTGTTGGATCACATAGAATGCCATGAAAGCCGCTTACATCAGATAATGTGACCCTAAATTGGCTCATCAGCGAATCTCTCGCGCATTAATTCCGATCACACTCCATCAGCAAATGATACAAATCCCGCTCCTCACAGCTATATGGCACCTTTTGATGACTACACGTTATAAATAATCGTATAGTAATTTCGTCACCCCTGGTCTATACGTTTAAATACTTACTATGGCTAGTTGCTCCCCACCCTGTAGCGTAGACCGTTTTCTCTTCATAATTGGAGTGACCTTTAGGTAGACATACTGGTAGAATATTTTGCTTGAATCCAACGGAGCTGTCAAATCTGATAACAAAATTAATTTAGCAATTACGTCATTGTCGTGCTTCGTAACTGGAGAGGAAGAAATACGGGAAGTCACTTGTTATTTAATAGTGATACAGGCATATCACACGAAGCGGGAACGAGATAGCACTATTACAATACAACGAGTGTGAAAAAGATAAAGTTAATAGCAGAATGTCTCAAATTATAATTATCTCCTGGCTATCTCCTGCGTAGCATAGATCTTGCTGGAACAGCTTTTTTTTTCAATTTCTATGTTTAACCCTTTAACGTCAACGGGATTGATTTTCAAGCTTCGAGTTTGAGCTGATACCATGCCGTGAATTAGTACGGGAAAAATATGAGAACTATTGTATCCTATGTTTTCGAGGATGCTCTTTCGAATGGTTATAGTTAAAAGTCGCTAAAAAGTGTAAAGCTATGGAATAATTAGAAAAAAAGAAAGAAAAACGAGATTTTTTGGAAAAACAATTCTTCGTTCATCATGCTTCGTTCTCTATACACTTTTTCACACTTACAAAACTGATTTAGAAGGCGTCCATGGTACCTAAACTATCAATAAAAATTGCTATTTTTATTGACTGTAAACTCGAAACTTGAATCCGTCCCGTGGACATTAATGGGTTAAGTCGATATTTGTGGAGATTTATTATACAGGGTAAGACTAATTTAAGTTTTATGCACTTATTCAACGTAAGGATATTTACAGTTCTAAACACGATATCTAGATTGAGCTTATTGTATATAAATAATAAATGGGATTTGAAGTAGGACTGCCTTTGAATCACTAGTTTCCCTTAGCAGGAGAGACAAGCCTCCCACATGCGGTATTGGCCTCCACTACAACCGGTGGCTGATCCTCCTACGGCAGGTGGCAAACCCCGTGTCGCCTGCCTCCATAGCTGATGATACAGCTGCAGTTTTATCCTACACAGTGATGACTCCATATTTATTGTTAATATTTTTATTTTAAAGAAAAAACTAACGACATCTATTGCCGAGTATCATAAGTAATTAGTACTAATACTACTAATTGTCTTCTATATTTGAGGAGTCTAATTTCAAACCCACTATAACATATTTTTTCAAATCCCATAAATTTATAAAAACTTATAATTAGTCTTTGACTTAACAATCACATTCTTATAAGATATTATAATTATTATTCTAGAGTGAAAAAGCAAAAACGAAAAAAAATTCATATATAATATTTGCTTTGACAAAAACATTTCAAAATACTATTAGAACTATTAAGTAATTATGTACGAAAAATTGTTTTAGCGGGTTTTGAAATTAAACGTCTCATTTGGGTGTTTTTGTAGTAATTTATATACGAAACAATTGATCGTATCATTTATACAATTTGAATTAATCTGATTTCAGTTTGAAATAATTATTAACACAACAAAGTACAGTCCACGAGAAAATTGTCGCGGGCAGAACTAATTTTTAATAAATTAAAAGAAACACTTACTTTAGTAAAGCTAAGTCATTGACTTCA
Organism: Automeris io; assembly: GCA_036320925.1. Lineage (NCBI taxonomy): Eukaryota > Metazoa > Arthropoda > Insecta > Lepidoptera > Saturniidae > Automeris > Automeris io. The sequence continues at coordinate 10,780,940 of JAUDJH010000017.1, read as the reverse complement.
GAATTATAGACATCGTAATTAGGATACACGACGATTTCTTTTACGCGTCTGTCTTCAGATGGAAGGCTCTCTGTGTCATGTTCTCTGTCGTGATCTCCAAACCTTAGGATTATATCTGATGCTGAATCACTGTAATAAATTAATTGACTCATTAACTGAGGCTAAAAGGCAGAGCATCGAGCATAGGAAATTCATATTGTGACCTTTTCTGCATATGTTTGAAGAAGGCCACTTTCCATCACAGGACAACGTTAGCAGTCGAAACTTTGTCGAACCGGTATAAAAATTGTATTACGGGGGTCTACTGAGCCCGCCCGATCAAACAGTGAGGTACACGCACTAACTTCATTCCACGACACCGGCGTCGCCGACGAAGGATAGTTCAGTCAACTGCTGCTAGCCGGTGCGTTTTCGCTCCGAGGCGTAGTTCCACTCCGACGCAGCCTTGAGTTTCTTTCGGCGTTTCTTCTCAAGGTAGTCACTTCCGAAACGCTAGTAGATCACCCTTAGAGTTAGTATTTTATTTTGGCTGGCGGTCCAAGTCGAGGTCCGTACCCACAGGGGTGCCCTTGCATTGCCACCCAACCCATAAACTCGCTGGATGAGCACTTTCTGTGCTCGCTCCCTAAGCACGGTTGAACTGTAAATACCTTTCCCGGCAATCAGTAGTTAGAACGCTTAAAAAAAAACAAAAGCTCTATTGAGTCACAGTTTTTCAGTAACTCACATCCCGGCTAGGTCTAAGAAGTTCTCTAACTCTTACTTTTGCCTTGTTATTGGGCTGTGGAATGATCTTCCGCCGAGCGTGTTCCCATCGTGCTATGATATTGGGTCTTTAAAGCGAAGCGTGAAGAGATATTTGTGCAGGCCGGCATGGTCACTGCAGTTACCGATGATTTTTTTGCTGTTGGCAGTCGTTGTTATTTTTGGACTGCACTATGCTTACCATCAGGTATGGTGTGGCCACTGTGTCGTGTCAGGATAAAAAAAAATGGAGGATAACCCTTGACCGAAATGAATGAATGAATAAAAAAGTATTTTTTTCGCCACAAATATACAAAAAATCCAGAAATTTAAATGTAGCAAGCAATACAAACAACACACAAAAACAAACAAAAGAAAATACAAAACATATAAACATGGCGACAATGGGCCCTTCATCAGCCTAAAGCCACAGAGGAAGTCTGCAGCGCTGATTTTCGTGAAGGGTCCCGGTCGTGAACATCTTATAATAATAATAATATAACTAATAAAAAAACCAATAAAAATAAAATAATAATAATATAAATAATAGAAATAACTTACTTATAAACGCAATGCGCTGCGGTTATCGCCCAATCTTTATTCAAAAGCGACGCCCCACAATAGTACACCTTATTACCGGAAGTTGGTGAAATTTTATAAATGCTTATCATCCAGGGCCAATCCGCAAAAGTGGCTTCCTTTCCATTGACTATACGTGCGGTGGGCTCCTTCCACAACCTTCTGCCACACACTGTAAAAGTGCGTTTAAGATTCTTGCCAACGCTGCTTGTCGGCTAGCGACTAGAGCCGCAAATTACTACTCTGTATGTATTTACATGCCAAGGCGTCCGATGTAGGGGACTGCACGGCACTGTCAAACAGGGCCTCATGCTTTTTTTTTATTCTATTTATTTAAGGGACTTTTACGTGTGTACGTATGTCAGCCCCATTGCACCCTAATACAGAAATACCTAACATATTACATATGGTGCCATTGATCTGAACAGGCCAGACGCCTCATCAGATAATAGTTCTGTTAAGATTTTGTTAAACATCCCGATATCAAGTCTGTTCAGACCAAATGGGGGTATCATGCTTGCGATAGTGACAGTTGACACGACCGCACAGTCATATACCTAGAGACCCTCAGTCATGGTATATGTGGGCCGACATGACGATTGAAGCTATCAATGGATTTTCATCCTTTAATAGTCGCTTTCGTTTTTGGACTACACTGTACTTACCATCAGGTAATCTGTAGTCACTATGTCGAGCCAGTGTAAAAAAAAAGTCATCCACATCGGACGATACGTATAAATGCTTCTAGAGCAGTCCGTCGTGACCAACTGCGACGCAGTCTTGAGTTTCTTTCAGTATTCGTGCTCAAGGTAGTCCGAAACGCTAGTAGATCACAGTTAGTTTCTTTCCCAAGTCTGCCGCCCAGCTCGGGGTCCGTACTCACAGGGTGTCCTCGCAGTGCCACCCAACCCATACATTCACTGGCTGAGTACCCTCAGCGCTCGCCCTCTAAGCCTGGTGAAGTTGTAAAAGCTATACAGGCTAGCAACGAATCGTCCCGTCGAAAAAAAAAACCATCACAACCTTTTTTTATACCATCAGGGCTGCTCTGAGGACATCGACCCCGGTGTGTCAGATTCCTACTGACTAAACCTCCCGTAGTGTCCATCCAATTACTTTACCCGGGCCAACGGAGCCAAATTCGTCCAGTTGCCCGGAGTCGAATAGCCTATTCAGGCTTCCTCTCTGAGAGGGCTGAGTTCAAAGAGCCCATTCCTCTAAACCTTTTTCATGGGCGGCACACCGGACACTGCTCAGTATACCGGTCTATGTGACAATGAACTCACCACTGTTGACATCTGTCATGTCAATGGGTGCGGTTTCCCCTGAAAATAAAATTTTTATTAAGACCTTAAATCAGGAATTTAAAAGGCTGTTCTAGTTAAAACATAACATAGTATAGACCAAAGGTGGGCAAAATGTAATCTGATTAATGATTAACAATTACAAAATGTAGTTATAATTTTAATTTAGTTGCTCTATAATCATCATTAAATATATTAAGAAGTCATAAATGTGTAAGCAATCTGGGATTCTGTAGTGTTTAAAACATAGTTGAGCAAAATGCAGTCTTATTAATGGTAAAAAACGTAAAATGTAATTAATCGTAATCATTTTTATTAATCTGATTACATTTTGCCCATCTATGGTATTGACGAGTTTTCTCACTATACCGTTGTTGTTATTATTATATAGGCTATTAATAATAATCAGTTATTAATAGCCAACCAAATACTCAGGTATTTGTTTATTGGTTCAGAAGATGAGATAAAGTGGGGTATGGTCATCACAAGATTGACTATGCTATCCTAGATATGGGGGGATCACAATATTACCAAAGCCACCAAACTACGACTCGTACGGAATCTAGGATTCCCCATATTTCTATACGACCCGGAAACACAGATCATAAAAGAAGAGAAAAGCAGTGAATTCACGCACTAGAGATGTGGTGTTTGCGACCAGCGAGCACACAGACGTTTTTATTCCTAATGAGCTCGGAAACAAGATCCACCTTTCTAACATAGTTAACATAAGAATCGTTCGTCCGTGGCCTCCTTCTGTGAGGACGTCATGTCCCAGAAGGAGGTTACAGAGCGAGAACGGCAGAAGGCCGCTCGAAGAAGACGCCGGGATGTCGACAACTGCCCCGGCGTATCAGTCCCAGCGGGTCGGTCGCTCCACGACGAGCCAGCTGAAGCCTTAGGGATTGTGGCTGTTCAGGGTAGGGGCTCTGAGCGACCGGTTAGCGACCCCCGAGAAGTCGGCGGTGCGTTGTGACTCACTCTGTCGAAGTACACTAGGTGGTATCGGGAAGGTGGCGTCTACCCCCCCAAACCCCCCCACCTGTGATTGTGCTTGTCAGGTGCGGCGTAGTGGGGCTGCGGGGAATTGATTACAGGACCCGCAGTCCCCACTAATTCGCAGAAGTAGTAGGGAGAAGAAGTCACCAAAAAAAAAAAAAGAATCGTTCTTAACTTTGGGCATGGAACGGCTGGTTATGCAGGGAATCGTAGTAAAATTTGGTGAACGATTTCTGCAACTTTGGACCGACCAAATTAAAGCTTTGACCAACGCATCGATGAATGAAACCTATACTTCACTCCATGATAAATGGAGAGCTGTAGTGCTGCGCGCCTCCAAACGTTATGCCTGACTATGATTGCTCTATCAAGAGCCTATAATTGAGATTGATTTGGTTATATCTTCAAAATATGCAATTGTTATTGTTGAGACTTTTACAATTATGTTGTATTTCCGGGGTGGAATTAAAATCAGCAACAAGAGCGGAGAAATCTCGAAGTTTTAAATTCATTTATTACCCCCCTTTTTTTTGTTTCATTGGAAACCTTCTACTTCAAGGTTCAGCACGCATATACATTAATCTTTATATCTACTTTGCGCTTATTTACCGTGCCCAAGATGACCAGTAGCGCTGCTAATTGCCGTGCTCACAGCACTAGTAGGCATGACATTTCTATTAGATTATATGCGAGATTCCACGCGATGTTTTCCTATACTGCTGAGCATATGATATCTAAATCCAAATTCAATCTGGAAAAACCCAAGTTTACATGCCGGCGTTCGATCCTCCTACTATTCGCGTAGCCGCGCATCGATACCTTTTTTTTTTAACCCGGGGGAAACCCGTTATGGGCTGTCAGGGGACGATGAGGGGTCACCCCCCGGTGTGTCGGAGTCGCACCGACTAAAACCCCCGGGGTGTCCCTTCTCCCGTTTGCAGGGGCCAAAGGCAAGGCTGTGGCAGCTTCCTCAGCACCCGGCGACGTCTGGCCAATTGATGGAAGGCTCGGCGCCTTATCCGCTAAGCCCTTTTAACCAATTTATAATACTCGTAGTAATAGAAACGTAAGTATTTAATTGAAATAAATATATCCATACCTTCGGCAGGCACAGCCGTGATGTAACTCAAGTTAAAAACGGTTTGAACGATCAATAAAATAAATGCAAAATGTAAGCTTAGTACTCGAGGATTGACTATCATTTCATTTATTAACCACAAGTTTAATGGTGGACCCATTTTATGCAGTGAACAGCTCTTACGAATTATTGTCTGTTTTACCGAAGAATCTAAAATAAATAACTGAAATTATTACAATTTAAAATGTAAATTAAACTCATTAATCAAAACATGGTGTAACCACTGTTAAAACCAATACTAAACATTGACTTTATTTTATAAATATGCTGTCTAGTTTCGAAATTAATAATATAATTTTAAAATCGGTCCAAGAATACAAAGTACTTACCAGTATTAATAGTTATCAAAACTGACAACACTCAGTATGAAAATCCTATTTATATAGGGGCCAATATTGTGATAAATTCAAGGCCAATTATACGGACGATTAATAATTATTACACACAAAGAAATTTTTGAATCATGCATTGTTTGTTTCATCTACCAATGAATACTCAGTTATGTAAATTGTTCATGACTTTTCTTGTTTTTCAACAACAATTAAGCCTCATTTGAGATACCAAAACCATTGCTATTTTTAATAAGAAAGGATTTACAAGTAGCTGTGCTGGTCTAAAACCACTTCAGTGTTCCTCCTATCTGTCCGTAGGGGCCCACACGGCACAGTGGCACAGCGTTACCCACTTTCTCACTCTGACCTTGAAAAAGCAAGCCACATCTCTTTTGCATTGCGAGGGGTGGTGTAAAAGGTCACTCCTCGCTCGTCTTATTGTCTTTGAGTGGCGCTCGGGAATACAAGGCGCGCCGCTTATGCCTGGATATGTTGGCCGACGAACTCCCTCAAGTGTGCTGCCCAAGTCACATATTAACTTACTTTTTTGTAGCCCGGGGATTATCCGTTATGGACCGGCAGGGGGCGGTGAGGGCCTCCCTCCTGGTATGTAGGACCCTTTCCACCTTTCACCTAACGGGATCAAGGGTACAACTCGAGCCTCATCTTCGATACCCGACTAGTCGCTTGGCCTTGGTCAGGCGCTACTCGCTTGAGGAGGGGTGGTGTAAAGAGCCACCCTCGCTTGCTTCTGCGATTTTGGAGCGTCACGCGGGAACACATCGCATGCCGGTCGCACCTTTGTTGGGCGACACAGTCCCTCAAGCGTGTCACTCGAAGTCACATATTAACACATGCCAACATAACATAAAGCAATCACTATTCCAAACATAATTAAAGTTGCAATGAAACTTAGTTCCTCGGCATAACAACATTATCAATATTAAAACTTAAAAGATGAGTACACAGCAATATCCAATCTGACTACAAAAGAACCGCCCAACAATTTACGTACACTGGAGTGCAAAACATCATTTCTGCTACCGAAATACAATAACATATATGGCATGAGAGTAAATATATGTTACCTAAATTAATGTATAGTTTGTCTCGCGACATGCAGGACGTATACCTCCACGCCCCTAAACCCTTCACTAAAATAAAACAATATTATTGTAAACTAGATCGTCATGATTATATATTATAACAACGCTATACGATTGACTTAAGCTAATCGTATCAACTTTATTAATTAATTAGTCTATTATTGTAAAATTGTTTGCTGGAACTCGCTGGCTGCTCATAAGCCTGACATATGGCTTCGCAGTCTTTATATTGTAAGCGGTGGTTTTTTGTAATTTAGAAGTAATAAATATTAAAAAACTTAAATTATTATTAAATATTAAAAATACACGAGATCAAACCTTTTGCAAGTCCGTATTATTTAGAAAGAGCTCGATAAAATAGGTACATCTGTCAAATAAAACGTTTTTTGTCGAAACCGCACATCCTACCTTTTTTTGGTAGCCCGGGGGAAACCCTGCATCAAATCAAATTGTTGTTTTGTGTAACGGCATAAATTTATATACTTATCCCGGCCCGAGTAAGATTGATAGACATATAGATTTAGATACGTTGTACAGAAAGTTTTATGTTTATGGTACAAATATGACACGTGTAGTTATTAATGAAAACAAAAAATTGAGCGACCAATTTCTTCTATGGTTCTCGAATTTTCTTAATTAACTAAGAAGTTGAAAGATAAATTTTAATTTATGAATATTCCAAATCCATTTTAATGGTAATCTAAATATATATAGCTCAAAGGTGACTGACTGACTGACATAGTGATCTATCAACGCAGAGCCCAAACCACTGGACGGATCGGGCTGAAATTTGGCATGCAGGTAGATGTTATGACGTAGGCATTTTTTTTTATAGCCCGGAGGAAATCCCTAACGGACCTCAGGGGGCGGTGAGGGCTGCCCTCCGGTGTGTCGGACTTGCACCGACTAAAACCCCCGGGGTGTTCCTTCTTCCCGTCTGACCGGGGCCAGAGGAACAGCGTCATGACGTAGGTATCCTCTAAGAAAAGAATTTTGATCAATTCTACCCCCAAAGGGATAAAATGAGAGATGAAAGTTTGTATGAAACTTAGTCAATTTTAAATCGATCGGGCTGAGACTTTGCATGCATAAAGCTACTATGACGTAGGCATCCGTTAAGAAAGGATTTTGATAAATTCCACCCCCAAGGGGATAAATAAGGAATGAAAGTTTGTATAAATCTTCTTAGATTTTAAGAATTGCTGTCTAAAGTTTATCCAGACATTATTCATATACATGACAAGCCTATTGAATGGTTATGTGAGCGTGCCATACTTACTCCAAAGAACGATCAAGCAGCAACTATCAACGATATCCTGCTCATGTCGTTTGAGGGCGAAGAAAAGGTCTACATCTAAATATATATAACTCAAAGGTGACTGACTGACTGACATAGTAATCTATCAACGCACAGCCCAAACCACTGGACGGATCGGGCTGAAATTTGACATGCAGGTTGGTGAAGTCTACTTTGCCATGACAATAAACAAGCCTCAGGGGCAAACTCTCAAATTTGTGGGTATTGACTTGAAAGAACATTGCTCCCTCAGGGACAGTTTTATGTTGCTTGCTCACGAGTAAGTTCACCCAACAGCTTTATAGTTTTAGCGCCTAATGACAGATTAATTAAGAATATTGATACAAAGTAGTTTGTAGACCCTAATTTTTTACACACGCTAAACAAAAGTAAAGCCGCAAAAACTATACCTAATTAATAATAATACTTCTTAACGCGAGCGAAGCCGCGGGCAAAAGCTAGTTCCAGTAATCCTTATAGATTTTTTTTTTTATTTGCGTATCCCGTACGTATTTCTAAAGCGTATATCAACAAAACAAACCATATAAAGATGGCGCTGCATACATATTAAAATGCTAGAATAAAATTATGTAGAAGTATTTGTATTTATGTATATTCATTAGTTATGAACATGAAAGATTTTTTATTTTAATTGTCAATAAATTTCCTTTTCAGTAACTAGCAACAAAGATTAAATTCAAGAATCGTGCCCAGACCCGTAAAACTTAATATTAAAAAAAATCAAGAGCCGTTCCAACCATTAATTTCCAATGAGGTATTTGCAAATATTTGACAATTCCTACTTCTGAGCATAATTATTGAAACGTTGTATAATTTAACAGTTTTTTCATTGCAATCATAAATTTTCGTATTTATGCGTTGACCATGAATATTCCTTGGGAATAAATTAAATATTTTTTCAATATTATGTCTCTAATGACAACACCTATATAAGACTCAGATGATGAGTATACAAGTACAGTTCACAGTAGAACAGCGCACATCGAAAAGGTATATATTTAATAATAGCAAATGCTATAAAACAACAAAGCATTTTACATTTACTGTAAGATTATTTGTCTGGTATGTTTTTATATACCAAAAAACAGAAAGTGAGAGCCTTTTTGATAAAAAGTGATTACTATTCCTTAAAGATAATTGAGCTGTTTATTTTGAAAGTGGCTTAAGTCCATTTCTATCTTGTATCAAGTTGGCACTTGTGACATTTATAATTTATGCTGAACTGCCAAAAAAATAAATTGATATTGAAATATATTTAGTACATTTGACAATTTTATATCACGTACATTTTCAAAATAATATAAAAAACGCAAAACCTTAAGTATTTCAAATTGAAGATAAGACTTAAGTCACTTTCAAAATGAACGGCTCAATTAATTGTTACAGATACCTTTGTAAAAGAAGTCAATAATTTAACTGTCAAAGGAACAAATTATATACAATTCTAACCCTTAAAATGGGTGCACCAAGCCTCTGGATCAAGAGAAATCCGGCAACGAAAAAAGGCCAAGTTAAAAAGTGCTTAATGAGCAAATTGATCGACAAATCACGTAAAATGAGCTTAGATTTCATTTTCGTTTTGTCTATTATGCATATATTGTTTAATTTGAGCTCTGTGACAGCCATCCCTGTTGAAGGTATGTATAACATAATACCGAGGGGTGAAAGGCTATTTGGTTTAAGAGATTTGGTTTAAACGATTTGGTCATATAGTAATATATATACGCTGATTTCGAAAATATATATTACTATATCACCAAAAAATGTCACTTGAAGCAAATAGCCGTTCACCCCTCGATGTAGTTCCTAACGATAGAATGAGGCAATCTTATAAACAAATACACCTTTCTGTTTTTTTTGTTAAGTTTTGTAAATGATGTAAATTTTAAAATAGATTATTATTATATCAAAGAAAAAGTGACTACAATGCACCTGATGGTATGTACAGTGTAGTCCAACAACGAAAGCGACCAACAAAGGATAAAAATCCGCTGATAGTATCCATCGTCATGTTGGCCCACATATACCGCGACTAAAGGTCTCTCGGTATATGAGTTACTGAATATATACAAGCTGATCCCGAAACGCGACACGCCAAAGTGAGTCACTATGATGGTCTTAACACTCGGGTACTGTGGTGATGATCCAGTTCGGGCAATAGCCATACCAACAAACAGCGACAATCTTCATAATTTGTGAAAATTTAATCGATTTATTTTTGGTGTATTGTTTTAAATGTGTTATCATAATTGCTTATTTTCCTTTTCCAATTTTTATACGTCAAACAGAACGGAGTTTATTTCTCAAACAAACTAGTAGAGGCGCTGAGAAATAATTCAAAACGGTTTGACATAAAAAAAAGATAGATTCGAGAAGAAAATCTCGAATACTCGCATTTGGGCTTAATTTAATGAGATTTTTTTTATTTTTAGATGGGACTACATCCATCGACATGACAGACGTTAAAAGCGGTAAGTTGTGTACTTTTATCTGTCTTTCTAAAAGGATCTTTGTTGAAAGAAGGAGATAGCGTAAAACAAAGTTTCTATTTTTTTTTTAATCTCGTTCGTGTAAAAGAAGGCGTTTCATTTAAAAATTATAGTGAAATCCTAGAAAAGTGAGGACTTCAAGATTCCATTGAAGGTCACCATTGCCATGCCGACCATAACATAACACGACGGATGGCATCCTGACGAGCAATGTCGCCCAACCACTTCACTGTCTTTTGATAAGGTTTAATTTATCGATTTTGCTGATTAATATGTTTTTGATATATGTTTATGGTTTCGCACCTCAAAAAGAACCCTTCGTAGTCTGTTGTCTGTCAAGGCGTTTTTTTCTCTAGAATACGCTGAGGTATTAATTTGGAATTCATATCTAACATTCAGGGCTACGATCTCTTGTAGCTTCAAAAAAATTGTAGTTTGAAACCAACGCATTGAAAGATATGCCCGTTTATGACGTATTTTTTTTATCGCTTATGTCATTTTCGCAAAAGAATTAAAACCTATGAGGTACTTTCCGTTGATCTAGAATCAAGAAATTTCCTAAGAAGCAAGGTCTTATATTACAAGTACAGGGAAAGTCTAAAATCCATAAATATAAAGTTACATTAAGAAAAATAAAATTTAATATAACAGTATTTCGTATCGAAATCCACATGTTATCTAATAGAAATATTGTGTAAGTGCCCTGAGAACGACGATCAGATGCGCTACTGTCACATTGGGCACGACATGTAAACCCAGAGTGGATACAGCCCCTAATGTACCTCTGCTCACTCCGAAAGGGATGTAGCGTGCTCCTATCTCTGTATATATACTAGCTGATCCGGCAAACGTTGTTTTGCTATATAAGGTTTTGTAATATCTTCTAAGATGTTCATTGAAATTAAGTGATGTCAAAGACAATTTTGTTCACAATTAAATACTCTTAATCAACAACACATTTATTTGGATAAAGATTAATATTATTACGTTGGTACAACTCTTAACAAATAATGCATTAATTTCAACCAAATTTGTTTACCATAAAAACGGTTCTAGTGACTTACTCTTAAAAGATAGACATATACTGTTGCGGACATTTTTTTAGATCATTTCAAGCGGAATAATTATTTCTTACATATATTTTTGGTATCTTGAACCGTTTTTGCAGCGCACGCAATAGAAGCCCTCAAGGATGAATAATTTTCCCCGTTTTTTTTTTCACATTTTCCATTATTTCTTGGTTCCTAATAATTGAATCGCGATGTTATATAGCTTAAAGCCTTCCTCGATAAATGGTCTATTCAACTCAAAAAGAATTTTTAAATTCGAACCAGTAATTCCTGAGATTAGCGCGTTCAAACAAACAAACAAACAAACTCTTCAGCTTTATAATATTAGTATAGATATACAAAATTCTCGTGTCACAATGTTAGTTACCTTACTCCTCCGAAACGGCTTTACCGATTTTTACCAAATTTTATATGCATTTTCAGGAGGTCTGAGAATCGGCTACTATCTATTTTTCATACCCCTAAGTGATAAGGGTTGTTCACCCTTAACGTTTATTTTTTTATTATTAAATTTATCCTTACACATTTACAATAAGTTAGTAATTTTTTGTCTACACTAGAAATTACCGAGAAATAGCTTATATGGCAAAACAACGTTTGCCGGGTCAGCTAGTGTAATTATAAAAGTGTTTGCAACAGATAAAAGAACTCTCGACGAGCGAGTTTGGATCACACTAGACTGGTTTCGTTTGTATATTCCTTAAAAAAAGTTTAATTTCGACAGTGTGCGGCAGAAGGTTGTGGGAGGAACCAAAAGGACGTATCGCTGGCGGTACTGAGGCCAAGTTCGCTCACTGGCCCTGGATGATTGGCCTTTACATAGTTTCAGAATCAAACAATTTCTTCCATTTATGCGGAGCGACTCTTCTTAACCAATATTGGGCTGTAACTGCAGCGCATTGCGTTTTTAAGTGAGAATTTTTAATCCTTCTCTTAACTATGACACAGTATAAAAACTATCAGTAAGACAACGCGCCTGTAGGCGTAGGTAGGTAGTTTCTGGAAGTATGTAAGCTACAGGACTGCTATGTAGGTTGGTACTGCTGCGTATCTAAATATTAGGTCCTTACATATGAAATTGGCGTTTTTCGTACTGGCCACTTTAATCACAAATTTCTCCTCTTTGGTAAGGAATTGCAAATTCAAATTTGTACAGCTATAGACTCATGTATTTGTGCTTCGATGATCGTCATTCATTTGTTTTTTTCTTCTGTTTTTTTTTCTGTTTGCGTCACTCATTTTACAAAATGGAAAACTTAAAATATCGCATTATTTACGAGTACGAGTTCCGCCGTGGCACTAGTGCTGCGGAAACAACTCGAAGGGTGAATGATGTGTATGGCGGTCGTGTTGCAAAAGAAAACACAGTTCGTTTCTGGTTCCAACGTTTTCGTTCTGGAAATTTCGACCTGCAGAACAAGCCCCGTGAACGGCCTGAGACTCAAGTTGATAATGAAGAGTTGAAGGCTATTGTGAAAGCGGATCCATCGCAAACCACGTACGAGTTAGCTGCAGGCTGCGATGTTAGTGATAAAACTGTTTTAATTCACTTGAAGCAAATTGGGAAGATTAAAAAGCTTGAAAGGTGGGTACCTCACGAATTGACTGAAGCAAACCGGCAAACGCGCGTCGACTGCTGCGTTACATTACTAAACCGGCACAATAATGAAGGTATTTTAAACCGAATCATTACCTGTGATGAAAAATGGGTTCTTTACGATAGTCGGAAGCGCTCAGCGCAATGGTTGGATCCTGGCCAGCCAGCCAAATCCTGCCCCAAGCGAAAATTAACCCCAAAAAAGTTACTTGTAAGCGTTTGGTGGACTAGTGCCGGTATTGTTCATTACAGTTTTCTCAAATCTGGCCAGACTATTACGGCTGATGTCTATTGTCAGCAATTGCAAACCATGATGGAAAAGCTAGCGGCTAAACAACCTAAGCTGGTCAATCGCTCCACGCCACTGCTGCTTCACGACAACGCTAGACCACACACTGCGCAACAGACGGCTACTAAATTAGAAGAGCTTCAATTGGAAAGTCTAAGACATCCTCCGTACTCCCCGGACCTTGCTCCAACAGATTACCATTTTTTTCGAAATTTGGATAACTTCTTGCAAGGGAAAAAATTCAACTCCGATGGGGCAGTCCAAATCGCCTTCAAAGATTTTATTGATTCCCGTCCGACTGGTTTTTTTAGTAAAGGGATCAATGAACTACCTATGAGATGGCAAAAGTGCATAGAAAATAATGGTTCATACTTTGATTAATTAAATATATTATATTAAAAAATATTCGACTTTTTGTTCCTCCCATACAAAACGCCAATTTCATATGTAAGGACCTAATATATACATATCTACTATGTCTTTATTGATTTTTACATAACGATATTTCGTTACGTTAGTAACTAAAGCCGCCTCTCGCCGCTACCAGAGGGCTCTTTCGGTATTAAAAAAGTAATAAGGTACATCCTGGCTTTACTGTGAAACATGTAGTCATTAAACAAAAATTATGTATCCACCGATATCGGCTAATATTTCTCTAGATCAGCTCAACCAGCTCTCGCGATCGATTGATTGGTCGTGATTAAACGTTTAAGCACCCCTGGTCTAGAAAATGCTGCCGATGATTAGGGTTGTCACAAGTAAATAATATTTATTAATTTAATTATTTATTGATTCGAGATCAACATCACTCTAGTAATAAATCAACAATTACCGAAGATTCTGAAAAAAAAAGTTGAAATAAAAATATATTTACCGAATTATCTATAATGGTAGATGATTTTTTTTTGTCCCGGGGGAAAATCTTATATAGGACCATCAGGGCCGCTGTATGGGCAGCGACCCCAGTGTGTCAGACTCTTACTAACTAAAAACCCCCGGAGTGTCCCTCTAATCGCTCCAAACGAGCCTGGGAAACTAAATTCATCCAGACGCATAATGGTAGATGATCATCCAACTATTTTTAAGCGTCATTCATTTAGCAGCACCCGTCGTATGCACCAGTTTTATTTAAAACAAGAAATAAAATGGGCCTTAAATTATTTGTGTGTACACTTAAAGTTGTACCCCAAACTGCGAATGCGGTGGCTGTAGACAACTTGGGCTTGACTTTGCCCCGTCACGCTTCTGACGTCCCGCGCGATTGCTCTGTTCAGACGCCCGAGTCGAACGAATGTATTAATTTTAGACTGGTTAACTCAAATCCACAACCGATGATTCGGTTACAACTTATACAAAGCTTACTTAGCATGTTGTTTATTTACACCATTCTTTTATATCTTTATTACAGCCGAAATGCATCAGAAATGTTTTTGAGGCTAGGAGATCTGGACATGGTTCATGACAATGAGAGTCTCCCATACAAAAACAGAAAAATACACAGCATCATCATGTATCCAGGTTACGATAACAACGTGGCTAAGAACGACATCGCCCTTCTAAAGTAAGAAAAATTTTCAGCGTTTTTTAAAAAGACTTCATTGGCCCAATTTCCCCACTTCTGGGCAATATTCTCTCTTAAGGGCTATTAAGCCCGATCCTCGGCTGTTATTACCGTTCAACTTTTGCATGTTGTCAGTCTACCTTACTAAAGAGCTTCCTAGTTTACGGTCTCCACTCAAAAACCCGCTTTTTCCAATCACCGACTTATAATTAAGTAAACTTATTATAAAAGCGTTTCATTCCAAGTAAGGGGCCATTCTATTTCTTTCTCTTGAGGATGAAATGAGAAATGAGGTTATTCAGCGGAAAACCAGAATAGCAAGCTGAAGTGGCAGTAGGCTGGTCACATTTGTTAAAGAACTGACGGTAATTCTAGTACAAAAACCCTTAAGTGGAGACCGCAAATTGGGAAACGTAATGTGTAGCCCTAACCAGTAAATTTGAGCGATGGCTTTCGAAAGTTGATTGGAAATAGCTGGAGTAAATGAGCTAACGACTGGGCTCAGTTGCACTTATAAAATAAGGTTAGATTTCATTCCAGTAGAGGACTAATGTGAGGTGATGATGATGTTGAAGGAAATAAAAACCTCATTGCGATATCCAATGAATTATTCACTCACTGTATACTCTCTATTCGCCAGTGAATCAGGTTGACGGCATTAAAAGAACTTTAGGAAATTAATTATGTACTCAAAAATGAACTCTATTTTCAGGTTTAAAAAAGTTAAATTTGAGCCAAATATCATTCCAATCTGCTTTCCTGAAAGTAACAACGACTATACAGGGAGAACTGCCTATGCTACGGGATGGGGATTTTCTCCCGGTCGTAAGTACTTAGAAAGAAAAACATATATAATAATAGAATCCTACGGTCCTCCAGCCTAACATTTGGGACTGAAGAACAAAAACGACAATGAAATATTTTAGCCCTACTTCATTTGGGCAATATAATTAATTCTTGATACATCTATCATCAAATGTACATCCTAAAACCGTGTGGCCAGCGATGACTGAACATTGTGGGGCGACCCATTAGATTAGGAACAACTAAAATAACAAAGAATGGTGAAAAGTATAAACCACAAAAACCAAAATACTTTAATTGTTTCAATTCTTAACATTTTAAGGTAAAATATATGACAATGGCGTTAATAACGAACAAGAATAAATATAAATTTAAGTCAAGGTTGGCTGGAATATGCCTTCACAGACCATATAAAGTGGATGCTGACGAAGGATACTAGAACCAAGGCATCCAGAATAGGTCAACGTTTGGTGAAGGATTAATTAATACGACTTATATTTACAGATATAAAGTGACCAATCTTTTTCACGGTCTTAAGACTTTAACCCTGAAGCTGCATGTCTCCACTGCCTGTGTTGATTATCGTAGCTCCAGCGTAACGACATAACTTGTGCCGGTAAATGTCTTCTTACTGGCTGCAGACACGTGAAATTCTGATGAATTTCGATACTAAGACAATGCGGTGCGAATTTCTGAGCGTCGGGTCACCACTGTTGAGGCGAGAGCACGTAACGAAATAAATCACGCGTTTACATTCTGGAAAACATCATACTCGGGTTTTTCTGTTTTCGATAGTTGCGCCGTGCAGGCGTGCAGTTACAAGTCTGAACAGCGATATCAGCGTCTCTTCTGGTCTTCATAAGTGACAGTAAATATTCTCCATTAGATGGGCTGTCAGCCACCGCCAATCCATCACCAGTAATGGTGGTATGCAAGCAATAAGACACAACAAGGAACAATAAGGTTAACCAAAACAATGCTGAGGAAGGAGGCGGCGGAGAGGAACAGGAAGGCAATAGCCAGCCCTGACAATCCGATCCGCTGCGCACGCAGGACAGGACTAAAGAGGAGGGCTTTCGCCAGAGGCCTTCCTCCTTAAAACCGGATAAGACGCCTGGGCGGTGCGCTTGAGGGAGAGTGGCGCCCAACTTATCCAGGCGAGAGCGGTGTGTGACGTGTTTCCGCACACCGCACCAAGATATTGAGGTATGCGCGGGGTGGCTCCTTTCGCAACTCCTCGCAGTGCAGCGATGCGGCCTTACAAAGGCTAGACGTTGCTGAGGGTCGGAGAAGAGGATGATACTGTACCTCTGGCCCCGGTCAGACGGGAAGAAGTAACACCACGGGGGTTTTAGTCGGTGCAAGTCCGACACAGCGGGGGGCGGCGCTCACCGCCCTCTGAGGTCCGTTAGGGATTTCCTCCGGGCTACCAAACAAAAAAAACAATAAGGTTTTGATTTTTATCGTTTTTTTTTATTTCCTCCGTTTTTTGCTGATGAACCCTCAATTATGACTTCAGATTCATGTTCAGCGGTAAAAAATACATCAGAAAAAATGTGTCCGATACCCCGCACAAACCACTTTTTTTTGTTGGCCTGTGTAATTGATGTATTGATAGATAAATAAGTTTTTCAATCTCAGGTAATACGAGCACATATCACCTGCAGCAAGTAGAGTTGACAGTGATAGACAATGATGAGTGCCGTCTGAGGTTCACACTGCATAATTATAAAGGTGAATTACCAGACTCGGTTGTCTGCGCCGTAAAGGATCAAGCTGTAGCTGGCACTTGTAAAGGTAATCTATATAACGAGTTACAGATAAGTAGTTTAAATTTCTGACATATTGTCTCGTAGTAAGTTTTCGGCCTGTTAATGACTATTTTATTGTTGACGTAACTGATTCTCACACATTCGCAGAGAGCTCAACTTATCAGCCTCGATTTGTTTTATACGGATACATACTGAGGGCCGGGAAAGGCCTATACAGCTTAACCAGGCTTAGGGGGCGAGCACAGAAGGTGCTCAGCCAGCGAATTTATAGGTTGGGTGGCAATGCAAGGGCACCCCTGTGGGTACGGACCTCGACTTGGACCGCCAGCCAAAAAGAATACGAACCCTACGGGTGATCTACTAGCGTTTCGGAAGCGACTACTGCGAGAAGAAACGCCGAAAGACACTCAAGGCTGCGTCGGGGTGGAACTGCGCCTCGGAGCGAGAAATCAGCCTCGAAATTTGATATCCTTTTTATTTAGAACTAGCGGTGACGGCGGTTATGACCTTTTGAGCGGGGATGAGATTATATATCCTATGTTCACTTTTTTTTTTTTTTGACAAAACAAAATGCTGTTGGTTTGGGAGAGCTTTCACAACTTCACCGTGCGAGAGGGACAAGTGACTGAGATGCTCAATTCGCGAATAATATGGGTTGATTGAAACGTAAAAGCACCCGTGTAGAATGAATCTCGCATGGACGGCCAACTAACGAAAGGGTTACCTATATTGATCAACTAGCATCGATATATTTTCGGAATCGATGCCGGCCTTCAAGAGGAAAATCAGTGAGCAAGTGTGTTGAGCTTGGCATTGTTCTTGGTGTTGTATAGTTTGTGTGATAATTTTTAATTTTAATTTAAATTGTAGGTATTATTGTCTAGCTTTTTTCTTCTTTTTTCTTTTTGGTATTATGATTTTAATTTTTTGTTTTGATATTGTTAGTACTTAGTTAATCCTTTTGAGCAATGCTGTGGCTGTCTTTTATTAGTATCCGTTGCAGACATTTCGCTTGTGCATGTGATCTCATTGTGAATGTAAAATGTAATGAAATTGTCGATAGCCCATACATAAATAAATAAATAATAAATAAACTAGCGTTTCGGAAGCGACTGCCTTGAGAAGTAACGCCGGAAGAAAGTCAAGACTACGTCAGAGTACCTGTGTCCGCCCTAAAGATCCTTTACAAATATTAGTGGATTAGTTATAAATCGGATGTTTAGTTTTATTACTTCTTTGCTATATTATTTACTAATGTCATCTCTTTATAATTAGAAATGTAGAAAATAAAACTTGGAAAATGTCATGGGAATTCAACATGGCACTTCGGAACAGTCCTTCATCTAATTTCACATGTTGTCGTGGTACATTTAAACCGATAACCACGGTAAATTGTAATTAATTCTCTATTAAGTATGTAGCTTAGACTCTTTAAGTGTTTATTTAATACATTTTCAAGTATAACAAGGTAGTGCTATTTATTCTTCTATGGAATAATGAAAATGTCCTTTCAGGAGACAGCGGTGGTCCACTGGTAGTACAAAGAGAAAACGAAGAAAGGTTTGAACTCATCGGTGTCACTAGCTTGGGCACAGCCAACTGTGGAACAATCGATGTCGCAACAGCCTTCACACGTGTATCTTCATTTATAGATTGGATGAAACCAATAATCTCACAAGAGTAATAATATAGAAAAATATCAAAAGTCTTTAAACATATTTAAATAAAGTTTCGTTTATCGTTTATTTTGTAATTCTAACTTTATAAACTGACAACTACAGGGTGTCTGGTGGCGGATTTATATTTTCAAACTTAAATAAAAAACGTAATAATTGACACAAAGTTTTATTAAGAGCACAGAACGATAGAATGGAAATGCGGATTTCATTTTTTTAAAGAGTACGTCATGCAAATATCTTCTGTCGAGTTGAACACAGTGTTCAAAACGAAGCCTCGGGTTCTGTGCCACATGCTGCAGTAAACTTGGTTCAATTGAGCTGATTTCTCGACGAATATTTTCCTTTAAAGCCACAAGAGATTGGTGATTGTCATTATAAACCCTCTCTTTGAGGTAGCCCCATAAAAAAAAAATCATGGGAGTTAGATCGGGTGACCTCGGTAGCCATGGGATGACCCCAAAGCGACTGATAAGTTTTTGGGGGAAATTTTCCCGAAGCAAACTCCTCGAAACTCTGGCTGTGTGTGCAATCGCCCCATCTTATTGAAACCACGTGTGTGAAGAGTACGATGGATGAGCTCGCAGGTTTGGAAAAAAAAAAAAATCCGTTATCATGCATCGATAATTTTAACCATTGACATTCGTCGTTTGGCCTCGAGAATTTTCGACAAAAAATGGTCCAATTATCCCATGCGTGGATAAGGCACACCAAACAGTTACCCTGGGGCAATGCAATGGTTTTTGATGTTTCAATCGAGGGTAGCGGGTTCTTGGAAACCAGTTACGGCAGTTTTGCTTGTTGACGTGGCCGTTTAAGTGAAAATGAGCCTCATCGCTCCAAAAAATGGGATTTACAGTGCGAAAATGTTCCAACATCGTTTCACAAAAAATTTTGGATAAACCAAAGTCACTTTCTTTCAGTTGTTGAACGATTTGAATTTTAAAAGGATGGATCTTCAGATCCTTTTAATGTATTCAACGAAAATACAATACCCATTCAGCGATATGTGTAGATTTGTAAAGCAATGTGTGAAAAAAATACATCATTGAATTTGACTCACTTCCACTGCTGAGATTTTTTTATATCATACAAAATAATCGTCCCCACATTACAATAAGTTCATTTCTGTAACCAAAAATGTTTACCAACTTCCTAACCTTTTGGCAAAAGTTCACACTTGACCAAAATATTAATACTGTCAATTTTATTTTAAAATAAAAAGAGCCAAGGCTTCTTGTGACTGTTTTATCGTATCTTTTGTAATTAAGGATTTTTCCCACATTGCCCTAGTTAAAGAAAACATTCAGTTTATATTAGGAATGTGAAATTTAAGTGTTCCTTACTCTTCGACTTTGTTGATAAGTGACTTATTGTCATTCCGCACGGAAACAAATCCAAAAAAATCAATAACGGTATAGCCGTTCTTCAGTATTAAATGAACAGTCTTTAAAAAGGATTTTCAAAGTGTTTGGTGACGAAGCTTCAAGCCGGAGTGGTTGCATCTCTTCTGCACTCTCGTTGAATAACTATTGTTTTCTTGTTGTGGCGGACGCCTGGGTGTTCGATTGTTGTCTGAGCTTGTGTTGTGGGCTTGGGCAACGGTGGAATGCTCGGCCGCCCATGTGCGATGGGAAATCATTGGTTTTTCGGCGAGACGCTAACGGTGTGATGTGTCTCTTGGGTCACTGAGTTTTCCCGCCAATCTGCATAGCCTTCCACGCTGTTTATGTTGTGTGCAAAGATTTTGAAGTGGCGCATCAAACAAGAAATGAAAATGGTTGGGATTAAAAATACGTCAGTGATATTAAAACGTGGCGGGAAGACGTGATAAGAAATGTAATAGAACTTGTAAAGAAAAGACCCCAGACATGGCTGTATAGCTTAGATGCCTTTGCATTCCCCACAAAGGGGAAAATATAAACAAAAAAAAATGTTCTTGGTGATACCAACAAGAGGGATTTTACCTCTCAATACAGAAAAATCATATAAAAAAACTATTAAATTAAAAAAAAATGTTTTTTTAGGTTTCTTATGGTCATGTGGTAAGTAACAAAAATTAAATAAAAAAATAAAATATATGTGATGCTAATACTATTTAAAAATTATGCATAACATTCAACATCAATACAATTACTTTATGACTCGGAAAACCAATGTTTCAGATTTTTTAACAACGTACTGGATAATTACTCGCTAAATAATATGATTTAAATAATAAAAATTACTTACAAATTTATACAATGTTTCAGGAGTTTTGGAGTCTTTTATGTATTTATAGGGTGAATTTTGTCAGTTATAGGTAGCATTAATTTACACCACAAATGTCAAAACTTCAAAAATCATAACAAAGTAAATTACCTATTTTCTAATAATATGCAAAATATACACTAGCAATAGATATTTAATAAATAAAAATATTATTATTTTAGCTTCTCGAACAAGTAAGTTTAGTGGTTCCATATAATCTTTACAAAAAATTGTGATTCTCACCTTTTATTAGGCATTTCCATGCGGTATTTTTTCCATGTACTGTTGAAATAAATGAACACGTGTAAGACAAGCTTATTTGATTTGCACTCAAAATAATCATAGCACAAATGCTTGCGTCTGTAACAAAAGATTTTAGTCATTTATTACTAATCTAACCTAAGTCTATTAGACTTAACCGAGGCACGTTTTGACCAAAAAGCTCTAGGTGTGGAGGCTGGCATTTGTGATACCAAGATTTTAATGAAAACGCTGCGAAATTCTGTTTTTTTTTTTTGTTTGTTTATGTTGTCGAACGTTGATATTTAGAGAAAAACCCTCTTAAAGCTAACACGATAGTAAATGGAATAGGCGTCTAAAGACCATATGATACTTTAATTGTCAAAAACGATATATTTTGCTTTTTTAAGAAAATCCTCGTAACACCATCTCAGCTGCATTTCTTATCAGCAGCCAAAGTATACAGGACTTGTACAAGTTAAATACCTCACAGTGACTGCTTTTGCACTTTGGACATTTTATGTAAAATGTAATGGTGGTTTTTTTGTATGTTTGAATTTTTATGAAAAAGACTAGGCTATAAAAGCTTCTATAAAACGAAATACAGTCAAAATCTGTTATAACGACATTAAAGTGACTACTTATATTTAGTTGTAAAAACCAATAGTCATAAAAACAGGTAAACAAGTGATGTTTTTGATACAAAGTCCTATTTTCCAGGACCTTTGTTCTGGGTCAATATAACCAGTATGTTGTTTTAAATGATGGCATCATGTTTAAACAGTTTTGACTGTAATTTCGATGTTAAATATTTATGTAGCTTACAATAATAATCTCTCACTAAAATGAAACAAAGTTGTAATAATAAAGTGTGTTTTATTTTTTTTTATTTTGCATAGATATTTCTAAGAATTCCTTCTTGTAATGAGCATTTCTAATGTTGATGTTGTCTTTACATTTTTAAGGTGCAACATATTTTGTTTATTATAATTTTATTCAACAGTAATTCTTTTCACATTACACACAAATTGTTGTCATATAAGCCGAAGGATTTATTGTAAAAAAGACTACTTATAACATTTATTCACTCTCTAAAATTGTAAAATTAATAAAATGTAACTGTTTATTCCTTTATCAATACTTTATTGAAATGTTCAATAAATGTACAAAATATAAACAAAGCTTTGTTTATATTTCAATCATAATCATTTATCATGGTTGTTCCAGAATGGAGAAATCTAAAGCAGTGTCAGCAATAGGAAAAAAACGTAAAAACAGCACAAAAATTACTTCATCAGAACCGAAAATTGTTAAATTAGAAAATGACAGTGTGAAGGAAAAAGTAAACAATAAAAAGACTAAGAAAAACAAAGTTGTCCCAATATCTCCATCACCTAAAGTGATGTACAAAGTTTTAACCACAGAAGAAATTGCTGAAAAATATCCTATTTTGAAAAATAAAGAATTAGTGGAAAGGTTTTTGAAAGTCCCCTTTAACAACAATCAAAAAGGTAAATAATTTCTTGTGATACTATGTTTTATATGTATCTATATACTAGCTTGGCAAAGTGAATAATCATACCTGCTAGAAAGTACATTGGAGTCCAAATACAGTAGTAGTCCCCAAGTAACAGGAAACCAGAAGTAATTGTTGTTATCATATTGTACACCCACATGTACCACTATTTAAATACTGAGTATTCACTAGCTTAAATATGACAGGCTGAACTAAATATGCTAGTGTTTACACTTTTGTATTATAATTATGATCCAGTTCAGACAGTGCCCTATCACATTTTATGGCTATTTTGTGGTTTTCTCAGTCTTTATTGAATAATAGTTGAGTACCTGTTTTGAATAAATTATCAAGTTAAATTATAATACATGTCATTATTGAGAAACTTATTTGTGGGCTATAAAAATTAAAATAGTTTATACACAAAATTAAAATTAGTTTACTCTAAAAATACCTAATCTTTTGGTAAGTCCATGTAGGGGATCCTACAAAAAAAAAGACCTACCATACTAATTGCTATTTACAACATAAATTGGTTCTAAAATAGTTTATATTTTTTAGGTCGCATTCGACAGGCTATTACATTGCAACTAAAAGCCTCAGATGACCATCTCAATCCAGATGCGATAAATTCCAAAATACAATCAATTATCAGAACTTCAAGCAATTTAACTGATGCAGAGTTACGTAGAATACGCATCCTCTATAATATGCTTAATACATCTCTAACTAATACGAAACAAAAGGATAATTTACCCAATATAAAACAAAATGACAAAGGTCCAAATGAGGATAACCTGGAAACAAAAGAAAAAAGTAAAAAAGAACGTAGAGAGAAAAAGAAAAAAGAAGAGGCAGAAGGTGATAGTGTAAAAGAGAATAAGGAACAGGTGGTTAAGAAAAGAAAGGGGCCAAAAAGATATGTTTTGTTCGTGGGTAATTTACCTTTGGGAACTGACAAAGAAAAGGTAAAATTACATACATTTTATTGTTTAATGATAAGCCAAGTGTAACATTTAATTGACTATTGACTTGGTGATCTTTAAGTCAACTCAGGGATTCAGCACTTAGTCCGTCTGCCAGAGACCTTTTTGCTTAGGTAAATCCTCATAGAGTTGTCCAGGTTACACATAGAGATGGCAACTGAAGTATGCTGGATCAGTATGGTCTAAAAGCCCCAAGGCGAGTACTTCTGCTCATTGAAGGGAACTGTCGCTCCAGTAATCAATTCTCCACAGCCTCGACGCATCTGTCAGAAGCCTATAATAATATCGAGGGTAATATAATATATATATTTGGAATCGGTAAAAAACGCTGATTTCGAATATATTTATATATTATTATATCACCAAAAAATGTCACTTAAACCAAATAGCCTTTCACCCCTCGATATGTAAACCTTTGGCTCAATGCTGAAAATTAAATTTAAAGTCTAAAATTACGAAATTGGCGGTGATTTTATTCTTCAAATGTAATCTTTGGATTTCAGATATTGGATCATTTCTCGGAGTTGGGTGATTGCATTAAAGATGTGAGAATACAAAAACCTACTGAAGATAAAAAGAACATGATTGCTTTCTTAGAACTTAATGATGAGCCTTCTTATGAGGTATTATTATTATTTACAGTCTAACGCTTAACCTCAAACACACCATTAGGTGAAGATGAGCCTGACGATGGACCACGTTTGCTCAAAAAATGCCTTTTTTTTTCGTCATGTCGTACGTTGGTGGCCTGAGAAAGACCTTCACAACAAAGCCGGGCTTGGTGGGCGAACGTAGAGGGCGCTCAGCCAGCGAAATTTATGGGTTGGGCGGCTACGCAAGGGCACCCCTGTGGGTACGGACCTCGACTTAGGCGGACGGCCAGTTGTAAAACGAACCTAACGGTGATCTACCAGCGTTTCGGAAGCGACTGCCTCGAGAAGAAACGCCGAAAGAAACTCAAGGCTGCGTCGGAGTGAAACTGCGTTATTTAAACGACAGTTGACGGACCTATCCTTAATCGTCGTCGTCGGCGACGCCTAAAAAATGCCTATTGCTTCTTTTAAAGGCTCTCAAGTCATAAGAATGTAGAAAAATAGATTCAGGAAGTGTATTCCAATCCTTTGTCGTTCGCATTATGAAAGATTAAGTGAATTTTTGAACATATATGGAGAATATGCACCACGTAAGGATGTTATACTCTATGGCGTCTAGAGTTTTGTGGTTAAATCAAGATGGTGGAATAAGAGAATAAAGCTCTAGAGCTCACTCTTCAGAGTGTAGCCTGTAAAATACTGCAAGGCAGGCAACTTTATGTTGATGCTCGATTGACTGCATTTTCGCTTTTATTAAAGAGTAATTACCTATAAATGTGCGAGATCTAGGATCGATTAAGTCCAATATATAAATATAAATAGTGAAGTATGAAAGGAAGAAAGAAAGAATATTTTAGTTTTTACCAAAAAACACATTATCTTATCAACTAACTTGTGTCCTAGTAATAAACAAGCCACTGAATCTTCATAACTGCCGAGGGGGAACACCCTCAGCGCTGTTCTTCTATCAGTCTTAATACATATGTGTATCTGGGTCAGTGGCGTGCATCCCATAAAAAGCATTATCTTGTTATACTTTGGCATTTAGGGCGGCTTGCACTAACGAATTAATCTAGTTTAAGCTTGTATAAAACGCTTATTAATTGAATTGGTTTGATTCCATCTTAATGATGATTTCAGTTTAAGAGTTGTTACAACTAGATTTTGATTTAGTGCAAGACAATAAGTACAGATCTGCGCTAAATAGCATTTTATATAACTCTAAACTAGATTTAATTTGTTAGTGCAAGCCGCCCTTAATAAATATATTTTCTTAAAATCTAGTGTTTTCCAAAATAGCAGTCTGAGAGTCCAAATTGGACCAAATTTTTAGTATACATATGTATCAAACATCCAAGTATAACGAGATAATGCGTTTTATCCTTTATAAGGGATGCACGCGACTGATCAAGCCATATCCAAGCTAATCTCGGAACAGGGCTTGCCAAAGTGAGTCACTGTTATGGACTTTACACACATGTGGTTTGGGCGTAATTCAGTCGTGCAGAGACGCGCGACTGTCGCTTGTTTAGTACAACTAGTGATGAAAATGGCCGGGAATTTTCCCAGAGTGCCCAAAACTTCCGAGAACATTCCGTAAATTCCCGGGAATATTCCCAAGGAAGTTTTGGGCACCTTGGGAAAATTCCCGGGCATTTTCATCACTAAGTACTACCCAAGAGGACATTCATTCTCGTAATACATATTTTCTAATTCAAACCGTTCATGCCTTTTGTCATGGATCAGGTAAATACATATTTCGAGATACGGTCATCATAAATCAGGGTCTTCATAATGGTTAGTACTCAGGAACAATACAATAATTTAACCTAAATCACTAAAGCCATTTTGTACTTTTAGGGAAACTTAAAAAAATAAGCAATTTTAAGAATGATAATAAAACATTATTGACATCTATGTGCAGTTTTGAGTTTTTTCTTTTATATGAGCTAATTCATTTACTTAAAAAAATGAACAAATTTCTTAAGGAATTGTTTAAAAAATGTAGACCAGGTCTTGTTAGTTTTGGAATAAGTGATTTCTAGAATTAGATGATTAAATTCTAGTGACTAAAAGTAGGTCTCTATCGAGGATATTTCCCTACTAGTAATGTGTGTAACAGACAGACGGACAGTTGCAAAACGCTCCTTAAATTGTAAAACGGCTTTAAACTCTATGAGTCATAAATTTGTGGCAGTTGGATAATGCATTAGTATTTAAAAGCATTTTCAAATTTAAGAAGTGTTTCTGAAACTGGCTATCGGAGGATGTAATAACATTGATATATATAAATTCAGCTGGCCCTGTCGAAACATCACACGATGCTGGATAACAAGAGAATCAATGTGCTCTACTCTACGCAAAAGAACAGCAAAATAAGCAAAGCCGAGGCTAAGGTAAGTTTATATCCTTGTTTTGATAAATATCTATGGCTCTGGTAGTAAAGTGGTGTATGTGCGTAATAACGCAGATAGCTTTAAATTCGAATCCGGGCTTAAGTTGAACCCGCATTGTGTATAACAAAAATGTATTCGACAGAAGGTTGATTTCGTTTAACCAGCACCACCTTTTATTTAAAGGGGTATGAAAAAAAGATACTAGCCGATTCGCAGACCTACTGAATATGCATATAAAATTTGGTAAAAATCGGTAAAGCCGGTTCGGTGGAGTAAGGTAACTAACCTTTTGTGACACGAGAATTATATATATTCTATTATAATTATATTAATTCTCTATATATATATATAGAGAGAGAGACAGAATTAATATAGAGAGAAGAGGGGTGACTGTAATTCTTGCCTCCACCTCGAGAAATTTCAAAATGAGGGTCTGACACTTGAAGGCTTACAGCGGATAATTAGTTTTAAATTAACAAATTTTTCAGAGTAAGTCGGCAAAATTGATCGCGCTTCAGAAGTCGGGCAAACTTCTGGGAAGTGTACCGCTGCAAAAGAAGCGAAGTCAGAGAAGATTAAAAATGAAAAAAGCACAGGCGAAGCAAGCTGCGAGTAGCTCGTAATAACTTAAAATTGTAAATAAAAATAGTTTTGACGAATCGCGTGTTTTAATCCCACTTCTGAGTAGAAGAATCCTTTATAGCATAAATCAATTCTAAGTATCAATCTTTTATACCAGTTAAATATGAATGTAATTACAGTAAATATTTTCTGTAAAGCAAAATTCTTGAAATTATTGACCGGTGTATCTAAAAGAGACGCACGTGCTTCGATACGACAACTATATACATAAAAAAACTTAGCCCGACTGACAACCATCGTAGTCTAAACTACTGAAGCTAGAAACATTAGATTTGGATTTTTTGATATACCACTCTTAAGAAGATTTAAAAATTCGTCAATTTTGAAGTAAATACCATGAAAATAACTTTATGATTAAAAATGAATGCGTTTTCGACGTTTTTAAAAAAAAAAATTCCTAAGTATTTAAAATGAGGAATTTCTGTCAAGTACGAGGAATAACTAGAGATGCCACGAATATTCGGCCACTTTTTTTGCTATTCGGTATTCGGCCGAATAATACGTACTATTCGGCCGAATACCGAATACCAAATCATGTAAAAAGACACGTTATATTACTCAAAGTTATGTATTTATTTCCAAATTACAACACTTTAGTAATTAAAATTGATCAGTGATAAGTTGTGATGGATGAAAACAAGCCTTTCAGCATTTTTTGATAGCAAACGATTATGCTTTTCATCGTAAATGTTACCAGCCTCAGAAAACAACCTCTCACACACACACTATCTCTCTCGCTCACACACATACTAATAAACCTATACCGTGAATATTCATATAAAAACACAAAACACCTTTCAATAACCCGAACGGAAGTGCGAGTCTCACCAGAGACAAGATTTACTTAATTGGTAAGACTTCTAATTCTAATCACCCTGTGTATATGCATAAGTTTTGTGTTGAAATAAAGATTATTATTATTACTAAACACGCTACTTCCAGGAATATTCGGCGCTTCGGCCGACAGCGTTGCCGAATATTCGGTATTCGGCCAATTCACTATTCGTGGCATCACTAGTAATAACGCCGGTTCACTACAGTTAATAAACAGAACATCTAAACTTTATCCAATATACAGCCACGGCTCAATTTCGTTTGTAATTGTCTCTATCCCCGGCCCTCTACACTCTTGCTCAGTTATAGACCTTATTAAGGCCATCGATGTTCCTTGTGGGCAAATAAACTTCCATCATTGACCATCAACACAGTGAGTAGAATAAAATAAAACAATTGTAGAGTGCTTCAAAAATTATTTATTTATTCGTATATATAATTTATATATTCATTTTATAATTAAAATCAACCGATGCACACAACATAAACAGTTTTATCTCACACACGCTTCGGACGAAATCGTACCTCCAGTCAACACAACTCGACCCAAATCTACATGTTACGGAAACTTTGTCAACTACCTACGAATTATAGATATTTCACATCACGAATCTGTACCATCGGTCGTGCGATATACAACTTTGTATACTGGCAGTAGAGTCTAAACTCAACCGACATTATTACAAAACGAAAACTATTTTTAATACACTCTTAAACTGTACTTTTATTTCGATATTACCAAAGATATTTTATCACACTGTTTTAGTTATAAGATTGAATAAAAGGTACTTTTTGTAGTAACCAACTCAAATCACAATTTAAAACTGTACTAAAGTTATATTTGTTTTGTAATAAGGGGAATCAGGTTAAAGTAAATAAAGCCTTAACTTATAGTTACACAAAAATAATTTACTAAAAAACTTTTCCGTGACATTTGTAATGAGTTTACTATTATATTACACAAGTTATAAGCATTGATTAAGTATTCGCTAAATTAATACTTCAAAATACCTCAGCTATCGGTAAAAATGACAAAAAACGATTTGCAACCTTGTTGTGTTCTTGTTAAAAATACATAATTTTCCTTATACATACTCTATTATTATGTGAATTTATTATTTAATCTATAGTTAATCTAGATAATAGATTAGGTTTTAAAAACATTAACGCACACCCTTCCAGCAATAAATTGTTTGTTGTAAAAAAATTATATCGATATCGACAACATTATGAAACTTCGAAAATAAAAGTAAGTTTTCACAGATTTAAACAAATAATACACTGGTAAATACACCGAACATAGAAAAAAAATTGAATATGTATCCGATAGCAAGCCTAGGAAGAGAGCGGCGGATGGCATCTGTCACTAACTTCGATATAGTTGCAATATCAAGATAACCAACAAAAACGTGAAGTTGTAATTTCGAGAATTAAATGGTGTAATTCCTTATAAATACAAGACTTGTGTTTTATTTAAAGCACAAACATAACAAATGGCGCAATCGGTCTGTGTACAGCAATATGAAATACAACGGAAGACCAATTATCTCAAGTAGTGAACGGTCTACAAAAACTGCAGGTTAGTTTACAGCAAGCATTGTTAACTCAGGGATTACGTTCTACAAGTACAATTACGGGCATTAATCGAAATTTATGAAACGTTCGATAGTTATTTACAAAGGCTAAACAATTATATTACGTAAAAAGGCGTTTTAGAAGCTGATACGAAGTTACAGATATTTTTAAATTGTATAGGCCTAAATTACTATCTGATCTTGAAAAACATCACTGCACCGGATACACAATAATCGGAGAAGTAGCACTACAGCATAAGTTTTGCTTAAGATCTCGGCATGAACACGAATCAATTGCAAACTATGTGGCGGGTTTGAAAGAGATTGGAGGAAAATGTAAATGCAATGACTGCAAACAAACCACATTCGAGACACACCTGAGAGTACAAACATTCGATGATATTATTAAATTGCAATAGCAATTGAGGCTTCAAAATGTGATAGTAAGGAAAAGATAAAAGAGAATTCAAACATAAATAAAATTACAATAAAGCAAAATACAGTGAAATATTATACAGGAAAAATAAACACAATATTGAAAATACTATACCAGAAGAAAAGAAAATATTTTGTTTACGATGTGGAAAAGAAAACCATAAGGCTTATCAATGCAAACTAACAGATACATTAATGTGTAAAAAGTGTAATAAAAGAGGCCACTTACAAAGTGTATGTTTTAGAGAACAAAAGCAGATAGAATTTGATCATAGTTTATCTTCAGAATAAATTGAGGATAATGAGGTTAAATAATTAAATTGTAAGTACGAGAATTAAATGGTGTGATTTTTTATAAATACCAGACTTGTGTTTCATTTACATAACATAACACTTACATTACAAGAACACAACAAAATTGGTAGGAATTATCACCAAGTACCGTAATTCGTAATTATCAATCACACGAACTTAATAAAAACGGAATAAATAAGTAGGAAAATAAATAGAAACATAAGTAGCTAAACTAAGTATGCGCTATAGTTAACATTTGATTATGTATTTTAACCAAATGTCAATTATTTCAAGTTTAAATATCCTATAAGATCACTATGTCATTCTTTTTTACGTACAGTCAGCATGTACGAGTTTTGTATTTTCGATGGCCATTATAGTAACATAAAGATTGCGCGCAATCAAAACAGAATAAATTACTGAGATTTATTTTGTTTGTTATATAATTTACAGAGTTAATTTTAATAAAACACAGCGTTAGGGACTAAATTGGCTTCTTAAGTGTTATTATAACAAAAAAAAAATGCCTAGAAAATAAAATATACAAGGTAATCAGAGGGATATAAAAGAAACTTCTTTTTTAGCTGACTGTATCATATTACCCTCACGATATAACAATATCACTGTCATGATTACTTAAATTAACTATACTGAACATTTCTCAAACGGAGCGACAAAATTGGAATCTACAAATCAACTCAAACGTAATGCACGAGTTGCGTTGCCATCGAAAACCTAACGACTGAAGCTAACCCAATACTTGACCGTAATCGAATATTCGACATTAGCTTCGGCCAAATTACACAATTCGATTGTGATCACAAAACAAACTGCTTTTATCGTCGCTCTGTTTTTAAAAGTATATTAATTAACATACATTTTTTTAAACTAAAAGTGACTCAAATTAAGTATTAAATTTCAGCAAATATGAAAAATAATTAAAAAAAAAACTTCTAAAATAGTTAAAATAATCAGAGTATTGACATGATTGTTTTATAATTTTATTTATTGCCCATTTTGGATATATTAAAGTACCTAAATATATAGGTACGTCATAAATATCATTGTATGTATCTAATTGGAATTAAGTTATTTGCAGTTACGATGCAACTTCTTAAAGTCTTAAAAAAGTCTAACAATTATGTTATAAAATGCGAACAAAGTTATTGCCATCGACTTTTAAACTGTACTGGTATAAATAATAGCAAATGTAAATAAATACTAAATTAATGTTATTCTCGCTAAGACATATTTTTATTCCTGTACATCACTGATCATACTCATTCCTATTACGTTCATTACCATTTTTTTGTTTCAAAATCGATCTTTACTTTTCAATTTTAGTCAAAATCGTTAACAGTATTCATTTTTATCATTGTATATATTTATTTTTCCTAAAGAACAGACAGACAAATCATCAATTTTCAGTTATATTAGACCACATATACACAATTTATCCATTTTTGTGAATGTACACGACAACCGAATAATATTTTAAAATTAAAATATGTTTGGTGAATTATATCGATCTTATTTATGAAATTATTAATTCGAATTATGCCAACATTGTGACATAACAACTCAATTTATACTATTTGTTTACAATTGGACAGTTGAGGTGGCATTTTTTTATTTATTCGCAAATAGATGTGACACGATTTTAAGTCGATAAAAAAATCAAATCACTATTATGTCACAAAAATGTGGGCATAAATAAATAATAAAACTTGTAGAATTATTATTATAAAAAATTAAAACACCCATGTTTTACGGAAGGATAAATAAAAACAATAATCGAATCGATATTTTACCGTTTTTTACTGACCTCATTTATTAGATTGTAATTGTTAATAATTATATTAAAATGTCACCCAACTACATTATACTCACGAAAAACTGTCACAGTATAAGGAAACCGTCACTGCGCCGTAACTTCTTTAAGAAATCGAGGCTCACAAGACAGTTTTGGCTCGTCACGCTTCAAATCGCTGCTTAGACTATAAACTACGCTTACACTCTCTATAACTAATTTTTACTCTCGCCTAATGCAAAAAATTTAATAGACAACTATACTTTTTTACACACCAAGTATACATTTACATGATCTAGTAGAAATAACTGGCCAACGAAAAATTTCAACGCGCGTTTGAAATAGTCGATACAACGATTGCGCGCGTTAACCGATTTACAAAATTTCGAAGACTGCGGAGCGATGTAAACATGGAATTAAAAATACTGTTTCGTTGCTACGAGCAAATTATTATAAAATATAACTATATTCGAAAATGACGTTTAATAAATCTATATTGTATTTTTTCAACTATACTTAAAAATAGATCTCGATCTAATACTTTTTAAGACTTAAAATTACTAATATTTACAGCCAACTACACAATTAAATACAAGTACAATTGTCGCCACAAAGCATATACGCAATTATCGATATTTTCTTATCGACCATAACAACGGCGTCTACAGAGGTCCAGCAACATTTAAGTGTGCGTGTTAACATACTATTAACATATAATAATCACATTTCCAGAATATACGATAATCTGAGATTCTGAATATACAGAGCTTGTCGTGTCCAGTAATTTGATCAGGGAGGCTTATCACCGAAATAATACTTTTTTTTATCATCAACTAAACCTTTTATTGAACAGAATCGAGACAGCATTATTTATCAAAGTATAGAATAAACAAAGATGCGGAACCAGTATTGGAATATCTTTTTTATGTCATTAGTAATTTCATAAATCGAAATTTAGTATCGACAAAAAATGTTTCAGCTATTCTAATAATTAAACTAAAAGGGCTTTAAGAACTTATGCTCAAAAAATATGAATCTTTCATTCAAGTACAAAAACATTATTTCCCCTTTTTTCGATGCATGATATATGCATCATAATCGTCTAATATAATTATATTATTTTAAAAATTCTATAACTTACCCAATGTTCATTTTTTCCATTATAGCCTTTTATGAGGTCTTCACATTTATTTTTAGATTTTTTTAAAAATAAACCGATTTTTATACTTCAGTTATTCTAATTTCCGTATTCGATATTTGTGCTACACACAGTTAAAAGCTATACCAATACAATACGCCTGTCATTATATTAGTTATTTAATACATATGTATTATTTCGTTATAAATCCTCTCATCAAAGTCGCAAATCCGAGAATGTGGAATGTTTTAGTCAAAATTAAGTAGTGTATTTCATCGATATTAAGTCTCGTTCTGATAATGGAATGACTATCGTTTTTTCTTTTGTTCTATACCAAATTAATTAGTCTACAGCCATATTAATTTGACTTTCATCTAGTTATAAATTCTCCCTTCTAGCGATAGACGTTTTTACCCCGTGTACGGGATACATAACTTACGAAAAAACTTGGATCAGCTTATAAAAAATTTATTCGTCTATATTCATTGACTAGCGTTAAGTAAAACTTTAGTTAACGAGCTATTAATTTATAGATACATTCTTGTCTTTTGTCGACTACAATCAACAAAAAAAAGAAAAACAGTAAATACGACGAAAAAATAAAGTAGATGAGCAGTTTTGATAAAATTTCTCGATATAAGTTAGACAGAAAAGAGAACGTCGATACTCTTTTACATTGAAACGATGCCTTTCAGTGTTTTCTTTTGATCTACTAGGCATTTATTTAGTTGCGCGAGCGTGTTTAACCTAGCACTAAACACTTCTCGACACAAATCGCAGATGAAGGCCAATATATTGCAGTCAATTCATATTTTAAATAGAAATCTAAAGTCGATATTAATTTATCGACAGAACATATGTAAGTTTGCTACACGATTATCTACGCGAAAGTCTTTAACTTTGCGCCCGATGTTTCTTCAGCATATCGCAGATAATCAACATTTCTCTGTCGACACGTAACGAGTATGTAGATTCGTTGCGCTATTTATTGCGCGACCGTAATTATTCCTACACACATCACTTTTCGAAACAATTGATATTTTAAATCACGTAGACAAAAATAAAGTCGATATTCTTCTATTGATATCGCACATACATGTAGGTTAGTCGTGCGATTAGTTAAGCAACTACTCGCAAAACAGTTGTCGATACAAATCAAAAGTGATGTAAACTTATCGAAGGTTAGATAGTCGATATTTCTCTATCGACAGTACACTGGTAAGTAGATCAGTTGCGCGACCACTCTTATCCCTGTGTCCAGCGCTCTTCAAAGAACTGCCGCATGTTGTGTCCCGCTCGGCCGACCGGGCTGTAGTCCTCGTTGAACACTTCGCAGTTGCTGAATATCAGCCGGACGTCTGAAGCGAATTCCTCTTTACATTTGTACCTGTTTGGTAAATACAGACAAGTCATAAACATACTATGGGAAAATAAATAAACAGGGGACGTGGCAGCTATTAACTCTAACTCTTTCGCTCGCATAGTTTTATCATAATGCTATTTCAGTCTTGGTCCCTCCGATTTTTATTAAACTTCAATAAATCACCAATAACCTCATGATTTTTTCCACCTATACAGACTTCCAACGTCGCATAATCAAACACAAAGTGTAAAGACCGTCATAGTGGCTCATTTCGGCCTGTTGCGTTTCGGGATTAACTTGGATACATCCAGTTGTTTGCACACTTAGAAATATTCTGTCGCGGTATATGTGAGCCGACATAGCGATGGCAACTATCGATGGACTTGTCTATTGGTGGTCGCCGCTGTTCTAGAACTATACTGTGCTTTCCACCAGGTGAAGCATAGTCACTTCGCCAAGTTAGTGTTAAAAAAACACGGCAAAGATTATATAAAATTATTCGATAAGTTATGTTAGTAGAAAATACACTCCGATTAGTTCGATTGCTTTACATAAATTGCTTAACATTTACGAGCAATTCCAAACATTGACCTAGCCACAAACCAAGCTTGCACTTGTTCTATGGGTACTAGACAAAGATGTACATACTTATATACATATCCAATATTCACCAAGCTTAATTTCCTCATAACAGACAAGTATAAGCAGTACCGGGTCTCGAGCCCAGGACCTGCAGCGTTGCAGATGGGATCACTACAAACAGAACTTACGTGCTGTCTTGTAGTTTTCTCTTGATAGTGGACAGGTCCATTGGGCATTTGATCACCTTCTTATACTGCGGGAACTGCTTCGTGTTCACGGGCAAGAGGAACGGCCAGGCGTGCTCGTGACATTCCATTTCACACAACAAATTCCTATAAATATATATCTCAATTATTATAAACTAGGCATGAAATATAATATGAAGCGCCCATGCTATTAGCTTTTTCTATTGCACGTGTGGTGTTGTCTCTGCCTGCGTGAGTTTCATTTATCACTTAAATACTCAGTAATTTCAGGTATTTCGCAATCTCTATAATAAACTCGTAACAAGTAAAAAACAAATCATCACACTATATCCGTTACAGGGTGAGCAAAGATATTTTAATAGTTGTATTCAAATCGTAACTTTTTTTAACTTCTAGAATTAAATATTGACAGGCGGAAAAAAGAAAAGCAAATTTGCAGCTAAATTTAGGATTTTGGCTGAAACTGAATATATTGGGTTTACTTTTTAGTTTCTTATTAAACGGAGCCTATCTGAACTACTCACTTGCAAAATTGCATATCTTTTCCAGACTTCTTAGGGTTATTCTTCTCTTTCTTAGCTCTGGACACCACCGGTACGTTTTCCGTGTCACGGTCATCCCCTGGAATAACCACAAACAGAGTTTTTGTAGACTGGAAGCACGCACTCTGCGATATTCCCAACGCTAAAAATTGGTGTAGTTTTTTTTTATACACTCACCCCAACTACTTCATTTACCCGAAAAATCACCGAGATTAAGTTAGCATGGTATTACTACTGCTGTCCTGTACTCCTGCCCAACTTCTACAAACCTCCTTCACATTAACTGCTCTCGGTTATTTTTCACCTGTTCCTCACCTCAGCAACTTCGGTGACGATAGTCACATTAATTTTGATACTTTAGCTAATTTGGTCAGAGCATTTTTGAACATAAATTGATCTTACTTTCAAAGTAAGAAAGTTCTGAAGAGTTATTTAACCTTGTTCCACCCTCTCCCTTTCTCAATAAAACCACGCGCGCGGGCTTTTTTTATTTTTATATTTTTTTTACACTGGCTCGACATAGTGACTACAGAGTACCTGATGTTAAGTACAGTGCAGTCCAAAAACGAAAGCAACTATCAAAGGATGAAAATCCATTGATAGTCTACATCGTCATATCAGCCTAGATATACCACGACTGAAGGTCTCTAGGTATATGGGCTTGCAGTGTCACGGCTATACGGTAACTCACATCCCGGCTAGGATTAAGAAGTTCTCTAACTCTTACTGCAGCCGAACCGTTGGGCTGTGGAATGGTCTTCCGGCGAGCGTGTTCCCACTATCCTATGATATAGGGTCCTTTAAGCGTAGCGTGAAAAGATATTATTGCAGGCTGGCATGATCGCTGTAACTGCCGATGATTTTTTTTGCTGTTGATAGTCTGTCGTTTTTTGGACTACACCATGCTTACCATCAGACAACTGTGCCAGTTCAGGTTAAAAAAATGTTTTATTTGCTATTGGTGTTATTAGCTTCTTGAAAGAAGGCAGTAGCAACCTATAACTGTGGAAAGACTTTTGACGTTAAATTTCCTTTCTTTATGTTTTTTTTAATATGTTAATGGGTTTCCCTATTGGTTATTTATATAATAAAAGGAATAAATAAACAACGTTTTATTTTTTCGACAAGACAATATGCTGGAGTTCGTCTAAGGCCTTTACAATATCACCGGGCGCAGGGGGCCAGCGCTCAAGGTGTTCAGCTAGCGACTTACAGGTCGGGTACAAACACAAGGAATCACCTGTGGGTACGGACCTCGATTTGTGCAGCCCGTCAGGAAGCATACCTGACGATCTACCAGCGTTTCGAAAGCGACTACTTTGAGAAGAAACTCAATGCTACGTTGCAGTGGAACCGCGCCTCGGAGCGTAATCTATGGCGTCATGTGGTCTCACCATCGATGTGCTGTTCATTTTCCTCGTGCTGCAGAGCCCCGTTGCCCCCCACGTACTGCAGAGCGCGCCGCTTCTCCGGAGGAGGTCCATCCTCGGAGTTTAATTCCGGAGTGGGCACTGCAAAATTTAAAAAAGAAATACAAATAAGCCTTTAACTCTTATGCTTAGGGGATCGTGAAGATGAGACCAATGGTGGAACGCATTTTACCCCACAAATGCCTATTTACTTTTATAATTAAAAGTAAGTTATTTAGCGCTTAACCCCTTGCCTTACGATTAAATCTCGAAGAACAGTTCGCGTGCAGACAATTAAATTTAGCGCAATTATATTAAGATCAATTTAGCTAGAATATAAAAAGACCATGGGCAACAATAATAATATTTTTATTTTTACAAATTTCATGAAATTCATATGAAAAAAATATACTGCGGGCGACGCCCGTCAAATTCGAATTAAGTACAGAAAATCTTGACGGGCGAGGCTCGTCATTTCCACCCGAGGGGTTAAGTCCCGTTAAAGTATAATGAGTACAAAACGCGAAGGTTTAAAATGTGTTTTTCCAGGTATAAAACTTAAGTTAGCAATATTGTCAGGCTATAGTTACCCGATGCATGGTTGGCGATTCCGTTCTCCGGTTCGGCGATGGTCTCCTCCAGTTTGTCAACGGGTTCCACCTTCTCGGGCGTATGGAGAACACTGGCCGAACACTCCTCGGCCGTCGTCGATGTAGACGCGTGTGACGGCGCGGGGCTGCGATAGTAATCATATTTGACGAGTCTAATTTTAAAACCCACTATAACATATTTTTTTCAAATCCCATAAATATATAAAAACTTATAATTAATCTTTGACTTAACAATCATATTCTTATAAGATATTTAAATTATTATTCTGGAGTGAAAAAGCAAAAAATAAAAATATATATATATTTAATATTTGTGGAACCGCCGTGAATTTGCAGGGTTCCGTGGAATTTATTAGTGGACTGTAATTTTTCAAGGTCTTGGCTCATGCGATATCACTGTTGCCACCCACCTGTTAGGCTGTTCAGCAGTCCTGATGATATGTGATGTCCTTTCCACAACACAGTATTTGTATAAAACCCAAAATATATATTATTAAAGTGCACCGTCGACGCATATGTCTTGATTGTAAGACGAACGATTTTTCAATAGTTTGACAAACTACCCCCTCCTCGGACTGGGTGGCAATCAAACGCAACAAGAGCCAGACAAAGCAAGGACTTTATTATCTGTGGCGTTACCATTTCCCCCCGACCTTAAAGAGTTGCCTTTAAGAGACTATTAACCTAATTGTATTAACAATAACTATAAACTTGCTATATAGCACAGTAATTAACTTAAAGTAACGCGTACAGTTTACGAACTTAGGAATCTAATATAGATTATATTAACACTTAAGATATTAAAATCCTAAATAATAAATTATAATAGGAAGTAAATATAAAATAAACAAAGTAAACAAATTAAATTAAATTATAAATAACCATGACAAAATCTTACTGGCTAGGAAGTGGGCACAGTTTCACCACGGG
The DNA here is from genome assembly GCA_036320925.1 of Automeris io. Lineage (NCBI taxonomy): Eukaryota > Metazoa > Arthropoda > Insecta > Lepidoptera > Saturniidae > Automeris > Automeris io. The sequence goes on along the minus strand of JAUDJH010000017.1, from coordinate 10,741,811 downwards.
ACGTACGAAACACCCCTTTGACGTTCGTACCGTCGCGACACGAGTAGCACCATCAAATGACAAGTGAGCTTCCTCGATAATACCTAACGGCCACGAGAAGGGCGGGGAATTGTCCACTATAACTATGACGACGGTACCCTTAGTGATTGGGACGGAAGGAGTCCTCCATTTCGCGCGAGCTTGCAATTTAGACAAATACTCGAGCCGCCAACGCTTCCAAAATGATCGCACTAAGGACTGCATAAGAGAATGCCTTTCCCGTAAATCGTGAGGTTCAATGTTAAGGACTGGAGCCGAGGACAATGGAATTGTACATAAAAAATGAGCAGGCGTTAAAGCGGATAGCTCTGAAGGGTCACTACTTAGCACTGTGAGCGGTCGCGAATTAATTAACGCTTCAATTTGAACAAGGACGGTTAACAATTCTTCGTAAGAAAGAATTTGTTGGCCTATAGCCTTGAAAAGATGTGTTTTTATAACCTTTACCATACTTTCCCAACATCCACCAAAGTGAGGGGCGGCTGGTGGAATAAATTTCCAATCAATGCGCTCCTTGGCAAGCTCGGAAGCAAATTGCGAATCATTGTCCTTTAAAAACTTATACAAATCGCGTAGATATGTGTTAGCGCCTACGAAATTGGTGCCTCTGTCCGAATACAAGCACTTAACATGTCCTCGTCGAGAAATAAATCGCCTCAAAGCATCCAGAAAACTGACTGTTGAGAGATCCATAGCTATTTCAATATGAATAGCTCGTGTCGTAAGACACGTAAATACACATAGCCAGGCCTTACGCGACTTCATACCTCGACTACGAATAGGAGTATACTGAATCGGGCCAGCGTAGTCGCATCCTGTATGGGTAAACGCTTTGTCAACCTCATTCACGCGCTGGCTAGGTAGATCAGCCATTTGCGGAAAGGTCGGGCGTGGCTTGAATCTAAAGCATGCATTGCACTTAAATATACGATAACGGATAATCCGTCTAGCTGCGATAATCCAAAAGCGCTTCCTCAGTAAAGACATAAGAAGTTCCGGGCCTGCATGAAAGTACTTAGTATGATAGTAATCTACAATCAAATCTACGATGTGGTCACGGCGAGGTAGAACCATAGGATGCATCTGAGCATAATCTATGACTGCGGCCCTAGACAAGCGACCTCCAACACGGATTAGACCTTCGTCCAAAAATGGTTTCAACCTCCATAAAGGTGACGAACAGCACTTGCTGTCTCTCAAGTCACGAATATCCTCAGCAAAATACCTTTGCTGAACAGCACGTATTATAACCTTTTCTGCGCATTCCAGATCGTTAGGTGTAGGTGTGCCTTCATTTCGCGGCTTGAGAATTTTCGCAAATTTAAGAACATATACAACAATTCTAAGCAACTTAGGCCACGAGGATATCTTGGAGCAAAGATCATATATTACTATTTCTTCCGGGATGGTGCTTACAAGCGAATGAGATCTTTCCTCTGGCAGGGAGCTTTCTATTGGAATATCTTCAATTCGATTTATAGGCCACCGTGATGGGCTTAGTGAAGCCCACTGTGGGCCATGAAACCAGGTTGAATGATTTAACAAATTACTAGGAGTTAAACCACGAGACACGCAGTCGGCCGGATTTTCTTTACCGGCCACATGATAGAACGATTCTTTTGGAAAATTTTCCGTAATCTTTACAACGCGATTGGCAACAAATGTTTGCCATCGGTGTGGGGGCGAATTAAGCCAGCATAAAACTACCTTTGAGTCGGTAAATGCAAAAACATTTGAGATATGGTAACGCGGGCCATATGTATCGCAAACGCGACGAAGCAGACGTGATAGCAATTCAACCGAGCAAAGCTCAAGCCTAGGTATGGAGAGAATTTTAGTTGGAGACACTTTGGACTTAGCACATACAAATTCAACGTGGATCCCGTCGGCCTTAGTAATGTGTAAATAAACTACAGCTCCATATGCACGCTCACTTGCATCTGCGAAACCCATTACGTTAACAATAACGTCCTTCTTCACACCAATGTGGCGTGATATCCTAATATCATTAAGGCGGGGTAATTCTAACTGAAAGTTATGCCACAGGTTTATGATATGTTGCGGTGGGACGTCATCCCAATGACAATTTAAAAGCCATAACTCCTTAATGAGTAATTTGGCATAAAGAATTACAGGGGCAACGAAGCCTAGTATGTCCCATAGGCGGGCCACTGTAGACAAGATTATACGTTTTGTGCACCCTTCAGGAGGAACGGCCACCTCGAAACGGAAAAAATCTTCAGATCTCGACCATCGCAACCCCAACACCTTCTGCTGCGTTTCCTTGTCGAATTCAACATCCTCCAAACTTCTGTGTGAGGATGGAATGGCTTGACAAACTCTATAAGAATTGCTAGACCATTTCGCTAGATCAAACCGTCCCCTTTTAAAGAGTTCAATCAGCTCCGTTACTGCTATGATGGCCGAGTCCTCAGAAAGAACACTGTATGCAATATCATCCATATATAAAGCAGTGGAGGCTATGGAAGCAGCCATACGAAGATCATCGCCCTCATCATTAATAAGTTGATGAATAACACGTAGCGCATGAAAGGGACTTGATTTCATGCCAAAACAGACTCTACTGAATTCGTATATATTAATAGGATCCCGTGGATTGAATCGATACAAAATCCGTTGGAACCGTCTGTCTTCTTCGCGCATAATTATTTGAAGAAACATTTGTTTCACATCAGCACAAAAGGCAACAGGAAACAATCTAAAGTTTAGAATGATACAAAATAAATCACCCTGTAAATTAGAACCCGAATGAAGGATATCATTCAAGGAAAAACCTGAACTAGTCTTGGAGCTAGAATCAAGGACAGGCCTCAGAGGAGTTGATTTTCCGGGTCTAAACACCCCATGATGAGGTATAATGTAAGAAGGCACTTGGTCGTACTCTGCAATTTTAACGTACATTAAATAACCCTTGTCTATGTATTCTCGAATTACTTTGTCGTAGGCCTCACGCAGTGGACGCGATGCTTCCATTTTGCGTTCTAAACATCGAAAACGATTTCTTGCAGTCATCATAGAATTACCCAATAAATAGGCGTCTTTACAAAATGGCAGAGCCACGATATACCGACCGGCTTCATCACGAGTGGTAGTAACCCTAAAATGCTCCTCGCATTCCAGATTATCTGGATCTTCAGCACGCGGAATTGATATCTCCTCTAAGTTCCAAAAGCGTTGTAGAAGAGAATCAATAGATTTCTCGTCGACAATAGAACAACATGATGTCACAGTGACTGGAGTGTTCGATGACAATGTAGCTACTGGTAACGACCCGACCACGACATAACCTAACGCGGTCTCAATAACCGGTGGCACGTCATAAGAACCCTTGGTGGTGGCTACCAAGCCAGGCAAAAGCAGATGTGGGAATAGGCTAGCCCCTATCAGTATGTCAACTGGGCCAGGCGTAGCAAATGTTTCGTCTGCAAGCTGTAATGACTTCAGGTGGGGTAGAGCCGCCCGATCAATTGCTAAAGAGGGCAAGTCACCTGTGATTTGGTCAACCACAAGAGCACTCATATCATAGCAAATATTAGAATTATGTCTAGAATAAAATTTCATATTAACAACACCTTTAGTTCGCTTCTCAGACCCACCTACACCTCTCACTATGACGTTTGACTCCTTATATTCAGTAAAACCTATAAGCGAGTAACACCTGCTCGAGATGAAGTTACTCTGTGAAGCAGAGTCTAGCAGACCCCTAACTATATGCCGTTGACCACAATCATCGTACACAACAACCTGCACTGTAGCGAGAGCGACAGTCGTAATTTTGCCGCCATGTTCACTTAGTAAATTGCTGATACAAGAGGTAGAAATATCAGCCGAAGTTTGCGACGGAAGCTGAACCTTGGGTGGTAATGTAATACCAATGTTATCGGAGGGTTGAATTGTCGCTGGTGCATCGTCTACAAAGTGAAGCAATGAATGATGTTTCTTACGACACACACCGCATCTCGTGGGCGACTTACATTTGCTAGTATTATGATTTATGGTTAAACAATTAATGCAGCCATTCTTCGACTTAATACAAGAATATCTATCAAAGGGAGTCATGTTTTGAAATTCAGGACACTTAAAAAGATGTTCGTGAGTAATATTAGCGCACAAACATCTTAATTTATTTTGTGAAACCTCTGTTACGTATGACTGCGGATTTGGAGCCTTCTGAATAGGCTTCTGATACTTAGATTTAGAATTCTTACTCATGCTACTGGAAGTAAGTCGGGATTGCACAGAACTGTAATGATAAGCTTGCCCCTGTGTTCTAATAAAATCAATCAACTGGGCAAAGGTTGGAATTTTAGAGCCACGAGTGTACATCTGAAAATTCATCACGGTATCTGTATCCAACTTCAGCAATGCCAGATAGAGACAAATGTAATCTGCCAAGTCTGTTAACTTTAGATTTTTCAGAGCGTTCACAGCAGTGACTACCTTATCAGTAAATAACTGAAAGCTATCAGAAGATGGTCCACCCGTAAATTGAAAATCTAATATCTGCTCCAAGTAAGTGTTCGCCATGAAACGTTTATCTTCAAACCTATCGATTAGCGTCTGCATAATGAGTGCATAATTTTCACCACTTGCAGTAATACTCGAAACTACTTCAAGAGCCTTCGGAGACAATTTACCGAAGAGATAATATAATTTGTCATCGTCTGTAAGCAATGGGTTTTCGTGTATGAGCTTTCTAAAGTTATTATAAAATAATGACCAATTCCTTACATCTCCATCAAAGGGCAATAGCTCAGTAGGAGGAAGCTTGGGTCTCGCAGCGTATTTGTCTTTAATATGTGCAACTTGTGTCGAGTTGGCCGAATTTAAGTTATCTGAAACACGTTTAACCGCGCAGTACATATCCTCAAACGCAATAAAAGAATCATAGCTCGGTATCGCATTAGGGTCTCTCTTCATATTCAATATATTAAACTCATCAAGAGCAGCCTGAAATTCTGTACGAATATCCTTGATAGAACTTGCTGCGATAAGAAAATTATTTCGCGCATCATCACCCGTAATAATCTGTGATAAGTTGTATACACTCTGCATACGCGCGAACAATGCATTACGCTTAGCATAGATAAGACGGTACTGCGGACTTTCATCCGAGGTATCTTCCCTTTCCTTTCTAGACATTTTATTTCAAACCCCAAAGGCAATAATTAAATATGTGCTTTAATGAATACTCAGATAAATACTGATCAAATTACAAAGTTAAATTGTTTCAGTAAAATTATTAGCTCGACTATACCTCAATTCACAAAAAAAATGTAACATATTAAACATTACTTTAAATATAAGATATTATGTCAAAGTGAACATTATACTTATGAGCGTAAATATAAAAGAGAAGCGCTGTTTCCGTGGGCATATGTCACTATTACGATAGTCGCGTGAACGAGCCTATTTATTATATTTAATAGATTGTAAATAAAACGTTTTATATTTTTAAATATTCTATCAATGTAAACAACGCTATGCCTCACAGTAACCGTGCCCTCGAGAAAATGTTTGAAATCTGTTAATATTATTTGCAAGAAACAAAATACAGAACACTCTTGAAATGTTTTTTTTTTTTTATAATTAATGAGCTATATGTTCTAGCTAACTCAGCAATAAAATTTTGTAACGTTAATGTTATTTAAAATCAACATAAATTATTACTTATACTATTATTCATACGATCGTGCAAGCAATACTCGTACAGCAAACTAACTATTACTGTGTTAGCCTGTGTTCTTGTATACCAACAACTGTTGTTAAAGTAATACAAAGAAACTAACGATATGCTAAACAACAATAAAGTAAACAGTTTGTTACTAACGCGTAAACAATAATAATACAATATATTCATATAGTTCCTGGATTGCTAAATTATTCATCGAGCGAGATTTTATACGTATCCAATAGCTGCTACATATGAGCTCGGCACAGTTTGTTTTCAGGGTACCCGTGACATTAAAATGTTAATAGATGATTTAGCAATTTTCACTATGTTTTGGTTTATAGGTATACAAAATAGCTATTTAATGTGACATTATAGTATTTAGTATTAGTTTACCAAAATACTAAATATGTGTAAAGACAATATCTAAGCAAATTTTTACTATATAGGCAACTTTTCAAGGTGGGACGGAACTGTTTCAATTAGGCCAAATATAAATCGGGCCTTAACTGGATCAAAATACAGATCCGGTATCGACTGGACCAAATGGAACCGCCGTGAATTTGCAGGGTTCCGTGGAATTTATTAGTGGACTGTAATTTTTCAAGGTCTTGGCTCATGCGATATCACTGTTGCCACCCACCTGTTAGGCTGTTCAGCAGTCCTGATGATATGTGATGTCCTTTCCACAACACAGTATTTGTATAAAACCCAAAATATATATTATTAAAGTGCACCGTCGACGCATATGTCTTGATTGTAAGACGAACGATTTTTCAATAGTTTGACAAACTACCCCCTCCTCGGACTGGGTGGCAATCAAACGCAACAAGAGCCAGACAAAGCAAGGACTTTATTATCTGTGGCGTTACCAATTTGTTTTGATAAAAACATTTCAAATTACTATTAGTACTATTAAGTAATTTTGTACGAAAAATCGTTTTAGCGGGTTTTGAAATTAGACGCCTCATTTGTAGACAATTACACACATTGACCTATTAGTCACAAATTAAGATTGCGCTTGTGTTATGGGTACTAGAAAAAGATATACATAATTACAATGTATACTAGAGACAGTGACATGCATAGAGTGTTTGGACAGGGTAGGCAGAATTCGCGTAATTAACTGGAATATTATATTATGACAATAAATATTACATTGCTTTCATAGGAAAGATAGATGGCGTGAATATAGAATATATTTTATATCGCGCCGTTTTCAACGGCGACTGTACAGATTTTCATTTTTGAACTACACTTTACTTACTATCATGTGTCCTCTAGTTACTTTGTCGAGTCAGTATAAAAAATGAAACAGATTACACACAAAAATAATATTTGAAGAACTGACCTGGGCACCATACTGTGGTCCATATCCAAGCCGGTATCCTTGTCCTTGTCTTTATGCTTGCTCTCGCGTTTCTTCGTGTTCCGCGGCTTCTTGGGCGGCGCTCGCGCTATGCACTGGTTGCAGTACCACTTGCCGCGCGGGTTCTATACAATTAATGTCACTGTCAGTAGAGAGACTCTCCCTTCGATAACATTACTTGAGAGCGCGGAGATGAGATGAAGGTGTCAAAGGAAAATTAGTACAATCAATCATGTTTTCAGAACATTTGAGTCTATTATAATTGTAGGGGCACGTAATATTATAATGCTTACGTTAGGCTATTGAATTTGATCGCGTGATTTATGAAAGTGTGAATATTGCATAAATGAGGAATGTATGTATGTGTGTAGAGACGGCTGCGTCCGTCGTTTAAGACAGTTCGTAATATATTCAGTTAATAGTAACACGTGTATTATTCCATAGTCCCAGAACTATATAGGTAACCCCTACATTACCTAAAATAATAATAATTTCACAGCACATTTCCATATTATTAATTATACACGAAGAAAAAAAAACTGCAATTTCAGTTACGAAGTTATACGGGCAAGTTACAGTTTGTTAGCGAGATTCGGGTCGTTCTATAGCTCGCTGGCTCAGCCCTCTCTTTGGCCCTAGGAATCGGGAGAAGGAACATCCCAGGGGTTTTAGCTGGTAACATTCGGCACACCAGGAAACCGCCCTAACAGCCCCTAAACATTTCCACCGGATTACAAAAAAAAAGTTTGCCAAAAAACCGATAACCGCTGGAGTAGACGTATTCATCAGTGGAAACCACGCCTCGGTAAGCGTAGTGTAAGACGCCCTCTCGCTAGGTGGAGTTATGGCTTGCTCAAGGTGGCAGATAATTGTAGTGTACTTTTGGGGATCTTTGGATCAGAATTAACACTGAATAAGCTTTCAAAACTCCTTTATTGCACTTTTACTACGTCTTAACGTTACAGAGCGCTCGCGTCGAAAAAAAACCGTTTATGCTCCCTCTCTTTCTATCCTTCCTTCCTTTCTTTCACTCACATACGGTCCGATCTACGCATTTACTACTTCATACATAATAATATTTCACACAATAACTTTCGTCCTACAGTAGTAAGAGAAAAGCCAAAGGTAGGGCTCAGTGGTGAACTTTGAAAGAGCCCAATGTTCAGCAGTGGGCAAATACGCGTTGGTGATGTGATGTGGGCCGTGGTGCGTACGGCGCGTAGGATTAGGATAATGTGCTTTAGAGGCGGTGGCCGCTCAGCGTGGGAGTTCTGAGCGACCGCGATCTCGAGAAGTCGGCAGAGCGTCGTGACTAGTGATGAAAATGCCCGGGAATTTTCCCAAAGTGCCCAAAACTTGTATGGGGAATATTCCCGGGAATTTACGAAATGTTCGCGGAAGTGCTGGGCACTTTGGGAAAATTCCCGGGCATTTTCATCACTAGTCGTGACGCGTGATTGTGCCTGTCAGGCGCGGCGTAGTGAGCTACAGCGAATCGATTACAGGACCCGCAGTCCCCACTTATTCGTAGATGTACAAATCTGGATACCTCGACCGCCAGCCCCACGTGCGATCGGGAAGGTCTTATGAGAATTTTCCTCGAGTAAAAAAAAATAAAGGGTACGTGCGAGCGACCTTGCCGAGGGGCGGGTAGTGGCAGTCCTGGTGGTAGGCGCGCACGCACAGCGCGCACGGTATGGTGCGGCCCGCGCACGCGCCGCCGCACACTATGCACACGCGCTCGCCGCGGGCCTTGTTCACGCACTCCCAGCAGTACCTGCCACAACAACAACCATTGCCTTTATTTTACCGCTATACCAAACACATTTTAATAATTTTATATAGTTTTTTTTTTACACTGACTCGATATAGTGACTACAGAGTACCTGATGGTAAGTACAGTGTAGTCCAAAAGCGACTATCAAAGGATGAAAGCCCATTGATAGTCTACATCGTCATGTCGGCCCACATATACCACGACTGAAGGTCTCTAGGTATATGAGCTACTGGATATACACAAGCTGATCCCGAAACGCGACATCATCATAGCCATATTAAATATATATTTTTTATTTTAATCTTAATATATTTTCATTATGGTGGAGGCCTCTACCACTTGTGGGAGGCTTGTGAATCAGAAGGCAGTCTTAGCTTGAATTATTATTTAATACGCGTTTTATATAATTCGCGTGACCTAGATATTGGAGTGCATTGCATTTACTAGTGCATGGAATTTAAGGTGCACGTACATTAACTACGATATTATCATAGAAATTTTAAAAACAATAACTTTTCTTGTGTTTCAGTTTAATGTCTTTGTATGGACATCATTCGGTATATGTACAGTATTTATTTGTTAAAACTAACCAATCGCCTTCAGGTATTTTGTCCATTCTTGGCTTGAAGCAGTACGTGTGATATCCTTTATCGCAGCCGTCGCACAACAACAGTTGATCTTCGTTGTCACCGCTCAGGCAAAACTGACAGTTCTGGAATTGAAATATTTACAAAAATTATTGAAAAATATATATTTTAAAGTTTAATTTTTTTCTTTGTTGGATTTGTTTTTCTTTATATAATTAGTTAGTTAGTTTTCTCTTATCGTTTTGCGTCTCTTCGTATTATATTAATTTTATTTTTATTTTATTTTTTTATTGCATCTGTGCTGGATTTTTTATCTTACTTTGTGTATTTTTATTGCTGTATGTTTCGCTGAAAATGCGAACAATTATATAAAATATAAACTAAACCAATCCCTGGAATAAAAAGCAGAATCAACACACTGGATTATTAAGCGATATCATCGTCTTGATTGAAAATCAATTTCTCCGTAATTAAATAAACGGTAGGATTATCTGAAGTAAAAAGTAAATATCACCCTTGGAAAAAAAAACAACATAGCCCACGGGATTTAAATTTGTCAACACCACATTGGATCCAAAAATTAATAACGGCCGTGTCTTTTTTATAATCAGCTTCGACAAAGTGACTACAACTCATCTGATGGAAAGTGTAATTCAAAAACAGCAACGCCTACCAAGTGACGAAAATCTATTGACGATCGCTAAAAGATAATGCTCTTCGTGTTATGCACGCCACTAGTCGCTAGATATAATGGTATTATCGACTATCGGTATTATCGAATGGTATTATAGCATCAACTGTCTCCCCCCCCCCTTCTATTTCAATAACAAAGAATATTGCGATTGTTTCCAGATTAAAAGGGTTTTGGTATGCACTGACCGCTTTCATGATGCTCTTGTCCCAGGCGACGGCCGCCTCGAGCGCGTGCAGCAGCATCGCGAGCTGGGCCGAGGTGCCGCAGCGGGACACCGCCTCCCGCCACGTCGCCAGGCCGCGCGCTATGCCCTTTTCCACGCCTGTAGACGACGTTACACATGCAGAACGCAACAAATGCAAACGATGAATAGATATCATATGAGATTTACCAAACCAGGGATGTTACGGAGCTTCGACTCCGACTCCGATAAGTCGGAACTTCCGATTGTTATTACACCTCCGATTCCGACTTCGGTTCCGAAACTTTTTAATCGGAGGTACTTATCGGAGGTCACCACCACTGTTGTAATCAATTCATTTGATTTCATTTTTTATGTTGTTGAAACATAATATCAATTAATCAAACAATCAGTGCTACTTAATTTGTAGAAGACATTTTTAAAAATTTATTTATAGATTAAAAAAATATGATTAAAATTAATAAATTTAAAACTAAATGTACATTTAAATTTATTACTATAAGGTTTTTCTATTTTACATTTACATTAAATTAAGTAAAATATAGATTAACACAAAAACAACCCTGGAGCAAATTTGATTTAATTTGTTCACTGTTAATGGGAAAATTTTAATAAGAAACACAGCAATTTTTATTGTCTGTGTATTTGTAACTTTATCACTTTCTAATTAAAAAGGTTCTCACTGAATAATTTTTTTATTTGTCCCTTAATAAAACTATTTTATTCTGCCGTCACTTGTGACTGACATTGCCTTCGACTCCGATTCCGACTACGGTTCCGACTCCGATAAATCAAATTTAAAAACTCCGACTCCGACTTCGGTTCCGATAAAACTGCCTCCGTTACATCCCTATACCAAACACTTAAATATACTTTAGTTTGTGAATAGGAATATGGAGTTCGAGCCATATATATATTTTTTATAATATTACTAGTGTTCGACCGAATTTTCGGCCAAAAAAAAAATTAGGTGAAACTTTTAAACGGACTGAAATTTTTAATAAGGCCTGAATCTGATTATGTTTCTTGTATTACTTTTATTAAATATCCGATTATAGGTTGATATCCAGCAAAAGCTAGAGCTTCTTAATCGGACAAACCCTAAGACTTTAAGCACCTGAATAATTCTGCTCATTATTTACTAAAAGTGAATACAGTAATCCCCCTTATAACACGGCACTCTTATAACGCGTTTTCATATTACACGATATCAGTCCCTCGTATAACACGGGTGTTCCCTCATATAACGCGGGGTTAATTTATAGGCAAACGCTTGACCTCAATCACACCTGGTGGAAGGTGAAGATGAGTTCGATTATGGACCGCGTCCACCCAACAAATGCCTATTTACTCTTCTCTTAAAGTCTACCACCCAGATCATAAAATCACGGAAAGATGGTCGCTGGAAGCATATACCATTCCTCAGCTGTGGAATTTCACAGGTTATATTTCAGTATTGTGAAATCTATAATTATTATTACAGTTCAGAATTCATTCTGATAGCTCCGACAGCGAATAAATATGTAATAAACCTGTTTTTGGCATTATGTAATTTATTTTAAATTAACTGTGTTTTAGTTACATAATCATAAGTTTTTTTTTTTATTTGAAATGTTCTTAGGGCGGCTTGCACTAACAAATTAAATCGAGTTTAGAGTTATATAAAATGCCATTTAACGCAGATCTGTACTTATTGTCTCTTGCATTAAACCAAAATCCAGTTGTAACTGGATTTTAAACTCTTAAACTATCAAAGAATCAAAAGAATTCAATTAATTAGCGTTTTATACAAGCTTAAACTAGATTAATTCGTTAGTGCAACCCGCCCTTAGTTTGATTTTAATAAAACGAACATATTTCGTTCACAGCATAGTTTTTTCTTAATACGAGTATCCGATTTAAGCCCCTTTAACGACAAAAATAAAACGTGGAATCATTTGTACATATCGCGTTATACGAGAATACTCCTACAACATGTTTTACTGTAACACGGAACCAATTTACCGTCTAATAGGGGGGATTACTATGATATAAGGATTATTAAAACATTTCAAATGTAAAGTAATTGTTGATGTACCTGCCCAACGTGTAAAGGTTATTAAAATGCTCTCTTAACTTGTCAGAAGGTTGACGAAAACCGAAGTCGCGGGTGAAGCTTCGGTAAGACACAAAAAAAAACTGAAATAATGAAGTGATGCATTTGATCGATCAATGAGGTGTAGAAAGACTCACTCTTAGACTCCGCAGGCGTATCAGAGTTCTGCGGCGAGGGAGTGGACGCGTTGCCGTGCTCTCCCTGCAACACCGCTCCGATGTTCGCCTCAGTCGTGCTGTTATAAAACCCACAAATATAATCTATACTAATATTATAAAGCTGAAGAGTTTGTTTGTTTGTTTGAACGCGCTAATCTCAGGAACTACTGGTTTGAATTGAAAAAATCTTTTTGTGTTAAATAGACCATTTATCGAGGAAGGCTTTAGGCTGTATAACATCACGATGCAACTATTAGGAGCGAAGAAATAATAGAAAATGTGAAAAAAACGGGGAAAATTATTCATCCTTATACCAAAAATATATGTATGAAAGAATTATTCCTCTTGAAATGATCTAAAAAAATGTCCGTGACAGTATATGTCTATCTTTTAAGATTAAGTCACTAGAACCGTTTTTATGGTAATCAAATTTGGTCGAAATTAATGCATTATTTGATAAGAGTTGTATCAACGTAATAATATTAATCTTTATCCAAATAAATGTGTTGTTAATTAGGGGTATTTAATTGTGAACAAAATTGTCTTTGACATCACTTAATTTCAATGAACATCTTAGAAGATATTACAAAACCTTATATAGCAAAACAACGTTTGCTGGACCAGCTAGTTAATAATATTATAATACAAATTCTAATTAACACTTTCTATTTTTTGTTTCGTATACCGAGATTTAATTGTTAATATGAGTTTGTGTAAATACATGTGTGTTTGTCATGCATTGTTTTATCTAAGCAATTATATATCACTTACAAGCTCTGATGGTTGCTTCATTAATATTAATAAACTTAAATAATAACATTAGAATAAACTTCAAATAAAAAATGAACGTTTTTGTTTCATATAACAAAGTGCATGTAGAGTTGGTGGGTGTGTGTGTGTGTGTGTGTGTTTTTGTGAGCGATTGAGTGAGAGAATGTGCGTAGGTTTGTATATATGAATCATTGTTTTATTTGACCACGCTATATAGCATTTATTTGCTCCGAAAGTCTTCTCATACTTGCTATTACGTATATATTCACAAACTATAAAAATATTACAATACACGTATATTTTAAATATATTTTATTTCTCTCATTTCGTTTCAAGTTTTCTCTGTGAATGTAATTGTAAATACAATTATACAGTTTGTGTTATTGACTCAAGGAATGAGAAAGTGGGTGGATGAGTGAGTGTGTGCAGTTGGTTTGTAAAAAAGAAGTATTTTCTTATAGTCGTACTTGAGGCCATCTCAGGATATTAGAGACACCACTACGGTGGAGACAAGATCGGTGACGTTGAGACGAACCATAATGACAATACTGTATTGTACACTTGATCAATGGGTTGCATGAATAGCGGGAATCAGCCCACAGGGCAATAGAAACGGAAAACCCAATAAATGTTCATTAAACTTCGGCCATACTCCCACCTCAACTAATGGCTAAACTTATAGTCTTACCTTAGTAAGCCCATAGTGCAGTATAACCACACTTCTAACTTTCATATAATACGCTATTCGAGATTTTTTGTGACCATGTTACATTTAAACTATATTCACATGTATAATCAATTCATTGGAACACACATCTATTTACTTTTTTTATTTTATACTAATGTATCACGTGATCTAAGTTAAATGAACTTAATTAAAAAAAAATTACAGTCATATCATGCATATTGCGTTATCGTTATAACACAATACCACCACCAAATCCCAAAAACACCATTTATATCAATATTTATGCATATGACAAGTATCTTATTGAATTATAATATTTTCCAATTAGCAATAACAACAATTTCAATTTTTTTCCAAAACATCTACAAAGCCAATTCCCAAAATAATAATAATAAATAAAATAAAAATAACAATATAAAAATTTTGACAACCAAACTAAATATAACTCCAAATTGCACATCTACTTATCATCACACAACTAATTGTAAAAATAAATGAAAAATAAAAATTCAATTTTGTTCTCAACATTTGTTTCAACCTACGCCTAAAGGCGAGGTTCGGGTTCTGGCAGTTTGCGTTATACCGTTCTGTATTAGACCAGGCCGTAAACGTGAGGCCGTCCGCTAACCGGCATAGTGGGGAGTAGCGTGTGTGTGCGCACACGCTGCTCATTTGAGAGGAAGTGGGGAGGTTATCCCACACTCCTGTTCAGAGTGGAGGCCTGCTAAGGCCAATATCGCTCGTCGGGTCGTAGGAAGTATACGGATCCCCAGGCCCGGCGCAGGCGAAGAGTGGGCAATGTTTGACACCCCGGTGGTTTTAGTCGGTACACCGAGAATATCTATCGAGTTAACAAAAAAAAGAACCGTTCTGTATACATTTTTGTGTAAAAGGGATCCGATGTCTTCAGAACTTGACACACAGCCCTACAATAGTGCAGAGTCGCTTACATCGGATTTCTTTCCATGTGAATATATACAGAGCGGCATATTGCAAGCTACTGCGGAACAGCGACGGTCCGAATCTGAATCACACCTTTAGGCTATTCAAAATTCAACGGCCTATATCGCTAACACTGCTTAAATGTATAAACGTTTTTAAACACTAATAAACCATCAATTGCATGATTTATTAGTATTTAAAAGCGTCTTCAAATTCAAGGAACGTTTTTAACACTTGCGCTTCTAATCAGCTATATGGAAAAAATATTAACTGTAAATCGGGTCATTTGTAATCCCACACTTGATTTATTTACGTTAGATATCCAATCCGCATACAGAACGGAGTAATAATATTGGGGCTATTTTTAATTTTTTGTAATTATAACCTATTTGACCTTACTACTATTAAAAATGCGAATGTTTATTGCTAATCTGGGTAAATTGAACACAGCTATAAACTATAGTTTACAATAGAGTACTTTTATCTTGAAAATGTAATCGGTTCTAAACTCTCCCTACTCTAAACCTACGGAGTACATTCACGATCTTCTAATTATTCTATATACTAGCGCGGCAGTGACTAGGCTTCACCTGAAGCACAGTGCAGTCCTAAAATTGTTCCCAAGTATCAAAAAACGAGTCCGTTAGTTTATAGTCACCGTGGTCATGCCGGCCTGCACAAAAGTCTCGTCACACATCTTTTAAAGAACCTAATATCGTAGGAGTAAGGGAACACATTTGATGGAAGACCATTCCACAGCCAGATGACACTATTTTTTTATTTATGATAAAAATAATAAAAATAAATAATAAAAAAACCAATCTACCCACCACAAGGCAGTCGCAACAACACACACGAACACGGGCATCGATAAGAGAAAACTTGACATTACCTAGCATACCTTTGTACCAAAGGTGGCTTCAGATATCGCCGTTCGATGTGCGCCTCGACCGCGGCCAGCTTGAGCCTCGCCCGGGCCACCAGCTCCGTGCTGGTGACCTCCTCGGGCAGCGCCAGCCTCGTGGGCCGCCAGCCCTTGACTTGCATTGAGGCGGCGGCCACGCGTTCCTCGAGCTGTTCCACCTGAAGTTAAACACATTATATATTACTTTCGGCAGGATAAGACGCTGTTGCTTGGGTAAGTTCTATACAACTTTCACCAGGGGAGAAAGACAAGCACTTAAAGTGCTTAGCTATTAAATTTATGAATTGTAGTTACGAACCTCGACTTGGGAGGCCATCCAGGGCAAGAACCTGACGGTGATCTACTAACGTTTCGGAAGCGACCACCATGGGAAGAAACGCCGAAAAAAACAAAGCTATGTCGTATAAAAAATATGTTGTATGACCTGATGATGTATTCATGCTTGCGGGGTGGGTCGGTATTGATTGGTCATATCGCGACACGACTGAATCTCGTCTCGATGAGATATCCATACACTATATTAAGCTGAAATTTATAAGCGTTACTTTGACTGCTCAGCAAATAGCTTCGTCTCTTCGAAAAACTGTATATATAATAAACACTTCTGTATCATCTGAGTTTTCGCAGAGCCAAGTCCAAGTTGACGAAATCGATGATTTACCACGTATTTTGATATAAATGAAATAATGTAGTTTAGAGTGGGAACGTTTAGTCACCATATTGAGCAGCTGCATGTCGACCCGCCTGGCCGCGGCCGCGGAGTACGAGCCCGGCGCGTCGGGGCTGGGGAACCCCCCGTTGGCGGCGATCACTCGATCCACGTGGGACACGCACAGCTCCGTGCTGTGGATGTCCCCCTTCTCTATGTACAACTAGAACAATCGTTACAGATTTACATTTTTTAACAATTATAATGTTCAGGCACAGCACATGGATAAAAATGGTACTTGTCTTCCCTTCCCAGCTCCCTCACCGCACCCAACCCCCGATTCTTAACAGTTCTCTCATTATCAGCCAACGAAATAAACGAAAACATTACGCGGATTATTCGCCTTTCTTTTGACTTTACAGCGGAAAATTATTATCTATAAATATGAATTAATCCCTTATTTATAACGTGAAAATCTAGAGCTAGCGGTGCTTCTCTGTGCTAACAAATAATATATCGTCACGCTATAATCCTTTCGGTGTGAGCAAAGATACGTTAACAGTGGTATCAACTTTGCGTTTATATGTCGTGCCCAACGTGACCAGAAGCGCAGCTTATCGACTTTCTGAGCACTTACACATGAGATTTCTATTAGATGCCATGCGGGTTCCTAACTGTTTCCTTCACCGGTGAACATGTGAAGCCTAAACCCTTATATGATCTAGCAAAACATGGAGGTACGTATATATATATACAAAAATATATAAACAACTTCAATTTGAATGGACAAAACAAAAAGAATTTGATGGACAGTAAGTTCGTGACGTGAATACGCGGAATCAGCGAGAGTACGTGAAGGCATTATAAATGTGAAAAATGAAACGTAAGGGGTTTGCAAAATAGAAATGATATTCTATTCTCTTTGCCTACCCCCAATAGCAAATCAGCGTCATGATAGATAGAAGTTAATATAATTAAACGAAAAATAACTTCACCACACCTGATAGAAAGTATCCGGAAAGTCAAAGAAGGATAGCGACAGACAAGGGTCGAGAATTCATCGACAACCTCCATCGTCATGTCAGTCTACATAAGACAAAAAAATCCAGGAAGTCTGACAACATATCAAATAATAAGAGATAAAGTAGATGGGAAATAAAATAAGCGAGTAGGCTTTTGGGCCATAGCCTGGTCTAGATCTGGTCTGGTTACCTTGTTGTTAACGGTCGGCAGGTGGTTGACGAAGGCGTTGTGGAGCTCCCGCTCTCTGACCCCTCGAGGATGCAGCGCCTCCATCAGTTCCTTCAGCTGCTCTGAATCCGTAATACGCCACCAGCCGTGTCTGAATCAATCATTCATTACTCCATATAACATGAAAACAACAACAAAGACACAGTTTTATGACTGTAAGGAGAGCCTCTTCTCATATTTTCACAATTCTAGCTATGAAGTTCTCTTACTTTTGCCGAGTCATTGAGCTGTGGAACGATTTTTGGCGAGCGTGTTCTCACCGTCATACGATATTGAGTCCCTTAAACGAAACATGAAGAGATATTTCTGCAGACCGGTATAATCACTGCGACTCTAGGTAGGATTTTTCTTTGCTATTAATAGTCTTAACAATATTACATACACACACACACACACTCACATACGTGAATAGGCATAAATTCCACTACTTTTTTATCCTCAATCGACATAGTGAGCATATCACGCTTGATGGTAAGCATGGTGTAGGCCAAAAAACTTATATGACTATCAACAGTGAAGAATGCCGGCCTGTAGAAATATCTCTTCATGCCTCCTTTGAAGGACCCAATATCATAGGATAGAAATAAGCTCGTCAGAAGACCATTCCACAGCCCAACGATACGACAAAACAAAGAGTCTGAGAACTTCTTAGCTTTTTTTTCCTAGCCGGTCCTAACTTATCTTTGGTCTGAAAACTAAAAGTAGCCACCGGATTAGTGGATCCCAAACTTATAATGAATACATGAACATAATTCGGACACAATATCGTCACGAGAAGGCATTTGGAAGTCTACACGATACTAGCACCGGTACTGTGCGCCGGCCGCCTACACTGTGTTACAAACAGCGAGCCTAGGGCACCG
Source organism: Automeris io (assembly GCA_036320925.1). NCBI lineage: Eukaryota > Metazoa > Arthropoda > Insecta > Lepidoptera > Saturniidae > Automeris > Automeris io. The sequence goes on along the minus strand of JAUDJH010000017.1, from coordinate 10,723,109 downwards.
GAGACGTTGGAAAGGGGTGCGGGAGAGGGGCACGTCGACCAAGGCGACAGCAGCGACATCGGCGGCAGGATGAAGAAACCACGGCGGAATCCGGCCTCGTGATTGGCCAATTAGTTTAAGTTAGATTAAGAACAATGTAAATAGGTACTAGTTGTTAGGGTAATCTGAGGGCAGATATATGGAGGCCAAAACCCCATAAAATCAGACTTCCCTCGGAGCTACCCTCAAGAATTGAAGAAATATAAGAAGCGAATTGAAGAAGTATTTTATTACGAAGAACACCGAAGAAGCGTCTACAGTCGATCTCGAACACACTGCTTGCATCCCAACGCACAACTTAGCGTGATGGTAACGCGAAATGAACGCCTTTTCTCCAGCCCAACAGTTCCTACACAGCAGTAATAGCTCACCTGAGCTCTCTGGGCACGTAGTTCTTCTCAACCTTGTCCGGCAGTCCGTGCACCTTGCAGTACTCGAGCTGGTCCAGCTCGTCCGGCGACATGTGTATGGGGGGCGGACTGTCGCAGGTCACGTATGTTGACAGCGCATTGAAGTTCAACAGGCCTAGGCTCGTCAGGCTGGTGGCTTTCGCCTTCTGCGAGGCCAGGTCACTCTTGAGCGCATCCGCTTGGAGTTCCTTCTCCAGGTCGTTGTCCTAGAAGAATTTACATAGGGATATTTTCCCTGAGGGATAGGTTCGACTGCAGGTAATTTCCAGAAAGGAATATTTCAACTCATTTGGGGGTAATTTTCAGTATGGGGTATTTCGACTAGTGATGCCACGAATAGTGAATTGGCCGAATACCGAATATTCGGCAACGCTGTCGGCCGAAGCGCCGAACATTCGGCCGCCGAATATTCCTGGAAGTAGCGTGTTTAGTAATAATAATAATCTTTATTTCAACACAAAACTTATGCATATTACACAGGGTGATAAGTCTAACCGATTAAGTATATCTTGTTTCTGGTGAGACTCGCACTTCCGTTCGGGTTATTCAAGGGTGTTTTGTGTTTTTATATGGATATTCACGGTATAAGTTTATTAGTATGTGTGAGCGAGAGAGAGAGAGTGTGTGTGTGTGTGAGAGAGGTTATTTTCTGAGGCTGGTAACATTTACGATGAAAAGCATAATCGTTTGCTACCAAAAAATGCTGAAAAGCTTGTTTTTATCCATCACAACTTACCACTGATCAATTTTAATTACTAAAGTGTTGTAATTTGGAAATAAATACATAACTTTGAGTAATATAACGTGTCTTTTTTACATGATTTGGTATTCGGTATTCGGCCGAATAGTACGTATTATTCGGCCGAATACCGAATAGCAAAAAAAGTGGCCGAATAGGCCGAATACCGAATAGTTGCCGAATATTCGTGGCATCTCTAATTTCGACTGAGGGACATTTGCACTAAGAAATAATTTTAACTATGGTTTCAACTAACAAGTAATTACATCTAAAGAGTTAGTTCCCAGTACGGGGTATTGCGAATGAAGGACATTTACACTAAATAGTAATTTCGACCATGGGGTAATTTCCTTTATCACCGTTATTATTTGGGTATTACGACTGAGAGTAATTTGTAATAAGGAGTAATTTCGACTAAGGAGTGATTTCCACTAAACAATAATAATTTCCATTAACGACTAAGTATTAGTAGTAGTAGTATTAGTATTTCGACTAAGAGACATTTGCACATAGAAGTAATTTCGACCATGGGGTAATTTCCTTTATCACCTTAATTATTTGGATATTAGGCCAGAAAGTAATTTGTAATAAGGAGTCATTTCGAATAACAGTCATTTCCAGTAAAGATTGGTTCGACTAAAGTTCTTTTTTATTTCATTTTTTATTATTAATATAAAAAATATACAATTACCTGATCCTTATTTTCTTTCTCAGCATCACACTCCTGCTCCAACTCTTTAGTGAAACTAGCGTCCATCATATCTTGATCCAGGCCGGACATAGTCAAACTACTGTCCGCGTAGACGTTATTCGTTGGCACTGGAACACTGGTCACCATACTGTTTAACGTAAACAAGCTTGGATCATTCAATAGATGCAAATTATTGGACACATCCCACTTATGACCTTGGGAGACCACAATCTCTGCGCACGTGTGTTCGTTATCGCAATAATGCGGGACATCAGTGTGCTTTTCAGGTTCGTTGATATTCGTCAGGAAAGATGTCTCGTGACGAAGAATCGAAAACCATTTCCCCTCCAACATCTTCGCGAATAAATGCGCGTGGGCAGCGTCTGGCTCACACGACTCCTGAACCCCATCTTTAATATCATTCTCCTGTTTTATTTCTTCAGCTTTCTTCTCCGCTTCGAGTTGAGAGGAGACGGCTTCGGCCATCTTCCGTAACTCCTCCAAGTTGTTGACGAGTTCGTCTTTGCTCTCGTCTACTTCTTCTTTTTCGGAGTCCTCTGCCTTCACGTTTTCCACCTTGACGATCTCCTGGGGCTTGTCCATGGGTTCGGCTTGAGTCGCGTACAGCGGCTTGTGAGTGGGTTTTTGGACTAGAAAGGCCGTGGGGATTGAATCTTCGATATCGAGCATGTCTTGTTCTTCGTTGTGTTGTTTCTGCTGTATGTATTTTTCTTCCATCTTTATCGATGAGCCTGTGGACATAGCATTTAATATTTAAAACATAGTTTGCTTATAAATGATATCTGATGATAGCAATAATTAAGATCATTCAGAAAAAAAATATATTCTACATAAAAATCCCATATATTACGATTGATTATTCATAGATATATATTTTTAATGTCTATTAATTTTTACGTCGTTTTACACACCAAGTCAAAATTAAAGTAATCTGTTTCGAGTTTAATACTCGAGGAAGTAATTACAAAGTATATAATTTTAGTGAAAAGAATGACTTATAAGAGACCATATTACACTGGCCAAATTATATTTTAAAAAGTCAAAGTTAAGAATATAAAGTCTAGACGCTGTCAGAGAATGGTCTAAATGATAATTTTGTGCTTACTACAGATTAATGCTGAAATATAGAATAAAAAAATATCTTGAAATTCATTGTTGTAACATTATTTTATGCTATAAACATAATTTATATTGATATAGCATTGCCATATCCCATTTAATTTAGATCACTATTCATTCTGATGACATAACTTGCGGCGCTCTGATCCTGACGGCCTGATATATTAACATACGGGCATCCATTTAGATTTTCTAAACATGTCTATAAATACGTACCTTCCACTTTACAAGCTCCGTGTTTTACATTCGGCTCGTATTTAATTATCTGCGTGTGATCGCTTAAATTCAGTTCTGATTTGATGTTCTTCAGTTCCAGTTGACTCTTAAGCGCCTCTTCTTCTTGCTGCTGCGCATTATTTTCTTCTGTTTGTTCTGCTTCTTCTTGTTGCGCTGGAGGTTCTTTTTTCTCCTTCGCACCTGTCGGGCACAATCGTAAATTTTCTATTACAATACGTTTATATATAAATCGACGAAAAAAAAAAAACAAATAATGATATAAGAAAATTTTAATATAATCCAATCGATCACAGAAATACACAATTTTAAATCGATTTCTCGTCTCAATTGGCCAAATTAGTAATCATTTCTGTCATTACAATTTAAGCGATGCGAGTCAGTGTCAATCATCAAAAAATGTTTATCATACCGAATACTTGACTGCATTCAATCAACCAATCGATCAATCAATGGAATATCATTCCTCGGCAGTAGCAGCCATTCTAGGACTAAACTGTACTTTCCATTAGCTACGGTGTAATCACTTTGAAGAGATAGTATTGAAAAAAGAGATACGGCGCCGACAACGATGTGAGATCATCCTCGAAAGCGTCTATTTTATACAATTAATAATAACAAAGCATGTCAAAGACTCAGAAAGTATAAAAGAAACATTTCAGCAGCTGCTAGACAGCAATAACTGGCGGCTTCAGCAGCCGATTGACTTAACACAATCAATGCGGTGATACGCATTAGGCTAAAGTTGATTAAGTACTAATAAATATGGTAACTTCGTTATAAATTAACAAACGTTTATAAAAACATGATTAATGAGTATATTTTGGTACTATCTTGTATGTCCCTAGTGTCACTATCGGTATTCTTCATACGTCATAAAGATAGAAACATATAGTTGTCAGTTCAAAATACAAAAAGGATATCCAGACATTCGACTATCAGCCTACAAAGTAAATATTACATAATGTACTCGAGGTTAAAATACTATGAGTGAAAAATTGGATATCCAATATTCAACTATTTTGTTTCCCTAAAAGTGTGAATAACCGTTTTAACCTCTTACGAATCGCGAATCAGTAAGTTTCTTTTCATTTAAGTGTATAAGCAGACAGTAATTTGATTTGGGTTTAGTGGCAACGGAGTTTACCTTTTTTCTTCTTTTTGGCTGCCTCTTGCTTCTCGTGTTGAGCTTGGTTCTCAAGGTTCTGATGATAGGACATGATCTCCGGCTGCGCGGACTCCATTCCCTCGACGAACACTCCACCGCATTTGCCCAGAGACCAGTATCGACGCCAATATCTATAAAGATAGATATCGCTTAGGTTCACTGGTAAATTTATAAGGCATCACCAAAAGTTGTTACGCACTGCGTCCGGTCAGAATCTGTCAAAATGCGGATATAAAAAATTCTGACCAAATAAGGTTATTGCTTTCGCACTGCCAACGATGTCGAATCGATCTGGAATTCAGTTCCATGTCTCCGCAAAAACAAACCAAACTAAAGCTGAATAAACAGGATATCTATTCCATGTAATTATTTAAAAAAAAACTACGGTCTACTCCTTTAGATAGGGCAACAATCGTAGCTCCATTTTTTTTTTTGTAAAAATATCGTAAGGCTTCAATGTTGAAGTTCAAAATTGTTATTTTAGATTTACAATATAACCATTTTCCACTGAGATAGAACCCGTCTAAACTTGGGAAAAAAATGTTTTTTTTTTATTTTGCTTCCTTAATTGTTGCACGTAGTTTAGATTATAAGTAAATAATTTTAAGTTTTTGGCAATAAAATGAAAATTATAATTATTGTTTAATCTTGTTTTATTTGTGCTCTATTTTATTGTTTTCTATTTGTATTTAACTATGAATTCTTTAGCTTCACTTTTATTTTTAACCGTTTAACCGTCGGTTTTTTAACTAACCGATCCTGCCCGTAGCAGGTCGCTCGCAGCGCGTGCGATCCCGCCTGCAGCTGCTGCTGTTGCTGTTCCGACTGCCGCAGCAACTTCTCCAGTTTCCGCGACAACTCCTCCGCCGACAGGTTCTTATCTTCGTCCTGTGAAATTAAATACTTTTAAAACAACAATTTTTTTTTCATCCAATAAATAGGTCGAAGTTTGTATCTTAAAATTTGTGCCAGTCTGAAAGCTTCGGTTTCGCCTACATTCAGTCAAAAATATCTACATCAGGTAAAAATTACAAATACGTTGAAATGTTAGCTAAAGCTTTCTTAGCAAGCTAATAATATAATACATAATCTAAGACTAATCGGTTTGATTGAGATTGTTAGATAACTTTTAATAAATATCTAATAGTAAGTCAAGATATCCAGCCAAAGCCGAATAATAAATAACCTATTGACAGAACGTTCGTTATAAGTCAAAGCAGAAAGTTTTAAAATCTCAAAACAAAAAAATAGATCCATATTGACTAAAAGTGAAAAATGAATTGGTTTCTAAAACTTTCAAATGTAAGGTTTGATGTATATACAAAACGTGTAGAGATTATTAAAATAACCTCACAACTTGCCAGAAGGGGGCTATAGCCGAAGCTTCAGTCGAACCATGATACAAATCGATACTAATATAATTAAAAGTATAAGACAAAATATTAGTATCATTAAAAATAAATAAGACGTATTTTAGAACAGCGTATTTTAGCAACTTTCAGAAACGATTCTTAGATTTAAAAGACGCTTCTAAACACTAAGGAGTAATAAAGTATGTGATTGATGATTTATAAGTGACTAAAAGCGTTTTAAGATATAAGGAGTATTTCTGAAATCGGTCCTTAGAAAATCAAGCATTTAAACCCTACACGAATAAGCGAGATTTTTTAATCACAAATATTACGAATCAACCCGATAAGAAATGCACATGGTCAATGGAAAAAATTTAGTAAGAAAATCACAAGATTTCAAATGATATTGATTTACTGACAATCCTAGATCATCTAAAGCAGTCACTCATTTGAACACAACTCACGCCATAAACGTAGTCGTATATTATGGTCTTGTCAACTCACCTCCTCCGGTTGAGTCCCCTCACTCTCCAAATCACTCAACACGTCATCGCCCATAACGCTATCCTTGTCTAACTTCGAATTGTCCGTCAGAGAACATTCTTCCTTGTTATTATTCGTCAACTCCTTCCCCTTCATACTGTTTGAGAGATCTTTGAGCGGCGACAGCTCTTTGTCACTCTCCTCGACGACCTGGTTTTCTTTAAACGGTGACGGTATATCCTGAGCCTGTTTTTCATCACCTTCGGAGTGGGGTGATGAATCTTTGTCTTGCTTTTTCGGCGTTTCAACTTTATCTGGATTCAGTTCTGAAATCGTTTTTATTTTACGTCTATTTTCTGTATAGGCGCGGAATTGACGTTCGACGTGGCAGGGCGATCGTCCGCACTAGGTGCTTAGGGCGGTTAAGCTCTTGCCAGGAGCCAAGAAAGCTGGCATAGCCATACCCTTGGACACTGCAGATGAGTAGCAAATACACCCTGGTGCTTTGCACCGGTATCGCTGCCCTCAGAGCGGTCAATTTCAATCCGTCAAAATACAGATTTAGAAAACCACCCAAATCGGCAATAAATAAATGAAAGAAATAAACATACGATGCTGCGCGTAGTGCCTTCACGTTCACCCTATACCCCATCGACCGTCCCGCTTTCCGGATACAACTCGGATGCAGTGCGCGAGCATTCATACAAATAGTACTACAGTTACTTCGGTCTGTCTATATTCTGATCAGAATCACAGAATAACGGATGACATATGTATTGCGTAAACATCCTCAAAAATAACACCATTCTATTAGTGATAAGGTTAGTAGAAAAATCCGAAATGTTTAAAATTTATATAACGTGACGACATGATATTTCAAAAGCTTATGTCAACAATCCCACACATTTTGCACTTTTCTACTAGCGTTATCACTGATCGAATGTTACTTTGTCTAGACCCTTTTTATCGTGACAATAGTGTTCAGGTGATAAGAAATACATAGTAAATCGTTTCGGGACCAGTTTATGTACGTCCAATGGTCAGTATACCTAGAGGCTTCCTGGTGTGGTATAATGTAGGCCGGCATAGCACTGATTGCTGCCATAAGAACTTTCTCCCTTGGTAGTCACTATCGCACTTCGATTATACTAAACTTTCGAATTGAATGCCGTTAATTGCTATTCAAATGCATTCGAAGTACCAGGATATTGAAATCATTCGATATTATTAGTAAATATCCATCATATTCAACATATCGATCTTATGACTTCTCGGAGTCTTTAAGAGCAGAGTGTGAAGGCATTTGTTAGGCGAACGCGGCTCATCGTCTAACTCATCTTCTCCTTTCACCAGGTGTGACAGAGGTCAAGCATCCGCCTGTAATTAATATTATAAAAAAAAAACATCCACAGCCAAAATCAGCCCGCGGTTAAACCTAGGACTCCCTCATACCGTGTGTGTAGACATACTTGATCCCGTGCCAATCGCGTCCAGACACGCCCCGCGACCTTCATAATATCCTCAGCCCGTCTCAGCGCCGGACATCTCGTGCTCAGCCTACACAGTTTGCTCCACCATGAGCTTAGTACACGACTCCACCTGCCTTCACCTCGGCGACCCAAGTGTTCTGCCCAATTCCACTTGAGAGCCGATACCCGATCACCGTCATAGTGACCAGTTTCTGCTTGTCGCGTTTCGGGATCAGCTTGTGTACATCCAATAGTTCATATACCTAGAGACCTTCAGTCGTGGTATATGTGGGCCGACATGACGATGTTGACTATCAATGGATTTTCATCCTTCGATAGTCGCTTTCGTTTTTGGACTACACTGTACTTACCATCAGGTACTCTGTAGTCACTATGTCGAGCCAGTGTAAAAAAAAACCGACATCGAAGATCATTATGCGACGCCAGATATATTAATAGGGCCCATTGCTATTATAGAGAACAGTTACCTTCATCATTACGATGAGGCGATGACCTAGAGAGGTTGGCAGCGCTCTCCTCGACTAGCCGCTGCATTCTCTCCAGCGCCAACGCTTGTTGCTTCTCCGTTTGTTCCGAGCGCACCTTCCTCTGGTGTAGCACTCGTACTCTAATAAACATTTGGAATATTTAAACTACCCTCCGACCTAATTATATATCTATTTATGACATATTCATTGCGATCATTCCAATGAGTTCAAACTCGATATTTCTGTTACAAGTTAGTGAAAACCAGACATAGCCAAATTGTAATCTGATTAATGATGAACAATTACAAAATGTAGTCGTCATTGTAATTTTCTTGCTCTGTAATCATGATTATATCCATTTAAAACATTAAGAAATAATAAATGTGTATACAATCTGGGATTCTGTAGTGTTTAAAACATAGATGAGCAAAATGCAGTCATATCAATGGTAAAAAACGTAAAATGTAATCGTAATCATTTTTATTAATCTGATTACATTTTGCTCATATATGATGAAAACTTAAGTATCATTGCGGGAGCAATGTTATGTGGAAGTAGGTTTAGCTAAAATATAGCGTCGGGTGAAAAGCTATTTGGTTTAAGCGACATTTTTTGGTGATATAGTAATATATATATATATTTGGAATCGGTAAAAAACGCTGATTCCAAATATATATATTACTTATCGAATTTACTACTTGCTTACTTATTACTTACTTTATTATCGAATTTTACTTTGTTTATATGGAAATTTGCTTGTAGTACATGTTACGCTTTCACGTAATTGGAGCGGTGCACTGTATGTGGATATGGCATGTTATCTATTGTTATTTTTGAATGTATACACTCTGTTTGAAAGCCTATTAAAATAAAATAAAATACTATAATCACCAAAAAATGTCGCTTAAACCAAATAGCCTTTCACCCGACTATATAAAGACACTTATTGATTACTAGCTGATCCGGCAAACGTTGTTTTGCTATATAAGTTGTTGTAATATCTTCTAAGATGTTCATTGAAATTAAGTGATGTCAAAGACAATTTTGTTCACAATTAAATACTCTTAATCAACAACACATTTATTTGGATAAAGATTAATATTATTACGTTGATACAACTCTTAACAAATAATGCATTAATTTCGACCAAATTCGATTACCATAAAAACGGTTCTAGTAAGTTAATCTTAAAAGATAGACATATACTGTCGGGACATTTTTTTAGATCATTTCAAGAGAAATACTTCTTTTTTACATATATTTTTGGTATCTTGAACCGTTTTCGCAGCGCACGCAATGGAAGACTTCAAGGAAGAATAATTTTGCCCGTTTTTTTCACATTTTCCATTATTTCTTCGCTCCTAATAATTGCATCATGATGTTATATAGCCTAAAGCCTTCCTCGATAAATGGTCTATTCAACTCAAAAATATTTTTTTAATTCGAACCAGTAGTTCCTGAGATTAGCGCGTTCAAACAAACAAACAAACAAACAAACTCTTCAGCTTTATAATATTAGTATAGATTAAGCAGTTACGAAGTTCGCTAGGTCAGCCGGTGCAAGACTAAAAGACAGGTGTGCAGTAACAATAAAGCGCCCTCACTTCCTGATCTTCATGTCGAGCAGGTACCGCTCCTTACGCAGCTGGTTGAGGTGCTCCAGCGACCCGTCTATCTGTCGGAGCACCGCCTTGTTCTGCAGCAGCTCGTTGCAGAGGAACGCTAGTATCTTCGCTTTGTTCGTCGCGTTCAGGGACAGGTACGGCTTGTCTCGTAGAGCCTCTGTGGTTCATGAAACATTAATAATTCAGTTTTTTAATTTGCAAATCTATGCTGGGCATCTATCATCACAAGATAGCTTAAGTAGAGCCTTCTGTTTTGTTGTTTAAATACCCCTGTGTTATAGAATGACAGGGAAAAAATACTTTTTTTTTTGGTAACCGCGGGGAAAATCCTTCATGGACCGTCAGAGCGCGGTGAAGGCGGCGGCCTCGTATGTCAGGATCCTAACTCTCCTAAAATTAACCCTTAAATGCACAATGTTGTTTTTAAACAACATACTAAAAACCACAGATAAAATTGACCATCTTTTAATTTTTTGTTAATATAGTCTATTAACAAAATTTTTTTTTTCAAACGTAAAACAAAAATCGTCCATTTAAGGGTTAAATAATACTGAAAAAGCTGTTTGATATAATATACTAATCGACTTAAAATATAATAGTGATACTTTAATAAAACATATACAAGTGAATTTATAGACGAGGAGATATTTTAGGACACAATAATATGTACCTTCTTGGAACTAATGCAAATGTAAATAAACTATATTCCTTAACAAATCATTAAGAAAATTTATTAACAAATAACTATTGATCCGAAAAAAGAGTGTGGATGCCGTAGCGCGTGTGCTGCACTATTCATTGGTAAGTGGATAAAGTTCAATTTACGTAATTTTAGGTGAATAGGTATTGACTCGCTTTCCATCCGCCTTGTATCTCGGCTCAGTACAGGCAAAACACCTACTTAATAATGAGTTGTTATTCCTTCATATGTGTAATTGTCTCTTAATATCTTGACCATAATTTGCTTTGTTTTATTGGAAATATTAAGATATCAGTATTTTTACACATTTGGAATTAGAATCGAATGCTGAATATCTCCCTCGTCTATAAAATCACCTGTACAGAACACAAGCAAAAGTGATAATTTTTTTCTTAAACGTAAATTAAGATGTGTCCAGCACCGACGTGAAGTCACCTGCCTCGCAGTCTTTTAAGGACCTATGTCAAAAACCAGGGGTTAGGTTGCGGGAAGGAAGCTGAAAGAACAGAACTGGTTTGCGCTGTCACAGCTATACGGTATCTCACATCCCGGCCTGGACTAAGAAGTTCTCTAACTCCTTCTTTTGCCGTGTCCTTGGGCTGTGAAATGGTCTTCCGGCGAGCGTGTTCCCACCATCCTATGATATAGGATCTTTCAAGCGTAGCGCGTGAAGAGATATTTGTGCAGGCCGGCATGATCGCCGTGACTACCGATGGGGTTTTTCTTGCCTGTCGATAGCTGTTGGCGTTTTTTGGACTGCACCATGCTTACCATCAGGTATGGCGCAGTCACTGTGTCGAATCGAGTATAAAAAAGGCCAGCAAAATTATAACCTGCCCGAGTACCGTGACAGAACAAACTTATTTGCCCAAGAGTCACTGTACACGCCATTATACTGTATACCTATGTATATTTCCGCAAGCCTACCGCCAGATGGCGTCATACGGTGGGCAAACGTCACACTCCGTCGGACGCAACTATACCGGGCACATCGGATTTGTATCGGAAGGCTTTTTATTAATTTATTTACGGCTACGGACCTATTTATATTGTTTTATTGTGCTCCCTGTGTTTTGTGTTCCGTGGGACAATTATATTAGCACGGAGTTGGCATCAGTTACGGATTTTCGGACTTTTATCTTCGGGCACACGACCGTGTCGGATTCACTGCCCCGGAAGCTGGTCTGGATCCAGACAGGCAGAGACACTACGGCGGCAAGGTAAGCGGAATAGATATATGTATATATTATAATGGCCGTGTGAATTTAACAGGGCCCAAAGAAAGATAACCTACCAGCACCTACAAAAATACAGTCCACTATCTTCCGTGTTCGGAAAACCCAGTGCAGCTTTGAGTGGCGTGCACAGTCACTGTCAGATTTGAAAGGTATGCTAAAGCTGAGTTACCTGAAAGTTTGTACGTGCCGTTGGTGTGTAACTGTTCGTAGTATGCCACGTTCTTTGTGTGCGTCGATGTGTGCTGCATCTCAGCCTCGCTCTGGTGGTGGTCCGCCACGCGCCGCTCGCGCTCCCGTTCCGCCGTCAAACCTGCCACCAGACCATTATTATTATTTTTTTTGGTAACCCGGGGGAAAATCCTACATTGGACCATCAGGGCCGCTGTGAGGGCAGCGACCCCGGTGTGTCAGACTCCTACTGACTAAAAACCCCCGGGGTCTCCCTCTAATCACTCCACTCAGGCCTGGGAAACCATATGCGTCCAGTCGACCAGACCACACCGTCACTGCCACGTAGCCTTACGTTACTTCTCAAGGTAGTCGCTTCCAAAACGCTAGTAGACCACCGCTAGCCTCTTTTCCTGGCTGACCGTCCTAGTTGAGATCCATAACAACAAGGCTGGTATGGTAATACCACCGAACTCAAAACTAGCGAGCTGACCACCTTAAGTGCTCGCCGGGCGAATTTGAAAGACCTTTCCTGGCCAACAGTATTTAGTCTCGTCAAAGAAAAAAAATTAGGACACGGTACCTTCAATTATCGTGAACAACACTCACCAACAGGCAGCCTCTACCATTCGAGCTTTATTATATAAAGGTTACGTGCACTGCTCTAGAATATTACTTGGTTCGCAGGCGTTGCCCGGTGGACGTATTGCAAAGTAATCGTTTGCATTGTTCATTTTATATAACCCTTTTGTTAAATTTAATATAGTAATAATTTAATATGTTGTGTTAGTACACAACAGACACAGTTATTGGCATTTTAGATTTTTTTTTATTTCCTATTTTTGTATATAATCTTATAATATGCTGTGTAGTTACCATTGAATAAATAAATAAATTCCAATGGTTAAAGGGATAACAGTGGGATTGGATAATTCATCAAATTATTAACGGGGAGTATTTTAATTAATGATGTCGACTATTCCTGCGCCTACACATACATATATTATAATACAAAGTCACTCGGCGCAACTGTCTGTTTGTCTATACGTGTAATTCGGAGACAATAATGTCAACTGACCTGTGAGCGCCTTGACCTCGCCGGTGGCGTTCGCGTAGAGGTATATCCGGAGCACCTCGCTCAGGTTGTGCGGCGTTATGTCGCCCATGCGGATCGCGTGCCCGAGCAGCGTCGTGTGCCGCCCCGGGTGCGGTATGCCCGGGTCTTCTGCGATACCAACACGACAGAAGGGTTAATGTCTCATTTCCATATACTATAGAACCTTAGCTATAGTGATATAAGCGCAAAGTGAACACAACCGCTAATGTATCTCACACAGGGTATTTGCTTTTGTTGTTTCCTGTTTGTTTTTTTAACCTATTCTGATGTGTCGTATATTGTGTGCCAAATAAATGTTTATTATTTATTTATCTCAGCCCCCCCCCCCCGAAATGGACATAGCGGTAACTTACAGGTATTGATATAAGAAATTCTCACCGATAGCAGTGATGAGGAGTTGAGTCAGTACTTGCAAGAGTTCCTCTTCAGCTTCAGCACTGCAGTCGGGCTGCAGAGCCATTTGGAACGTGTTCAGCGTGGGCAGCGAGTCCATGTCTGAAAATACATAATAAAAAAAAAATAAGCCTTTATTTCTACTACTTTTTTTTGATACATCTTATCCTATATTATTCTTCTATTAGTACTATATATTTATATATATATTTTTTGTTAATGTTCCGTTGTAGTCGCCTTATCAAAATACATTACCCAGGGTTAAAAATCCGATGGGGCTATCGGATTTCCTCTCAATCAGATCCAATACACTGGTACTTCAGGAAGTCTGCTACCCCGCATGTGGCGGAGACAGTACGAATGGATTCTACGTACCACCTGAGAGGTGAGGCCGGTTTTTTTTTACACTGGTACGACAAAGTGACTACAATACGCCTGATGAGTGCAGTGCAGTCCAAAAACGAAAGCGACTATCAAAGGACGAAAATCCGTTGATAATCTCCGTCGTGATGTCGGCCCACATATACCAAAACTGAAGGTCTCTAGATATGTCTCTACGTCTCTAGAGTTGCTCACAGAGTTGGTGCCACGAGACTTTTAGCCCACCGGGTCTTAGGTGGAATACGGATATATCCACGTTAGGCTTGCAGCAAGCTCACTGACACCCCTGGGGATTTTTAGTTAGTAAAAATCTGGCACACTGGGACAGCTGTCCTCACAGCCATCCTGACAGTCATTTGAAGGATTTTCCCCTAGACTACAACAAAAAAGGGGGTACAAAGACCGCTACAACGGCTCGCCTCAGCCATTCGGATTTTTAGATCATTCTGTATGCGTGCAGCTACTAATTTCCTTCCCCTTTAAGGTCCAACATGATGGAAAAACTTCTGTTGTTTCCCAGTTCAGCTTTTGATATGAAAACAGCAAGTATTAAAAATACCAAGCCCCCTGTGAGTTAGCCCAGGACGTTAGAGACGCCGGGCGGCACGCTTTTTGGGAGTGTGTCGTCCAACAAGGGTGCAAGCGGCGCGCGACGTGTTCCCGCGTACCGCTCTACAACACAGAGGCACGAGAGGGGTGGCTCTATACACCACCCCTCCCTAAACGAGCAGAGGCCTACTCACGGCCGCACGCCCAGCCGGTCATTGAGGATGAGACCTCAGTCGTGCCCTCGATGCCGGTAGGCGGAACACCCCGGGGGTTTTAGTCGGTGCAATCCCGACACACCGGGGGGGGGGGGGGTGGCCCTCACCTCTCCCCGAGGTCCGTGAGGGATTTCCCCAGGGTTACAAAAAAAAAGAACGTTAGAGACGGAAGTCAAACAGTTGACTCAGCTGAGCCAATCCTGTTTTGAAGAGTACAGCAAGGGATTGCAAGAAGTTCTACTTATTGACCTCCAAACTTCCACTCAAAAATATAGTATGCTATGATAATGGTTATCCCCAAGACTCACCAAAACCGAGGGTCTGTCCAAAGTTATGGATGAACTCGAACACTTGGAGAACGTCGGCCATCGCCTGCCCAGGCAGCTTCAGTCCTGGGATCCTGTTCAAGCTCGGCAGAGGCTTCTGGTCCGATAGAGTGGAGTCCTCTTGAGGTCGCCTGTCAATAAAAAAAGTTTGCATGTAACCTAGAATATTAGAGGTTTGAATTTGAGTTAATAAAAGTTTTATTTTTGGAAATAATCGTATTCTTGACTAGCGGACCCAGCCTGCTTCGCCCAGGTGCTATACATCGCGCGAGAAGCAATTCTTTAGACCATATCGTCTAAAGCTCAAATTGATTCTGGATATGGCGACTTTAAAGATGTTATACTAGTGAAAACAACACTAAGTTGATTTGTATGGAGTGTAAGACGATGCAGCAATGTTACCCAATAGGCACATCCTGCTGACTGCAATTTTACTGCTGCCGTTTCCTTTGACATACTAGCAAATACCACAAATCAAATGGCTTTATAAGTTCCAAGACTCTCCAACACACTGTGTATACTAACCTCAATTCGGAGAGGAGTTCCATCTCCTTCCGCCGTTGCTGCAGTTTCTTCTCTTTCACGAGCAATCGGTCTAGAAGGTTCTGGTGTTTTCTCCGTTCCCTCTCCTCCCATCTCCTCCTCGAATCCAGTTGACGGATGAATGTGGTGTGCTGCCGCCGCCTCTCACGCTCCTAATGGATATGTTTTCATTAGCTTTTAATTTCTGACGTAAGATATAAAGATACCATAAAAAAATTACAAGACTATGCTACTATATAGTATGTAATAAAATCCTTGTCCGAACCGTAAAAGCGTTAAGCAATATCGTTTATTTACATTATATTTATTTAGTTACTAAGAAAAAACACTCGAATGTTAATGAAAGCAATAAGCCATTTTTAATGAAGAATACTGTTATATTGTTTTTTTGTTAATTACTATTTTATCACATTTCACATCAATATAGCCGTCAACATAAACAACACACGAACGTTGAATCTACTAGGGATGTAACGGAGGCAGTTTTATCGGAACCGAAGTCGGAGTCGGAGTTTTTAAATTTGATTTATTTGAGTCGGAACCGAAGTCGGAATCGGAGTCGGAGGCAATGTCAGTCACAAGTGACGGCAGAATAAAATAGTTTTATTAAGGGACAAATAAAAACATTATTCAGTGAACCTTTTTAATTACAAAGTGATAAATTTACCCATACACAGACAATGAAAATAGAAATAGCTGTGTTTCTTATTAACATTTTTCCATTAAAATTGCACAAATTAAATAAAATTTGCTCCAGTATTGTTTTTATGTTAATTTCTATTTAATTTAATTTAATGTAAAATATAAAAAAACTTTTAGTAATAAATTAAAATGTACATTTAATTCTAAATTTAATAATTTTAATCACATTTTTTAATCTAATTTTTTAAAAATGAGATCTTTAAATTAAGTAGCACTGATTGTTTGACTACATATAAAATTAAATCAAATAAATTGACTACAATAGTGGTGGTGACCTCCGATGAATACCTCCGATTAAAAAGTTTCGGAACTGAAGTCGGAACCGAAAGTGTAATAACGATCGGAAGTTCCGACTTATCGGAGTCGGAGTCGAAGCTCCGTAACATCCCTGGAATCTACACAATACAAACTCCCCAAAATATTGCACTGTGTTGACATATTACAAGTGTTCGACCGAAACTGTGGTGAATTGATTACTGGACCCACAGTCCTGTAATTATGACCCGGGAGTCTTTAAGGAAAGAGTGAATAAGTCTTAATTAGGCGGACTCAGTCCATCGTCGGACTCATTTTAACCTTCCAACCAGGTGTGAGTGAGGTCAAGCGTTCTCCTGTAAATCATTAAAAAAAAACAAAATTCAATGGTCCTTGTGTTGCAGTTGTCAATGAGTGACCACTTACCATGACGTGTACCGTCAGCCTGCTCACCGACAAAAGTTTAAGAATAACCTTCAAATGACTTCTACCATCGTTCTAGTGTTAAACCTGTGTTCAATACAAATCCTGCTCTATAATTTTCCTTGCAATCGATAATTTCTCTTTTAGCGTTCTGTTTTTATTTTTACAAGGACAGATTTGAGGCAAGATTCAACATCCACGTATCGGTAAGTATACAATATAGTGCAGAATAAAATATCAGTTATAAAAGCTTAAAGATATAGCCCATTTAGTAATTACCTCTGTTATATACTTTTGCTGGAACGTCCAATGTAGAGCGAGATTCACAGATGGAAAGGAAAACATAAACACACATGTTAATTACGACACAATTTAGGCACATATAAACTAATATATAGATTATTTTATTTTTGTGAACAAATTCTTCGTTGTAAAATATATAATATGAACTTAGGACAGAAATTTCGCTGTCAAATGAAAACAATATCGAGGGGGGAAAGGCTATTTGGTTCAAGCGACATTTTTTGGTGATATAGAACCTAATATATATTTTCAGAATCAGCGTTTTTTACCGATTCCATATATATATATCACTATGTCACCAAAAAAGTCGCTTAAACCAAATAGCCTTTCACGCCTGGATATGTAAAGCCAAATTTATAAAAAAAAAAAAAAAACATATAAAGTCACGCTGTATCGATGCTTTCGAGGCGAGCAAAGATATAATAGTAACTGTGTCCACGTTACGTTTATATATCCAGCCCAACGTGACCAGTAGCCAAGTTAACCGTCATTCTCATGACTGAATCCAATTTAATTATAAAGTATTATATTGAAATATAAATATGAAAATAAGTATAAGTAACACAAAAATAATAAAATCTAAACACCATATATTTCAAAATTTATAAAATGTTAGACAAAACACAGCACACAAACAAACAAATTAACATTAAAAAAATGGTTACCTGCTCTTTGAGTAGCAACGCTTGTTGCCGTTTTATTTCTCTTTCCTGCAACAAAAACAAATAAATAAATAAAAACAAATACAAATAAAACTCCCTCTTGAAATAATAAAAATCGATTAGAACAATTTCGTTATAATATTAATAGATTATTATTATATATTTTCCCAGTTTCAAAAACGCAATGTCCAATTAATATTCAATTGCATACAAATTATTGTATTATTCTTTACAGTTTATGTGTTTTAAAATTGAGGACGCGTTTCTGAAACTGGGTATAAATTATTTAGAAAGATTCATATAACTAAATCAATAAAAAAGCAGGTAACAATATTAACGACATTTTCTTCGGTATAAGAAACAAACCTGTTGCCTCTTGGCCTGTTCTTCTATCTTCTGCTTTTCCAACTCCTCCTGTTTTCTCTTTTTAGCCTTCATAACAATCGTGCGAACAACATCGAAAGCGGCAAATCATAATAACATACAGCGTACATGGAACAAAAATAAAATAAAACTCGATAAACTTTACAAAAATAAAAAATTGTAATATTTTTAGAAAAATACAATATATAACAAAAGTTACCTGAACTGTGCAATTGCTTTTATGTATTTTATAAATATTATAAAATCTATTTCAAAACTACGTATAGTTAAAAAGATATCTTAATTGAAAACAGCTTTTTTAGTTTAAGACATAATCATAATTATTTCATATAACAATTTTTTTACATTGCCTCTATAATGTGACTATATTACACCTGACGGAAAGTACAGTGAAGTCCAAAAAACAGCAACGACACCCAAGAGACGAACATCTGTTGGAAGCCGCCATCGCTATGTCGGCCCACATACACCGCGACGGAAGATCTCTGGCTATACACAAGCTAATCCCGAAACGCGACAGACCGGAGCGAGTCACTGACGGTTTTTACACTTGTGTGCTATGGACACAAACCAGTTCGGAAAATTACCCTACCACCATTATTATGAGGCAACCAGAACTAGAATGACCTAAGTAAAGTTTTTTATATTTCTATTAATACTACTAACTACTAAAATAATTAAAAAAAAAATTACAGCACGTGTGATCCACCCTAACTATATATTTCGCTATTCATAATGCCATAGCATTGTAATTTTTATGCACTATCACAAGAATATGATAGCCTATTTCAATGAGTTCATTCTGGCCGTATTTGTACAAAGCCAATTGATAAGACATTTCAACATAACAAGTGGCTCAAAAAGTAATCAAGTTAATTTTAATGAATTTTCATTGTTAACCACAGATGATATCCACCATTTGTTAATGGAATGTGGCCGATCCGAGTCTGTGAGAGAGGCGTTTGTTAGTGCCTTTGCTCTGAACACAGAGATGGGCAATATGTCTGATTAATGATTAACGATTACAAAATGTAGTCGTAATATTAATTTTCTTGCTTTGTTATCGTGAATAAATCAATTTAAAACATTAAGAAATCATAAATGTGTATGCAATCTGGGATTCTATAGTGTTTAAAACATAGATGAGCAAAATACAGTCTTATTACTGATAAAAAACGTAAAATGTAATCGTAATCATTTTTATTAATCTGATTACATTTTGCCCATCTATGTCTGAACAGACCAGACGTCGGGATGTTTGACAAAATCTTAGCAGAACTATTATCTGATATGGCGTAAACACTGTTCAGATCAATGGCACTATATCTCATATGTTAGATATTTTTGTATAAGGGTACAATGAGACTGACATATGTACCCACGTACGTAAAAGTACCCTACATAAATAGAATTCTAAAGCCATTCCTAATGGCTCAGCTTAGTGGAATATCTCATCAAATGCCCTCGTATGAATAATATCAACTTTTAGGTCAATCTTGTTCTGGAGGTATGATTTTTTTTAAATTATAGATTAATTGGAATCAATTTATTACTAAACTCTAAAACTGTTTTCAATTTCTACGGTGTATACAAGCGTGCTTTGTTATATTTAATATTATATTATTTACTTCTCGACATTTACGGGCCAGCATATATTTATTTCAAGGCAACAGTGAATCATTCAATCATTTACCATGCATGCAAATATTAAACCTCTATATGACAATGTAATGCAAGATCTTTTACAGGATTTAAGTTTCACTCTAAATTTTTAAACGCCTACTACCTCATTCGGTTTTATTATATTCACTACATTTCCTAACCAATCATGTGGCACGCCCCCTGCAAGATGACCGACGATTTATGAAATTTGACCGGCAATAAAAAAAAAGAGCTAAAAACCGGGATCTATGGTGCTTACTAAGACCTAATTATTTTAAAAACCTTACTATTTGAACGGCCTGTATTAAATTTTAGCAACCGGCACGATAAAAGTACGCCAACTGACATTCGCCTATATTTTTGTTTAGTTACCATTGTGTAAAGAAGGGCCACGCAAACTACCAATTAAAAATAAAATCACTCTTTGATATGTGTAAATTAATAAAATACTAAGGAAATGTTTTTTTTTTTTCAATCACATTCAAGAATAACGGAAATTTTCTCAAATAACTCACTTTTATAAAAAATTGAGTTAACAAATTTTATGAATATTTTATAGCTATTAATTCTTATTAGAAACACTTCTGCTAAGATATTGCATTCATGCGCAAACCCGTCGATTTCGAATAACGCGTGTTTAAAATAATCTATCAGAATAAGTTAAAAAAACCCTATGAAATATAAAAAAAAACATAATAATACAGATTTTCATTTTTTTTTAAATATATGTGTACTTTTTTATGTTTTTTTTTTTACAGTCTAGCATGGGCAAATTAAACCTCAAAGTGTAACTGAGTCGAAATGAGACTAAATCTTCTCCTAAAATAATTATTTCTAAGATATAAGATAGCCATTCCTATATTTATAATACACAGATTATAATATTAGAGTGCCGTGTTAGTCACAGATAAAAAAGAACCACAGAACATATCTGATATAGACAGTCCTCCGATAAACCATAGAGGTTAATTGTTAGTTCGAAATGTGAAAACCGAAATTTGTTAGTGCTTTAGTGTTTTTTTTTAAACGTACCGCTCCGAAAACATCGTTGCTGTACGGGTGCACTGATATGGATAGAGCGCCATCTTTGCCAATGTTAAAAGTCCCTTTATTTAACTTTTTCGTCATTATATCACTGAATATGTTATCATCGTCTTCGCTTAAATCGATAACTTCTTTCAGAACTGATTTAGCGTTATCTTTAGGCATTAGACTGAGATTCTGCGACATAAATTCATTCTTCGCATCTAGATATTTCTGTTCTAAAGCTTTCGGATCTTCGTTCTTTTTGTCCGAATCGAGTTTCGACCAATCACAGCCGTTTATAAACTCTGATATCCTGGAATAGGACTCGATGAGCTTTTCCAAATTGTTCTCCTTATCGGGTACTTTTATTTTCTTATCCATCGCCTTGGTTATGCTGAAATCGTATTTGTCCTTTCGCTTAGGAAGGTCAAAAGCTGCTTTTTCTGCAAAATCCTTCATTTTATCTAGAGCGTTGTACTCCTCGATTTCACTTTTCCATGGCTGTTCTAGAATGTTCTTTACTGGCGATTGGTCTTTCGGAACCGGCACTGGTATTAGGGACAGGCTTATGGGCGGCATGGTTCGATCCCTCTGGGTTTTAGAGGCGGGTCCCATAACGATTTCTGGAATTTTCCATTCCTCGCTCTTGGGCAGTGGCTCTATCGTCAGTTGCGTACGGTTCTTGTTGATATGCTGTTTCGAATTCGATTGTTAATTTCTCGATTTCTCTCGCACGATTATTATCAATTGGATCGTTGACAACATTGTCAAGTTTCGTTCATTTAGAAGGAGTGACCCAGAGTACAGAGACAGGGGTATAATTTACATAAATATATAGTGAAATATATAGAATCATACATCTAATAAGACACACAACTACACTACTGGCTAGAAAAGCTGAGATCCAATCGCTGTCTACGAAAAAGCAAAAAGGGATAGATTTAATTTGTACGTTGGCAACCCCAGGACCCTTTTTGCTTTTGGAAACCGTAGGAACTACTATGTCAGCACAATGTTGCCAAGCATCAAATTGATAATAAAAAACAAACACAAGCACATTGATTTAGAGACAATTACAAAAATGAACATTGTCTATGGCCGAATCAAACAGTATAGAATAATAAAACAAAGTAATTTTACAAAACCATTTGACTAAGCCCTTCATTTTCATATTACAAATACTCTGTGTAAATAAAAACATAATATAATTGTTAATTCATTGCTTTTTAGTAGCCTCCTGTATTTTTGTAATAAATCGATTACACTTACTAGCGGATCCGGTCCGCCAATAGTCGAGTGCGATTTTTCTACTATTCCTAAAAATACAAAAGCAATTGATAGAAAAACTGATCTGGAAAATATTTCCTAAATAATGGTGAGAACCGCATTAACATCGGTTGCGTTGTTGAGAAGATATGAGTGAACACAAAGACAGACAAAATATCGACGTTTGATCTTTAAAATAATTTAGAACGGTGTTCACAACTCTGCAAATCCTGCACACCAAATGTAAATATATTATTTGTAATATGAAAACGTGTTTACTAAAACACAGAATAGAACAAAAATAGTTAAATAAAGGCCCCCAAATTTAATAGTCTAGATGAGACATTGATCCCAGAATATACATTCTCAATTGATAAGTTACCTCCAATAGTTGCTGACTTCTGGCTTCCTTCTCCCTCTTCGCCAGTTCTGCTTTCTCAGACTTTTCCAGCTCTCTGACTAAGCGAGCCTGTAGAAACATATTTTTTTATATTCATCTGTAAATGCATAGACATAATATATAATAGACTGCTAACAACTTATCCGCCAATAGGGTGTTGTTTGTGTCAAATTATAATTACATATATGGCCGCTTCCACAAGCTCAGTTGATGAGATATTTAAAGTACTCAAGCTATATTAAACTTTTGAACAAATTCTATATAAAATATTTATAAACACGTCGAGGTATACACTTACTTTTCTTGTTTAAAATTATAAATAATCAGAGATTGTCCAGAACTACTCAATAAACTACAATTCAAAATTCCCTTCCGTAAAACAGTTTCGGGCAATAATTCTCCCGTAGCTGTAATGACAAAATTATATAATAAGTACCAGACAATAATAGTTTCAATAAAAATAACTTTTTAATTTTTATTTGTTATTTTTTTTCTTTTCCTCATTATTTATATTTTTTTAACTAATTTTATATTTAAATTAGATATTTTTTATTATTTCTGCACGCGTAATTCATTTTATATATAGTGCACTAGGTTACAAGTTTGTATTGTAGTGAAAAAGAAGATATTTCACTAAGCAAATTGGCTCATAAAGTTAAGAAATCGTTCTACTCTTATTGTCAATGTAATACAGAGCCAATAATGGCTTGGCTTAGTGAATTGCCTCATCAAATGGCTTCGCGTGGTCTATAGTGATGATGTCCTAGCCGGATTCGGCCACGGCGACTGTTTCAATAGCGATTAAGAAAATTGAGGTCCAGTTTTCGGAAACAGTCAATTGCGCAGGAGATATTTCAGTGCATAGCTGGACGCGCTGCCAGAAAAGCACTCTCTCGTCCGAGCTCCCTCGGGCCCGATGGAATGGAGAACCAGTACGATCGGGAGAGAGCGGGATGCACGTTTGGTCGAGTTTTCCTTCTCTGAACACCTGGTTGAATTGCGGTGTTAAAGGGATACCTTAGTCGCCTTTTACGACACCGCGGCAAGAAAAGGGGCGTGCTATTCTATTCTGCCGGCAGCTACCACGGCTACCAGGGGGGGGGGGGGGTCTATAGTAAGGGTTAGTGCAATAGCAGGTGGTACCTGGTCTCTGGAGCGATGGGTGGCGTCTCGCCGCGCGTCCCTGGCCGCCTGCTGCAGCCGCGCCAGCTCCATGCGCCTGTCCAGCGGCGGCGGAGTCGGCCTCGGGCCGGACGCCGCAGCCAAGGCTCTCGCCTCTTCCAACCTACCAGCGCAACATATCAAAATATAGATCCGCTTCTAGAACATTCCATATCGGTAGTCCAGAGATTGAAGTCCTTGATACTGTTACAACCCATATCCACCGTTTATGCATTTATTGCAAAATGCTGACGCGGGGAATTGAATGTCGATTGACGTCAATGCAACCTTACACTTTTGTTTACATCAGTTTTCGTTAAGATTGAATATTTATACCACTTCTATTCCATCTACTATCGGACTCAGCCTCTTGTAAAACCCCTTTATTTCTTTCATTGAATCCAGTCACAGGATAAAAATTAAAGTGTTTTTTTTTAACTATTATAAGACCATAACAGTACCCTACACGTAACGTAATGATCAGTTTTTGTTATATTGATCCATGTTCTTGTTCTTTTTATTTAAAAAACATATAGTCACGCTGTATCATTTACGGAGTGAGCAGAGGTACATTAGTGGTTCCTTTTATTTTTATATTGATAATTTTTATTTTTTATTTTAAACGAACATCAAATTTTAATTGTCGCGCCCAGAGCATGCTAATATGCTCTATAATTATGAAGACATTTTCATGTTATGTTTTGTTTACTTAATTCCCTTTTTTCTCTTCTCTTTTCAATATAACCCATGTATTAAAATAAACTAGGAACTAGTGGTGCTTCTCTTGTTTAAGTAACCCTAAGGAAAATCCTTCATATAGTACTGTTAGAGCCGCTGTAAGAGCGGGAGCCCATGTGCCAGCCTCCTACTGACTAAGAGCTCCCGAGGATGGCTCTCTACTCGTTGCAAGCCGGGCCTGGTGTTCATATTCCTCCCACAACGCGGCGATCGAAAAGCCTTCTTAAGGCTCCAACTCAGTAAGAAATTTATATAAAGGACCGCACTTCCCAGGACCTCTCATCAGGTGGTGCGCAGATCACATACACACCATCTCTGCTTTATTAATGTTGCTTTCTTTTTTCTGGTGTCCTGGCGAAAACCCAGCATGAGAACGTCAATGCGGCCATGAAGGCAGCAGCCCCAGTATGTCTAACTCCTACTAACTGAAAACCTTCAGAGTGTCCCTTGGGTTGCTGCCAGCAGGACATGAGGGTTCCATGTTCCTTCCACGAAGTGGGGCGCTTCCCTACACTAGCTGTGGAGACGGTATAGCAGCAGTAGTGGTATACCGTTTGTTGATCTCAGTCTCGTTGAAAACGAGGGGATCGGCGACGTCCGCGCACGGCTGCACGTACTCGCCGAGCACGGTGCGCGCGCTGAAGCTGAAGTTGTCGCCGCACAGCGGCGGGCACGGGTTCGATTCCAGGAACTAAACAACACACCGAGAAATAAAAAGACTGTTTGAAGCGACATTTTTTAACAATACTGAATGATATAAATATATTATACATTCGGGATTAACGTATTAAATTGATTATAGAAATATAATCAATAAATGATGCATCATTAAAGTTAATTTAATAGACATGCTTGACATAAAAAATGTTAGAAATGTCTTACTACTCGAAGTTACATCCATACTCAAAAATGGTGCCTGTTTAATTCGCACACACACACTTAATATTTTACGGAAGTATTAGGAACTCATAACAGTAACAATCGTAGTTGGACATCACATCTATGCAACAAAACGCTTGCGTGATTTAAAATACTAGTAGCGCCATCTAGTATGTGCGAATTGAACTATATTTCCGAACAAAACTAAATTCACACAATTCTATTTAATTAAACAGTGCCGAAACCCGGAGATATTCAAATAGTCCAATTTGCGCAAAACATTGCATTATAATCAAATAATAATAATATATAATCACGCTATATCCCTTTCAGTAAGAGCAGAGCTGTATTAGAGTCTATATTCACTTATCACTGGTACGTCCTGCCCAACGTGACCAATAGAGAAATTTACCTCTATTCTATAAAACTCATGACATAAATTCCTTCGCCTTGACCTTCGATTTTTGACTTCGTATTATGATGCTGTATAACTCATAATCGGATATCGTGTATTATCCACCATGTGGAAGATTGGTCAACGAATCCTAAATGAAATTGAGCAGGGTATTTGGCTAGACGAGATAATGAGGCACATGGAGCTGTGAAATTAGTGCGTGGTGACTTAGATTGGAAAAACGTAGCATCAGGCTACAAATATGGGTGGACGATATGATCTAGTTTAAGGTTTAACATAACTGAATGAACTCGACACGGGATCGAGGATGTTGGCATAACATATGGAAAACCTAGCAGAGGCTAGGTTTGAGCCAGTAATGATACCATATAACTCACCGCCTGTAGCTCCTGCGCAGACTTGACCTTGATGGAGGAATGCGGTTCAGGCGGGTTGTACGTGACATCACCTTTGATGCTGCAGTTGCGCGACAGACCTTTGATCACCGTCACGCGCTTCCAACCTGCAACCGCCGTACGCTTTAACATAACGAGCCTTTGACCCTTTGAGGCCGCGCCACAAAATAACCACCTATAGTTGTCACTCGAAAACCGCACAGCACCGGTCGCGATCGCCCCAAAAAAAGTGTCAAAAAAATTGTTTTTTCTACTAAGCCGAGTGAAGTGAAATTCCATAGAGCCACTTGGTTCTATAAAGCGTACGTTGGTAAAGTTACCAAAGCCAAAAATAATCCATAAAGGTATAGAAACGACTAAATTATGAATAACGTGAAATCACGCCCGCGGGCCGCAACGGTACAATTATTGGACGTGAATTCACGGCCGCCGGCGTCAAAGGGTTAAAGTAAAGATGTGCAAATGATTTATTGAATAAATATATATACATCTGAAGAAAATAGCTACATAATCAGTAAATCCTACACTTTTATAATATAAATTGTTAATAATAATACCTAAATATTTATATTATAACAATGAAATAGACACAAAAGAAATAAACTAACACAACTAAAAAAAAATATGCGGAAAAAAGACAAAAATAAAAATTGTTAACGTTCAAAAACACTATACGTTCATAACAAGATACATTACATACAAATTTACATTGAATAATTAATTTAAAAAACATAAAGTAACCGGGCAGTAGACTAGAGGGGGTCAGCCGCCCGGATGGGAGGGAGGCGGTGTGAGCTTTAGAAGAGTGCGTACCCAGGGCGAGCGGCAGTCTCAGCTGCGCGTCGTTGTGCCGCCGCGGCGTGTCGCTGGCGTCCGAGTCCGAGGGCCCGCTGTCGGACACGCACTCCGAGTCCGTGCTGGCGGACTCGCCCAGCAGGGCGCGCAACTTCTCCTGTGACATACATAACAACATGATGATGTCCTGGCCGGTTTCGGCCACGGCGACTGTTTCAACACCGATTAAGAAAATCGAGGTCCAGTTTTCGGAAACAGTCAATTGCGCAGGAGATATTTAAGTGCGTAACTGGACGCGCTGCCAGAAAAGCACTCTCTCGTCCGTGCTCCCTCAGGCCCGATGGAATGGAGAACCAGTACGATCGGGAGGGAGCGGGATGCAGGTTTGGTCGAGTTTTCCTTCTCTGAACACCTGGTTGAATTGCGGTGTTAAAGAGATACCTTAGTCGCCTTTTACGACACCTCAGCAAGAAGAGGGGGGTGCTATTCTATTCTGCCGGCAGCCACCACGGCTAACAACATACCGTTTTATTGGACAACTAGCTGTCCCGGCAGACCTTGTTCTGACCTATTTCTCTAAAACAATGTCACATTGTTTTTTTTAATGTTAATAGCTTCCCCTGTCTGCTGTTTTTTGAAAATTGTTTGAAGGAACCTGGCCTTAATGCTATATGTATAAAAATTGACAAATATTGACATTAAAATTTATACGTCACTCAATAATTGTTTTGCCTTCCCGGAACCCGTCCACTAACATTTAAACTTTATGCTATGGTGTTAAAGTTCAAATTGACTTATAACAAATCTTTTGTATGAGAATATAGAAAAGTGGTGTTTTTAGACTCTTCCAGGCATTTTTTTTTATTTTTCTCTCCGTAATAACCATCCGCAGACTTCAATAAACACAACAAAAAAGAAATCAGCCAAATCGGTTCAGCCGTTCTCGAGTTTCGCGCTTATCAAGACATTTAGCGATTCATTTTTATATTATAGATATCTACATTGATGAGTAAACAACGAAAATTAGAAGGCATAAAAAAAAATAGCATTCGACCAGCGATAGCTCTAGCAGAAATGTGCTAAATGTTTGAGATTGGCATATAGTGTCAAAGTGCTATTTTTAGCATTTTAATTTTTATTTTATTTATTTTGCACATCTTTTTTATTCACATTGGCGCGACATAGTGACTACAGAGTTCCTGATGGTAAGTACAGTGTAGTCCGAAAACGAAAGCGACTATCAAAGGATGAAAATCCATTGACATCACATCTAATTCTCATCATTGAATTTACATCTCTACTAAAGTTATCGAACGTTGATCGAATGTTGGTTTATCTAGGCCCTGAGGAGTAGAAACGCTCCTCACATCTATTTTCCACGTGCTTACGACTTGGGACTTTATAAAAGCAGTTTGAATAAGAATTGGTTGAGCAAACGCTTATAGTTATGATTTTTTTCAGTTCCACAAAAGACTGCACACCTGAGTATATGATACCTCCTTGCGTTTTTGAGGAAAAGGGTCATAATATACACACAGACAGGGAATGAGATGAACTTATAAGTATTAATTTTTTCCGTTTCTCTTTTCAGACACGGAACCCTAAATGACATACCAGGTCAGTTTCGCCGAGCAACTGCTGCGCGAGCGCCGGCCGCAGCCCCAGAGCGCGACTCTGCGCCAGCAGCGACGCGACCGTGTTCTTCTTGGGCTTGCTGACCCCGCGACCCAGGTTCCTGGGCCGGGCCTCGCGCGACGGCCAGCCCGGGACGGCTAGCGATATTTACAAAATAACAAGTCAAACAAAAGTATAAATCTTTTATATTTATTTTAAAAATGATATGCAACAGTGCAGCGTCGCCCAGCACACGCTGAGCCGAGTGCTCTTTGAGATGGGTATCAACAGACAGGATGCATGATGTAATGATATGTATTATTCTTTCATTGTTTTATATACATGTATGTGTTGTTTGTTGTTCTCTTTTCTCAATAAACGTTTCTTTCTTTAATATTTCATAATTTCACCTCTCATACAGTTTCCATAGCATTTGGGCAACTGCATCGGTGGGAACCCCCGAAATGCTATGAAACAAAGTACAACAGTACAAAGTACAGTTTTGGGAGTCGAAGCTGCTCGCGTCCGTAGGCTTTACCCTAGTTTCCCTACACGTGACTCCTGGGTGGTGCTAAACGAGCAGCAGCGAGGTGGTAGGACGTCGGTGCCCGTCTGGATCGCGACCACAGTACATGAGTGTAAAGCCCGTCATAGTGACCAGTTTCGGCTTGTCGCGTTTCGGGATCAGCTTGTGCATATCCAGTAGCTCATATACCTAGAGACCTTCAGTCGTGGTATATGTGGGCCGACATGACGATGTAGACTATCAATGGATATTCATCCTTTGATGGTCGCTTTCGTTTTTGGACTACACTGTACTTACCATCAGGTACTCTGTAGTCAATATGTCGAGCCAGTGTAAAAAAAAAACAACAACGGCAACAATCGATCGAATAAATGTCTTTTTTCAATAGGTGTGACCAAATCTACCGGAATTCCCTAGAAAAAATCCTCATCCTAAAACAAAGCGCACGGGAATGCGACGAGCGGGCGGAGAAGCGAGCGCTACGCCGTAATACTTTCCAGCTGGCGCGCGCGCCATTGTCGTACACACTGTTCCAACGTCTGGCTGCATCTCTTTGTTTTCACATTGCGTTTACGTACACGTTATAAGCGTGCAATTCAGTAAATAACTAGTGGGTGTTTCCTGAACGCAAATCGAAGCTGCTCGCGTCCGTAGGCTTTACCCTAGTTTCCCTACACGTGGCTCCTGGGTGGTGCTAAACGAGCAGCATCGAGGTAGTAGGGCGTCGGTGCCCGTCTGGATCGCGACCACAGTACATGGGTGTAAAGGCCGTCATAGTGACCAGTTTCGGCTTGTCGCGTTTCGGGATCGGCTTGTGTATATCCAGTAGCTCATATACCTAGAGACCTTCAGTCGTGGTATATGTGGGCCGACATGACGATGTAGACTATCAATCGATATTTATCCGTTGATAGTCGCTTTCGTTTTTAGACTACATTGTACTTACCATCAGGTACTCTGTAGTCACTATGTCGAGACAGTGTAAAAAAAAATAGGGGGGGGGGGGTGGTGTTTCTGGACACTCACATTCGCTATCCTCGCTCCCGCTGGACTTGGGCCGCGGCGAGTCCGCCACTTGACAGTTCAACTCGGGCGCCACTCGACGAGGCTTCGCTCCAGGCTTGCGACGAGCTGACGACAAGCAACATATCAAAGACCTGAAGACACCCATGAGTAAGGACCCTCATAGTGCCTCACTTTGCCCTGTCACGTTTCGGATCACCTCTCTGTCGAAGATATAACTGGGCCTATATGACGACAATGGCTGTCAATGAACTACAATCCCTTGACTGTCGCTGCCTGACTGAATCATAACTAAAAGCTTGAAGTAAATATTAAAAATACTGTTTGACATTACTTCATAGAATTTTATCATTATATGCAAATTTATTGATTATTACCAGAATACAGGATGCTTGTTTTTTGCAAAATAAATAATTTTAGTTTATGGCTAAACAAATGATTATTTCTAAATTCAAATGACGTAGTTTGAATTTCAATCAAAAAGAGCCTTATGGTATCTATTTTTTTTTTAAGCGGACTAACTACTGATTGCCGGGAAAGGCATTTACAGTTCAACCGGGCTTAATTATTGTATCTATTAGCTTGCGCTCCTTTTTATAGTTTCAAATTGAATCATCACAAGATTCCTTTGATAGCACACTCTGTATAGAGATAACATTATTTGAATATTACTCACATATCCTATCGTTATTTGAAGACGCGCTAAGGGAACTGCTCAGAGATGTCAGTCGTGATAACGCGTCCGAGGCCTGAGTGCTCGCTGCAATTTAAAAAACAACAATAAGTTTGAGCAAAAATAGACTAAAAGCATATATTGTAAGCTTTATATAGAACTGTCCGATGTACTGAAAAGCAGAGATGGGCAAAAAGTAATCTGATTAATGATGAACGATTACAAAATGTAGTCGTAATTTTAATTTTCTTGCTCTGTAATCATGATTAAACCCTTTTAAAACATTAAGAAATCATAAATGTGTATACGATCTGGGATTTTGTAGTGTTTCAAACATAAATGACCAAAATGCAGTCATATTAATAGTTAAAAACGTAAAATATAATCGTTAATCATTTTTATTAATCTGATTACATTTTACCCATCTATGATGAAAAGTTCGTATTGAATGTAGGTCAATAGACAATGCTTCTACAATACGAAACATAACTTATTATTATTGGCATAGTACGAATGGTTGCAAGTAGATGGTGCGGCAGCTCTAAGTAACCTAGGGCTAGACGTTTTAGACGCATGGAGGCGAAGGTCATTGAATATGCAAAAATCAAATGTGTCTATTGTACTTTTATTTGAAAGTGTTTGGGTTTGCTACGTTTTACAATTGCCCTTGTAATTACATTCCTTTTTCAGCATATTCTAAAGTGTGAGGCCTTTTTAGCAGTAACGCAACAAGCCAATCTTTTACGCTGACCAAACGTTGTTATTGCTAAACAATTGCTATGTGAGTTTGCCGCCAACGCACCTATATGCACACCAGCTCAGTTAGACAGAAGCTTATGAAAAGAGAAACTCAGTAAGACAGTACTTTCCGGGCTAGCAACGTAGCCACACTGAACTTCATCAAAGTTCCATGGGACAAATGCGACATAAATTCCTAACGATATAATCACTCCCAAATATATATATTAATATACAATTGTATTTAATACATTTCAATTATAGCCCCTTAATTTTATTATTGGTAGTTCAGTTCGATTCCAATTTACAAATGAGACTGCAATCATTGTCATAAATTTCATAGTTTTTTTTTATCATATCGAGGGTTGAAAGGCTATTTGGTTTAAGCGACATTTTTTTGTGATATAGTAATATACATACATATATATTTGGAATCGATAAAAAATACTGATTTCGAATATATATTTATTACTATATCACCAAAAAATGTCTCTTGAACCAAATAGGCTTTCACCCCTCGATATTATCCTTTATTAACGGAATCTCTATTAGTATTGATATCAAAGTATATGTTTCATTCCGTGCGTGCGTATGGGTTGAATGTGTGTGTGTGCACGCTGTACATACGCGGTGTGGGCTTCAGGGACAGATTGAGAGGCGCATCGTCGTCTAGCGAGGACTTGAGGCCTAGATCTAACGGGCTGTCCTCTCCGGCTGACGTCATCGACTTCCTCAAGTTCATTCCGCTCTCTGAAACACAGTACGTATACAATTATACGGAAAGTTTGATAAGAGTAGTGCCATTTAATCAGCACTGCAGACTTCCTCTGTGGCTTTAGGCTGATGGAGGTCCCATTTTCGCCATGTTTATATGTTTTGTATTTTCTTTTGTTTTTGTGTGTTGTTTGTATTGCTGCATTTAAATTTCTGTTTTTTTTTTATTTGTGGCGAAATAAATACTTTTTCATTTCATTTCATTTAATTTTTCTGATATTTACCATCTTTTAAACCACTTCTTTTAGATAAA
The DNA here is from genome assembly GCA_036320925.1 of Automeris io. Classification (NCBI taxonomy): domain Eukaryota; kingdom Metazoa; phylum Arthropoda; class Insecta; order Lepidoptera; family Saturniidae; genus Automeris; species Automeris io. The sequence goes on along the minus strand of JAUDJH010000017.1, from coordinate 10,690,574 downwards.
ATTCGTACCTGAGCCAGCCGCAGTTCCGGCGAGTTGTCTCTCCAAAGCGGCTAAACTTACGCCGCTCTGGCTTGCTATCGTCTGTAGTAACTCTCGCGATATACCTTCGAGTAAAAAAAATCGCAATGAATGCAAGCTCAAACTCATAAGCAGGATCAAGGTAATTTTCTAGGTTAATTTAAGTCACTTGAATTCAGTACAGCATTTTAATAAAATATGTGTACAGCAGTGACGTGCATAGGGTATTTGGACAGGGTAGACAGAATTCGCGTAATTAATCTGAATATTATATTATGACAGTAAATATAATATTGTATTCATTGGAAAGATAAAAGACGTGAATATAGAATATATATGAATATAAGTGGTTCTTTTTTTTGGTTAACTTTATGCAATTTATTCCAGACTTATTTATCATAAGGGTATGCAATGCTTGCATGCATCTATGGAATTAACGCTACTGGTGTACAGTGACACGGGCAATTGCAGCTTATTTCTATTTTTATTTTAAGGAAGTAACTAGCCTTTAATTAAGACACCGCAACACACCAGCTACTATACTTTTACATATACTTATACTTTTATATATACTTTTGGGCTAAAATTAATGCGAATTTTTCGCCGTCAAGGCTCGATGTTAATCCATATATTACTACGTGAAGCAAAAACTTTGCATCCCTTTTTACGAATATTGCGCTCACGGAAGAGTATGAGATTTGGCAGACTTATAGTTTATATAAAGAACGAGTGCAGAATGCTAATACTTAAAAAAATAATGCAAAAAACATTACACAAACTACTATATATTTGACACACACACGCACATATACTCATTTGATTATAGTTAAAGTCTTGTCAAATTGAGAATAGATTAATATTGTTTGTCTTTAATATTATTTGTCTATATTGTAACTGAATGTCAACCATAACCATAAGTATTATATAATAGATATTTATGCTCTCAATTGTAACGAAATACATTTAGTACAATAAATATATTAGTTATTTTAAATTAATTATGGTCAAATTTCGAGCACCATTATTTATAAATACGCGTTATGACCGGTGGTCGTGGGTGTAGTTGTAGAAAGACACGGATTTTGGCGTTTTACTGTTTATTTACACTTTAAGGCACACCGAACTGCGACGTACGTGCACGTACTCTAGCCTTGGGTCTCGGTAGTCGACTAACTTAGCAAGCATTCCGTCCGCGCGCGCATCCTTTTACCCCGCACGTCTCGTATCACCCTAACGACCCTTAGGGCATGTAATACAATTACGTATCGGGTGGCGTCTACAGGCTATAGCGTATTATTTCACCTGCATAGTCAGAGAGATTGGGGGGCGGCGTGCCCGACATGGAGTTGTGTCCAGGCCGGTCTGGCTTGTTCGGCAGCCTGATCACTTCCACCGAAGACCGGGATGTGCCGTAGTCGTCCTGGAATGAAGCAAACACTTCCAGTAGCTGCTCTAAGCCTGATCTTTATGCGGCAATTATATATATATATATATATATATATATATATATATATATATATATATATATATATTGATAATAATCAAGCCTTTATTATTCTACATTAAACATTTACTGTTCAAATGTCTGTTAGTATTATTCGTTTTTTTTTTCTTAATTGCTATTGTTAGTAGTGTTAATTAAGATTTGTGTCGTAATTATTATCTATGGCCCCTTTCGGGTAAAGGCCTTCTCCAACTTCCTGCAGTTAACCCTATCTTGGGCCATAAATATTCTATAAATATAATTTATATATAGAAATTTATTTCAATTAATTAATTAAAAGTTGAAAATATTTTTATCTCACCAAAGATTCAAATAACAGTGTAAAACTGAGTAAAACTGTTTATTTTTTTCATCCAAATTTATACGTCTCTTTATTGTAAGCAATAAATCAATTGTACCAACAAAAAAAAAAAAAAAAATCCGTCAAGTTGCAGTTTCCACCTCCTGTACACATTAGTCTAAAATATTATTATACTAACAAGAATCAAACTAACCACTTTAGGTCTTTTGCTCGGCAGCGGCGTGCCCCTATCGCCGGTAGACGGATGGACAGACACTTGAGGAGGGTCCAAGGATATGGTCTTCTTGCGACCCCTGTTGGTTGACCCTGGCGGCGCCTGCTTACAAATGAACATTCAAATTTTATTTTAAAATTTAAGGTTCTATTAAACATACAGTACATATTTTTAATATAACATATTTTGTAAACATACACTAACCCAAGTTACCCCAAATGTAGGGAGAACAATGAGCACATTACCATCGCCTATTTAATGTATAACGATCGGGCCATCATTTATGGGCTAGGCACCTCATATCTCCGCACTCCTCACACAGTTTTTCCGCAGTTTTATATATGCGATGGCAGGGGCATCGCTCAACCTTTTACGTTTGTGAATCGAGCAAACCTTCATTGCTGCCTTTGAGCTTGTACATGCCACTCAAGTCACATAAACATTACATATTATAGCCAGACGAGCGGATTTTCCCTGCACTCCTTTGGACCTCACAACTCCAGACAGAGTCCACCATCGTTTTTTTCTCTCACATCTTGACTACTTGACATGACAGTCTTCATCCAGCTCAAATAAGACTTACCAAACAAACACTGATGAAAATCCTATCGAGATATATATATATATAAACAGATATTTTGATTTCAATCTCATCTGATGGAAAGTGATATAGCCCGGGTATTTATTGCTGTGTGCTTAGCAACAGACAATTTAATTGTTTCTGCGTGATGCATGAACAAACATACAATCAGTCAAAATTTCTAAAAAACACCTGATTCAGAGCACACATCTACTAAATAGTCGAACGCAATCATTTTTTTATATATACCATGTAACGAAAGCAAATATGGTACAACTGCACAATTTACATAAACACAGGGATGTAATAGATTATATCTCAACATGGGTAGGCCCACAACTGCGATAAAGCCTGCCAATATAATACAGTGAATTAAAAGTAAAATGGCATCATTACTTTTATGAATGTTTGTGTGTTGAAATATTTAACCTTCCCTACTCTTGATCTAATTTCCATTATAATTACTTATATGAATACATATATCGATAATTTTAAGAATAATGCCACGTCAAGAGATATAAATACCTTAGGTCCAGCTAATGAGGAAGTATACTTGATGATTTCAGTGTCCGGAGGCAGTCTTACTCCACCCAGCACTGAGGACGGATCGCTGCAGAAGAACAACTCTTTGAATACCAGTAACATCATTTTTACCATATAAAGAAAATGGGATGACAATCTTTTTATGTTCTAGAGAAGAATACTGACATTAATCAGACCTGGTGGAAGGTGAAGAAGAGATTCGACCGTGTTTGCCCAATAACTGCCTATTCGCTCTTCTGTTAAAGCCCCCAAATCACAAAAACGTGGAAAACCTGACCCAGGAAGCGTATTCCACACCTCCGACGTTAATCAATTCAATTTTTTCATAAATAGGAGTAAAAAACAACGTAATTTATCTTATAAATCATTTGAATTTTTATTAAAAAATACTATTACTCTATACAGCAGTCTAACGAACCATGAATTCTCCAATATATTTGATATTCTCTCAGATAAAATTTGCGTGTTACAAATCAGTATTTTGAATAAGGCTGATAATTGCTATATTTTGAATGATACACTTCTTGTTGGTATAAGAAAGAGATTTTCAATGATTTTTTTTTATGGAATGACTAAAGAAATAAAACATTCCATTGTTTGCTATCATCATCATCAACCTGTATCCATCCACTGCTATACTTAGTCCTCTATCAAGATTGGCCATGGAGCCATAGTAAGAGCATGTACCCCATGAAAGTGGCAGGCAGGACGTAACACTTCCCAGTCTTGTGGTAATATGGGGAAAGTTGAATCGAATAATGTCGCTTTATATTAACTTACCCTCCTTCCAAAGCAGCACTAGGGAATAATACAATAATTTTTATTTTATATGTAACAATATCATAGATTCTAAATAATCTTATTATGTATATACACTTTAAATAGATATACATAACCAGCAGTGCCAGCCTAATCCACGCAGCTGCGATTTACACACCAAATTGGCTGCCTTTCAAGCAACTTTTGATTCCCTATTTTAACCCCTTTGTGGGTTTATTTTCATGGAACTTCGAATCATGTATTTTTTGGAAAGAAAGTAAAATATTTACTTGGCATATAACATAGCATACAACACATAATAATAGGTTAATCAAAGTAGAAAACAGCAAAAGTAAATACTCTGTAAAACCTGTGTTTATTTAATCTTAGAATGATTCTTACATCAAAATTAATGGTTTTACAAACAAATTTGCGACCCCCTATTTCATCTTTTTACTGGTGGAATATCAAGAAATACCCCATAGAGAGTGCCTACGTTATAAAAATTACGATATGTCCAAATTTTATTATACTACCTTCATTAGTTTAGTTTCTACGATGATATGTCAGCCAGTACAAGTGTTTTTATACAATAGATAGAAGAAGAAGATATATACATATATACCTGAGTATCGTATGAGGCAGACCGGTGAGCGAGTCGATGGCTGCGTGGCGGTCCTTCTCCGAGCCGGTCATACCGAACGGGTATAATGGATTCATATTCTGCAAACAATATTGCCATTTAGAAATCATTATTACATAATTTTCTAATTCGTGATTTTATTTTCATATTTACTTGAAAAAGATAATACATCGCATCTTATGGAAAGTATAGTATAGTCTAAATACATTTTCTTGAGGTCTTTGTGTACGCGTGGTATTTTATACGTATAGGTTTTTGATAGCAGTATATTAGATAGTATGATAATTGTAAATAAACACTCCAATAAAGTTTTAGGCTGATATTTATAGACGATATTTCGAATTTACTTAGCACAGTTCTTGTCCACACCGATGACTTACCAAATCCTTTGACATTGATTGTGTAATATAAACGTCTTTGTAAAGTCTAAGCAAAATTAAAGTTGCGTCTATAAATCTTGCGTCTATAAATTTCAGCCTTAGACCCAGGCACACTTATGACCCCTGCTAAAAAATTGCAATTCTTTTACTATAATATATTGATAGCAATAGTAACAAACTGAAGTAACAAGGCGATTGCCCGAACTGATTTGGACCAGAGATGGGCAAAATGTAATCTGATTACAAATCGAACGAACGATGAAGGATTACAAAACGTAGTCGTAATTTTAATTTTCTTGCTCTGTTATCATGATTAAATCTCTTCAAAACATTAAGAAGTCATAAAAGTGTATGCAATTGAGTATTACGTAGTGTTTACAACATAGATGAGCAAAATCTTAATATATATAAATCTCCTGTCACGATGTTTGTCCCCGATGGACTCCTAAACTACTAAACCGATTTTAATGAAATTTACACACCACGTGAAGTTTCATCTAATTTAAAAGATAGGATAGTTTTCATCTCAATTCATAGTCGCAATATTATTTTATTGCAAATTATTTGTTTATTATTTAGCAGTCATAATTTACAGTTAGCTCCAACCGATTCTAAAAGATGGCGCTATCCGTTGAATGGATTGAGTAATTATTCAAAACCAGTCACAGCAAAGCGTGGCTGGTCTGCTATAATTTATATGGCAGAACAACGTTTGCCGAGTCAGCTAGTGTAATTATATTAATTATGAGAAATGCAAAATGTAATCGTAATCGTTTATCATTAATCTGATTACATTTTGCCCATCTACGTCTGTATGTGGTGCTGGTCACCTTTCCCTTGGCGGCGGCGGCGACAGCGGCGTGGTAAGCTCCGTGCGCGGCCGCCTGCGCCAGCATCAGATCCCCGCGCAGCAGCGCCAGCTCGCGCTCCTTGCCCTTGGACGAGCTCGACCCGCTCGACTTCCCTGGCGAACAAACGCGTCGCTTACCACACGGGCGCTCAAACGGTTCATCGCGAGAAGAGTATTTTGAGCGAATCTCAGAAAATACTGCTCGAATTAATGAATCCCGTTATAATTGGTTATATTGGGAGTCGAAGCTACTCGCGTCCGTAGGCTTTACCTTAGTTTCCCTACACGTGACTTCTGGGTGGTGCTAAACGAGCAGCAGCGAGGTGGTAGGGCGTCGGTGCCCGTCTGGATCGCGACCACAGTACATGGGTGTTAAGCCCGTCATAGTGACAAGTTTCGGCTTGTCGCGTTTCGGGATCAGCTTGTGTATATCCAGTAGCTCATATACCTAGAGACCTTCAGTCGTGGTATATGTGGGCCGACATGACGATGTAGACTATCAATGGATTTTCATCCTTTGATAGTCGCTTTCGTTTTTGGACTACACTGTACTTAACATCAGGTACTATGTAGTCATTATGTCGGACAGTGTAAAAAAAAAAGATTATCGCTATCAACTGTGGGACTTTTTCAAACGTGTGATCACCCAATGTTCACAGACCCGGACTCGCATGCTGGATCCCAAACTTGGCCGATACAACGAGACGCAACTCACTGGATTGCGGCGCGGGAGGCGTCGGTTGCTTGGGCGCCGACTTGGACTGGTGCGGAGCCGATACCAGGCTGTTCAGCGAGGCCAGGCTCGACAGGGACGCCTGCGAGTGCATCGTCGACGGAGAGGAGGTCTTCGGGAACCCGTACGACGATCCTGAAACGTAACAATTACATAAGCTATTTTTTACGGTATGTAATCTAGACAATGAAACCCCAATTTGTAATGACTTTTTCAAATTCATAAACCCTATTTTAATATTACTATTATATTTAAGCACTGAATACTGGATTTCCCAAACCAATTATTTTGACTGATATGTAGTTGCAGTAAGAAAATAAATTTGATGATACAATTTATTAGTATTCCGAGACTTTTATACAGAATGTAATAAAAACTCTGTCCGATTCGTGAACACTTTACTCGGTATAGATATTAATTCTATGTACGTCTTCATTTTTAGTTAAAGAGCGAAAAGAATACACAAACAAAATAAAAATTAATGAGAAGGGAAACAATACATGACAACACTGGAAGCATGCGTAGCTCGTGAATAAAGGAAAGCAAAGCATTCTCGATTTTATTGCCTTATATATTCATACCACTATGTTTCGAATCAGTGTTTTTCATTAATGCCGAAAATGTCGTTTCTAATAGCCATGCACTCCTCGATTTTATTGCCTTATATGTTCATAGCACGACCACGGCATGATAAGTTGTACGTGGCAATCGGCCTACATAACAGCCAAGCAGAGAGATACGTGCCCCACTCACTCATGTTCTGCTGTGATGCGCTGCTGCCGGTCGATGGACTCTTCTCCTTCGCCGACGTACTCGATGACGTGCTACTCCTGCCCGACCTGTAATCGATTATTATCTTTTACTCATCACTTTTACAACATTTTTCAATTTAAATATATATACATATAAGTTAAATACACCTATCCCCCGACTTACACGGTAGATACGTTCCTGAGAAAAACGTGTAAATCGAAAATTAAAAATTTTCAAGTCAAAACCGTGTAAATCGAAAAGTTTACAGAAAATGCATAATTTTGCTATTTAACAGTTGTGATTTTTTTCAATATTTTTAGGTGTACACAGAAATAAAAATAAAATGCATTGACAGGTTAAAATATGTAATATATTACGGAAACACTGTTTTTTTATTTAATTACAATACATTAAACAGAAGAACAAAAAATAAAACCAAAGGTGTTTTATTATCCTTCATCATGTGCAGCAAGTCAGCACATAAGCTCGGGATTCCCCGTGAGATGTGTACACAGCGCACGTGTTCAAACACAGTAGCATTTAGTAGAGTGCGATAAAAACAAAAAAAAACTTATTTGGAAAACCGTGTTAAAGCGAAAACGTGTAAAACAAGTACCGTGTAAATCGGGGGATAGGTGTATATGTAATGAAAGACGGGCGGCGCTTTACGAACTGGCTTTATTGTCATTAATGATGATGATGTCCTAGCCGGTTTCGGCTTCGGCGACTGTTTCAACACCGGTTAAGAAATTCGAGGTCCAGTTTTCGGAAACAATCAATTGCGCAGGAGATATTTAAGTGCATAGCTGGACGCGCAGCCAGAAAAGCACTCTCTCGTCCGAGCTCCCTCAGGCCCGATGGAAAGGAGAACCAGTACGATCGGGAGGGAGCAGGATGCAGGTTTGGTCGAGTTTTCCTTCTCTGAACACCTGGTTGAATTGCGGTGTTAAAGAGATACCTTAGTCGCCTTTTACGACACCTCGGCAAGAAGAGGGGGGTGCTATTCTATTCTGCCGGCAGCCACCACGGCTTACGTCATTAATACGGTATATTAAAATAACAGTTTTGCAAATACCCGACAATATAGACCTACGGTGGCGAGGCCTAAGGCACAAGCCACCGGTAGTTGGCTCAGAGTGAGGAACCTCCTAACAATGCGTGCCGTATCGAGTAAACTGCCTTTTGTATCCGACCCTTGATCCAACAACCAAGCGAGAGCCTCTAAGATGGTAATCGAGGCTCTTTGCGATCGTCCTATTAGTCAGTAAGACTACCGGTACAATAATCGCCGAATCCACATCCTACATGCTTGTAATCTCATGTGCGAGGTCCAAATATTTTAAATATTTTTTTTTTCCGCTTTCACGAGATTCTCATCAAGTGGTATGGTGATATCAACGAGTATTGCCCGGCGCGCCGACCGATCTACTACCACAATGTCAGGTCTATTAGCAAAAATAGTCCTATCATTGATTACTATATTATTTTTATTCAGTTGCGTCCCATCACAGGGCTAAGGTTTCCCTTCCCCTTTTCCACTCCCTCTGCTCACGGCTTTTGGCAGCAATCTTTGAAATAAATATCCAGCCCGTCCCACCATCTCCGTCTGTACCAACCGCGATATCGTATCCTGTTTTGCGGGAGACCCACTGGGTGGTTGTTTTCGTCAACTCATGCGACATTATTTTCTTTTGTTTCTGTGTTTTGTTTGTATTGCTGTATTTTAAATTTCTGGTTTTTTGCTGGTTCGTAGCGAAATAAATACATTTTCATTTTTCATTTCATTTCATTTTCACATCCGACTGACACGGCCAGCCCAGTTCCATTAAGGAGCGGCAAGCTTTCTGAACAATCGATTGAATTTACAAAATACTGAGTCTCAGTGATGTATGGTATTCCGTGCGTTGCCTTTCTTATACAAAACGTGGGTTAGATTTGGCAATTGATCATGGTTCAATAATGCGTACATTATTAAAAGGTGCAATCAACACCTCGTTTACCATTAGGAGTGGTGAATAACTGTGGCGAGTCAATTTCCCTGTACTAACCACACGAAGCTCCTCAAACAATAAGCGAAAATGTTGTTTTAAGCCGGTAAAGTACATCTTGGTTTTTTCCAAATTGCGTACTGATTTAGACACCACATGCTTACCGATGAAAGAAACCACCATGAGGAAGCCCGCATGGCATCTAACAGAAATACCCTGAGAACGGCGATCAGCTGCACTACTGGTCACGTTTGGCACAACATACGAGGGTCACACTGAAAGTTCTTAGAAAATCATAAACTAAGCAAACTAGCAAGTTATTTGTTTTATTATAACTTTTTAAAATAGCGTCCATGCGATCAATACATCGCTGCATTCGATGGAACCATTTAGAAAAGGGTAAAACGTAAAACAAAAGACAAATGAATGAAATATATATTCAATAATATTAGTAAAGAGTTTTATTTTCAAAATTTAAACTTATTTTTTTAATATCATTATTTTAAGTGGCCAGTTCTAAAAACTTTCAATTGGCTCTCGTATAAGCGCAAAGTGGACACACCCACTCATGTATCTGCTCACCCCGTAAGGGATACAGCGTGACGACATATTATTATTATAATTTGATAGCGATAACTGCTTTATTAAATCCACATTTGAAGTGAGCGATGATATCTAACTTGTAATATTAGCGGTCAAGATAAACGGAATCCACTTTGAATAAGTCGAACCAAGGTTATTGGAGACTAGCGTGCTATGTTTTTATATCTATCACGAGTAATCGAATTCTAACATATAAAGATTCTAATGTTTACACGATATTGTAGTGATTGTATGATTGGTTTATAAAATAGGTTAGTTATATTTGGCACTATTCTCGGAATTGGCCATTTAATAAAAAATAAGTTTATTTTGGAAAAGGTTAGAATATCTAATTTTAAATAATGAAGTTTAATTTGAGGTTCTCAATTTTATTTGTGACAGATTGAATGGAAAAATAGAATAGGAAGGTTGATATTGTAAAAATTACAAGAAATATATGTGTAAAACTTTACTTGAAATATATATAATAATACAGATTTAAAAAGTGTATCATTCTAAGCGAGTGAGCGACTAAACCCAAAAATAGAAAAGATAGTACGCGAGTAAGTGCGTACTACAATATCTAGATCTACACTATAATATAATAAAGAGGAAAGCTTTGTGTGGATATGTATTCTTGACAAAACTATCCGTACGATTTCTAAAATTATTTCACAAATTATTTTACATTGGGCTAACCTTTGCTACCTCCTTCCTCTACATTATCATAACAGCATTTTAATTAGTACTACATGATATTGACAAATTTGAAACTATAAATAGCATGTTTGTTAACCTCTTCAAGGACATTGCTACGCATGTGTACGTTACTTTTTGTTTTTAATTATTTCAACAGAAATTAGGTAAAATTTTATCGGAAAATCTCTTAACATGAAAAAAAAAAACACAAATTCTTTAAATACAATCGCACTGATTAAGGAATATTCTATTTTATTGGCGGTGTTGTGAAACAACTATAACTTAAAAAAAAAACTTCTCCTTTAAAGAGGTTAATTTATTAACACTAGATCCACCAGCGAACAATTTATATCTTATAAAGTTATTTTTCAGAATGAATAAAATATTAGAGAAGAAACCAGAGATGCACCTTAGCCTATAATTCCCGGCGTCATACACTAGAAAGGTCAATAATGTAGTTATTAATAAAAAGTTATTATTAATAGATAGTCCGACGATATATTATTATTATTATATAATAAAGTAAAGCATTTTTTGCTTCTATGGGATGAACGCTACTGATACCTCACTAAAATAAAGTGTACCACAGATAAATTCCCCGTTAAGTCACCCTTCCAAACGAACTGAGAGGCCATAAAACAAAAATAAATCTCTTCACAGTTACCTATCATTTCTGCTAGGCGGTTTCACAGGCTTAGCCTGTTTCATCCCGCTTCCAGACAGGGCTGATAGAGCAGCATAAGGATCGCCTAGAGGCGGAAAGTTCAGTCCCGAAGCTTGCAAGCGGGCCAGGTAGTCCTGAGCTGCTAAGTGGGAAGCCATCGACCACCATGCTGCACCTGGAAAACGAAATGTTAGTGACAAATGTTTTACATTACAATGCAAAAGTAACTGCACTAGCTTAGTATTTCCCTATAACTCCCTCCCAGATATTTCTTAACTGAATACAGATGAAGGTGACACAAACTAAATTAATGCACAAATTAAAGGTGTCCCAAGACAAAACCAATAAATAGTAAAAAAACATACATTTACGCTTCAATATTAGACAGGGAATGACCTAGCCAATAAGATGAATATCATTGATGCAATTATAGAATGAAAGGTCACCATAAATATGAGAAAGGAATCGATTTTGATCCTTTCCTTGCTGTTTTCTGCGCGTCGATGCAATAAATGGGTGTCAGCTGGAAACCAGCGCTGGGTGGCTCGGCTGGTCACTTAGCATTTGCTGAGCTGACTTCCCTGTGGCGCATCATCACAACACAGGGTGTTTGCTCTTGTTGTTTTCTGCTTTTATTTACCTATTCTGATGTGTTGTATGTTGTGTTGTGTGCCAAATAAGTGTTTTTATTATTTTTTTTTTATTTTGCGACCTGACAGCGATTTTGTAGAGACCCTACTTAAGATAAGGTCCCGGGTTCGAGCTCTGGTAGTGGTAAACTTTTCTGTGATGAGTAGATGAGTTTGTTACGAGTCATGGTTGTATATATATATATATATATATATTTAAGTATGTATATCTTTGTCTAGTACTCATAGTACAAGCGCAAGCTTAATTCGGGACTAGGTCAATGTGTGTCATTGTTAATAAATGTTAATATTATTTAATATTTTAAAATATATGTCAGACAGTAGATATATTATTCACTTATATTTTTCGTTAACAATGGTGCCTTTTTTTATGATTACAGAGAAGCTTGCACTTTAGCAACCTCACCTGTTGGATAGTGATGATGAGGCCGATGACGGAGCGCGCTCACCCAGCAAATACCTTTTCACTCGACGTTTGAAGTTTCCCGTCTCATAAGAAGTTGGAAGCCTCGTGATAATTAACAGGCTACTTCATAAGTCACGCACTGACCAGGCGAACCGTGTCTTTAGCCGTTAGAATATCTCTCAATACACTTATTTATGTATTGATTGATTCATGTACACAAGGTTTCTCCTGAGTCAAGGACACAATTGATAACAATATTTTTTTTTTACACCGGCTCGACATAGTGACTACAGAGTACCTGATGGTAAGTACAGTGTAGTCTAAACACGAAAGCGACTATCAAAGGATCAAAATCCATTGATAGTCTACATCGTCATATCGGCCCACATATACCACGACTGAAGGTCTCCAGGTATATGAGCTACTGGACATACACAAGCTGATCTCGAAACGCGACAAGCCGAAACTAGTCACTATGACGGGCTTTACACCCATGTACTGTGGTCGCGATCCAGAAGGGCACCGACGCCCTACCACCTCGCTCTATATATAAGGTGTCTAGTTTCAAAACCCGCTATAACATATTTTTATCAAAACCCCATTATTTATAAAAACTTATAAACTTATCACATTATTATAAGGTATTTAAATTATTATTCTAGAGTAAAAAAGCAAAAAAGAAAAAATTCATATATAATATTTGCTTTGATAAAAACATTTCAAATTACTATTAGGACTATTAAGTAATTTTGTACGAAAAATCGTTTTAGCGGGTTTTGAAAGTAGACGCCTCATATATCGACACCAATCGGATCATCTTCGACAATTTCAGGGTGAGGCGCGTACATTGCGTACAAACTAACCAAATAATGCCCCAAGAGGTACATTCTCAAACCCGCTTGCTTTGATTATAAAATTACAAAAGGGGAATCGAGTAAATAAAGCCATTCATTATGGCGTGGCTTGTTATGCTTGAATATTTAAGGAATATTGAAATTAAATCAGATAATCTACATATTCTAAGAGTCTGAGAACAGATTATTTTAGATTTTAAGTCAATATTTTTATTAAATATTCAAATATTATAAATATCATGCTTTTTATGCTTCTATGTAATGACAAGACGGCGTGCGGGTTTGCACCCTTATGTGGGTGACATTCCTGCTGCATGGACGAAGCGCTTCGCTCCCTCCTTTTTGCTGCGAACCGAGAAGGAGTGGAACTCGCTTCCTGCGTCGGTGTTTCCAGCATCTTATGACATGGGAATCTTCAAACGTCGAGTGAATCGGTATTTGCTGGGTGAGCGCGCTCCATCGTCGGCCTCATTATCACTTTCCAGCAGGTGAGATTGAGGTCAAGCGCAAGCCTGTAAGTAATAAAAAAAAATACGCCACTGAGCCATTCACATGTGAAGAAAATCACCGGCCATCTAATTTATCCTCCTTTCTTGGGCTTTATTGTGTCCACAACGTGCAAATGCACCCGGTGTCAAGTAAATCTAACGGTGTATGGCGCTGTTTAGTCAACCATAATAAGTAGAAACGTAGTAAAGGAGGGTTGTAGTTACTAGCAGCGGGGTGCAGTCCGAGCGAGGCTGCCTGGTTGGCGGCGACTCCGAGCGTGGTCGGCGGCGGGTACCTGGACCCGAACCCGAAGAGCGCTGCTTGCGCCTGCGCCTGCGCCTGTGCGGCCGCACCACCACCCGCGCTGGCGCCATCTCTACCCCAATATGCTGGAACAACCGGTGACATAATTATTAGGGTTTGACACTGCCTCCATACCTAAGTTTAATTTTTTTTAAGCTGACTCGACACAGTCACTGCACCATACCTGATGGTAAGCATGATAACCCATCGGTAGTCGCAGCGATCATGCCTGCACAAATATCTCTTCACGCTACACTTAAAGGATCCTATATCATAGGATGGTGGGAACACGCTCGCCGGAAGACCATTCCACAGCCCAACGACAAGGCAAAAGAAGGAGTTAGAGAACTTCTTAGTCCTGGCCAGGATGTGAGGTACCGTATAGCTGTGACACAGCAAACCCGCGCGCGTGGTTCTATTCAGAAAGGGAGAGGGTGGAACTAGGTTAAACAACTCTTCAGAACACCCGCCATGATACAGACTATAAAAAACGCACAGTGAGGCAACATCAAAATTCATCTGTTTCACTGGATTACGACAATATTGCAAATTGACTACGCTTAAATGTATCAACAGCTTATTGGAGAAAGACAATTCCTGCTGTGTTAAATGTATGTAAGTATAATGATGCGTCCGTAGCAAATATTTCGTGTTTCGCACGCCATAAAATCAGTGATTTTTTTGTGTACGGAAAATATTACAAGGAATAAAAATAATTGCAAATACACTAAAAAGAAAAGAACAAGCAAACTTTTTGCGTAACACGAAACATTTGGTGCGGACGCACTATTTATTACTGTTATATATGTAAATAAGTAGATGTGCGGGCTGCGACCCGCACGGGGGTAATTGAATAAAACAGTGTGTGACCAACTTGCAAGCGAGTATCATTGTCTAACTGTGTTCCCGTATTTAACAACTGGCGACGTTCGGATCCACGTTATTCTCGGAAATATGTCAACGGGAACGACTTATGGTGTACTTACGACCTTCGATCACCTATCACAGGAGTGGAAAAGTTTTAAATCGCGGTTGAATCAATGGTTCATCGCTAACGACATAACCGCCGAAACGGATAAAGCCACGATCAAACGGAGGGCGATATTATTAACATCGTTAAGTGATACGACGTTCAAGCTTGCAAGTGACCTGGCATTACCCAACAAGGTGGAAGAATTGTGTTTCGAGGCGGTAGTGAAACTCCTCGACGATCACTTCACACCAAAAAGGTTCGGGTTTGCAGAGAAGTCGATTTTCTATTCGGCAACACAGCACCCAGGAGAAACGCACACTCAATGGGCGGCCAGGATTAGGGGATTAGCGGCGCACTGTGAATTTAAAGACCTGGAAGAGGCCTTGCTAGATAGATTTATCATGGGCATGGCAGCAGGACATGAGCGGGACAAATTGTTCGTGCAGGATCAGCGATCGTTGACCCTTGCGAAAGCCATAGACATGGCAGAGAGCGTGCGCTGCGCACGAATGGCCTCGTCACAGGCAGCGCTGGGCGCTGAAGGCGCCAGCGCAGGGTGCCCGAATGGTGTCTTTACCATTACCAGGAAGGAAAAATGCAGTGTGTGTGGATTCACAAACCACAAGTCTAATCAGTGCCGTTACAAAAACTACAAATGTAAAAAATGCAACAATAAAGGACATTTGTTTAAAATGTGCCCTAACGAGGGTAAAGTCAAGTGCGTGAGAACAGGTACTGTGGATGAGGGAGATACCGACGGTGAGTGTTTTTATAATATTCGGTGCGTAAAAGGGAAACCTATGACGGAACGCGTAAGGATCAGTGGTCTAGCTTTAGAGTTCGAAATCGACAGTGGGTCAGCAGTGAGCGTAATTTCTGAAAAAACTTACAAGTCCAGTTTTAAACGATTACCATTGTCTGTCACCAACAAAAAGTTATATAGTTATACAGGGGAAAACATAGAAACGATAGGTGTTGTTTATTTGCCAATATCATATCTCGGGCGCACGGAAACGTTGCATGTGTACGTAGTGCGCGCTGGCGGGCCGCCGCTGCTGGGCCGAGACTTTATTCATAAGTTTGGTTTGGAGCTGGCGCCGCGGCCGCCGCCGGCGCGCGTTCACGCTGTACTCGATCGTGTGCAAGCAGAGAGCAACTCGAATGACGAAATAAATAAACAACTGTCCAATTTATTCCCTAAAGTTTTCTCCGGTGAACTGGGATCGTTTAATAAGTTCAAAATAGACTTACGTTTAAAACCAGATGCTAAACCAATTTTTTTTAAAGCGAGACCGGTACCCTACGCTCTTAAGGAAAAAATTGACCAAGAACTCGACCGTTTATTATCATTGGGGATATTAAAACCAGTACAACACTCAGATTATGCGTCACCCATAGTACCAGTATTGAAAAAGAACGGCTCCATCAGGTTATGTGCCGATTATTCTGTTACTATTAATAAGCAATTGGTAATAGATCAATACCCCTTGCCGACGGTAAATGATTTATTAGCCAAACTGCACGGGGGAGTACAGTTCAGTAAAATCGATTTATCTATGGCGTATAATCAATTTATTTTAAACAAAGAATCGCAAAAATTAACATGCATCAATACACACCGCGGTCTTTTTAATTTTACAAGACTAGTGTTTGGGCTATCCAGCGCGCCAGCTATTTTCCAGCGCGCGATGGAATGTTTGCTCGCGGGAATAGACGGAATCATCTTCTTGCTAGATGATATCCTTATAACGGGAACAAATAGAGCCCAGCACATGCAGAAACTCATTACAGTCTTGCAACGTTTAAATGATGCCCAGTTGACGATACAAATAAGTAAGTGTGATTTTTTTAAAGATGAAATATCGTACTTAGGACACGTCATAGATAAATACGGAATTAGGAAATCACCCGACAAAGTGAAAGCTATTTTACAAGCACCAAAGCCAACTAGCGTGTCACAGTTGCAGTCATTTTTGGGTCTCACTAATTATTATCGTAATTTTGTGCCAGACGCGTCCTCCGTATTAAACCCATTATATAAATTATTAAATAAAAATACAAAATGGGAATGGACTAAAAACCACGATGACGCGTTCGTCCAAATTAAAAACATTTTATCATCGGATAAAACGTTGGCACATTTCGATCCAAAGGCTAAATTAATATTAACGGTAGATGCATCACCACTAGGGTTAGGGGCTATATTATCTCAAGTAGGTGATGACGAATTAGAAAGGCCAATAGCCTACGCGTCCCGTACGCTCACGTCTCCGGAAAAGAATTACGCACAAATTCAAAAGGAAGCAACTGCTATAATTTTTGGTGTAAAAAGATTCCACCAGTACCTGTATGGTAGGTCCGAGCCATTCGTGTTGCGAACGGATCATAAACCCCTGTTGGCTATATTCGGGCCACACAAAGGTATACCCGAAGTAACGGCTAATCGGCTACAGAGGTATGCTATATTTTTAGCAGCATATAATTATACAATTGAATATATCAGTAGCAAGCATAACAGCGCAGACTATCTCTCTCGGGCGTGCGAGGCGGAGCCGCTACCTACAATGCCAGCCGAGCTCGAGGACTGCGAGGATCGCGCGGCCTACGTCAACTTCGTAGTTGAGGGCGACCTGCCGGTGACACTGAGCGTCTTGCGTCGCGAGACGGCTCGCGACACGCATCTGGCCACCGTCAGGAATTATGTTTTAAATGGCTGGCCTAGGAAAATAAATGACGCTGGTTTAAAACCATATTTCAATTGTAGGACGCAGTTATCGTATGAAAACGGGGTTTTAATGCGCGGACATAAAGTCATAATTCCTTCAGCATTGCACGGAAACATATGTAAAGAACTGCACAATTCACATTTCGGTGTAGTAAAAATGAAGGCGGAGGCTCGCAGACGGCTATGGTTCCCCGGCGTGGACGCGGCGCTGGAGCGCGTGGCGGCGAGCTGCGCCGTATGCTGTGCGCTGCGGCCGGCGCCGCCGCACGCGCCTCTCGCGCCCTGGCCGCTGCCGCCGCATACGTTCTATCGGATTCATATCGATTTCCTAGGGCCGTTTCACAATCGTATGTTTTTAATTATAGTGGATGCATATAGCAAATGGGTTGAATGTTACGATTTAACTTCAACTTATAATTCAAGGGCTGTCATAAGTAAGTTATATGACTGGATATCGCGGTTTGGCATTCCACACACGTTGGTGAGTGACAATGGTACATCTTTTACATCGTCAGAGTTTAAGGAGTTTTGTCAATTGAACGGCATTAATCATGTTTTAACCCCTGCGTACCATCCTATAAGTAATGGGCAAGCGGAAAGTTTCGTAAAAATTGTAAAAAAGGGTCTCAAGGCTACTATTTTAACAGGTTATAACAAAAAAAAATTTACCGAGAAAATAACAAAGTTTTTATTCGACTATCGCAATTCTAGACACTGTACCACTGATAAGTCGCCCGCGGAGATAGTATTCGGGCGCACGTTGCGCTCACGGCTCGACCTTATAAACCCCACCGCGCCAACACCCTCGTCCACAGACCTAACGCGAACGGTCGCTCGAAATCAGAACTTACAGGCTAAATACTACCGAGGTAGGCATAGAACAGACTTTAAAGAGAACGATAAAGTATGGATAATTAAAAGTGAAATTAATAAAAAAACAAGTTGGATTCGAGGAATCATTAAACATAAAATTGGAAAAATAATGTACTCAGTATATTTGCCAGAGATAGGGTACGAAGTAACCAGACACATGGATCAAATAAAAAAAAGGGTATCCACAACGTCGAGCGACGAGCAAGACTGGGACCCAGGCGTAGTACCCGATCTAGCCCCGCTAGGAGCCCCTCATTCCGAGCCCGTGTCTCAGCCAGAAGGGGAAGGAGGTCCGGGAACAGAACCGGCACACCAAGCCGTGGCTCTAGACAGTCCGACCTCACCGCCGCGCGCTGCCGGTACAAATCGAAGACGGCAAGCAATTAGTCCGATATTTTCGACGCCGACGAATGTCCAGTACAGTACCGATGAGGACGATTAATATTAAATATAAAAATGTATATCCTAACTTAAGGGGAAGGGATGTTATATATGTAAATAAGTAGATGTGCGGGCTGCGACCCGCACGGGGGTAATTGAATAAAACAGTGTGTGACCAACTTGCAAGCGAGTATCATTGTCTAACTGTGTTCCCGTATTTAACAATTACATACTAGCTGATCCGGCAAACGTTGTTTTGCTATATAAGTTATTGTAATATCTTCTAAGATGTTCATTGAAATTAAGTGATGTTAAAGACAATTTTGTTCACAATTAAATACTCTTAATCAACAATACATTTATTTGGATAAAGGTTAATATTATTACGTTGATACAACTCTTAACAAATAATGCATTAATTTCGACCAAATTTGATTACCATAAAAACGGTTCTAGTGAGTTAATCTTAGAAGATAGACATATATTGTCCGGGACATTTTTTTAAATCATTTCAAGAGGTATAATTCTTTCATACATATATATTTGGTATCTTGAACCGTTTTCGCAGCGCACGCAATGGAAGCCCTCAAGGATGAATAATTTCCCCCGTTTTTTCCACATTTTCCATTATTTCTTCGCTCCTAATAGTTGCATCGTGATGTTATATACCCTAAAGCCTTCCTCGATAAATGGTCTATTCAACACAAAAAGAATTTTTCGATTCGAACCAGTAGTTCCTGAGATTAGCACGTTCAAACAAACAAACAAACAAACAAACTCTTCAGCTTTATAATATTAGTATAGATACACATGTAGCAAACAAAACAACAGACATTTTAAAACGAAAGCCGTGATGAATAGATTCATGATTTAATTGAAGGCCAGTTGGTCATCCAAACGTTTTTTTTTTTTTTTTTTTTTTTTTTTTTTATTCTGACTCGACACAGTGACTGCACCATACCTGATGGTAAGCATGGTGCAGTCAAAAAAACGCTAACGACTATCGATAGGCAAGAAAAACCCAACGGTAGTCGCAGCGATCATGCCGGCCTGCACAAATATCTCTTCACGTTACGCTTAAAGGATCCCATATCATAGGATGGTGGGAACACGCTCGCTGGAAGACCATTCCACACCCCAACGACACGGCAAAAGAAGGAGTTAGAGAACTTCTTAGTCCTAGCCGGGATATGAGAAACCGTAAAACTGTGACTCCGCAAACCCGCGCGCGTGGTTCTATTCAGGAAAGGAGAGGGTGGAACAAGGTTAAACAACTCTTCAGAACACTCGCCATGATACAGACGGTAGAAAACGCTCAGTGAGGCAATATCTCTGCGCAACTGGAGCGGTTCAAGATGCTTAGTCACGTCAGGATCATTCACAATGCGGACAGCCCTCCGCTGCAACCTATCCAGGGCGTCAAGTAAGTACTGAGCAGAACCGTCCCAAAGATGCGAACAATATTCCATGCAAGGCCTGACCTGAGCCTTATACAAAAGTAACAGTTGATCAGGCGTAAAAAACCGACGCACTCTGTTCAGGACACCAAGCCTACGCGATGTTGTGGCGATAACAGATCCTAAATGATCCCTAGGATTAAGATCACAGCGAATATTCATACCTAAGATATTTAGGCTGTCGCGCATTGCAAGCGACACATTCTGAAGAGAAGGGAGAGGGGAAAAAGGGGTTTTTTTGCTGGAAAATACACACACCTGTGTTTTCATGGCATTGAACTCAACCAAATTCTTGTCGCCCCAAGAAGAAATGAGGCTCAAGGATTGATTGAGTCCAACAACCAAATCTTCCCGTTTCCTGTTGGAGTCCTCCCGACAACAAGTGGGCTTACTGCAATAACCCCCATGAACCGTGCTATCATCTGCATAACAATGTATACTGCCCAAAGACAGCATATCATTGATATGCAGAAGAAACAGGGTGGGAGAAAGTACAGAGCCCTGTGGAACTCCGGCATTAACTGACACGAACTGCGAACTGTGCCCATCAACGAGGACACGAATTCTACGCTCGTGCAGAAAGCCAGAGATCCAAGAACACAGATTGTCGGGAAGACCGTACGCTCGAAGCTTGGAGAGAAGACCACGGTGCCAGACCCTATCAAAAGCCTTGGCTATGTCTAGACTAATAGCCAAAGACTCACCGTGCTTATCCATTGCCTCACCCCAGCGGTGCAATACGTACGCTAAAAGATCACCCGTCGACCGATTCGGTCTAAAACCGTATTGTCGATCACTTAATAGTGAGTGATCTTCTAGGTAGCGGATAAGATGAGAATTTATTATACGCTCCATAACTTTGCACAACACTGAGGTTACAGCAATGGGTCGATAATTGAAAGGGTCTGAGTGATCCCCCTTTTTGGGGATCGGTTGCACATTAGCCTCCCTCCAAGCCCGAGGCACGATTCCACAGGAATAGGACAGGCGGTATAAGCGAGTGAGTGGAGAAGTCAACTCGGCGGCACAATTCCTAAGCACAATCGCTGGGATACCATCGGGACCACTGGCCTTCCGCACATCGAGTGACCGCAACTCACGCAGCACACAACGTTGCCTAAAAGTAATATCAGGCATCGTGACGCCGCTATTAATAATGGTGGGTGGATGAAAATTACGGTCATCGAGATTGGAATTAGCCGCGAAGATGTGAGCAAACAAATTAGCTTTCTCCTGCGGCTCGTAAGCCAGTGATCCGTCCGAACATCTCAGCGGTGGGAAAGAAGGGCGACAGAAGTTCGCTTGCACGGCCTTGGCCAGTCCCCAATAGGCCCGACCATTGGTTGGGTGCCCTATTAATTTCCGGCCAATCCGCGCAATGCGCTCTGCATCCGCAGCAACAAAAGCCCTCTTGCAAGCCTTAGTGGCTTTATTGTAGGCTACTTTAAGAGAGTGCACACTAGGATCGAAATTTGCGCGGCCTCTGATCCAAGCACGATATGCAACCTGCCTCTGAGCGACAGCCTCAGAGCATTCGCGATTGAACCAGGAGCGTCCTGAACGATTACCGACGAACACAGAAGATGGAATATAATACTCCATACCTAATTTGATTTCATCGGCAATCGCCCCGGCTATCGCAGAGGGATCACTCTCATTAAAGCAGCGGTGGATCCAGGGAACAGAAGCAAAATACTCCCTCAAACCATCCCAATCTGCTGACGAGTAGTGCCAGACCTTGCGCGTAACTCCGACAGGGGGTGGAAAAGCATCACAATGCACTAAAGTGCTAATAACGCAATGGTCAGAGTTACCAAGCGGGGTACGAACGGACACAGAGTATCCGGTAGGATGGCTCGTCAGCAGAAGATCCAGCAAAGAGGGCTCATGACCCGTCACGTCAGGAATCCGGGTGGGATGGATTACCAGTTGGGCGAAGTCATGCTGTAATGCGAATGCGTGAGCAGATCTACCTGCATGATCAGTCCTTGGGGAACCTAGCCACAATTATACGTATTATAAAATCAATGTATTCCGTTCGGAAAGATCACATTTTATGTATAATCGAATAAATCTTTCACAACCTATTTTTTTATAACAAAATTGATTCCACAGGTGTTACAGGTACAGGTGTTAAAATATAATCATCGAGATTGGTCTACACACGACAGAGATATTGAGGGAAAACAATAAAATTTACTGTTATTGTCAATTCTAGAATTCTAGCTTTTTTTTTATTTGCAGGCGAACGCTTGACGTAAATCTACACCTTTCCTTTTTTTTTTTACTTGGAGAAATCCTCATAGGACCGTCTCAACCGCACAGGGGGGTTGCGCGACCGAGGTGTATCGGACTTATACCGACTAGAAACCCCAAGGTGACTACTTCTGCGCATTGGCGGGGACTGCGGGTCCTGTAATCAATTCGCCACAGCCCCATCGCGCCGTGCCCGCTGGGCACAAACTCGGAGGAGGACATCCTCCCCGACGCTGCACATTGTATTTAGGCAGAGCACGGCACAATGCACTGCCTACTTCTCGAGGGAATGATTACCACCTTCCCAGAATGGAAGCCTGCCAAGGCCAATCGCTCGCCGCACCGTAGGAAGTATAGGGAGTCCCAGGCCTACTGGCGAAGGCGAAGAGTAGGCAGTGCTAGCACCCCGGTGGTTTTAGTCGGTAAGAGTCCTACATCCCGGGGCAGCGGCCCTCACCGCTGCCCTGATGGTCCATGAAGATTTCCACCGGGTTAACAAAAAAAAACGTAAAACCTCTTACAAAATTCAATGTACATTGTCTGCCTACCTCAATATAGAAACGAAGGCGTGATGAATCACCCACAACGCTACTCAAACGACTCAACCACCGCTTCGATCTCATACAAAATAAATATAAATCGCGAGCAATAGCGAGCGTATACAAAATAAATCCTTCTAATAACGAGGAAACAGACGTGTCCGCGCTAATTAAACACCGGATAAACTAAAATCAACCTTAACGCAATGTAAAAAGGATTATAGAGTCTGGCGAGTATGTTAAAGTAGTTCCGAGTAATTATAGAGAATATTGAACCTTATGTGATAGTAATAAAGTCTCTGCACAGTTTAGACCGATGGGTGCGGGGGCAGTGACCTCGGACGAGTTTGCTTGTATGGTATAGCAAGACTGTAAAATAGGGTTGTCACTAAGGTATACCTGTTCAAGATTTATTACTATGTCTTGTATTGGTTTTATGTAATATCTATCATAAATCTATGAATCGGCAAACGTAGCACGGTATCTCTTTCCGGCAAAAAGGAACTATTATTTACAAAATTTTCTCAGGCATATACATTTGGGAGAGTGTTCGTGGTTTCATAATTATACTATATTCAATTTGGATAATGTAACCTTGCGCCTTCACTTATTGCGGTCCTCAGCGGCACGGAAACATTGTACTACGGATGTAAGGTTGAGATTTAAAGACGCAATGTCAACTTATGTTAGCAAAATTCTCAAAAAATAAATTCGTTTTGACAAAAAAAACTGAATATATAATAGGAACTTGAGTACAGCCATAGTATGCGCAGAGAAAAGCCCATGTTGACAAAATCGGTGATTTACCAAATCCTTTGCCATTCATTGAGTAATATAAATTGTAATGTTTTAGTATAGTCAAATTGAGCAAACTTAAAGTCGAGTCTATGAATCTCAGCCTTAGTGTCGCAGCTTTTATTAAGTCTGTCCAACATATAGCTGACAAGAAGGTTCTAGAGAACCGGACTGCTGTTGCCGGTAAATGAGCTTTTAAAGTGTGACGATGAGCCAACAGCTAGCTTTGCAAAGTGCGCCACAAAAATGAAAATACAGAATTTAAGTTGGAATAGCTTTTCTTTCTAAATGTACACATCTACTTCAATAAAATCGGAGTAATTTAATTATTGCTACCACAGTTGTACACGTGGATATATTCCAGCAGTGAAATAAAAAAATCTCGTATAAAGAGCAGTGACATGCGTATGGTATTTAGACAAGGCAGGCAGAACTCATGTAATTATTTTAATATTATATTATTATAGTAAATATTATATTGCGCTCATGTGAAAGATACACGGCGTAAAAATAGAATACATAAATGTTTTCTTGTTTTATTTAACTTTAAGCAATTTATTCCAGATTTATACTAAGGTCATGGAATGCTTTAATTCATCTATGAAATGACCGCTACTGAGAAAGAGCATGTACACGTAACAAAATAGTGCCTTCCTCTTCATCATGCCGAGGTGTCAAGAGCCAACTAAACTATACGCTGAATTGCAAGCAGACTGTTAGCATCTAAGTTGCTGCATGCACCTTCTCTGCTCATAGAGCACACCCGCCAACCCGCATTGGGCAAACGTAGTAGGTTAAATATCCAAACCCCTTCCCATGGATTAGTAGTAAAAGATAAGCGAGGCCTTAGCGTTGCACTGGGACGAAACGAGTTAAAAAAAACATAACATAATGTATCTTAAAAAACATGTTTAAAGCTTGAACGTATTACAAATGTAATACACCGTGATGTATTTACACAAACAGATATAATTTCAATGAACGCATCCATCTTGACCGGTGATCGAGACGCAAGACACATGGAAAGTGACATCTTTATGGCTTCCGATATCGTTATGATCCTACCTCACCGCTTCGCCTATATTAAAAATTGTTTTATTGTTTTATTCTATGATCTATCGTCATGCCGCTTGGCTATTGGTACAGGCAGATAGAATGCGTTTCGAGGACTTATCGTTTCCTTAAATTTATTAGTTCCTCTGTGTTACTTTTGTATTATATCCCCCAGAATCTGGCTTTTTAGAACTTTAGCCTAACTATAAATGTTTATAGTTACTTCTATATTTATCAAGCCAATGATTGCCTTTTTTTTACTTGGGGAAAATCTTCATAGGACCGTCTCGGCCGAACGAGGGGGTTGCGTGACCGAGGTGTGTCGGACTTGTACCGACTAAAAACCCCAAGGTGACTACTTCTGCGTATTGGCGGGGACTGCGGGTCCTGTAATCAATTCGCCACAGCCCCGTCGACCGCTGGGCACAAACTCGGAGGAAGATATCTTCTCCGATACTGCACATTGTATTTAGGCAGAACACGTCACAATGCTCTGGTTACTTCTCCAGGTACTGATTGCCTACATATGACATCACGTGATAGAATAAAAAGAAAAGTAAAAATATCGAAGTTATATGGATGTAATTGCACCAAAAAAAAACATACAGCTGATTACAGAATCATATCCTTTTTGAAGCCAGTTAAAGGTAGTATACATTTTAAATTCCCATAACAATAGATACTCCAAATTATAATATTCATACAAATTACATACATTAATTCATATAAATACAATAAAATTAATTGTTAACACTGATGTCGAGAATGAGATTTATTTTATTCCGATCCTGTATGTATAGTTGAACTTTGTTGGATTAGTAAGAGCGACTACTCCAGAGAGATAGCTTCAACAAGGCCTTTTGTTCCCTGGGCGTCTGGACGAATTTGGCTTCCCAGGGCCGGGTGGAGCAATCAGAGGGACACCCCGGGGGTTTTTAGTCAGTAAGAGTCTGACACACCGGGGTCGCTGCCCTTACAGCGTCCCTAATGGTCCTATGCAGGATTTTCCCCCCGGGATACCAAAAAAAAAGTAAGAGCGACTACCAAAGAACAAAAACCCATTGAGTCTCCGTCGTCATGTTGGCCCACATATACCATGACTGAAGGTCTATAGATATATGAGGTAATGGTACTCTCGTTGCCAGCAGTGATCAAGGCCATGATCGGCAGCGAGAGTGCATGGTAATGTGTCACGTCCTTCCAAGAAGCAGTCAAGAAGTAGAAAGAGGTCGCAAAAGGGACAGGGAAATCAACTACCATGGACATTCAGCGGTCATGACACCGTCGCCGGAGGGACGCATTCACTCGCAATGAGCGCGTCATCCCTCCGTGACAATAGCCGAGCAGTAGACTTGAGTGAGTCTGCTGCCCGGATGAGACGGAGGCACTCAGGGCCACTCCCCCCGGTGTGTCGGACTTGCACCGACTAAAACCACCGGGGTGCCAGCACTGCCTACTCTTCGCCTTCGCCGAGCCTAGGGATCCAGATACATCCATTTTTTTAACAAAAAAAAAGTGATATATATATATTTTTAAAACCCTGTTCCTAGACCCGAAACCCAAGAAGAGTGCATATAGGTGACGAGATAACATTACCACAACTCAATTCAACAATTTACAACAACAATTTACAACAATTTACAATCAACAATTATACAAATAAATTATATTAAAAATAGTTGTCATAAAAAAATTAAAAATAAATGAATTGTTTTACACGCAGATTACTTACGAAACTCAATTTAAGGACTAATGAAACGATATAATTATATATTAAGGTTGTAGGGCGATTGCCCGAACTGTGTCATGACCACAGTATACAAGTGTAAAAACCGTTATAGTGGCTCGCTTTCGCCTGTCGAGTTTCGGTATCAACTTGTGTATCAGTAGCTCATATACCTAGAGACCTTCAGTCGTGGTATGTGTGGGCCGACATGACGATGTAGACTATCAATGAATTTTCATCCTTTGATGGTCGCTTTCGTTGTTGGACTACACTGTACTTACCATCAGGTGCATTATAATCACTATATCGAGCCACTGTAAAAAAAAGCGGTTGTCTTGATCATTTCGACGTCATGACCTACTATTTTTTTTTTTTTAACCCGGTGGAAATTCCTACGGACCGTCAGGGGGAGTGGTGAGGGCCACTCCCCCTGGTGTGTCGGACCTGCCCCGACTAAAACCACCGGGGTGCCAGCACTGCCCTCTCTTCGCTTTCGCCGAGCCTGGGAATCCGGATACTTCCGACGGCTCGGCGAGCGGTAGGCCTTGGGCAGGCCTCCTCTTAGGGAGGGGAATTGAAACCCCTCACTTCCTCTCTATGGGAACGGCGTGTGGTCACACACACACCGACCCTACCTCTCTCCGCTGGACGGGGACGCCCTCAATTTCACCCGCCCAGCCTGTGTCAGGAGGGGAGCTCGTCGCGCTGGGAGTCCTGCGCGAATTGCTCCCGAGCCGCCTAGTTCTGCGGCGCCGCCGAGGGTTGCGGGGATTGGCGGTGTGCCTCTCCCGCTCCGCCGCTTCTTTTGCGCTCATTACGGCCTCGCAAAAGGCCGCCATCCCTCTACACGCGGCCTCAATGACCTACTATCACGATCCTCTGCTTTCCTTTATTTCTTTGTTCTCGGGCTATGCATCCGCTCAGTGTTGCCATGTAAGTTTACCCATTTATTTCATTTTTATTTATTCCTTTGGGATATTTATTCTCTTAAAAAAAAGCATTTCGTAAATAGAATCTAATATCGACACCGAGTAACACCTTCACTGATCGGACTGTTTTTTTTTATAACTATAATTGTAATTTACCCGCTCGATATCGATTTAATCGAGATCGGAATCAATGCAAGATAAGCACATTATAGACCGAGAGAAGTTGAAAATATTTCAAGAAGTCCGTCCGTCCACACGTGAAATCCGGTTTCACTATTAAAAGAATGGACGTTCCCTCATCTCTCACGTGCTGCTAGAGTGCGGGATCATTGACTCGGTGACGTCACCGATGATCTTGACCTACCGCAACGTAATCTGGCCGTCTGATAAGACTATCACTATATATTACATTACTCATATATGTATACTATAGGCATAAGTTCTACGTTGAATTGTTAAGTGTAATAGATAGATAGATACATTGTGAGGCATCTTTTATATTGTGTGACCACGCAACGAATTATGGTAAGCATTGTGAAGTCCAAAAAACGACTTCGAATATCAGCATAGAGAAATCAATCGATAGTAGATAATACATCTTTTTACGTTTTTTTTTTTAATAGAATCAATCATAGGACGGTGGGAACTCGCTAGTCGGAAGACCATTTCACAGCTCAACTACTCTGCAAAAGCAAGGATTAGACAACTACACGGCCCTAGCAAAGATATGAGTTACTGTAAAACAGTGGCTTTGTAAATCTATTCTCTAATTCTTTATAGACGCAACTTTGAATTTTCTTAGATGTCTTTGGCAAGAAACTGTATATTTATTTAGAAGTTTAGAATAGCTTTAGTATTCACAGAGCCGAGTCAAAGCTGAGGAAATCCCTAACAATAACCCGCACAAACATTTTCTAAGCAACAGGATAGTCCGAGCATAGATTTATCTCCAAGACCACGTAATCTCAGCTCGATATGGGAACCAATTTAAAAATCACCTGCATTGTTGGCTAAATTATTTCTTGGCTGTAACTGCCTGTTCTTGTACTACAATAAGGTTTCCATTATGCGCTATGTAGTCACATTTTTGAGCCAGTATAAAATTATGATAGTATAAATACTCCTGTACGAAACGTATGATGTGATTTACCTCCGAACAGTCCAGCGGCGTCGAGCAACCCGTCTGGCGGAGCTTTACCGGCCCCCTCGGCGCCATCCGCGCCCTCCTTCTCCATACCACACCTGGAAACAGCCAATGGTAGCACATAAACACCTTACATCTTATGCAACCTCTAAACCTACGCAGAAATGCGGCGGCTCTATGGCTAAGATTTATAAACGCTACTTTGACTTTGCTTAGACTTTGCTCTGGAAATAAGTTTGTCTTTAACAAAAAATAAATATATAATAGCCACTTAAATAGAACCTGTATATTCACAGAGCCTAGTCAAAGTTAAGAAATCGATAACTTACAATAAAATTTGATATTAATGCTTATGCTTACTCATTGACGACTCCCCTAAAACTTAAGACCTTAGTTTAGGGTAAAATGGTGCTAATGTGTTTTGTAAAACAAAAGTCCATGAATAAAAATAAATAAAAATTGGTCATCAGCATGTAACCCGACAAAAGTTTAAATCAAAAACATGAGGGAGCAATTCGCATATTTTTAGCGATTATCGAGGTATTTTATTCCTTAAAGGAAGGAGAAAATGCAAACAGCTTTTAAACATTGCATAATAAATAATTAATTTCATAAATTATAATTCATTAGTGTTAAAGGAACCTTTAATATTTAAGGAGCGTCTCTAAAACGGGGCTTTACTCTTAGACTTTGCTTTATTAGATTTATTTACAAATGCATTTTTCATTTCAGTTTTGTTTTATAAAATTCAATTTATTTCGATCATCATTTAACAATAAAATTAAATACAAATTTATTTCAATAGGCCGACTCCAAAGCACACAATAATCAAAAGAAAAAGTAAGTAATTCAACTAATAGTTTCTAATGCAGATGACGCAGCACAGGGCCGGAAAGAAAATGTGGTAGTTGTGTTTAATCAGCGCCACTGCTTACTACGTTATGGTTACGGTACAAGGATATTATCACTCCCTATACAACCTACATATTTACGTGGGGGTACGTTTCACCCCTCAAGGGTGCAAGGGAGTCTCAATGGTGTGGGGAAACCCCCTACCACGCTTTATTGTGAATGAGTATATTTTTTAATGAAACAGTTTTGACTAGTGGGTCGGCGCGAACTGAGATCTTGTAAAATTTTCAATATCGTAATTGCAAAATTATGATTTTCTTACAACAGTCAGTACCCCAAAATAATTCCGTGAAGGACGATCTGACTAGGTGGAAAGTGAAGATCGAATTGATTATAGAACGTGTTTACCCAAGAAATACCTATAACATTTATTTTAAAAACTCCACTAAAAATCGTGTTGGATACTATCTGTATATGGTGGATGTTCCTTGTGTACGCACGAAAAGATTCGCTTCTACATTCATCATGCGAGCGGCTAAGGAGTGGAAGATGCTCCCAGCGGCCACATTTCTGCGATCTTATGACCTGGGAGTCTTTAAGAGAAGAGTGAATAGGCATTTATTGGGCGGACGCGGTTTATCATCGGACACATCTTCACCTTCCACCAGATGCGAATGAGATCAAGCATTCATCTATAAATAAGAATTTAAAAAAAAATTAAAACCTCCCAAATCAAAGAAACCGTGCGAAAAGCCAAGTATGAGTCAGACTTGTGGTAACAATATCTTATGAGACTTTTAAAACGTCTTAACAAAGGCTTTTACAAATTTTCAGCCTATTTTTATAGAGAAGTAAGCGTTCTTCTTTAGACATATTCAGCGGATAACGTTTGATGATGAAGAATTCGTATGCCGCGCCTAGAGTTTGGCAACCGGGTAGAAGCCCTGGCTTGCCCCCCACCCAAGTCTGAACACTATAGTGAGAATCTACTCAAAAGAAACTCAAAAATCCCCTCCTCATTTAAAATACGAACAGCGAAGGAATGGAATATGCTCCCTACGTTCATTTCCCTTTGTCATTATCATTTAGAAAGCTTAAAAGAAGAGTAAGCAGGCATTTATTCCTCAAACCCAGTCGAACATCGCTTAGTTGCCTTCCAACTAAGGCCTTACATAAAGTAATAATCAATCAGCGATAACGCTAGTAGAAAGCCTGAAATGTATGTCATTGACGATGTGCCAATGGCGTGATAACGACATATTTCTAAAGCTTACATCGCACTTTTTCATTAGCATTCTCACTGATCGTTCCTTTATCTAACAGATGTGATTGAGGTCAAGCGTTTGGTTAATTAGAACATAAAAAAGAAAAAAACAGTCAATATTTTTATACCATCATTCCTGCACCCCTAAAACTCCATACAAGGATAATGCAATAAGGAAGTCACTCCCTCGACGACCCCGCCGAGCACAGCTGACGGGAGGCAAGCCACCCCTGGGGTACTACTGGCATAGTATAAATATATCTACCTACTTACGTACTCGTCTGTATGTTGACCAAGGTCAGGGTTGAATGATTCATGTATTTTTAAAATCCGCATTGATAATTTGACAGACTCATCATTGAGGTAATGGCTGGTTTTTGCGTGAAAGCATTACCGAAATTTATTAATTAATAAATTATTATTCGACTATAGCGAGTTGTATTTTTTTTTTTTATTGATGTGCCCACCGCAATATACAAGCATAAAAATACCGTCCGAGAGACTAACTCCGGCCTGTCGCGTTTTGGGATCAGCTTCTGTACATCGGATTGTTCATATATCTAGAGTCCTCGTCATAGATAGGCAAAATGTAATCAGATTAATGAAAAGCGATTACGATTACATTTTGTTCCTTAATGTTTAGAAGGGATTTATTAATGATTACAGAGTAACGAAATTAAAATTACGACTACATTTTGTAATCGCTAATCATTAATTTGATTACATTTTGCCCTTTTTTTAAATAATGTCATTTACAATTTGACATTAAGAAATGCAAAATAATTCAAAAAAGTAATTCTTTATGTGCGACAAACATATAATATGAATAGATTTTTCAAGGAACATTCAATTTAATGAGTTAACATAACGCATTAATTGTGTAACATAGTATAAAAACATGCACAAATGTGTATAACATTTATATATTTAACAAAGGCCTCGCAAGTCGCATTACATTGGAGCCAACTAAACGAATTTAATATCTACTTCATATCTACGCTTACAATACTAAGAAAACGATGTCAAAGATTATCTAATTCGTTATTACAGATGCGCCTATTCTGAATACTATTACTGTGAGAAACATTTCTGTAGTAAAGTTTCCACATTTTATACCTAAAGCAACTTAAAAATTTAATCTGGCACATACTACACAGTTTATTCATACATATGTATTCTATATGACATAGAACTGTAATATTATAAAATTCAGCTCATTTTTGTTTATATATGTTAATTCAATTCCTCAAAAATAATCAATGTGCATTTATCAGGGTTCAATTGGAGGTAAAAGTCAAAAAGTGTCCGAAGTCGTCGAGAGTACACGAAGGTTTTAAAAGATATTAAAAAGCGATAGAGGTTTGGAAAAATGAAGAGAACTAGTGCATCATTCTTTCTGACTTCTGAAAAGTGCTTTAAAGTGTTTATAGATACTATTAATTTATTACAATTAACGTTTACTTAAATATGTGTAATGTGTATCTGTTCTAGGATTTCATATAAAAAGCTTATCGTCGTCTTACCGCATATATGTTCAATCCCCAAAGGCAAATTTCATAGTAGAAAATATATTTCGCTAAATACAAAGTTTTATTACAAAGACTTTTATATTTTCCATTATACATACAAATACTTATGCTATAAAAAATTATATATTTATAGAAGGGCATAAATGAAAGCAAGATTTTTTTTAATTATATATGGAGATTGAACAAACAAATAAAAATTTGTCGTTTGGACAAATAAGCACTGGGGGGACATTATGTCAATCTCTTATATTTCTGTACTTTTTTTTACACTGGCTAGATTGAACAGAGTACCTGATGGTAAGTACATTGTAGTCCAAAAACGAAAGCGACTATCAAAGGATTAAAATCCATCAGGTCTCTAGGTATATGAGTTACTGGATATACGCAAGCTGATTCCGAACCGCGACAGACCAAAGCAAATCACTATGAGGGTCTTTACACTTGTGTACTGTGGTCATGACCTAGTTCAGGTAATCGTCCTTGCACCAAAAAACTTACTGTACTTTCGACTACAGCGCTATCGTTGATAGAATATTACTTTCCCGTACCCTCTGAGCGACACACGCGCCTATTCCTGCCTACGTCCGCGTCTGCGCTGCATAATGGTCACCTCTGGTCACGGAGCGCGGCAGTTCACTGACCCCCTTATTGTCTCAGCTTTTACCTCACTCCGATCACTCGCTACTTACGATTTAGAAACTGTTAATGCCCCGTGAGACTTGTAGATTCCAGTTTTCACTCGAACGTATCAGTTAGCTCGATAACTGTTGATACTTATGGATTTAAAACGGATCATAAAATGAAATATATATTTTTTTCTACTGGTTCAACAAAGAGCCGTCATCGGACTCAATAACAAGTATAGTTTAGTCTAAGAACAGCAGCAACCGTCAAGGAATGAGAATCCATTGACAGTTGTCGTCGTCGTGCCGGCTCGCATTTACCACGACAGAAAGTCTCTAGGTATTCTTCAAAGTTTTCAGCACAATGACAATACTTTTGACATTGCAAACGGTTACAGGCAACAGTAGCACTTTCCATAATTCGTAATCAATTAATTAAATAAAAAACACAATGTACCTATGAATCTATCTATAATGTATTCACAGTGGTCAACACAATGTGCTCTAACACAATACTTCTGCTGTAAGTTAGCGAAGAGTTAAGGATTCTACTATTCACAGATGATATTGCAGCATCAGGTCCAGATTACTATATTTGTTGTTGATTAAAAAATGTCTACAATCCTTTAGCAAAAAAGAGATCATTATCTTCTAGCAGCTGATCAGATTCTCTTCGATAATAACAAGAATATTCTCGATCAAATTATCTTTCAAATAAAACTAAGTTAAAATTTGTGTAAGGCTGCGATTTATAGGCGCAAATTTACTATAAGTTTGCTTAGACTTTACTAAAACATTACAATTTATATTACTCAATGAATGTCCAAAGGATTTGGTAAGTCACCGTTTTTGTCAAGATGGACTTGGCTCTGCGAATGCTATGGTTATATTCAAGTTCCAATTACATATTCAGTTTTTTATCAAAACGAAATTATTTTTTGACAACTTTGCTGAGCAAAGTCGAAATAGCGTCAATAAATCTCAGCCTACGAGCTATGATTCCACAAACAAACATGCAAACACAGCTATACGCTTTAAACTTATAACATCCCTCTTTTTGTGTTAAGGGTTAAAAAACCCGATTTTTTTTAATAATTTACAGGCGCACGCTTGACTTAAATCACCACACCTGGTGGAAGATGAAGATGAGTGCGAAGATGAACCGCGTCCGTCCAACAAATACCTATTTACTCTTCTCTTAAAGGCTCCCACGTCATAAGAACGGTGAAACACGGTCGCTGCGAGCATATCCCACTTCTCAGCTGTTCGCATGATCAATGTAAAAGCTAATCTTTTCGTGGGGATATAAGAAATGCCCACCACATTCGGATGGTATTCACCTAATATTCGCTATCTCTACTCACCCTGAAAGAGTTCGGTTTGAATATACACAAGGAAACATTCGTATTATCGCTAATGCAACGTAGTTAAAGTGTTGAGCAAATATTTCGAAACCCGACGCGGTTTCTTGTAGCTCATTATAGCGAGCACGACAATACATTTTACAAACATTAATAGAATAATTTTGTCGTCATACAACATACTACCATCTTTTTTTTAATATTCTATTTATTTAAGGGACTATTACGTGTGTACGTATGTCAGCCCCATCGCACCCTAATGCAGAAATACCTAACATATTACATATGTGGGGCCACTGATCTGAACAGGCCAGACGCCTCATCAGATAACAGTTCTGTTAAGACTTTGTGAAACATCCCGACGTCAAGTCTGCACAGAGCAAAGGCTCTCACAAACGCCTCTCTCACAGATTCAGATCAGACACACTCCATCATCAAATGGTACATATTACCATCTCTTATTGCTCATTTATTTCAGTTTACTCCTGCGATGCGAATGTATGGAAATATGTAAGATTGAAATAATACTGCTATAAAAGATGCCAAGCTTGTAGTCCAGAATATCATCTAAGGTAGGAATGACAAAACACAAGTTAAATTAGATGTTTATATTACATTAAAAAGTATATGGAAAAATAAACTAATTAAAAAGTAAAGCATAATATTTTTTTTTCCTAAGTTCATTTATGCTCATTGTATTCTATTATATTTTTTTCTTTCACTCTATAGCATTTGTTGATACAAGTAGATATTACATAGGGTTATGGGCTTAGAACGACCATTGAGCGATTCCCGAGAAGTCGGAGGAGCGTCGTGACGCGCTTTGCCGAAGCACACTGGGTAGTATCGGGGGAGGCGGCGTCTCCCCCCGTGGTTGTGCCTGTCAGGAGCGGCGTAGTGGGGCTGCGGTAAATTGCAGATTACAGGACCCGCAGTCCCCTCTAATTCACAGAATTAGTTATCTTGGGGTTTTTAGCTGGTACAAGCCCGCGCACCTCGGTCGCCACTCCCGTGTGCAACCGGGAGGGTCCTATGAGGATTTTCCCCAAGTAAAAAAAAGAAAGATATGACACAGAAACAGCATAATACAGTATAATTAAAATCAGATGATCACAATGCGTTAACTCGCTACAGAACATTTTATTTTTTTGTTTTATTTAAGAACATTTTATTGTTATCACTTTTCGTTTGGTTTGATTATCGATATAATGGTCAAGTATGCCGGAGAACCGAAAATCGATCGAGCAGTTTGAGTAGAGATCACGTATTGGCAATCGCAGCGTAGGGCACTCCCCGGCAAGGTGGAGCGACGGCTTGTGACAAATGGACGGAAAAGATTGTATAAGAAGGGCCGAAGACCGGGATTAATGGAGCTCATTAACAAAGATCTGTGTCCAGTAGTGGACTAGGGTAGGCTGATGATGATGATGAATAATAAATACATATCTCACCTTCAGCGGTAGTTCTCATTCAGGGCCCCGGGTCCTATAGAGCCGTCCCGGGTACCAGCCCAAGGTACAATCCATCACTTATGTCACTTCACAATAACACAGTTTTATCACCACTATCACACACTCACACACACTTTAACACATTTTTGGTGATCTCGAGTCAATATCTGAAACAAACAAAGTTATTTCTTTAGTGTTATTTCATTGATC
This sequence comes from Automeris io, assembly GCA_036320925.1. NCBI lineage: Eukaryota > Metazoa > Arthropoda > Insecta > Lepidoptera > Saturniidae > Automeris > Automeris io. The sequence goes on along the minus strand of JAUDJH010000017.1, from coordinate 10,654,520 downwards.
AAAATAATTTTGGGAATACTCGTATATACGAATCTGCTTTGCAACGTAGATGGCTATACTGGCTCCCCTTTTAAATGTACACCGCACGCCACTGATTACATTTCAAATTATTCCTGCCACAAGAGCGTATTCACAGGGAATTCAACATAATAACCGTTCATAATAACAATGGCCCATATTTCGTTGCGATCTAGGGTCCGACCGAAGCTTCGGTTGCGCCTTCGGCTGTAGCTACCTTTTGACAAGACGTAACGTCATTTTTATAAAATCTAGACATTGGTTATATGTAACAAAATAAACCTTAAATTTAAAATCTTAGCATTATTCACATTTGGCTAATCTTGAACTGTGTTTTTTTAGGATTTTAAAACCTTCGCCTTCGCCTGTGGCCAGAAATCGACTCATAATCGATACGTATACGTAATACAAGTAATTTAACAATCACGTTTCGATCAATCAGGCTTAGTTTGACAATTGCTAGAAACCTTCGGCTTTAATGTAGTTTGTTGCCCGAATGTTGCCAAACCAGAAGCCGGAGACTTAGATCGCACACTATTGCGCTCTCACCCCAATGCTTTGCCAGTTGCCACCCTCTTATTACGTAAACAAAAAACATAGGCTTTTTATTATGGAATTGCTGTACCGAGGGTCGTTCACGCAAACGGCAGTTCCAAAATGAATTAGCTACTCAAACGTGAATGATAATCTTCACGCCATATTCTATTCGCGGTGAGCAGAGATACATTAACGTTCACTTTGAGAGTTTATTTAAGTTCTTGGCTAACGCTTGACCTTACTAATGGAAGGTCAATAATAGATAATGGTATGGTAATAGGTAATGGAAGGATGATGGTGGAAGGTAGAAATGAAGCCGGCAATAGACCACATTCGCCCATAAAATCACTGTTCATTTTTGTTTTAAAAGCTCCCAGATCGTATTCCACTCTTTTGCTGATCGTATTACGAATGATAAAGCATAAATAATTTAGTAATGATTTGGATAACATCTACCACATAAGGATGGTATCCATTACGGCATCTAATGGTTTTGTAGTGGAATGGGGACGTCGAAATGAGAGAATGACGCCCTACAAAAAAATGTAGGAGCTCTGAAGAATATATGTATGAGGCTTTCAGAACCAGATCGGCCCAAGTGATGTCATCAAAATTATATTGACTGGAATTAAATGGACTGTTCTGGTAATCAGTGGCGTGCATGCCATAGAAGGCCATATTATCAAGTATGTTTTTTTTTTATTTCAGGGCCACAAGAGACCGCTGACCTGAATATTTGGTATTAATTTCAACTTACACCACGTGTTCCTGAGAAAAGTATTCACAGAAAGACAACCAGACGAACAGCAAAGTGATCCTTTAAGGGTTCGTTTTTTCCTTTTAAAGTACTCACTTTAGCTCTGATGACCTTGTAGTGGGGCTGCGGCGAATTGTTTACAGGACCCGCAGTCCCCACTAATTCGCAGAAGTCGTCACTTTGGGGGTTATAGCTGGTACAACGCCACCCCTATGTGCGACCGGGCCGGTCCTATGAGGGTTCTTCCGTAGTAAAAAAGCTCTGATGACGTCATATGTTGCGCCCAACATGACCTGAAGGGCAGTTGATATCCGCTCGCAAGTAGGTACTAGTGCTCATGAAATTTTTGTAGCATGTCATGCAATTTTGCTCACGATATTTTCGCTCGGGTAAGCATGTAACTTGCATGCTATTTCGATGATACAATATTACTGTATCCAGACGGTTTTTTACATTGAGTTTCAAAGTTACATTCAATATTTTTGTTAATTTAATTTTAATCACTTCACAAGAAGGGTAGAATCTGTTGTCTTACCACACACGATGGTATCTACCGAATGAGTCAGCATCTCAAATTAATAAATCGCAAATGACTCACACAGACGCATTTTGCGTTTCCCATTTCATTCTTGAGTAATTTATTCACGGGTGCATTTACCTCGACGTGTCGACGCGAGAACAGAATTGGAGCTAAGGGCGTATACACACTGTGTCTGATCCGGATTCGTGAAAATACGTTCCGAAGTAACCATAATACTATTTGTATGAACGATCCCGCACTGCGAGTTACATCAGAGAAGCGGGGAGTACGGGGGTAGGTGGGGTAGGAGGACTAGTAATGTGTTTCGGCACGGCGTCCGTATTTTATAAAATTTTTTATAATAACGTTTATGATTTCTTTTTATCCTGACTTGGCTCAATATCCACAACATGTCTAATGATGATGTCCTAGCCGAATTCGGCCACGGCGACTGTTTCAACACCGATTAAGAAAATCGAGGTCCAGTTTACGGAAACTGTCAATTGCGCAGGATATATTTAAGTGCATAGCTGGACGCGCAGCCAGAAAAGCACTCTCTCGTCCGAGCTCCCTCAGGCCTGATGGAATGGAGAACCAGTACGATCGGGAGGGAGCAGGATGCAGGTTTGGTCGCGTTTTCCTTCTCTGAACACCTGGTTGAATTGCAGTGTTAATAAGATATCTTAGTCGCCTTTTACGACACCTCAGCAAGAAGAGGGGGGGGGGGTGCTATTCTATTCTGCCGGCAGCCACCACGGCACAGTGAGCATGGTGCAGTCTATAGCCGACAACGACCATCAACAGTAAAAAAAACCTATCGATAGTGGCACTGGGATGTTGCGTTTAAAGGATCCCATATTACAGGGCGGTGGGAACACGTTCGCCGTAATACCATTTCACAGCTTAACGACTCGGCAAAAGTAAGAGGTAGAGAACTTCATAGTTCTATCCGGGATGTGAGTTACCGTTAGCTGTGACTAAATCTACGCGCGTGGTCTGTAAGGGAGAGGATGGAACAAGGTCAAATAGCTCATCGGAACATCGCCATGATACAGACGGTAGAAAACGCTCAGTGAAGCAATATCTATGCGCAACTGGAACGTTAATGCTTAGTAGCATCTGAATCGTTCACAATGCAGACAGCCCTTCGCTGCAACCTATCCAGAGCATCGAGTAAGTACTGGGCAGAACCGTCCCAGAGATGCGAACAGTACTCCAGGCGGGGCCTGACCTGGGCCTTGTACAATAAGTTCAGTTGATCGGGCGTGAAAAACCGCCGCACTCTGTTCAGGATACTTAGTCAATGTGATATTTATCTAGATTTATATTTATATATTATGACCGGTGGTCGTGGGTGTGGTGGTAGTAAGACACGGATTTTGGCGTTTTACTATTTATTTGCACTTTAAGGCACACCGAACTGCGACGAACACGCACGTAGTCTAGCCTTCGGTCTCGGTATTCGACTGACTTAGGAATCATCCTGTGCGCGCGCGCATCCTCTTACCCCGTGCGTACCGTAAAACCCTAACGACCCCTAGGGCGTCTAACACATGCACGTATCGTACGGCGTCTACATGCTATAATATTTATTTAATTTTCTATTGTCCCATAATTGCGTGGTTTCTAAGATATGAACTTTGATTGATTGTGATCGGAGGTAGTGCGTAAAGAGATATCCGAATTCGGTCCGAGTTTTTAGATCCGTATTATCACGGATTCGGGTTGGACGCAGTGCGCAGTCACCCTAACGGTCTCATGAGAGCAGAAAGGGAAGTAACCCCTCTACAGCGGAGTGTCGAAACCCGATAGTTTTGGCAAATTACGTCAAACGCTGTGATTTTATTACGCATAGGGTCCGCTTGCTATTTGAATTATTACCAGTATATTTTAAGGTTTCTTTGTTCATTAATTTTAATATATAATAATAATATATAATCTCGCTATATACCATTCGGTATATATTGAACAATGATCTTTATAAATCAACTTTTGCTAATAGCCCCGATATTGTGGTAGTAGATCGGTCAGCACGCCAGGTAATTCGCCATATTACATAATGAGAATCTCGTAAAAACGAAAAAAGAAATATTATCCTATCTCGGCACATTGACTACACCGCACTTGATTGTAAGTATGATGCCGTCCAAAAATGACAACGTCTATCAATAGTACAAAAACCTGTCGATAGACGTAGCGGTGTGCCATCCTGCACAAATATCTCTTCACGTTTCGCTGAAAGGACCTCATATTATAGGAGGGTGGGAACACGCTCTCCGGTAGACCATTCCACAGCCCAACGACTCGGCTGCAGTAAGAGTTTGAGATCCTCGTAGTCCTAGCCGGGGCGTGAGTTACTTATAGGTGTGATCCCGAAAACCTGCGCGCGTGGTTCTACTATGGCAGGGAGGGAGGAACAAGGCTTTGCCCCTAAATATCCACTTCCGGTCATTTAGCCTATTCTAAAAATAGTATCCGTTATATCCGTTGTTTTTAAAAATAGTGTCATCGGCAACCTCTACAACAAATTCCTTCGATGGTTCATACGCGTAGAGAGGACGAATGATGATAAGATGACTAATAAAAAGGATGTACAATATGAATATCAGTGGAAGTAAAAGTCAAGATCAATCGAGACTTACCTACATAGACTACACAAAGATAGTTCTGATGGAGAGTTGAATGCACTGCATTTTATTCTCAGTCAAAGAGATGATAGATTGATAAAAATATTAATATCCGAAAGCGGAATTCTATTTAGTGTATCCGAAATCCTATAGCCCGAACAGCACCATTTTGCACTTGTACATCGTGCCCAATATGACCAGTACCGTTAACAATTGATTGCCGTTCTTGGACACCGTGCGTATCAATTTTTTTTCTTAACACGTTGGTTTCTACGCTACGTTTTCCTTAACCGCCAAGAGTACTATCAATCAGTACACAAAATTAATGATTATTTAATTTTATTATACTCCATTACATTACATTAACAAAACATGTCGCTGTGGTGGCCTAGCGTATAAAGCACAGGTCGTATCGTGACACGTACCTCTGGATTTTTCCATATTAACCCTTTCGTTACCAGCGGCGGCTTTAGACGGCATTCACAAAACGCCCCGTATGCGACAGCGGCGGATTTTGCCGGCATTCGTTTTATAGAAAAGTAAAAAATAAATTACTAAGAATTATCCTAATTTAAATTTGTATTTAATATACCAGCAAAATCTTTAAATATGTAACACTTAAATGAGAAAATTCGAACATCAACTTGCCATCATGCAATGTGCACACTTCGCGGCGTGCTGCCCGGTTCGGTAGCACCGCTTCGGCGGAACGGACTGGTGTAACGAAAGGATTAAAGGCCCAGGCACATTATGAAGAATGTTAAAGAACCCGCATGGCATCTAATAAAAATATCACGTGTAAGTGACCTCAGAACGGCGATCAGCTGCGCTACTGGTCACGTTGGACACGACATATAAGCGCAAAGTGGATGTAGCCACAAATGTACCCCGATCTGCTCACCTCGAAACGGATATAGCGTGATGATATATTATTTATTAATAATCTCTATCCCTTAAAATAATTTATGACTTATCACCATTATCATTATCAACTCGACAAATGATTTGACCGAATGACCAGTCGGGACTATCTGCAATGCAGACGCGATCCTGGGTTCTAGTCGCGGTACCAGCAAACTACACTGTGAAGAGTAAATTAGTTTGTCTGGAATCATAGTTATGAACCAGGGTTGTTACGGAGCTTCGACTCCGACTCCAATAAGTCGGAACTTCTGATTGATATTACACCTCCGGTTCCGACTTCGGTTCCGAAATCTTTTTAGTCGGAGGTATTCATCGGAGGTTACCACCAGTATTGTAGTAAATTTATTTGATTTCATTTTATATGTAATCAAACAATCAGTGCTACTTAATTTAATGAAGTCCTTTTTAAAAATTTAGATTAAAAAATATGATTATAATTATTAAATTTAGAACTAAATGTACATTTTAATTTATTCCTAAAGCTTTTTTTATTTTACATTAAATTAAATTAAATAGAAATGAACACAAAACAACCCTGGAGCAAATTTGATTTAATTTTTTTCATTATTAATGGAAAAATGTTAATAAGAAACACAGCAATTTTTATTTTCATTGTCTGTGTATGTGTAAATTTATCACTTTCTAATTAAAAAGGTTCTCTGAATAATGTATTTATTTGTCCCTTAATAAAACTATTTTATTCTGCCGTCACTTGTGACTGACATTGCCTCCGACTCCGATTCCGACTTCGGTTCCGACTCCGATAAATCAAATTTAAAAGCTCCGACTCCGACTTCGGTTCCGATAAAACTGCCTCCGTTACATGCCTATTATGAACAGAGATGGGCAAAATGTAATCTGATTAATGATCAACGATTTCTAAATGTGGTCGTAATTTTAATTTTCTTGCTCTGTAATCATGATTAAATCCATTTAAAACATTAAGAAATCATAAATGTGTATACAATCTGGGATTCTGTAGTTTTTAAAACATATATGAGCAAAATACAGCTAAATTAATGGTAAAAAACGTAAAATGTAATCGTTAATCATTTTCATTAATCTGATTACATTTTGCCCATCTATGTTTATGAATATGTATTTAAGTTTGTATATTTTTACCTATGACCTATAACACACCAGCAAACTACTTTGAGACTAGGTCGCCAGTGAGTATGTGGTTCTTAAATCCATATTTAATCTGGAAAATTAAGAGTACCAGAATTCGAACCTACGATCGTCCGCGTTTCAACGCAAGAATATCGGACCTTTATCCATTATGCAAACACAGCTACTATTAATGAATATATAAATGTTAATATCATGTTGGTATGTTACGTCAACTCTACACTTTTTGATCTTTTCTACAAGCATTATCGCCGACCGAGTGTTATTTTGTCTAAGTTCTTAGGCTGAGATTTATAGACGCTATTTCAACTTTTCTTAGCAAAATTCTCAAAAAACAAATTCGTTTTGACAAAAAACTGAATACAGTCCGAATCTGTTATAACGAAATCGACGGGACTATTCATATTTAGTCGTAAAAAACGGTGAAGTTTCCTAAATAAAAAGTTCTATTTTTTGCCGGAACCTTTGTTCTGGGTCAATAAATCCGGTACGTTGTTTTAAACGATGTCGCCATAAACGGTTTTGACTGTATATAATAGAATCTTGAGTATAGCTATAGTATTCACAAAACCATGTTGATAAAATCGGTGACTTACCAAATCTTTTGACATTCATTGAGTAATATAAATTGTAATGTTTTAGTAAAGTGGAAGCAAATTTAAAATGACGTCTATAAATCAACCTTAGAGTTGTTATTGTTATGAGATTTCGGATATCCAATGCGGATATTCAAAGGAGCAAAGTAACGATTGTAAACAAATAGAATAATAACTATTACTTAATATGTATGCACAATTCCACAGTAAGCTTTCGAACGAGATTTACTAGATTAGTTAACATCACAATAAGTTCAAATCCCGCTCCATCCACCCCGAGAGCGGTCATCATACACGCACACATAAACCAGCACAACTAGGGTTGTTATAGATATCAATATCCGTAGCCTACACTATCGGATATCCGAAATTATTCAACATACGCATTCATACTCGCATTAGTAAGGTGGAACGATGACTTGCGAAAAGGAACGGGTAAAATTAATATGAGAAGAGCTAAAGACAAGGCAACAAATACACACTATTTAGATATTATCACAATGATAATACACAAATTATCAAAAGGTAACTAATGGCAAAGCTTCGGTTAGGCACTAATAATTTTTGTTTTCATTAGAGCCTAGTTCATCCGGAGTTCTTTCCAAGTAGTCTTTGATCTAAAGAGTCTCATTAAAATACTCCCCGTGTTCTTAGTCGAGATTATCCAGTGTTTAAAACCTTAATTTGATTTTCACATAAAATCTCTTTTAATGTCATCTTTTCTCTATATAGTATAAATTGTAATTTTTAAATTTAGAAGATTATTGTTGTTTTTTTGTTTTTAGTTGTTAAATATAATAAAAAACTAATGTTTGCGTTGAAGGCGATGATTAAAATATTTTTTACGTGTTCTTACTATTTTTATATTTTTCATTATATTTAACAACTAAAAACAAAAAACAAAAACAATAATAATCTTCTAAATTTAAAAATTACAATTTATACTATATAGAGAAAAGATGACATTAAAAGAGGTTTTATGTGAAAATCAAAATAAGGTTTTAAACATCCAGTTATCTGTAACAAACTGAATAGCAGACAAGGGAAAATATTCAGGGAAATATTCAGCATTCGATTATAATTCCAAATACGTATAAAAGTGATACCTTAATTAAAGTCACCATAATTATGAGCAATGACATAAAAATTAATTAATAATTAAGTAGGTATTTTGCCAAGCCAGGATAAAGTACGAAGGGAAAACGAGTTAATAACTGTTTGCCTAAAATTACTTAAACGTGACATCTACTTACCATTCAATCGTGCACAACACGCGCTACGGTGTGTACATTTTCTTTATAGATCAATTCTCATTTGTTCAGCAATTTTCCTTTATCTATACTAATATTATAAAGCTGAAAAGTTTGTTTGTTTGTTTGTTTGAACGCGCTAATCTCAGGAATTACTGGCTCGAATTGAAAAATTCTTTTTGTGTTGAATACCCCATTTATCGAGGAAGGCTTTAGGCTATACAACATCACGATGCACCAATTAGGAGCGAAGGAATAACAGAAAATGTGAAAAAAAAAACGGGGAAAATTGTTCATCCTTGAGAGCTTCCTTTGCGTGCGCTGCGAAAACGGTTCAAGATACGAAAAATATATGTAAGAAAGAATTATTCCTCTTGAAATGATCTAAAAAAATGTATGCGACAGTATATGTCTATCTTTTAAGATTAAGTCACTAGAATTGTTTTTATAGTAATAAAATTTGGTCGAAATTAATGCATAATTTGTTAAGAGTTGTGTCAACGTAATAATATTAATCTTTATCCAAATAAATGTATTGTTGATTAAGAGTATTTAATTGTGAACAAAATTGTCTTTGACATCACTTAATTTCAATGAACATCTTAGAAGATATTACAAAACCTTATATAGCAAAACAACGTTTGCCGGATCAGCTAGTGGTTTATAAAGAAATATTTAGTTATTACAAGGTACTATTGCTGTATCATGAAAGAATTCCCTCGTTTAATATCAACTGTATAAACATATCCGTACCCGAAATGGTTTGTATAGAACAAACATATAATATATAGATTATATTGCATATTATACTACCGAACTATATCGGCTATTCTGACAAGTAATACGATTTGCTAAGTTTATTAAATTGTAGGTGGTGTTTTGTTTGCTGAATTGTTCAATAGTCTGTATAAAATAACAATAAATGGTTTCATTATTGACATAAGAACGTATAATTATAATAGTTCTACTCTATTCATGTGTTAACAGAAATATTGACGACATTCAATATTTGATATATTTCTTCCGAGTGGTCTGTTTGAATCAGGATTGTTTCTAATGCAGATTTTTTAGTATGAGACGATGTAAATAAATTTCATTGATTTATTTATTTTATTTTCATTGATTACTTAGTTTAATCTCTTCATGGAAGTAGGAAGTTTTTATTTAAAGTTTTTAATATATTTTTAGACTTAAGATATTTTAAATGTAGATTTCTGCTTAACTTCTGTTGGTATTTTACAATTCTACAGATTTCTTTTTTCTACAAATTTACTAAGTCCTAAGCTAGAGTACGAATTTTGTTAAAAAAAAGCCAGATGTTACTAATTTCGGTAACATTAATCTTGGACTCCTAGCGTTAAGCCCCGCTCCGGGCAGCCAAGTCACGGCCTAAATATCAACAAGAAATAACAATTAATGCAGGTGTTTATATTGAAAACAGTGTGAATAATACGCTTTAGAATATCCGTATTTATTATTATCCGAAATCAGATACTCTACAACACTAACCGTCACGCACACAACGAGAGCACACAGCGATGGATGTCCCCAACAAAATAAAACATCGGCCGCTCTGTCATGTGGTATTGATTCCGGCCTTTCGATTGCCGTCCCGTTCGCTCGTAAAGCTCTCCCGCCAAGAGGGAGGGAGACAGGTGATTTTCTTGGACAACTCGCGCCCGAGATGGCCCGTAATAATGTTTACTTGTGTGCAGATTAATAGCGGGTAACGCCCTGTGTTGCCGCGCTTTGCGGCATTTTGCCGGGTGCCGATTGCCTAAAATTTTTGTTAAGCGGTTGAGATGCCACGATATTCCATTCCGTAAACATTTCTACTGAAAGGAATCTGATCTAGATGACTGCCAGCGCTATCATCAAGCGGCGTGTCCAGCTCGCGAAGGTGACAGCTGACAACCCTTTAAAGATACGATTTGCATTCATTGCATGCAGGCCGCGATGTTCCGCTCAGCATGCATTTATATGGAAAGGTTGCCCAATACTGATAGGCAAGAACCGAAGATGTATTTATAGCTTGACCATTACATTTTATTATGCGCATCAAATATCAAAGAGATAAACAAAAATTATTACAAATTCCATTAAAATCTTTTGGACCGAAATAGAGATACAACTTGGTCTTTCCATAATAATAACCACACTACACAAAATAGGTATGGCAAAATGGTTTCTTTCAAAACTATTAATACGGTAATAATACTGTCACGGTATATCGCTTTCGAAGCGAGGAGGTACATTAGCGTCTGTATCTATTTATGACTTAAATATGACCAACGTGACCAGTGGCGCAACTGATAGTCTTTCTCAGGGCACTTATAGATCATATTCTTATTAGATTCCATGCTGGTTACCTCATATTTTTATTAATAATATAATGTTAGTACGATCGGTATAGTGTTACTAACTTATCTAATTCTATGTAAACTGATGTTTGAATGTTGCTAACGCCGGGATCGGTAGAGCCAACTTATTAAAAATTAAAGTAAAATATATTTTGAGAATTTATTAAACCAGCCTATACCACAACATATGCACTGATGATATATAGATTAACAAGGCTATTGTTAACCGAAACTATTATGCCAATGGCTACATTCAAATCAGCAGCGAAATAAGGGGTGTGTCAATTAGGGATGTTATATTCGTATCCGAAACTATTGGATATCCAAATATATTTAATTAAAAAAGTTGCACCTTGAGAAAGTGCAGCTTTTGGAAGACGGCAGGCAGAGACTAGATTTGAACTGCCGAAGAATGAGGTTAATAACTCTCAACACTCTCAATAACTCTAAACAAAGTCTAGAGGACCGCTGAAATACCTTATGGAGATAAACAAATAAACAAACAATAGTTGAAGAAAATTGAGGACAGATTACACCTGTCTACATATCTACTATTTACATAGCAGGAAAAAAGAACTGAATGTGAAAAAGAAAAGAAAACATTTAATCAGCAGCAGCCAAACAAAAGCGACGACATAATACAAATAAATCACGAGTGAAAAAAAAGGTAAAATAGGAACAAAAAAACACAATACATATAAAACTTTAGGCCGTCGCCGATAAGGACCCTATCTCAGCTTGTACAGAGAACTAGACTCTGCAGCGCTGGTATTCTGATAGTGTCTTGCGGACGACGGGGCCGCTTTACTGGCACACCCTTACATTTACACGAATTACCCATCTGAGGTTTGATTACATAATTGAGACAAAGAAAATAAAACAAATAAACAAAATCACAAATAAAACCGAATACAATCAAGCTTCTCATTTCAGTCGGCCAAGCCTTTTATTGGATTTCCATAAATTATTTGAAAATTGTTTTGAATGTAGAAAGAATCAAATATGAATTATAATGAAATGGACTTAAAAAGAGTAAGTAAAAAGAGTCGTAATATTTTTCCAATAATAATTAACAAAGTGAACAATTGTTCACCATACAGAATATTAAAATAATTAGTATTAAGTGAAAAGTAACAGAAAAGGATTATATAACAAATAAATGCAAATTCTATATCTATTCTATATCTCCATAACCCGTTGGTTATGGAGGAAAGACCTTTTAAAAACAAATTTGAATAGAGGCTTTATGTCTATTACCGGCGGTAGATTAATGTGAAAAGTTGAGCAGCTTTTATTTAGCTATACTATTATTTCACATGAATACATGGACCAAAGTACTGTCAATAATACTCCTCATAACCTGATCTGAAATTATTCAATGCAAACGAATAAAGCTTAACCAATTTTGCAAATCCATATCTATATCTCCTTCAGAACAAACTGCACTAAACGTGCGTTTACTAAAAAAATGTAGCGGTCGTGGAATTTTGTTTTTTTTTTTGTGTATCCAAACGATTCCTTTGAACAAAGACAACAAAGAACCCCTTGTAGATTGTGTAGTGTTTGTCCATTGTTAAATTAAAAATAAGCATAATGAATAGTATAGTAACAAGGCTGATTAATAATATTACATTTCCAGGAATGTTTTGAGTCCGCAAAATACCAGTTGGCGGCTTTGGACTCGGTTGACCGTGGAGCTAGTAGACTTGTTGGCGATGACTCTTTGACTAAGATTAAAATGCAGAGCTTCGAGCATCGAGGTAGAGTTGCCTGCCTCGCAGTCTTTTACCGGTTGCACGGTGGAGAGTGTTTTCAAAAACTACATTCGTTGATCCTACCAGCCCCATTCCATCATAAAACTACTAGAAATCGAGTCGGATACCATCCGTATGTGGTGGATGTTCCTTATATCCGCACGAAAAGATTCGCTACTAGATTCATCATGCGAACAGCTAAGGAGTGGAATATGCTTCCAGAGACCATATTTCCGCGATCTTATGACCTGGGAGTTTTTAAGAGAAGAGTGAATAGGCATTTGTTGGGCGGACGCGGTTCATCATCGGACTCATCTTCACCTTCCAACAGTTGTGATTGAGGTCAAGCGTCCGTCAAAAAATGTAAAAATTAAAAAATCATTTGTTATAATACACAATATTACTCGAAGATGTGTATCACAATAAATGTCATGTCACGACGGTGGACGCCAGAGTGATCGGACGCGTCGTATTAACTGCACCATTACTAACTATCCTAAACGTCAGGAGCGGACACCACATTGGGTACTCAATAAAAATCAGCCTTAATCGATCTCGCTTTTCAATAAAACATATAGTATTACCCAACAAAGTAAATGCACGTTTAGAATTATGCGTTGTTAAAGAGATATCCGAAATGTCATACAGTAGACGACCCTAGTGTCAACATTGCCATACCCTTCAGCACCAGTTTGATACTTTTTGCAGACTGCATTCTGTACGGAATACATACAAAGGGCGGATTATGTCGCTGTGTTTAATCCCCCGTTCTCATTACAGTTTTGTTATTTAGATACCAGATAGTCATCTTTATTCCTTCTATTTACGTCGTATAGGAGAAAAGACATAGGCAACGTTCTAGGATAAATATCATGGAACGCCAAAGCCAAATACTCAAAAACTTCAATCAACTCCAACTCAGTCAATAGAATTTGTCAAAACTAAACTAGTGACTTTTTTCGGTTTGTCGCGGTAGAGGATCAACCAGTGTAGAGAGTCTTGAAAAAGTAATATTCGATCGGAGATAACGCTAGTAAAAAAAGTGCAAAATTTATGTGATTGATATAAATTTTCGAAACACCACGTCGATATGTTACGTCAATTCCATCTTACATTTTAAATTTTATCCCTGTTCGAATGTTACTTTGTTAATTTACTTAACTTAGTTTTTTGCTCTTCTTCTTCTTTAATGTCAGCAGCACAACAGTAACATACATGGTGCTTCACTCGGTTTTAACCAGTTCCTAACATGTGCGATGTCAGTCTGTTTGTAACCTTTTAATATAAAAAAATCTCAAACTCAAGATTTTTTTTTAAATAGGTTTATCACAAGGACTTTTAAATTGTCAAGAAAGTAAATCTTTTAACGATACAAAAGCTAGGATTTAATTAAAAGAGAGAGGAAGATATTCCTAGTCGTTGTTTTGTATTTCTAGGGGCTTAAAACAGTGGTTCCTAAATTGGGTGCCATGGAAAAGTCACTAAGTCTTGCAAAATTATTTATAATTGACTACTAGGTGTAGTCACACGGCGATACCCGGCAAAACCACTGGACTGGATTGCATCGACTGGTCGCATGGTCAAAATATTTGATCTCTGATAAGTCGCAAAGCCCCATAACAAAATTAATTATATTGATGTAATGTTTAATTTGATGTACACATAAGTAAAGCCGACTTCGCAGCCTGTCTGTATCTTAATTAAGAGTAATAAACGAGTCTAATTTTAGAATGGTTAGAAAACATCATCTATGTTCAGAAATTTAAAGTTTTCTTTAAGTAAAACATACAATTTGAAAGATTTTTTATAAATAAAATACTAGCTAACCCGGCGAACTTCGTACCGCATGAATTCATTCAAAGAATGTTAACTTTTACACGCATTTTGGCCACCAATACAAAACTTTCTCTCTTTTTTTTACCTTACCAGCCTTCTTGGACTGCACTGTAGATATCATGGGAGCCGTGTAATAATACCGTGACAGTATACTTCGAATATTTGACATACACCTACCTATTCAGTGTGTTATGGTAAGCATCCCATAGAAGCATCATCTTGTTATACTGGAACATTTAATAAATACTAGTGGTCGCCCAGTGGTCGAAATTCAACCATAATTAATTGAAATTATAAATAACTGACATATATAATTAAATTTAAACACTATTAAGATTCTATTGGCACAATAATAAAAAATACAAAAAGATCCTTTGAACCAGCAAAAACCAATATATATTTTTTTACTTATATGATATTGTTAATTCAGATTACTGCTACACAACATTCCTTTTATATTGATATTAGATTTATATTTATATATTGAGCGAACGGTATTTCACTAATAACTAATATATTTATTATACTAAATGAATTTCGTTACAATTGAGAACACAAATATCTATTATATAATAATTATGGTTATGTTTAACATTCAGTTACAATATAGACAAATAATATTACAGACAAACAATATTAATCTATTCTGAATTTGACCAGCCTTTAACCATAATCAAATATATGATCTATATATGCGTGTGTGTATGTCAAATGCATGGCAGTGTGTAATAGTTTTTTATATTGTTTTTTTGTTTATGATAAAAAAAATTGTATTCTGCACTCTTCTTCTCTATATAAAGTATAAATATGCCAAATTTCATACTCCTCCGCGTTATTTTCATAAAAAGGGGTACAAAGCTTTTGTTTCACGTATTAATATGTAGAATATTGACATAAACTTGGTCCAATTTAGATTCTGCAACTGAATTGAAGAAATATTACATTTTAAGTCAACATATTTATTAAATGTCCAATATAACATAGGTAATACTTTTTATTAGTGATGTTCCGACGAGGCGGCAAAGAACAAAGACTACGCGGCTTCTTACTTTGTATATATTTCTTAGTAGAAATTATATAAGAGGAATTAAATTAAACTTTAATTGTTATAATAATGACAAATATTTATTTTACAACAAATTTTACATGTACTATTATAGAGTAATAATTTTCACAGTTGTATAAAAACACCGCTTTGACCCGCGCAAAAATCAAGACGCAATGCGAAGTAAACAAAACATGCTCCGCAAGTTCGTACGCGTTTGCGACTTGCAAGCGAATCAGTTTTAAACAAAGTGTCACGGATATTACCCAATATGGGTGAGATCGTGATTGACTTGGCAGTCAATTTGGTCTCTTCTAGCCGAATAATCGGTAAGTTAGCCAGTCTTTTATGGTATGCACACCACTGTCAGTAAATAATAAAAATTGCCCGCACCGAAGCGCCATAGATTGATCAATGCACGTTATATTAAAACCCCCTCAGAAACAAATGCATGAGGGACGTGTCAGGGGCGAGCTTGTAGCCATGGGAACGGATTGCAGACAGGATTGTCCCTACCATCAATAAAACAGAGATTATACTTTTTAACTAATACACTAGCTTTTGCCTGTGACTTCTTCGACGTTACTAAGTAGTTGTGTTAGACCGAAGTCTTCTATTTCGGGCACATTCGACCAAAGCCAAACGAGGTTTACATTTGGTAAAACTTTCAAATAGGTCAAAACTTTGCCAATACCTAAGGTGTCTCTAGCAAGCGTCAAACTAATACTGATTGATTGATTAATTGTAATTGTTGAATTTAATTTAATGGATATCGAGCATCGACGAAAAGTCGCCTGCCTCGCTTTAACCGGTTGTACAGTAGTGAGTGTTCTCAGGCTCTACAGTTTCTAATTCCGCCTTCCCCATTTCATCAGATATCACCCATATATGGAGGACGTTCCTTATACCCACCCGCACGAAAAGATTCGCTTCTACATTAACAATGCGAACAGGTAAGGAGTGGAATATGCTCCTAGCGAGCACATTTCTCTACGATCTTATAACTTAGGAGTCTTTAAGAGAAAAGTAGGCATTTGTTGGGCGGACGCCGTCCATCGTCGGAGTCATCGTCACCTTCCTCCAGGTGTGAAAAATCAAGCGTCCGCCTTTAAATCATAAAAAAACGCAATTATAAGTCAATATCTAGGCAAAGCCGATGGTTTTAAAATCCGATAAAAGTCTCTACCAGATTTCAAAAGGCTTTAATATTAAGTCATTATTACTTTTATGTCATTATTCAATTATTATTATTAAGTCAAGTCTTTTATGTTGTTATATATAAATAACGTCAAGAGTTCATTAAAATGACATCATAACTTGTCAAGAAGTGGCTAAGGTCGTAACCGGACACTATTAATTCGTCTTTTAATGACCGAGCCATTTGTACCCTGGGGGAAACTCTGCATAGGATCGTCAGGGCAACCTCATCAAGACCAAAAAGCCCCGTAGAGTCCCTCAGCTCCATGCTAGCCGAACCTGAGGATCCATATCCATCCAACGCATGAAGAAAACCAAATCCAGGTATCTTCCGAATTCCTCTTAGTTAAAATTGGAAACTGTTATGTTTATTCACCAAAGCAATAAATTTATTAGTGTTCAAAATCTATTTTAATATTTAAAGAGCGTTTAGGCAATAAATGTAAGATTTGTAGTCTTAGGTAAGTCCTGTTTATAAAAAGCTTCCTTAAATTTTTAAAGCGCATTTAAACATCAAAGAATTATTATACAGTTAATAAATGAACCATCAGGGCTTAAAACGCTTTTAAATTTAAGGAGCATTTTCGAAACTAGGCGAAGAGAGCCATTATATACCTGGCCTGTCATAATTATACTGGTCATTTATGGCAAACGGAGATCTATCTCGCTTTATTGTACCGACTTCCCTTTAGAATGATCAACGCAGGCTGTCGTATCGGTGTACTACAAAACAAAGACAAGGTACAAATGAAAGGCAAATAAATGAACAATCGATTCGCAACCAATTGACATAATCAAGACGCCTTGGTACTTGACAGAAAGTTGGAAAGATTCTAAACTATTGCTCCATTCGTGAGGCCGCATACTACGTTTTAAACTTTCGCGTTTTGTGCTCATTATAAATATTTAAACGAGACTTATTAAGTTACTTTTGATTATGGCTCGACGCTTCGACCTGGTTAAAGGTCCACAGGTCATGATCACGAGCAGTGACGTGCATAGGGTATTTGGAAAGGGTAGGCAGATTCACATAATGAATATAAATATTATATAATGATAATGAATATTATATTACTTTCATAGGGAAGACAGATGGCGTGAAAATAGATAGGAATATAAAGGGTTCCTTTTTTTTTTGTTTAAATTAAACGAATTTATTCCAGACTTATTTATCGTAAGGGCATGCAATGCTTTCATGCATTTACGGAATTAACGCTACTGGTTACGAGGAGACTGACGCGCCGCGGAGTTTTCGTCGGGGGAGGGAAGTTACTTCCTCTGCCCGTTTTTGTTTTTAATAATTTGAGCAGTTACAACACACAAATCTCACAGTATCAGCATTTTACAAGGCGACATAAAGGAAGTTCGCGCATAGGAATTTGCCTATTAAAATATTTATAATAAGGTCGCATATCGTTTGTCGATTCTATATCAAAGATTTTATTCTGTTATTATCACTTTGATTTTATAAACGTAGATTTGCCAGAACGTAATTTTGCAAAATATTATTACACAAAACTTTTTTATACTGGATCTCTTGTGAAACCAAATATTTTCCTTTAGTAGCGGTTTTACTAAGTAATATGGCTGAGATTAATTATAGTCGCTGAACGTATGTCTTTGACAAGAAATTGAATATAAAAATAATAATTTGAATACAGAGTATTCACAGGTTGTGAAAATCAGTAACTTAGCATATACTTCAATAATAATAAATTATATATCGCCACGCATACATCCTTTCGGGGTAAGCCGACATACATTAGGGGCTGTGTCCACTTTGCGTTTATTTGTCGTGTCCAACGTGACCAGTAGCGCAACTGATCGCCGTTCTCAGGGCACTTACAGATAACCTTTCTATCAGATGCCATGTGGGTTTCTTCACGATATTTTCACTCACCGGTGAGCATGTCGTACATGGCGGTATTCGAACCTACGACCAAACTACATATATTTAGTATTATTAATATATTTTATATAGTTTGAAAAAGTTCATGCAAAGTCAATTTAGCGTCTATAAATCTCAGCCTATATAGTATTATGAATAATATTACGCAAAATCCTTTTCCCCGGTCGTTACAATTTAATAATTATGCGAGGTCTCAGTCTGCCACAAACGACTAGTATAAAAGAGAATACGCAAATATATATGTAATCACGAAGGCTCTCGCATCACCGCTTCCTAAGCACTATTATAAGTTGTACTGACCTTGTTTGGCAGCACATGAACGTTGTTACAACCGCTTCCACTAATTACGTGTTTCTCATTATATCACGTTTAAACATACCTACATGAAGTGTTTGTTACAAGCGAAACGATTATATGAATACAGATATAAAATATTTTATTCTAATCTATAATCCGCGCCGCAGCGCCGAACCGTAACAAAAACTTGATCGAGAAGTCATCAGGCACGTTTATGTAAGCATATCATAGTATACAAGTAGGTATTTATAAACTCCAACGGCCGACTGCACTAAAAGATTTGCTTCTTCATCCCTAATGTGAACAGCAAAGGAATGAAATATGTTCCCAGCGTTCATTTTTTTTTTATTGTCTTGAGGGCATTTAAAAGAGAGAAAGGCATTTGTGAAACAAAATCATTCCATAATCGGCCGCATTTTTACGTTCCACCAGATGTGATTGAGGTGAAATTTTTGCCTGTAAATCATAAAAAAACGGCCCAAAAGCGAGTCGAAGTCTCGTGTATCGAGAGGTCCTCAACTGAGGGAGAATTTAACACTATAATTCTGTCAAATTTTATACAATAAGTACATACTTATTACTAATACAAATAAATGATTAAAAAAGGAGCCAGCTTGTCCTAAAACGATAATTTACAAAGTCGACAAAGTTTCGGTGTGTCTAGGTTATCAGAACTCTTGAAGGACGACGAAAGGCAGACGCAGAACAATGCTACAGGGCGCGCAAGGGTTCGGAGACGCTAACAAAAGGTAAAATCTATACAATACATCTTTGTATAACAATTCATTTGATTTAAACTTTACTAGAACGACTAATTTTATAACATAATACCTATTTCTCAACAGCTTCATACATTCATTCGTTCTATTGGAGTATTTCGAAATTTCGTCTTCAGGGTATAGACTAAATAAAGCCGCAGATTCTTTAAATTACAGCCAATACCGTTTATGGCAACATACTGGTTATAATGACCCAGAGCAAATGACCCGGCAAAAAAATAGGATTTCGTATCTCGAAAACATCATCGGTTGTTACGACTATCGGTTTTAAGACTAGATATGAGTAGTCTTTTTTTTGTTAACCTGGTGGAAATCCCTTCGGACCGTCAGGGCAGCGATGAGGGGCCACTGCCCCGGGGTGTAGGACTGTTACCGACGAAAACTCTTGACTGTAATTACTTTAAACAACTCTTCCTCTATTCAATAGTGAAATAATAAAATGACATAAATCAATATGCATCCTTCTTCCACGATTAAATTTCATATTCATGTTTAAATTTCATTATTTAATATGGCAAAATTAAGACCACAGCTTTGATTTCTTTTAGCGCACAGTATAGATAATATCAGTGGCGTGCATATCGTTTTCACCCAAGGCAAGCAATCTGCAAGAAAACTTACCTTGGACTCTTCTATTGAAAGAAAGACAGAAAGAAAGAAAACGTTTCTATTGCTCTTTCTTTATTAGAGAACTGTGAAAATTCTTTATTTTTTATTTATTTCGATAAGCAGACATTCCCATCACAATCATTTCAAATTCATAAAGTTAGAATTAAATGCTTGTAGAGTGTAGGGCAAGCATTGCTTTTATGCTCGTATGTGATGAACGCCACTGGATAATATACATATACAACAACATATAGAATCCAATTTATGAGACTAATCTAAATATATATGCACAGAGGAAGCCAAAAATATAGTATGTGCTTGAGGTACTCCTGAAGCAATTAAAATTAACACGCAACGAAGGACAAGAAACCCTCAACAAATACAACTTAGCTGCGGCAAGAGATACATCATGCAATCCAACGAAGCAAGCAGCCATGAATACCAATTGCCTAGCTTACCATTCGAAATAGCATAATTGACTTTGTCAAAGGTCTCGGTAAAGTTAGTGTAAATGAAATCCACTTGACGTCGATTATTAAATACCTTTATGCAGAAGTAAGTTACTAACTGTTAACGATCGGTGATAAAGCCGTGTAGTCTCATAGTGAAATACATTACTTACTATTAGTAGCGTTCATTCCATAGATGCGTGAAAGCAATGCATGCACCTTACGATAAATAAATTGCTTAAAGTTAAAAAAACAATGAACAATTTATATATCTATTCTATATTTACACTATCTATATTTCCTATGAAAGCAATATAATATTTACTATCATAATATAATATTCAAATGAATTACGCAAATTCTGCCTACCCTTACCATTGCACCTATGGACGTCACAACTCACACCTTAATAAAATTATATATACAAGGTGCCACGTAACGTTACGGTCAAATAGGGTAAGATCCTAGTGCAAGTCTTACAATATTAAAAAAACGTGAAATATATACACCGGATTTATGTTTTTTTATTGCAAAATGTCTCATGTTATAAGTAAAAACTATCCTGCAAATTCTTGTGTTTTCGTGTTGGTGTGTGTGTGTGTGTGTGATATGTTACTTTATTGTGAATCTTCCTAATTAGAAATTATATTGAACGAGCCTATAACAATTATGACGAGGAACAGGAACTTCTGTTAACATTTATCAAATACATATCAAACACTTTTCCATATGGGTCTGGTGTAGTAAAATTACATAACAAGACGTTTGCCAATTATTAAAAAAAAATACAATTATAGAGGATACCAAAATGACACAGAACACCATCATTTACTCGAGCATGTATTTTTAAAAGATATTACGTGGTATACGCCGTAACACAAACCTGAGAGCATTTAATAGAACAATGAGTACAAGACAGATTTTGTATGTATACACGCTGTTTGATCGGAACCCTATATTTGATATTGTTAGTACTTAGTTAATGCTTTTGAGCCATGCTGTGGCTGTCTTTTATTAGTATCCGTTGCAGACATTTCGCTTGTGCATGCGATCTCATTGTGAATGTAAAATGCAATGGAACTGTTGATAGCCCATACATAAATAAATAAACCTTGCGAGACACCTGTATAGTGATAGACAAGAGATTCAAACAGTTTAGCCTTACATGAAATAATTTAGCCCATAATTTTGGCATTTCATTTTATCTCTAGATTTAAAAATAAGTATGGTAAATGCATTTTACCAACAATATAACAGTATTGATTTATTAAATAATATATCTAATGGCATACTTCGTTTTAAAATAATTTTAAATAGAAGTTTCTAACAATAGTTCTTCTGGCTGTTGGTGAAATAAAAAGACCTTAAACCTATCTGCGTCCTTTTTCCACAAGGGGTGCGATATCAATGTTTTTTTTTTCAAATATAGCAAAATTAAAATTTCATACATTAAAAATTAATTAGTTTGAATAGAACATTGAAATAACACTTCCATTGAATGGTGAAATAAAAACAATGACGTAAGTTAAACTGTGTAATTATTCCCGACTTTTGCGTTACAGTTTACGTTTTTTTGGGTTACCTTTACTAGGTAGCGCTTTAAGAAGTATGATAATGAACTTTGTTCCAATAAATATCATTCCTTTCGATTCAACTGCGGTGAAATAATTAAAGTAAATAAACCTAACAACGTATCGAGATAATTACAGACAAACGATCGATTACCACGTAATCGCACAAAAGGGCGTGCCAAAGTGTATTGTCCGGGCATTTCCGACGTCTCGTATACTTAGAAATGGATCGATCGCATAAATATAACAACCAACAGCTTTATATATTATCAAATAAATCAATACTATTTACCTACCATAACGCTGAATTATTATTTGGGTAGCCAGATAGAATGGAACCAGAGATGGGCAAAATGTAATCTGATTAATGATGAACGATTACAAAAATAGTCGTAATTTTAACTTTGTTGCTCTGTAATCGTGTTTAAATCCATTTAAATCATTAAGAAATCATAAATGTGTATACAATCTGGGATTTTGTAGTGTTTAAAACATAAATGAGCAAAATGCAGTCATTTTAAGGTTAAAAAACGTAAAATGTAATCATTAATCATTTTCATTAATCTGATTACATTTTGTCCATCTATGAATGGAACTAATAGAATCCTCTTTTACTTCCTTGACATTCATTAGCACTTAACAGACGGGCCCGTAGATTTACGATTTCCATTCTGACTTCCTAGGACGGGCCACGTAGATTTACGTTTTTACTGAAATTTTAGATGCGTCGCGTTAGTTTTTTTATTTTACAGATTTTTTCTTGGTGATTTTTTGGCTTATTGCCCGGAAACTAGGAAAGACAGAGCAGAAACGGCCCAAGTGTTAATCCTCTATCCGATTCCACGTCCTTTGACTTTGACGTGTACTTCACTGCTCTAAAAACTGGATAAAAATGCATATTCAATATTCGTCTTTATATGTATTGATATAATATTGTTATAGTTAGATACTTTAGCCACCTTTTAACGCTAGTTGAGGGTTATTCCGATATTAAAAATGGAATAAGGGTCAATCTGGCTTCACTATGAATCAACTTAAGTGTGAATAATGTAATCTTCAAACGAAAACTGTGAAGCTACCAATATCGGTCGGCCTATATTTCCTGAGATCGACAGTATGAGCACCATTGCTTTACGGGTGCCTGTTTTTCTTTTTAGGTATGTAACCCTAAAATCAGATTCGGGGAAAAACAAGGACACGAATTACTTCGTACCAAGTAGTTTGTAAAAATATTTGTCTCCTAAACAGTAGGTCAAATACGTTAAGATCGGACATGAGACTTTTTAACGTGGTAGGGCGATTGCCCGAACTGGATCAAGACCACAAGTAAACAAGTATAAAGACCATCATAGTGATTCGCATCGGTCTACCGCGATTCGGGATCAGTTTGTGTATATCCAGTAGTTCATATACGCTGAGACCTGGCGACTATTAACTGATTTTCGTCCCTTTGGGGTCACTGCAGTATTTGGGCTACATTTTACTTTTCATCGAGTGCAATTCTTTCAATTCAATTCAATTTCTTTGTGAACCCAGTATAAAAAACATCGGGCAACAGTGAATGTAAAATTATGGAGCGATTCCAAAATCGTTACGGAAGTCGGTGACTCATACAAAGCTTTGCTGATACACGCGATTCTACAAGAAAGCATTCGCCGTAACCCTCAGCCAAATATAGATACGTCAATAACAAGATTTGAGTTTGTCTAGCAACGGACAAAACGATTGTATACTTTTACAATTGAATATTTACTTGTATCTCAGCTCGCCCCGAAATGAATATAGCGTTATAATATACCATTAATAATACAGTGTAAGCTCCATGTAACGTCACTCGATTTAACGACAAACTCAAGCGTCGATATCACTCGACTTTGGTTGGTTTAGCTTGTTTCCCATACAATGATACACTCTATATAGTATTACACTCACTCTCAATAACAACGGAAATTTAATAATATAAAGTACTTTTTAGCTAAGTTGACTTTTTAAGTTGCCAAAATTAGTAAAAACTGCGCAGCTGTGTACGTTCTTTTGTCGCTTTATTATCCTAGCCCGTAATAAACACGACTGTCGGCATTACACTTACCGAACTTTCTAAGAAATCCGTTCTTTTGTTTACAAATTGGGATTGCTTGCACGTGTTGATGACCCATGTTAGTAGGAGTGATGGATTATCTATACGTTATCATATTCTTAGTTGCTCACAAACATTCAAACTGCAAACATGGCAAGTAAGAGTTTAAAACTTTTTCTTTTTCTAATACAGATTTTTCTTCTCTCCATTTAACGACAACTCTCTATAACGTCAAAATATGCACAGTCCCTTGAGGGTCGTTATATAGAGTTTGCACTGTATTTTCTTTGTAGTGAGGCAATAAAGTAATTTGTACTGCAGAGTATTTTCAGTTTAGTATCTACTGAGAATTATGATATGGAGCTCATCAAAAAAGTACCGAAATAATTACTTCTGTGTTGCAATTATCCGCCAGTGATCGCTTACCATCAGGAGGGCTTTTCGCCTTCCTTTCACATAAAAACTTCATCTTGGTGATTTACATTGAATTCTCATCCCTTGTTAACGTTATGTATGTCATTTCTATCAGGTGCCCTACAGTCACCCTGTCGAGTCAGTATAAAAGGTTCCATGTGTAATCCAACGGCGGCGACCGTTCAGTAAAATATTAAATATAGTTTATAATTCATTATTACAAAACATAGATTATATCTTAATCAGCGATAAACTTTTGTAATAAATAATAACCAGTCGATCTAGTTTTACTTCGTATGTGTCCATTTTTTTTGCAACTTGCGATATCTAGCGTATCCATATATGTATGTAGATAAATGGCTAATTAAAGAATATATGTTACAATTTAATTTTATTTCTTTCTTTTTCTTTCTTTATTAACTCTTCTTTTAAAGACTCCCAAGTCATAAGATCGTGGAAATATGGCCGCTGGAAGCATATTCCCCTCCTTTCCACACTTCTTTCTTTCCACATTCCTTAGCTGTTCGCATGCTGAATGTAGATATACACAAATCCAAGCGTTAAACTTATAACACCTCTCTTTTGCGACGGGATTTTAATAATTACATTTTTTTAATTTTTATTCATTATTTCCAAAATTACAAGAATAATAATAGTTCACAATATAAAGACTGCGAAGCCATATGTCAGGCTATTGAGTAGCCAGTGAGTTCCAGCAAACAATTTTACAAGAATAGACTACTTAATTAATAAAGTTGATACGATTAGCTTAAGTCAATCGATCTAGTTTACAATAATATTGTTTTATTTTAGTGAAGGGTTTAGGGGCGTGGAGGCATGCGTCCTGTATGTCGCGAGGTAAACTATTCATTAATTTAGGTAACATATATTTATTTACTCTCATGCCATATATATTATTGGGTTTCGGTAGCAGAAAGTATGTTTTGCACTGCAGTGCACAAAACAAAATGTATACGCATAAATTATGAGCCACTTTCCTTTTTGAATCTCTGTCTCCGTCGGAAAGCAATTTTATAACAGTAGCGCTTATATCATTAACTATATTATCTATACTAATATTATAAAGCTGAAGAGTTTGTTTGTTTGTTTGTTTGAACGCGCTAATCTAAGGAACTATTGGTTCGAATAGAAAAATTTTGTGTTGAATAGACCATTTATCGAGGAAAGCTTTAGGCTATATAACATCACGATGCACCTATTAGGAGCGAAGAAATAATGGAAAATGTGAAAAAAAACGGGGAAAATTATTCATCCTTGAGGGCTTCCATCGCGTGCGCTGCGAAAACGGTTTAAGATACGAAAAATATATGTAAGAAAGAATTATTCCTCTTGAAATGATCTAAAAAATGTATGTGACAGTATATGTCTATCTTTTAAGATTAAGTTACTAGAACCGTTTTTATAGTAATAAAATTTGGTCGAAATTAATGCATTATTTGTTAAGAATTTTATCAACGTAATAATATTAATATTTATCCAAATAAATGTGTTGTTGATTAAGAGTATTTAATTGTGAACAAAATTGTCTTTGACATCACTTAATTTCAATGAACATCTTAGAAGATATTACAAAACCTTATATAGCAAAACAACGTTTGCCGGATCTGCTAGTATTATATAATATACTATACTATATTATAGCATTATATCACCATAAAGAAATAATCCATGACATTTGTATTATTTATACAAAAATATCAACTTGAAATTATTATTGTAGCAAAATTAATTCTTCCACGCGAACGAATCCGCGGGCACTGCTAGTATTATTATATTTTAGTCAATCTTTAACTGATTTGTTTTTAAAAACCTGCGGCTGGAGGTTGTGGCAATAACCGCTTAATCGGCTTCAGCTTCGTCTTTGACCAGATAACAACATATATATAACCGGATACTTATCAAAAATAATTTCAAAATCACAATTTGTTAGTCTTAGTTTAAAAATTGCTAGTTACTTTGACTTTAGTTAAAATTTCTACCCATTTAAATGGTTTCCTGAATGTGTTTTTTGGCCGAAGCTGGCCGGAGCCAAAACCGAAGCCTTCGTTCGGAAACTAATGGATGCACTCAATATTTTTCACACAACAGAGCTATACGCCCCAGATTTAATGTAACCTACATTTAGCATACACGGTCATTTAAACTTGGCGAGTACGTACTCCATAAGGGGGTTGGGTAGTTGCACCAAACTCCTTTGGAATATGGCCAACGTGAAGTGAAAATTTATACAGCCTTAATATTTTAAAACGTATAGACAAAACAATGCTATTGATTATTCCAACGCTATTTGCTTCAATATGAATCCTTTTTATA
The DNA here is from genome assembly GCA_036320925.1 of Automeris io. NCBI lineage: Eukaryota > Metazoa > Arthropoda > Insecta > Lepidoptera > Saturniidae > Automeris > Automeris io. The sequence goes on along the minus strand of JAUDJH010000017.1, from coordinate 10,627,532 downwards.
TTTATTTTATATGAAAGGAAGGCAAACAGGCGATCAGGGCACCTGATGGTAAACGCCTAGTAGTCAAAAGTTATTTTTCTATACTGATAGAAAGCACAGTACAATCTGAAAACCGAGTATGACAATCCAATTACCTACATAATGTCACCACGATCATACCATCCTCCACAAACTTCACTTTACACTTCACTTATAGAACCCAATATCGAGGGCAGATGAGAACATGCTCGCAACCAGACCATTCCACATTCAATATGACGAGACAGAATTAAAAAAAAATAGGTCTATTCCAGCTAAGGTAATAAATATCCACTCAATAAAATATATTTACATTTTTCAAACTGGTTTTATCTAATAACACATATCGTCACGCGAAGTCCCTTTCGTGGTGAACAGAGATACGTTAGTGGCTGTATCCACTTCGCACTTATATGTTACGGTATCTAACGTAACTGTTTTATACTGGATCTCTTGTGAAACCAAATAATTTCCTTTAGTAGCGGTTTTACTAAGTAATATGGCTGAGATTAATTATAGTCGCTGAACGTATGTCTTTGACAAGAAATTTAATATAAAAAAATAATTTGAATACAGGGTATTCACAGGTTGTGAAAATCAGTAACTTAGCATATACTTCAATAATAATAAATTATATATCGCCACGCTATATTCCTTTCGGGGTAAGCAGACATACATTAGGGGCTGTGTCCACTTTGGGCTTATTTGTCGTGTCCAACGTGATCAGTATCGCAACTGATTGCCGTTCTCAGGGCACTTACACATTACATATCTATTAGATACCATGTGTGCATGAATTTCCTCGCGATGTTTTTCTTCATCCGTGCACATTTTTTTACACTGACTCGACAAAGTGACTACACTGCACCTGATGGCACGTACAGTATAGTCCAAAACGAAACCGACTATCAAAGAATGAAAAACCGTTGATAATCCCCATCGTCATGTCTGCCCACATATACCTCTACTCAAGGTCTCCAGGTATATGAGTAACTGGATATACGAATGAAATAAACATTGAAAGTTTTTTTTATCATTTACAGGCGGACGCTTGACCTCTACTACACCTAGTGGAAGGTGAAGATGAGCTTGACGATGCACCGCATCCGCCCAAGAAATGCCTATTCATCGTTCTTTTATTCTCCCATTCTCTGACTCGCAGGTCCTATGATCCCTGATAAATGAAGAATCCTGTGACGTGCATAGGGTATTTGGTCAGGGTAGGCAGATACACATAATTAATGTGAATATTATATAATGATAATAAATATTATATTACTTTCATAGGGAAGATCATTTCATGCCATCTGGCATGAATATGGAATAGATATGAATATAAAGGGTTCTTTTTTTTTGTTTAAATAAAGGAATTTATTCCAGACTTATTTATCGTAAGGGCATGCAATGCTTTTATGCATTTATGAAATGAACACTACTCGTAGAAGCGGATCTTTTGTGCGGATATAAGAAACATCCACCACATACGGATGGTATCCTAGACGGTAACTGGTCGTTTTATGATGATATGGAGCTGGTAGGATTAGAGAATGAAAGAATAGATAAAAAAATGATGAACATTGAAAGTTTCTTGATAATCTGCCAGTATGGAGTGAAAATTTCACCTTTTTTTTGTTAACTCGGTGGAAATACACTATGGGCCGTCCCCCACCCGCAAGGTGTGTCGAACTTTCCCTGACTAAAACCACCGGAGTGATCCTCCAGTTGTATTTTCGCCGTGCTACAGGATGGAACCGGCTTTGCGCCCCTAAACCGCGGCCCAGCGCGCGATCAACCCCATGACGGGCGTGTAAATTTCACCTGGACGAAGTTTATACTGGGTCCACTAGTAAAATATAAAAACGCAAATTATTTTTTTACTAACAATTTTGATTCAGTAATAAGACCGAGGTTCACCATAAAACAAACAATGTGATATTAATGAGTAAACAATGAATTTACCATTGTTAAGAATAGAATGTTACATACGTCATTAAACAAAAAAATGTTTTGGTTTCCTAAAACGATATTTTACGTCACAAGGAGATAGATACTTATAATACTTTTGTAGTTGATACAAGGTGACCCTATACCTACAGTTTATACCTAGATCTACTTCCAAAACGTTCTGAGAACCTAGATAATCTAACATTCGATCAACGATAACGCTTGTAGAAAAGCGCAAAATGTACGGGATTGACATAAACTTTCGAAACATTACGTCGATTCGTTATGAAAGAGCCGGCGCATACGATGCGTTGTGACATTACATTTGTGACATACAATATGTTATTAAAATTGTATGGGAAAAAGACTTGGGTGCACGTGCGGCGTGACACCATAATACACCGTGTACCCTACAATGTATATTTTATGTAAAGCACCGGAGCGTCAGGGCGCCGGCGCAACGCATCGTGTGCCCCGGCACTTACTTTATTCGGGGCCTTTAGGAATTTATTATAATCATGACTAAAATTAACTAAACTATAATAAGTAACTAAAAACTTAACGCATAGATCAGCTCTCTTTTCGACGGGGATTTCATTGATGATCGGGAAAGGCCTTTACACTAAGCCGGGATTGAGATAGCGAATTTTTCAGGTACTTAGCCATTGATTTATGGGTTGTGTGAGAGCGTAAAGGCACGACCTCGACTTGGACGGTCAACAAGAGAAACGAACCTAAAAGTGATCAACTAGCGTTTGAGAACCCACTATTTTGAGAAGGAGTGGAAATCAACTGTCACGATCGCAATCTTGACACGCCGCCTGACAGCGCTGCGCAGTCACCTACATCGGACGCCTTCCATATAAATGCAGAGCGGTACATCGCGTTACGGAGATGCAACTGCCAAAAACCAAATTGTATCTATGAAATCGGCAAATTAACATTACAATTCTACAGTCAAAATGGCTATACTATACTTAATGAATTTAAATTTATTACGGTTTTCGCAGTTAAGTAAAACGATAAGAAAATAACAGTATAATAGCTATAGAAACTGCACAATGCTGTGCGAACAGAGCTAGATGCCGAGCGGTGTTCAACCGACCTAGATTTACATACGCCATCGCCAGCGTTTCACTTTTTAGAAAACCTTACTTTATCGATATGTCGCAGTACGATATAATGATTTTTCTTTTATATTAACACCGGTACCTCCTTCGCGCTCTGGACAGGTTGCAACGGCAGGCTATTCGAAGTCGCCAGGAGTCGAGAAAGTTAGCGTGGCCGTACCCTTGGTCTCGGCAGCCGAGTAGAAGGAACAACTTGGTGGTTTTGCTCGGTAAGAATATGACATAGCAGGGCCGCTGCTTTTACGACGATCCTGACGGTCCCTGAGGTTTCCACCGGTTCAGAAAAAAGACTATCCGTATAGTAAATGATACAAAGGTTTTAAAAATTTAACCAATAGAACTATGCAGTAACAATACCGGCAAATGAAAACATTGAGCGATTTTTTGTCACTTAGATCATTTTTGGACAGTAAGGCTAAGTAGTAAGTAAGATTTATAGTCGCTGTTTTGACTTATACTTACACTAATAAAACATTATAAATTCCATAATTTTATTAATTTCAGCTTATGTAAGTTACTGATTCCGCCAGCTTCTTGACTCTTGAAAGACGTAGGTTATATTCAAGCCCCTATTATATATTCAGTTTTTTGCCAAAAACAAAATTTTCAGAGCAAAATTTAAGCAGAGGTATTAGCATGAATTTTTGCGAAAACGAATTCGTATGGTAAACCTCCTTCAGAATTCCAGAAAAAGCACTATATTCCCTTTTGTTTAGAAAAACGACAATATGCAATTTACTAAAAACTTTTCACAAAATCTCATAGGTGGTCGCAAAAGGCGCAATCCCAGAACTATTAAAAAATAAAACGCTCCCACGCCTCAGCGCCATCTGGGGGCATTCATAACCGCTCTCGCTATCAAAAATTTGATTTTAGAACTTGGAACTTATTCATTGCATTTAAAATTGCAAATATTCAAACTAGGGTCTTTAGACGCCTATGGTCTAATTTTTTATTTCATTCTCCAAAAAACGATAATCAAGATAGAATAGAGATCATCAGAGAAGATAATTCGTTGATATAAACTAAACATAAGACCGTTTCGCTGTTCAATGGAACATAACACACATATTCATTGTTTCAGCACTTTAATCATAACATGATCGACTCGCTCCTACTTACCATACATCTTGTTTAGTAGTTAACAATGTAATCGGGGACAAGGTTGTCCGTCGTTTTCCATTTACACATAACTGTGCCTCATTGTATTCATTGAATGATGATTTGTTACTTCAATACGACCCGGTGTCGCACTGTGTCATCTATCCATAACCGATAAATTAAAATTTTAAAACACCCCTCGACTCAACTTTGTATCTATTAGTAACATATTCATTGGAACCATTTCAATGAAATCAAAGGAAATACTTCTGCTGTAAGATACTAAAGAATTGAGTATCCTGTTGGTATCAAATGATGCTGCAGCATCAGGTCTAGGTTACTATGTTATTATAATATCATTGATACCACAGGATAATAAATTTCAAATCTATGAAGCCAGTAGAAGTGGTTCACATTCTTTCCAACAACTAGAAAAATGCTGTTTATCTTCAAGCATCTGATTTTCTTCAATAATACCTAAGAACACGTTCAATTAAATCACCTTTAAAAAACTAAATTAAATCGGGTCATCCGTTTAAGAGCTACAATGTCACAGACAAACAAATGCAATTTTGAGGTGCTAGGCCGATTGCCCGATCTTGGTCTTGACCGTAGCACGCAAGTGTAAAGGCTGGTTGCGTTTAGGGACCAGTTTGTGTTTGTCCCATAGACATGGCCCTGATATGGACCAGAGGTGTGCAAAATATTATCAGATTAATGATTACAAAATGTAGAGGTAATTTTAATTTCGTTACTCTGTAATTATGATTAAATCCTTTCTTTTTTTTTTTATACCGACTCGACACAGTGACTGCACCATACCTGATGGTAAGCATGGTGCAGTACAAAAAACGCCAACGACTATCGACAGGCAAGAAAAACCCCATCGGTAGTCGCAGCGATCATGCCAGCCTGCACAAATATCTCTTCACGCTACGTTTAAAAGATCCCATAACATAGGATGGAGGGAACACGCTCGCCGGAAGACCATTCCACAGCCCAACGACACGGCAAAAGAAGGAGTTAGAGAACTTCTTTGTCCTGGCCGGGATGTGAGATACCGTAAAGCTGTGACAACGCAAACCCGCGCGCGTGGATCTATTCAGGAAGGGAGAGGGTGGAACAAGGTTAAACAACTCCTCAGAACACTCGCCATGATACAGACGGTAGAAAACGCTCAGTGAGGCCACATCTCTGCGCAACTGAAGCGGTTCAAGACATAACGGTATAGCGGTTCTAAACATTAAGGAGTTATAAATTTGCAATTGAGGATTCCGTAGTGTTTAAAACATAGATGGGCAAAATGTAATCATGTTAATAATGAAAAATGCTATCGGAATCGTTTTTCATCGTTTAATCCGATTACATTTTGTTCATCTATTATGTGGACCGATATGAATAAGATTGTCAATGGATTTTAGTTCTTTGATAATTGCTATTTTTGGACTACGCACACTGTACTATTAGGTGTATTGTAGCCACTTGTCGAGTTAGTGTAAAAAAAAGTACAAAACCAAAGTACAAATTCATGCGTTAAGCTCCTAACATCCCTCTTTTTACATCGCGGGTTAAAAATAACGCCACCGAATTGAGTATCCACAAATGTAGCATTATATAATTATATACGTGAAAGAATTGTAAAATTTACGTTGGTGCATAATGACTTTAAACTTTTCCAACCAGTTAAATTAGTCATTTTTCTTACAAAAATTTCCGATTAGCGTTTAATTGGACTAACCTTTACGGGATTTGTTAGTATTCTAAATTTAATATGACGACCAAATTCCACCAAAGTGTTAGGCGCCATTTTGAATTTAAGTTGTTTTGTCAATAACTCCACTATTTTCATTTTTTAATACTATTCTCATTAATATCTACTTATGCCTCCAATTTCTATAATAATTATTGAATTTTACGTTCTGTCCGTTTTAATATTTAATTTGAAAAAACTTGAGAAAATAGCATATTATAGGCATTATTACGTCGAACAATTAACAGTATCCAGAATTATTCCCTAAATTTAAGAACTTTGTAAATGTAAAAAACTGCAACAATAAGCCCCTAGAAGATGATTAGAAACTTTAGTATTTTTAATGAAAAACATTGTTTTCACAACATATATTTTTAATGTAAATAGTTTTTACATAACATTGGATCTTACCTGTCTCATTTTTACTTAATCTGATAGCATAATACGCCATAATAAAACTTATTTTATGAGCACAATATGACAATGCTCCTAAGTAACAACTGTCGTTTATGAGAAGCGCTGGGTGTGATATATCAATCCAATGCACAGAACATGCCCTGCGCGGTTAAAGCGCAATCTAGACATTAATGATCTAAGGTGCTAGTCTGGTTCTATTTCAAACCAAAGTAAGATATTCCTTCATTGTTCACATAAACATCAGCTTAACATCAGGTGCGGTGCAATCACTGTGTCGTGTCAGAATAAAAAAAAAAAACAAAGTCACGGATATAAACTAGTTATATAACACATTTTCGCTAAAACAAAGCATTATTGTAATTCCACGTCGCCAAACATCTGTTTAACATCAATAACTCAATCTAGGTTAATGTTCACGTATTTATTCGATTATATTACCATTTCCCACTGCATAATCGTTTAGAATTTCAAATGAGGAAAAAAATCTCAATGTATAAACACATTGAAACAAATTCTAAGCAGTATAATAAACAAATGATCAGTCATTGTCGAAATCTAGCCGGCCCGGCGAGATATCATCTCACGGACCATAACGGCTGATGAATCAGCATTTAGAACCTAACCCGCACATTTTATGTACAACATACGTAATCATATTCGCTGAACTTGGAAACTGGCGTTCTTCGCCGGCCGCGTAATAGGCCTCGAAAGAAAAAAAAACACACGATGACCCGACTTGTCTGTGGAATGCAACGCGACAAATTCGAGATGAGCGCAGAAAACCGAGGCGCGAGCGATAGCCGACACAATTTCACGTGAACGGATAATAACTATAGGCAGTAACTCTGGTTTAAGTACGTAGGTATATCTAGCTAATATGAGGAGAGGCCGTTCACAAGGCGCGGTCGTGAATGCAATTATTTCATGCTCGATGTGCTTACGTATCCGCCATTACAGAGAACGCGGTGTTCAACTTTTGAATGTATTATGTTATTTAAAGCAATGTTTGCCGGTACAGGTAACAATCATAATGACGTACAGCCAACAAACGTCTTAAACGGATAAAACTAAACAATACATCTGAATATGCAAAAAACACAGATAAATTTTAATTAAATCAAAATAAAATATATATTCTGTAACTGTGACATAAATAGATTAATGTAATTTGTTTGTTTTTATTTGAATTCAAGTTGTTATCAAATGATGCAATGCGTTATCAAAACATTTGTATGAATATAGTTAGTTACGTATAATGGTATTAAAATTAACTGATTTATTGACTAACTATTATAGAATTCCGATTTTTCATTGTACTATAATTACTTACATTGTACTTTTTAATAACATATCATCACCTTTTCAACGATAACGTAGATGTAGCGTTTCATTGTATTTGATTAAAACTTTTTGTAATTTTAGGATCCAAACGCACGCTAATTGCCGCAAATAAGCAGACCGCCCCCTTGATGGTAAGCCTTTTCTATCGTCTATGAACAAATGTAATACAAAAAGTGTATCATTGCAATGCCGTCATGTCAACAATACATTTAATCTTCTAATAAAAATAATAAACGTATAAAGCTGATCCAAAAAACGCAACATGCTGAAACAAACATCTTAAATGTATTTAATTTAAAATAATTTGTTTGGAATAATCTTAAATATATCCATAATAACAACTAGAATTACAAGTGCTAAAACATAATAAAAAAACATGTTTAATGCATGAGAATTGCGAAATATGTCGTCAGTTGTAATAAAACTTTCTAAAACTTATATTAACTATATAATTATATATGTTAATTAATGTCATCAGTGATCCGATATGTCATCAAAACGAAAGCATTAAAAAATGAGCTAATAATAGCATTGCATATTGTGATTTACCAATGCATTAGGCAATGTGATTTACACCTGCCGAAGGAAGCTATTTATAGTAACGTTTTTGTTCTCGTTATCCGCTAAACGGTTATTCGGAACTTACCTTACAAACATCACTAGTTAACTTGCGTTAAAAAATGTAAACTTTCGCTAAACAGTTGATTACACTATTAACATTGAAGGATTTTACAACGCGAGTGTTAGCCGGTTGAAGTTATTGATTTCGGTTGTACAAAACAAAAGATATAAAACGAGTCGGTTAGGCTGAACACCCCCGCGCTTGGAATCGATCAGAATGATAATTGTCGCGCACAAAGACTACTCACCTAGACAGTCAAAATGCACACACACATAAAACAAACAACACAATACATGTATATCAAACTGTTACTTAATATCACTTTTCCGGCACTGATTACGTTTGAGCACTCGTTTAATGTGACCTTTAAGGGTTTATGATAATTAATTAGTGCGAATTAAGGAAGATTTTTGATGGAGACGCGAACGTTTCGACGATCGGTGGCAAGATGGCTCCGCGTATGCCGCGCGGCGAGCGCCCTCCCCGCGCGCCGCGTACGTGCAATGAAAGATAGGTGACTGCTATACGCGGCATTGAAAGATCGAAAACCGCTGTCGGAATATATCTTGTTGCATAGCCCTTCGTCACATTTTTCAAATATATTTCACAAAACATAATTTAAAGTCTTAATTCATTGTTTTACTTCGCACTGCATGCTTATTCCAGGTATAAAATATGCGTTCTTTCGACCAATAGTTGTATGGAAGAAACTCCTTTAGTGTTATTGTACTTTAGTGACTTTTTTGTTTGTGATACAGTGTTTTATAATAAAGTTTTATTCTTATAGAAACAGATAATGCAGCAACAATATGTTTAATTAACCCATCCATGGAAATAAATAATATTTTGAGACTGCATTAAAATGAAATCGTAGTTCGTTACTTTTATGCATAAAGCTAGTAGATATATGTTTTACTTTATCTCAGGTATTTGAGACATTTAAAGATTAAAAAAATATTAAAGATATGAAAATTATTAGTTTTAGCAATACTATCTCGAGACATATCTTGCGATATGAATCTCACGCGCGGCTCAAGCAGTTCTTTCCCTTCACACCGCTTTGCCTGTGCCGAGATCCCCCGTCCCGCACGGTCCTCTGCCTACCGACCTCTTATATACTTGCTCTCTTTAGAAAAAAAACACCAATTTCCCAAATTCCCGAAGCGGACCGCGCTCGCTCGCGGCAGACCTAAGATGGCCGCCCGCTTCCATTTTGATCGCAGATTACTGCGTCCCCGAGCTCTCAAAGCCTGACCGATGGCGCGTCCCGCAATTAAAAAACGTTACATCTATGTTTTACACACGTTTTTAGGTTAATTTTTCGCGTTATTAACACCGGTTTTGTTATTATTAACGTTATACGTCACTATTAGTCACAAATGCGTTATTTATGTAAGCACTTACCTATAGTTGTATTGATTGAACCGGCTTCTCTTCGGGGTTGAAAGAAAGTCCATCTAAACGATTGGTGTAATAATGTAGCCGAGTAAGCCTATGGTTTTGTCTCTTTCCTCTTTCTCGCGTACCTGTACAGACCGCCGCGTTGTTACGACAGCATTTATGCATATTGTTAATCAAATAACTGCATTTTAAAACACAATATGACGAGTACACCTTGTTAATATTACCGAATTAAAAGGTCAAAGAATATTCAAACTTTTAGAATATATTTAGTACGATATAGCTAATTGTCATTACTTTATGTTACTTCAATTTAAGTCTTATTATAATAATAACAAATAATATATCGCCACGCTATATCCCTTTCGGGGTGAACAGAGTTACATTAGCAGTTGTTTCAACATTGCATTTGTATTTCTTGCCCAACGTAACCAGTAGCGCAACTGATCGCCGTGCTCAAGGAATTTACACATGACATTTCTATTAGATGCCATGCGGGTTGCCCCATAATGTTTTCTTCACCAGTGCGTATGTGGTGTCTAAATGCGGAAGTAATCTTGAAAAAGCAAAGGTACGTGACGGGGATTCGAACCTACGACCATTCCCGCTGCTGCGTATGGAAACCGATCCATTTCCCACTAGACCAGCACAGCCGCCTGATTCTTATTAAAAGCTTGAAAAGTAATTTCAATCCAAAAATAATAACACGACAAAACTGTTTCGCTTGACCTTGTTAGTGTACAACAGTGGTTATATTGAAGAGGTCGAGTTGTATCTCAAATTTCATACGACCAGTGATGCCCAATCATACAGTGATTTTAAGTTGAGAAATATGTATTAGAACTCTGAAAGTCCCATCAAAACTGGTTTAATCATTTCTGTGAAAAGATAGGACAAACATACAATACTTCTACACCTATCCTTGCAAACTAGTTTCACGTTTAAAATATACATTGAAAGTTCTTTATACAATCTTTTTTTGCTTCCGAGGCGGTGGACGCATCGGTTTCATTCCTAGCTAATTGTAATCAAAGTTTTTTATTTTTGTACGAAAAAATAACGATACTATCTTGGACGTTAAGAATGGTCCAGTATAAAAATAATAGAAAGCATCAATAGACAACCCTCCATTGACAGTCGTCTTTCATATACACCCACCTACCTCAATATTGGTTTCTTTTATATACATTTGTAAGTTTACTAAAGTTATGAAAAAGGTAACCTAGTTTTTTTCGAATTGGGGCATACGTTGATGGTCGGGATAGACTTTTACAACTAAAGCGGGCGAGAGGGCGAACACTGGGGTGCTTAGCCGGCAAATTTATAGGTTAGGTGGTAACGCAAGGACACCCCTATGGGCACGACCTCGACTTTGGCCGCCAGACAAAATACTAAACCTAACGGTGATCTACTAGCGTTTCGTGACTACCTTGAGTAGAAACGCCGAAAGAAACTAAAGGCTGCGTCGGAGGTTAGCGTATTTTATAAGGCCCAGGTAAGGCCACGCGTGGAATACTATTCTCATCTCTGGGACGGTTCCAGCTATTTCATGATAATAAATATTATATTGCTTTCATAGAAAAGATAGACAGCGTGAATATAGAATAGACATGAATATAAATGGTTCCTTTTTTGTTTAACTTTAAGCCATTTATTCCAGACTTATTTATCATAAGGGCATGCAATGGTTGTATGCATCTATAGAATGAACGCTACTGCTGTCTAGTACTTACTCGACGCCCTGAATAGGTTGCTGCGTAGGGCTGTCCCCATTGTGAATGATACAAACTTTACTAAGCATCATAAACCGCTCCAGTTGTGAAGAGATATTGCCTCACTAGTGTTTTTTATCTTCTGATCTTGGCGAGTATTTTAAAGAACTATTTAACCGTATTCCGCCCTTTCCCTTCCATAGTAATATAGAACCACGCATACGGGTTTACGAAGTCACAGCTACACGGTAATTCACATCCCGACTAGAATAAGAAGTTCTACAAGATTAAGGATTACAAAAAATGCTGTAATTTTGTATAAGTATCATTCTGAAACTACTGGTTTAATTTTCACTAGACTTTCAGTTCTAATACACATTTTCAAACTTAAAACATTAGTCACACTGTTATTATTACATGTAGAATTTTAGATACTGCTATACCTTTCGTTAGTGCCTATTTCCTCTCATAAACAAAAGTTCAAGTAACATTTAATATCCTTCATAAGATTATAACTATAAAATAGAATAGTAAAGTCAGTTTTGCCGTTTCAGAAACGCTCCTTAAATTTAAAACACATTCTAACGCTAATGAATCAATTCTTTGTTCTGTACACTAGTTCGTCAAAGTGACCACAGTGCACCTGATTATAAGTACAGTGCAGCCCAAGAACTATAGTGACTATCAAAGGATGAAAATCCATTGACAGTCTCCGTCGTCATGTCGGCCCACATACACCACGACTGAAGGTCTCTAGGTATATGAGTAACTGGACATACACAAGCAGATTCCGAAACGCGACAGGCCAAAACGAGGTACTATGACAGTCTTTACACTTGTGTACTGTGGTCACGACCCAGTTCGGGTAATCGCCTTGCTACCTCAACAACAATACCTCAATTGCATACTCTACGATTCATTAGTGCTTAAAAGAGTCTTAAAATTTAAGGTTTGTTTCTGAAAAAAGGGAAAGGCTAGTTGTTAGTTGAAAGTTAAAACTCAGTTTAAAATAACACCCTTGTTTCAATACAATTACGAAATCCTAAAAACTGGATTTGGGTATAATTTCTTCGTTTATTGCCCTTGTATCACACCGTGTTTTGTCCAGTTTACATCAATTTGAACTTTATTTATAAGATATCAAAGGGGAAAGTAAATTAGCAAGTTTTATCTACATATAAGAGATACTGTCATGTAGGAATTCTTCAATAGAAATCAACATAAACACGATGATTTGTTATCGAATGGACTCAGGTATTTCACATTTGAGATGAAGTCACCGTATCTAGTATATCGACAGTAAGTGATAAAATCGTTAGGCCTTTTTTATTCTATTTATTTACGTGTGTACGTATGTCAGCCCCATAGTACCCTTATACAGAAATACCTAACAGATGACATACGGGGTCATTGATCTGAACAGGTCAGACGCCTCATCAGATAACAGTTCTGTTAAGACCGTCAAACATCCCGACGTCAAGTCTGTTCAGAGCAAAGGCACTCACAAACGCCTCTCTCACAGATTCAGATCAGACACATTCCATCAAAAAATGGTGGATATCATCTATGATTCCACAATTTACACACAGTGGAGAATCACTAAGTTTCATAAGAGGTTTAAATTTGTTAGATGGAATGTGTCCGGATCTTAGTCTGTGAAATCGCTAGGCCTTTGCATCAAATAACTTAAAAATAATTCAACAGACTTCAAAAAGAAATAGTAGTCCTAAATCATTTATCACAATATTAAAAGGCTTAAATCGACTTATATGTATGTATGTATAATGAAACATTATAATTTTAAGTCCGTGTCGTTTAATATTTTGCGTAACTTGGCACTGACTTTAAAAATGTCAAAGTTATTTGAATACCAATATAAATCAATGTTAAGTTATTTAATTTACTGTGTTTTAGTTTCAGGGTTATTTTTTACTTTTTGAAGTATCTTGAATATAGCCTCAATCTCTAAAAACTAAAACTACACCATATTAAAACGGGACCAACTTTATAATTATCACATTGAATTAAAAAATAATTATAGAAATCGGGCAACAAATAGGGGAGTTATGGATTTTGTTGTTAACACAATTATTGAATGTTCCATTTTTATTCTAATTTGTTTTAATAGTGTTTCAGCTCCACAATCGATAAATATTTATATTAAATATGGAAATTTACGTTCAAAGAATTGTTATAAGGCACTTCGTATAATGAACATGGTATAGTCAGACTAATGTAAGAGTTATTTCATTGACCAACGCAGATGAAGTCGCAGGCAACCATTAGTATACCGGATAAAGTTATAGTTGCTTTGGTGCTGAAGGTTTTGGTTCTATATCAGTAATATTATAGACAAAATATAGCATTTTTGTATACTGATAACATTTTATATAACCATTGGATTTTTATGTAACTTGCCGACACACGACTGAAGTTATTCGGTTCCAAAATGACTATAATAGCATGGTATAAAAATACATAATATTTCGTGAAATTGTATTTTAATAAACAATATATTTTATCGAAAATATAATCGATATAGAACCGAAAACCTTCAGCTCTAAATCGAATATAGTTTTACGTCTGTGGAGTCACGTGGTATAGATAAATTTGAACTGGCAAAGCATGTCCCTCTCACACAACAGCAAAATGATAAACTATTGCAAATTTCAAACAACAATCCGATCGATGCTACTCGCATGGTGTTGAGCGATCACCGCTGAGGTCAATGCTCTGCATGCCTGACCACCTCACTTGACACACCACTCCTCTCCCATTTCCACGAATACTATAAGACGTGATGGCTCTTTTTATTATGGTCAGTTTATGGTGCGGTTTGACGGAAGTTGACAATGTAGTAATATTTGTTTTATTATTTTTTATATTACATTTTACGGCTCTGATTACAATTCCTTTTGACCCTATCGTTTGTATTTTTAATATTTAGTAATCCAACCGAAGCGCACTACAGCCTACCCCATCAAAAAAATTTCTGTCATCACTTTGCCATCCGGGCATCATGTCGCTTTACAGACCCACAGTACCAATCCAGACAACACGGCCAGAAGACCGTAACAACAACAAATCAGCAATTCTTCGATGGACAAAACAGAGTTCACGTCCACCCACGCACTGAGCTTGCACGCCAGTTTTTCCATTCATCTTTATTCCAAAGAGGATTGTCTATATCGGACAAGAAATCGTCTCAAAATTTTTGAAAACATTTTTATTTTCAGTTTCTCTTTGATACATATCGTAGGCTACCCTTTTATTTACACCTTTTTATATTTTAAATTATACTTTTTATAAAAATATCAATATGTCAAAAAAAGAAATTGGAAAAAGAATGGAATTTGTGACGTTTAACGGTGCGCTATAGATGTTAAGAAAAACTGTTGTAATTCTAATATTATTAATATATTCATACTAGCAAACCCGGCGAACTTCGTTTCGCCACCAGATGGCTTCGTTTTGGTTTTTAGTTAGCGTTTGAAAGAACGTGCGCATAATAAATGTCACATGAAATTAACTGAGCAGAGTACAATGAGTAGCTGTCAAACAATGTATAACGCATCGGCGCCATCCACTTAAAATACTGGTGCGATCTGCTCCACCATCATGCAAAACTATATTGGTTTGTAGTACATGCTATGTATCAGAGATGGCGCTATATGTGAAAAATGATTTTCCCCTTTTTCCTGCCTTTGTATTGAAAATTTTCCTGAATTTTGTTTGTTATAAGCCTCACGGAGCCCGAGACCTTTCCAACGAATGCAAAACCGTGGAAATCGTTTCGTGCGTTCCGGAATTGTAGCGCCAGGAAGAAAAACCGGACTTATTTTTATATAATAGATTTACGTCTCAGTTTTTCTATTTACAATTTCTGTGCTTTGAACTCCACCTCTACAATATCATCAAGGAATTAATTTCATTTCCAGCGTCTAATTTCCGTTTCTAAACATGGGAGTCTTCAAGCAACAAGTGAATTGGTGTTTGTTGGGTGAGTGCCCTACAACATCAGCCTAAACGCTTTACATCAAATGAGAATAAGGTCAACTGTATGCTTGTTTGTAAAAATCCAAAAACTCCTTTATTTATAGATAGCGAAACTCTATTTTTTATTGCCTAACAACTCGAGTAAGTACATGGTGAGTTACAACGCCGCGTCGTATGTGCACTGAAATTGCACTTCGTGAGGAAGAGGGTGCACTCGTTGTGATGCCAGAGCGGTACCACCGCTTTGTCTTTTTCGACACATTTTTAACATAATGGATCGCAGCACTCGCAACGCATTGTATGCCCGCCGATGCGGTAAGACTTTGTGGTGAGGCACCGTACCGCTGCTGCAACGCAACGTATGCACCAGCTCCAAGTCATTAATTAGTCATCTTTGTAACGTTTGTGTGTATGTAGGAACTAGGAAGTATGTTTGTCTTGGCCAGTGATTCCCAAAGTGGTCTAGGTGGAGCCACAGGGGTTCACGGAATTTCCGTTAAACTGTACAAATTCAAATTTAATCGGTAATTTTTGACTGTCTGTATGTACGAGTATTTGAAAATGGTCGTAACGAAACTGTTATAAAAGCATTTTGAAGCTTCAACATTCTAATTTTCTGATTTTTCGGCTAAAATATTTTTCAAAGCTTCATATTTTTTTGGTGAGTTTTAATAAATGTAGCAGCAGGGTGTCCAAGGAAACCAGTAAATTTTGGAAGAAAAAAAGGTTTGACAACTTCTGGTCTAGGCCCTCTCATATTTATAACAGCCTCAACGCTTTTTAGTTATTAAGTGTAGATAAATAGCTTATTACATATACAACCAATGAAAACACTAATGATAAAATGATGAAATATTTAAAATCGTTTTCTTTTAACGATCGTTTATGCAACTAGCTGCAATTTAGTTCAAATTAAAAACTCGAAGGAACAAATTATGGAATTAGTACAGGCGGAGGCAGGTATAAGAGCTAGCAAAGTATACATTTAGCTTAGCAATGACAACTTTTGTACATTTTTTGGTCGTAATTCGATATTTGCAGCTGTCGCAACTTGACAAACTTATGTTTGCTAACAACAAACTTCAGAACTAATCACCCAAGTTCAATATTTGATGACAAGTTTGCGATAGCAGCGCCATTCACGATGGTAAACATAATTTTGTAGGATTATGCTCGCCATTGGGGCAGCCATTGTGAATGTATTGTGTAACTTTTTTTTTCATCAATCACGCCTTTTGTTAATGAGAGGTAAGCAGAGACGCGTGTTTTTGAATAAATAATGTGCTCTTAATATTAATTATGAGCTGTAATATACGTTTTGATTTGAAATATCATCTATAAGTATGTACAATGCTGCCACTCTCACTACTAGGGCTTCCGCTCCGAGAGTCCAATCTCAAAATCCTTGGTCTCTCGAGGCTCGAGGTTTTTTTGTTTGGATATTGAGGCTTATGGCAGTTTGCGACAACAAATTTATTCCAGTTTTAATAGTATAAAGAGCGTTAAACTGTAGTTTTATAAAATGTTAAATTGAAAAATGATATATAGTGTGATCCAAGTAGAGACACTTTTTTCAATGGGTACATATACAAGCAAAATTGCCGCATTTGGGACCAAGAGCAACCTGAAGAAATTCAAGAGCTGCCACTTCATCCAGAAAAAACAACGGGTTGGTGTGGTTTCACGTTTTAGACCGGTCGATTGGCCACCAAGATCGTGTGATATCACACCGTTAGACTTTTTCCTGTGGGGATATGTAAAGTCTAAAGTTTATGCGGACAATCCCGCTTCGAATCAGGCCCTGGAGCAATCATCACGCGTTTCATTCGCCAGTTACCACTAGAAAATTGGACTCAACGGATGGACCATCTGAGACGTAGCCGCGGCCAACATATGAAAGACGTAATCTTCAAAAAATAAATGCGAAAGAATGTTCTTTCAAATGATAATAAACATTCCCCATTAAATTAGAATTTTCTGTGCTTTTTTCTTTAAAAAAGTAGAGAACGTCGAAATAGGTGACCCATTGGAAGCTTTGCATTTTATAGAAGTCTAAACTAAATTTAATTAGTTGATGCAAGTCACCCTTAATTATACAGTCTCGGGATTACAGAGATTTACAAGACTCGTAATATAAATATACAGAAATAACTATGTAGCTATACATCCTGATAACTTATTTTAATGTATTATAAAACAATTTCTTATTAATTATCGACGACCTGATCGCACAATTTCTAGTTAGCCTACATACGACGTTAAGATCCTAAGTTCGAGTAGCTGCAAATATTTCTGTGATACACAGATGAGTTTTTTTTTACACTAGCTCGACAAAGTGACTACAATGCACCTGATGGTAGGTACAGTGTAGTCCAAAAACGAAAGCGACCATCGAAGAATGAATACCCATTGATAGTCTCCGTCGTCATGTCGGCCTACATACACCACGAATGAATGTCTTTAGGTATATGAGTTACTGGATATACACAAGCTGATATCGAAACACGACAGGCCCAACCGAGTCACTATGAAGGTCTACATCTGTGTACTGTGGTCACGACCCAGATCGGGCGATCGCCCTTTCACCATAAAATAAGCTATAAGTTTCTGCGGCGATTTGATTACAGGACCCGCAGTCCCCACTAATTCGCAGAAGTAGTTTTCTTGGGGTTTTAGCTGGTAAAAGTCCGGCACACCCCGGCTGCCTACCCCTTCGCGGCCGGGACGGTCCTATGAGGATTTCCCCAAGTAAAAAAAAAAAAAGCTATAAGTTTACCACGAATCGTGGTATTTTATAACCATTGAAGTATGTATGTATAGCTTTGTACCAGTGACGTGCACAGGGTATTTAGTAGTGTCCGACCGAAAGTTCGGTTTCGGTTTCGGTTTCGGCCGAGTTTCGGCCAAAAATCAAGTTTCGGCGGCAGTTTCGGTTTCGGCCAAAGTTGGCCGAAACTTTTGCCGAAACCGAAACTAATTTCGGTTGTTGTCGTACATGTTTGCCTAACTTCGTTTCTTGCGGCAACGCTTTGGCGGACGCTGGCGGCCCTGTTCGGGATCCGTGCGCCGTTCGCATTGCTTTTTTTTTTCGAATTTACGCGTGTTTGTTGACCGGGAAAGGTCTTCACAACTTAACCGGGCGGGTGGGTGAACACTAAGGGTGCTCAGCCGGCAATTTATGGATTGGGTGGCAACGCAAGGGCACCCCTGTGGGTGCGAACCTCGACTTGGGCCGCCAGCCAATACGAAACCTAACGGTGATCTACTAGCGTTTCGGAAGCGACTACCTTGAGAAGAAACACCGAAAGAAACTCAAGGCTGCGTCGGAGTGTAACTGCGTCGTTTAGACGACAGTTGATGGATCTAATTCGCATTGCTCTATAGCAACACAACTTAGTCAGTGCGTTATCACCCGACGTAAACATACATTAGAGGTTATGTTTTGATGGAACTGGTTACATGTAAGTTTTTGTTTCATTTTTTTACTTGACCACGTTGACTTTTATACTTGACCACGTGAGTTTCGGTTTCGGTTTCGGTTTCGGCCGGAAAACCAGTTTCGGAAGGCAGAATTCGCATGATTAATTAGAATATTATTTTATAATAGTAAATATTATATTGCTTCCATAAAAAAGATAGATGTCATTAATATAGAATAGATTTGAATATAAATGGTTCCCTATTCTGTTTAACTTTAAGCAATTTATTCCAGACTTATTTATCGTAAGGGTATGCAATGCTTGCATGCATCTATGGAATGAACGCTACTGCTTTGTACCCATAGTACAAGCGTATGCTTAGTTTGGGACTAGGTCAATTCTGTAATAAAAAAATCTCAAATGAAATTAATAAAACGAACAATGAGTGGGGTAAAATTTACTTCTACAATTAATTTCACCAGGAAATTGACAAAATCTTTGGAATTTCTGGTCAGATCTACCAAAACATGCAATGTTTTGTAAATGGAGTTTATTAACTTAATAATTTAAGAAGAACTTGATTTCTAAAAAAATACTCTCGGTTATAAATCTTATTATTGTAAATCGGTTAATAAATACAGCTTATTTCCAAAGTCTCTGTAATCTTGAATTGTCATCGAAGATCAGTTCCGAATGTTTATTCTTATAAAGATACAAATCATTGACTTGAGAACATTTTATTTTAAAACTTCTCTGTAACATTAAATGTAAAGAGCTCTCATGGCATAAACGGAACTATATTTGTTGGTATTTCTCTTTAATATATTGAAGCAACGTACTGACTTAAAAGTTGGGATCTCTATGCCACTGTGAGACAAAGTAACAGACATGACCTAGTTTTAATAAATGGCAATTTCGTTTAAGGAGCTTTTATTTGTGTATATGAAACTTGTACGGATGTTATATCTTTATATTACTTGTCATTGATTTATAGAATTATATTATGTCTTTGAATGTAAGAGAAAGAAAGGTTCAATATAGGTAAGTTGAACAGAGAAACCATAGATAACAGTGTTTGTATAATTTTATTATTGAATTCCAGAAACCACAAACTCCATTTTTCACTTTTATAAAACTTGAGAAAGACTAAATAAATCTTTAAGAATCAGGATTAAAATAAGTGATATAGTTCTGAGTTTTTTCTACAATATGGGCTACTTTATTATATGGTTAATAAATATAATGTAATCAAAATATTTGAATAACCAGAAACTTCCAGACTTTGTGATTTCTTGACCTTTTAAATACGATCTTATGACCAATTATTTATAACTGAATCAAAATAAATATGCTAGTATTACAGTGGAGTACATCGCATAAATACATAAAAAAACATTATCTTATTACCCTTGGACATTTAATAAATATATGGTCCAATTTGGATTAGATTTGTTGAGATTTATAGAGTATATTTTGGCTTGCCTAAGCAAAGTTCTCAAAAATAAATTCGTTTTGACAAAATACTAAATATACAATATAACACGAACTTGAGTATAGCCATAGTATTCTCAGAGCCAAGTTCATGTTGACAAAATCTGTGACTTTCCAAATCCTTTGACATTCATTGAGTAATATAAATTGTAATGTTTTAGTAAAGTCTAAGCAAATTTAAAGTTGTGTCTATAAATCTCAGCCTTAAACTCTAAATCCAGTAATTGCCATATTTTGAGTCTATATACTTATCAAACACCTAAGTATAACACAGTAATGCTTTTTATACTTATATGGGATGCATACCATGCCATTGAGTAGTAAGGTTCAGTTTTATTATCCTCACCCCTAAAGCTGCTCTGGTTTTAATATGCGGGTTTTAGTAACGAGCGGTGTGAAGTGAAGAGTTAAGGGGCGCAGCGCCTCCCCGCGGCCGGCGGACTAACCTTACAATCGATATCGCTGTAATATCTTTATAAAACGGCTCGAGACAGTAGCCGAAGGTATACGAGTGTACAGCCAGAGGTGAAACACATAGTCCTCCATAAATATTGATTTTATGTGAGAGGGGCGACGCGGACGGCCGGCAGGGCTGTCGCGCAACTTATCGAAATACTATGAATGCATTAAAAATTATGTATATATAATAATATCGTCACATAATCAGTTGTTTATAATACAGAATTGTCAAAATTAGATCCCGTCTTACTAATGAAGTTTGTAGGTCACAAAGTAAAACTTCTTGCAATTAAAGAAATATTTAGTGCGTGCCTACTTTCTCGTGGCATCTATCCACTTCTTTTTCAGGTGGTTATTTTCCTTAGAATGTTGCCTTCAAAGTCGAAACGAGAAATCCATATTAGGCTCCTCTTTGCATATTATGTCTTTGTTTGAACCTGTATATGTAGGGACAGTGTGGATATTAAACCTGTGAATTGATCTTGCTTGTGTCCATAGACTTTTTTAACCTCTAAGCCCTATTCCCAGAGTGCTAAATGAGCATTAATTGGGTGGTAGTGTATTTGTTCCAGGCTGGATTGAGACTTCATTACGTAGATGCAAAAATCATGATAGTTAATCACTTCGATATGTTGCGTTTCGGAATCCGCTAGTCTTTGTCTCTCTCTTTTCATTCGCATACTTTTAACAAAGTAGTCGTCTTTAGATATATTGTTTGGAGGTACACGGCCCTATGGCTCTCCATTTAACCTGGATTGATCCATGGGGCGGGGTGTTTACATTGACCGACGTATTAGAGTTATCATTTCGTTGCTCCAACGTATTGGAGATTTTCCAAAATCAACTCATATACGTCCAGGTATAGGTTTTCGTAGTATAGTTATTTTGCCAAAATGATGGCTGCTGAGACCGGATTCTATCTTCTTAGCGGTCTTCAAATTTAATGTGTTTTTCATTAAGTGCAACGTAACTTGCTTTCTATACTTTTATAAAAAAAACTATTTTTCTGAAACTGTCTTATCCTGCTTTACTTATTGAGTCAGTAATATAGCAAAACACCTCAAATAATTATGTTAGGATTAAATTCTACGCATGAGTAGCCGCGGTTTTGTTCTAGTCTTAAAAATTCTAAAAACCGCCAACCCTAAACCGCAGAGTAAAAGCCCGCGGGGATGTCGCACGTCTGGGGGCAGCGAGATATGAGAACGAGATAGAAATAACGCACCAGTACGTTAGTAAAGGACAGACATATTAACCTCGGCTCGTTTAAAGGTATTAAAAGTAATTCTTTTTATTCTGTACCCTGTTCTGTTTGAGTCTATCTGATGGATTCGCCGTTTTAATTATATAATAGTACGAAGTTATATGATGTTTGAATATTGATTTTTTCCGTATTCGACGCTTTTACAAAGTTCCTTTTCAATCGTAATTTGTAACACTTCACAGAGCAGTCGTGATCAGGAATGGATTTTTTTATACTGGCAGGGACATTCATGAGACAAGAATTCAGTAAAAGTGGTAGACCTCATACCTGCCCATATATAACATGGCTGAAGGTCTCGAAATATATAAACAACTATTGGTTATACACAAGCTGATCCCGAAACGCGACAGGCCGAAGCGATCCGCTATTACGGTTTTTGCACTGGTGTACTGTTAAGTCGCGTAGCACAACAACTCTCCATTTATCTCGAGGTGATTGTTCACGAGTGTAATAATTGATTAAGGCGTTGGTCAGAGGATTAATTTGGTCAGCCCCTTGGGCAAACACCCACCCTGAATTTCGTACATTTTTCTACTGCCTACTGCTACAATTGAGGGGTTATTTAGCAAACCAAGACGCGAAAAAATGTGACTGAGGTCAACTATGAAAGAGAACAGATTACATTTGCTTTGTACTTAGTGCAGATTATTCTTTCATGTAAGACGTCATAAACCGTTTTACTGAAGATCCTCGAAGATACTTGACTTACTATTTGACTTTGACAATACTTTACTTAGCTACACTATTATTTTTTAAACTTTGCTGGCATTTTTATCTTTTTTGTGCAATTTTTATTGTTTATATATTGCTGTATGTTTCCCTTAAAATGTGAAAAATAATTAATAAATAAAATAATTTAAATAAAAAATACCTATTTTATTTGGCTTGGTACGAGTACCTATAAAAAATTAGCGGGAAGTCCTTCAGATGTTGTCCTTATATGTATTCTTAATAAATGTGCTAGTGAATGGTATTACAATGGAGCGCATCACATAAAAACTCACTAGCGAAGAAATAATGGAAAATGTGAAAAAAACGGGCAAAATTATTCATCCTTGAAGGCTTCCATTGCGTGCGCTTCGAAAACGGTTTAAGATGCCAAAAATATATGTATGAAACAATTATTCCTCTTGAAATGATCTAAAAAAATGTCCGGGACAGTATATGTGTATCTTTTAAGATTAACTCACTCAAACCGTTTTTATAGTAATCAAATTTGGTCGAAATTAATGCATTATTTGTTAAGAGTTGTATCAACGTAATAATATTAATCTTTATCCAAATAAATGTGTTGTTGATTAAGAGTACTTAATTGTGAACAAAATTGTCTTTGACATCACTTAATTTCAATGAACATCTTAGAAGATATTACAATAACTTATATAGCAAAACAACGTTTGCCGGATCAGCTATGTGGAATAAAGAGGAAACTTAATTCAAACCTACATGTAGCGACATCTGTTACTACATTTAAAAAGTATTTTTACTTGAGCAGGTTTTTAGTTCCATCTGTACTTATAGATATAAAATAAATTACACAGCTGTATCTGTGATATAGCTCTTACAATTAATACCGAGTTATCACTAACAGATCGCACTAGTAATCTATCTACCATCATGTTCAATCCCTATTGGGGCAAGCAGAGAGAATGGGATGCCACTTCTCTCTATTTCTGCAAACTTTTTTTGTTTTCTTAACATTCCAGTAAACAGATATAAATATAATCATATTATTGAAGGGAAATAACTCTATGATAAATAGACACAGATTACCATAAGCTTTAAATTAGTATTTACTACCATATAATAGGCATAGATGGGCAAAATGTAATCAGATTAATGATAAACAATTGCAATTACATTTTGCGTTTCTCATCATTAATATAACTGTATTTTGATCATCTATATTTTAAACACTACAGAACTCTCATTTGCTTACACGTTTTATGACTCCGTAATTTTTTGAAGGGATTTAATCATGATTGCAGAGCAACAAAATTAAAATTCCGACTACATTTTGTAATCGTTAATCATTAATCAGATTACAGTTTGCCCATCTCTGATTGTAGGTACATCGATTTATGCTATCAAGACGGCAAATACGTCAACAGACCGTTTTATTGAAAGTATTTATAGACCATTGCACTTTGTTATTGTAATTGTAAAAAATCTCTGCAGAAATTATAATAGCCTTACTGGCGACTGGACGAATTCGGATTCCCATGCCTGGGTAGAGTGATTAAAGGGACACTCTGGAGTTTTTACTCACTAGGAGTATGACGCACCAGGGTAAAAAAACCTTAATGGCATCATATAAAAGATAATATATTTTAATTTATTATTAGTTTAAATTAGCGGCAGTATGCACTGATGCTGTGTTGTGATATTTTATTGGTGATGTCAGTGGCGTACACGTAAGGGTGACTTTTTTTGGTAACCCAGTGGATATCTATTATGGACCGTCAGGGGGCGGTGAGGGTCACCCCCAGTGTGTTGGACTCTCACCGATTAAAACCACTGGGATACATCTCCAAGCACAGGGTGACACACTACGGGAATGTGACTAGTGGTCTCATCGCTGTCCGGCGCGTGATCCGCCCGAAGGACTCCCTCTCGCTGGTAGGGGAGTGGGAGAAGAGTGACGCCCCCCATCGCCAAGTGGCGTGCGGATACACGCGCAACAACTAAGGGTGGCTTGCACTAATAATTAAATCTAGTTTAAGCTTGTATGAAACACTATTTAATTGAAACGGTTTTATTGAACCTCAGTGTTGATTTAAATTTGACAGTTGTTAAAGCTAAAATGTTTCTATCCAAGACAATAAGTATAGCTTAACGCTACATAGTGTTATATATAAGTTGAAATCCACCAGCCCTATTACATTATAAAACTAAAAGACATCGTGTTTGATGCCTTCCATATGTGGTGGACGTTCCTTATAGCCGCACGAAGATTTATTAAATACCCAAGTATGACAAAATATTGATTTTTATGCTTCTAACGTCTCTAGATGATAGGACAATATTTATTACCTTTGGGATGATATGTTTTAAATTATAAAAGCTTTCATACATTGTTGTATAAAACAGTGACATCTAGGAACGAATAGATAAACTAAAGTGACGTCACACGGAATCTAACTACCAGTCGAACAAGACTGATGGCAGTACCGTTGGGTTCATTGACCTATTTGCGTTTTGTTTACGCGGTAATACGAAGGCGGAGATTCGTTAATTTTCTCAGATTTTTAAAATTCACACACGTATCTTGCACGATGAAATAAATTTTAACGATGTAACGCTGAGTTTCGTGTTGTTGAGGTCAAGAAACGCGGTTTTTGCAAAGGAACGAGCTATTAACTGTATTTTTGCTTCTCTATAAAATATTAGAATATAAAGTATTTGAAATTTACTGTTAAATTGTTTGGTTTTCTCTTTGTCAATATTTTATATACTAAGTGAATGTTCCTCCTGTTCGAAATTTTGTGTCATAGACTTATATTGTATAAAAGACTACTCTTAAGACCTAAACAAAGGAACATTCTATTAGCGAAAACTCCAGTAGAAAGTCTAATATAAGTGTATATACAGGTGGTTTTATAGACGAGGGAGATATTTCAAAATACAATAATTTACACCTTCTTATAACTAATAAAAATGTAAATAACAATATTCCCTAACAAATCATAAAGAAACATTGATGAAAAAATGAGAATTGATCCGTAATAAGTTTGGACACCGCAGAGCGTGTGGTACACGATTGAATGGCATGTAGACAAAATTTATTTTACGTAATTTTAGGTAAAGAGGTAATTGACTCCTTACCATGTCGTACTTTGGCAGGATGCCTTAGGAGAGACAAAGTACCTACTTAATAATTAATTGTTATTTATTCAATCATGTGTCTAATTGCCCCTTATTATGATGACTATAAATTACTTTGTTTTAATGGAAATAGTAAGATATCACAATTCCTATATATTCGGAATTAGAAACGTATGCTGAATACCCTCCTTGATTATCTCCCTCGTCTAAAAAATCAGCCTGTATATACGATCGGTTGATCCTTCTTTTACTTATCCAGGGGAAAAATGCCATCTTAAAGGCAGAGGCCTCGGTATGCAAGACTCCTACTAGCTAAAAACCCCAGAGGTGTTCCTCATCTCACTCCTAGCCGAGGTATCCGTAATCCTCCAACGACCCGCTTAGCGAATAGCTCTGACTCAGGCTCCATCTCTGTGACCTGTGGCTGTAAAGAGCCAACCACTTAGGATCTCTCTATGGCGGTGCGAAGGATACATACGCACCGCCGCTGCTTTATCCGAACAACGTATTTACGGGGTTTGGGTTTGTAGTCTACTGCCCCGTGTATATCACAGAAGAAGGCCTCGAGGACTAGTGGACCCTGCCTAACTTCGCATAGATCCAATTTACACTCAAAACTGGCAGATTTTCACGTAAACTTTCAAGAACTATTTCACTCTCTGTAGATTGGAATACTAAAATATAAGCCGTTAGAGAGTGCCTGGGTAATAAAAACAACACAATGTAAACATTTCATGTTTATAGCTACAGTAGTTTTGACAGTGACGTGCATTGGGATATTTGGACAGGGTAGGCAGAATTCGCGTAATTAACTTGAGTAATAAATTATGATAGTAAACATTATATTGCTTTCATAGGAAAGATAGATGGCGTGAATATAGAATAGATATGAATATTTTGCGTGGTAGGTAAATGGTTCATGTTTTTTGTTTAACTTTAAGCAATTTATTCCAGACTTATTTAACATAAGTGCATGCAGTGCTTGCACGCATCTATGGAATGAACGCTACTGAGTTTTGACTCTAGAATTATGTCGCTCAGGTCATATCCTGTTTATAACAAAAAATACTTTTAGAGAATAGGCAAAAAGGCAGAACATGTATTCCAATAGTTATGCTTATTCTATACATTTTTGGATTTACTAGTATTTCGTTGATAGAATGTCTTTTTACGAGGCCTTTGTCTAGGATATCGGGTCCTATAATCAAATAAAAGGATAATCCTAACCCATGCCACTGGGCTTTTCCAGATTAAATATAGATTTAGGGCCCACAGGCTCACCGGCGACTGAAAACATCATGAACAAACTCGCATGGCATGTAATATAAATTTCATGTGTAAGTGCTCTAAGAATGGTGCTAAGCTGCGTACTGGTCACGCTTTGCACGACATATCAGCGCAAAGTGGATACAGCTTCTAATGTATCTCTGCTCGCACTGAAAGGGATATAACGTCACAATATATTTTAATTTTGTTAAATGTTTTTGTAAGTAGACTGCATTTACGCAAGGCCTTTTGTCGTGACCCACCTCATTAACGTCTAGATTCAGTAAGGTAAGTTAAATTTTAATAGGCTCTTAAGCACTATTGAATCCTGTAGGTAATTAGTGGTGTATTAATGTATAAAAACGATTTTAAATTTAAAGAGCATTTCTTAAACTGGGCGTAATGGAAGCCATAATGTATACATTGTATGAACATACAATGCCAATTGTAAACATATATTTTACCTACCACCTTTAATCAATTAACAATAATAAACCATCAAAATAAGAACAAGTAGAAACATTTAGAAGAAACTCCGGTACAGTTGTTATTTTTAATATAGAAAAAAAAAATAGCCCGAACAAAAATAAATATTTAAAAAATCTATAATTGCAGGTTACCGACACTTATCAGTTATTTCAAGTGTCTGCCTGATATTAAGTAAATTAATTGAAGTAGAAAAACCTCGTAAAAATGTATTCTTCAGCCACTGTTAATTGTAAGAATTGTGACCAGATATTGTTCAAAAGGAAGACTGATTTTTGATCCAATAACATTGTCAAGCGGTCTCCTCTCGTGGCACGGTCCAATATGGGAACGCCTATCAATGAATTTTCGACCATAGTGCGTTGCCGTGCTTGGACTAAACTCTACTTTTATCAGGTTCGCTGACCTGCAGGCACTTTGTTGAACCAATATAAAAACATTTCAATAATCCAGGAAGACAGACATTCAGAAATAATTTCGTTTTGAGATTTGAAAGGCTAATACCAAGTATTATAATATTTAAGCAGCGAAAACGCCTTTAGAAAAATGAAAAAATGGATAAAATTGAGATAACGTTTCGACGTAATACTTCAAAAGCTTATGTCAATCCAATACATTTTGCAATATTCTATTAACATTATTGCCGATCAAATGTTTTTTCTCTAGGCCCTTTCAAACTATAATTGTCTCAAAATCCTGGGATTTCAAGATTTGACACTTTTATTATAATTTACAGGTAGGTACTGGACCTTAATTAAACCTGGTGGAAGGTGAAGTTGAAATCAATTATGGATCTCATTTGCCCAACTAAAACCTATAAACTATTCTTTCAAAGGCTTCCAAATTGTAAGAACGTGGAAAAATAGACGCGGAGAGTTCATTCCACTATGTCGCATTATGAATGAAGGAGCCAACTTTTTAGTCTGGATATTGGAAATATTGTGCATATAATGGTAATATTGAACAAAGCGTCTATTCGTTTTGTGGTTATAAGGGGACTGGGGAATCAGAGAATGCAACTCTAGCACTCTCCGGAGTAAAACCGGCAGTGCTATAAAGATGAGCGCCTTAATTCTAACTTCCAAAACTGTCATTAAGTGAATCTGTCCACAGCTTGTTAGATCAGAACATCTCTCGATCTGAAGATCGGGCTTAACCAGCTTTGAACCGTTACCCGCTCGCATCACGAAAAAAAATTACAGTTAACCGCGAGCGTCGGCGTAGCGCGCTTCGAAAAAAGCACATGCAACACCCGCACCGCTAACCAAAGACGTGCGGTCGAGAACGCGCGGGTTTTTGACACCCCACGTGTTAGTCCCCTAGTGACGTATCACCGCCGTGACCCATATACGGTTCAAACATTTTTCCCGCAAAAATGTCCGAGTTTGGATAATTAACTTAATTTTTTTAAGTGCGCAATACAGTGACAATTTTGAATTTTTTTTCGTGATTGTGCAAAGGATTTGTATTCAAAATGCCGAGTACTATTCGAGGTAAGCCTTTTATACTCTTTTTTTTATGAAGTTTCTAACAATAATTTACTACAATTATTTTACAGATTTATTAACTATAATATGAGTTGCGCTGTAAGTTTTATTCACATGATATGACATTTATTAGTATTTTTTAAAAACTTTTTCCTTTATTTTAAAACTATTATTTGTAACTTGTGGTTGGAACTACATGCTATATTTATAATTTCCTGTATAATGTATGTATTTGGAAGATAGACTAGACTCTGCACTGTGCGTGTTAATAAATTAACAATTAACCATATTAATTATTGTTTTTACTGTCTTTAAACCTTTTATTTTCATTCATATATTTTTTAAATATCATAAGAATATTTATTTAATCCAGCAACTGCAATCTCCGTAAATAATTTTGAACTTGAGTTATTGATGGGTTGACAGTGTTGCCATATAAAAAAAACTGCTTTTTCCAACGAATTGTGGTTTTACAAAAACATTTAAACTTTACTATTTCGAAGAATGCATTATTATACACAGTACTCTATCTGCTTACTCCGGAAATGCCAGAACGTGAAGGTATATTTATTTATCCTTTTTCTTTTGAAATACGTATAAAAACTAAGTATTTACTAAACTAAGTAGACTGACAACCTGATAGCACAACGGTAGTGAGCCTGCCTGCAACGCTGAAAGTTCTGAGTTCGATCAGGGTGGCGGCAAACTTTTCTATTTATTTATTTATGTATGGACTATCCAGTTCCATTGAATTTTACATTCACAATGAGATCACATGCACAAGCTAAATGTCTGCAACGGATACTAATAAAAGACAGCCACAGCATGGCTCAACAGCATTAACTAAGTACTATTTCAAAGCAGAAAATTAAAATGAAAACACCAAAAAGAAAAAAAAAACTAGACAATAATATCTACAATTTAAATTAAAATAAAAAATTATCACACAAACTATACAGAACCAAGAACAATGCCAAGCTCAACACACTTGCTCACTGATTTTCCTCTTGAAGGCTGGCATCGAATCCGAAAATATATCGATGCTCTATGATAAATATGTTTATTTGTCGCGAGTCCTGGTATGTATTTAAGTATGTAAATCTTTGTCTAGTACCCGTAACACAAGCGCAAAATTACTTTGGGGCTAGATCAACATGAGTGATTGTCCACAAATATATATTTTAATATTTATTTATATTATAATCAGGATGAGTAATGGTAAGTTCACGTGAGTTGGGTACTCAGCATCAGTAGCGTTCATTCCATAGATGCATGAAAGCATTGCATGCCCTAACGATAAGTAAGTCTGGAATAAATTGTTTAAAGATAAACAAAAAGGACCATTTGTATTCATGTCTATTCTATATTCACACCGTTTATCTTTCCTGTGAAAGAAATATAATATTTACTATCATAATATAACATTCAAAATAATTAAGCAAATTCTGCTTACCCTGTTCAAATGCCTAATGCACGTCACTGCTCAGCATAAATGTTGACGGAATTCAGCCTACGTCATCTATGAATGACCAATTTGGCTGATTACCCTCGGTCTACGAATTCGCTCTCATGAAGTTCCCGTTTCGTGTGAGAGCAGGATAATATGTACCTACTAACTATAGTGACCAATTGTTACCAGGCAGAAATTTCTTATTTATCGCCCTATGGGGGCTATTTTTAAAAATTGTTGAAAGTCGTATTTTTATATCTAACACAAAGTTTAATATTACTTTTCCTAGTGGTTACTTCAAAGTAGACGGATTTTTATATAATGTTTCATCTCCTAGTTTAAACTATTTTGGGTGAAATAGCAAAAACCACCCTTAACCAACTATCCATCATCTCTTTCATAACAATTGCACCCATGGAACAAGTTCATATCTTTCAACCGACTAATTGGCAACTGCGCCATAGTCAGAGTCGACATATCTCTAACTAGCTGATCCGGCAAACGTTGTTTGGCTATATAAGTTATTGCAATATCTTCTAAGATGTTCATTGAAATTAAGTGATGTCAAAGACAATTTTGTTCATAATTAAATACTCTTAAGCAACAATACATTTATTTGGATAAAGATTAATATTATTACGTTGATACAACTCTTAACAATTAATGCATTAATTTCGACCAAATTCGATTACCATAAAAACGGCTCTAATGAGTTAATCTTAAAAGATAGACATATACTGTGCCGGACATTTTTTTAGATCATTTCAAGAGGAATAATTCTTTCTTACATGTATTTTTGGTATCTTGAACCGTTTTCGCAGCGCACGCAATGGAAGCCTTCAAGGATGAATAATTTTGCCCGTTTTTTTCACATTTTCCATTATTTCTTCGCTCCTAATAGTTGCATCGTGATGTTATATAGCCTATAGCCTTTCTCGATAAATAATCTATTCAACACAAAAATAATTTTTCAATTCGAACCAGTAGTTCCTGAGATTAGCGCGTTCAAACAAACAAACAAACTCTTCAGCTTTATAATATTAGTATAGATAATAATACACTGTATCCCTTTCGGGGGTAAGC
This sequence comes from Automeris io, assembly GCA_036320925.1. Taxonomy (NCBI): domain Eukaryota; kingdom Metazoa; phylum Arthropoda; class Insecta; order Lepidoptera; family Saturniidae; genus Automeris; species Automeris io. The sequence goes on along the minus strand of JAUDJH010000017.1, from coordinate 10,595,870 downwards.
AGGGATCCTTCAGTAGCTGTATCCACTTTGTGCTTACATTTCGTGCCCAATACGAACACTAGAGCAGCTGATCGCCGTTCTCACAGCAATAGTACACATTTTTTTTATTACATGCCATTACATTACATGTTACATGCCATTACATGTTAGTTTCCTCACGATAATGTTTTTCAATAGAAAACTTTACATGCACACGCCGGGATTTGAAGCTACGACCCGTCACGTAACTTCCCGCGCATGTATACTAAGCTGTCATAGTTACTAAACCGAATTAATTACATTAATGATGTCCCTACTTGAATGTCACAATACTAACTCGAATGGTTTAATTCAAGGGGCAAGCTGTGTAGGTGTGTATATGTTACTTGCCAATCGTTATTTTTTCGTATAATTATTTATATTTTACGCACATTGTGTGTATTGATAGCACACCTTTTATTTTAGTGCCATGCTTCCGTTCACCTGCTGCCCGCAACACAGATATAGCTACATATGTTCACTACAGACTAATGTTTACAGCCATAGATGAGCAAAATGTAATTAGATTAATAAAAATGATTAAGATTACAATTTGCGTTTTTTACCATTAATATGACAGCATTTTGCTCATCTATTAGGTCCTTACATATGAAATTGGCGTTTTGTATGGGAGGAACAAAAAGTCGAATATTTTTTAATATAATATATTTAATTAATCAAAGTATGAACCATTATTTTCTATGCACTTTTGCCATCTCATAGGTAGTTCATTGATCCCTTTACTAAAAAAACCAGTCGGACGGGAATCAATAAAATCTTTGAAGGCGATTTGGACTGCCCCATCGGAGTTGAATTTTTTCCCTTGCAAGAAGTTATCCAAATTTCGAAAAAAATGGTAATCTGTTGGAGCAAGGTCCGGGGAGTACGGAGGATGTCTTAGGCTTTCCAATTGAAGCTCTTCTAATTTAGTAGCCGTCTGTTGCGCAGTGTGTGGTCTAGCGTTGTCGTGAAGCAGCAGTGGCGTGGAGCGATTGACCAGCCTAGGTTGTTTAGCCGCTAGCTTTTCCATCATGGTTTGCAATTGCTGACAATAGACATCAGCCGTAATAGTCTGGCCAGATTTGAGAAAACTGTAATGAACAATACCGGCACTAGTCCACCAAACGCTTACAAGTAACTTTTTTGGGGTTAATTTTCGCTTGGGGCAGGATTTGGCTGGCTGGCCAGGATCCAACCATTGCGCTGAGCGCTTCCGATTATCGTAAAGAACCCATTTTTCATCACAGGTAATGATTCGGTTTAAAATACCTTCATTATTGTGCCGGTTTAGTAATGTAACGCAGCAGTCGACGCGCGTTTGCCGGTTTGCTTCAGTCAATTCGTGAGGTACCCACCTTTCAAGCTTTTTAATCTTCCCAATTTGCTTCAAGTGAATTAAAGCAGTTTTATCACTAACATCGCAGCCTGCAGCTAACTCGGACGTGGTTTGCGATGGATCAGCTTCCACAATAGCCTTCAACTCTTCATTATCAACTTGAGTCTCAGGCCGTCCACGGAGCTTGTTCTGCAGGTCGAAATTTCCAGAACGAAAACGTTGGAACCAAAAACGAACTGTGTTTTCTTTTGCAACACGACCGCCATACACATTATTCACCCTTCGAGTTGTTTCCGCAGCACTAGTGCCACGGCGGAACTCGTACTCGTAAATAATGCGATATTTTAAGTTTTCCATTTTGTAAAATGAGTGACGCAAACAGAAAAAAACAGAAGAAAAAATCAAATGAATGATGATCATCGAAGCACAAATACATGAGTCTATAGCTGTACAAATTTGAATTTGGAATTCCTTACCAAAGAGGAGAAATTTGTGATTAAAGTGGCCAGTACGAAAAACGCCAATTTCATATGTAAGGACCTAATATGTTTTAAACACTACGGAATCGCAGATTGCATATACATTTATGACTTGTTAATGTTTTAAATGGATTTAATCATGATTACAGAGCAAGAAAATTAAAATTTCAACTACATTTTGTAAACGTTAATTATTAATTAGATTACATTTTGCCCATCTCTGTTTACAGACTACTGTTATGCGAAATAAATTTAAAAAAACTTTTACCTTGCCTTGCCAAAGTGGCCATACCATGACTAAATGGTAAAGATAGTGCAGTTTAAATATCCTATAAACGTTAATTTATAAATATCTACTAGCTGAACCGGCAAACGTTGTTCTGCCATATAAATTATTTCTAGTGAATATCTTCTGTATTATAATATACAATTTTGGTCATAGTAGCCTCCACATAAAAGGTATACAAGATATATGCTGTCGTGGACTTTTATTTGGAACTATTCAAAACAAACAATCCTACGGTACATAATCTTCGTGTAAATCCAATAGTTTAGGCAGCGTACGCCAAGATAGCTCTCAGAGGCCAGATTTTTTAACGCCCAAAATTTTATAAAATCATTATAAACTGTAGCCTATATCTTATTCCGATGTATAATCTATATTATTGTAAAAGTTTCATGCAAATCCGTCCAGTAGTTTTATCGTGAAAGAGTACAAACATATTCACAAACTTTCGCATTTATAATATTTCGCATATTAGTAGGAAGTAGGATTGCATTAAATTGGTATATTATTACTATGTTTTTATTGTCCTGTAATCAATAATAATATTACTATAATTTATAATTGGCTGTTTTAACTACATACTATATTTGGAAAATATTTTTGAAAGCCAGAATATTCTCGGAACTTTGGTTGTATGTATTTTATGTTGTATTTATTATCCTCTATACTGTGCGCTTTAATAAATAAAATAGATATTACCCTGAATTCATAAAATGCCCTAAACGTGCATAATATCTGTCATTTCCTCCAAAAAAGGGCTTTCAATGTAGACACGCTGCGCGATACGGTACCGTAGCGCAGCAGTTTAGAAAAGCGACAGTTCCGCAACTGGCAAGCGACGCGGCCCTCCGTATACCGTTGCGGCAATCCCTTTCTGCGTGACGTAGCGTACGGTACTCCGGCTTAGTGACGTACCGCGACGGCCTTGCCGCATCGATATCGATTCATTATTTAACCACATTCTTCTGGGACCATAACGTCTTGGATAACCCGTGTTATTTATTTATTTATGACCTTTAAACTGTACCATTATATATATATTACAAATAATATCATAATCATCAGTTTTATCAAATGATATTGATTAGGCCTAGTGATACGCACTGCTAGTATTTGAAATTATAACAGGCTTTAGCTCGACTTCAATCTCGTCTGAGCAAAAGTAATTCTGAGGATGGTGATGAAATGGACTCGCGTAACAGATACAGAATCACTAATTCCTTGAAGACGAACATGCTGCATTCAGTATGATGCAAGGAAAATAGTCAGGGAAATATACATAATTCTCATGGAATTGTGGACTAGAGAATACCGGAGGCTCATATAAGCCCATTGCTTGGCATACGGTTTCCTTTTATTATGCTTATGATCTTCAGTCCTGTGAGAATCGCACTCAAGCTCGACTTGAGACCAATTTCATTAAAAATCTTTCATCTTTGTTCCCAAACATGACCATACTCAATAAAAATTAAAACAATGCATCGGAATTCGCAGATAACGACATCGATAAATCGTTTCGAACATGTCGATATGACAGTGGAGCGTCACTACGATGCGACGTGACGTAGCTAACGGTGCGCGCAGTTAGCCTCACCCACATACTGGGTAACTGCGCATGAGTCCGTTATATGGACGCGTTCCTGCATGCGACGCCGTGGGACCGGCTGCGACGAGCTTGGGAAATTAAAAAAACAGCCAAACATCAATTGTCAATAGTGCCTTCACATGGCTGAATGCAGTAACATGCATCCCATTGAAGAAAAAGCATTACCTTGTCATACTTAAATATTTAATAAATATATTGACTTTGAATATGGTAATTACTGAAATTAGTGTTTCCAAATCCAAATTTGACCAAATTTCAATGTTCAGTTATAACAAGATGATGATTTTTTATGCTTCAATAGCACATGCACATTACTGGCTGAATGGGATTAGTATCAAAGCTTTTGCTTCCATGTTTTTTGAGAATTTTCCAAACGACGAATTGAGAAGCAATCTGAACTCGCATGGCAGAATAGAATTAGTTTCTTTGCTCCTTGATCCAAAATGACGACTGCTACGAAACGAGAATTAATCTACGCTCAGTGGCTGAACGGGATTAATACCTTTGTTTTTATGTTTTTTAAGAACTTTCAATACTACGATTGTAGAGCCTAAAATCTACAGAGAATGAATCTTTGTTTGAGAGCCTATTTTATCCGCGTTAACCTTTGCAGAAAGTACAAAAATGTATATACTGTAAAAATATCACGTGATCTACATTATTTCAAACCAATATATTTTTGTAATAAAATTGGTCTTTTAACTGAGACCCTAGTACAAATATTTAAAATAAGATATTCGTATAGTAAATGAGCAAGTTATTAAGTTTATTATACAGATGTATTTAGAAAAACGCAAGTCACAAGCTATTTCATAATTTTTTAAATCGTGGAACATCATTGTTGGTCTTAGATAGAAAAACACTTATTTGGCACATACTATACAACATAGAAGAATATTTCAAAGAAGAACATTTTTCAAGGTAGAAAACAGCAAAAGCAATCACCCTGTGTTGTGGTAATGCGCCAAAGGGAAGTCGGCTAAGATTCCTCTAAGTAACCAGTTGAGACACCCAGTGCTGGTTTTCAGCTGATACGTATTTATTAAGTCGCAGAAAACAGTGAAGAAAGGTATAATATAGTAGACATATACTTAGAAGGTGTTGGGATTAAAAAATAGCGAATTGCTAGAGACGTTTATCTTTTCTTTTTTAAAGTGGTTCGTGATTTGTATGTCGTAAATATTCATGTTAGAGCGTCAGATATACTGGTCATTGTGTCGGTAAAAATAATTTAGACTTGCAATAAACAAAACAAACGCGTCTAGACCCGTATCAGATTTAGGCGAGGTGCATAAGTGTTTTTTGGAAACGGCAGGGCAACGAACGTACTACTTAGGTGCATTTATGTTATGTTTAAACGGGTAACAAGTTTTTTGCGTGTTACTGTATAATGTTAAAACGTCATCATGATTTATGCACATTGCTACACTATCGGACAGTTAGTTTTAGAACTAAAGCCTTTGCTTTACTCTTGTTCCTCAGATTTAGACTTTAGAGTATATTTGTTTTTTTAAATGCTGTAATGGTATAGTATATAACCCAAAAAAATTGATGATTGATTGGAAAAACAGCGTAAGATGCCTTTCGGTTAAGTGGATTGACGATTTTTGCAAATTGAATGGCAGTTTCTAGATTAGAAACGCCAAAGATTGACGAATTCATGTGAGGGGCTGGAATTTTGGGAGAAACTTATGTCTGGCAGTGTAAATTGGATTAATCATCAATGTTTCAATGATTATCAAAAAGTTGTGCAAATAGATAGGTATTAGTTCATTTGGTACTAAGTTGCTACTTTGGTCTTGGTGTGTGTTACGTAAATAAGAATGTCTTATTTATTCTATTTTTATTTATTTAGTCTATGGCAGTGGCGTGCATCTCATATAAAGTATTATTTTGTTATACTTGGACATTTAATAAATATATTGACTTAAAATCTAGTGTTTACAAAAATAGCAATCTGAGAGTCCAAATTGGACCACCAAATTTTAAGTATATATATATATATATATGTTATATGTCCAAGTATAACGAGATAATGCTTTTTATGCTTTATATGGGATGCACGCCACTGATCTATGGATATTGTTAAGGAAGCAACAGAGGTTAGCAAGTTTTCTGTCTTCTCTGTCTACCCCAATAGGGATATGGTGTGATATAAATATAAATTTATATAATAAATAGAAAGAATATCCACATCTAAATTATCTTTCAAAAATATAATTAAAATGATGTTTGTTTTATAATTTATCAGTTAAAAGTGTTCTATTTCATTTATTTTTGCTCTTGTTTTAGGTATATTTAGGTATTCTTACTATAGTATCACTAATACATTTTGTAGTCGATTTGTTTATTGTATGTTATAGTTTATTTTAGTATCACTCGTATTTATTTTGTATTTATTATTTAAGCTATATGTTATTCTAGTTTTATTGTTTATTTATAATTCTTATAAGATGTAACACGACTGGGGCCCTTCACGAAAACCAGCGCTGCAGACTTCCTCTGTGGCTTTAAGCTGATGGAGGGCCCATTTTCGCCATGTTTGTATGTTTTTGTATTTTCTTTTGTTTCTGTATACTGTTTGTGTTACTGTATTAAAATTATTAGTTTTTTGTAAGTTATGGCGAAATAAATACATTTCATTTCATTTTAATTTTTAATTTTTTTTACACTGGCTGGACATAGTGACTACAGAGTACCTGATGGTAAGTACAGTGTAGTCTAAAATCGAAAGCGACTATCAAAGGAAGAAAATCCAATGATAGTCTACATCGTCATGTCGGCCCACATATACCACGACTGAAGGTCTCTAGGTATATGAGCCACTGGACATACATAAGCTGATCCCGAAACGCGACAAGCCGAAACTGGTCACTATGACGGGCTTTACACCCATGTACTGTGGTCGCGATCCAGACTGGCACCGACGCCCTACCACCTCGCTGCTGCTTGTTTAGCACCACCCAGGAGTCACGTGTAGGGAAACTAGGGTAAAGCCTACGGACACGAGCAGCTTCGACTCCCTAATATTTTTAAAGGGACGATTAGAGATGGGTCGAGATAAGTAGTAGAGGTGGAATGGATTTAGCTAAAAGTTTACACGACTTGACTGTTAGGCGATACGAAGTCAGCCAAATAAGTCAGTGTTATTTTATTATATAGCAAGTGCTAGGGGTCTATAAATTTCCTATTAGTACCGATAATCATCACTTGTAGAAACGGTGCCGAAAGTTCATTAAACTCAGTTGGCCCACCACTATGACGGACGAGTTTTTTTCTACAAACTCGCCGAGAATTACCAAACCGTTATGTTTGTGATATCAGAACTGTCTGTTGTATGGGAAAGGCTTTAATTGCCTAGGAATGGTGTTTTCGCGATAAAAGCGTTGGAAATTCGACGCCAGGTGGCGGGTCAAGCACCTGTGCTTGTAATCTGTCGGCGAATTTAAAAATTACGGTTTCCGGTTTTTTACGATTTTTTTAGCAACTACATTTTATACGGCACGTGGTTTTTAATATCCAGTAGGAATTTAATATTAAAAAAAACTTTTACGATTAGCTGTTCTTTTTTACCGTTGCTGAACGAAGATTGAATAAGCTAGCTTGGATAACTTGGAAGGTAACTTGTGACCGTAGTTAAGTATACTCGATATTCTGTATAGAGATGTTCCGTACTCAAATAATTTTTCGATAATACTCACATGAGAGTACCCTTAAAATATCGATACTTACGAGTACTTATATCAAGTAGTTTCATTTAATACAAGCATAAAAGCAATGATTGCCCTACACTCTACGAACATCTGATTCTAATACTAGGGATTAATCAATCAATAATAATTCTATTCGCCTTTTTAAGTAACTTATTTTTACGCCATCTATCGATCTACCAAGAAAATATTATACCAAATTATTCATTTGCTAAGGAAAAGACGTACGCGTAAATTAGCGAAAAGCAGAACTAAAATTTGTGCTTTTTATGTCATACAAAATATGTAACAAAATTAAATACCTAGCGACGTTGATATAGTGGCAGGGCAAGCATGCTATGCTCGTGTGAAATTTTTGATGGAAATATTTGCTTATCGAAATAAATAAAAAATAACACGTTTTCACAGTTCTCTAATAGAGGAAAAACAATAGAATAGCCGAAGTAAAAAAGTTTTTTTTACTGATTGCTTGCGCTTTGTGAAAAGGATATGAACGCCACTGGTTATATTAATACATTTTTTATTTTTATGGAATTAACATAAAAATTGAAAATTTCTTGGGAGTTATTGACATTCTCTTTTATTTAACATGTTAATAATATAATAGCCACGGTTTTTATAATTGCAAGTTAATGATATAAAATGAATTATCATTTATCAATTTAATTTTTTTATAAACAAAGATACATAAAAAAACACATCACTTAAACAAAGAACTTTGTTGCATCTAGATTACTCAAAAAGAGTAACTGCTCCAGGTGTTTTGGGGTCTTTTTAATTACAGATAAACATTATGAAAAAACAGATGTTTTTGCATTTTATTACTTTAAAATATACGAACTATTACAGATAGTGATTTAACCTCAAAATAAACTAGCTTTTGTACTATGGGTACTAGACAAAGATATACACATATATATTTACGTAGATATTTATACAAGTACATACACATCTATGACTTGCGACAAGCTAATCTGCTATCACTGAAAAGCTTGCTGGTATCGGAAATCGAACGAAGAAACTTCAGCGTCACTTACAACTGCAATATCAGGCCATCTTATATGCTTAGATACTGACATACACTCTGTAATATATATGTACATCACATTTTATTAGCTTTATACTTTCTTCTGCAGAGGTCTAAATTTAAAATCTATGTTGATATGTTTATTAAATAAATTATATAATGTTAAGAATTCAGAACATTCGTATATATTTTTTAGAACAACAGATTTAATAATTTTGTAGATTATCTGTGATGTATGTTGAAAGAAATCGAATACAGTTTTGTACAGTTATGATACTTCGCACGCCTCCGTTCGGACAGGTGGAGTCACGGATTTTACTTTTGTCGACCTACCTCATTCCCTAGACGGCTAGATATATTACGAAACTAATAAAAAAACACATAACCTACAAATAACGGAAGCCGTTGATACGTTGCCTTTGCCCATACAAATGGCGAACTGTTTAAAAAATACAGTTTCAATTTTAAAATTCGCGCCACGATTACCAAAACACAACAACATTGCTTACGGTAAACTATTTGATGCTAGAAATCTGCAAAGATTTTTTTAGCCCAGCGACGGTAAATATAAGTTTGTTTTGTACGTGACATTTTGAATTTCGTGATGGAACTCATTGCGCAATGTACCGCCATGTTGGGTTCAATGAACGCAGTTCGGCTATCTTCCGTTAGGAGTCGCACGCGACTTTGAGCTTTTACTTTTAAATTCGCAATTTAATACCACTATTGGGTAATAGATTGTGCTGACTCGTGCTTAGCCGTTCGCTGCACCGCAAATATTATTGGTCAATAAATAGGCGAGTTTTGGCTGAGGTCAAAAATCTAGCAATAAGTCATTGACCAAACTGAGACGAGACCTTATTTCATCGACAGTGACGTCATTCGGTTTCAATTTTTTTGCAATATTTGCGCGGAAAGACATTTCCTGGATATGATTAGATTTAACAGTTCTTTTTTTTTAAGTATTGATTTTTAACTTTTAACTTTTACATTACAACACTGGTCTTTAAGACCTTTTATAGTTTCTAGTAGCTGAGATTTATTGATGTTTTTTTTAATTTGCAGAACACTTACTCAAACATATAGGATTTAATTAATTTCAAAGTCAAGTAGCGTGCATCCCATAAAAGCATAAAAAGCATTTCCTTGTTATACTTTGACATTTAACACATATATTTACTTAAAATCTGGTAATTACAAGAATCGGAGTCTCACAGTCCAAATTCGGCTAAATTTTAATAACTATATCCTGGAAATATAACAAAACAACCCTTACAAAGAAGGGTTGTTATTTAAAAACACAAATATTTTTATGGGAGGTTCGTCTCTAAACAAAGTATGTAGTTATTTGGCGAATTCATCAACTAGTACATGGTTGAAAGCTAGAGTTGACTATATTCAAGTAAATAAAATAAAATAAGCCTTTATTTCTACTACTTTTTTTATCATCTTTTTTCTATGTTATTCTTGATTACTATATAATTTTTTAATGTTCTGTAGTAGTCGCTTCCCCGGCGTAGGCCTCCCCCATCACGTTCCATTGGTCTTTATCTCTGGCCATTCGTATCCAAGAAAATCCGGCTTTTTCTATAAATATATCTGCCCATTTATTCTTCGGTCGTCCTCTGCTTCTGGTCCCGTCTCTAGGTATCCACTCTGATACTTTCTTGTCCACCGGCTGTTTTGCATTCTACACACATGCCCACTTCCGTTTCAGCAATCTAATTACTATGATAACATTTTTTAATTTTATTTTCCCTCTTATTGTATCATTTCTAACCTTTTCCTTTTGTCCTATTCCTAGCATACTTCTTTCCATTTTCCTTTGACATATCGCTATCTTATTTTCGTATTCTTTTTTCAAAGACCAACTTTGACAGGCGTATATTAGGCAGGGCAAAATGGTTATTTCGTAGAGTTTTCTTTTTATACTATACTATACTCAATATTACTACTAATCTATTATATAAAAATAAGTCCGGTTTTCCTTCCTGACGCTATAACTCCAGAACGGACGAACAGATTTTCACGGTTTTGCATTCGTTGGCAAGGTCTCAGGCTCCATGAGGCTTATAGCAAACAAAATTCAGGAAACATTTCAACAGAAAAGCTGGAAATCGGGTAAAACCATTTTTCATATATAGCGCCATCTCTGATACATAGCATGTACTACAAACCAATATGGTTTTGCATGGTGCTGGAGTAGATCGCACCAGTATTTTAAGTAGATGGCGCCGATGCGTTATACATTGTTTGACAGCTACTCATTGTACGCTGCTCAGTTAATTTCATGTGTCATTTATTATGCGCACGTTCTTACAAACGCTAACTAAAAACCAAAACGAAGCCATCTGGTGGCGATACGAAGTTCGCCGGGTTTGCTAGTAATTCATAATGTTAATACTAATAATTAATATTAATGCTATAATTTATTAATTATTAATTATTAATACTATACTCAAGTATCTATTGTATATTTAGTTTAGTGTTACTGACCTACCCAGACCAAATAAAGAGAATTGTGATAAAGGGTTATGTTAAATGTACGCGGAATCGGCTGGAGGGCATGCATTGATTAATGTATGTTAAGGGTGCGATAGTGGTTTCGCCGAGCTCTCGGAAGTATCTGGATCCCCAGGCCCAGCGAAGGCGAAGAGTAGGCAGTGCTGGTACCCCGATGGTTTTAGTCGGAGCAAGTCCGACACACCGAGGGGGTGGGTCTCAAATGACTGTCCGAAGGGATTTCCACCGGGTTACCAGAAGAAAAGGAAGCGATAGATGTTTGCAATGGTTCCATTCTCTCTGCTTACCCCAATAGGGTTTGGGTGTGATGATAGATACCATAGATCGATAGATTTTTGTTAAAGACGAACCTTGAGCTCATTACTTTACTATTCAAATAAGTTTTAAAACAAAATGTTCTCATGTAGGTGATTTATGTCTTTATGAGAAAAAAATCTTTGAACTGGAACCTATTATTGGAGCAAAGTTTAAGCAAAGTCAGTGAGTCGAATGTATGGGTTTTGTTATACAAGAGCCACCCTCATGGCTCTTGCCTGTATACAGTTATACTCATTTTTTGGTCTGCAATGTGCTTTCTATGTCACAATGTTGAGTCAGAATTAAAAAAAAATACATTTCTTATCTTTTCTAATTATAATAATAATACATCGTTACGCTATATCGTTTTCAGGGTGAGCAGAGATACATTAATGGATGTATCTATTTTTGGGCTTATATGTCATGCTATACGTGATCTTTAACGCAGCTGATTGTCGTTCTCAGGGCAATTACACATGTCTTTTTTATTAGATGCGGGTTTCCTCACGAGGATTTCCTTCACCGGTACTCATGTGGTGCCTTAATTCATACTGAATCTGTAAAAATCCAGAGGTGCATGTCGAGATTCGAACCTATGCCAATCGAGCTGCCGCGTATGGAAACCACTTCTATATCCACTATGGCACCACAGTCGATTATGTTTTTTTTTTACACTGGCTCGACATAGTGACTACAGAGTACCTGATGGTAAGTACAGTGTAGTCCAAAAACGAAAGCGACTATCAAAGGATGAAAATCCATTGATAGTCTACATCGTCATGTCGGCCCACATATACCACGACTGAAGGTCTCTAGGTATATGAGCCACCGGATATACACAAGCTGATCCCGAAACGCGACAAGCCGAAACTGGTCACTGTGACGGGCTTTACACCTATGTACTGTGGTCGCGATCCAGACGGGCACCGACGCCCTACCACCTCGCTGCTGCTCGTTTAGCACCACCCAGGAGTCACCTGTAGGGAAACTAGGGTAAAGCCTACGGACGCGAGCAGCTTCGACTCCCAAATATTATGTTAATATTATGTTTTCTTTATTCATTTTTTCTTATTAGTCAAATTTCATTTAGACTTTTGGTTATTGATAATGCAGACAAGTCTCGAGCGGGACCTAGTGTTGAAAGACAGTAAGCCTAGTGTCCTTGAGTATTCGCCGCATACCGCACACAAGCCGACTGACTATACACATCTATACTACATTAAACCAAACGCGCCCCGTGTAGTCTGGCCCAGCGGTTCTCAAATGCGATGTCACTCTCTCGGGATGTTTAGCCTTTTTTGGTAGCCCGGTGGAAAATCCTGCATAGGAACACCAAGGCCGCTATAAGGGCAATAACCCCGGTGTACCAGACTCCTACTGACTAAAGCTTCCTGGGGTATCCTTCCAACCCTTCCACCCTGGCCTAGGATTTTTTTTTTACACTGGCTCGTCATAATGACTACAGAGTACCTGATGGTAAGTGCAATGTAGTCCAAAAACGAAAGCGACTATCAAAGGATGCAAATCCATTGATAGTCAACATCGTCATGTCGGCCCACATATACCACGACTGAAGGTCTCTAGGTACATGAGCTACTGGATATACACAAGCTGATCCCGAAACGCGACAAGCCGAAACTGGTCACTATGACGGGCTTTACACCTGTGCACTGCGGTCGCGATCCAGATGGGCACCGACGCCCTACCACCTCGCTGCTGAATGAAAATGAAATGACTGGAATCAAGATTCTTACAGACGTCCGGGCAGTAAATAGCCTGTTTAGGTTATATTTTCGGTTGTAAAGTGCCTATCCCTCTAAACCTTTCTCACGGGCGGCGTGCACTGTGCACCGACTCCCTCTCATCCAGACAGCAGAGTCCTTAAAATCTACTGCGCGGCTAGTGTCACTGTGTTAGTCGAGTAATTTAATAGCGAGCTTGACAGGAAAACACTTGAGGAGGTTCAATGTTATCTTAACAAAACCGGCCTTCAGATATCGATTAACGTTTTTACACATTCGGAAACTTCTATCCAAACTGATCTTTGGGTAAAATCATATTTTGAAAATTTCCATAAAGAAAAGAAAATTGTATTATGCACTTGTTATGCTTGAGTGCACTTAGTTAATGTAGAAATTACTTTTTTGTTTATACTGAAAAGTTGTGATTTTGGATTTACCTATTCCTGCAGAGCTAGGGACGACTTACAACGTCGTACCGATAGAATCACACCTACCTTGTGACAATCAATTATAATTCATATGAACTCGATTGTTACAATATTAAAATACTTTCGATTATGTTTTAGTAAAACTAATACATTGCTAATTGAACTACGAATTGATTGATTGTGTGTTCTGGAGAATGTGTTGGTTTTTTTTTTAATCTGTTTTTTTTTGGGTCTTTGGATCAGGCTGACCATGTCAGTCCCATAATCACACTATGTAAATGCTAATTCAACAATGTATATGTGAGTCTACAGAGCATCTCAGCTGCGCAAGATGTTTGCTCAGCTAAGACGCTCTGAAATAGACCCACATCAGACCTGTTCAAACCAAACTGTTTATACATGATTTCTCTCATAGAAACGCTCCGAACACATTCCACCAAGAAATGGTGTATGTCTTCTGGGACTCCACAGAGCTCGCAAAGAATGTGTTGGTGAGTTGTATAATTTCAGTCCTCCCTGCCGTTTCTACCATAAATCGACAAAACGTTGAACGGGTTTGCACCCGTATGTGATGGATATTCCTGCGAACCGCCAAGAAGTGGTAATTGCAACCTGAATCTGCTTTTCAAACTTCTAACGACATGGGAATCTTCAAACGTCGAGTGAATCGATGTTTATTACGTGAGCGCGCTCTGTTATCGGCCTCATCATCACTGTCCATCAAGTGAGGTTGAGATAAAACGCAAGCCAGCCTGTAATTAAAAAAATATCTACTTGTAAGCCGAATGTAGGTCAGTTATTTTTAGGGAGTTTTTTGTCAGTTTTCGGGAGTCGAAGCTGCTCGCGTCCGTAGGCTTTACCCTGGTTTCCCTACACGTGACTCCTGGGTGGTACTATACGAGCAGCAGCGAGGTGGTAGGGCGTCGGTGCCCGTCTGGATCGCGACCACAGTACATGGGTGTAAAGCCCGTCATAGTGACTAGTTTCGGCTTGTCGCGTTTCGGGATCAGCTTGTGTATATCCAGTAACTCATATACCTAGAGACTAGGGATGTAACGGAGGTAGTTTTATCGGAACCGATGTCGGAGTCGGAGTTTTTAAATTTGATTTATCGGAGTCGGATTCGGAGTCGGAATCGGAGTCGGAGGCAACGTCAGTCACAAGTGACGGCAGAATAAAATAGTTTTATTAAGGGACAAATAAAAACATTATTCAGTGAACCTTTTTAATTAGACAGTGATAAAATTATAAATACACAGACAATAAAAATTGCTGTTTCTTATTTACATTTTCATAGTAGTGTGAGAAAGCGATTACCTGAGCTACTGGTCGCGTAGTCCACGACATTTAAGCGCAAAGTGGATAAAACCACTATTGTATGTCTGCTCACATAGCGTGATAGCGTGAAGATATGTTATTTATTATATCTTAAATTTGATCCCATTTTAATATGGTGCAGGATTGATGCATGTCTTCGAAAGTATAAGCCAGAACTTTTGAATTGACAACAGCATAATCCATTTCCCTCTACATCTCCCTCGTGTGTAGACAGATGTTGAGAATCGAGACTGTTTCCAAGCGTATATCAGGTTTTTTTTTGATAGCCCGGGGGATATTGTTGACGGACCTCAGGGAGCTTTTTGGTTGTCGGACTTGCACCGACTAAAACCCCCAGGGTCACACAGCGCTCTCGCCTGGATAAGTTGGGTGGCACGCTCCCTCAAGCGCATCGCCGGCGTATATCAAGTTGGGTCAACACAACACAACACAACCCAACACAACACAACACAACACAACCTAACTTGGGCAAATAAAAGCTGTTGTTCACAAAGTATATATCAGAAACCGTTATCCTCCAGTGAACATTGTCCAGTGAACAAATTAAATCAAATTTGGTGCAGGGTTGTTTTTGTGTTAATATCTATTTTACTTAATTTAATGTTAATGTAAAATAAAAAACCTTTTAGTAATAAATTTAAATGTACATTTAGTTTTAAATTTAATAATTTAATCATATTTTTTAAATCTAAATTTTAAAAAATGTCTTCTACAATTTTGTAGCACTAATTGTTTGATTAATTGATATTATGTTTCAACAACATATAAAGTAAAATAAAATGAATTGACTACAACAGTGGTGGTGACCTCCGATGAATACCTCCATTTAAAAAGTTTCGGAACCGAAGTCGGAACCGAAGGTGTAATAACGATCGGAAGTTCCGACTTATCGGAGTCGGAGTCGAAGCTCCGTAACATCCCTGCTAGAGACCTTCAGTCGTGGTATATATGGGCCGACATGACGATGGACATCAATGGATTTTCATCCTTTGATAGTCGCTTTCGTTTTTGGACTACACTGTACTTACTATCAGGTACTCTGTAGTCACTATGTCGAGCCAGTGTAAAAAAAAAGTTATATAGAGGAGAGTTTGAGAGACGCTGTTTTATTACCGACAGAGCCAGGCAGACAGTAACCTCGGTTTTGGCGTTTATGTCTGTCTGAACAGAGGGACTGCAGTGCAGTACAGTCTAACATAGGAACCAGCGTATTCAAATAATTTCGAAAATATAAATAAATATCGCCAAAAATATAGCATTTTGCTCTATCGTTATTAAAAGTAAATTATT
This sequence comes from Automeris io, assembly GCA_036320925.1. NCBI lineage: Eukaryota > Metazoa > Arthropoda > Insecta > Lepidoptera > Saturniidae > Automeris > Automeris io. The sequence goes on along the minus strand of JAUDJH010000017.1, from coordinate 10,579,790 downwards.
TCAATGAATATACAAAATGTTAGATCTAAATTTTTGGAGGTACACACATAATTACCTGAGAGCCAACGATGGCACGCGTCACCTGATGAGGTACACTTGTGTGACCCACTGGTGGTACGACAGGCGTGAACATGTTAAAGCAAATAATTTTTTGTGGTTGTAGGGTGATTGCCCGAGCTTGACCATGACCACAGTACACAAGTGTAAAGACCTTCATAGTGACTCGCTTCGGCCTGACGCGTTTCGGGATCAGCTTGTGTATGTGTGTATGTGGGCCGACATGACGAAGACTGTCAATGGATTTTCATTCTTTGATGGTCGCTTTCGTTTATAGACTACACTGTACTTACCACTAGGTACTCTGTAGTCACTATGTCGATCCAGTGTAAAAAAAACAGCCTTTACCTTAAATGTAATCGCTGTGAACCGCCGCCCTCTGCACTGCAGTACGGAATATTACCTTTACTTATGCATTTAGATATCCCAGACATGGTTACAACATAGATGCCTGTATAAAGCTTGATGATAAATAAACGTGATTTGTTTAATTTCATTTTTTTTTATTATTTATAGACGAACGTTTGACCTCAATCACACCTGCTGGAAGGTCAAGATGAGTTCGATGATGAAACGCGTTCGCCTAGCAAATGCCTATTCACTCTTCTCTTAAAGACTCCCAGGTCATAAGGTCGTGGAAATATGCTCGCTGGAAGCATATTCCACTCCTTAGCTGTTCGCATGATGAATATATTATAGAAGCGGATATAAGGAACGTCCACCACATATGGATGGTATCCAACACGATGTCTAGTGCTTTTGTGATGGAATGGAGCTGGTGGAATCAAAGAATGTAGTTCCTGAGAACATTCTCCACCTTGCAACCGGTAAAAGACCGTGAGGCAGGCAACTCTACGTTGATGCTCGATGCTCTGCATTTTAATTTTTGTCAAAGAGTCGTCTATTTTAAATTCATGAAACTGATATTAAAACGTCGTTACTACAAAATTGTTGTGTATAAAGTTGCGTATTTTTTAAAAATGAAAATCATTTGTTTTGTAAGAATTATATTTCTAAATTCGGAAAATCTGTTTAAAAATAAACATATTTCCGCATATCAGTGTGAAATTAAACAATATCTGTATTGTAATGTTGATGTATATTGTTTACATCGGGTTTCCGTATTTTCGCTGTCAACAGTACGCCGTTACATAATGAACATTTGGTACCGACAACAGCAAAATCGTTACCAATGTAGGTTATAAATATATTAATTTCATAGTTACAACTGTTTTAATTTTTTCACAATAAAGTTTTTCCTTATTATGTTAGTAGTATTTGCATGAATTTACACATAATTATCTAGCCCCAAACCAAGCTAACGCTTGTACTATACGTAATAGACAAACCCATACATACTTACTTACACAAACAAACTTATGGCTTGCGATAAACTAATCTGCTAATCTGCTTATCACAGTTGTCAGTACCCGGGATTTGAATCCAGGATCATCAACGCTTCAGGTAGGTCCTTAAGAACTGCGCTATTAGCCTGTCATATTAGACATAAATTAATAATAATAACAGATCGTCATGCTATATCCCTTACGGGCTGACCAGATTATTCACTTTGCGCTTTTATGTCGTATCCAACGTGACCAGTAGCGCAGCTAATCGCCGACTAAACGAAATTAGATTAATTATTTGGCTTAAAACTTCGTTTTGTAGTCGATATCGTGTTAAGTATAGGTCTAAATGTTATTGTGTGATTTATTAAAATTAGAAACAGGTTTATGCTTGACTTCAATCTCAACTGATGGAAAATGATGTAGAGGCCGAGGCAACCCAAAAGACACAAAATGTAAAATACAAGTGTAACTCCATAACTGGTATTGTAGTTTTTTATTTTATTTTCTATTTCGTATATAATTTATTTTATGTAATGTGCTGTGAAGTTACTATTAAAATAAATAAATAATCCTTTCGCTACTATCGGAGGCTTAGTTACCAACAAAAAAAAGCCGCCTATACACGATGGATGACTGTATTTTATTAATTGTTCACCAATAGCCTATATTATACTATACTATAATTCCTGATAGCGCAGTTTGTAGTGACCCTATTTACGATGCTAAGGTTCTGGGTTCGAGTCCCGGTTAGTGATAAACTTTTCTGTGATGAGCAGATTAGTTTGTCACGAGTCATGGTTGTATGTATGTATTTAAGTATGTATATCTTTGTCTAGTACTCATAGTATAAGCGCAAGCTTAATTTGAGACTAGGTTGATGTGTGTAGTTGTTAGTAAATAATATTATTATTATATTTTTCTTCTGAAAACTAATGAAAATCGTTTGGAGCTAAAACGTTGGCTCTGAATGCTGCGCAACTGCGCGCGTTTGAAGAGCGCACTTTCAGCACGGAGCGCCGTTTCCTGCGTAACACTTGGTGGTAAGGCCTACCGTAGCAAAAGGAATCGTAGGTTAAAAAAAAGAATCTTCTAGAGTTTTAGACTTGTCTAATAGTAAAATAAGTAATTTGTAATATAGTCTTGTGATATTAGATTGTTTATTGCAAGAGAAGTCGGGGGCTAAGTTTAGTGAACACGAAAATTGGTTCAAGGCCGTTCCTCCGCTGCCGACCGTACAAGCGACAGGGTACCGGCATAAATTCGATCTATCTATGTACAGTTTTCGTCATTCTGAAACGATCGAAGCTAGTAGAAAGGGATGGCGCCCTTCGGTAGACAGGGATGGGGGATAGGCTCGGTTCACGCAGGCGCGGGCACGTGTCAGCAAACGCGGCCTGTTTTACACTGGGTTATTTTGTAAGGATACATTCGGAGATAATTGACGGAAATGGAAGATTTTTGATCTTTTTGATGCAGTCTCGTATAAACTGAGATACAAAATATTTTATTTTGTACAGGGACGTTGTTTTAGTAATAAATAAAAATAACTTTCGTTACACTTTCAAAATATAGGTATATTTTTGTTGTTGTATATTATTCAATTAACGTGTACCATAGGGTATATACGTGTTAAATTAATAACTCAAATCTCAACTATGTGTCTTCTAAAAACTATTTCAATTTAATACGAAAAAAAAATTATTCAATATTACTAAATGCAAAGATATTCAAAGCAAAATTATTACGACAATGTAGGTTTTAATAGTCCATAATTAATAGATGTTCAAACTTTTAACATATACTCGTATGTAAGTGTCATAGATATTGTATTTTGAAAATAATTAAAGGAAATATATTTAGATTTTTCAAAAATGAAACTTATAAGCAGTTAAAAGCAACAAAACCTTTCTTCCACATCTATTTTATCACATACTTGGCTGGTATACATTTACTTTTACTTACAATATGTATTTATTTCACAATAAAGTAAAAGCTCAAAGTGATTGAGGAATATACAATCTTTGTAAATTGTTGCAAATTCCAGTTTCATTACCCTTTTCGTCTGTTTATTTTTTGTCTCAATAAATAATGAAACTTTTATTGGCATCAATTTTTAGTAATTACTTTTTTATCGATTTTATACATTAATAGTAACAATGTATATATGTTAAGTTTGTTATTGAATTTATGTTTTACCTTTTATCGCTCTTTTTAAAAGCATCGACTATATGATGGATTGGCTATTAGGTACATTGAAAACACTAAACAAAAAAAAACACAAAATATAGTTATAACGTTTATATCCTGAGACTGATTTGCGGAAGTGTGATCGCGCGTGTGGCGGGCGGCGTAGCGCTACGTTTTCGTAGGCCTCTCAGTGGCTACGTCGGCCGGCCGCCGCCTCGGAGCGGTCCGAGATATAGGACAGTGTGCCAATGTGCCGCTCGCGACCCGCCCGCGACCAAACAAACATGCCAATGTCACTCAAAACATAGAATAACCGTGCCTCAACACACTGCCATTCCAACGCACAATAATCACCAGCCATCACACTTCAAAACCGAATTCGGTGGGACTTTGACCCCTGACCCAGTTTCGATGCAACTGCGCGCTGCACTACCGCACTGGCATGCCCTAAAACGCGATATCAGCTCCAACAGTGTTCGAAGAGTGTGATAAATGTGTTCATTAGTTCTTATGTAGTAATTAAACTTCGTGCAATAATTTTATTTGGTAACTTCCTCGACTGAATGCTAAGTCTGACTTTACCTTCGTTAGTGGTGTGTGTGAGTCGATGGTTTGAGTGACTGGAACGTCGATATGGCGAGCAATCGGGAGAGTCTTGAAGGGCACCTGACCCATGTTATTCAGCATCATATGTCGTCCGGTACCGAGGCGCAGGTCAGCGTGCACCAAGTCCAAAGCCCCTCGGGTAGCGGGGCGAAGCGACACCAGATTATCATCGATATAAAACAAGATATTGATATTGATGAATTATCGACTCGATCTCTCGCCGAGAGTGTTATGGAAACCCTGGGGGCTCGATCAGCGGCTGTATATATCGACAATACGCATGTCGCCGGACAGAGTTCTAACTTGGAGTCACTGACAACTGTAAATGTCATCGTCGCCAATGATTTAAACCAGCCGGCCCCGAGTCCCCAGGTGACGGAGAATGAAACAGAGAACCAGGAGCCGGCAGAGAGCTCGGGCATCTTGCCGGGGAATCGTATAGCAGTGGATAGAATAGTAGAGATGACTAATGCGTCAAATGCGAGCGAGACACCGACATCGAACGCGTCCTCGATAACAACCGTGGCCAGCACTACTGCGTCAGGTAATTGTGACGGTAATATTGCTGTTGTTTCAGAGTTTTATATGTATGTTCTAGAAATATGCATAGTAAAAAAGCAAGTAATTTTACATCTTCATAAATCTACATTAATACTATATCTATTACTAGGTACGAATGCCGTTTGGACTTATATAAACGAGTAACTAACATAAAATGTAACTTTGAATGAAATTGACAAAATTAAAAAATTAATATATCGTTACGCTATATTACTTACAAGGTGAGCAGAGATACGTAAATGGTTGAATCCACTTTGCGGTTATATTTCGTGCCCAATCTGACCAGTTCGCCGGGTCCGTAGGAAGTATACTGATATCCAGGCCCGGCGAAGGCAAAGAGAGGTCATAGTTGGCACCCCGGTTGTTTTAGTCGGTGCAAGTCTGGCACACCAGGGGAGTGGCCCTCACCACTCCTCTGACGGCCTGAAGGGATATCCACCGGGTTAACAAAAAAAGCCCAACGTGACCAGTAGCGCAACTGGCTGCCATTATCAGGGTACTTATACATGATATTTCTATTAGATGCCATACGGGTTTCTTCAAGATATTTACTTACCCGGTGAATATGTGGCGCCTAAATCCAAACTTAATCTAGAAAAATCTAGATGTACGTGTCAGGGTTCGAACCTACAGGCATTCGTGTCGCCGCGTATGGAAACCGGTTCCTTATCCACTAGGCTAGTACACCTATTTTTTTATATATAAAAGAATATATTTATGATAAAAGATCTTTTTTTATTTTTTTTTATTTAGGGGCTTGTATTTCTTTGAATATATCAACCCCATTGTGCCCTTTTTTTGTATCCCGGAGTAAAATCCTGCATAGGACCATCAGGGACGCTGTGAGGGTAGCGACCTCGGCGTGTCAGACTCCTAGTGACTAAAACCCTCGGGGTGTCCCTCTGATTGCTCCACCCGGGCCTGGAAAACCAAATTCGTCCAGACACCCAGGGAACAAAAGGCCTTGTTGAGGATGCCTCTCTGGGGGAGGGGTGGGAGTAAGCCCCATTGTGCCCTAACCTACGTCCTTGCATCCTAGGAGAGTCGCCGATGAACAAGCGTCAATGATAAAAGATATGACTTATATTATATTGAGTAATTCATAACAACGACTTTTCTAATAATTGTATTAATTTCCCTCAAAAGTCGTAAAATATTTAAAAATAAATTGTTATCTATGGGAACGCTTGATTTACTTTTCTTTACAATAGAATCCGGGGACTTAAATAAACGACCTTTCTATCATCACGCTAATTCTCCAGTTGGGTAGACAGAGAGAATGAAACACCACTTCTTTTTACTTTTGTGAACATTTTTCGCTTTCTTACTATTCGTTAATCCCTTCACACTCTCTTACCGATTCCGTGCACACAAACCTTTATCTTCCATTAGGACTCTCTTTATTTGGTCTGCGTAGGTAAGTCACGGTCGGCTTCAGCGCTTACACCGACTGACATCCGTGTTGTTATATTTCTCGTAATATTTTCATCTTTTATTATAAAGACGTAACCGGTGGAATGTTTTATTTGGAGATTCAAAAAAAATCTAATTGGGGGTTTCAATTCGCTACAAGTGAAGACAGAGTAATTAAAAATATGATTGTCACGAATGCATTAATAACCAGATGGGACATTCTTGTTACTCAAACACGTTCTAAATCTAGTTTCGATTTGATTTCTACCTCGCTTATGTCATAAATGATATTATTAGTATGAAGATGCTTTAAGTGACACGAAATTGAAATGAAGCTGAAAACCAACTTATTCTGAGGGATTCTGAAATCGACTTTATATTTTTGATTTTTAGAAAAACGTCAATCTTATGGAATTTATTAACTTCTGACCGAAACTATCATTGATAGTAAAAAAGGTGTTGTTGTTAAAAAGTTGAATTGCATCTAATTGAAGCTTTTCTAAATACGTCGAATTTCAGTTTAATACCGTAAGTGGGGCAACTATTAACGATTTTGAAAACTCCTCGCCCCCAACTCCACCTATCTATCTATCATTATACTAAATCCCTATTGGGGTTGGCAGAGAAATTGGAACGCCACTTCTCTCTATTCTTGCAAACCTCTTTCGCTTCCATAACAATCTTTACATTCGATATCTACATATACTCTCACCGATTCCACGTACTTTACCCTGAATCAAAATTACCACTTATCGATCTACAGTATGTTATAAAAACCCTGGCTGACTTGAGAAGACGTTACACGGTATTGATATTAAATTCTATTTAGACTATGTTTTTAGTTAAAAATAAAAAACAACGCAGAATAAAAATTATAATTATATGAGGAAAATGTACATTGCAACACTGGGAGCGTGTGTTTTGAGGAAAAGAGGGCTGGGAAAACTCTCTCTGTACCCTATTACGGAGGAGGCCTACCAAGACCCACTGCGGCGCACCAGTTGTCAAATTGCGAATCCGCACCCACGGCCGGCGTACAAACGGATGAAGGGGTACTCAGGAGTTTTTAGTAAAATGAAAAAAAAAACAAGGACCGTGTGTAGCTCGTTAACAAAGGAAAAAAGGAAAGCAAAGGACCATGTTAGTAAGTAATGACGTCGAAAGGATCATACCAAGGACTATTTATGAAAAATGAAAATGTATTTATTTCGCCACAAATCAACAAAAAACAAATACAAAAGAAAATACAAAACATATAAACATGGCGAAAATGGGGCCTTCATCAGCCTAAAGCCACAGAGGAAGTCTGCAGCGCCGATTTTCGTGAAGGGCCCCGGTCGTGTTACATCTTATAAGAAATATCAATAAACAATAATAAGAATTATCAATAAATAATAAAAATACATATAGCTTAAATAATAAATACAAAATAAATACGAGTGATACTAAAATAAACTATTACATACAATAAATAAATCGACTACCAGATGTATTAGTGATAGATACTATAGTAAAAATATATGTACCTAAAAAAAGAGCAAAAGTATAAGTAAAAAATAAATAAAATATACTACGTGTACTTATAGATTATTAAATAAATATCATTTTAATTCTACTTTTGAAAACCAATTTAGATTTGAATATTCTAAGCGGTGGCGCAAATTGTTCCAACACTTCGTACCCTGATAACGAAAACTACCACGAAATGTTGTCAAGCGGTGTCGCGGTGTTACTAACAAGAATTCGGAACTTCTCGTCTTATAAGCATTCACGTCTGAGGACCAATCAATCAATCAATTTATCAATTAAACCGTTTCATTAGTCTCTAAACTGATTTTTGTATGTAAACCGAGCATAGCTTGCATCTAAAATATTTCAATTTAGTTCAATTTTATATAATAATAATTTATTTTATATAATAACTAGCTGTCCCGGCAGACCTTGTTCTGCCCTATTTCTCTAAAACAAAGTTACATTTTTTTTGTTAATGTTAATAGCTTCCCCGTCAGATTTTATTCTGCCAAAACCTATTGGCCTGTCGGCTGTTTTTTGAAAATTGTTTGAAGGAACCTGGCCTTAATGCTATATGTATAAAAATTGACAAATATTGACATTAATATTTATACGTCACTCAATAGTTTTGCCTTCCCGGAACCCGTCCACTAACATTTAAACTTTATGGTATGGTGTTAAAGTTCAAATTGACTTTTAAATATTATTACGAATTTTTTGTATGAGAATATAGAAAATTGTTGTTTTTAGACTTTTACAGACAATTTTTTAAATTTTTCTCTCCGTAATAACCTTCCACAGACTTCAATAAACACAACAAAAAAGAAATCAGCTAAATCGGTTCAGGCGTTCTCGAGTTTCGCGCTTATACACATTTAACGATTCATTTTTATATTATAGATAGATAATTAATAAATGCTATAAAATAATATATAAAAAGTCACAATATTAAAAAAAATGGTTGCTTATAAATGTATATATTTTTTTTACACAACTAAACTTTAAAAACATTCAAAATGACTGCTCTGGGTAATCTAGTGTTAAAGGACCAAATATAATAAGACGGTGGGAATACGCTGGAAGACCATTCCACCGCCCAAAGACTCGGCAAATGTAGAGTTAGAGAACTTCCTAGTCCTAGCCGGGATGTGAGTTACCGTATAGCTGTGACTCGTAAGCTCATGGATACAATCAGGCGTGTTGTGGCCAAAAAAATCTATGGAATAACATAAGCTTTCAGAATATTACGTCCGTCGTCACGCTATGTCAATTTCATATACAAGGATACAGGTAACAAACGCAAAACATTCCAAGGGTTACTTTGGTATATCAAGACTAACAACTTTTGTTTTACGACTATTTCTAATTCAATCATTTTGTCCATACAAAAAATAAATAAATCAAATTTACAGTTCTGATCTTCTTAACACTCTGAAAAGCGGCGCGATGCAACTGGGGCAGACGATTTCGTAGCATCAGCTGACTGAACTTTAAACATAGAGTTAAAGATTGATAGAAGTTCCCACTATAAATATATATCTTAGGATGTGTTAAGTTTTGGCAAAAGTCATAGAACAAAAGTTGTTAGATTTGATGTACCTAAGGTACCTTTAAGAGGTTTGTCGTTAGCTACCTGTAACGTTGTATATATTTTTAACTTTTCTTTGTCATTATCTGCTATCGAATGCTACTCACTCTACGGCTCCAGTTAATATTACTGAAAACAAAAGTTAATGTCGAAAATAAACTCAATAATAATAGCATGTAAAAATAACGGTTCGTAATTTTTCTCCAGCGATATCATACATAGTGACAAAAAATAATTTCACAACATCGTTAAAAAAGTATAATTTAAATAATTTCCTACGTGGGCGTAATATTTATGACTAATATGAAATGTATAAAATGAAAATTTAACGCATATAATGACTAATTTTTTAAGCGGTTATAAGATGTAACCGCTCTCTGCGTTGATAATTATTTATACAACGTTGAATATCATTAACATTTATCCGTACTCTCGGACGGCTACACAAATCATAAAATACTGCCATCTATTAATAAAAAGCGATACTACTTTGCCATATATAACCTGTCCACAACGGTAAATGAACCTTCGCCAGCAATAATCCCGTAATAGGCCACTCAGCACTCAGAGACATTTAATTATTCCAATTAAGTCTATTCATTCGACAATTAACGGGACGGTCTAGAATTGTTGACGCGCCATCTAGCGGTGAAACCAAGCAATAACAAGTGCTGATACATACAATTATTTAATTCCAATAAACTAGTGATATAACTGTTTGATTCCGTTACTGTAATTATAAATATCGCATATATGTAAATAGAAGACAATTAATCAGATACGTAGTAAATTATGTCTAGAGCTCGTTGCTTTTTATCAGCATGACCTAAATAATATACTGAGTAGTTAATCACTAGCACTAGAGTGCGTAGAGACCTAAATATTTCACTATTATTAGTCATAAATTGTGGGTTGCGTTATATTCTTGTTAAATGAGCTAAAAAGGGAAATATTGCTTTTGGTGGATCACTGCCACCTGTCGTCAAGTAGCGAAAGCAGTTTTTGCTATTTACCGTTGGTCGAACCGCTAGCTAAGTGACACACTTTCGGCTCAGCTGATGTGTTTTACTCAGGATTTGTGTGTGTGAGATCCGGGATGGCACCGTCCCGTTAGCTTTAAGATTCTATAAAACTCGTTTCAACTGCTTTAACATGTTCTTCGTTCTTTTGTGTTAGGCCTTTGACTGATGTAAACATACCTAAGAGTAATGGTACATTGTACTGGGAGCGAGTATTATTTTTATATTCATTTAGTTATGTCAGAACTTACGTCTTGTATTATTTTTCAATCGCGGTTCTCGAAATTTTTTATGGTAGGGCAAAATCTACCACTACTGTCTACCAATTTCCCATCAGTCCTTTTACCTTTTTCTTCAATTATATCGATTAACCTTACAAAAACGATTTGATTTTGTAAACATTTAAGTCATTTATTAATAAAAAAATGGTTTTTGAAACGAAATATTCATTAAAAAAAGTTATTTCCTTGCCTTTAGGTTGTATAATTTATATGTAATAACAGTGGTTATGAGGGCTTTTATAACGTAAAAACAAATTTTTTCACAAATTTTTAGTTTTATTTCTTTTTTCATGGAGAGGTTGGCTCATTTTTCAAGATATACCTATTCTGCAACGAGTACTTTGGGTATTATACTAGTTTACTGCCCCTGGAATTTGGTATTAGATCCGGGCCTGTCAGTTTTAGTGGTATTTGGGGGTAGGGCGATTGCCCTAGTTGGGTCATAACCACAGTACACAAGTTTAAAAACCGTCACAGTAACTCGCTTTGGATTGTCGCGTTTCGGGATCAGCTTGTGTATATCCAGTAACTCATATACCTAGAGACCTTCAGTCGTGGTATATGTGGGCCGACATGACGACGGAGATAATCAATGGATTTTCATCCTTTGATAGTCGCTTTCGTTTTTTGACTACACTATACTTCCCATCAGATGCAATGCAGTTACTTTGTCGAGAGAGCCAGTGTAAAAAAAACCTTTTGACAAGTTGCGAAGTAATTTTCAAAATGTCTAGTCGTACTTTACCTACATATATTCAAATTAAAAATTATAGTTGTAAAAATCAGTAAATTACTTTAGTCACTTTTGAATTTTAAATATTTGACTTCGGTTTTGACCAATCATTGTGGCAATATATCAAACAACTACTTAACCTACACATATAAGCGCAAAGTGGATACAGCCACTAATTTAAATCCTTTTACCCAGAAAGGAATATAGGGAAAAGAACATCTTTATCTCTATAGATATAAAATTCTCGTGTCACAATGTTAATTACCTTACTCCTCCGAAACGGCTCTACCGATTTTTACCAAATTTTATATGCATATTCAGTAGGTTTGAGAATCGGCTACTATCTATTTTTCATACCCCTAATTGATAAGAGTTGTTGACCATTATTTTTTTTTAATTTATAATTTAATCCTTTCACACAATAAGTTAGTTATTTTTTGTCTACACTAGAAATTACTTAGAAATAGCTTATATGGCAAAACAACGTTTGCCGGGTCAGCTATTATTATATATATTTTAAAATATGAAAACATGTAGGCTCAGGCTACCGGTATTTAGGAGCTCAGACTAACTTTTTCATAATACGTACCAAGTAACACTGCCTTCTGTATCCGGCCCTTGATCCAACAACCAAGCGAGAGCCTCTTAAGGTGGTAATCGAGGCTCTTTGCAACCAGCCTATTAGTGGACATGACTATTGGGACAATAACCGTTGAATCCACATCCCACATGCTTGTAATCTCGTGCGCGAGGTCTAAATATTTTGTTAGTTTTTCATTTTCCGCCTTCAGGAGATTCTCATCATGTGGTAAGGTGATATCAACTAGTATTGCCCGGCGCACCGATCGATCTATTACCACAATGGCAGGTCTATCACAGAGACGTGCATAGGGTATTTAGACAGGGTAGGCAGAATTCGCGTAATTAATTTAAATACAATATTATATTGTGATAGTAAATATTATATTGCTTTCATAGGAGAGATAAATGACGTGAATATAGAATAGATATGAATATAAATGGTTCTTTTTTTTGTTTTACTTTAAGCAATTTATTCTAGACTTATTTATCATGAGGGCATGCAATGCTTGCATGCATCTATGGAATGAACGCTACTGGTCTATCAGCAAAAATAGTCCTATCAGTGTTTAAAAGGTCGATCCCAGTACAGCAATGCATGACCATTTTTAAGGAACTGGCTGAGGCACTGACAGCAGTATATTATGTTTTCATGTCTATTTTTCCACGTTCTTTTGACTTCCGAGGCTTTAGAGTGAATAGATGTTTGTCGGGCGGACGTGGTTCATTGTCGCCCTCATCTTTACTTACCATCTGATATGATCGAGGTTATGCTCTTTGGAAAGCATTAATAAATAATGATAAAATTATATTTTTGTTTCAGGTATGTGGACGATTATATTGTGATCTAAGCGGGAAGGTATACTTTTTACATTCACGTGAAACAAATGAAATAAATCACAATTAAATGTTGAAATTAAAAAAAAGGGATGTTCTCAATAAAGAAGATTCTGGATCTGGATCGAGAGTTTTTTTAACTTGACTCGTCATAGTTACCAGATCATACGTGATGGTAAGCTTAAAAAATAGTACAAGTATTAAAAGTAAAGAAAATCAATCGATAGCCTCAGTGATCATGCCGACCTGCATAAACATCTCTTCACGGTTCGTTTAAGGATCTAATAATGTAGGACGGTGGATACACGTTCGCCGGAATACCATTTCGCAGTTCAACGACTCGGGAAAAGTAAAAGTTTGGATAATCGGCGAGAGTGTAAGAGATGTAATGAGTGAGGGAGATTTACAAAGATAGAATGAAGTGGACTTCCTTTTCTTCTGCCTATATCTACACTCGATTAGCGTGATAATATATGAATATTATTAAAAAAAAACTAGATTTTTTTTTGTTATTCTCTGATCTAGTTACGATTATTGACCTTAGATCTTTTTATTTTCCTTTACTTTGTCTTATCTTGGACTATTTTTTCATTTATCGTTTTCTATTTTTAGGTAAAAACAATTATACTGGCTGTACTTTTTTTATAGTTTACTCAAAAATACTTTCTGCGCCTTTTACCCTCTTATGGGTGGTATAAATAAAAACCGCCCTTAGTGGATGCGTACGTCATAAAATGAACCTAATGTTGTTTCTAGCTTCAGTAGTGTTGGCTCCACAATGACGTGTCGGTCCGGAGTAGTGATGAAAATGCCCAGGAATTTTCCCAAAGCGCCCAAAACTTCCGAGAACATTTCGTAAATTCCCAGGAATATTCCGAAGGAAGTTTTTGGGCACTTTGGGAAAATTCCCGGGAAGTTTCATCACTAGTCCGGAGTTCGGAGCAGAGGTTTTATTACATAAAATAATATATTTATTTTACCTATTCTGATATCGTTGCGATTCAATAAAATTGGAATATGAGGCGCGTGCGATTTTGTCACGCAGAAATATTTATGCTTATTCCACACTCTCATGTTACGGTCGATGAACTGTTACAATAACAAATTATTTTTATTCCAATGAATAAGCATTTTGATATTATCCTTATAAATTTTAAAGCGCCCACGCAAACAGGGGTTTATTATAAATCTAACATATGTAACTGTAGGTCTCTGTTTTTATAAATCTTAAAGCCTTTTTGAAAACCTTGCAGCCTTTTTGTAAGCCTTACAGCCTTTTTGAAAACCTTACAGCCTTTTTGAAAACCTTACAACCTTTTTGAAAACCTTACAGCCTTTTTGAAAACCTTACAGCTTTTTTGAAAACCTTACAGCCTTTTTACGTGGGGAAAGTCCTCATCGGATCTTCCTCGCAGCATGCAGGGGTGGCGCAGCTGATCTTTAACGAACTCGTACTGATTGAAAACCCCAAGGTGACTACTTTTGCATATAGACAGATTTCGTGGTTCTTGTTATCAATTCTCCACAGCGCTGTCTTACCGCGCTCTTCGGGCACTATCTCAGGAAGGGCAAAAGTCTCCGACAACGCGGAGTGTTTTTCGATGGAGCTCATCACCCTCTGCCGTTGACTTCTCGAGGGTCGCTAGCCGGTGGCTTTAAGACCCACATGAGTGGGAAGCCTTATAGAACCGTGACAATGCGACAAACTTTGGCGTTGTGGAATTATTGTCGGGTACAGTTTCCTTCCAGACTTTTGAAATGGGGTTCTTGAAAGGAGCAATGAACAATACATAAAATAAATCTAAGTTGAGACGAATATCCTGCTCAACGTTGTTCCAGTAAACCAGAGCACACGAGAAGTTTCATTCTGCAGCGTTTTATACCATATCTCTTTCCCTTGCGGTCTTTATCATAGATGGGCAAAATGTAATCAGATTAATGAAAATGATTAACGATTACATTTTACATTTTTTACCATTAATATGACTGGATTTTGCTCATTTATGTTTTAAACACTATAAAATCCCAGATTGTATACACATTTATGATTTTTTAATGTTTTAAATTGATTTAAAATTGATTTGATTTGGGAGTCGAAGCTGCTCGCGTCCGTAGGCTTTACCTTAGCTTCCCTACACGTGACTCCTGGGTGGTGCTAAACGAGCAGCAGCGAGGTGGTAGGGCGTCGGTGCCCGTCTGGATCGCGACCACAGTACATGGGTGTAAAGCCCGTCATAGTGACCAGTTTCGGCTTGTCGCGTTTCGGGATCAGCTTGTGTATATACAGTAACTCATATACCTAGAGACCTTCAGTCGTGGTATATGTGGGCCGACATGACGATGGAGACTATCAATGGATTTTCATCCTTTGATAGTCGCTTTCGTTTTTGGACTACACTGTACTTACCATCAGGAACTCTGTAGTCACAATGTCGAGCCAGTGTAAAAAAAAAAATTAATCATGATTACATAGCAAGATAATTAAAATTATGACTACGTTTTGTAAATGTTATTCATTACTCAGATTACATTTTGCCCATCTCTGGTTCCAGTAAACCAGAGCACACGAGAAGTTTCATTCTACAGCGTTTTATACCATATCTCTTTCTGACGCGATCTTTTATTATGCAGTTCCATTTTGGGCTCCGTTGACCGCAATAGAAAATCTGTACCTGAAGGAAAACACACAGAAAGATGGCCATCGGATACGACGCCGCACAAAGCAGACTGATAAGGGAACCCAATTTCGGTTGATATCGCGAGATAACGGCTATCTCGGTCAATGTCCGATAGCCTGGCATAGTGGGCTAGGCGTATATGTTACGCGTATTTCGTATTCATTGTAAATTAGACAATTTTTATACTGGCTCGATAAAGTGAGTACAAAGCACCTGATGGCAAGTAGAGATAAAGTTAGTAAATAAAACAGCACAAAATGTATTGTAATATATTATGTATTTTGTACATTTCTATTAACGTTATCTACGATTGTATATTACTATGTCTAGGGCAGAGCTTTATGTACGCCACTTTGACTTTGCTTAGCGTTTACTCAAATATTACAAATGATATTATAATATTGCATATCAAAGTGTATTTAAGTAAGTTAAGTCACCAATTTCTTGAACTTAGCCTTAATGCATTGAATACTTAGTCATACTCAAGGTTCCATTATATTTTCAGTTTTTTGTCAAAGACATATTTGTTTTTTAAGCAAAGTGTAAGTAGCGTCTATAAGTCTAAGGCCAAGTCTATGTTAAGTGCTGATGGGTCTTTTATTTACTTGGGGAAAATCCTCATAAGATCGTCTCAGCAGCACAGGAGGTTCAAAAGAACCAAGTGGATCGAATTTATACCTACTAAAATCCCCAAGGTGACTACTTTTGTGCATTGGCAAGGACTGCGGGTCCTATGATCGATCGCCACAGCCTCATCACTCCGCGCCCGCTGGGCACAAACTCGTGAGAAGATGATGCCTTTTCCGACACCGATCAAATGCAAATGCATCTAATTATGTGAACTATTCTACAAGCGTGAATAAAAACCTCTGAATGCCTTTCTACTTACACTGAGAGGGATATGGCGTCAAGTTAATGTTATATTTCAGTGAAACAAGTCTTTATCTCATTCCTGTCACCCTCAGATTTGTTGTCCGGTTGAAACTGATGTGTTTTCCATGTTCCAATCGGAGGGGCTGTTTTGGACACAAAGGGTCCAGTTTTCAGGGTTGATTAGTTATTTATGTGACGGACGATTGATTTGCCACGGTTAGATTTTGTTTATATTTTTAGCGTTGAAGTTCAAAGCGTTTTCCTCGTTAGGAAGCCGCAGCGGAACATCTGTAAAATTGATAACTTTATTTTGTAACATGCTTAAATTTTTAATACAAATAAATTGAAATGAAGCTTTGTGAAATGAATTTAAAAACATGCAATTTATTAAAAATTTTAAAGTTATAACTTTATAAAAGTAAAATGAGTTATTTCCATTAGTAAATTGTATAACTGACGTTTTTCTAAACAACTCTTAATATTTTCCAGTTTTGGCTATATTTAAACTAAAATCGAGACAGTTTAATAATTTATTAAAAATATTACTTGTTTGAATTTGACGCTTTCATTCCGTTATAGCTCAAACTGCGTATTTAGAGATGTTCCAATATTGTTTCCAAAAAACTTATGTGTAGACAATTCGCATATATCGTGGAAAAAAGGCATAAGTTGAAATAACTAACTTTTCTAGAACAACAGGAAATCAATTAGCGGACAAGTACGATATTTAAACAAAATATTTTTAAGAAGAATTAATAACAGTAAATAGATGCAAGTGGTTGTTAACTTAACTTTTAATAAAGTTGACTTGCTTAAAAGAAAGAAAAGTCTATGAATCTGATTTATGAAAAAAACTTTTACCTAAAGCTTTCATTGATTTATATTTCTATAAGTTTTTGAGTTTTTTTTTAAGATTTTGGTGTATATACATCAGTTGCTCCTCTATCCAATAATTATAAAAAGAAATAACTTAACTAGGTTTACGTAATTTTTCATCGAATGGTGTGAATTTATATGGTGCTTTATGAGTAAAAGCCGAGACTGACCGAAACGTAGTTAATATAGTTTATCTAGGTTTCAAAACAGATTACTGGGCAGGTCTTAAGGTCTTTACACAGGAAAGTTGTCATTGTATTGCCAATTATCAAGAAAATGCAACTGGATATACACGGGTTGATCCTGGTATGTGACACGTCTAAACTATTTCGTATAACGGGCTTTGCATCCGCTGATTTTGGTTCCTAATGTATTTTTTTATTGTATTTTACGCAGCCTTGAGTTTCTTACGGCGTTTCTTCTCAGGTAGTCGCTTCGGAAACACTAGTAGATCACCGTTAGGTTCATTTTCACTGGCTGGCCACCCAAGTCGAGATCTATACCCACAAAGGTGCCCTTGCGTTGCCATCCAACCCAAATTGCTGGCTGATCTTCAGTGCTCGCCCAGTCAAACCCGGCTTAGTTGTAAAGGTCTTTCCCGGTCACTAACGAACGACACGTCGAAAAACAAAACAAATACGCTGATAGCTTTTTACTTAAAGGATACTGTCTTTTATACCTGAGTTCAACATTAGATTCTTCGCTATCACAGTGCTGATCTGAATGATCTTCAAACTCAAGAGTCAACTCAAGAGAAAGATCTTCAACGCGAGTCAGAACAATACCCAACAGCATTTTTTTAAGGTTTCTAATAATTACTATACTTACTTTAATAACTAATTCTTGACTGAGACACAAGAAAGAGAGTGGGTCATGACGACAATACACAAGTGTAATGACCGTCATAGTGACTCGCTATGGCCTGTCGCGTTTCGGAATCAGCTTGTGTATGTCCAGTAGCTCATATACCTAGAGACCTTCAGTCGTGGTATATGTGGGCCGACATGACGACAGAGACTATCAATGGATTTTTATCCTTTGATGTTCGCTTTCGTTTTTGTACTACACTGTACTTACCATCAGGTACTCTGTAGTCACTATGTCGAGCCAGTGTAAAAAAAAGCGTGTATCTCCCTCTGCCTCACGAAATGCAAGTCCGGTGCAGGCAGGTCGCAACACCAGGATCCACCGTGTACGCACCATTGATATTAATATTTTGTATTGTTGTGCCGTGGTGGCTGCCGGCAGGATAGAATAGCACCCCCTCTTGCTGAGGTGTCGTAAAAGGCGACTAAGGTATCTCTTTAACACCGCAATTCAACCAGGTGTTCAGAGAAGGAAAACTCGACCAAACCTGCATCCCGCTCCCTCCCGATCGTACTGGTTCTCCTTTCCATCGGGCCTGAGGGAGCTCGGACGAGAGAGTGCTTTTCTGGCAGCGCGTCCAGTTATGCACTTAAATATCTCCTGCGCAATTGACTGTTTCCGAAAACTGGACCTCGATTTTCTTAATCGGCGTTGAAACAGTCGCCGTGGCCGAATCCGGCTAGGACATCATCATGTATTGTTAATCGCAGGAGCGACTTTGATCCGGTGCCGCGTCGCCGTCGCAACGCATAGTGTGCACCGACACTTAAACCGGGACAATCGTGAAAAAGCCGGGACGTATGACGCGCTTACTAATACTGCTCAGTTTGACGGCGAACGTTAGATAAGCGGTAGCGAATACAGTGCCCATATGCGACAAGTCAGTCGGTGACAAACGTTTTGAAAATATTTAGGTCAAGCGAATCGATTAGAGAAAAAGAAAACTATGCTATAGTTAGCCCATCACTATGACGTAAGGTTATTCGATTTAATAGTGGATTAAAATCGTGTTTTCTTTTACAAATAAACCGTTTGATTTATTGAATTTTAAATTTATTTTTAAACTGTAATCTAAAACATAGGTTACGGAAGTTTATCCATATCCGTAACGGAAACTATCGGATATTATCTATGATTAAATTCAAAAAAAGAATCGATTATTTCGGATATTACAATTTCACATATACTCTAAAAAATTAAAATCCTTTAATTTTATTAATTAGCAACTCTTTATTCGCAGGTAGCCATACCATTCTTTCAAATAAATAGCTATAAAGTGATAACATTCCCGCCATTTCTCTTTTAGGGAAATGAAAGTTCTCTTTACGAAAATATTCATAACTGGAACTGTTCAAGAATTTTTTACAGACACGTACATATATATGAACTTAACATTCTTATCCGAAACCTAAATTACCTATTTTGTTTATTCCATATTTCAAACAATCCAACCATTCCAATTTTAAAATTTGAAATTTAATTTTAATCTGCATACGTTTTGTATTTGTGGGTTTATCCAAGGGGTTTGTGGCTGAGTTGTTAGTCGTTACTTTAATTTTGCTCACACTTAAATATTGCAAATTATATCATTTATTTAATTACTTTCAAAGTATATGGTAAGTCACCGATTCTATCGACTTAGACTTGGCTATACGAATAACTAAGTTACACTCAAGTTACAATTATATATTTAGTTTCTAAATAAAATCAAATAGACACTACTTTAACTTTGCTAAGTCTTTTCTTAAAAAATAAGTTTGTTTTCACAAAAATCTGAATATATAATAGGTACTTGATTATACCCTAAATATTAGCAGAGCCGAATCCAAGTTGAAGAAATTTCTGCTTTACTATATATTTTGTTATTTATTCAATAAAATTATTAGTAATGTTTGAGCAAAGGCTAAGCAAAGTCAAACTAGCGTCTATAAATCTCAAGTCTAGATTATAAAGAAATTTCTATTATACATTCAGATTTTTGTCAAAGATGAACGTAATTGCAGGTGGAAACAACGTTAATGTCTACAGATCTAAGCCTGGGAGACTTGTAGAGTGTTAGCGACGTTCTATGCCGGTTTGATTAGAACAACTCTTCGAAATTAAATGCTCGTGGCCAGCACCTTCACAGTTCTGCCTTGTAGTACGCCAAACAATTCGCTTGCGCTTACAAAATTCAGTTTGTGCTATAGACCGCGCGCGTGCGGCCGCTCTACACGCCCAAACTTTCAAATTCGGTGGCGCCGGCTTCGAATTTGCAAAAATTCGCGTAAATTTACAATCTCCTAATTCTAAGTTTATTTTTTTTTTATTTTTTTATCGTTCAAAATTAGGCAAGTGTCGGACTAGTGTACTGTGACTTTTGGATTGTAATGCGTTCATTGCGTTGGATGTGAGTAATAGATTTTATGTACATTGAGATTGTTCGTCCGTCGTTTCGTCATACACTTTAATTACTTTTGTAACGGCACTTTTAATATTTTGTAAGCGCAAATACACAGCGGTGCGGTAATTGAATTCTTTTTTTAAATTCGCACGTTAATTTATAAAACGTGCGTTCGGAAACATTTCCAAAAATTTAACCTTTTATAGAAAACTTTTGACGCAATCATAAAAATTTTGACAAATAAAACTGGATTTTTTTTTGTTAATTTTTTTTCATTTGTACTTGAAAAGGCCTGTATAATAATCACCCGTATACCAATTATTATCTATCACGAAACTTGCAATTTATCAAGGTCTTTAGTTGCATGAGATCTCGTATTGCATACCGTGCGAATGAGAGGGAAGACCGCGACCTTGCGTTAGAGCGGGACGAATGGTGTTAGGAAACTATTGGGAAATATAATTTTTCTCTTTCGGGGGCCGAAGGGCGTTTTTTATGTATATTTGTTTTTCTCATGTAATTATTTTATCTTATTATTGTTTGCCTAATAATTAGGTCAGCTTTAAAAAGAATTTTTTATGTACTTAATGATAAAGTTTTTACCATACATTGTCTATATTACCCAGCTATGACTATTTATAACCAATTAGACATGACATAATTATTTTATATGAACCGTTAAAACAACATATAGGCGTTATCTCTTTCCATAATTCGACTTATAAAATATATGTCGTATTTCAGACGTCATATATTATTTATTGAAAATATTTTTACTCAGTACACGCTGCTTAGTATTATCTTATAGTATTAATATCGCTTCTATAATCAATGGTAGGTGTAAAAATGCTGTATTTTAAGAAAAAAAAAACGTTTGCACCGTTTTATAAAAATACTCTCTGCTCCGGGTAGTTTCAGTACGGATTTAGGCACCACATTCTCACCGGTGAAGAAAAAAATCGTGAGGAAACTCACATGGTATATAATCGAAATGCCACGTGTACCAGTGCTGTGAGATCAGCAATCAGCTGCGCTGTTGGTTACGTTGGGCGTGACATAAAGCCGGGCAGTAGACTTGAGGGAGTCTGCTGTCCGGATGAGAGGGTGGCGGTGTGCAGTATCCGGCGCGCCGCCTGTGAGATAGGTATTGGAGGCGTGGGCTCTTTACCCCTACCCCTCCCAGAGAGGCAGCCTCGACAAGGCTTTTCGCTCTGCAGGCGTCTGGATGAATTTGGTTTCCCAGACTCGGGTGGAGCGATTAGAGGGACACCCCGGGGGTTTTTAGTCAGTAGGAGTCTGACGCACCGGGTTTGCTGCCCTCACAGCGGCCCTGATGGTCCTATGCAGGATTTTCCCCCGAGAAACCAAAAAAGAAAAAAAAGAAAAAAGGGCGTGACATAAAAGCTCAAAGTGGATATAGCTACTAACGTAATTCTGCTCACTCCGATATGGATACAGTGTAATGATATTGTATTATTAAAAATACTTTTTATGTGTGTTAATGAGGTTAATGAAAATAATTACAAAGAATTAAAAATAAAGTTTACAAAATGTCGTTTATTTTTATCGTGTATCCGAACACAGCTTTCTTTTTCACGTTCCATAAAAAAACTATAAGCTTGTTTTAAGGTTGCGTAAGGTTGACACATACCATTGCGCTATTTCTTACAGGGCTTGATAATAAATATAAAAATTCGATTTATGTTTATAGGTTTGATCATCATATAGTAAATACAGTACAGTCCAAAAGCGACGGTGACCACTAAGAGATGAGAATCTATTAACAAGCAAGTCAGTAATATACTAAGTAATAAATGCATCTCTGCTCACTTGATGTGGTTTCATAATATTGGCTTTATCATCAACCCATTTTAGTGCACTGCAGAACATAGATTTTCTCTAATAAGTGCCATTGGACCAGGTTATTGCTTGACAAAAGTCAGGCTGTGTTTTTATGCTTCTTGCAAAAGCACACTACTGCTGCTGGTGAACGTAAAACGATTTCACTTCAAAACGCCTCTCAAGTTACAAGTATATATTTTTGCAATCTTTAACGCGAATTTCAGTGACTCAGTGCTTTCGAATTTCTCTCGCGATTCGTTGTATATTTATATTTATCATTTACAATCATTATTAACGAGATTTCATGTAATAAATGAAATGTGCCTGCAATGTTAAATCTTGAGATATCCGTTTTATTTTTTTATTTATTTACATTTGATGATTTTTATTTTATTTGAGCATGTATTTATGGTTTTTAGACTAAATTTGTACTTAAAAACGATCACAAGCTTACCGGCTAAAAGCTGTGCTTTTGATCACGGTATATAGACCAAAAAATCTTAATGTTCCTCTACCCGAAAGGGATATACCGTGATGAAATTCAACCTTTTTTCTTTGTTCTATTTCTTTTTCACTATAAAATTAGTTACTAGCTTCATTTTTGTGAAAACTTTGCTAGGTTATGTATCTTTATCATGTATTTTTATTGTCTATATATTGTACTATGTTTTCTTCAAAATATAAAACATAAAACAAATTTGTCATTTAGCTAAACTTTTTGAAAGTCTTTTTCAATTTTTGTGTTGGCAGTCCGTTTGAGAAGAGAATAATTCTGAACCAAAAAGGTTTTTTTTAACAATTTTTCATTTAATTACATATTTTTAGTTGTTCTTTATTTACTGCGCAAAGAAGAGGATTTTAGCCATTTTACATGACCTCTGTATTGGTCAAGCTATATCTCCGCTCCAACCCAATCAATAAGAACAAATATATCAGTTTAAGTTGGAAAACACACGTGTTAGAAATACGAATGTCTCGTCAAAATACTTTTATTTCTTTCTGCGTGATGCGTAAACAAACATACAAGTTGTTATAAGATTGTTGTGAATCGGAAGCTCATTTATAATTAAAAAACTTTTGGCGAAAGTAAGTAAGAATAGAAACGTATTGCTTCATTTTATCTCCGATAATATAGATAAAATATAGTGTCATAACATTATAATTAAATGAAAACTATTAGATAATTAATTTGAATAATTGCTTTCGTTTTGCAAATATTAAAACAAATAATATATACGGTAATTAAATCGCTTCGCCTTTCTAAAAGTAAAACGCTAAAATCATATTGGGTATTTTCGTTCTGTCCGCCTCTAGATTTGTGTTTTGTATATCGATTCTTAATTTGGACATCCGGCTCTTGCTTTTAGCGTATATCTTATAATGGTTAATAATAATTATGGCATCGATCAACCAGTCTCTCTACTTTCACATGAGATTTTTGGCAGTTGGCACTTTCACTTATATTTCGCGTGGTCCGATTTGAAGGAGATAGCGTTTTAATGTCATTATCATATACGTACTTTAACTTAATAAAACTATTTTATAATATTTTGTTCGAACAACTTGAAGCAATTTTACGTAATGTCGTCCACCCAGGCCTGAGAAAAAAAATGGGAAATCACCCAGACGCATGGGGAGCAAAAAGCCTTGTTGAGGCTACCTGTCTGTGAGGGGTGGGAGTAAAGAGCCCACCCACGCAAAATCTCTCCCTTAGGCAGTGCACCGGTCACTGCACACCACCTCCCTCTCATCCGGAGCTAAACTCAAGCAATCATGACTGAGCCTATCGGTATTTTTTTATAATATCGAACCTTTTGTGTAAAAATCATATTAACCGTGAATTTTTATTTTTATAGAGTTCTTTCGTTATTCTAAAGTTTCTATAATATTTTAAAGATATTTTTATAAAATATAATTTACACAATTAGTGATCGATTGGTTTAGTAACTGATAACTACATAAGGTTAAGTATTTAAGTACTAGATAGCGATTACAGTGATAAAGACATTATCGAGATTTTTCAAAACAATTGACAGTCGATTTGCTCACTAACGCAAGCAATTCGAATAAAAATCGATACTGTGACCGACACACATGGGATACTTATGTCGTTTCGATTGACGAGCACAGCTTTATTATATATGCGTGGTATAGATTAAATTTATACAGTATTTATAATATTACATATAATATTAAGGTGCTTGATAGCGCAGTCTACAGCAAAATAATATACAAAGTTGACAGTGGAGTGCCAAAGCCGAGGAAACTTTTTTGGCTCGATAAAGTGAGTATAGCGCACCTTATAAAAAGTAAAGTGTAATACGAGTCCGGCCACAACGACCAAGTATCGATAATCAATTGACATTCACTACAGTCATTCCCACCCACATACATCACGACTAAAGGTCTCCATTTTTCTGTTATGAACATATAAGTTTGTCACAAGTCATGGATATGTATTTATGAAGTGCTTGTAGTACAATCGCAAGCTTAGTTTGATGCTAGGTCAATCTGTGTAATTGTCTGTAAAAGCTAAAATCGCTATCGCTTCATCTTGTGAATTAAGCGGGAGCCTCCAAAAGTGGCCGCCTGTGTGTGTGAGCGGGCTGCGTGCGCGTAACGTAATCTTGCGTAATGCGCATGTCGCCTGCGCCAGCGCAACACGAGAGACGAATGCTGAATAACATTTACCCGTTATAACGTACTGATACGTTTAAAGTCCGTCTTAGAGGCTCACTCATGCTTGCGGCATCTCGGGATAGACTTCAGTCCATGCAATTGACTATAATATGCCTAGAAACTCTTTTTTTAGTGACCCGGAGGAAAGTCCTGTATAGGACAGTTACGTCAGTCGTGAATGCGCCAACCCCGGTATGCTAGACTCCTACTGGCCTTAAGCCTACTCATGACCGTCCACATTTGTCCTTCGACTCGGCGACTAGTGCTTTGGCTTAATCTTTTCCAGTGATTTTCAAGCCCAGTCTCTTAGCGGTACCTTACTGTGATCCAGGAATCCCTAAAAACGATTATTTCCTCTAATAAATTTGTTTTATTATATAATTTTTCGATAAGTTCGTGGATCTCCAGACTTAGACCACGGACCCTCAGGGACCTGGGGACCTCAAGTTTGAAAACACTAATCTATATACTTTTGAATCTATTTAGAGCAAAATGTTTTCAAATATCGACTGTTTATTTTCAAATAACTTCTAAAAAGTAACGTCTTGATATCAATGTTTTTTTAATTGTAATAACAAATTAAGTAATAATTTTTCTAAGAAAAATGTTGAGAAAAATTACATGATATGTAATTTTTTAAATAACTTTCTTAGTTATGACATAAGTATTTTGCATAAACTATGCTGAGAATTTATAACTCAAAATTGAATTCAATTTTCTAAATTATTACACCAATTATTTTCTTTTGACTTAAAAATATGACACAGTTTTGTGAAAACGTAATAAATATGATTTATTGCTTAAAAAAGGCTGCTTATCCTTCAATAAAGCAAGCTTGAATCTTGTAACAGGAAATGTACCAACTAATTACAGTCATAAATATTAAATATACATACCCAATCAACAGAGAGATTCTGAAATGTGCTGGCTTACAGCGAAATTCCTCGAAACACAGTTACAAAGTCTTATAATTAATTATTAAGAGATGCCCTTTTTTATTGTGTGAGTAAATTGTCTCACTTCAAAAAATATGAGGGGCTTATTGCACCGAATTTAAAAATTACTCTTATTATCATAGAAAAAGAAAATGTCTCACCTTAAAAAAATTAAGTTTTTTGGTAGATAGACAAAATATTAATCTAGTCACTTATAGATATATTAAGCCTAATGCCAATAGGCAAAATCTTTAAGGTATATTTTCAATTTTTATCATTTTTAGTAATATTTGTCTAGGCTATTCACATATCTGGACCTGCCCCAATATATGCATTCTAAGTGTACCCGTTTTCCGAGTTCCACTTCTCTATTATTTCAAGGTCGGCGTCACTTTTGGTACAGTGACACTCATTATCATCATATTATCTTCAGAAAGTCCACAGTCGGACATACATTTACCCTAAATTTTTCGTCGAAATCGTCTTGCATCCAGCGTCGCTTTGCCATCCAGATTAGGTCATCAGTCCAACTTGTCGGGTGACATCTAACACTACGCTTGACAGTACGTTGTCTCCACTTTCCTGTTTCATAGGACATCTTCTCTACGAGCTGTTTCTTGTCCACTGTCACTTAAATTTGCCAATTCCCTCGGCTATGTCGATGACCCTCGTTCATCTACGGATTTCTGATGTAAAACTCATCACGACTTTATAACCCTTGATTCTAGGCGACAGTAATTATTTTCTATTATCCACATATCTGTCTATTGATTGCCATTTTTAATATAAAAATCTAATGTCCCTAGAAAGTAAAAACTGGGGAGGTACGCCGTACATTGCGTATGGTTACCAAATACGTGGACACAGTGAGTCTAGCTCTCTAGATTCTAGATAGTTCCAAGCAGATAATGTGTGCTACTCGTGTGCTGAGAGACCTTACATTTTGCGTCATATGTTGCACGATCAGCCGTGCCTCATTTGCATCACCTCATTCTTTCACACTTCACTTTTCCTATCATTTCTATTCTTATTAAATTACTGATATAATCTGCAAATTTGCATATGTAAACTAAAAAATTACGTGAAACTTTCTCAAAATAACTTTACAACATAATTATGTATTGTTATTAGTATACATATTAAGAAATAAATGTCATTTCCTAGTCTTAAGCACTATTTTTGCTTTGCATAGCGTGTACTTATACTTTACAAAAAATATTTTTATTTATTGTCAAAGTATTAGTATGGAAGTTTACAGATGTTACCAACTTGGAGTTGGCTCTGTGAATACGTAGGTCATACTAAAGTTCGAATTATGTTTAAGACGAACCTATTTTTCTGAGCAAAGTCTAAGCAAAGTAAAAGTAGCATGTATAAATGTCATCCTTCTTAGAGTTTGTTCAATCTACCAAATGATAAATTTTATAATAGACAGTTTCTCTTCTATATTACAAAGAAAAGCTTTACTTTAAAGACTTCTGTACTTTTTATTACAACTACATCAATGCCTTGTTACAATTTTTTTTTTATGGGTGTGAACAAATTGGAACGTATTTGTCTATTTTCACCCATTTTCAAATAACGGGACGTTTTGTATTTGACTGCATGTATTATTTTATCTATGTTCACCGATTACTCTGCCATTTGTGGACCAAAATATGTAATTTTTTTTTTATTTAAAAGCGTATAACATAAAGTTGGTCTAGTTTTAATATGGTGGAGTTCTTATGAAGGTCTTCGGAGATATCGGCCATAAAGCTTGAATTGACAACACTAAAATTATAGATAATAGTTATAGATAAATAGTTGTTCTCCATGTCTCCGTCGTGAGTATTCGACGTTTTTTTTTGTTCAATGATCTATAAACAACAATCGTTTTAGGCATTATATAGTGAAGTTTCAATGAAGAGCTTGAATTTGATTGTGCAGCATGAGAAAATATTTTAAAATATAATATATTTATATAAATCATTAAACCGGCTTTCCACCAAATCACCCAATTATAGGGCACACACTTCAAAAATGCCAAATTCTAATTCGTAGGTTTACGATTATTATTAACTTTTTGAAGTCGATTGAATTTTTTTTTATAAAATATTTTTATTATATGGACATTGAACAAACATACTCATTGATTTTTAGACAAATAAGCCCGGAGCAATGATTTATTTCTATTATAGTTTTATAAAATTTACGTTGCTTTCTGAATACTATATTCTATTTAATCCATCCAGATGTATTTCGGTTGGCCTCGATTTTCACATTTACTGAATTTGCTATTATTGGTCACTTCATATACTTTAGTATTTATGAATGAAGGATACTCAAAATTGAGGTGATAATCAAATTTACTGCTCTATTCGGTACAAAATTATGATCTCGTTTGTGTCCCTTACAACATATTTTGTCTTTTTAAACGTGTCAAACGTACAAACGGGGCGTATCGTAAATTGAGATGTTCAATTTACTGCTCTGTGCGATACATATATAAGATCTCTTTTGTGTCACCACACTTATGGACTTGGCCAGGAGTCTCATTAAATTTGATAACGTAACAGGAATAAATTACGATACAGATTGCGGTGACGGAGACGTGAAATGTTGAAGTTGATCGAACTTGCAAGTACCGGATCCCTTTCACCGCTTTTGCAGGCCGGTAAGCCGATGGTGACTGCCAGATCTCACCTTTATGTTCCATGCAGCATTGTGTTATAGTGTATTGTGTTTTGAGGTAGTACGGTGATAGTCTTGAACTGGGTTGTGACTACAGTACGATAGCGCGAAGACCACCATAGTGATTTGCTTCGGCTTGTTGCATTTCGGGACAAGCTTGTGTACTTCTAGTGGTATTTGTGGGCTGACATGGTGCTGGAGATTATCAATGGATTTGCCCCTTGGCGGTCGCTGCCGTGCTTAGATTGCGTTGTATTTTGTTTATAATTTTGGAAATCATTACATTATCCATTGTTATTTGATATTCAATAGAATTATTTAAAACTTTAAATCTGCGGCTTCGGTTTTAATAAAATATCGACCTATAATCGAATAGTTCTTAAAAGTAATTTAACAATTACAAACACATGAATCAGTCTTAGTTTGACGCTTGCTAGAAACCTTAGAAATTAATTAAAGTTTCAATCTATTTAAAAGTTTTTCTGAAGGATTTTTTTTTGGCAGGAGATGGCCGAAACCAAAGCCTTTAATCAAACACTGCATAATTATTATATTACCAGCTGACCTGGTGAACTTCGTACCGCCATGAATGATGTTACTTAAAATGTATAAACTACTAACACAAATCAACGCACATAAAAATTATTTTAAAGCTACTATATATAACGCCGAACAGAAAAAATTGTGCAAATATATTTAATGTTTAACAGTAACTCACGAAAGCATATTATAAATACAAACTATATATGCCATGTTCGCCGGAGAAGTGGACGCTGCTGTACCTCCGGTTCCGGCTAGACGGAGAGAAGGAACACCCCGGGGGTTTTAGTCGGTGCAAGTCCGACACACCGGGGGGCAACCCTCATCACCGCCTGAGGACCGTCAGGAATTCCCCCGGGTTACAAAAAAAAACTATATACGTCAGGAAGATTTAATGACAATAACAAGTGACACATGAGTTGCGTTCTATTTCACTCAACACATTTTTTTCCAATAAATGATCGACGTGTTTTTTAAACTGACATAACTTTTTTATTTATGAAACGTTTGTAATAAGTTCACTATATAAAACGATTACGCCGATTGAAATGTTAGAGGGCACAAACGCGTACAGATTAATTAACAAGTCTCATACATTTTTACTAACCTACATCGCGCAAGTGAAGTTTTTCTGGTCACTCGCACATATACAGGGAGTTGCAAATCATAGTAACTACGGAACGTCCGAGAGATGACTACGGAACGGATATGTTATATGTATTGATAACTAGTTAACCTAGTTCATTTTCACACCGAAACGATGTCTTTACGAGTTTTAATAACACAAATGCGTTTACTCGTAAATCATTCGGAATATATTTGCTACAAGTTGGTGAAAACTATATTAAGTTTTATTCTGTTGTTAAAAAGATAAACAAATTGACAGAAACTATTTATACTTCAATTTATAGTATGTAAAGATTTGTTCTATCGATACCTGAAAGTGACAGCACTGTTGTCGATGAAGGAACGACGACACAAAACCAACCTCACTTCGTTTCTATAGAGCATAGCAACCTACAGGAACATCAAAGCGAACGACATAATAGAGGAGTACATATAGCCTTAACTATAGACTGCTGCCACGGCCGCGTACCCACATAGCAAAGAAAAATAGTGATGATGTGTGGGGATTTTACCCCAAAACATGGGAGATTAAAAAAGGTGTGGTTTGAAGGTAAACCTTATTTAGAATCGCGATTTGAACCTAGATGACTAGACATCGTGTCGGATACCATCCGTATGTGGTGGATGTCCCTTATATTCGCACGAAAAGATTCGCTTCTACATTTATCATGCGAACAGCTAAGGAGTGGAATATGCTTCCAGCGGCCATATCTCCGCGATCTTATGACCTGGGAGTCTTTAAGAGAAAAGTGAATAGGCATTTGCTAGGCGATCGCGTTTCATCATCGAACTCATCTTCACCTTCCACCAGGTGTGATTGAGGTCAAGTGTTCGCCTATAAATTATTAAAAAAAAATGAAACGAAATAGCGACGTCAAAATGAGACTAACGCGTAAATTTACTGCTCTAAGCCTGTGAGAGAATAAGATGGAATATATTATATTTCCACTGCCAGTAAAAATATAAAATAAATAATCAAATCATATAGTTGTTCCAATTCTAGGTGTTTGTTCGTGGAATTTGTTTTTGTAAGCCAGGTATGCCATAAATTATAATAGGGAGCTTTGGAGGGGTGGGCTCTTTACGAAAGTGGTAGTCTCAACAAGGCTTTTTGCTCTCCAGGCGTCTGAATGAATTTGGTTCCAGGCCAGGTTGGAGCAATTAGAGGGACACCCTGGCGTGTTTAGTTAGTAGGCGTCTGACACACCTGGGTCGCTGCCCTCACAGCGCCCCTGATAGTTCTATGCAGGATTTTCCAGCGGCATACAAAAATAATAATAATACGGGGTTTATATGTTGTAATTTTTATCTCTTTCGTACAAATAACCACAAATTCAATTTGGCCGAATAATTAACAATTTTTATCATTATTATCATCATCATCAGCTTATTTACGCTCACTTGCCCTGCCAGCTATCATGCCCCATAGATCTTATTTCAACTTTTCAGGAGCACCAAAAAACAGGTTTGCAGACAAATGTGAAGTCTTAGCATGAAAACCTTTTGAGAAGAGTTTTAATAAATAGCAAAAATTACTTCAACTGTCAACTTCAAAGTCGAATGTCTTATGAGAACATTTATATAATATATTGCTTTTTTTTAAAGTATGTTTTTTTTAATTGCAAGGCTATGTACCAGTTCCTTTGCTATCCAATGTTCAAATAAAAAAACCAATCAGTTCAAAGAATTTATTCTCACAAACGCCTAGGTTTAGAAAAGTTCCGTAAGTTTTAAAAGGTTTTTAAACACTGATAACTAATAAATTGCATACAATATTTATGATTTATTAGTGTTTAAAAGCATATTAAAGTGCGTTTCTGAAACTCAGTGTAGGAGGTAAATGAGTATCATATACATGAGGACACTTTTGTCTTAAAAACTAACTGGTACACTATGGTTTAAATGTAGTAAAAGCTCACTTGTCTGAAATATAACTATATGTGTTACATTTTTTTATTTAGGATAATACAGTAGTTTATAACAATGACAAGTCAATTCGAAAGCTTTTTCAAGAAGCGTGCAGAATAATTTTAGGGAAAAACATTAACAGAGACTGGTAACACTTTAAAAGTAGTGGTTAGGATACCTCACTGGCCACGCGGGATCGATTGCGAACATGCGCACTGAAGCCATTTCCGACCACCCCCTCTGAAAATGAAACGGTGCAACTGCACTTTAGTGCATTCGGGGACGCGTTTCAGAAAAACACGTCTCAATAAATATGTTGTAAACGATAAGTAAAGTTATTTGATTCGTTATAGTCTGCGAATTCAGCAAGCGGGAGAAATGCTTTGTTTTAAGAATACATCGAAGGCTGTGTAAGGTTTGGTGGTAAAAGAGAAGACAGTGAACAAATACAGATTAAACGAACTATGAAGAGGAAAAAGCGAATCTATGGCACGTTTCACAATAACCACATACAATACAGATTGACAAATCATTTTCTATGAAGATAATATATGTATCAAATCACGACAATATTAATACAAGAAGTATCACAGTTTATTAAATTTATATGCAATATATAATCACAATAGTTTACAATAGTTATTCGAAATATTTCACCAAAAAACATATATTAGTACAACCACGGTATATAACTTCCCGAGCAAGTAAGCCCAACCTTAAAATCGAAATTCTAGACTGATATTTAAATCCGAATATAGTAGAAATAATTTTAATAAATACAAAAAATATAGCGTATTTACATTAGTTGACCATTTGAGAAAGTTTATACGTAGAAGAAAATATTTATAACAATTATTATAAAAAAATATATATAATAATAAAAATGCAATAAAAAAGTAACCGGGGATCAGTGCGTAGCCTTAAGTTTTGTACGACGGACGAACAATCTTGAGACTTTAATCTTTATGGTGCAGTTAAAATGGATTTAACAATTGTGTGCGTCGAAGGATGAGTGTTGATCCTGGTTTGTGAATGCGTTGTTCCCGACATGTTGAACATGTTTGATATGTGGAATTCGGTCAGCACGAAGCTGGAGGCACAGAGCAACGTACAGCAAAGCCAGCAGCCACACACCTCAGGTGGGAGCATTAAAGGTAATTTCCCATTAAGTAACCGGTACACCGCGGATTTGGGGTAAAATACCACTTAAAGCAGCGGCGTACCGTAAAAGAGAAAAAAGGAAGCCTGTATAATTCGATTTTTTTTATATACTTCCTCGAGAAACTACTCCATCACACCTGATCGTCTGATAAAAGTCTCTAGGTATATAGATAACTGGATATATAAGAGTTGAACCCGAAATATGATCAAATCGAGTCGCTATGAAGAAATTTCTTACTCATATACTTTGTGGGTAATGCACAATCGACAGTTGGATAACATGGTTACGTGTAGAGATTCGTGGTTCGATCCCATAGATGCAAATGGTACCAAGCCTCATTTAATCTAAATTCATAATTGACGTAAAATATCGACGAAAAAAAGGAAAGACTCAAATTCTGAATCACATTATTTAAAAACTTTTAAATCGTATATAAAATTAACACATTGCTTATTCGGTAACAAATATCAAATGCGAGGAACTAGCAAGTAACTTTAATAGTTGCAGCTTTAAAAATATTTCTACTTATACAAGTATAAAATAGGGTTGTAGATATAAGGTCACTAAAAAAAATTATACGGTTATCTAATAATACGGGCTTCCTTTTTTTAAGACTCACTCCACGCTCCTATAAAGGGTTATAACGCCACAAGAAAAATAAAATAAATTTGCACTGTAATTTTAATTTTACATTAAAGTATCAAAATATCTTTATCACTTGCCTCGAATCCGCTGAGCCTTAACTCGCCAATAACACCTTCTTCATTCTAATTTTTTTATCACGTATCAAAACAGGGTAATGTGTCAAGGAAATTCGGGAAAGAATAATGCCAGACTCGCTAGTCATTTGTGTAACTAATTAAACCATATCGACCTTCATCATCGATTCTTTGGTATATGTAGCCAGAGAACCTAGGAGGAGTAATTGCTTGTTCGCATCGTAAACCAACTTATTCCGAGGGAAGAGTGATTTAAAAAATATATGAAAATCTTTTAGTTTACAGACTTATTTACCGAAACACTTCTTAGCGATATCAATGAGATATTTATTTATTTATTTTAAAGGGAAATACAGCAATATAGAAATGATAACAAAAATACACAAAAAATGTTACATGAGCCAGCAAAGTTTCCATAAAAATTAGTACAAAATAGAAATCAAGCTAGTAAATAACAATAAAGAAAACTAATCAAATATACATACATATATATGTTACATATAAATAGTACATATATAAAAAATACAGTATAGAGCAAAATTAAACTTAGGCTAATATTTTCTCTCTCACCATTCGTTTAAAGGGCCCAAAGACACAGGACAGTATACAGTATATATTGCAGTAAAACAAATTGCAGTAAAGTACATAGATTTGATATTTTTCTAAAATACCTTGGAACATAGTGCTAATTTCAGCGGAATAATGTGTTTTAAGTTACGTATTCGTTGTCGCAAATCGACTTCGAGCCTTAGCACATTGCCGCATCAGTTTGCTAATTCGAAGAGCGATGTCGATAACTTTGATTCATATAATATAAATGGAATATACTTCCAGCGGCCATATTTCCGCAGTCTATGACCTGGGAGTCTAGAGAAGAGTGAATAGGCATTTGTTGGGCGGACGCGGTTCATCATCGGACTCATCTTCACCTTCCACCAGGTGTGATTGAGGTCAAGCGTTTGTCTATAAATTAATAAAAAAATTGAAATATCACATGATTATATATATATTATTTCAAAGAGATAGTTTAACAAGTATGACGACATTACTGAATAAAATCTCCGACTTTCGTGCAAGTTTCGGTTACGTAAGAAAAAAATGAAATGAGAAACAATTATGCATTAATACACCGGAAAAGATGTGTTCCTCACTTTCTACTGATGCTGTTTTGAATATTATAATATAGTATATTTTATTACAATCGCACACGCAATATAATGTTATTCCGTTTCCGGTATGAGAATCCGTACAAATTTGTAATGGCCCACGGAAGGCTTTAGTTTCAGCAAGAAACTACTTTCGGTAAAGCTAAAGGCTAAGTTTTCTTCTAAGTTTCGACTAAGGGCGGCTTGCACTAACAAATTAAATCTAGTTTAGAGTTATATAAAATGCTATTTAGCGCTGATCTGTACTTATTGTCTTGCACTAAATCAAAATCTAATTGTAACAACTCTTAAACTGAAATCATCATTAAGAAGGAATCAAACCAATTCAATTAATAAGCGTTTTATACAAGCTTAAACTAGATTAATTCGTTAGTGCAAGCCGCCCTAAGACTTTAAACTTTTTTTTCTACTTTTTTTAAGACTTTTCTAAGTTTATTAATCGGATTGAGGAAATAGGTGATAAGTCTGATTGTATGAAAATATAGGACTTTTTTAAATATTCTATTCGGGCTGCCTCGGGTCGTGAAATTTATCGAAGCGGGTAAGAAATTACTATCTCTCGTTGATCTTTTTACCTTTATTTTTCAACCATATGAAATAATTCTATTGAAAAATATCTAAAATGTGGCGGTGTTGACCTAGCGGAAAATGGGCCGGATTCCCATCCCAGGCTCGAATCCTGGAACGTACATTTGGGTTTTCTGAACTACGTACTGATTTAGGCATAACATATGCTCACCAGTGAAGGAAAATATCACGGGGAAACCCACAGGCATCTAATAGAAACATCATGTGTCAAATGCCTTGAGAACGGCAATCAGCTGCGCAACTGGTCACGTTGGGTACGACATATAAGCAGAAAGTGGGTACAGCCACTAATGTATCTCTGCTTACCCTGAAACGGATATAGCGTAACCATATATTATAATTACTGATTATAAAAAATGTTTACAGGACAATTTGTAGACAATTTTTTGGACTACAACTTTTATAAAAATGCACAAAAAATAATTCTCGTAACCTTTGACCTTGAGTAACTTTAACACTATGCTCGGTGTATCTCTGAAGAATCGAATCAGAAATGAGGTGTTTCGTTAGAGAACTATAACTATACACTAGAGATTGCAGATTCTGCGAAAGTGCGGACGAAACGCCCAAGCACCTCCTGTGTGAATGTAACCAGAGATGGGCAAAATGTAATCTGATTAATGATGAACGATTACAAAATGTAGTCGTAATTTTAATATTCTTTAAATTAAATCCATTTAAAACATTAAGAAATCATAAATGTATATGCAATCTGGGATTCTGTAGTGTTTAAAACATAAATGAGAAAAATGCAGTCATATTAATGGTAAAAAACATAAAATGTAATCGTTAATTATTTTCATTAATCTGATTACATTTTACCCATCTATGAATGTAACTTACTAATGCCCAAACGCAACCGCATCCTGGGCCGCCACGTGCTACGCCCAGGAGAGGTTCCAGATATCTCTGCCAATAAAGTACTACAGTTCTTTAAAACTATAGGCCTTGACAGAGAGCTCTAGATGGTAGGTGGCGATCACAATAGATCTTTTACCAGTCTAGAGTGTTTTTGGTGGATGTCACCATACCATACGACGAGAATCTTCTAAAAGCCGAAACCGAGAAAAAGAGGAAGTACCTTGATCTAGCTCACGAGGTAAATGACGTGTGGGGGGTGGCATCCGCTGAAATCAGCACTATTGTAATTTCTGATAATGGCTTGGTTCCAGTTAGCCTACAAAAACACCTAGAGAGGTTGCGTTTTAGTGCCAAGGGGATGATGGCGCGTATGCAGAAGGCAGTCATTCTTGATACTGCGCGAATACTACGCAGGTTTCTATCTTTGGAGCCCTAATCTCTGGCCGTTTGTGCTTATGATGGAGATGTACCATCGCTTGCCATTGGGCGGGTGGGTGAGGAGTTTGTTAATATAACAATAATAATAGAGAACTATAGTCATCGACATAGCTCAGAGGATTAGCAAGCTGATGTGCCAGTGTGCCGGTAATATTTGCCGAAGAACTAATTACCACTGGGCTAGATGTGTTCTTGCGTGGAGACCACGCCTCGGTAAGCCTAGGACGTTTCAGGCTAGACCGTGGCTTGCCCCTCTAAATCCGAGTCTGATTGAGAGTGATAGAGATAGCATTAATTGCTGTATCCACTATAGTCAAACCTGGATAAGTTAGAGTTCAAGGAAGCCCAATTTCATTCTCGCTTATAGAGGGTTCTCACTAACCCGAGTTTTTCGCTAATGCAGGTACATGTGTAGCGTTTCTCTCTTATAGAGGTACGCAGCAATAACAAGTCACAGCAAGCACCAATGTATTATGTACATATATATTTTTAATAGTGTGTATATGTTACGTTCATTAGATTTCGACATATAAGTACTTTATACGGGTAGGTATCAAGATGCTTACGAAAACGAAACAAAAATTCAAGCACTATGTAATTTTATTTTATTTAGTACTTATTTACACTTTAAAAAATCCGTCAATTTCGTTTGGGTTTCTGTTTTTGTATTTTAAATGTTTATCCTTCTCAATAATATAAATAAATAAAGCTCGACTGTCGCTTATAGAGGTATAGACAAGTAGCAGTCTCACTTACGGAGGTCCATGAGGGAAAAACAACTCTCTCTTACAGAGGTTTCTATTTCTCGCTAATAGAGGTTTTGGGAGCTTAAAATGAGGGGTCCTGGCTATTACTCTCACGTATAGAGTTTTCTCACTTATCCAGTTCTCGCTTATCCAGGTTTGACTGTATTTTTAAAATGTGATTGAAACATTAATGATTGAAGAGATCGTAGCACGGTGACTGATATGTAATTCGGAGTGAGTTCAGAAAGCGCCGCTACGAAGTTACGTCTGGTTTCATTTTTATAATAAA
This sequence comes from Automeris io, assembly GCA_036320925.1. NCBI lineage: Eukaryota > Metazoa > Arthropoda > Insecta > Lepidoptera > Saturniidae > Automeris > Automeris io. The sequence continues at coordinate 10,542,218 of JAUDJH010000017.1, read as the reverse complement.
ACACGTTACCATTGCGTAACCTGAGTAGTGGTAAATGGTAACCAGTTTTTAATAGTTGTTTATCAGCCGTTTTTGTTGTCTGTTGAATGAAACGGGACCAGTTGTATGTCCCCTTTTTATTTAAAATACTGTACGGTGCGCAATATTCGGGATTCGATGCAAAACGCGTTTCGGATTCAACTTATATACAGGTCGATTTTATAAACGAGGGAGATATTCTGGGAGAATATTCAGAATTCGTTTCTATTATAATTCCGCATATATAATAGTGATATTTCGTTTAAAATTAAGTAAATGACAGTCAACATACTTAGTAACAATTACACATATGGATGAATGTATAACAATTAAATATTAAATAGGTATTTTGCAGTAGTATTCATTTCATACATGCATAAAAGCATTGCATGCATTTACGATAAATAAGTCTGGAATAAATTTCTTTAATTTGAACTGAAAAAAATACTCTTTATATTCATATCTATTCTATTTTCACGCCATCTATATTTCCTATGAAAGTAATATAATATTTATTATCAATACAAAATATCCACATTAATTATGTGGATCTACCTACCCTGTCAAATACCCCCCTATACGTCCCTATGCATGTCACTAGTATTTTGCCTGTCCTAAGCCCGAATACAGTACGAAGGGAAACGAGACAATTTCTGTTTACCTTAAATTACATAAAAAGAACTAGATTTTCTTACCAATAAATCATACCCCACACGCGCTACTGTATCTACACTTTTTACGAATCAACTATCATTTTGTTCATACATTTTTCTATATGATTTGTTAGAGAATTATTATCATTGTTAAGGTACAAATTATTGTGTCCTGAAATATTTCCCTCGTCTATAAATCCAACCTGTATCCCGAGGGCTTAGTCAATGTATTCGGACAGCGATAACGTTAATAGAAAATTGCAAATTGAATGAAATTGACATTAGTGGTGTGCATCACAAAAGAGCATTAAAAACATTATTTTATTATACTTGGACATTTTATACCATAGAAAAGCAAAATATAATTAGATTGGTTGCCGACTATCCGGTTTCTTACTTTGTATGTGTTTCTCAGTAAAACTTACTTAAGAGGAACTGCATTAAATTAAACCTTGATTGTTATAATAATAATAAATCTTTATTTCACAAATATATAATATATAATTTAACAGGGCGATAATCCTCTCATTTGAACAAAGACACTTCTCTGACCCGTGCAAAAGCAAAAAAATTAAGACGCAATGTGAACTTAACAAAACATGTTCAGACTCTTTCACAGTGGCGGTTGCGAGTTTGAGTTGTAAATGAAATGTTGCGGAAATTGCTGAATGTCTGGGCACAACATGCCTTAGAGGAATGCCCAGCCTGGGCTGATGAGAGAGTCGAACTGGCCCAAAGCGTCGGCAACGACCTTTCACTGCAGGCCGTGGTTCGCGCGGTCGTAAGCAGTGAGGCCGCGTGGAGGGGGATGGTGGCTTTCTGTGAGGCCGTCATGAGCACGAAGGAAGCGGCGGAGCGGGAGAGGCATATTGCTGAACCTCGCAACCCTCGGCGCTGCCGCAGAACAATGCGGCACGGGAGAAGGGAGCAATTCGCGCAGGACTCCCAGCGCGAGGCGCTCCCCTCCTGACACAGGCTGGACGGGTCACGTTGAGGGCGTCCCCGTCCGGTGCAGAGAGGGAGGGCCGGCCGAAGGGTGTGTGTGCCCACACGCCGTTCCCACAGAGTGGCAGTGAGGGGGTTTAAATTCCCCCTCCAAGAGAGGAGGCCTGCCCAAGGCCAACGCTCGCCGAGCCGTCGGAAGTATCCGGATTCCCAGGCTCAGCGAAGGCGAGGAGAGGCAGTGCTGGCACCCCGGTGGTTTTAGTCGGGGCAGGTCCGACACACCGGGGGAAGTGGCCCTCACCACTTCCCCTGACGGTCCGTAGGGATTTCCACCGGGTGAAAAAAAAAATTGCTGAATGTCTATTACGGTACATCTCTAGAAAAAACACGATATATCAAGATGAGCTGTTTAGGGCTAGATTAATTGCTGTAGACGTGTGTGCCATGGTGGCTGACGGCAGAATAGAATAGCACCCCCTTCTTCTTGCTGAGGTGTCGTAAAAGGCGACTAAGGTATCTCTTTAACACCACAATTCAACCAGGTGTTCAGAGAAGGAAAACTCGACCAAACCTGCATCCTGCTCCCTGCCGATCGTACTGGTTCTCCAAACCATCGGGCTTGAGAGAGCTCGGACGAGAGAGTGCTTTTCTGGCTGCGCGTCCAGTTATGCACTGAAATATCTCCTGCGCAATTGACTGTTTCCAAAAACTGGACCTTGATTTTTTTAATCAGTGTTAAAACTGTCGCCGTGGCCGATTCCGGCTCGGACATCATCATCATCAATTGCTGTAGGCGTCTCTCACATCATTGTATGTGATCCGACAGAGAATGCAATGAAATTGGTACATATGGTAGCGCTGATTCATCAGCGACTCTCTCAGAATTGACGTTTGTGTAAGATGAGCTTGAAGGAGCATAAAAAACAAATTTTATTGCATCAATTCTCACTCAGGAACGCTAGTAAACTATAATAATTTATAGATTTATAATAAAATTTTAAGTAATGTCAATTCAAATCGATTTTAATTAATTTAGTAAGTTAAGAAAACATAATAATCATTTTACGAAATAGGTATTTGATGGTATATTTTTTCCCTTGTGTTGCAAATTTTGTTTGAGGCACTTTTTGTTATTAGCGAAAGTAACTTTTTGTTTTTGCGTTGGTAGTTTTTATTTATGTAGTTTTTTTATTCTTTACTACGTATATATAATATTTTTGTTTTTTATATTTAATGGAAAAAACAATTTCACAACAAAGGGTAACATGTAAAGTTAGAAAATCTAAAATAAACATCTGATATTACAATAAAAAATTAAATAAATATGTATTTCTAAACTATAATCGTAATAATAATAATTTTTTCTTTATTAATTCTTTTTCTTTTCCTCATTATTGTTATTTTATAAAGTAATATTATATTTAAATTAGATTTTTTATTATTTTTGCACGTGGTTTTCTCTTCGTATAGAGCGTAAATTGTTGTAGTTTAAGTTACCATATTATGCTACGAATAATGGGGTGAGTTAAAAAATAACACTATATATAGGTTATTCATCAGGAGGCTCGTCCGTCTGTCCGCCGATAAGCAAAGTAACAAAAAGCGGTAGTTTTTCGTCTAAAATGTCTATATTTGTTAGTTAAAAGTACCAGGATAGCATAAACATGTGACAGGTCGCGTTTAGTACTTAAGTGCGCAAGAAAAAGTTGCCTGGCCAAGACCCATATAGCGCGGCCAGATGCGTGTCGACCGACTCGTCTTGGTACTGGCGTTTACCTTCAACAGTTTAATGACATCTGTTAGAACGGCCATCTTGGAGTTTTAAACAGATACGTGGTTTTTGATAACATGTTTTTATTTTCCTTATAATCTTATCTGTTTCCTATCGTTTAATGCTCCTACAAACCGCATGAAATAGTTTATTTAAATCTTTAAAATTCATTAAAAAATTAAATAAATCATTCATTTTGGAAGAAAGCCCTGTTATGTAAATATATTTTACGTGTATAATATACGATCACTGTTATCATTACAGCATTTTAAAAGTTTATCTGTCTTAAGAAGTTTTTATTTGTAGTAATACTTTATTAAAAATTTAATTTTATTCCTTCCTTCGTTTCTATAATCGTTAACATTAATCAAAGCGGTGCCTCTTACATTTTTTAAACATTGTAATACATTATGAAAGCACGAATCTGTATTTGAGAAAAGTATATTTATGTATACTGAGCAAAGAAAATCATCAAGTTAATTTTTTCTCAGTTATATTGAGTGTTAACTAGTTTTTTTGTAATGTTTTTAAAGCTACATAATTATAATGAGTGTATTCTCCAGTAATTACACAAATATTCCAACTTTTGGTATGACTTAACTGTATATCAAAATAGAGCTTATTTCTAATGGTTAAAAGGCAATGTTCAATACTTTGTAATAAAGACAATTATGTCAAAATTGTCACGTAGTATAACACATTTATAGAAAATTTAATCCTTTTGACGATTAGAGCTCAGAGGATAACCATTGTTAAAAGATGAGGCAATTGCTCACATAATATCCTATATCCGTTGGTCAAGTGTAGTAGAAATGATAATGCAAGATATAGTAGCTAGTTATCAGACGTTGGTATAAATATAACAATACTCCAGGTTTCTATTGTTCATCTATTTGTTTTTATTTAATTACTAATATCTTCGTAAAGTATCAAAACTGATAAATCGTAGTACACACATTTATGTATGCGCATGCGTGGAACATGCACTCAGGTACGTTAGCTAGGCTAGTAGCGAACTAGCGACTGATATGACAATATTAGCATACTTTGTGTGTGTGCTTGCACTAGGCTCGTGCTGTGTTTACATTTATCCAGCTGTCGACTACGCCAGTGAGCGGTTAGGGGTAACTTCATCAGTCTACCGTAGTCCACTGCTGGACACAGCTCTAAGCTTCATTGACTCGCCCTTCTGATCTTCTCATTCAATCCTTTCCGGTAACCTTCCGAAGGTCGTCGCTTCACCTTGTCCAGGGGCGTCCCACGCTACGTTTATCAGTTTCTGGTCTTCACTCAAGAACCTGCCTGCTGCAATGATCATCGGTATACGTGACTACCCATTTGTCATGCCTAACATCGATAATATGGCCTTATCTTTCAGTGGTAAATATTCCTTATATCGGTACTAAAAATCGCTCTATAATTCTTAAAGAGACCAGTAAAAGAGTGGAATACTCTCCCTACATTTATTTTTCCACAGTCTTACGATCTGGGAACTTTAAATAAAGAGTGAATAGGCATTTCGTTCGTTTTAGTTCTTATTACTTTGATCCACCAATGATATTTTTTTCCTTTAAAATATCTTTATTATTTATCATTAAACTTCCATGAATGCTTCATATTTCTAAATTGTTAATATATATTCATAAATAATAATATGTCGTCGCGCTATATCCCGTTCGGAGCGAGTTATTACAGATACATTAGTTTCTATATCCCCTTTGCGCTTATACATAGCAAACGTGTCCAGTAGCGCAACTGATCGCCGTTCTCAGGGCACTTGCACATTACATATCTATTAGATCACACTCCGATGCAGCCTTGAGTTTCTTTCGGCGTTTCTTCTCAAGGTAGTCGCTTCTGAAACGCTAGTAGATCACCGTTAGGTTTCGTATATTTTAGCTGGCGGCCCAAGTCAAGTTTCGTAGACACAGGGGTGCCCTTGCATTGCCACCCAGCCCATAAATTGCTGGCTGAGCACCCTCAGTGTTCGCCCACCCGCTCGGTTTAGTTGTGAAGACCTTTCACGGTCAACCAACGCGCGCCATTTCGAAAAAAAATCTAGTAGATGTCATGCAGGTGTCTTGACGATGTTGCCTGCACCAGTTACTTTGAGGTATCTAAATCCGTACTAAACCTGGAAAGATCCAGAGCAACGTGGCAAAATTGGAAATTATGACCATTCGCACTTGAATACTGATCCCTTATTCACTAGCTACTTTTATATATGGGTATAAATTAGGACATAATTTTCTATTTTTATACGGGCATTGAGCAAATATGATCGTTTGGATACATACAAACTGGAACGACAACTTGTTGGGTAGATTTTCGATGTAAACGCAGCATCGCAAATAATTATTTAAGTGTCCACACGTGTTTGTGTGCGTGAGTGCGTGTTAGCACGCGTAGTTCTGCTATCCATGACGTCACTGACAACTTTGTACCTAGGGAACGGCAGGACACAATTTATCGTTCACAAAACGGTTGTTTCTAACCCGATTAGCATTACGTGACATGTGGGCTTAAGTTTAACCGAATATAAATGAACAACGAGCATGTATTTCTAGACTTTTTAATACTAAATCCGGCTAAGCACCACATGTTAACCGGTGAAAGAAAATATCCTGAGAAAACCCGCATGGCATCTAACAAAGATGGCATGTGTACCATGGAAGGATAAACTAATACAAAACGAGTGGCGCGTGGTCTTTTTTTATGAGGACGTCAGGTCCTAGAAGGAGGCCGTTAAGTGGGCTCGGAAGAGAATTGATACTATATAAAGAAGATGCATCGGCGATGGCCTTGACTCACTATCCCAGTTTAGAGAAGTCTACGGTGTGGGGAGACGCACTCCGCCGTAAACAGTGAGCTAGGGAAGGCGCTGCCCGCAAATGCGCGACATAACGAGGCTAGAGCATTGATCACAGGGTCTGCAGTCTTCTTCAAATTTCAGAGGTAGCTATTTTAGGATTTTTGACCGGTATAAGTCTGGTACACCTTGACCGTAACACAGAGGTGCGGTCCGGAAGGTTATATTTATTTATTAATTAAAAGGAAAGCAAACAATTATTATGATGATGATGATGTCCTGGCCGGTTTCGGCCACGGCGACTGTTTCAACACCGATTAAGAAATTCGAGGTCCAGTTTTCGGAAACAGTCAATTGCGCAGGAGATATTTAAGTGCATAACTGGACGCGCTGCCAGAAAAGCACTCTCTCGTCCGAACTCCCTCAGGCCCGATGGAAAGGAGAACCAGTACGATCGGGAGGGAGCAGGTTTGGTCGAGTTTTCCTTCTCTGAACACCTGGTTGAATTGCGGTTTTAAAGAGATACCTTAGTCGCCTCTTACGACACCTCAGCAAGAAGAGGGAAGAGAATTATTATAATACATTTATAACGATGAAGTTTTCATAGTTTGCTGATGTATAAGATTGAAGCAGACTAATAAATAACAGGGCAATAGACTTGAGAGAGTTTGCTGCCCAGATGGGAGGGAGGGGGAGTACAGTGTCCGGCACGTCGCTGAAGAGAGAGGTATTGGAGGCGTGGGCTCTTTACACCAACCCCTCCCAGAGAGGAAGCCTGAATAAGGCTGATCACTCCCTGGGCGACTGCACAAATTTGGTTTCCCAGGCCTGGGAGGAGTGATTAGCGGGACATCACAAGGGCTTTTAGTGAGTAGGAGTCTGACACACCGGAGTCGCTTTCTTCACAGCAACCCTGATGGTCCTATGTAGGCTTTTCCACAGGGTAACAAAAAAAAGACTGATAAATAATACAAAAAAAGATAATAATATAAAAAAAGCAATGTTAAATGAGTAAACGAGTCTTGCCGACAACACATGCTATACAACTCACGGTGCTAATATCAGTGTATTATGACTGAATTGTCAGTCACTCTCACATGTGTCTTGAGACCTGCTAGCATGCAGTAAATATCAATACGAGAGTAATACTTATTAACTGTGTCCGTATCTGAATAAAGATCATATCTAGTTTTTATACTAGTATATCAAATACTAGTATTGTTTATTGATAATTCTTATGGGATGTAACACGACCTGGGACCTTCACGAAACCCACCGCTGCAGACTTCCTCTGTGGCTATAAGCTGATGAAGGGCCTATTTTCGCCATGTTTGTATGTTTTTGTATTTTCTGTTTTTTTCTGTATACTGTTTGTGCTACTGTTTTTAAATTCTTAGTTTTTTTGTTAGTTATGGCGAAATAAATACATTTATTTCATTTCAAATAAAGTATATATAACGTGAATATAACCTAGGACATTTTAAATGATAATTACAAAGTAAGAAATTATGAGGACTTACCCCAAGTAAATCGAATCAATATATTTTCTGTTTGGCTTTGAAGATTGAGCTGCCGGCAGCAATGCTGCTTGTACAGAATGGGCTCCATAGAAATCTGCATAAACCAGTAATTTTTCTTTCAGCCAGCCGCGGCTGGTACTGCCAGCTGTCGTTGGTACATCGTCATACCATGCATAGATGGGCAAAAAGTAATCAGATTAATAAAAATGATTAACGATTACATTTTACGTTTTTTACCATTAATATGACTGCATTTTGCTCATGTATGTTTCAAACACTACAAAACTCAGATTGTATACACATTTATGATTTGTTAATGTTTCAAATGGATTTAATCATGATTACAGAGCAAGGAAATTAAGATTACGACTACATTTTGTAATGGTTCATCATTAATTACATTTTGCCCATCTCTGATGCCATGTTTACAACGCCGGGGCGACGCCAAATCAAAATCGACTACAATAGTGGTGTTAATTCGTCATAAAAACGTCACAAGTCAATAACAATTAATCGACATAATTGTAGAGAAATTTAACCTTCATCTTACGAAATTACAGTATCGGGGCTGTGGCAGTTTTACATTTTTCGCAATAACCCTTCAAGGCGATAACGGCTTTTTGCATTGATAAGCGAAACCGGGCCAACATCTATCCTTGGACGCGAGAAAATCTAATTAAACTGTTTTTGTGACCTATACGTAGGACAATAAGGCTATTCAGATCCATAATATCAAATTATTATTTTTTTATAATAGTTTGGAAAAGTGTTGACTTTGCACTTGATTCTAAGAACAGCGCAGTCTAAAAATCAACCGCTGTTATCAACATAGATGGGCAAAATGTAATCAGATTAACGAAAAACGATTACGAGTTATGTAATATGACTGTATTTTGCTCACCTATGTTTTAAACACTACGGAATCCTCAATTGCATACACATTTATGACTCCTTAGTGTTTTAAACGCACTTAATCAAGGTTACAGAGCAATAAAATTAAAATTACGCCAAGATTTTGTAATCGTTGTTCATTAATAAGATTACATTTTGCAATCAATTTTTTTGTTATCAATAACCAGGAGATTTTTTTTTTTACACTGGCTCAACATTGTGACTACAGAGTACCTAATGGTAAGTACGGTGTAGTCAAAAAAACAAAGCGACTATCAAAGGATTTAAATCCATTGATAGTCTACATCGTCATGTCGGCCCACATATACCACGACTGAAGGTCTCTAGGTATATGAGCTACTGGATATACACAAGCTGATCCCGAAATGCGACAAGCCGAAACTGGTCACTATGGCGGGCTTTACGCCCGTGTACTGTGGTCGCGATCCAGACGGGCACCGATGCCCTACCACCTCGCTGCTGCTCGTTTAGCACCACCCAGGAGTCACGTGTAGGGAAATTAGGTAAAGCCTACGGACGCGAGCAGCTTCGACTTCGAGATTGTTCTATGACAGTTGCTGTAATCATGCCAGCCTACTGAAAAGATTTCTAGTTTCTTGTAAAGAAATCAAAAAGAAAAATACATTTATTTCGCCTCAAATAACAATTTAAATTCAGAAACATAATCTACATACAGAAAAAAGGAAAATACAAAAGACAAGAACATGTAAACATTCCGAAATGGGTTCTCGATCACTTTAATGCCATAGAGGAAGTCTGCGGCGCTGGTTTTCGTGAAGGGACCTGGTCTTGTCCAAGAGGACCAAAAAAGAGCCTAAAGAACTCAATATCATAGAAGAAAAAGTATTAATCGTCTGAAAGAACATCCCACAGCCTGATGACACAACAGAGGTAAGACTGCGCCTTTGCAAACCAGCTCACGTGGCTTTATTATGGAAGGGAGAAGGTAGAATCAGATAAAAAAACTCTAAAGACCCCTCGCCGTGTTACAATCAATGCATCACGGTCACACTCAACGGTTCCTAGACCCCTGACGGCAGTCTTCGTAAATCTTGAGATATGTTATACTCAGTAGCGTTCATTCCATAGATGCATAAAAGCATTGCATGACCTTACGATAAATAAGTCTGGAATATTATTCTTTAATTTAAAAAAAAGGAACCCTTTATATTCATATCTATTCTATTTTCACACCATCTATCTTCACTATGAAAGTAATATAATATTTATTTTCATTATATAATATTCAAATTCATTATGCGAATCTGCCTACCCGGGCTAAATACCCTATGCACGTCACTGGATATACTTATCATCAAGTGGGTCACTATACGATTACGAAGCGCAAAAAGAAAATTGTCACACGTTCGAATCCTGCTCCGTATATCTTGCTCCCGTTTCTTCAAGGTCAGCACTCAGTTATAAACAATAGCAGCGACTTTCCATTAGGTGGTCAATCTGTGTGTAATTTTTAGAAATAATATAAAAATAAAATATGGTCACACTATATCCCTTTCAGGGTGAGCAGAGATATATTAGAGGCTATTTTCACTTTGCGCGTAAATGTAATGGTTAGCCTGACCAATAGCGCTACATAAACATGATATTTCTATTAGACGCCATATTTCTGACGATCTTTGTTTTCACCGGTGAGCATGTGTTGCCTAAATCCTTATTTAATCTAAAAAAACCTAGAAGTACGTGCTGAGATAATATCATTAGTATAAACTGTAATACGTATATTACTTTACAAGTGCCTTATAAACATACAGTAGTTATATTTAGGAACAATAACGAATACAAGATGATTTTAATATTATATCTTGTCGCAGTACTAGGGGTGAACATAGGCGGTTTTGCGCGCGCATTCATAGATAGACCGGCCTTGCGTGGCTGTTCAACTCTGTGACACACTTTTGAGTTGGCTTGCGGCCGTCGCTCCAGACAGTCTACACGGAACTTTAACGATAAGGAAATAAAGTTCAAATTTGTTAAAACGTAATGACGTATATAGTTTTAATTGAGACAACGCACCGGGCGTCCTATCGCAAAATTTCGAAATTTAAATTTCGAATTTGGCGGTTTACTTTTTTCGTGAATTGTGTTTGGGCGGCCATTTTGGTAGTTGATTATTACATTGAAATGTACTAAAAAAAATATAATTGACTATTAATGTCTATAATTACATTTCAAATATAAAATACTAAATATAACCAAATACTACTAAACTATGACTAATAGGCCAAATAACTGGTAGTCCAATTAGATTAATAATTTAAGTGAATTTTATTTTCGTAAAGCGTGCAAATGTAATTTAAAATTGATGAAATTACTTAAAAAGTGAAAAAAACATCTATAGTTCTGAGTTATATAGCATGAGCTCAACAAAAATAGGTTAGATTTATATGTATTTATTTATATTATCTCGAAATCACATAATGTTGGCTTTATTACAAAACGAGTTTAACTTAGTAAGTAAAGGCATAAAATTGGCAAAAGTTTGTTCTTATAAACCATGTTATATCTCTAATATTATAAATAAACTATCATTTAACGTAGTACTAAGATTTTTATAGAATTTATCATCTAATTATTGTAATAAATGAGTTTTGGCTTAAAATTTGTCTTGTAGTAAGTCTCAATAATTTACTGAACTGGACTATTCTTTCTTTTTTATAATCAATAAAATATATTTTAAACGATCACTCGATATCTAGTAGACAAGGTTTTACGACGTCACTCGACCAGCCAACGAAATATTTTCCATGCCTAATTATTCCTCAATGACAGAACGGTTTTAAACAAAATGTTAAGCACAGCGTTTATTATGAACGAGATATGTTAATTACACATTAATTCGATATTGTTAAGGGCAATGGGCTACTTGATACATTTAAAGAAAAAGAGAAAAAAGAAAATCAGACATAGGAGTGTTATTAAAAAGACATGGTATTTCAACCACACCACGCCTGATGGTAAGTTACGTGCTGTCCATAAACGACAACGGCTACCAACAGTAACAAAACCATCGTTAGCCGCAGCGATCATGCCGGCCTGCACAAATATCTCTTCACGCTTCACTTCAAGGACCCAGTATCATAGGATGGTGGGAACACGCTCGCCGGAAGACCATTCCACAGCCCAACGACAAGGCAAAAATGAGAGTTAGAGAACTTCTTAGGCTTAGCCGAGATGTGAGTTACCGAAAAGCTGTGACACCGTAAGCTCGCGCGCGTGGTCTACTGAAGGGAGAGGGTGGAACAAGGTTAAATAACTCTTCAGAACGCTCACTATGATACAGACGGAAGAAGTCCCTCAATGAGGCAACATCACGTACGTGTACGTATAAAGTGAAATGTCTAAGCTTCACAAATTTGTAAATGTTAATTCGGGTTTTAAAGACTTACTTCTTTTACAATGTGTTTTTGACTAGCTGATCCGGCAAACGTTGTTTTGCTATATAAATTATTGTAATATCTTCTAAGATGTTCATTGAAATTAAGTGATTTCAAAGACAATTTTGTTGACAATTAAATACTCTTAATCAACAATATATTTATTTAGATGAAGATTAATATTAGGTCCTTACATATGAAATTGGCGTTTTGTATGAGAGGAACAAAAAGTCGAATATTTTTTAATATAATATATTTAATTAATAAAAGTATGAACCATTATTTTCTATGCGCTTTTGCCATCTCATAGGTAGTTCATTGATCCCTTTACTAAAAAAACCAGTCGGACGGGAATCAATAAAATCTTTGAAGGCGATTTGGACTGCCCCATCGGAGTTGAATTTTTTCCCTTGCAAGAAGTTATCCAAATTTCGAAAAAAATGGTAATCTGTTGGAGCAAGGTCCGGGGAGTACGGAGGATGTCTTAGACTTTCCAATTGAAGCTCTTCTAATTTAGTAGCCGTCTGTTGCGCAGTGTGTGGTCTAGCGTTGTCGTGAAGCAGCAGTGGCGTGGAGCGATTGACCAGCCTAGGTTGTTTAGCCGCTAGCTTTTCCATCATGGTTTGCAATTGCTGACAATAGACATCAGCCGTAATAGTCTGGCCAGATTTGAGAAAACTGTAATGAACAATACCGGCACTAGTCCACCAAACGCTTACAAGTAACTTTTTTGGGGTTAATTTTCGCTTGGGGCAGGATTTGGCTGGCTGGCCAGGATCCAACCATTGCGCTGAGCGGTTCCGATTATCGTAAAGAACCCATTTTTCATCACAGGTAATGATTCGGTTTAAAATACCTTCATTATTGTGCCGGTTTAGTAATGTAACGCAGCAGTCGACGCGCGTTTGCCGGTTTGCTTCAGTCAATTCGTGAGGTACCCACCTTTCAAGCTTTTTAATCTTCCCAATTTGCTTCAAGTGAATTAAAACAGTTTTATCACTAACATCGCAGCCTGCAGCTAACTCGGACGTCGTTTGCGATGGATCCGCTTCCACAATAGCCTTCAACTCTTCATTATCAACTTGAGTCTCAGGCCGTCCACGGGGCTTGTTCTGCAGGTCGAAATTTCCAGAACGAAAACGTTGGAACCAAAAACGAACTGTGTCTTCTTTTGCAACACGACCGCCATACACATCATTTACCCTTCGAGTTGTTTCCGCAGCACTAGTGCCACGGCGGAACTCGTACTCGTAAATAATGAGATATTTTAAGTTTTCCATTTTGTAAAATAAGTGACGCAAACAGAAAAAAACAGAAGAAAAAAACAAATGAATGACGATCATCGAAGCACAAATACATGAGTCTATAGCTGTACAAATTTGAATTTGGAATTCCTTACCAAAGAGGAGAAATTTGTGATTAAAGTGGCCAGTACGAAAAACGCCAATTTCATATGTAAGGACCTAATATTATTACGTTGATACAACTCTTAACAAATAATGCATTAATTTCGACCAAATTTGATTGCTATAAAAACGGTTCTAGTGAGTTAATCTTAAAAGATAGACATATACTGTCACGGACATTTTTTTAGATCATTTCAAGAGGAATAATTCTTTCTTGCATATATTTTTGGTATCTTGAACCGTTTTTGCAGCGCATGCAATGGAAGCCCTCAAGGATGAATAATTTTCCCCGTTTTTTTCACATTTTCCATTATTTCTTCGCTCCTAATAATTACATCGTGATGTTATATAGCCTAAAGCCTTCCTCGATAAATGGTCTATTCAACTCAAAAAGAATTTTTCAATTCGAACCAGTAGTTCCAGAGATTAGCGCGTTCAAACAAACAAACAAACAAACAAACAAACAAACAAACAAACAAACTCTTCAGCTTTATAATATTAGTATAGATTAATATACGATGGTACAGTGCCGTGCATAGAGTATTTGGACAGGGTAGGCAGATTCACATAATTAATGGGAATATTATATAATGATAATAAATATTATATTACTTTCATAGGGAAGATAGATAGTGTGAAAATATAATAGATATGAATATAAAGGGTTCCTTATTTTGATTATATTAAACAAATTTATTCCAAACTTTTTTTATCGTAAGGGCAGGCAATGCTTTCATGCATCTATGGAATGAACGCTACTGCGGTGGTAAGTAAATATGGATGAATCATATATAAGTAGGAAAAGAAAATGAAAAAGCATTTATTTGGCATACAATTAAAATATAACACAGTAGGATTTGTTAATGAAGGGAGACAACAATAATAGCATTTTTTTTTATTTTATTAATTAATACTTTGTGTTGTGATGATGCGCCTAAGGGAAGCCAGCTCGGCTAATGCTAAGTCCGACATTTACAGACGACACTTTAAGTTTGCTTAGACTTTACTAGAAAATTACAATTTATATTACTCAATGAATGTCACAGGATTTGATAAGTCACCGTTTTTGTCAACATGGGCTTGGCTCTTCGAATAATATAGCTATACTCAAATTCCTATTATATATTCAATTTATTGTCAAAAAGGATATATTTTTTGAGAACTTTGCTAATTAAAGTCAAAATAGCGTCTATAAATCCCAGCCTTAGACTTTGTTGATGTGTTTAGTAACACTGCTTACTCCCAAAGGGCTATAGCGTGACGATATAATTATTAACTTTTTCAACGTATCAGTATCTTCAATCATTTAATAATATGACAACGCATATCGTTGGCAACGTTTGACAATGATAGATGTAACAGAGTGGGATTTAGATGTTGGTTTTAGGGTTGGACCCCTCGACTCAACTATTAATCTATCGATAAGAAAATAAAATTTATTTTCGATAAGAAATTTAAATGAAAGGCATTACAAGCACTGGCTTTTAATAGATATACGAGATAAATTTGCATTGATAAAATATAACAAAGTTTAGGAACAATTATTATTTGGGAGCCTTTAAGAGAAGAGTGAATAGGCATTTGTTTTGGGCGGACGCGGTTCATCATCGGACTCATCTTCACCTACCAACGGGTGTGATTGAGGTCAAGCGTCTGCCTGTAAATCATAAAAAAATCACACACATTGACTTAGCCCCAAATAAACTCTTTAACACCCACGGTACGGATTTTCAAGCTTCGTGTTTGAGCTGATAACATCAACCAAAAAATTTCTCAGCTAATGTAGCAATTTTTATTGATAGTTTAGGTACCATGGACCCTTTCTAAACCAGTTTTAGAAATGTTAAAAAATGTATAGAGAACGAAGCATGATGAAACAAAATTGTTTTTACAAAAATCTCTAATTTTTCTTTTTTTTAACTTTTCCATGTTTTATACTTTTTAGCGACTTTTAACTATGACCATTCAAAAGAGCACCCTCGAAAACATAGGATACAATGGTTCTCATATTTTTCCCGTACCAATTCACGGCATGGTATCAGCTCAAACTCGAAGCTTGAAAATCCGCCCCGTGGACGATAAAGGATTAGCTTGCACTTGTACTACGGGTATTAGACAAAAATATATATACGTATAAACATACGTTCAGATTTTATCATAAATTAATCTGCTCATTATAGACAAGTTTGCCGATGCCGCGTTTCGAAGCAAAGAATTTACAGGCGCAGGCAAATCCATACCGAACTGCGGTAGTAGGCCCTCAAAGGATCTGCCTTAAGATAAATTCTTGAGCACCTTATAATAAATTGAGAGAGCCTAGGGCACTGTAAATTTAAATTCGGCTCTGCATGCTTCGCTGAGACACAGTGACGTAACCCCAACCAGTAGATAGCACGAAGTATAAACGCAAACAAAAAGTAAGTACATACGAGCGTCGACGTTTGCGCAACTTAGGGCTTGCTGAGCGTACGAGTAGTATCAGCATTAACAAAGCTAAATAATTTTAAACACATTTGATACAACATATTGAACTAGCGGCCGCTGTCTGCTTTTGTATGGCAGTATTTTTTGTTCGACTTATGACCACAATTTGTAAACTAAAATAATAATAACATATCGTCACGCCATATTCCTTACGGGGTGACCAGAGATCCATTAGTTGCTGTATTCACTTTGCGTTTATATGTCGTTCCCAACGACACCAGTAGCGCTGCTGATTGCATTTCTCCAGGCAATATATTCATTAAAAGAATATAGTATACTGGTAATTTTTTAACTATATTAAATGCTTATCAAATAACACATTTGAGTACATGTCTCAAAAGATTGTTACAAAGGTCCCATTAGTTTCAGTCGAAGTTTTAAAGGGTCAGTATCGTTTCGTTTAGAAATCAACAGGTTTAGGTCATTATGACTATATCACCATATGACATAATCTCGATTGAAATAGATATTTTGAGATATCTCTACTATTTCTGCTTCTCTTTACGACTAAATCTCGATTGGACGACATTATAACAAGACATAATGTCAATTATAGTCAATATCGTTCCGCCATAGTGAGTAACGAGTAAAGTGTTACCAGCCTTACATACAAATTTCTATTGTAAGTTAATTAAGTTAATTTCTCCCCTCCCTTTTCTACCATAAATTGACTAGACGCCGCGCGGGCTTGTACCCTTATGTGGTTGACATTCCAGCTGCTCGCACGAACTGATTCGCCTCCTCCTTTTAGCTGCGAACCGCCAAGGAGTGGAACTCGCTTCCTGCGTCGGTGTTTCCAGCATCTTGTGACATGGGAATCGGTATTTGGTGGGCGAGCGCGCTCCATCGTCGGCCTCATCATCACTTTCCATCAGGCGAGATTGAGGTCAAGCTAATGTCTATCAGTAATAAAAAAAAAAGTTTAACATATATGTAGGGAGACTCTTTGTAGAACTTTGATTTCAGACTTTTGGTTCAGCTTTCGCACAAAATGTAAAAAAAATGACATGAAATACGTTTATTTCAATACATTAGAAAAAGCTGGTCAACTGCGAGTTGGCCTTACGCATCGATGGTTCCGTGAAAACTTGTTGGTATAACTTTGTAATCGAATTTTTTTGTGATGTAACTACAAATATGCGGTTATTGGACTTAAAAAAATATTATCACGCTATATCCCTTACGGGGTGAGCAGAGATAAATTAGCGCCTGTATCTTTTTTTTTAACCCGGTGGAAATCCCTACGGACCGTCAGGGGAAGTGGTGAGGGCCACTCCCCCCGGTGTGTCGGACCTGCTTCGACTAAAACCACCGGAGTGCCAGCACTGGCTCTCCTCGCCTTCGCCGCGCCTGGGAATCCGGATATGATTGATGATTGATTGATGAATGATTTTTTTGCTTCTTGGTATGCACGCCATTGGTCTCGATGTATGCATTTAGGGGTAGTTGACATTTAAAAAAAAAACGTGGTGAAATAAGGTCTCTTTTATACAGATACAGATTTTACAGACGAGGGAGATATTTCAGAATATAATCATTTGTACCTACTTATAACTAGTAAAAATGTAAATAACAATATTCCATAACAAGTCATAAAAAAACATTTGTCAACAAATGAGAATAGATCCGTAAAAGTTTGGACACCGCAGCGCGTGTGGTGCACGATTGAATGGCATGTAGATAAAATTCCTTTTATGTAATTTTAGGTAAACATGTAATTGACTCGATACCCTTTCGTACTTTATCCTGGCTTAGAAGAGACAAGATACCTACTTAATAATTAATTGGTTTTTATTCTATCATGTAATTGCCCCTTAATATAATGACTATAAATTACTTTGTTTAAATGGAAATATTAAGATATCACTATTCCTATATATTTGGAATTAGAATCGAATGCTGAATATCCTCCTTGTATATCCCCCTCGTCTATAAAATCAACCTGTATATTTTCTGTAATTAAACATTCCAATTTCTTATGGTTACCTCTTAAACTCAAGGACAATAATAGAGAAACGGCTAGAGGAAACGTAAATACACTTTCTACAGAAGTTTGTTTGACCGACGTTACTTCACAGCCGCCATTTTCCTTGTTGCAACATCAAATGGCCATATTCGAAGGAAAGCGGTGACGAATCTATGTTTGAAGAAATTCCACTGCAATGGATAGTTCATATCCTTTTACTTTACACATTCAGTGATAGGAAAAATACACAAGTCTTTTTTAACACTTTACAGCCATTTTTTTTATGCTTACGAAAGTAATATAGTCTAAAAATGGCAATGACTGCCAAGGAACTAAAAGAAACATTAAAACAAAATATCCACTGAAATCACTATCGTAAATGAAAGGCCTATATGCAGTGGCGTGCAACGACTTTACAAAAAGGAAGTTAATAGACATAGAAATGTAGGATATTCGATAAGTCGATTTTTTTAGTCTAAAACAATTGTATGAAATGGAAGAAAATTTAATGGTTTAAAGTAGTGTTTTTCAATTTTTTTCATGATGCGACTCCTTTATTATGTAAAAATATTACACATACAATACAATAATAATAATAGTCATGTAATATTATACATATATTTTTTTATTTTCATTTGTCTATCAGTTCAATGTTTTTTGGATTTCGTTCTTTTACTGACGCTACTCAACACTCGTGTAAAGGTTTTTAGACAGCCCAGGTGGTCGCTACCCTCACTTTGAAAGTTGCTATTTTAAAATCTATGGTAATATAAACCAGGAAGCGAAACACTGTTAGTGACAAAAAAAGGGCAAAAATAAATCAGTGTTTTCCGAACAACGTGAAATATTCAGCGCATTCGAAATTCAAATTCAGCTGCGTCACGTCATCAGCTCGCGTGCGTCCGTGCAGCCTTGGGCATCGCATAATAAGGCTGTATCAAACCAGTGTTGCTAACTTCAGTCAAGAAACATTCCCTATATTTATTTGAAATCACTCTAAAATTATTCGAAACCCTTCAAATTATAACAATCAAGTTTTTTTTTTATATTAAAAGGAAGCAAACAGGTTGTCAGTCCATCTAGAAGGTGACCAATGTCGATTAATGATTGTAATACGAGGAGTATGGCCGCTATGTTGCTGACCATTATGAAGGAGCGATATAGGAACTGGACAGCAAGGGTTGGTCTCGAAACGTGACAGGTTGAGACAAGTCACAGTTACGGACGTTCTACCCGGACACAACTGTCATATTCTGCCTGTCACTGAGGCTCTACTATCTCACAAAACTCCTAAAATAATTTTTAGGAAGCTATGTCCATTTTTTTATTGCATTGTAAATCATTAAATAAAATATCCATAAAATTAGTATTTTGTTAAAAAGTTTAGGAAGTATTATTTTATTCATAAATAAATTATAAGAAAAAAATTTGAATATAAAAAGTCGTTTACATTTTGTAAAATGAGCCTGATATCATAATCAACGTTATTTTTAATATATATTATGTGTATAAAATCGTGAATTATTTTCTAATGAATTCTTGCTCACTAAAAAGCCTTAGTGACAATTAAAACTCCCTAACTGTGGGGTAAAGCTCCTAGGTTGGCATCACATTATTAAACATCAATAGCATCTAGCACCTTATTAGGCAAACGCACCATAGTTTAGCTTTATCTCCTTAAAGTAATGCTAATTTCGGTAAAAGTTTTTTGAACAAACTGTGTCTTAACCGATCGACCTTGTTTTTTATACAAGCTGGCATTTGACCTCCATCTCTTATTGGAGAGAGAAGATCTGACCAATAATGTAGAAAATAATAAAATACCTTTTATTATGGTACCTAAGCTACGTTATCTAAGCTAAGTTACCTAACCTAAGTTATGGAACTGGTTTCCAGACATAATAATTCCTTTGGATTATGACAAGGGGTTCTTAAAAAACGAGTGAAAAACGCTTTTATTTAGTTCGCCAGCACAATAACTTCTCATCTCGTGTTGTAGTATTCATAGGTTACAGTGACCGCTTGCCATCCAGAAAGAGTTCGTTTCACATTAAAAAAAAACAATAATATATATTATAGAGTATATATACTATATACGTGGCAATGGCAAGGAAAAACACCAGTTTAATGTACTTTAATTTTATTTTTTTATTGCTTAAGAGCGTACTGTAGTGATTGTATGAAAGGATTACAAAACAGGTTGCATCTCTATGGCAATTATGGCCATTAAATAAAAAATAAGTTTTATTTAAAATAGAATATAAAAATAGAACATGGAATTTCGAATGTGATGGGAATGAATTGTCATTTATGATAGAAGCTTGAAAGGGGAATGTCGCATATTAAAAATTATAATATAAAATTCAAAATATAATTTAAATGTAATTATTTACATAGTGAAGCATAATATATGTATATTGGAAGTGATATCAGAGTATTATTTATTGGAGCTCTACGCAACAAAACATATATAGGAAAGTATTACACGACGGAGTGAACGCGTGTTATAGTACACTATAGCATGTAGACGCCGCCCGATACGCGTTTGTGGTAAACGCCCTATAAGACGTTAGGGTGTTATGGGACGCGTGGGGGTAAGGGATGCGCACGTGCAAGGGATGCTCTAGCAAAGTCAGTCGACTACCGAGACGCAAGACGAGAGTACGTGCGTGTGCGTCGCAGTTTGGTGTGCCGTAAAGTGCAAATAAACAGTAAAACGCCAAAATCCTTGTCTTTCTACAACCACACCCACGACCACCGGTCATAACACATTATTACCCTTTTTATTATCTGATATGACAACTCTAACTAAAGACAAATGTTTTTTTAATCGACTACGCAACCATAGACTATTTCCACATATAATTAAATTTTGAAAATGTCTACTAGTGCTATCGCTGGTCGAATGTAAGCCAGGTGTACACAAAGGGTCAACTATGAGAACTTTTAGAATTAATTTCGGGTAATATTAATATTGGTCGATTTATTTCTGTTTGATGGCTTAAGTTAATTTACAGCCAAAATGATCCCCTTTTTTATTTTATAGTAGAATAACATTCAGCTAACGCCGAAAATTGGCTTTTTATATCTCTTGTAACCAAAACGTCGTTTAGTTTTACTTTTTTAGATCATTAACCTATATAAAATACAATCCTGCTTTCTACATACTTCCGACATCTATCTACTTTCACCCACCAAGTCGATTGCTTATAGCCTAGCAATTTTTTAAATAGATCGCCAGTTGTACAAGCCTGGTACCTCCTGATCTAAACTGTGAGGTTTTAAACCAATTTTCAATTGTTTTTCAGTCACATAAACTACACTTAAAAGGATAAATTGTCACGTTGCTCTGCAAGTAGCAAGAACGAATAAATAAAAACATTTATGCACACTTCGAGGCTGTTCACACACGCGATGTTCGGCGTGACTGAAGCACAATGTTCCTTCTCGTACTTAGAAGCGTGCAGTGAACGTTATAAATGGAAGCCGGCTTGGTTAGACGTCTAGATTATACAACGTTACTGGTAACTAACGCAAAACCTCTTAAAGGTAACTTAGGTACATCAAGACTAATAACTTTTGTTCTATGACTTTGCCAAAACTTAACACATCCTAAGATATATATATTTTTTTAGTTTTAGCAGGGATTTCTATCAATCGTTAGCTCTATGTTTAAAGTTCAGTCATCTGATGCTACGAAATCGTCTGCCCCAGTTACATCGCGCCGCCTTTCAGAGTATTAGGAAGATCAGAACTGCAAATTAGATTTATTTATTTTTTTGTATGGGGAAAAAAGATTGAATTATAAAAAGTCGTAAAACAAAAGTTATTAGTCTTGATATACCAAAGTCACCCTTAAGAGATTTTGCGTTAGTTACCTGTATCCCTGTATATATCCTGTTCCTCATGTCTTGAAATATAAAAACCCTTGTCCTCATTTTACAATCGTCGTAGAGCTCACACTACTAAAGCTAATAAAAATAAATTGTCACGATATATCCTTAATGGGGTGAGCAGAGATACATTCGTGGTTGTATCCACTTTCAGTTCAAAGAATTTATTCTCATTAAAATACAAATCACTTACATACATGAGAACATTTTGTTTAAAAACTATCTGGAACAGTAAAGTACTAAGATACAAAGAGCTCACTTGGCAAATACAGAACCATATTTTTTAGTATTTATCTTTAATATTGTAATAATAATCCACTTTGCGATTATATGTTATGCCAAACGTGAACAGTAGCGCAGCTGATCGTAGTTCCCAGGGTACTTTTGCATGACATTTCTATTAGATGCGATGCGGGTGTCCTCGCGTTATTTTCTTTCACCGGTGACCATGTGGTGCCTAAGTCCGTACGTAATCTAGAAAAACCAAGAGCTACGTGCTGAGATTCGAACCTACGACTTCGCCTCGCTGCGCATGGAAACCGGTGTATTATAATTACGTTGTTGTTGTTAGGCTTTAAATAAAATTTCGACCCAGTTGAAAGTTTTACCGTATTTAGTCTTTTTCACCGAAACCAAAGTATTCAGTCAAGCTACACTGTTATATTACCATGGATTTCACGTTTTTTCCCATCTCTAATAATTACCTAATTATATAGTAACAATTATAACCTTTCGTCCGTAACGCGATCCATTACAGTATACGGTAAAAACATCCTATCTTATTAGGTAAGTCATATTATTTCTCATAGAACAGTGGCAATGTAGTTCAAAGTCAGGTAAAATGTAAGAAATTACATAAAGAAATATATTTTATTGACAAAACTAATTGGAGTTATAGAAAATTCCTAATTAGATTAAGAAAAAATCAGGTTCAGCGTCCTGTAATGGGATTCCACGTACGAAAGGATATACAGAGTAAAAATTTGTGTATATTTAGTGAATTTCCTATTATACCTTCAATATTAGTAATTTTTGTGAATGGCAGGCGAGTTTATCGCGTGATGCCAATGTAATAAATACGGTGAAGGCCTCTATTGAATACTTATTACTGCTGTATGAAGTGCTGATTATTGTGTACAATATTAATTAATAATGCAGTTTTTGTTGGCTGTATGTAATAGTTACCTTTGTCTATTAATTTCTTTAATATTAAAAGCTGCTCTGTCTCTATTAAAATATATTGAAACTAAATTGCTTCTCCTGGGTGTCTTTCACTTAAAACCTAAAACTAAGAATAGTTCTCAATATAAACAAATATTGTAGCGTGGTTTTAATTGAACAATTTACAAGTCTGTGATTGTAGTGGCTTTTTTGTAACGCGGCGGAAAACCTGCATAGGAGTGTCGGGGGCATTGTGAGGGCCGCGATTATGTGTGACAGACTCTTACTGGCTAAAAACCCTCAGGGTGTCTCCTCAATTGTGTGTGTACCCGAGGGTGGCGACTATTTAACCACCCACTGCCAAGTAGGCGGGGCCTACAGGCCTTACGCCGCCGGTTTGCCGAGGAAGATGGCTCAGCCTTGCCCTTGGCACTCGGCAGGCGGGAGAATGAACACCCCGGGGGCTTCAGTCGGTGCAAGTCAGTCACACTGGGGGCGGCCCTCACTGTCCCCTGAAGATCCGTTACGGATTACCCTGGGTTGCCAAAAAAGGGTGTCTCCTCAATACTTCTACCCGGGTCTGAGGGGTCCCCATTCGTTCTTCAGCCCAATATGGACCGGACCTGATAAATGATCGGTATCTATGCGCAGAGACGAGTATATTCGTAAGTTTAAACTCCGGCCATACCTCTGTTTCTAGATTAAATACATACCTAGGTACATATACAGCGGTGGAGTAAAATCAGCAGCGCTACTGGTCACATTGGTTACGAAATATAAGCACAAAGTGGATACAGCCACTAAAGTAATGGCCAATCTTTTTTCACCCTAAAAGTGGTATAGCGTTAATAGCGGTCATCCCATAGATGCGTTAAAGCATTGCATGTCCTTAAAATAAATAAGTCTGGAATAAATTGCTTAAAGTTAAAAAAAACGAGAAAACATTTATATTCATATCTATAAAATTTATACGCCGTCTATCTTTCCCATGAGCGCAATATAATATTTACTATAATAATGTAATATTTAAATAATTACGTAAATTCTGCTTATCCTGTCTAAATACCCTATGCACGTCACTGTACAGCGTTATGATTTAGTATTAATTACTATTTTTATTAAGAAGTCACTATCGTCATAAATTCACTTTAGAAGAAAGAAGAGTGATAAAAATATTAACAGAAATATAAAAAAAAAACAAAGAAAATAGAAACGCTTGTATATCTATTTTCGTCAACAAACATGCGTCCTACCCGTTTCTTACTAGCTAGTTATCACTCCAATCCGTTATCTAACAGTGAAAGTGCGTACTGTTTTCGGCTACTCTCCAATTTCGTATGCAATTATACGTACACGATAGGGTTGTCGCTAAACTTTGCATTTTTTAAACCGCTTACTGAAAAACTAGCTGATTGCTTATTATCAGCCCATCGTAGCCCACTGCTGGAGTTCTTAAGCTGTTCTCATCCTGTCTTCTCCGGCCACATACCTGGTCGGTGGAGGTCGCCGCTCCACATTGCCACACGGCTGCCCATTCGTGGTCTCAACTCAAAAACTTTCCTGCTGCAACGTTCATCGATTCTTCAGATTATATTACGACGGCCTATGTTGATAACTTTGGTTCTATGTTGGATAGTCTTATTACCTCAATACAGCCACTTAATACTTAATTACAGTCATAATCTGTTATAACGACAACGAAGGGACTACTCAAATTTAGTCGTAAAAATCGATAGTCCTTAAAATCGATAGTCGTAACAAGCGGTGATGTTTTATTCCCGGGACTTTCCTTCTAGATCAATATAACCGGTATGTTGTTCTAAACGACGTCGCCATAAACAGTATTGACTGTATGTTAATAAAATTGAAACCGTTCATAAATGGGTAAAATGTAATGAAATTAATGAAAAATGATTACGATTACATTTTGCCCATCTATGTTTTGAACACTACAGAATCCTCAATTGCATACACATTTATAACTCCTTAATGTTTTAACGGCATTTAATCATAATTACAGAGCAACAAGAATTATAAGTAACAATATAGTTTGACAACCCTATACGGCATTGTGTGAACGAGTCACAGATTAAAAAGATAAGGAGCAAATTGTTTGTATACTACAATTAAAACCGAATAAATGTACAGTATTAATGAGATGTAGCTAGATTTCGAATTAGACAAGAAACATTTAAGGTATTATTCGAATTGCCTCAGTCGTTATTCGGCATTGCTGACCCAGCTTTTTTCGACGTAACATATTGTTAGTGACCTGGGGCCTTTACAACTTTACTGGGTGAGGCGGACGGGCACTCAAGGTGTTCAACCAGCGAGAATTGTCAGTTGAATGTCAACGCAAAGGCACTCCTGTGGATACGCCCCTCGACTTGGACAGCTAGACCGGGAAAGAACCTAGCCATAATCTACCATAAATCGCTGGCCGTTGGCTGAGAACCCTCAGTGTTCTTCGCCCGGTTAAGTTGTATAGGCCTGTCCCGATCATCAGCGTTTTTCTTGACAAAAAAAAAACAAGGTGATCTTGAACCACAAGAGACCGAAGTGAGTTACTATGACGGTCTTTACACGTGTTACTGTGGCCACGACCCAATTCGGACAATCCATAAGACAGCTATAACTAAGGATATATTAATTTCATAGAATTAGAAAATGTAAAGAAACCCCATACATTCGTTAAAAGTGAAACCAGGAATGTGATATTAAGGACAATATGAAATTTTAATGGTCTGCTCTGAGTTGACTCGTTGTGATCTCCTGATTTAGAAATATCCCGTTTTAGTGTCATTTTGTATCAAGCTATGCTGAAAAAAACACGATAGAAAAAAATAAACATGAATTAATTCGTGAAAACAAAAATATCTTGATTCATTTTAATCCAAGCGTTTAAATTATCCTTTTTTGTTCTTAATTCTATCATTTATTTAAAATTTTCACTTTTCTATAGATCATGATCCTATTTTGAAATCTATACGAGCTACGAACAAATTTGGATATGTCGCTTTCTTTAACAAAGGCTCATTTAAAAAAATAAACTTTCACTTTATCAATTCAGGCAGTCGCATTTGACGTGGTTTCAGAACGTTATTTTTGCAATAACGATATCATGGGAACGTCTATAACAGCGTTTCCTAAAGTGTGCGCCGTACACCCTGGAAAGCCACGCAAAATTGACAGTTGAAACCTGCTGAACACTCCAGAATTTCCTATAAGAATTTCTGTAGTAAACGTATATCTCAAGTATTGTGGTTTACAATTTTTTACCGACTTGGAAAAGGAGGAGGTTTTTTATTCGATTGTATTTTTTATGTATATTCACCCATAACTTAACCATTTATGTACCGATTTCTGTAATTCTTTTTTTTAGGCTATAGGTTATATTCTAAAATAGGTTCCATTTTAAAATGGTGCGTTTTTTGTAATATATTCTTGTTTATAAATGTGTCTACAATGTTCTTTTTAGTCCTGTGAGTGATTAATGGTGTCATCTCGTCTTACAGTCTTAAATGACATTATAAATGCCAGTCTTTGTTTATTCCCCATTTCATTTCATAAGATAAAAACAAAACGACATGATTTTATACACACAGTCCGAGGGGCTAGTGATTTATACCAAAATTATTATCCTAAATCAATACGAGCGCAACCAAAACAATGACAGAGTAAGCTGTGTGGAAGGAGAAGTTTAAAATAATTGCCCGCGTTAATGGTGAGATGGTGACAATAATATACAAATGCAAAGGCTCTCTTAGATCTGTCACATTTCTGAATTAACTTGTATAGGTACTTGCAGTTCATATACTTAGAGGTTTTGGTTGTTGTAATGTGGGCCGACATCATGATGACAACTGTCAAGGAATTCGTCATTAGCGGTTGCTGTAGTCCTTGGACTAAGCTCTACTTTCTATTAGGTGCAGAAGTAGTCACTTTATGAAAGGAAAATAAAAATAAATAATTAGACTACTGGGGAGCTAGGAAAAACTTTACCTGAAAGGGCGCTGCGACCTAAATTAGTTTGGGAACCCCTGGTTAAAGACATTCGACGCACACATACGCGGTACATCATAATCGTGTGATTCAAACTTTCGAATGAGTGAAAGTCGCCGAATATGTTTCGTCTGTGTGAGTCGAGGATAAAAATTCAAATTTCGAATACGGAAGTTACGTTCCGAAACTCACACGCGAGCTTTCTGTAATTTGCCGTAATATTTAATGTTTTCGTTGCGTAATATTTTATTCTTACGTAATATTTCGTATCTATTGATTCGTCTTATCGATTTTTATATTCGATACATTTATAAGTATTCGTGTGAAGTTGGTTTGTGAATGTTTTGAAGATAATGAAACTTTTAAGGTGGTAGGGCGAATTCCAGAATTAGATCGCGACCATAGTACACGCGTGTAAAGTCCGTTATAGTGACTCACTTCGGTCCATCGCGTTTCAGGATCACCTTGTATATGTTCAGTTGCCTACAAACCTGGAGGCCTTCTGTCGTAGTATTGTGGATCGGCATGACGATGGCGACTGTCAATGGATTTGTCTCTTGCTAATGGTTACGATTGGCGATGTAGTAACTTAGTCTAGCCTGTATACAGAAAAAAAAAGATTATAAATGCGAAAGTATGTATGAATGGATGGACGTTTGTCAAGAATGGCTGTATAGATCAAGATGAAATTAGGCACAAAGGGAAAATATAATTTAGAGCAGCACATAGGCTACTTTTTATCCCTAAAATATAATCGGTTCCTGTGGAAACGCGAAAGAAGCCATTTGGAGACACCTAACCTTGAAAATTTTCTGACTTAGATTTTGGTCTCCCCGACTAACGCCGTGACACCATAGCTAATACGTACGCTTATAAGTATAGGGATGTACATAGTTGGTGCGAAAAAAAAATCAGTTTAAATTTCATTTTTCTCTTTGTTGTATTTGCTTTTTTTATAATTAGTTACTTTTCTTTTATTGTTTTGTGCTTCTTAACTTAAGCTTTGTTTTTATTTTTGAAGCCATTTGCTTTAGACTCCATCTAAAACTAAGAAATTTCTAAGCTTTAAAAGGCAAAAGAAACGATGTTCAAGGACAATATGGCAAAGGCAGGAAATTATCTTTGATAATCATTAGTTTTTCACAAATCATTATCATTTTATCCAAATTAATGTAATTAAACTGAAATTATCGACAAACTACATTTATACCACATAATTAAGTTATAAATAATAACAAATCTTAGGAAGTAAATCAATTTTATCTCTCGAACGATGACAAAACCTAGTGATAACGCCGCGAAAACAAGCATCGAGTAAACATTTCGTATTTTTACGTAATTTCAAACGGCCAACGTAATCTAACCGATATCCATTTAATTGCGAACGTAATCGCTCTTGAAATATCAAAGCAGATGGGTCAAGTTAAATTGGCCATTGCGGGTTAAGATGGCCGCTAGTGCATATGTCGGACGGAGAACGCCGACATTACCCGAACGCGCTCGTAAGTGGGTCACACGGATGCACCCACACAGAGATAGGTTAGGAAGCCACGCGATCGAGCCGCGTCTCGTTTAAGTATGCGCTGCAAAAAACTTTTTGTGTACACTTTTTTTGTGTGAACACTGCGAACTCTCTTTAAACGTGCTTTTTGCTCACATTTACCTGTTTTTTGTAAAGATTTGTCATACTGTTACTGGAGAATTATTTTTAATATCTGCTAAAATCTTTTTTTAGCGTTATGACATGTTATATTTATACCAAGCTAATAAATAGGTAGACCCATAGATTATTTTATAAAAGCTAATTTTGCAGAACAATATATATTTATTTTGTATTAATTTGCCATTCTTTTAAAAAGGAATCCTTTGTATTATTATATAATAATAATATATCGTCTTGATATATCCATTTCAGGGTGAGCAGAGATATATTAGTGGTTGTAGATGTATTATTGTTTGTTTGTATTTTTTATGCCGTGGTGGCTGCGGGCAGAATAGAATAGCACCCCCCTCTTTTTGCTGAGGTGTCGTAAAAGGCGACTAAGGTATCTCTTTAACACCGCAATTCAACCAGGTGTTCAGAGAAGGGAAACTCGACCAAACCTGCATCCTGCTCCCTCTCGATCGTACTGGTTCTCCATTCCATCGGGCCTGAGGGAGCTCGGACGAGAGAGTGTTTTTCTGGCAGCGCGTCCAGTTATGCACTGAAATATCTCCTGCGCAATTGACTGTTTCCGAAAACTGGACCTCGATCTTCTTAATCGGTGTTGAAACAGTTGCCGTGGCCGAATCCGGCTAGGAAATCATCAATCATCATTGTTTGTATCCACTTTACGGTTATATGTCGTGCCCAACGTGACCAGTAGCACAGCTGATTACCGTTCTCACAGCACTAGTACACTTGACATTTTTATTAGATGCCAAGCGGGTTTCCGCACCATATTTTTCTTCACCGGTGAGATTATGGCGCCTAAACCCTAACTTGATCTGGAAAAATCCAGATGTACGTGCAAAGATTCGAATCCTTTTATATTAGTTTGCATTTAATTATATTATGGCTGTAATAGTCAAGTGGATAATGAACTGGTATCCATGTGCGGAAACACAAAACGTCACAGGCTCGAATCTTGACATGCATCTCTGTATTTTTCCAGAATAAATACAGATTTAGCCACTTCATAATCACCGGTGAAGAAAACATTGCGAGAATTTCACATGACATGAAATAGAAGTGTCATTAGTACTAGTGTTATGAGAAAGCGCGAGCAGCTGCGCTGGTAATCGTGTTGAGAATGAGATATAAACGCAAAGGGAATACAGATACTTATGTACAGTAGCGTTCCTTCCATAGAAGTATGAAAGCATTGCATGCCCTGATGATATATAAGTCTGGAATAAATTGTTTAGTGTTAAACAAAAACAGGAATCATTTATATTCATATCTATTCTAAATTCACGCCGTTTATCTTTCCTATGAAAGCAATATGATATTTACTATCATAATATAATATTCAAATTAATTACTTGAATTCTGCCTACCCTGTATAAATATCCTATGCACGTCACTGCTTATGTACCTCTGCTCGCTCCGAAAGGTATATAGTATGACGTTAAATTATTATTAATATTATTAAATAAATTTAAGTTTTGTAATCCTTTTTCTAAGGTCTAAAAAGTGTATTATGAAGGAATATATATGTTTTCTTTACTCATAACAATAAATTTATTATTTATATTTTATACACGGATTTGTTAAAGTAACTACAGTTCACTTGATGATAAGCAAAGTGTAGTCCACAAAAACGACAGTGGCTATGCGACAGTGACCTTCAGTTGTGGTATCTGCGGGCTGACATAACGACGGAGATTGTCAATGGATTTTCGTCTTTTAATAGACGCTGTCATTGCGTGTGTTTTTGCACTACGCAGTACTTACCAACAGGAGCACCGCAACACACTGTCCAGCTAATGTAAAAAAAATGCGATAACTGTCATGTGTTATCATGGATTTTTTAATCCTCTCATTGACACCGTCATGTCTTGTGATATGGTGTAGTCAAAAAACCTATCAACAGTCTCAGTGATTATGCCGGCTTGCACAAATATCTCTTCAAACTTCGTTTAAAGTTCCTAATACATAGATGGGCAAAATGTAATCAGATTAATAAAAATGATTACGATTACATTTTACGTTTTTTACCATTAATATAACTGCATTTTGCTCATCTGTGTTTTAAACACTACAGAATCCCAGATTGCATACACATTTATGATTTTTTAATGTTTTAAATGGATTTAGTCATAATTACAGAGCAAGAAAATTAAAATTATGACTACATTTTGTAATCGTTAATCATTATCAGATTACATTTTGCCCATCTCTATCCTAATATCACGACGGTGACGCTCACAGACTGCAAAAATAAAAGTAATTAAGAGTAAAAATCTGCGAATAAATTCACAAAGCGTTACTAAAAAAAAAAAATATCATTTATAAAATAAATTATTTTTTTGTAACGTTTAATTGTTACTTACGTACTATAAATATTTTAAGGTCATTTACATCACAGAACAGAATTTACCAACTCCTGTTTCAGCTAATGCCCACTAGATGTCACTAATAACAACTTTCAATATTTTTACTTTTTAGAACGGCACCAGCGCACCATTAATTTTGTAGCCAGAAGTAACTCGCCTCTCTAATTCCATATCACACATACCATTTCTTGTAAACATAGTACTAAGATATACAATATAATTCGCTTATTCTAAACTTTCATTATAAAGTTTTATCACACGATCTGTTCTTACATAATTCATTTCAAAGATCAGAAGTTCCTTTTAAACTTTCTTACATCATTTCTTTCAAAGCCAACAATCTACATAATTTCTTTCAAGTTGACTAAATCTGTGAGTTATATTTTGATATAAATAATATGTATATAAAGGATGGTTTTACAGACAAGGGCCATATTTCAGAATACAATAATTTGTACCTTCTTATAACTAATAAAAATGTTAATAACTATATTCCCTAACAAATTCTAAAGAAACATTTGTCAAGAAATGAGTATTGATCCGTAAAAATTTGGACACCGCAGCGCGTGTGACTTATGATTGAATGGTAAGTAGATAAAATTGCTTTTACGTGATTTTAGATAAACAGGTAATTGACTCGCTTCCTTTAGTACTTTATCTTAGCTTAGGAGAGACAAAATACCTACTTAATAATTAATTGTTATTTATTCTATCATGCGTGTCATTGCTCCTATATATGTTGACTATAAATTACTTTGTTTTAATGGAAATATTAAGATATCACTATTCCTATATATTTGGAATTAGAATCGAATGCTGAATATCCTCATTGAATATCTCCCTCGTCTATAAAATCAGCCTGTATATTTTATAGTTATAATGTTAGAGCACAGTTTGTCTAGTCTTGTACTATGTAAAGATTTCACCTAAAGGTTGATTATTTTTAATTACAAAAAAACCCAGCGTATTTTCTCATAGGTAATAAACGCTGTTTATGTAAGAGACCTTGTGAATCGCATTACGTATTGCCAGACAAACTGGTATTTTGTTTAGATGTTTATTGATTCGGCTCCAGTCTCGTGACAACGCGATGTGCTTCGTGTTTTGATAATTTTAATCAATTACTAGAGTACGAGCGAAGTTTCGCCCGCGGTTTCGCCTTTAGTTACCTTTTGACTAGGGATGTGAAAAAATAATTGATTTTTGTATTCATTGATTTCTTTTCTTATAATCGATTTTTATTAATCATTTTTGTAAATATTAAAAATCGTTTTTGAATAAATCTATTATATTTTATTCCCTTTTTCTTTCCTTTTCTACTTTATTTTTTTCTTTTTTAATTAAAAAAAAGATAAAATATGCGTTATAGAATTAAACCAATATAGGCAAACTACAAATTATTAATATCGATTTGGTAATTTATTTATTATATACATAATATTCAACTTTTCTATTATAGTAAGAAAAAAAGGATTCTATGCAATAATCGATTCATCATTTCAATTAATTCATGGACTCATCAGGCTAGGTGTAGTCATTGTCACGAATCAGGTTAAAAAAAAATCTCTTAGAGGTTGTTAACATATTTACAAATGGCACATGGTATGACCTGCGTATAGTAAATGCACCATGCCTTAATAGGCTAGTGCCCGGGCAGTAAATTTTACGGAGTCTGCTGCCTGGATGAGAGGGAGGCAGTGCGGTATGTCCGGCGCACCACCTGGGAGAGAGGTTTCGGAGGGGTAGGCTTCACTCCTTCCCCTCCCAGAGAGGTAGCCACAACAAGGCTTCTTGTTGCCTGGGTATCTGGATGAATTTCGCTTCCCAGGCCCGGGTGGAGTAATCCGAGGGGCATCCCGGGGGTTTTTTGTCAGTAGGCGTCTGACACACCGGAGTCGCTGCCCTCACAGTGTCCTTGGTGGTCCTTTGCAGGATTTTCTCCCGGGATAAAAAAATAGGCTAGTGCCCCGGCAGTAAGTTTGATGGAGTTTGCTGCCTGGATGAGAGGTAGGAAGTACGCTATGTCCGGCGCGCTGCCCGTGAGAAGGATTCGGAGGAGTGGAATCTTCGCACCCACACACCTTCCAGAGATAAGCATAAATGGGCTGTTCGCTCCCAAGGCGTCCGAAAGAATCAGGATTCCTACGGTTTCCGGATTCACGGGTGGACTGATTGGGAAGACACCTCGGGGTTTTTTAGTTAGTAAAAATCTGACACAATGGAGCCGGTGCCCTTACAGTGGACCTCATACTCCTGTGCAGGATTTTAGCCCATCTTACAAAAAAGAAAAGTAGACTAGTGCATTTATTATAACACTATATTCGATGGATTATGATTTTTTTATGAAAATATATCAATTATTGAGGAATCAAAGTCTGAACAGTGAATTAAACTCAATTTAAATTACGTCGGAACAGCCGGAGTGGGCTTAATTAGTGCAAGCAAGAAATACAATTGATCCTTTTCTTGGGAATGTGTACTAAGAAATTGTAAATGGTATCTAACATTTCACAGTATCTTCTTTGGTTACGTCAGTCATGACAAACTCAAAGTGACTGCGAAGCTAAAAGCTTGAAGACCGTAGACCCGATTTATTAATGAAAAACCATACTATCTTAGGATACGGGCATTTATTAAGCAATTAAAAAGGGAATTTAAAAAAACAACAGTTCATTTCTTCCTTTTGGATATTTTACGTCTCCTGTCTTTTTGTCTTTTGATTGTCTGTTTGTTGTGTGAATTTATCGCCAGAAATACGTCTATAGACTCGCAGTGTGCACTTTTTTATAAACTTGCCAGAGATGGCAGCACTGACAAAATTAATCACGCAATCGTTGTGTTGCAGCTTTTTGACTTGGTGTAGAGTTATTGGTTTGTATTTCGAATATCAGGGTATATTTAGATGTAAGGATATTTGAACTACAACTGAGTCAGACTAACATTGGTGTTTTGTAACTTTTAGCTAATTTTTAGGAGGGACTCAAAAGAGTCTGGACAATCAATACTCTATTTCAAAAATTTAAACTAAAACTGTGCCAGTTTTAATTAATTATTCATTAGTTATATTTTTTATAGTAGCACAGTATAGAATAGAAGTATTCACCACGTAGAACTGCAATTGTATTTATTTTTAACTAGAGACTCGCCCCGCTTCGCATGAATGCAATTTAGATACTAATATGCAGTTTTCTAAGATATCCATTTTGATGAAAACCTGTTAAGAGTTTACATAATTTTTGTAATATGTAAAGGATAAAAACAATAAAAATAAAATACCTTTTACGTTATTTTAGGGAAACAGGTATTGAATTATTTTACCATCGCATTTTATCCTGGTTTAGGACAGGCAAGATACCTACATAGTAATTATTTGTTATTCGTTCTCTTATGTGTGTAATTAGCCCTAACTATGTGGACCATAATTTACTTTGTTTTATTGGAATAAAGAGATCACTATTTGGAATTAAAATTGAATGCAGAACATCCTTTTTTTTTTTTTTTTTCGGCGTGTCCTACGTTGGTGGCCTGGGAAAGACCTTCACAACAAAACCGGGCTTGGTGGGCGAACGCAGAGGGCGCTCAGCCAGCGAAATTTATGGGTTGGGCGGCTACGCAAGGGCACCCCTGTGGGTACGGACCTCGACTTGGGCGGCCGGCCAGTTGAAAAACGAACCTAACGGTGCAGAACATCCTTTTATGAATTTCTCCTTCGTCTATAAAATTAGCTAGTATATGAACTAACTTCAATATCACTTCTTTATTTTCAAATCTTTAGGGATGCTGAGATCATACGATATCATATTAGTGTGAACTCATAAAATAAAATTTCGCTATCCGTCCGTGAAGTAGCCTAAGTGCCGGAGCACATTATGCGATGTCGCTCTGGCGTTTAACATACCAATATTATTGCAATATATTTACGCCCGTATTATATACATACGACAAAATCTGTATCTATTTTTGGTGAGTGGTGATATTCATAGTATTAATACTAGAAATAAACATAAATTAGTGTTACCTAATTACCGGCTTAAAAAAGTTCATGGTTCCTACATGGGGCTCGGTATTCGCTTATACACAATAAATATACAATACAATACCTAAAGACATCTTGGAGTTATCACTACTGAAATTTAAAAAAAACTATTAAAACTAAATTGCCAAAAAGGGATATTATTCCATCAATTGTTGAATGTTGGAATGATAAAAGTGCGTGGTCTTAATATATGCAATCTTTCTCGCGGGGCATTCAATCCTTTGTATATTATACCTGTTATTGTACCCCATTATGTTAAAAAGAGCAACTACCAGAGTTTCTTGCCGGCTCTTCTTGGTAGATTTTGCTTACCGAACCTGTGGTAGATTTTTTTTTGACGATTCAAAAGTCTTGGAAGTAGGCATTTTATTTCATTATTCATGATGCGTATACTGTGCGATTTTGCACCGTGTCGCACGTGCGCCGGACTAGCGCTTCGTGAGACGAGGAGGAACCACGGTAGCTTTCCAGACACATTTTTAATAACGCAACGAACCCGCTCCGGCGTAACAACGTCGCGGCGTCGTGTGTCCGCCAATGTTGTAAAATTATGCATCACAACGCATTGTGTGAACTAGCTCTAATAATTTAGCAAGATAAGCGACCGGACCTACAGTAACAACATACGTATAGGACCTAAGTTAATATACATTTTATACATGAGTATCATATCCATAAATTTGCAAGATAGTACGATATTTTAAATATATTACCGGATAAAATAAAAAACCCGTTATCAGTCCTTGAAATAACCTAAGTATATCACCGTGGAAAGCTTTTAGATATATAAAGAAATGCATATACATTGTACTTATGCTTTTTTTCTAATAGGATATGGGTTGATGGTTGGGATAGACCTTGAAAACTAAGCCGGGCGAGAGGGTGTGTTTTTCATTAATACTCAGTTTAAATATCCTTAAAAATACCAAAAATCCAGCCCTTTAAAATCCCTTTATCACATGAAAATATCCTAAGCTAGCACCACTGAGCGAACAGTTGCATTCAGAGAATTTCTAATCAGCCAATGCTAATAACTTTATGTAGGTGGTAAGACTGGGGCTTCCAACCCGGGATCACGAATCTCAAACAATCCGGAGTATAGAGATTTCATTTTTTATTTTTAATACCGACAATCAATCATTCTAAACTTTTGGACAGCAAAAATCTACATTAAAATTGACATTTTAAGGTAATAAAATTTAGGAAACACAGAAATCCCGCAAATGCTTCGAGCAAAAACTGAAAATAACCTCAATAGTTTAAATTACTCTGAAGTGTGATCATATCAAG
Organism: Automeris io; assembly: GCA_036320925.1. Taxonomy (NCBI): domain Eukaryota; kingdom Metazoa; phylum Arthropoda; class Insecta; order Lepidoptera; family Saturniidae; genus Automeris; species Automeris io. The sequence goes on along the minus strand of JAUDJH010000017.1, from coordinate 10,505,919 downwards.
CCCCGAAAGTATCCTAGGACTCGAATCGTAATCAACACTGGATATGCGTTTTTGTTTCCCAAGGCAACATCGTCACAAATTACCGTATATATGATTTACAAGCATATCTCAATCACATCTGATGCTATGTTGAACATGACGCCTATGATGCAGAGATGGCCAAACTGTAATCTGATTAATGGCTAACGATTACAAAATGTAGTCGTAATTTTAATTTTTTTGCTCTGTAATCAAGATTAAGTCCATTTAAAACATTAAGAAATCATAAACGTGTATGCAATCTGGAATTCTGTAGTGTTTAAAACATAAATGAGCAAAATATAGTCATATTAATGGTAAAAAACATAAAATGTAATAGTAATCATTTTTATTAATCTGATTACATTTTGCCCATCTATGGTATGATGTACCGCGTCCGTTCTACGGATGCTTATTCACTCTTCTTTTAAAGGCTCCAAGTCTTTAGATTGTGAATAAACAAAGACCAGGAGTGTATTCCAATTTTCGCACATTCAAACTGGGGATAGTACCGGGATTGTAATGACTAATATCTAAGGAGGACGCCCTTGTCATTACTGGATACCTAGCTTGAGAATCCGAGATTCTACGTACGATTCCGGGATTAGTTTAAAATATCCGGGATTCGTTCAACGAAACCACAGGTACTAGTGACAACCCTACATTTCCACAAACAATCTACATCCCGCGGACATGAGTCATGGTGTTATTAGATTCACTCATAAAATCACAGTATTCAACTAACCGCAGATTCGTGACTAAACATCGAATATAAGGAAAACTAACATTTTTTATAACTATAGTAAAACTTAGCGAATGCGGTCCTTTGTCGTGCAAAGAACGTCTTAAAAATAAGCCGGTACTGTTATATTACAGAATGGTATATTTTCGGAATCAGTGTTTTTTACTGATTTCAAAAATACATATATTACTACATCACGAAAAAATGTCGCTTAAACAAAATAGCCCCCTCTATATAGTCTATTGTAATGGCTGGCCCCTGCTTGTGGTTGAAGCCTCGATCGCTTGTGGGAACCTTGTGAAGCAAAGACAGTCTTTACTTGAATTCCATTTATTACTTATTTGGCGCGCTTTGTATATAATTGAAGTAAAAGCGATGTTTATATTTTTGTGAATATAGTTATTTTTAAAGCTCGTTTTCTTTAGAAACTCGTGGAGCTTGACTGGTCTATTATCCTGTGTTCCTTATAAAAATCTATTTCTTTAAATGTAGCAATCAAAAAATTAGCTGTTTATGTTACATTTTATACGTTTTTTTCAATCCAAACATGTAGGTTACTTCTCGTTGACTATGAATCCTTTACACAATTCCATAAACGTGATTATGTCAGAAAAAAGCGAACTATTTACACAATTAAAGCCTGTACCGAACCCTCGGTACATGAATCCGTCTCACACTTAACCAGTTTTTTTTAATACGGTATTATTTGTGAACGCTGGCGTAATAGATATACCGTAAAAAATTTAAAATCGTTAGTTCAAATAAGATAAAAGAATTTATTTCATTTAAATCACATATGATTATCGATGTACTACCAGTTTACGTCAATTGTATTTTTTAGATAAAATTTACGATAATCATGAAGGTTATTCGTAAGACAATGTAATCGTTTATTAGCCCCAGCGATATCTAGTATTTTCGGCAGGTATCAATTTGTACATTGAGTTTTGACTATTTTTTGAGGTGGTAGGGCTATTGCCCGAACTGGGTTGTGACCACAGTACACAAGTGTAAAAACCGTTATGGTTACTCGCTTCGGCCTGTCGCGTTTCGGGATCAGCTTGTGTATATCCAGTTGTTTATATATCTAGAGGCATTCTGTCGTGGTACATATATGTCGGTAGATACCTATCAATGGATTTTCGTCCCTTGGCGGACGTTACCGTGCTTGGATTACCCTTTACTTTCCATCATTTGTAATGTAGTCACTTTGTTGAACCAATATAGAAAAAAAACTTTTCTATCGAAACTTCTAGAGCATAAATATTTTAAAATTAAAATATATCGGCACGCTATATCCATTACGGAGTGAGCTTAGACACATTAGTGACTGTATCTACTTTGCGCTTATATCTCGTACCCAACGTGACCAGTAGCACAACCTAATAGAATGTCATGTGTAAGTGCTCTGAGAACGGCGATCAGCTGCGCGGTCGCGTTGGGCAGGACATAAACGCAAAGTGGATACAGCCACTAATGCATCTCTGCTAACCTCTTTAGTGCTATAGCTTTATTATTATTATGAAATTTAAAAGTGACAAAATTGTTGTATTACTAACTAATTTTTAAGTTTATTTTGTTTAAAAGCGTGTTTTATTCGTTTTTAACTATATTTTATAATTATAATTATCTTAACACGCTGTCTTATCACGTTAAGGTTACTTCAATATTTGACCTTCCCTTATGTGCGTTAAAAGGTAAATGCATATAAAGCGACATGTTTATTATTTTACCCTTTAAAGAGCCGTATCAAGTGTTGAAAAATAACAGTAAAGTTACGACATATATACTCGATTACCTCGACCATAATGTTGGTAGATTTATAAAATCATTCACTGTACGCTTGTGGCTCTGGTGGTTTAGTGGATGAAGGGCCAGCATTCATTGCAGCGACGCAAATGGTCATAGGTTCGAATCGGTCGTACATCTATCTAGGTTTTTTCAAATCAAGTACGTATTTAGGCATCACATGCTTACCAGTAAAGTAAAACATCGTGAAGAAACCCATAGGGCATCTAATTGAAATGTCATGTGTAATGCATGCCTCCAATTAGGTCGTCTTTAAGCATAAATACTTATAAAAAAAAACTTTCTTACTTAATGAGCAGCATACCGTGCAACAGCTGGATGCCTTTTTTATTTAGTTGTTTAAATTCATTTACTATTATATTTGCATTCTATTGTGTGTATCTGTATATTAAAGATAATAATGTATATGATATGTGTATGTAACATAGATGGGCAAAATGTAATCAGATTAATAAAAATGATTAACGATTACATTTTACGTTTTTTACCATTAATATGACTGCATTTTGCTCATTTATGTTTTAAACACTACAAAATCCCAGATTGCATACACAATAATTACTTCTTAATGTTTTAAATGGATTTAATCATGATTACAGAGCAAGAAAATTAAAATTACGACTACATTTTGTAATCGTTCATCATTAATCAGATTACATTTTGCCCATCTCTGGTATGTAATATACTTATATATTTGTGTTCTTGTATATGTGTATTTTCATCTATGATATATATCTATCTATGATACTTTGAATTTTAGTCTCCAATGCTGTGTATCTGTATTCTATTGATCCCTTCCTTGCTGTTTTCTGCGCGTCGACGCAATATAGGGTGTCAGCTGAAAATCAGCGCTGGGTTGGTCGGCTGGTCACTTAGCATTTGCTGAGCTGACTGCCCTGTGGCGTATCATCACAACACAGGGTATTTGCTCTTGTTGTTTTCTGTTTTTATTTACCTATTCTGATGTGTTGTATGTTGTGTTGTGTGCCAAATAAATGTTTTTTTAATTATTAATAGTGATGTGAGAACGGCGATCAGCTGCGCTACTGGTCACATTGAGCACGAGATGTAAGCTCAAATGGATACAGACAATAATATCGCGACCACAGTACATGGGTGTAAAGCCCGTCATAGTGACCAGTGTCTGCTTGTCGCGTTTCGGGATCAGCTTGTGTGTGTCCAGTAGCTCATATACCTAGAGACCTTCAGTCGTGGTATATGTGGGCCGACATGACGATGTAGACTATCAATGGAGTTTCATCCTTTGATAGTGCTTTCGTTTTTAGACTACACTGTACTTACCATCAGGTACCCTGTAGTCACTATGCCGAGCCAGTGTAAAAAAAATATATATCTCTGCTCACCCTGAAAGGCATATAGCGTGACGATATCTTATTATTATTGTTCGCTGTTAAGTTCGAACCTTTGCATTCTAGATTGTTCTATATTAAGTACTTAGGCTGAGGCTTGAAGAAGCTACTGCACGCATGGACTTTGCTTACAAAACAAGTTACTTTTTAACCAAAAACTTATTATATAAGAGTTACTTGAGTACAGTATACGCGAAGTCAAGTTCAAGTTGGCGAAATCAGTGGCTCATATACCTAGAGACCTTCAGTCGTGGTATATGTGGGCCGACATGACGATGTAGACTATCAATGGATTTTCTTCCTTTGATAGTCGCTTTCGTTTTTAGACTACACTGTACTTACCATCAGGTACTCTGTAGTCACTATGCCGAGCCAGTGTAAAAAAAATATATATCTCTGCTCACCCTGAAAGGCATATAGCGTGACGATATCTTATTATTATTGTTCGCTGTTAAGTTCGAACCTTTGCATTCTAGATTGTTCTATATTAAGTACTTAGGCTGAGGCTTGAAGAAGCTACTGCACGCATGGACTTTGCTTACAAAACAAGTTACTTTTTAACCAAAAACTTATTATATAAGAGTTACTTGAGTACAGTATTCGCGAAGTCAAGTTCAAGTTGGCGAAATCAGTAGCTCATATACCTAGAGACCTTCAGTCGTGGTGTATGTGGGCCGACATGACGACGGAGACTATCAATGGATTTTCATCCTTTGATAGTCGCTTTCGTTTTTGGACTACACTGTACTCACCATCAGTTGCACTGTAATCACTATGTCGAGCCAGTTTAAAAAAGTGACTTAACATATATTCACTTTATGTCTGTTATGTATGTTAGGCTGTGAATTTTAATGCCCAGGGTACGAGAAAACCTGGAGACGCAGGTCTAAGGGCTGGTCGAAGTGGGGATGCATTACGGATGCCCTCTACCCTAAAACGAAGGTATATTACCATTATTACTAGCTGGCTAGGTGACACGACAGTCAATTAATTTCGTACTTACTTTTGGCTAAATCTCCTCCTCCCTCTCCATCTTCCTCTCCTCTTATCACTCTACACCCCTCTCACTACGCCTCTGTATTGTTAATATGGCATCCACTTTTCGACATATTAATAATGCTTTATTAAAAAAAACACAATAGTTTCTCAGTAGTACATTGCATCCCCTTTTTTTTAATAGCCCGTAGGAAATCCCTAACGGACTTCAGGGGTCGGTGAGGGCTGCCCCCCGGTATGTCTGACTTGCACCGGCTAAGACCCCCGGTGTGTTCCAATAAATCCGGGATAGAGGGCATTACTAGGGTCTCATCCTCGATACCCGGCAAGGTGTGCGGCCTCTACTCACTTAAAGAGGGGTGGTGTAAAGAGCCACCCCTCTCTTTCACCTCTCTGCTCTTGAACGGCACGCGGGAACACTTTTTTTTTTTTTTTTTTTTTTACACTGGCTCGACATAGTGACTACAGAGTACCTGATGGTAAGTACAGTGTAGTCCAAAAACGAAAGCGACTATCAAAGGATGAAAATCCATTGATAGTCTACATCGTCATGTCGGCCCACATATACCACAACTGAAGGTCTCTAGGTATATGAGCTACTGGATATACACAAGCTGATCCCGAAACGCGACAAGCCGAAACTGGTCACTATGACGGGCTTCACACCCATGTACTGTGGTCGCGATCCAGACGGGCACCGACGCCCTACCACCTCGCTGCTGCTCGTTTAGCACCACCCAGGAGTCACGTGTAGGGAAACTAGGGTAAAGCCTACGGACGCGAGCAGCCTCTCATTGCATCCCCTACTTCAACTACTTGCAAGTTCTATTTTCTCAATAAAAGGTAATCTCTGTCCGTCTTCAAGGTATAATTGATTTCTATGCTAATTTTCGAAATAAACGGAACTATATAAACGTATTCTAATTTATAATATTAGTGCCAAGCCACATTTCGCTGATTAATAAAGCAGCGAAATTTGTATAGCTCTTAATAAGTTGCTAAATCAGCATTCCGCATGCACCAAATCCTCCAGCATACCTCGTTTGATGAATTAAAAAGTAGGCAAAAATGAAAGAGTTTTCCCTTTTCAGCTTTGAAAGTCTTTCCACTCATTAGTAGTATGGAAACCCGCATTCCACAAAAGATTAGGGCGGACGCACACGTGCTCGCATGCACGTGCCCACACATACGCGAGTGACGCACACTCGCGCGGCTGTGATGTAACGTGTTGACGCCTCGCAGACATTTTTTATGGACTCTGACGCAATTTTTTTTATATTAGGCCGGTTTCACGCTGCTGTTGCCGTATGGAATTGGTTCCGTTCAGTGGCGTGCGGCCCGTAGAAGCATAAAAGCATTGTCTTTTTTACTTAGACATTAAATAAATATATTGACTTAAAGTTTGGTTTAATTTGAATTTGAAAACTTTAAATCTAGTAATTAGCAGATGTCCTAGTACAAAGAGATAATGTTTTTTATGTTTCTATAGGATGCACGCGATCGGTTCTGTTAATTATATTTAATATACATTACCGAATTGTATATTTTAAACTTAACCCAGAGGTTTTTTTTACAAAACTAAGTATATTCGACCGTATTAGCGGAGGTTTAACCAGTGGCATGAGTTCGTTTTTACAAATATGAGTTTATTTCTTTTATAAAAATCTTTGTACTATCAAAAGCTAGTTATTTTTTTCTATTACCAATAAAATATCTTTTATAAAAAGTGAGTTTTGCCAGTGTTTACACTATTGTTTAAATTAAAAATAGTCTTCTGATAAGACCGATTTTTCTTGTTTTAGCTTAAACATTGCATTAAATATATTAATATATTTTCTTTATTTTTCTTTTCTTTATTGTATATTTGTTCATACTTATGTTCCAAACAAATAATAATTAAGGCCTTTTTTATTCAATAAAAATATAACGAGTAATTAATGTCATAAGACTTTATATTATTCATTAACATAACTGTTTAGCTACTTTTTTCCTAGCAGCAATGTAGAAATAATTCAAGATAGTTATGAATTGTTGAGGAAAAAATATGCTAACAACAAATATTACTTAGATGTACGACCTTTGATAAACGAGATCATGAAATAATTTAAAATTTATGAGATGTACCTAATTTTTCATTCATTATTTTCCCTTTCTCGTGTTTTTGTTTTTAGTATGAATGTTATAGCGATCCGTGATCCAGTAAGCAATAAGTATGATTTATATATTTATAATTTTATTTTAACTCTAGAAATCATGTTGGTTATTTTTATCAATGAAAATAATAAAAAAATATATACCCAAAGATGATCTAAGAAAGAATTTATCTATAATATATGTTCTATTTCATATACCTTGGTAATAATGCTTTAGTTCATCCTACATTATTCTTATATCACAAGCTTCTGTCAGGCAAATTGTCTGGGACAACTACGCTTTGGTTAACTTAGAACACCCTAGTCATAGATCATTTTGGAAATAAAAAATACACAGTATTATTCGACAAAAAAGTTTTGAAAAAACACAAGTTTCTCTGGGTCTACGCTCTTGTATTCCTGTCCCTTTTTTTTTTTTTTTTTTGTGACCCGGGGGAAATCCCTAACGGACCTCAGGGGGCGATGAGGGTTGCCCCCCGGTGTGTCGGACTTGCACCGACTAAAACCCCCGGGGTGTTCCATCTCCCGCCTGCTGAATGCCAAGGGCAAGGCTGAGCCATCTTCCTCGGCACCCGGCGACGTCTAGCCTTCTGCAGGCCCCACCTTCTTGGCAAGGGGTGGCTAAATAGTCGCCATCCCCTGCGTACACCTAACACATTTGGCAGGGAGAGTGGTGTAAGAAATGTCACCCTCCCCCCATCTCCTTAGTTTGTCATTGGAACGGTGTGCGGGAACACATCACACACCGCTCACGCCTGGATCTGGACGACGTGCTCCCTCAAGTGCGCCGCCCGGTGTTTATCCTGTTATGGAGGAAGGCCTCTGGCGAAGGCCCTCCTCCGGCGTCCTGTCCGAGCTGGGCGGCGGATTGGGTTATCAGGGGTGGCGATAGCCTCTCGATCCCGCTCCGCCGCTTCCTTCACCTGCATAGTCTCCTCCGTGAAGGAGAGGACCGCCTGCCATGCCCTGTCACTACCGACCATCGCGCGAGCGAGTGCCGGCAGTGACAGGTCACCACCTACCACCCTGACGAGTGCAGCCCTCTCCGTAGCCCAGGCTGGGCATTCCTCGATCACATGTTGTGCGGACTCATCGAGGCAATCCGCACAATGGTGGCACCTCGGTGTGGGCTCGCTACCAGTTGTGCGGCACAGGTATCCACCAAAGCTGCCATGCCCAGTGAACACCTGCGCCATCCGATAGGAGACCACACCGTGGCGCCGCTCTAACCATTCCTTCAAGATCGGACGAATTGCCTCGATCGTACGCAGGCCGTATCTTGATTGCTCCAGCCTGAGCCCCCATGTCTCGATTGATCCGGCGTCCAGCAGACGCCTCTTACCCCTGATTTCGGTCGGGGCCGGCCGCTGGCCCCGAGCCCTTTGCTCCTCGCGCCATGTATAGAGTGACGCGAGGGCTCGGGCATCCAGGTCCCAGGGAATCGACCCCGCCAACACGCAGGCTGCGTCACATGACACTGTGGCGTATCCCCGGACCGACGCTATCGCCAAAGCCCTTTGAGGGCGGCGCAACAGCCTTATATTGCGGCTGTTGAGAGCGTCGGCCCAAACCGGAGCACCATACAGTGCCATGGACCGAACCACGTTTGTGTAGAGGCGTCTGCAGGACACCCCAGGTCCACCTACGTTGGGCATCAGCCGTTTGAGAGCAGCGGCTGCACCCACCACTTTCGGTAACAGCTGATTGAAATGTGCGCCGAAATTCCACCTGCCGTCGAGGACGAGACCGAGATACTTCATCGTGTCCCCGACGGCAATCCGCACTCCGCCTATGATTATGTGAGCGTCTGGAGGCAGCGCGCAACGAGACCCGCGAAAGCACAGGATTTCGGTCTTTTGCAACGCCACCTCCAGGCCAAGGGCGCGAATTCGGCGCACAACATGGGCTGTACCAGCCGTTGCCAGCATTGAGGCCAGGCGATAGTTCCTGGCGCGGGCAGTCACCAATGTGTCGTCGGCGTAGCAGACGAGCTTCACGCCTGGTAGGTTCTGCCCGCGCAGGACCCAGTCATACCCGATGTTCCACAGGAGGGGTCCTAAGACAGACCCTTGTGGAACACCGCGCGACATCTCCCAATCCGCCCAGCCCCGCTGCGTTGGGTAGGTGACCCATCGGTCCTTCAGGTAGGCGTCTATGACCTTGCGCAAGTACTGCGGTATATTGTGGTACCGCAGTGCCTCCTTGATGCAGCTCCAGGGCATGGTGTTGAAGGCGTTGGCAATGTCCAGGGACACCGCTATCAACACCCCACCGCTGGAGACTGCCGCCTGCGCAGACGCCTTGACCTTCAGGACCGCATCGACGGTGGACCTGCCTCTGCGGAACCCGTATTGGTTCTCCGCCAGATCTGGGCCCTCGCCTTCCAGATGATCGACTATGCGGCCGACCACCATCCTCTCGAAGACCTTCGCCACCTCGTCTATAAGGACGATAGGTCTGTAGGCAGAGGGGGAGTCGGCCGGACGCCCCACCTTGGCGAGGAGAACGAGCCTGCCAGTCTTCCACCGCCTGGGTATCGCGGCTTGCGACAGGCAGGCGTTGAAGAGTCTCCTCAGCCACTCTTCCATAGCGTCGAAGGCAAGGACCCAGACCTTGGCGTGTACGCCGTCCAAGCCCGGAGCCGTAGATTTCCCCTTTATGCGCTCAAAGACAGAGCTTAGCTCCTCCCTGGTGACCAGTGGCACCTCAGGGTCATCGGAGACGACGGACCAAGGAGGCACCATTGGCGGGGGCTGATGATCTGCCCCCTGTGGGAACAGGGAGGACACTATTTGGCCGACCAGTTGCGGCTGGAGAGTCTGTGTCAGTGGGGGAGACCACGGGCGGAGTTTGTTCCGCACCATGCGGTATGGTGTCCCCCACGGATCTCTATCCAAAATCTCCAGCAGCTCCTGGCGGGCTCTGTCTTTGGCCCTCGCGATTTCAACCTGGAGGGAGGTACATTTCTCCCTGTAGGTAGCGTACAGAGAGTCCTCCCTATCTAAATCGCGTCTCCGTCTTCTACGGCTCCGGGTGTATGCCCGTTTAGCCGCTACACATTCCTTCCTCATTCGTGCAATCTCCTCCGACCACCAGAACACCCGCCTCCGGCGTCGGTTTGGACCGCTCCTTGTGCGCGACATGGAGGCGTCGCAGGCGATTGTCATGGCTCTCCGTAGCCGTTCTGCCTCTTCCTCCACTCGTACTTCGCCATTCGGCTTCGGGAGCCATGATTGGACAATCGCCGCCTCTTTCAAGAGCTCCACATCCAAGGTGTTTAAACGCCACCTTGGAGGGTCTCTGCGCGTGTCCCTGGGGCCCATGTTGGATTGAGCACCCCGACGCGGCTCCAATTCGTAGCAGATGTATCGGTGGTCGGAGAGAGTCTCCTCCCATGTTATCACCCGCCATCTTTGTATGCGGCGTGCCATGGCGGGGCAGGCCAGTGTTATATCAACAATGGACCCACCCCGCGCACGTACGCACGTGTTCTCGTTGCCTGTATTGACGACAGACAAGCCAACCCCAAGAATCCATTCCTCCATGGCCTTGCCCCGCGTGTTTGTCGCCGGACAGCCCCAAGCCACAGACTTGGCATTAAAGTCGCCGGCAACGATCAGGGGGCGAGGAAGAGTTCTCACCACGAGGGCCCCGAGCTGGGCAAGGAACCCCTCGAACTCGGCGAAAGGCTTGTTGGGGGAGAAATAAACGGAGACGACCGTTATCTCCCCCAATGTGGCCGCGACGTAACCCGTTCCCCTCGTGACATTGCCGAGGGGAGGTATACCCGCGGCTGGCCTGACGACAATGGCCGCCGAGCTCGTGACATCCCCCACCCAGCCGGAGCCGTCTGGAGGAACGAAATACGGTTCAGAGACCACACTCAAATGGATCCCCCACTGCGCCAGGGTTTGGGAGAGAAGGTCCTGAGCCCTGGCACAGTGGTTGATATTCCCTTGCAGGAATTTTATTCGGGTGTGATCCATTAACCGGCCGTAGTTTCCAGGATCGGCTCGCCCGTCGTCCTATTGATGCCAGAGGCGCCTTCGGACATCGGGGCATCGTGTATTTGCTCCGTGTCATTTGGAGCATCTGGCGTCTTCTTCTTTTTTATACGGAGGGGTTTGGTGGCCACCGCACAGGCCTTACCCCCCACTACGTGCTTTGCCGGCTTACCGGCTGACCCACACACGGTGCAATACGGAGTTGCCGTATTGCACTTGCGAGCGAGGTGGCCAAGCTGGCCGCAGCGATAGCACTGCCGACTCCTGTCCACCTCGGCCTTGCAGGTGCACTGCACGTGTCCCGGCTCGAGACACCGGAAGCAGCGCAGGACACGCGACTGCAGGAGCGTCACCTGGGCCGAGATGAATCCGACAAGGATTCGGCCGCTGTCTATCACCTTTTGTGCGGCGGCCACTGGGCATTTCACCAGGACCGTGCCGAGTCCTGTGCGGTCCTGGCGGATGACACCCACCCTGACCGCCTCGGCTCGGCACTCGGCCACCCTGGCAACCGCCTCTGCCACCTCCTCCTGGGTCACCGAGTCATCAAGACCGGAGACCCTAATGTCGGCCATCTTAGTCGGCTGTGTTACCACCACCTCTTGAGGCAGGATCTGCCTCAGCTTCTCCACCAGCTGGCCGGCCGCATCAGCGTTGGCGGTTGTGGGGATCTGCAGGATGCGGGCTCCCGTGACCGCTATCTTGACCCTGAAGCCCTCACCTATCCCGAGCTCACCGAGGTCGAGCCGGTTCTTGGCCTCGGTGAGAACATTGCCGTAGGTGAGGCCCTTCTCCTCCGCTTCGGGTGGCAGCCTCACGATTACCGCTGCCGTGCGCGGTACCCTCAGCCGAGGCTTAGGCTGTTCCGCCCGCCTGGGAGCCCTCTGTGGAGGAGGTAGGGAAGGGGCCGAACGGGTAGGCGCCTGTTCTGCCTGACGAGCTTTGCGCCTGGTAGTCTTACTGACGACCTCCGTCCAGATCGACCCCTGCGAAGGTCCCGACTCGGAAGGGAGCAGTGGCTGCTCAACCTCCCTATCTGACTGAGCGGGGACCTTTGTCCTCTTGCCCTTACCCTTCCCCTTAGATGACACGGGGTTGGGCGCGGGCTCCTGCTGTGTTTGCTGGCCGACTTGCGTCGACTCCTCCTTGTTCTTGTTTTTCTTTCTCTTTTTCTTCTTTTGTCCCTCTGTCTCCTGTTGGGCCTCCTTCGGTTTCCCGTCGAAGGCCAGAGGGGGACGGTGGTTCTTCGCAGGGAGGAGTCGACCATCGACCTGCAAACCCTCTATCCTGGCGTCTAGCCTGAAGCCCAGCCTTTGGAAGAGGGATTCTTCAACCTCTTCCATGGTTCTGGGCTGTGTCTTATCCGGTGCCGTAGAGGTGGATGGAAAATCCAGCCCCAGCGTATTTCGGCCGCGTATCTCTGCTCGCAGAGCCGCCACGTCGTCCTGGAGATCTCGCACCTTATTTTTGAGGCGCTCGTTCTCCAGGCGCAGCTTGCGGTTATCTTCGTTGGCCGTGGCACGAAGGGCAGTCTCCATTACCTCTATGATGCCACGTGTTGCCTCCTTGACTTCGTGTGTAACGCTGCTCTTGATGTTTTTACACTTAACAAGAGCATGCGATATCACGGCAACGTGCTTATCCAAGGCGTCCCGGCAGCCGTAAGAGGTAGTGTCCTCATCGGCAATGGACGTGACGGAGAGCCGAGTCGTTCGCTGGTGGGCAGTCCGCATCGACTCGGCGAGCTCCTTCTGCTCCTGAAGCCGCTTCTCCTCCTTCTCACGGGCAATGAGCTCTTTCTTTGTGGCCCAGAGGCCGACGTGTTCTCCGGTAGTCGGAGGACGGCCTCTGCCCCTCTTGGCAACCGCCACGATCTTTTGCGGAGTGTCCTCATCAGATCCCGACGAGCGGGCACTCCTGTAGCGCCTTTTGCGCTCTGACGCCACCGAAACAGCAGACATGAGGCTCTGGCCGGAATCAGAGTCCTCAAGTCTGCTGACCACCACCATCGGAACCCTCACGGGTGAACAATCGGAGTCCTTTAAGCCTGCTTTTGTCGTCGGAGCGGTAGGGGGGATATCCCTATCGCAGAGTACAATTTCGCCCCCCCCAGAGAACGTGGGGCAGCCCGGGTCGGACGGGTCCAACCCGGGGAGGGATTCTCCGGCCGCGGTACGACCGGTACCCTCCTGGGGTAATAACTTATTAAATTGTACTGCCATATTTTTTTTTTATCGTTCCTCAGATTTTCATCCTATCACCTGGAATTTAAGAAATGAAGAGAAAAAGGGGGGGAAGAAGAGATAGGGGGGAAGAAAATGAAGAAGACAGAAGACAGCAGAAGAGGGGGAACACAATAGAAGTAGCATACATCACCTAACATAACCTAACATAGAGCCTAACACAAAACCTAACATACGTGGCCAGGAATTGGGAACAAGGGAATAACTAATTGTAAGGATGGGAAAGTGTGGGGGAGATGTGAGGGGTTGGGTGTGGGTGGGAATAACAAGGCCCTTCTTACTTCTCTTTTCTTTCGAGAGGAGAAAACAAGGAAAGGCACAGGGAACAGGAAAGAAGGAAGGGACAAGGACGAGTCACTGGTCCGGTCTCAGACCAACAACTCGGACTGACTGCACCAGCGAGCTGGTGGGCGATGGGGCCGTCAACTCCCTACGCCGGTTTGTATTCCTGTCCCACTTATATTTTTATGTTGACGGAATAATTTATATAATTTATTTTGAGGTAATTATTAATTTTACCGAATACATAATATAATTTTTAATAATTAATACTATTACATCGATTATATGCATCAATTTACATATTTATGCGACACCTTTCTTTTTTATCGTATAATTAAACTAATTAAAGCTTAATTTAAATGTGTTTTTTTCTTGTTTTTGTATGTATTAGTCGTAATATTCTTTTAGCTATTATGTAAAAATACTTCCTATACTTGAGGGATATTGTAATTGTTTATATACATAATTTTTATTACTACCAGACTCTTTTAAACGTAACAGATTTTCTGTATTTTTGTCTGTTGCTGTATAGATTATGCTTTTCAAAGAGAAGATAAATTTATCGTCATATCTAATCATTTAAAAACCACACTTTCCTGTAATTATAAAAAGAAATCCTGTAAAAGAAATTAATATTCAAATTAATTTGATTTCTCTTACTGAATTTCATTTCGTATATCTTATATGCAACAATTTAAAATTCGATAATAAAACTCTTATTTTCTGATGTGTATATTAAACAAATAGAATGTTTAAAAAATGATTATTTAATACCTATGATTAAGTAATAATATCATATAGAAACAATACTACTTTCATAATAGGTCTTTCTTGAACTTTTGTTGTAAGAAAAACCAATAAAACTATCAAAGAATCTTTTTCTACGTGCCATTAGTATATTGTAGAAAAGTATTATTTATTTAATGGGAAATACCTATTTTTAAATTAGCTTTTTGGAATACCATTTTCTTTGAAATATCTTGGGTTCAGGACACTGCTTTGTTTATGTGTTCCTAATTAAATATTATTTTTACTATTAACAAAAATATTTAGGGTAATTCTTGTATTAATTTAATAAATCTGTTACAGGTAAGCAATGTTTGTGGTGCCAATGAAACTAGAAGCCAACAGAGGTTTGTAAATATTCTCGAAATAATACCATCCAAGATTTTAGCGCAAAATGGAGTGCTTCAAAACAGAAGTCGACATCATACGTAGTATATAAGACAGTATGTCGTATAACTGGGTCAGTACGAAAAACTCCCAAATTTCAAGACATCCGATAATGACAAAAAAGACTTATGCGGTATTTTTCTCAAGGTCAGCGTTTTTTCCCCGAGTCGTCATTTCTTCTTAAGGTATACGCTTCAAAACGCTATCAGATTAAAATTAATACATATTTCTTGGTGTATGTCGAAGTCTAGGTCTGCACCTACAGAGGTGCCCTTGCGTTTTCACAAATCTATAAAATTTGCTGATTTGAGCGCCTTAACCTGCCCGGGAAAGTTGTAAAGACCCTCACATGACAACAGTAATTTGTCTGGATCATAAAGAAAGAAGCTATTTAACCGATTAGTAACAGAATTATTATTGAATTTCACGAATATCCGCCAATCACATTATTTTCTGCTATACAAGATAAAAATCCTGGCATGTTATACTGGCATACTTTTTTTTTTAGTTTTAACTTTATGTCGGAACATCACGCGTCGCGAAATATTTAAATATGGAAAGTTCGTTTTGAAACAAAAATTACTACATCTCCTAAAAACCGTATTGTTGTATTTCTTGTAATTTATTATTTCCTGAACTGTCCCATTTAAAAAAAAAAACACGTTTACATCCATCATTTATTATTCAATTTTTATATTATATATATATATATATATATGTCTTATAACTAAAAACTAATGAACTTTAAAATATGTAAGAAAACTTCACTAATAAAAATAATTATGTATGGAACAATCCTAACGATGCATACCACACACAGCCAAACACAGTATAACTGTAAAGCAAGGCTGCACACAAACACAACAAGGACAGGTCAACGCCCTGCGTTGCCTTGCACGAGCAGTATGGATATATACAACACCGCTTATGCGTGAAAGAGATGGGCGTACATTAGTTGTTTCCACGGCTTATACGTAGAATATACCGCGTGTGACAAGGATGACGACATTGCGCGCGCAAGAGATGGCTATATAAATATTATGACTGTTATTTCACTTCCTCTGCTGTGATGCAATATTCGTTTTACTGTAAAGCATCTATTTTAAGATAAAATAAAGTTATTTATATATCTCCGTATATAATATAAAAAATATTTAAATCACAGTGAATATATAATTATGTTGTATAAAAAGTAAACTAATTAAATTATTGTGAAAATGTAATTGTTTTGTTGCAAATTTTTGCTTGTTCTATAAATAATATTATTATTATATAAACGTAACCACGTTACGTTTTATCACTATAGCTACCTTTATGGTTTTATAATAATTATTTTGAATACATAAATAATTTCTATCGATTTATTTATAGTGGGTATGTAAAAGCGCCATCCAGTAGCGAGTAGAAGCAATTATTTTTTCATAACTGTATTATTTATTAGCTATCACCGGTGCCCTCATTTTCGGTCAATTCTCGCAATAACGACTCATTGTCGGAATGCAAATCAGTTTAAATAAAAGTCCAAGTTGTGAATTATTCTCGTATTTTAAGGAAAAAATAAAAATAGTTTCACACTTCACGGTGCGGCCTACTTACGGTATACTACTGTAAATACAGTCTCTTTTGTAGACATTTTCAAACGAATGGCGTTGAAAAAAAAAATCGGTAGGCCCGAGAAGCGTGCCAAACACGTGTCAATGAACCGCCTCAAAAAGCTGCCTTGCAGACACCTCAAATTTCGACCTAAAACCCAACGCTGTAACGTTCGATAATATACTCAAACCCATTTGTTAAAAGGGACAATTTTAAAAACCGTCAAACGGACTTAAGTCTTTTGGTTCGGAAGACAAAAATGTAAAGGCTCACGCACACTGGCGCAGCGGTCGAGAGACCGATGTGTATAAGAAAGTAAATGCTGATGCTTTCTCTGTTGTGAGTTACACAATTCTAGTACCTTCATCCCTTCCCTTTCGCACCCACACGCACACTATCCTCTTCCCTCTCCCACATACTGTTATATAATAACGGTGTCGAGCCGCGTAACATTTTTCTATCGCTTTAATTAATATCTTATATTAGCAACTTTTTTTATAACAATAAAAACTTTAAAGAAGTTTTAATAGGGTTATAAATGTTTAAATATTTTAGGGTTATAAATGTTTAGTTCCGTAAAAAAAACTCAATATGTGTCAAAATGTATGCACTTCTGTACGCATGTAACGTATATAGCGATGCAGTTGTGTGCGCTTGGGCTCAGGTTGTGTGACGGCGTTTGTACTTTGTGTTCATTTCCTAGTTATTCCCCTGATGGCCCGCTTGCAACATCTCGGTGTGAGCGGGTCCTTACAAATTCGGCGCGCTTTTTCCAAATCCCGCGTTCCAAATTCAAATAATCCTGTGACGTGTTGTTGTGAATTTATAAAGTGAACTTTTTAATTTTTTATTTTTAGTGTTGTGTTTGTATTGTGAATTTTGAAAATGGAATGTCTGGTTAATCGGAATGCAAAGAGGTTTGATTTAAGCATTTTAAACTTTTTTTTAAATATGGTTGTGAAACTCGGCTTTTAGGGACGTCATTTTTTATAATAGTCGGAAGAGGTTTAATGATTAGGATATACGTACATATTTAATTATTTATAAGTTGTCTTACGCAATTTCATGCGAATAGCTTTGCATGTGGAATTCATTCTACATTACTAACGGTACAAAACCACTGCTAGTAACTGTAAATTACGTTTAAAATACAAACGACTTCAATGAATCAATACGTAATTAAATATAGAACCAAAACAATTAAATAGTTCAATTTCAAATATTTTATTTATAAAATAAAATCGAATTAAAAATAGATTATTAATCTCAAACAGACAACCAACAACATTAAATTAGAATGTAAATGAATAAAATAATAACAAATTTAAAAATACATTTTTTGCTTCAGCAATTTCCTAAAAGAACCTATAGAACTGGACAAAATATCGACATCCTAGAAACGTTTATTATATGTATTAATAACACGACACACAAAAGTAGTATCTACATGTTTCAAATTTACATTTGGTTTTTTAATAATACATTTATTGATGTATAAACAATTTTTAAACTTAATACCACACCAGAAATATATTCGCAATTATTAAACCCTTTTATTAAGTTAAACAACTGTTGACTAATTTTATTACGTTTATTTAACTATTCAAAAATGAAATACAAAAAATTATAACATATATTAATTTAAGAGGAAATTATCTGATAAAGTGTAGACGTAAAATTTACACTAAATCTAAGGAACATATAAATGTGTAAATCTTTAAATCCACGTCCCTAAACCTTTCACTAAAGTAAGACACTTTTATTTGTTGGCAGACCGTCATTAATATACATTAAACAACGTTATATGATTGTTTTAGGCTAATCACAATAATTTTATCAATTAAGTAGTTTATGTTTGTAAAATTGTTTGCTCCTAACTCACTGGCTGCCCGTAAGCCTGACATCTGGCTTTGCAGGCTTTAAATTGTGATTTAATTTCCTTTGTAATTTAGTACTAATATATATATTAGGTCCTTACATATGAAATTGGCGTTTTGTATGGGAGAAACAAAAAGTCGAATATTTTTTTATATAATATATTTAATTAATCAAAGTATGAACCATTATTTTCTATGCACTTTTGCCATCTCATAGGTAGTTCATTGATCCCTTTACTAAAAAAACCAGTCGGACGGGAATCAATAAAATCTTTGAAGGCGATTTGGACTGCCCTATCGGAGTTGAATTTTTTCCCTTGCAAGAAGTTATCCAAATTTCGAAAAAAATGGTAATCTGTTGGAGCAAGGTCCGGGGAGTACGGAGGATGTCTTAGACTTTCCAATTGAAGCTCTTCTAATTTAGTAGCCGTCTGTTGCGCAGTGTGTGGTCTAGCGTTGTCGTGAAGCAGCAGTGGCGTGGAGCGATTGACCAGCCTAGGTTGTTTAGCCGCTAGCTTTTCCATCATGGTTTGCAATTGCTGACAATAGACATCAGCCGTAATAGTCTGGCCAGATTTGAGAAAACTGTAATGAACAATACCGGCACTAGTCCACCAAACGCTTACAAGTAACTTTTTTGGGGTTAATTTTCGCTTGGGGCAGGATTTGGCTGGCTGGCCAGGATCCAACCATTGCGCTGAGCGCTTCCGATTATCGTAAAGAACCCATTTTTCATCACAGGTAATGATTCGGTTTAAAATACCTTCATTATTGTGCCGGTTTAGTAATGTAACGCAGCAGTCGACGCGCGTTTGCCGGTTTGCTTCAGTCAATTCGTGAGGTACCCACCTTTCAAGCTTTTTAACCTTCCCAATTTGCTTCAAGTGAATTAAAACAGTTTTATCACTAACATCGCAGCCTGCAGCTAACTCGGACGTGGTTTGCGATGGATCCGCTTCCACAATAGCCTTCAACTCTTCATTATCAACTTGAGTCTCAGGCCGTCCACGGGGCTTGTTCTGCAGGTCGAAATTTCCAGAACGAAAACGTTGGAACCAAAAACGAACTGTGTTTTCTTTTGCAACATGACCGCCATACACATCATTCACCCTTCGAGTTGTTTCCGCAGCACTAGTGCCACGGCGGAACTCGTACTCGTAAATAATGCGATATTTTAAGTTTTCCATTTTGTAAAATGAGTGACGCAAACAGAAAAAAACAGAAGAAAAAAACAAATGAATGACGATCATCGAAGCACAAATACATGAGTCTATAGCTGTACAAATTTGAATTTGGAATTCCTTACCAAAGAGGAGAAATTTGTGATTAAAGTGGCCAGTACGAAAAACGCCAATTTCATATGTAAGGACCTAATATATATATATATATATATATGCCTGGATTCATAAATACTTCATAATTAAAAAAAAAAAACTTTTAACGACTACTGAATTCTGATTTGCATACAAATTTGTGACTTATTCCTGTTTAAAAGCGATTTAACATTTTAAGTGTGGCTTGCACGTATTAATTAAATCTAGTTTGTATAAAACGGTATTTTCTCGAAGCGGTTTAATTCTATTTGAATGTTAATTTAAATGTAATAGTTGTTAAAACTGGATCGTATTTCCATGTAAGACAATATGTACAGGTTAAGGCAAAATAATTTATGTAAGATATAACTAGATTTAATTTGTTCGTGCAATGCTCTCTAAAGATAATTATAAAACTGCGATTATAACTAGGAAATTTAATAACGAATAAAGAGAGCATAGGATCCGCTTGTGTGCTTTTATAAATTAACATACATATTGTTGGGTGAAGTTTTCCAATTGGAATGCCATTTTCAGTATGTTTGGAATAAATTGCTTCAGGACATTGTTGACGCACCATCAACTAATACAGTGAAAACAGTTTATCGCGACATTGTTTAGAACAACATACCGGTTATATTGAACAAAGGTCCTGGCAAAAAAATAGAACTTCGTATCTCGAAAACATCATCAGTTGTTACGACTATCGGTTTGTACGACTAAATATGTCGTTATAACCGATTTTGACTGTAGTTTCTAAATTAGACTGGATAGATGGCGCTCATCTCAGTCAGAGCATAGTGTAAGGCAACACAGTGCTAAACAATATGTGATAAGTTAAAATATCTTGGTCCGAATTATCAATAACTGAAGTTTTATGACATAGATGTATACACGGATTATGTATACACCTTGTTATATGTAATTGTTTACGTATAACTACTTATTGTTAATATTTAAACGTATAGCCCAACAACAAGGAAATAGGACATTATTTTTTTCCTTAACATGTCGTGGGAGTATCTATCTATATATTATAAAATCGTTACTAGGTCAAATTTTATTATTTTATAATTAAACAGAAAGGAACAGCGATTGACATCTTTGACGCTTGTTAAATTTGAAATTATTGTATAATAAATACTTCTACATTGTTAGAATCAATATGATTAATTTTTGATAACAATCATATATCCCTTTCGGGGTGAGTAGAAATAGACACATAAATTGTTCTATTTACTGTGTTAAGGTTATATTATAAGTAATATTGGTTAAAACCCTTTTAATAAAATAAAATTAACTGACTTCTAAAATAAACAATAATAATATACCTACCAATCAATTTTTTAATAAGAAGGTTTTTATTTTACAATATTTTGTATTAACGTGGCGTCAAATTCAGGTCATTTACCGTGTTTAAGTCAAAATCCTGATTAAAATAAGCCCTAATACGGTATATCTGCTGTATCAAAGAAGATCTAAGGAAGGTCTGACCTTCACCGTATTGAAGGTAAAACTACTATGGCGTATATACACCATTGAACAAAGAACTATAATCGAGATCGGTCGACATCCGACGGAGAAATAGATGGAAAAACTATAGATACAACTGTTGTCCTATCAAGCGTTAACGTGAATATCTCCGAAGATCCTCATCAGAACTGCACCAAATGAAAACAGAATCAACTTTAAAATATACGCTATCAAACTAAATAAGAATTATCTCGATCGGTCTATAAATGGCAGAGTAATCGATGAATATAGATAAAAAATACAAGTCAGAACGGAACCTTGTTTTTTAAGTCATTTAAAAATACAGATTATCTAAAATTATATTAACCCGCACGATACGTCAGTCTTTAAAATAAACTACAGCATGAAAGAGGTCTGAATACAATTTATAAAGCTGGTCAATAAGACTTTTTTTGGTAGCCCGGGGGAAACCTGTTATGGGCCGTCAGGGGGCGGTGAGGGCCGCCCCCGGTGTACCCCTCGCACTGACTAAAGCCCCCCGGAAGTTTCTTCTCTCGTCTGCCGGGGCCAAGGGCAAAGCTGTGCCAGCTTCCTCAGCACCCAGCGTGATCAAAAAAGACTTACCATAAGAAGTTAAAGTTTAAAAAAAAAAAGCAATTACATCAGCTCCGCTGAGGTATAAGCAATATGGAATTATTACTTTGGTAAATGCAAACATTCACGACATATTTTGTCGCCAACCCCTCGTAATTGCGCCAGAGGGCCTGTACAATGTAGCCAGGTCCATATAAGAAAACGTCCCTAAAACTATTTAAAATCTCCCCAAAATCCTCAAACAGTATTTTACAGGTAGCGACGCGAAACAAAATTATTTTTTATAATGTCTCGACATAGCATCTACATTGCATCTTATGGAAAGTATTGTTGACAGTCGCTATTGCTGCCAGCCCACATGTACAGCGACGGCAGGTCTCTAGGTATATGCACATCTGGATATATACAAACTGATCCCGAAACGCAACAGGCTGAAACAAGTCACTACGATGGTCCTTACACATGCGTGCTCTGGTCACGACTCGGTTTAAGAAACCGCCCTACTGTTTTGGAGTGGTGGGCTCTTTACTCCCATCCTTCCCACAGAGGTAGCCTCTACGAGGATTTTCGCTCCACCAGCGTCTGGATGAATTTGGTTTCCCAGGCCCGGGTGGAGCGATTAGAAGGACACCCCGGGGGTTTTTAGTCAGTAGGAGTCTGACACAGCGGGGTCGCTGCCCTCACAGTGTCCCTGATGGTGCTATGATGGATTTTCCCCCGGGATAAGAGAAAAAGATTTAATGTAGCTGCTCTTAAAAGTACTTGTCATCATCAAGTATCATGCATTGACTTATTGTGTATGTAACCATACATTTCTTTCGTAATTGACAACATTCAAAAATCACCCGTTTCACATTAGACATACCTTTAGGGGTAAACTTTTAAGCTGACACCACTGGGCGTTTAGAAAACGACACTCCCAGGGGAAGTGCTACTCTCTCTTTCACACTCACTGTGGACAGATGCGAGGGAAAGGGATATATACCACTGAATAGACGACCCACTAAGGCACGTGTACTGAAATCCTAGTTTTCTTTCTAAAGAGAGAATCAATGGGGCTATGGAACAAGCAGAGGTCTATAGAATCAAATCGACGTTTTTATACATTCTAAAATATTTCATAAAGATATTTTTAAACTTTATTTGTAAAATAGCTGTGTTGCGAATCCAGAGAATTAGAATTTGGACTCTCTACCAGCGTTCGCTGACATATATTACTTACGGACATAGATGGGCAAAATCATCATCAGTTTTTCATCATTAATATTATATGACAGCATTTTGCTCATCTATGTTTTAAACACTACAGAATCCCCAATTGCATACACATTTAAGACTCCTTAATGTTTTGAAGGGATTTAATCATGATGAGAGCAACAAAATTAAAATTACGACTACATTTTGTAATCGTTAATCATTAATGTGATTACATTTGACCATCTCTGCTTATGGATTCTGATTGGCTCTAGTCAGAGATGGGCAAAATGTAATCTGATTAATAACGAACGATTACAAAATGTAGTCGTAATTTTAATTTTCTTGCTCTGTAATGATGAGTAAATCCATTTAAAACATTAAGAAATCATAAATGTGTATACAATCTGGGATTCTGTAGTGTTTAAAACATAAATGAGCAAAATGCAGTTATATTAAAGGTAAAAAACGTAAAATGTAATTGTTAATCATTTCCATTAATCTGATTACATTTTGCCCATCTATGGCTCTAGTAAGGTGGAATTTACACTAAAAAAAACAAACTTTCAAGCCTATTCCTTTAGGTATAGAATGTCTAAAAATCCGCCGTTAGTCACCGAAAAATATCGCTTAAACCAAATAACCTTTCTACCCTTGTTATATAATAATATATCTTCCAGCTATATCCTTTTCTGGGTAAGCAGAGAATCATTGGTAGCTGTATCTACTTGGTGATTTTATGTCGTGCCCAGAGTGACCAGTAACGCAGCTGGTCGCCGTTATATACAATACATTGTCGATAAAACAAGTAAACCAAAACATCCTTTTTTATTTAAGCTATATCTAATATTGTTCATTTTATTTCATTTTTTTTTATTACATACAGGCTTGCGCTTGACCTCAATCTCACCTGCTGGAAAGTGATGATGAGGCCGACGATGGAGCGCGCTCGCCCAGCAAATACCGATTCACTCGACGTTTGAAGATTCCCATGTCATAGGATGCTGGAAACACCGACGCAGGAAGCGAGTTCCACTCCTTCGCGGTTCGCAGCTAAAAGGAGGAGGCGAATCGCTTCGTGCGAGCAGCAGGAATGTCAACCACAAAAGGGTGCAAACCAGCACGGCGTCTCGTCAATTTATGGTCTCGTTAATTTAATTTTGTCATACATATTTTTTATTTCATACAAAGTTGACATAAATTTGTCATACATATTTCCAGTAATTGTGACATGATTTGATAAGAAAAACAATATAATAACAGTTTTTTTTTTATCTTCTCCTCCAGTTCTAGTTAATAACAAATGTAGTCTCAAGTTCGTTGTACCTATATTTATATGGATACGTACATAAAAACTGCTTATTCTGCCGTTGTGTGTATTTTCTTATATATTTTAAATTACGCAACGGATGGTATTGCTGCTTTCATCATGATTAAACGACTTCCAAAATGGAGGAAGTTCGATTGTGTTAATTTTTTTCGTATGTTCATCCATTACTTGGCAGTTTGTTGATCGATTTGGATAATTATTTTTCATTCAATATGATATATCACAAAGTTGATCGCGTTTTAATATGGTGTAGTTTTGATGAAGGTTTTCGAGGATATAGATCACAAAGCTTAAACGAGCAATAGAAAAATTCAACAATACCTCCCGTTTCTTCTAATCAGACGTTACATTTATGTGTCTGAGGTTGAGATTTATTTTGCTCTAGAAATAAGTTCGTCTTGGACAAAAAAGTAAATGTATAATTAGAACTTTAGTAACTTAACTATTCACAGAGCCAAGTCTAAGTTGACGAAATTAATGACAGGCCCTATACTTTGACATTAATGATATAATACTGTTTTGTTGTATTTAAGTAAAGGCTTTTCTTTTTATACTTGGGGAAAATCCTCATAGGACCGTCTCGGCCGCACAGGTGTGTTGCGTGACCGAGGTGTGTCGGTCGGACTTGTACCGGCTAAAAACCCCAAGGTGACTACTTCTGCCCATTGCCGGGGACTGCGGGTCCTGTAATCAATTCGCCAGAGCCCCGTCGCACCGCGCCCGCTGGGCACAAACTCGGAGGAAGATGATATCTTCCTCGACACTGCTCATTGTATTTAGGCAGAGCACGTCACAATGCTCTGCCTACTTCTCGAGGATCACTAACCAGTCGCTCAGGGCCCCCATCCTGAGCGGCCGTGACCCCATTTAAGTAAAGGCTAAGCTATGTTAAAATAGCGTCTATGAATCTTGCCGGGCAGTAGACTTAAGGGAGTCTGCTGCCCGGATGAGAGGGAGGCGGTGCACGGTGTCCGGCGCATCGCCTGGGGGAGAGGTTTTTGGAGGGGTGGGATTTACTCCTTCCCCTCCCAGAGAGGTAGCCTTAACAAGGCTTTTTGTTCTCTGGGCGTCTGGATGAATTTGGCTTCCCAGGCCCGGGTGGAGCAATCAGCGGGACACCCCGGGGGTTTTAGTCAGTTGGAGTCTGACACACCGGGGTCACTGCCCTCACAGCGTCCCTGATGGTCCTATGCAGGATCCCCCGGGATTAAAAAAAAGCAGTTGTGTATAAGTTCTGGCGTAGTCAAAACGATCAGCGGGTTTTGAGTGAATAACGCGGCCAGATTTTGGTTGCAACCGATACAAATTTTTTCACTGAAACCAAAATTTCTGACCATCACTTATTATAATTATATACAAATACAGACGCAGCTGCAGATCAAAACCGGAATAAACTTCAAATATTAAAAGCGTGACAATAAAATTCTTTGATATTAACCTTGAGCGTGCTTAGATTTTGCGGAGGGGAGAAAAATGAAGCACTCAGTATAAAAGTTGTATTCGCTTTATTATTGCCGATTCACTTTTTTTAATAGTACAGGGTTGCCAAAAGCTTTTAAAGTAATTTTGAATTGTTTAATTCAAGGATTCGCTAAAAGTGAAATCCCGTATGACGCGGCGGTCTTTAGACGGCATCAACAGACGGCAATGAGACGTATCGCGACGGCAGACGGCACTATCATGCAGCATTTGTATCTAGAAACTGTCACGCAGATATAGGCAAAATGTAATCAAATTAATAATTACAAAATGTAATTGTAATTTGTATTTCGTTAATCTGTAATCATGATTAAAACAATCTGAACATTAATGATTTAGAAATACGTATGTAATTGAGTGTTCACTAATGTTTTAAACATAGATGGGCAAAATGTAATTATATTAATGACTAGCTGATCCGGCAAACGTTGTTTTGCTATATAAGGTTTTGTAATATCTTCTAAGATGTTCATTTAAATTAAGTGATGTCAAAGACAATTTTGTTCACAATTAAATACTCTTAATCAACAACACATTTATTTGGATAAAGATTAATATTATTACGTTGATACAACTCTTAACAAATAATACATTAATTTCGACCAAATTTGTTTACCATAAAAACGGTTCTAGTGACTTAATCTTAAAAGATAGACATACTGTCGCGGACATTTTTTTAGATCATTTCAAGAGGAATAATTCTTTCATACATATATTTTTGGTATCTTGAACCGTTTTCGCAGCGCACGCAATGGAAGCCCTCAAGGATGAATAATTTTCCCCGATTTTTTCACATTTTCCATTATTTCTTCGCTCCTAATAGTTGCATCGTGATGTTATATAACCTAAAGCTTTCCTCGATAAATAGTCTATTCAACAAAAAAAGAATTTTTCAATTCGAACCAGTAGTTCCTAAGATTAGCGCGTTCAAACAAACAAACAAACAAACTCTTCAGCTTTATAATATTAGTATAGATGAAAAATGCAAAATGCAATAAAAATTACATGTTGCTTGCAAAGAGGGCGTTCGTGTCGTTTTCAAAGTGTCGAAAATATTAAAGCGCTCGTTAGTTCCGCCGTAAGACAGACAAATATAAAACAACTAAGAAACTTGTACGTATACCACGTTAGATAACGTATGTAAGTTACGAAACAGACAAGTGCTGATGCAATTGCAGTTACTAAAGCTTGTTCAACTGGTTATATTCTTAACAACACTTGTAAAATGTTACATTTCGAGTGCCTTAATTGTTGCAATTTCACGCTTTGTTTTTATAGCCATCTAGCGCCGGGTAGGACGCACTAACAAAAAATAAAACTCACGATGTAAAATTTTGTAGTTTAATTACAATTTTGTAAACATAAAACATATTAAATCATCCAAATAAATGTATACGATTTTCATATAATTGTAAATAAAGTCAAAACAACTTTTAGTAATGAAATTATATGACCTAAAGAACTAAACTAAAGTTTATTCAAAAAGAGCTATTTTAAAGCAATCTTGAATCGTTATAAAACAAAAAATAACATATGTCACCCATTCGGTAAGTAGAATCTACCGAGAAGGAGCGGGAAGAAACTTAGGTAGTTGTTTTTTTTCAGTTATTATACTACAGTTGTTTTGTGTATATGTCTATGAAGATATCTTTAGTGAAATATCATGAAAAAGTTAAATTTTAATTTCGCATAAAAATAAAAAATAGCAATATTCGATAATAGATGGCCTAAAACTCAATACTCTAAAAGCCAACGACCAGTGTATATTATGTCATTCTTTTTATCGCACAATAATATTGCACGTAACTAATCGTCCGTTAACCGATTGAGTTGTTTTTACAGCTTTTCCCGTACATTGTAACATTACTTTGATTAACTATATTTTTAATGCGTTTTATTTAACTTTAATAATCACAAATCTTCTTTTGGGTTAAGCAGAGATATTATACCTTGTTCATTTTAAAAATTCCTTTATGACAATTTTTTGAAAGTAAAAATTTCCATACTGAGTATAAATAGTGAAAATAAATATTTATCGAATGAGGTACTAAAACACTTTTAAATGAACTATAACAAAAATAAATTATCAAATAATTGTTTCACTAACAAAACTAACCTATACTTTGTGTTATGGGGGACTTCGTAAAATGAACAAGTTACAGTTACTATGGATGCAGGATGCTTTGCGCATATATGCCCAACGTGACCAATTGCGCAGATGATCGCCGTGCACACAGCACTAATACACTTAACATTCTTATTAGATATATGAAATTATATCTACTCAGATATCCAGATAAACTTTTCGGATATTTTTATGTACTGCGCTAAAAGTTAATGAACAATTAAAGTGACATTCAATGCAACGCAGCAAACAGGGTTCCTTTGCGAATTGATTATGTCGTTGACAGTACAATTGCCGGCGGTATTAAGGAATTTAGTAAATAGTACACGCAGTACAGTAATCGTAGATACTTTAGCATTTTATTATGAACGAGGACATAATTCGAATCAATTTTGTAAAATAACTTTTACATCTTTTTTGAATATTTATATTTGTACACTAGGCATCAAAATAATCAACCCATCTATTACTTTTACTGTATTTCTGCCATATTTCAAGTAAAATTAAATATGTAATCGGGAACTAAAATAATAAATTAGTTACTTTAATAAAAAAGAAAAATTATAACTGATAGATGTCATGACAATACAAAAAAATTATTTTTAAATTATAAAATAAATTATTTTATTCAATTTTTATGTTACTTTTAAATCAGCATTGTTTCTTATTTTTAAAGAAAATGTTACTTCAATTTCCAATAATATCTATGTATATACCATAGATGGGCAAAATGTAATCAGATTAATGAAAAACGATTACGATTACATTTTGCGTTTTTCATCATTAATATGACTGCATTTTGCTCATCTATGTTTTAAACACTACGGAATCGTCAATTGCTTACACATTTATGACTTCTTAATGTTTTGAAGAGATTTAATCATGATTACAAAGCAAATAAATTAAAATTACGACTACATTTTGTAATCGTTAATCAGAATACATTTTGCCCATTTGTGGCATATACTAATACATTTAACTAAGTAAGTAAGTTAAGTATTAAAGTTCAAGTTAATATATTTCTTTCCTCCAATGTTTAGAATCGACCTTTTATAGCCGGTGTATTACCCCTTTGTCATGCAAAACGTTAATTAAACGCGGGCGAGGCCACCGGTAGAGCTAGTATTTTATATAAACACCTTTATATCAAAATATTTCTTAGGCTCTTGTCCTTTTATTGTGGGACATCCCTTTTTCCTTGTTGTCTCATTTATACGAAATATCTATGTTTCTATATGTCTAAATGTTTTTGAATTTAAATAAATAGCAGTAATCAATTCTCTAAAACATATTGTCTATTAACATATAAATCGAAGTGAAAGAACAATATTGTAATACGACGTAAATATTTCATTTTCCTTTACAAAGTACTTGTAATAATGGAAAAAATGAATCAGGATGCGTCATAAGAGCTTCACAATACAAGATAAACCCCCAGCGATAGGTCGTTCACCTTAGTTTGGCAGTCTTTTGAACTTTGGTTCAGCTACCTGATGATAGATGACACTATATCGAAATTAAAACAACGAAGATTGAGGAAAAATAAACATTTATTGCATCAAGCTTCATCAACTACAACGAGATTGTCACTTTTTTGGTAACCCTGGTAAAAATCCTGCTTAGTACCGTAAGGGACGCTGTTAAGCTGGCGATCCTAGCGTGTTCCTACAGACTAAAAATTCCCGGAGTGTCGTCTCTTCCTCGCAGCTAGCCAGGCCATAGAATCCACATTCATCCTTCAGCCTGGGGAGCAAAATACCTACAGAGGCCACAACTTTGGGAGGGGTGAATATAAAGGATCCACCCCTTTAGTTATCACGTAGATGGTGTGCTCCACACATCGTTTCCATCAATTCCAGATAGGAGACTCCCTCATGTCCATTGCTAGATTAATGTCAGGAATGGTCGGGCGCAAACTCCCTCCCTCCTGTACTGGATGCCCACTGCACCGACCCAGACATTAAAACCCTGGATCTCCCGCATTGCTGTCTGACTTGCAAACTATAGGTGCAAATTTGATTTTGAAAGTTGCAGGTCGGCAGCGGCAACTCAGGAGAGGCCGCCCGTCCGCGGTATACCACTCTGTATGGAAAAGCGTCCAATGTAGATGACAGCACCGCTGTTAAGCTCGTGATCGTGACAGCTTACAGACTACTTCATAAAATCGTAATAGGTGCTATAAGAAGCTTTGTGAACGATGTTGTAGAGCTCTTCCTTACTTGAAAGAAACAGTTGTAGTCGGATTATATTTTACATATTGCAATATTATTCGTACAATTATGTACATAGTATATTTCTCCATTATATATTAATTTAAAAACAACAATTCTTTTCCAAATCCCAAGACGTAATCTTTAGAGTCATCAAAATTCGTTTCTCATTTTTAAATTCAAACGATCTTAATTTTTTACTAAACGGCCAACATCATATTTATGTCACCGATATGTAACCTAATTATGTGAACTCCATACACACAATCCCTACACCATAGATAGGCAAAATGTAATAAGATTAATGAAAATGATTAACGATTACATTTTACGTTTCTTACCATTAATATGACTGCATTTTGCTCATTTATGTTTTAAATACTACAAAATCCCAAATTGTATACACATTTATGATGTTTTAAATGGATTTAATCATGGCTACAGAGCAAGAAAATTAAAATTACGACTACATTTTGTAATCGGTAATCATTAATCGGATTACATTTTGCCCAACTCTGCGCTACAGTATAAAGCAATCGCACCTGTGAAGCATTCATCACACAAATAAACGCAAATTTAATGGAGACAAACATGGAGACAAAAATAGCAATGTTTTCAAAACTTGAAGACTTATGTGGCTATCTTTATTAACATTAGAATCAGATATGGCCACTTTCATCAGATGAAATCAAAGATAGCCGTGTTGTTTTCAAATAAGTATTTAATTAAAAACTATAAGTAAATAATTATTTATTATATAAAATAATGTTTTACTACTAGCTGTAATGTTGTGGACTAGTGTTTAAGAGACCGGTTTCCAACCATGGCAACGGGAATGGACGTAGGTTCGAATCCCTGTACGTAACTCTGGGTGTTTTCACGTTAAGCATGGATTTAAACACCACATACTTACCGTGAAGGAAAACATCGTGAGAAATGAATGGCATCTCATAGAAATGTCATATGTGATGATGATGATGATGATGTCCTAGCCGGATTCGGCCACGGCGAATGTTTCAAAACCGATTAAGAAAATCGAGGTCCAGTTTACGGAAACAGTCAATTGCGCAGGAGATATTTAAGTGCATAGCTGGACGCGCTGCCAGAAAAGCACTCTCTCGTCCAAGCTCTCTCAAGCCCGATGGAATGGAGTACCAGTACGATCGGCAGGGAGCAGGATGCAGGTTTGGTCGAGTTTTCCTTCTCTGAACACCGGTTTGAATTGCAGTGCTAAAGAGACACCTTAGTCGCCTTTTACGATACCTCAGCAAGAAGAGGGGGTGCTGTTCTATTCTACAGGCAGCCACCACGGCACAATGTCATATGATAGTACCCTGAGAACGGCGATCAGCTGGGCTAACGGTCACATTGTGCTGGATATATAAGCCTAAAGTGGATACACACCAATGTATCTTTGATCACCCCATAAAGGATATAGCTTGACAATATATATATATATATATTTACTGTTACAAATAGTTTAAATCACACGGTTGGGATATGTCGATGAAAGTAAATAAAATAGTTTGTCTTTATTACTTAAAATTTATTAAAAGTGAGATTACCACCTTTGAGTCTATACGACTCATTTATATGCAAGACTGTTATTACAGAATCAAGATTTTTCCTTTGAATTTCTTTAATAATAAAATTATAACATGTTTCCTCATTAATATAAGCAGCAGATGAATGTTTTCATGTTACTTTTAATAGGAAAGCTTAATGTTTTACAATCATTATTCTAATAAGATAAATAGCTACTAGGAAAAACTAATATAAAACCTGTTTATGGACAAATCATGTATCATTTTACATATTATTAATTGCGTATATGGTAGAAGTCCATATTATGGGACACTGTCCCTATTTATGATACACAATGTGAATATAATCATTTATAAAAAGAATACCAAATTATACTTTTAAAAAATATAATAAACACATAATTTTATCATTTTTGAATGAAATTAACAAGTCTAATTGTTAATTATTACTTGTATGTTTTGAAAAAAAAATTATAAAAGCATGAGGTTTGTTGTTGGTATTCAAAACCGTGGCTTAAAAGAGTTGAACGATAACTACTGTACAGTTTGTTACTTGGATGAAATTATATATTTTATTATATTTATATACATAATGTAAGTGTAATCTAAAAGCTTATAAATTATAGATATTGTATGTTATTTGCATTTATGTTAATTTATAGCAATATTATTTTATTTTTGAGTGTCTCACAATACCGACACTTGTTAACGTAGACGTCCCGGTATATGGAACACTTTACACCGCGTATCACTCAATACGGACATCAAGTCTTATGATTGTCCCCATTAATGAGACAGTGTACTGTTATGCGTTTTTAATTAAAATATCAATAATTTTTAGTATTAAAAAAGTAAAATGATTAAATATAACAAATTATTTATCAGCATAACTTCAAATAGTTATTTCTGAGTAAGTATTTTCAATTTAATTACGTTAATTTCAAAACTTAACCTAAAATCAAAACATTAATTTTGCAAGCTTTTTTTTTCTTAATTTTTTATTTGATATTATTGAAATATTTAAAATATGTTTTTTTATACTTTTATTAATTAGTGAAATTTTTTTTTTGCTCTGGCTCGACATAGTGACTACAGAGTACCTGATGGTAAGTACAGTGTAATCCAAAAACGAAAGCGACTATCAAAGGATGAAAATCCATTGATAGTCTCCAACGTCATGTCGGCCCATATATACCACGACTGAAGGTCTCTAGGTATATGAGCTACTGGATATACACAAGCTGATCCCGAAACGCGACAAGCCGAAACTGGTCACTATGACGGGCTTTACACCCATGTAATGGGGTCGCGATCCAGGCGGGCACCGACGCCCTACCACCTCGCTGCTGCTCGTTTAGCACCACCCAGGTGTCACGTGTAGGGAAACTAGGGTAAAGCCTACGGACGCGAGCAGCTTCGACTCCCCCCATCGACATATCTCTCGATATTTTAGGTTACGTGTCAACAGTGAACAACAAAAAACAAATTATTGAAAATCGGAGTAATGGGGACAACAGCCGTCTCAATCAGCAAAAAAGAAAGTGTTGTGTTCAAAAGTGCTTGATAAAAGACTTAAATATGACCCAATAGATGTAGAAAATGCTTTAAAAGCAATAAAAGACACCGGGTCATCATTACGGAGAGTAGCTGTTGCCTTCGAAGTATCTGTGGCTACTCTAGGCAGAAAAAAAGTATTGGGCTAGATGAGATAAAAAAAAATCTAAACCAGAAACAGTCTTATCGTCTCAGGAAGAAGATGATATTGTCAAATGGGTGCTAGACAGGGCTGCAATAGGAGCACCTGTAACAAAAACTGAGTTATTGGATTGTGTTCAAAAATATGTCCAAAAATTAGCTGTAAAAACTCCGTTTACAGAGTCGTCCTAGTCGCCACTGGTATGAAGGGTTTAGAAAACGTCATTCAGAATTAGCTATAAGAAAACCCCAACATTTGAGTGTTACAAGAGCAGCTGTCACTTGTGTAGAATTGCAAGAGTGGTTTAAAAAGTCTGGAGCATATTTTGAAAGTAAAAATGTATGTAATATTTCTCCTACAATTTTTTTTAACTGTGATGAAAGATGTTTACTCCTCTGTCCTGAAGCAGAGAGCGTGTTGGCATAAAAAGGATCACCATTCCACCGCGAAACCACTAGACATCGTGTGGGATAACATCCGTATGTGGTGGATATTCCATATATCAGCACGAAAAGATTCGCTTCTACATTCATCATGCGAACGGTTAAAGAATGGAATACGCTTCCAGAGGCAGTATTTTCGCGATGTTATGACCTGGGAGTCTTTAAGAGAAGAGTGAATAGGCAATTGCTGGGCGAACACGTTTCATCGTCGGACTCATCTTCACCTTCCACCAGGTGTGATTGAGGTCAAGCGTTCGCCTATAAGTAATAAAAAAAAAGTTACAAGAAGAAAAGAAAAAACTGATGGACAAAGTAAAAGAACTGCAAAAGAAAATTAAAGAATAAAAGTGAATTAAATATTTTTATAATTTTCATTTATTTCTCATTTAATTTAGTAAAGACTAATTATTTGTTATTTCAGATTCAAGTTTATTATCTATTTTATAAGTATTGTGATTTAAAATTAATAAATAGTTATTTTAAAATCAGTCTTATTGATTTCTAAACTGTCTCAAAAATAGGGACATACATCATGAGACATTGGGGCCATTTACTTTTTAAGTGTCTCATAAATAGGGACATAGAGGTTCCTCTCATAAAAGGCTATTAATATTATTTTTACAAATTAACATTCAATAAAAACTATCTATATTAATTAAATAATCATAAGACAATTGTATGATACGATTTAAATAGTATTTTTGACTTAAACAGATTATATAATAGCGGTAATGTACGACCAACCTGAAAATGTGTCTCATAATACGGACTTTTACCATATAAAACTTAATGGAAACACATCGATCAATATCTCACCGTACTAATATAAAAACATTTATAATATCACCAATATTTATAAAGGCACTACCAAAAATAGTAACCTATCGCTTTGATCTGTTCAAAATTCATTCAAAGGTCATTGAACTTTTTGTGACCTTTAGTTGCACTACCAGATACTAGATGGCGCTGAACCGAGGTTTACTAAAGGTGGTGAGGGTACGTTGCTCCTAGCGCCGGTTGTTGGTCCCAGCCTTATTCAAACAAGTGTTACCAACCCCGGTCGAGAAATTCCCTCTAAAATTATTCAAAGTCCTCAGAAAAATATTTTAGAAATACATAAGCATTTTTGTTGTTTAAATTATAATAACAATATATCGTCACGCCTTATTCCTTTCAGGGTGAGCAGTGACACATTAGTGGATATATCCACTTTGCACTTACATGTCCTGCCCAACGTAACCAGTAGTGCGGTTTATCGCCGTTTTGACACCACTTACATATGACTTTTTTATTAGATGCCATGATCCATTTTAGCAGTATTATAAACGTCATAATGCGTATAAAATTTTGTATATTTTTTTTCCATAATTCTCTCTTAAAGTAATAAATTTCAAATTCTTAATAAAATCCCTAAGCAATTCTTGACTTGTATCTATGATGGCCTACTGGATAATGAACCGGTTTCCATGCACAGCGACGAGCATTGTCATAAGTTCGAATCTCGCCTCGTATATCTGCGTTCTTCCTGATTACGTATGGATTTAGGCACTACATGCTCACCGGTGAAGAAAAAAAATCGTAAGGAAACCTGCATGGTATCTAATAGGAATGTCAGGTGTAAGTGCCCTGAGAACGGCTATTAACTGTGCTACTGGTCACGTTGGGTACGACAAATAAGCGTAAAGTTGATACAGACTCTTATGCACCTCTGCAGACCCAGAATGGGATGAAGCGTAACGATATTTTATATTTTCTAATGATCTTTGACCTTGTGAATCCCTTTTGCCTTATCAAAACTCCCTGAATTATGGGGTAAAATCCCTGTGTTGGCAATACTAGTTCAAGTAGATTGTAATAAAACACAAGTACCTATTGAAAGTGTTTTGTTTAATGACTGCTGTTGTTTTTATTCGTGTGGAGTAATTCCGTTTGATAAGCTCGCATTCCGTGTATATGACGCAGGTTCGAATTAGGAATTGTAGGAACTTCCCACGTCACTACCGGTTAACTTAAAGTGTAAATTATCCGTAATGGTATCCGAAAAAAAAAAACGATTTTTTATTAATAGAAATATTTTTAAAAATCTAAATAGAATTTTTAGTTTTTACTAATAGCATTATACCGCTCCATCACTTTTCATTTTGTTTTGGTATTGGTTGGAGGGAAATAGCATCGTCTGAGTAAAGTCAAAGTAGCGCTGCAAATATCAGCCTAACAAGTATTCATTTCTGACGTGCAGTGTTAGGATTTAAGCTTTTAAATCAAACCTTTATTTGTTTACACTGTTTGAGCCTTACAAGAGAATAGCAGACCGAATAAAAAGAGTTCTGATGGTGGGTAAAGTCAAAAGCATGAGAAATCGGCGAGAGTCCGTGAAGCGTTATTAAAAAAGCGAAAGAGGTTTACATAAATAGAAAGAAGTGGTGTTCCATTCTCTCTGCCTACCCTAATTCGGATTCGGCGTAATGATAGATAGAACCTTAGTGTCCTGTAGACTGTTGATAGCTTTTTATTTCACGTTGACACTCTGTACATATGTCAAAAACGTATAGGATGACTCTAAAATTTTAATTACTAGTAAAAACGTATTAATTGACGTCACGTTCGATTGATTGGTCAGCGAGAAATTTGGGTCACTGACCTAGATAAATATTGTGAAACAATATTTCAATAGTTATCCGTAATTACTTAGAATTTGTTCAGGCAAAATAAAAGGAAAACTCCATTCCAGGACGATGTACATTGTAAATTGTTTTTGAACTTGGATTCGTGATAAACACACTGCTAGATTACCTTGTAATATTCTGTACAGTACAGAAAACGTGTATTGTACCTATATTTTGACTTTTTTTTTTACTCTGGTTCGACATAGTGGCTACAGAGTACCTGATGGTAAGTACAGTTTAGTCCAAAAACGAAAGCGACTATCAAAGGATGAAAATCCATTGATAGTCTACGTCGTCATGTCGGCCCACATATACCGCGACTGAAGGTCTCTAGGTATATGAGCTACTGGATATGAACAAGCTGATCCCAAATCGCGACAAGCCGAAACTGGTCACTATGACGGGCTTTACACCCGTGCACTGTGGTCGCGATCCAGACGGGCACCGACGCCTTACCACCTCGCTGCTGCTCGTTTAGCACCACCCAGGAGTCACGTGTAGGGAAACTAGGGTAAAGCCTACGGACGCGAGCAGCTTCGACTCCCAAACTCTCTGGGCTTCCTACGCTTTAGAAATGCCTTTATTAATTGTACTCTTTTGTCAACGATTTTTAAAGTGTATGATAGTCAATCTTTCACAGTGACCAAAGTTATGTGTAAACGGTTGCTGTGTGGTTGCCGCCAACACATCTGACGTGCAGACCGTCTTAGATAGAGCTCAGCCTGTGAGAGGAGAATCTCTGCAAGACAGTACGTTTCGAGCTAGCAACAAGTTCCACACTGAACTTTCCCATATAATTTGAATTTTTCTATTAAAGTTTTCGCTGAGTAAATACTATTTTGTCTAGAGCCTCAGATAAGAATTCCTATATGAACCTGCGATCTAAAATTCCTACCATTAAAGCTACGAGTCAACGAAATTAAAATTAATTAGAAATTTATTGACGAAAGTAGAGTTCGTTGACTCTCTTTCGACACTGTAATAATTAATTTTAGGCAATTGATATGTTATCATAGACAAATATTTATTACCTTTGTCGTCTACAAAAACTTTTAATTATAAAATATCACGCTATATCCCTATTTAGGTTGGCATAGATAGAAAAATATAGCCTTCCATTCTCTCTGCCTACCCCAATAAGGAAACGGAGTGATGATGGGTAGGTAGAGATAAAAAATGCTAATATTTGTTCAATTTGTCCAATTGATATTGAAGTGTTGCTTCTATATTTTCTTGCCGACTCTTCTCCAGGGGTATATTTATTTTATTGAGTCTTCAAAAATGACCAGAATATTATGAGTTTAAATTTTCTTTATATTGGCTCGAAAAAGTGACTACATTACACCTGCTGGTAAGTATAGTGTAGTCCAAAAACGAAAGCAACCAGTAAAGGATGAAAATCCATTGATAGTCTCTGTCGTCATGTCGGCCCACATATACCACGACTGAAGGTCTCTAGGTATATGAGTTACTGGATATACACGAGCTGATTCCGAAACGCGACAGGCCAAAGCTAGTCACTATGACGGTCTTTACACTTGTGTACTGTAGTCAGGACCCAGTTCGGGGAATCGTCCTACCACCAAAAAACCTGATATATTACAACGAATTTTCGGATTGAGTCAGTAAAATTGTGTTTTTTTATTTCATGGTAACAAGAATATAGTTTTTAGTAGAACATACGTTTCTCTAATTATATTTTTTTTATATTGGATTTTTTATTTATAAACATAGAAAAACAGGAAAAAGTGTTTTATCATTCACATTGCGTACTGCAAATGTATGGAATACGCTTCCTGCGACTATTTCTCCACGATCTTACTATTTAGGTGTGTTGGCCTTGTGGATAAGGGACCGATATTCATATACGGAAACACGATTGATCGTAGCCTCGATCCCCTCTATACCTCTCGATCTCGTCACATCTCTACATCTCGTCGATGTACCTCTGAGTTTTTCCAAATTAAGTGGGGATTTCACACCACATGCTCACCGGTGAAGGAAAATATCACGAGGAAACCCACACAGCATCTAATAGAAATGTCATGTGTATTATTAGTAACTAGCTTTTGGCCGCGGCTTTGCTCGCGTTAAGAAGTATTATTATTATTATTAATAATTAGGTATTGTTTTTGTGGCTATACTTTTGTTTAGCGTGTGTAATAAATTAGGGCCCAAAAACTTCTTTGTACACAATATTCTTAACTAATCTGTCATTAGGCGCTAAAACTATCAAGCTATTGGGTAAACTTATACAAACTTTCATCCCCTATTTTATCCTCTTAGGGGTGGAATTTATCAAAATCCTGTCTTAGCGGATGCCTACGTCAGAACATCTACCTGCATGCCAAATTTCAGCCTGATCCGTCCAGTGGTTTGGGCTGTGCGTTGATAGATCTCTATGTCAGTCAGTCAGTCAGCTTTGAGTTATATATATTTAGATGTCAGAACGGCGATCAGCTATGCTACTGGTTACGTTGGGCACGACATTATTGGATACACCCACTGATGTATCTCTGCTCACTCCGAAAAGGATATGTCCTGACTTTATGTTATTGGTATGATTTAGGAGCCTTTAGAAGAAGACTGAATATGCATTTTTTGGGCGAACGTGGTCTATTATATTCACCAGGTTTGTTTAAAGTCAAGAGTTTGTCTGTAATTATAAAAAAATTAACACATTTCAGTCATTATTTTGGTATATGCGAGTTAAAATAACGACAGAAACAAGTTAATGGATTATTGTCTCTAGTCAGACGCTGCTGGTCTGGCTCTGCATTGCACTTTCGATCATATGCGATGTAGTCACTCTATGAAGTCATTACAAAAACCAGTTTAACATTAAATAAAAATCGTATATGAGTATTTCAGCCTACCTCATTGCAAAAATAAACCGCAATGGTACGAACATGTAAATATAACATTTTTATAATACACAATTGATTATTCTGCCTTATCATTTACTGCGAAACCTCACGTGGAGGTATCGTCCATCTCTGTCCAACTTGGAGGAATTTTCGCGTGGAGGCGCGCGCTATCTCGCTCTGCCCGTCGGACGGCGACCCGGTCGTTGACCCCGAGAATTTCGGCGGTCATTGCACGAATGCGGGTTGAATGAACGCCGCTGGTTCACTTTGCTAGCGATTTTTGAATTTTGCATCTGTTTTTAAAACAACTATGAGCGTATGCGCTGACATGTATCGACGACCTTAAATGCAGAACCATTTTAGAGTAACACTTAGGGCGGCTTGCACTAACAAATTAAATCTAGTTTAGAGTTATATAAAATGCTATTTAGCGGTGATCTGTACTTATTGTCTTGCACTAAATCAAAATCTAGTTGTAACAACACTTAAACTGAAATCATCATTAAGATGGAATCAAACCAATTCAATTAATAAGCGTTTTATACAAGCTAAAACTAGATTAATTTGTTAGTGCAAGCCGCCCTTATAGTTTTTACTTAATCGCAGCGCTAAATAAGATGGTCTCTATTAAAAAACTTGAATATACAATTGAAACTTGTGTATAACTTAAGTAACCGCAAAACTACGCTTAAGATGACAAAATCGGTGACTTATCATATACTTTGACATTAATTAAATGTTATAATGTGTAATGCGAAGCAAAGTCAAAGTTACATGTATAAATTTCAGTCATAACTGAACTTTGATAATCAAAAAATAACTTAATTTAAAAATAATGCATGCAATCTTGGATTTTTCAATTTTTATATGTTTATTTACGTTAAATTGTAGAAAATTGTAGCTCATGGGACAGCTAGTAATGTATAGGTATTTCTAAAATCTATAGTCTAAAATCGTTTGGTTTTTTTTGGGTAAAAAATTATTTTATTAAAGGTGGTAGTAAAACTTTTTATAATTGATTTCGTTTTACAGCTCTTAGCGAGTTAAAATCAGTCATAATATATTACGTGACATACCACGCGTCGGCTTGCCAAAACATGTTTACTTTTAGATGATACGTTATAAAGTTTTGAGTACCAAAAATTATTATAAAACAAATGTATAAACAACATTTACGTAAAATGACTCTTTTCAGTAAAAAGGTTTGATTTTTTAAATATTTCGGCGATTGGCTTAACTGGGTTGTGACTAGTGATGAAAATGCCCGGGAATTTTCCCAAAGTGCCCAAAACTTCCGAGAACATTTCGTAAATTCCCGGGAATGTTCCCAAGAAAGTTTTTAGGCACTTTAGGAAAATTCACGGGCATTTCATCACTATTTGTGACATTCGTTACACCACTGTAAAGACCGGAATAGTGACTCGCTTCGGCCTGTCGCGTTTCGAGATCAGCTTCTGTATATCAAGTTGTTAATAAAACTAGAGATGTCGTTTTACATGTGAGTCGATATAGCGATGGTATTTGTAAATAATGGTGGTAAGACGATTTCCCTGTGTCGTGACCACAGTACACAAGTATAAAGACCGTCACAGTGACTCGGTTTGAACTGTCCCGTTTCCGGATCAGTTTGTGTATATCCAGTTACTTATATACCTAGAAACCTTCAGTCGTGGTATATGTAAGCCGACATGACAACGGAATCTGTTAACGGATTTCCATCCTTTGATGGTCGCTTTCGTTTTTGGACTACACTGTACTTACCATCAGGTGCACTGTAGTCACTTTGTCGAGCTAGTGTAAATATATTTCGAGGGGTGAAAGGCTATTTGGTTTAAGCGATATTTTTTGGTGATATAGTAATATATATTTGGAATCGGTAAATAACGCTGATTATATATTACTATATCATTAAAAAATATCTCTCAAACCAAATAGCCTTTCACCCCTCAATATATATCTACCTGGACGGTCGCTGCTGTTGATGGACTACCCTGTGCTTTCCATCAAGTGAGGTGTACTCACTTTAGAGCCAGTATAAAAAAATTACACTGAAAAAATCCAACGCACGTTTGTTATAAATTGTCTAGTGGATTAGGCAGATTTAACTAAAATTTTAATATAAACATTTTTTTTAGGGCCTGTATTGAACAGAGAATCTTTGAAATGGATCTGTTTGACGCAACCCACTTCTCCCCGACCGGCGCCAATGACCCACTACGTCTAGCTGAAATTCCTGAGCAAAAATCTGCCAAATTTTACGCGAGTCGTCGACCTTCCTCCATGGTATAATGAACTCTAGGACACAGCACTGCTCTAAATATTTCCTTTCTACTCACTCCCTGATGCATATAGCAAGATGTTTTATATACCATTCAATACACAGGAAATTCATCTTTTATGTGATATATAATTTTTTTGATATTAGTTTGGAGATAATTAATATAACGCATATATTTGGTTATATGTACTATCTTACGCCTATCGATAGTTATAAAGATAGTGTTAGTCCGTTCAAATACCTCCTCCCGCTTCGTTTTAAGGACCCCATGCTTAGACGAAGGGCATACGATGAGAATAGTTTTATAGAGTATTCAGTTTTGCGGTTTCTGAGACTGGAAATAAGATGTAAGTCACATGTAGCAATGCGCGATTACAATAGATTTTAATAATCGAGAAAATATCAATCGATTAGATTTACAAACCACTTAATAATCGTATCGACAGAATTTTTAATCAATTGAGCTATTTTTCAGTTGTTTTTATTCAAGCTTGACATCGATGCATCGAGTGAATCGTCAAAATCTCACCCTAACAATTGATTGTCGATTGTTATATGCAATGTCTTTCTGATGCTATAATGCAGCAATGCCATCAGCTATTCTAGACTCGATAAAACTACCTACGATTGAAAATAATCAATTGTAATCGATATATTTGAATTAAGC
Source organism: Automeris io (assembly GCA_036320925.1). NCBI lineage: Eukaryota > Metazoa > Arthropoda > Insecta > Lepidoptera > Saturniidae > Automeris > Automeris io. Next base: position 10,463,780 of record JAUDJH010000017.1, on the reverse strand, counting down.
AACATGGGTGATGACCCATGGTTAGCCAAATGTGTATAAGTTAGTTGGAACTTAAAATGATCTCCCAGAAAACACAAACTCAGTCAATGTGTGAGCTAATTGAAAATCGCCGGGTGAAATATTTTTTCAATCACTAAAAAAAAATTAAATGTAGATCTTATCGTGATACAATAACTCATTAATTATTTCTACTAGCTAATATTCCTCTAAGTTATGTATATACAATAAATACAGTTGCGACTGACTAAAATATCCTTGTAGAGCCTACATTTAGATATTTGGTTCTTTTACTATGTAGGCCGTCACAAAGCGTGTATTTTTTAATATTCCTCTCCTAATGGGGTTGAAAGTTTGGTTGGAAATACGCTAATTTGGAGATATTTAGTTAGAAATAAAAAAAAATACGTGTATTCACGTTTGTCAAAAATCAACCCCCAAAGGCGTAGATTAAAGATTTCTACCTGGCAACTCTATGTCGCTACAGCTAGTGAATAAATAAAATATAATTATATTTCGATAGTTAGAGTATGGCAAATAATATATGGATATAGAAACTCCATGTTGGTTTGATAAAAAAGAATACGTGATAGCACTCAGGGTTGTATTCAACCCGGTAAATCGATCGCAGGTGTGTAATGGCAAACCATCCCGGAGGCAGAGTGACTTGTGTTTTTCGAGTGTCAACGCACCAAGCTGAGTTGAATGAACGCTGTAGACATACTGAATTTCCGAGGCTTTTCTAAACGCTGACAGGTTGAGATAGACAGAAAACAATTTGACTTTAAGAAATAGGCAGAAACGAAAAGAAGTTGGTCATTAGGAAACAAGCAGAAATAGAAAGAAATTGAGAATTAGGTAATTGGCAGAAGCAGATAGAAATTGGGCTTTAGGAAATAGGCAGAAACAAATAGAATTAGGGCTTTAGGAAACAGGCAGAAACAGAACGAAACACTACAAGACATCGTGTCGGATACCACCAATATGTGATGGATGTTCCTTATATACGCACAAAAAGATTCGCTTCTACATTTATCATGCGACTATAGCGACCATATTTCCGCGATCTTATGACCTGAGAGTTTTTAAGAGAAGAGTGAATAGGCATTTGCTAGGCGATCGCGTTTCATCATCGAACTCATCTTCACCTTCCACCAGGTGTGATTGAGGTCAAGCGTTCTGTTCGTCTATAAATTATATTAAAAAAAAAAATAAGGAAATGGGCAGAAACATTAAATAAATTGGTCCTTTTAAGTCGAGAGACCTCATGGCTGTAGATTTTCCCTCGATGTATATGAACTTCGGGTTTATTGAACTAGAAATAGTGAGGGTAGAGCTTATTTCTGATTGTATAATGATTAGTCATGAAAGCCAAGCCGTGGCCGCAAGTGGTAGTCACTCGCTCCAGCCTGTCGCGTCTCGGGAACAGCTCATGAATGTACTGTTGTATATATACTTAGAGACCTTCTGTTGCTGCATGGTGTTGGCGGCTGGCAACGTATTTTCGCCACCTTGGCAGTCATTTCCGTCCTTGGACTATACTGTCCTTTCCATAAGGTGCAATTCAGTCACTTTGTCAAGCCAGTACATAAAAAACATCCAAGACATGTGACTTATTTTTCGAATTGGACAATACGTTTATGGCCAGGACAGACCTTCAGAACTAAACCGGGCGAGAGGGTGAATACTGAGGTGCTCAGCCGGATAAAATAAGCTATTTTGCTCGTCACTGCAATTTGCCGATGCTGGGGCTCGACCTCCGAGGTCTTTCACGTCACAGGATCATTAGAAACTGCGCTATGAGACGGTCTGTCGGCCAATTGTCTAGTGATACTTTTGAAGGCTTTTGAAAATCAGATTCAGGGAGCGCATTCCACTCCTGGATCAAAGGAAACAGCAATAGCAGCATCTACTACAATTAAAACTGTCAGTAAAACTTGTGCGTCTCATGCCTGCTTTAACTTTATAAATACACACATGATTTGAACTAATTTATTGGTCTTATTTCAAGCAAAAGCGATACGGCGTTAATAAATCTACAAAAGCGGTCTGAATTAAAACGTGTGACCTTAAAACCTGTATAGCGTGTGGGTATCATCATAATTCCAAACACTGTTCGGGTCAAGAAATCATCACTGATGATGAAATAGTGACGAAATCGATCGACAGTTACGTTGACCCGCTGACGTCATCATTCAAAGCATCAAGGCCGAATGACGATTTTAGAATCACCCGCCGCTGTGATGGGTCGTTGACATTTTACAAATGTTCATTCAACCAAAACACATCTTTTAGCATTGAACCAGGTGACCGAATGCACGTAAAAATAGATAAAAGTCAATATTACTAACTAGAACTAGAAAATGACGAATTGATTTATTATTAACTAGTGTTTGCGCCGGTTATTAACTATTTTACATTCATATTATAATTTTTTTATATATACTTGTATGTTTTTTTATATTTTATATATTTTTCACTGGCAACACTTTCTCGACATTTTTATCCCCCTACACACCTCATCTGTTTTCTTTCTCTGGGTTTGAACGCTTCGAAAGCAGAAACGCGTTCGCTTTGATAAACTCTTTAAAAACTATCTAAAACGTTACAACGCTGTGTAATACATTTGTAAGAACTCGAACGCTCTGCTAACCCATCAACGCGTGCAATTGTGGTGTGGACGCCTGAATCAGCGCCGTGGACCGGGACAATATACAAGTAAATTCGTTCCCGGAATTCCTTCTATTTTCCTCGCCAACTCACACGCACCAACTAGAATCAAATTTGCCTGTGACTTCGTTTACGGTACCAATGATAAAACACATAAATTCAAATCTTTTTCATCACTACTTCGGTCTGCATATAACATAGAGACCTTCCGATGTTCGCCATTTATCCATTTTCTGGGCTACTCGCATCCAAAAACTTTCAGCTGCCCTTCGCAAGTCGTCGGATCCTCTCACCTTTGAACGTCCTATACTACTCTTACTGAGACGCGATGTCCACCCCAAAACCATTTTTTTTAGTTCTTTGACACATATGATCGGTCCACTGCCCTTTAGATTGCTTACACCTCTACTTACTCTGAAAGGTATGAAGCGTGAGCATACATAAAACGTTAGTGAGTGAGGCGTGTTTGACACAATTTCGGCGACTGCTAACGCCCCGTCGAGCCACGTCCCCGGGCATCGAACTCGGGACACTGACCGCGGATACTGACCTACTCACCATTTTCACAATTTAAAACACAATGAAGACTAATCAATTTGCCACGTGAGCTTGTCATATAACAGTTTTACCCTATCGAGAAAGAAGTTCTAATAATATTTTACTAGGAAAATTAAAATATCTTATACATCTCCTTTAGCTTATCTTAGGCTGAGATTTATGGACAGTACTTTGACACTGCTTAGCAAAAAGCTCAATAAATTGGTCACTGACAGAAAACTGAATATATATTTTTTTTACACTGGCTCGACATAGTGACTACAGAGTACTTGACGGTAAGTACAGTGTAGTCCAAAAACGAAAACGACTATCAAAGGATGAAAATCCATTGATAGTCTACATCGTCATGTCGGCCCACATATACCACGACTGAAGGTCTCTAGGTATATGAGCTACTGGATATACACAAGCTGATCCCGAAACGCGACAAGCCGAAACTGGTCACTATGACGGGCTTTACACCCATGTACTGTGGTCGCGATCCAGGCAGGCACCGGCGCCTTACCACCTCGCTGCTGCTCGTTTAGCACCACCCAGGAGTCACGTGTAGGGAAACTAGGGTAAAGCCTACGGACGCGAGCAGCTTTGACTCCCAAACAACAACTGTTAGTGTCCAAGTCTCGGCTCCGTATCTCATGAATTTTATATATAATATTTAAACGCAAATACCTGTATCGATGTAAAGTCGCTTGCCTTGGATCTTTTACCTTTTACTTGTTTGATTTCATCACCCCCTTTCACCACAAAACCACTAGACGCCGTGATGGATACCATTCTTGTGTCCCTAAAAGATTCGCTTGATTTTTCATAATGAAAAACAGGTAAGGAGTGGAATACATTCCCTGCGTCTATTTCACTACGATATTTCGATCCGGGAGCCTTTAAAAGTTGAATGAATAACCATTTGTTTGTCGCTGTCCATCATCGAAATCATCTATCACCAAGTGTGACCAAGTTCAAGCAATATTCCAAAGATATTCTACTGTTGAGTATATTTTCAAAAGAAAATGAACCCGGAAAATTCGAAGCAGCGAGCGTCATCAAGCCGCTCATACGCGATGACCCCGGGGTCGCCGAATGACCTTGCCGCAAGTTCATTCCCATTTTAAGGACAGAGACCTCTGGCTAAACTAAGCTACCGTAATTATCGTACATTTTTTTTATGTTAACACTTGTCCTGAGTGACATATCATCGTGGAGCCTAAACTAGTGAAGATAGAAACATGTTTTTTTTAACTTAGGCTGGATTTATGATTTTCTACTCATGACAGGGTGAAATAGAAGTTAAAAGATTGTTTGAAACTTTGTTAATTTTGAAGTAAGCACTATTAAAAACGATATTTAGCGTTGTAGTTATGACAAAAGTATATTTTTCGACGTTATTCAAAAATTGACCCTCCAGGGTGTAAAACATAGGATCTATACTGGGCAACCCTGGTTTTCCACAGCTAGTATTCTATAAGGTGTTAAATCTTTTGTACTCGATTTTTTACATTTAAAGATGGTCGCTATCGTTTTTGGACTACACTGTACTTACCATGAGGTGCGCAGTAGTCAATTTGTCGAGCCAGTGTAAAAAAATGAAGTCACGAGCAGAAGCTAGTGTTTCTATATTATTGTTTACGAAACAAAATTGTATACGTGACGCGGTATTTTGTAATATATATATAACATGTATGTATGTATGTAAAGTTCAATATGGGTATCGGATGTCAATGACCTGCGTTAGTAAATCGTATTGAAATATTACTAATTTAATATGGAAGAGAAGTAAAAGGTCATAACTGGCAAAAATGAAATTATTCAAAAAAATACCTTACTAGTTATTCTTATAGTTGTGCGGTTAGACCTTGCTGCTTGCCGAACTTCATAATTCTAGGTCAATGAAAAGTACTTTACAAATTTTAATTTCCTAGCAAAAACATAAATTTTGCGACATGAGTTATTATACTTTTTGACTGGGTTACTTTTAAAGTTTGATTTTTTATGAGCTAGAGGACTAGAAAGATAAAGCTAATACATATTTATTGTCATATCGACTTAAGGTTCCGACATACCTTGTTGCGGCAAATTGATTACAGGAACCGCAGTCCCCATTAATCTGCAGAAGTTACCTTGGGACTTAACCCACCCCTCCCAGAGAGAAATTTTAATAAGGTTATTCGCTGCCCGGGCCACTAGGTGAAGAAAACCTTTCGTTTTCTGCCGTCCTTATAAAAATAATAAGGCATTTACTCGGGTGTTATGACTAATTTTCTAGAAATTTAATAACTGCCTCCGCAGTTTCGGATTGCGGAAATTGGTGCTATTTTAACGTAATTTGTCTGTTTATGTAGGCAATACACAGAAACTATTGAACTGATTTTAACGGGACTTTTGCAGTTTTACTATGTTTTTTTTTTATTCAGATCCAACGAACTACTATTTTACTATAAGACTATCATTGGTTAAAACAAAATTGGTTACGATGTCGTGGGAATGTACCTTCTTTTAAGTTAAGCACAGTTTTATCATCGGTGTGCATATTGTTTTCACACAGGGCAAGCAATCAGTAAAAAAAAAACGGCTGTGAGCAAATGACACCCATCGCTAATCGCCGTTGCCTTGTCGATCCACGTGACTGAAGGTTTCTAGATATTATACATGATGATGATTTCCTAGCAGGTTTCGGCCACGGCGACTGTTTCAACACCGGTTAAGAAATTCGAGGTCCAGTTTTCGGAAACAGTCAATTGCGCAGGAGATATTTAAGTGCATAACTGGACGCGCAGCCAGAAAAGCACTCTCTCGTCCGAGTTCCCTCAGGCCCGATGGAAAGGAGAACCAGTACGATCGGGAGGGAGCGGGATGCAGGTTTGGTCGAGTTTTCCCTTCTCTAAACACCTGGTTGAATTGCGGTGTTAAAGAGATACCTTAGTCGCCTTTTACGACACCTTAGCAGGAAGAGGGGGGTGCTATATTATACATACTGAACGTACGACGTGTATATATATATATACTAGCTGTGCCCGCAACTTCGTGCGCGTGGAAGAAGTACTTTTGCTATGATAATTATTATTTCAAGCTTGAATTCTTGTATGAGTCTTCATCACAGTAGCTCCAATCTTTAATTTCAGTTCAATCAGACGAAAATCTAAGAAGATTTATACAAACTTTCATCCCCTATTTTATCCCCTTGGGGAAAGAATTGATCCAATTCCTTTCTTAGCGGATGCCTACGTCATAAAATCTACCTGCATGCCAAATTTCAGCCCGACCCGTCCAGTGGTTTGGGCTGTGCGTTGATAGATCACTATGTCAGTCAGTCAGTCAGTCACCTTTGAGTTATATATATTTAGATATACGGGACATACACAAGGTCATTCCTGATGAAGGAAGTTGATTGAATCGCGGATTTATTGATATAAGCCCTCAAAATGGCCTTGTAGGGGCCATTGATCCGCCAAACCGCGTGGCTTAATCATCGGACGTCGATGCATTTCGCAAATGAAATCGACGCGTCCGTTAGACTAACAGGATTCTTCCGATTTTTAATTTAGAAAAGAGTGTTCGCGTGATCGATTTTTATGCTCAATCAATGAACTTCCCCGATCATATTTTTCAGTAACTGATGTTGGTTTATTTGGAGTTACAATATTCGTAGTAAGAAGGTTTGGCGCTAGTGAAAAATACATTCAGGTTGTTTGAGTTTATTGATTTGACCCTAAATTCGGTCTCTCGCGTGCCTAAATTAAAATCCAGGTCATCGAAAAAACGAATAGTGGATTAGTATCGTAACAAAACTACGGTCCACCACAAGCCTTACCCCTGTTGGAGTACTTAAGGTGGACTTTCAGTTGTTTTATAATTTGAATAAAAAAAATACGTGTTACACTTATGATTGTTTATTTGACACTAACTTAAAATAATACGTCAATCGTGCATTCGCTCCCTACCTGCATAAAACGCGGTAAATGCGCCGAACACCCCCTAATATTCTTTTACACTTGCTCGATAAAGTGACTACAGTGCACTTGATGGTAAGTACAGTGTAGTCCAAAAACAAAAGCTTTAGATGGGCACCGCGATGTTGACCCTTCTTATGTTACAGTCGTCCACATGTAACACTAATCTATACTAATATTATAAAGCTGAAGAGTTTGTTTGTTTGTTTGTTTGTTTGAACGCGCTAATCTCAGGAACTACTGGTTCGAATCGAAAAATTATTTTTGTGTTGAATAGACCATTTATCGCGGAAGGCTTTAGGCTATATAACATCACGATGCAACTATTAAGAGCGAAGAAATAATGGAAAATGTGAAAAAAACGAGGAAAATTATTCATCCTTGAGGGCTTCCATTGCGTGCGCTGCGAAAACGGTTCAAGATACCAAAAATATATGTAGGAAAGAATTATTCCTCTTGAAATGATCTAAAAAATGTCTATCTTTTAAGATTAACTCACTAGAACCGTTTTTATGGTAATCAAATTTGGTCGAAATTGATGCATTATTTGTTAAGAGTTGTATCAACGTAATAATATTAACCTTTATCCAAATAAATGTGTTGTTGATTAAGAGTATTTAATTGTGAACAAAATTGTCTTTGACATCACTTAATTTCAATGAACATCTTAGAAGATATTACAATTTTAAAATAAATAACTAACTAAAATGCCCAAAATAACTATTCCACGCGGACGAAGTCGCGGACACAGCTAGTGACTTATATAAAGGAACTTATATAAAGGAAAGTCTATAAGCCACTGGAACACAATACCAGGGTTGAATCATTCCAAAGAGTTAGTCAAGGCTTTCGACCAGCGTAAAGCTGTAGAGGCTCTGATGCTTAGAAGAAATCAAATACGAGTATTAGTAAAAGCACTGACTGGCCACTGCTGTCTGAGCAAACATCTGTTCAACATTGGTGGTCGGAGCACTAGAGATTGCAGATTCTGCGAAAGTGCGGACGAAACGCCCAAGCTCCTCCTGTGTGAATGTGACTTACTAATGCCCAAACGCAACCGCATCCTGGGCCGCCACGTGCTACACCCAGGAGAGGTTCCAGATATCTCTGCCAATAAAATACTACAGTTCTTTAAAACTATAGGCCTTGACAGAGAGCTTTAAATGGTAGGTGCGATCACAATATATCATCTAGGTCGCGGTGATACAGGCTAAAATAGACTGCATAGCCCCACATTGTATAATAATAATAACACTAATGGCCGGCATCTCATAGAAGTATTATCTTGTAATACTTGGCAATTTAACACATATAGCTAAAAGATTTGGACCAATTTAGAGTCTGACACACCTACAAAATAGGAGAAACCAGAGTAATCGGCATATTTTAAGTCAATATCTGTAATAAATATACAAGTATAGCAATGCTTTTAGGAAGCACTTGTCACTAGGTGATAGAAAATGCTATCCGTTAAACGAACTTTATGGGGATTCTCCTAAGTGGGTGGAGGGGGGGGGGACGTAGAATTGACAAAATTTTCACTTAACTGACTCTGCATATATGTCTTCATGTCTTCATATATATTTTTAATACTTATGATCTCATCAAAGTATAAAGTAAAATAATCAGTTGAGTCATGCGTTTTTTCTGAACAGATCGACGGACAATCTAATAATTATTCTATAGATATGTTTGATCGATTCGAAGTCATTGATGTCATGTTTAGCCAAAGCTTTTACCTACAGCACATATTCTCTATTATTATAAAATTATTCCATGCAAAATGTCTGTTATTTTAAAACATTAAATAAACTGAGTAGGATCGACTTTTTAGACGCTTCTAAACACGAACCATTTTTTTTTTATTGGAACCGTTTTTATTGATTTTGTCTGTTTGTTTAGGAATAACGCTGAAATTATTAAAACTAACTTGATGACACTTTCATAGTCTTGATATATATCTTCTAACACGCGGGGCGCGATGTGTTCCCGCGTGCCGCTCTACAACAAAGATGTAAGAGAGTGGTGGCTATACACCACTCCTCCCCAAACGAGTAGAGGCCCACTTAAGGCCGTACGCCTTGCCGGTCATCGAGGATTTAACTGCAGTCGTGCCCTCGATGCCGGAAGGTGGAAGGTGGAACACTCCGGGGGTTTTAGTCGGTGCAAGTCTGGCACACCGGGGGGCAGCCCTCATTGCCTCCCGAGGTACGGTAGGGATTTCCCCCAGGTTACAAAATATATATATATATTAGGTCCTTACATATGAAATTGGCGTTTTTCGTACTGGCCACTTTAATCACAAATTTCTCCTCTTTGGTAAGGAATTACAAATTCAAATTTGTACAGCTATAGACTCATGTATTTGTGCTTCGATGATCGTCATTCATTTGTTTTTTTCTTCTGTTTTTTTCTGTTTGCGTCACTCATTTTACATAATGGAAAACTTAAAATATCGCATTATTTACGAGTACGAGTTCCGCCGTGGCACTAGTGCTGCGGAAACAACTCGAAGGGTGAATGATGTGTATGGCGGTCGTGTTGCAAAAGAAAACACAGTTCGTTTTTGGTTCCAATGTTTTCGTTCTGGAAATTTCGACCTGCAGAACAAGCCCCGTGGACGGCCTGAGACTCAAGTTGATAATGAAGAGTTGAAGGCTATTGTGGAAGCGGATCCATCGCAAACCACGTCCGAGTTAGCTGCAGGCTGCGATGTTAGTGATAAAACTGTTTTAATTCACTTGAAGCAAATTGGGAAGATTAAAAAGCTTGAATGGTGGGTACCTCACGAATTGACTGAAGCAAACCGGCAAACGCGCGTCGACTGCTGCGTTACATTACTAAACCGGCACAATAATGAAGGTATTTTAAACCGAATCATTACCTGTGATGAAAAATGGGTTCTTTACGATAATCGGAAGCGCTCAGCGCAATGGTTGGATCCTGGCCAGCCAGCCAAATCCTGCCCCAAGCGAAAATTAACCCCAAAAAAGTTACTTGTAAGCGTTTGGTGGACTAGTGCCGGTATTGTTCATTACAGTTTTCTCAAATCTGGCCAGACTATTACGGCTGATGTCTATTGTTAGCAATTGCAAACCATGATGGAAAAGCTAGCGGCTAAACAACCTAGGCTGGTCAATCGCTCCACGCCACTGCTGCTTCACGACAACGCTAGACCACACACTGCGCAACAGACGGCTACTAAATTATAAGAGCTTCAATTGGAAAGTCTAAGACATCCTCCGTACTCCCCGGACCTTGCTCCAACAGATTACAATTTTTTTCGAAATTTGGATAACTTCTTGCAAGGGAAAAAATTCAACTCCGATGAGGCAGTCCAAATCGCCTTCAAAGATTTTATTGATTCCCGTCCGACTGGTTTTTTTAGTAAAGGGATCAATGAACTACCTATGAGATGGCAAAAGTGCATAGAAAATAATGGTTCATACTTTGATTAATTAAATATATTATATTAAAAAATATTCGACTTTTTGTTCCTCCCATACAAAACGCCAATTTCATATGTAAGGACCTAATATATATATATATATCTTTTAACACAAAACGCAGGCTAAATATGGCCGTGATTAGTTCGCAGAATCGGAGGTACAGCTTCACAGATGTAAAATACGAACAATTATTAATATCGCTATAAATGAGGTCGTATTTAAGTATATACATAAAAAAGAGATAGAAAACAACTACCCTTAAATTAGTCGTAAATGCGAATATTCGTAGGATCGAATCCCGGCATGTACATGTGGGTTTTTTCAGATTGCGTACGGATTTTGGCAAAGCTTGCTCACCTAGGAAGGAAAAGAACAAGAAAACCAGCATGACATCTAAAAGAAATGTCATGTGTACTAGAAGAGATGGGCAAAATATAATCTGATTAATGATTACAAAATTGCTTTGTAATCGTGATTAAATACATTTAAAACATTAAGAAATCATAAATGTGTATGCAATCTAGGATTCCGTACTGTTTAAAAAATAGGTGAGCAAAATGCAGCCATATTAATGGTAAAAAACGTAAAATGTAATCGTAATCATTTTTATTAATCTGATTACATTTTGTCTATCTATCTGTACTAGTGCTGTGAGAACGGAGATCAGCTGCGCTACTGGTCCCATTGGGCATGACATATAAGGGATATAGCGTGACGATACATATTATATTACTAGCTGTCCCGGCAGACCTTGTTCTGCCCTATTTCTCTAAAACAAATTCACGTAGTTTTTTTTAATGTTAATAGCTCCCCCGTCAGATTTTTTGAAAATTGTTTGAAGGAACCTGGCCTTAATGCTATATGTATAGAAATTGACATATATTGACATTAATATTTATACGTCACTCAATAATTGTTTTGCCTTCCCGGAACCCGTCCACTAACATTTAAGCTTTATGGTATGGTGTTAAAGTTCAAATTGACTTATAACGAATTTTTTGTATGAGAATACAGAAAAGTGTTATTTTTAGACAGTTGCAGGGAATTTTTAAAATTTTTCTCTCCGTAATAACCTTCCTCAGACTTCATCAAACACAACAAAAAAGAAATCAGCCCAATCGGTTCAGCCGTTCTCGAGTTTCGCGCTTATCAAGACATTTTGCGATTCATTTTTATATATAAGATTATTAGTCCAAGAAGAAAATAATTCAGGTTCGAAAGGGTTAAAAGGACCATCCGATTGCATGACTGGCTGTTTAGAAAAGCATTATAAACGCACTATTATTCTAACAGCCATTTTGTAAAGAACATTACAATTAGTCACCTGTGCTTGGTAGCGGCGCGTGAGTGTGTTTTGCACTGAACACACACAAGTGTGTGATCCTTCAGTGTGCGCCGGTCAGTGATCTCGGCGCAGTGGGGCAGCCGTTGACCCACCACGTGGGCTGTAAGAAACACGACTTATCGTTCCACCCAGCTTCCCCGTTCCATAGTAAACTTTTTCACCATACTCGCTCGTAACGGGTATATATTACATCGCATCTAGGCTCACAAGTATCCTAATTATACACTAGAGCTGTAACATCATTACCGCACTCCACATCCCGATTAAGTTAAGATTTTGCCTCATTGTTAATTATATGTAAAATAATAATTCTTTATTCAACCGATTTTATTTATTTTTAATTTCAAGAAAAATATTTTTGCTATATGCTGTATGCTTCGGGTTCATATCGCTGACATGATGCGTAATAAAAAAATACTGCGACATTAGTAAAATAAATAGCTAATATTTATTTAAAAGAATAACAAAATATATAGAGTCTGCTCATACGTGCCGAAACTTAAGCTAAAAATATGTTTTTAAATAGATGCATACATGTATTTTCAATGAGTTGCAGTGATTTGATGCATTGTTATCTATTTTAAATAAAATTGTATCATACAAGTATCAATAAATAATACACGATAGCAAAATAAATGAAATAGTGAAATCGTAACAAATATGGCGCGTTTTGTACCAGACTATCCTTCCACATGTCTTAATTCCATAGTAATATTACATGTTATAAATATTATTTAATACGTTTTAATCTATCAACCTATCATCACGCTAAATCCTTTTTGGGGTAGGCAGAGAGAATGGAATGCCACTTATCTCTATTCTAGTAAACCTCTTTTGCTTCTTTAACATTCATTAGTCCCTTCTTGCACTCTTGCCGATTCCTCAAGCTTTTGACATTACCCACCATCAGAACTCTCCTTATTTGGTCTGCGCAGGCAAATCTCGGTCGGACTCGGCTCTTACTTCCACTCATATTCATATTGTAGTGTATTTATAGCGAATGTGTGTTGTTGTGTGTGTGTAAGTTATCGCTGTAATTATTATCAAAAATTCTGACTTCAAATAATATGGAAAAGCAAGAAATTGGTTTAACCATTTCAAAAATACTCATTGAGATACGAAATACGCGTTGCTGACATATTGAGAATTATACTTTCAACATTTTGGTCAAATAGGATCAAAAGTTAGTAACTTAATAAATTAATCTAGTATTTTTCCTCACAAGTGCGATGAAATTCGTCGTATAACACGCGTGTGCCTTTTGATCCTTGCAAACTTGGTTTCCTTATGGCGTTAGCTTTATGGTTAGTGCATAATTTCGCCTCGTCTATAAATAGTCATTTTTGTTGTGGTTATCATGTAAACCACAAGGTATGGTGAGTAGGGATATCGAACATGAAAAAAATATCGTTATATCTATAATATATATCGATATTTATTAAAATATCAATATCGGCCTTAAGATGAGCTGATATTATAAGCAAATTGTAAGTTAATCAAAACATTGACTGTAAATCTCATCTTAAGTCATTTACCGTGACTACGTTGAGTAATAAGGCGGCCATTTTGCTTTTTAAATTTCACATTTTCAGGTTGAACAACACTTTAATCATAATTACCAAGAATTTTTTGTACGCTTAAATTTTTAATGAATAATTTAGTATTAAATAAACTTTTTTGTATTAAAAAAAAAACAGTAATTTAATGTCAAACTTTAATATTTTTTCTAGAAATAAAAATACATTTTAGGGTAACGTTTCGCAAATTACAGACCACAAGCTCCGCGATGTCTTTGCAATAAACTCTTCTATATTAGATTAGCAGCCAGAGATTCGTGGAGTGCAGGTGGAGCTCGCAGCCAGTAGCATTCATTCCATAGATGCATGAAAGCATTGCATACCCTTACGATAAATTAGTCAGGAATAAATTCTTTTAATTTAAACAAAAGAAGGAACCCTTTATATTTATATCTATTCTACTTTCATCGCATCTATCTTCCCTATAAAAGTAATATAATATTTATTATCATTATATAATATTTAAATGAATTATGTGGATTTGCCTAGCCTGTCCAAATACTCTATGAACGTCACTGCTCCCAGCAGCTTATTATTCCTCGCCATACCACATCAGCTTTTAGAGATAGTTAGCGATATGCTGCATCCAAATGCTGGAACAATATACTGTCTCCAATTAGATCGTCTTAAAGTTTACATGCCTTTAAAAGGTTTTCCTGATGGATGAGAAGCATACTGTGTTTCAGTAGCGTTCATTCCATAAATGCATAAAAGCATTGCATGCCCTTACGATAAATAAGTCTGGAATAAAATCCTTTAATTTAAACAAAAAAAGGAACCCTTTATATTCATATCTTTTCTATTTTCACGCCGTATCTTCCCTATGAAAGTAATATAATATTAATTATGATTATATAATATTAAAATTTATTATGTGAATTTGCCTACCCGGTCCAAATACACTATGCATGTCACTGCTGTGTTATAACTAGATGCCTCTAATACTTATTTTTTTCTGACTCTTTTCATTAAATTTAATTTATTTTTGCTGCAAACCGCCAGGGCGCGGTATTCGCTTTCTGCGTTTATTTTTTCAATATCTTGTGATAAGGGAATCTTCAAACGGTGACTGAATCGGTATTTGTTGGGTGAGCGCGCTCCATCATCGCCCTCATCATCACTTTCTATCAGGCGAGACTGAGGTCAAGTGTAAACTTGTTTATAATTAAAAAAATGTATTTTTCTATATATTATTACTAAAATTGTTAGGGTATTTACTGTATATGGTATAAGTGTGTTCCTATGTATATTTCTTATTTATACTGGAGCGGCAGTCACTCCACCAAACCTGATAAAAGCACAGCGAAGGCCAAGAACGGCAGCCACTGTTAAGTCACAAATGCATTAACAGTCATCATCGCCATGCCAAATCACTTATAACAAAGACATAATAATAAGATAATTTAATAAGATTCATAATGAAAGTCAAGATATATTTTATAGTTCTTTGACCTCTTTCAAAGCAAGTCTTTTAAAATTGTTTCACGGTTAATATAATTAAAAATTCATAATTTGTGTATAAAGGATCTCTTGTTTCCATATCACTGTGCCATTAGAATTTTTTGCTTTCAAATTTCACTTTGTTTATATGGAAATTTGCTTGTAGTACATGTTGCGCTTTCACGTAATTGGAGCGATGCGCTGTATGTGTATATGGCATGATATCTATTGTTATTTTTGAATATATACACTCTATTTGACAGCCTATTAAAATAAAATAACACAACAGTCTCTAAATTCGACGCAGCCTTGAGTTTCTCCGACGCATCCTTGAGTTTCTTTCGGCGTTTCTTCTCAAGCTAGTCGCTTCCAAAACGCTCGTAGAGCACCGTTAGGTTCGTTTTCAACTAGCCGGCTGCCTAATTCGAGGTCCGTACCCACAGGGATGTCCTTGCTAGCCGCAGAACCCATAAAATTCGCTGGCTGAGCGCCTTCTGCGTTCGCCCACAAAACCCGGTTTAGTTGTGAAAGCCTTTCCCGAGCGCACAATATGGTCACTCAGAAAAAAAAATCTACAGGTATACGAACAACTGAACGTACTCAAGCTGATCCTGAAACGCGATAGCCCGAAATGACTCACTATGACACTAATAATTTATTTACAGATATAAGGTTTTTGATAGCAATGATTTTATCGTCTAGACAGGCTGATAACGTAGTATTGTTTTTCGGTTAAATGAACTTTATGACATATTTTTTCATAACATAACGTCACGTTTATCAAAATAATATTATACCATTTAAATACATTATTTATGAGCAAATTTCGTCCCAATACCGGGAAAAACCCTTTTTTACCCTTTCTACTATATTTGTAAAGTCGGTGGGAAGGTTTGGACATTGAAAGCATCACACAATGTCCAATGCGGGTTGGCGGGTGTGAAGATGCTAGCAACCAGCGTGCAAATCGTCATTCTATATACCTTAGTTGGCTCCTACGACACCTCAGTATGATGAAGAGAGGCACTATTCTATTCTACTGGTAAGCCCCACGGCTAATATATGCAGAAAATTTGTTTGAAAATCCATCAATTTTAATGTAAATACTTCAAAACTTATTATTAAAAGTAGTTAGCTCTTTTGATATAACTTAAAAGTATGTTTTGATGTATTTGGAAAATCAACCCCCCCAGACACTAATTAATGGATTTGTACCGTGCAACACCGGACATTATAGTTAGTTATATCACCGAAAGAAACTCGAATCTCCTCGCTGTACGTTTTTGTATGTAGGTGTGGCTATAGGCAATTAATACGTATTTTATATAATTTCAAGAAATGCCCAGAACTTTCTAGATCTCCTTATTTATAAGTACATTTATTAAGGACTATTAATGTCATATTAGCACATTTTACGAAGCCGGGCCGGGTTTCAACTTTAGTTTTATAACCAATCTTTAGGACATTCACTAGTTTTATGACATGTTATCTAGTCTAAACTAGCTTAGAAAGACAACGCACTAAAAAAAAACGTTAACTAGATTGGCACGGTGCGCAGGCGCCGAAATGGCGGTAATAAAAATGTTAAGCCTGCTATACATGGTAGCGTAGGATAACCCAGTGACGGGCAGTATGTTCCCTGGACGTCTGGATGAATTTGGCTTCCCAGGCCCAGGTGGAGCAATCAGAGGGACACCCCGGAGGTTTTTAGTCAGTAGGAGTCTGTCACACCGGGGTCGCTGCCCTCACAGCGTCCCTGATAATCCTATGCAGGATTTTCCCCTGGGATACAAAAAAAAAACGGGCAGTAGACTTGATAAAGTATGTCTCTTACGTATCGCTTGAAAGAGAGGTTCTTTACATCCATCTCTCCCAAAACCCTGTGAAGAAATAAGACAAAATGTATGAAGATTATCTCAGGATCAGTGGCGTGCATTCCATAGAAGCATAAAAAGCATGACTTCATTATACTTGGATATTTAGTTAATATGTTAGCTTAAAACCTACTAATTAATAGCTTCAGACCTTCTGAACTTAATTTGGACTGAATTTTAAATCAATATATTGTTTTAATGTCCAAGTATAACAAGATAATGTTTTTTTTTTGCTTCTATGGTACGCCACTGCTCAGGATTAAGATACAGGGATGTCATAAATCAAAGAAAACGCCTGGACTGTGTCTGGAAGCCTAGCCTACAACAATAAAGTGTGCGACAACAGCTGACGCTTATTTCGTATCTATAAACTGGTGTATCGAGTAGCTTCAAGCTCTGCCGCTATGTATAGGCGGCTTTAGGCGATGGGGCGCATGACCTGACAGGCGAAGCGAGCCTCAGGCGGAAATTAAACCAGGTTGCCTCTGTTTACTCTATCTTTGAGGATTTAGGCCTGTTGCCGTACTATGAGAAAGTTAAAACGTTTTTTTTAAATATTCCATCGCTGATGTAAGTGGGAATATGTTTGCACTTAGCACTTAGGCAAAGTGACATTAATTCAGTGATAATGTTAGTAGAAATATGCAAAATGTATAGGACCGATGACACACATTTTACATAACAAGTAGAAATGTACAAAATTTTAACCTATACATTTTGCATAGTTAGTCAAAAATGCAAAATGTTTAAGGTTGAACCTATACATTTTGCGTAACTAGTAAAAAAGTGCTATAATAGAAAATATATGTATAAAATTGGTCCTATACATGTTTCTATTAACATTGTCTATGATCGAATGTTTCTTAATTGAAGCCATTTGGTATTTTCTTTATATTAAGATTTTAACAAATGCTCGAAATATAATTATCTGGTTTCGGTTAAAAATATAATTGTTTGGATATTCGGATAATTTCAGAAATCTTTTTTAATACTGGTCGGAAAAACAGATCACATACCATCTAATGAAGAAATACAGTGTAGTCCAGGAAATCGTTCATGGAACGTGGAAGGTGGACCGCTAAGAGATGAGCAGCCATTAACAGTCTCCGTTGTAATGTGGATCCACATATACAAGAACTGAAGGTCTCTAAGTATATTAACAATTAGAAGTGCATAAAAAGATCCCGAAACGCGATAGGCCGAAGCGAATCAATATGACGATTTTTGCGCTTGTGTACTGTGGTCATGACCCAGTTAGCAACTATCTCAAAAAGATATTATTGTAAATACTCTTTATATACGAATTTGGCAAAGTCAGAAGTGTGCAACTGATGATAAATCTAGTATAGTTCGAAAATCAAATTAAAATTTGAAAATGTTAATCAAAACCGGCAGCATGATGGTAACACTATCGTCATTTATATTTGTGGTCAACAATAGCCACTTTCCATCGGATGAAATGTACTGTCAGCTAGAATACTTCATTTGATACAAAAAGAAATAAAACAAAATAATCGTTATATAACTAAACCAATAATTATAATAAATTCTAAATTTAAATGATCTGTAACTTAGATAATAGAAATTAACGTTTTTATAGAACTCATGAAATTAACAACTTATATTTAGAAATCTTGATTACATTAACAAAAAATAACAGTTTTCTCGGAATAAATTCGAAAATCGAATCTAAAACATCAAAATCGAAACAACCGCTAAATGGAACCAATCAGAGCATATTCGAAATTCAAATCGTCATTCGCGAATTGCATCGCCAACGCGTAACTGGCCGGCTAGACAAATGCCGTTGAACCCGCGATTTTGGGGTTCGTCGTCCGAGCATCGAACCTTTGGCTACACAGACTATTTATCAGAATACGTCGAATATGACACAGATCTTTCTGTTAACGAATCAATGGAACAGCACTTACATAAATTTATGTCTGCTCTTATCATTTTACTTATTAACCACTTTATATAAATTATCATAATTACCATTTGGATATAAAAGATATTACCAAAATTAAGATGAAGGCTGCTATACTCAGTTCATTTTATAAAGTCCTTTATGACAGTTCTTCCAATGTAAATTTGCACGTTTCACATAAATAGAGAGAATTTATATTTAACGAATAAGGCACTAAAAAAGTTTAAAAAATAATAAAATCAAAGGAAAACATAATACCATTATTCCACAAAGAAAACAAACTTGTTTTTATTGTTTCATTAACCCTTAACTTGGGAGAAATTATTTTTTAATATCAAAATAATCTACTACTAACTTAATCCTTATGACCCAAGGATGTCTAGAAAAAAATAATCGTGCCTTCGAAAACTATGAATTTACCTAAAAAATCATATAAAAATATTAAGTTTGCGCTTAAAAAATTATAGCACTAGATTTTGTTAATTCTGATGTATCTCCACAGATACGTTATCAAGAAAAGGGTTAGTGTCGTTTTTAAATAATTCAAACAACATAATAAATTAGTATTCACTGTCATACCACTGTTACTGTCTATGGCCCATTTTTGTACAAAATAAATGGCATAATTGAGGAGTCTATTTTCAAAACCCCCTATAACATATTATTTTCAAATCCCGTAAATTCATTAAAACTTATAATTAATCTTTGACTTAACAATCACATTCTTATAAGGTATTTTAATTATTATTCTAGAGTGAAAAAGCAAAAAAGAAACAATTCATATATAATATTTGCTTCGATAAAAACATTTAATATTTCTATGAAGACTATTAAGTAATTTTGTACGAAAAATCGTTTTAGCGGGTTTTGAAATTAGACGCCTCAATTATTGCCTTGTTTGATAGTTTGATTATAAGGCGTGGGCAGTCTATTGCTTTAGTCTAAGTTCGTAAATTTCGAGATAACGTTCGCGTTCGGGTGATATCGATTGGCGATTTAACAGACACTGTGACGATAGCTGATTGATGGGTTTCCTTTACGTTTTGTTCTTGTAGGCTCGGGGTTGTTGACCGATAGCGGGCTCTAGTGGTTCAGATTAGTACCGACGCTTTCATTTTGCTATGTAGACAATTTTTGATTAGGTGTAAATAAACGAGAATTTTTATGCGGTATAATTTAAGTAAAATAGCTACAAATATTCAAAAACATACAAAAAGCCGTCCGTGTTTTATACTAATTAAATTAATTAATTACAGTGTAATTTTTTTTTTAGAATTTATAGACGAACGTTTGACCTCAATCACACCTGGTGGAAGGTGAAGATGAGTTCGATGATGAAACGCGATCGCCTAGCAAATGCATATTCACTCTTCTCTTAAAGACTGCCAGGTCATAAGATCGCGGAAATATGGCCGCTGGAAGCATATTCCACTCCTTACAATTAA
Organism: Automeris io; assembly: GCA_036320925.1. Classification (NCBI taxonomy): domain Eukaryota; kingdom Metazoa; phylum Arthropoda; class Insecta; order Lepidoptera; family Saturniidae; genus Automeris; species Automeris io. The sequence continues at coordinate 10,443,554 of JAUDJH010000017.1, read as the reverse complement.
ATAATAAATTCGTTTCCATTTCCTTAATTATTAATCCAACAACGACAGCGACTTTGAAAGGATGAACATCAGTTGATAGTCTCCATCGTCATGTCGGCCCACATATACCACGACTGAAGGTCTCTAGGTATATGAACCACTGGATATACACAAACTGATACCGAAACATGGCAGGCCGAATCGAGTCACTATGACGGTCTTTACTGTTGTGCACTGTGGTCACTATCCAGTTTGGGCAATCATCCTACCACCTCGAAAACCTCAACTACAAATTCACATGTAAGCATAAAGGTCATTTGATAATGGGAATATTGTCGCAAATAAATAACTGTTTTTTTTATGGTATCGGTTTAGAAATCAATACATAGCAAGCGGGAATTATAATAATTCTCTGATTTATTACATTTAACTCTATATTGTAATAAATATCGATTTTATTTTTAACTATAGCAATCTGGAAAACATTATTCGACGGGCCATCCTTTTCTGTATTCTCTGGATCTAAATCGTTAGACAGAAACATCGATTTATTTTTAAAATTATGTCAATCTGGAAATTACTATTCGAGAGGCCAGATTTATAATGGTCCTTTTATCTTTTCTCCAATTTTAAAGTGTTAGTCACAAATATCGACTTTATGAATGTTTATTACGATTGAGGTTTGACTGTAACTTCTTTATTTTAGGTTGGTCACCGAACTATTTTACAGACATCCTCAAAAATCACCGATGACATAATATCACCCCGCTCACCGCAATAGGGTCACTTTAGTTCACGCACTGTGGTTCATAGTTCGATGGACGCCTGGAGCACCGTTCCAAATTTGAAATTCGTATTTCGTTCGCGATTGCGATTTTTGAATTTGGAATCGCTTCCGTTAGTTAAACGTCATCCAGACCTCCCGATCCAAGACGAGCTTTTTATTTTTTCCCAGATAAAATATTCCCTCTATGCCAAAATAGTAATGTTGTATAGGATTGTTAGGTGCCACTTTCATGACCAAGTATATCGCGTTGAATTCACACCACTATCGTTGTCTAATTATCTATAAGCGCTTATTCACCAGCCTGTATAATATATTGACATATCGTCCTCCTGCCGAAATTAATAACCTATCTACGTTTAATTCGCAGATTAATGGATATACCTCTCCCTTTACAACTTGTGCATGCGAAAAGAGTTGTGATATAGTTGCTATAGTAACAAATTTAAGATAGGGGATAGGATAGGTTATTAATTTCGGCCACTAGTCTACAACGACTCCTTGATAATGATTTCGTTGAAAAGAGCTCTGTAGTACTACGGTCTCTTCTAGGAGTATTGTTTTAATCTTACATTCATATTTAACGCTAACAGCACGAGGTGTAGAAGTAACATCGTTATATAAAAATTATACTGTCTCATTCATTCAAAGAAAATGGCAAAATAATATTGTTCCTATTCTGATACGGTCGCAGATGAATAAAAATTCAGGAAATCGCATCTCGCGGCACAGACACGCTATATAGTTGAAGTTTTACTAGTCAATATTATTGATCGTGGAAACAGTTTCATAGAATTGTTATACGAAAATGTGGAATTGGTAGGACGGTATTATCTATACTAATATTATAAAGCTGAAGAGTTTGTTTGTTTGTTTGTTTGTTTGTTTGTTTGTTTGTTTGAACGCGCTAATCTCAGGAACTACCGGTTCGAATTGAAAAATTCTTTTTGATTTGAATAGACCATTTATCGAGGAAGGCTTTAGGTTATATAACATCACGATGCAACTATTAGGAGCGAAGAAATAATGGAAAATGTGAAAAAAAACGGGGAAAATTATTCATCCTTGAGGGCTTCCATTGCGTGCGCTGCGAAAACGGTTCAAGATACCAAAAATATATGTATGAAAGAATTATTCCTCTTGAAATGATCTAAAAAAATATATGTCTATCTTTTAAGATTAAGTCACTAGAACCGTTTTTATGGTAATCAAATTTGGTCGAAATTATGAGTTATATCAACGTAATAATATTAATCTTTATCCAAATAAATGTGTTGTTGATTAAGAGTATTTAATTGTGAACAAAATTGTCTTTGACATCACTTAATTTCAATGAACATCTTAGAAGATATTACAAAACCTTATATAGCAAAACAACGTTTGCCGGAACAGCTAGTTGCCCCATAAAATTGCTCGTATCCCCCTCGATGCTTCCTTGCTACTGCTTGAAGCTGAATTTGGGTATCAGACCAGATCCCAAGAATCTGATGTGTTACGCAATCGGATATAAAATATTATTATGGAAAAATTATATTCAACTAATTTTTATCATAAATCGGAAGGTGTGAATGCTACAAATCTTTAAAAACTTTTCATCAAATCAGGCATTTCAATTTTGACTAAAAGATAAATGCGACAGCGAGATTGCTATACATTTACAATGAATATACAAAATTTATTATATTATATTATTATTTTATTTATTAATTATTACAGAATATTTCCCTTTTTTGTTTATTTATTAATTAACTGGTATCATTTAGTTCGGAAGCCAAGATTTTTGAAGTCGTGATTTATTTTCAGATATTAATTTAAATTACTGTGTAGATTTGATCGGATTTTGCACGAAAGCAATTACACCACTATTTTTAAATTTAATATAAATGTAATAATATATACATAAACCATTAGGAAGATATTGCCTTTTTTTTTACTTGGGGAAATTCCTCATACGACCGTCTCAGCCGCACAGGGGGGTAGCGCGACCGAGGTGTGTCGGACTTGTACCGACTAAAAACCCCAAGGTGACTACTTCTGCGCATTGGCGAGGACTGCGGGTCCTGTAATCAATTCGCCACAGCCCCGTGTTGCCGCGCCCGCTGGGCACAAACTCGAGGGAAGATGTTACCTTCCCCGATACTGCTCGTTGTATTTAGAGCACGTCACAATGCCCTGCCAAAGGTAGATGCCTAAATTGTGGTAAAAATTTGATTAAGATGTAGACGCACACATCGAAATAGTAACTGTATTTATTACGTAAAGGTGATGTAAACGATAATTTTGATACACATATGTTAAACTTAAAAATGATTCCAGTGATCGGTTAAAATGCTGATAATGACAAAATGTATAATGCGAGGAGTGAAGAAGTATTAGTCATGTCAGCAAGACTTATTTCACCTTCATATGATTTTGTTGCAGGCAATGTTTGAATATGGGATATTTTGTCAATTGGCTAAGTCTTTGAGTATGATATGACGAATTGATTAAAGGTTGTTGATAATAGCATCATGCAAGTGACCCTGCTTGCAACGCTGAAAGTAATGTGCTCAAGTCCTAGTAGCAACAAAGTTAAACAACAATTGTTCTCTTTAAGATGAATTCGAAGGATTTTCACCAAGCTCGAGGTAGAGATGGGCAAACTGTAATCTAATTAATGATTAACGATTACAAAATGTAGTCGGAATATTAATTTTCTTGCTCTGTAATCATCATTAAATCCATTTAAAATATTAAGAAATCATAAATGTGTATTCAATCTGGGATTCTGTAGTGTTTCAAACATAGACGAGCAAAATGCAGTCATATTAATGGTAAAAAACGTAAAATGTAATCGTAATCATTTTTATTAATCTGTTTACATTTTGCCCATCTATGGCTCGGGGTGACTAAGCTATCACTGAGCTAAGTTGATTACTTAAATGTATTTCTGGATCTTTTAAAATAGGACAAATGATAATAGTTTTACTGCATCGTTTATTTTCCAAACGTCATACGATATCGTCCGTTTTAGTAACGCTATTGTGCAATATTAATAATGCAATCGGGTTTAATGAACCTGACTTTGTTGGCTAAATCGCTTACTTGTTAACATTGCAGAGAAGCTCAACATTTTGCTAATTTAAAAACTATTTATCCTCCTTTTTTTTATTCTATTTATTTAAGGGACTTGTACGTGTGTACGTATGTCAGCCCCATCGTACCCTAATACAGAAATACCTAACATATTACATAATTTATCCTTCCGTTGCAAAAAAAGCTAGTATTATAGGCATAGATGGGCAAAAATATACTCAGAATAATAAAATTGATTAACGATTACATTTTACGTTTATTACCATTAATATGACTGCATTTTGCTCATTTATGTTTTAAACACTACAAAATCCCAGATTGTATACACATTTATCATTTCTTAATGTTTTGAATGGATTTAATCATGATAACAGAGTAAGAAAATTAAAATTACGTCTACATTTTCTAATTGTTCATCATTAATCAGATTATATTTTGCCCATCTCTGATTATAGGTATCCCTTTCGGGTTGGACCGAGATATACTCATAGATATCCCATTTTATGTTACAGCGTGCCCAACGTGACCAGTGGGCTTCTGGTAGTCATTCTTACAGCACTAGTAGACATGAAATTATTCTTAATTGCTACGCGGGTTTTATCATAGTGTTTTTCATCAGTAAGCATGAATTGTGTCTAGGGTTCGTTCCTACGCACATATACGTCGATTATTATCCATTCAGTCACTACAGACATCGGTCATTTTTAACTATGTCTATGTTTTTGTGTTTTTTTTGGTAGAGTAATGTAACACACTATTCTTAGTATCAGATTGATACTTTGTGATCCTAACCTTGAAATCTAGTGTCGTACAAAGATCATCGATATTGGTGATCGAGTAACAGATTTCAGGTGAAGTTGGGCAGAATTCTGGGCTATAATGGTGGAGTTGGGTAATAAACAAGTGTTGAGCTGCGAGATGGGCTGGTGTAAAGGTCCAGGGGCGTGCTTGGGTGCGATTAGCACAGTATGAGATCTTGTGTGAACGTAGGTTTATGGCTAAATTGGTCACAACCGCAGTGTGAGCGGGAAAGACGTGAAAATTTGATAGTGGTCTCAATTAAGTGCCGTGCTGTAAATGCATAATGAGAATTGTGTTTGTTGTTTCTATATTAAATCAGAAATGAAAAAATCGGTTGTCCAAAGAGAGGTACTGGCATAGCCCAGTGTATCAGAAAGTTGAAGTGCCAGTGGGTACGTCACAGCGGGTAGAGAAAATGGCCGATGAGACAGGAAAGTTCTCGAATGGAGAACTAGCAAGCCCAGTGTGGGAAATCTGGCTATAAGTTAGACACACGGTCTAGTCGAGAGATCTCAGGACGTTGGACGAAAGTTGCTTCAGACCAGCCGTTCTGAAAACCATTAGGAAAGATTCTGCCTTGTTGTTGTCCGTTATGGCTGATTTGATGAAAAAGCCACATTTATTAACCCCTCTCGTATAAAAGTACCCCGGGGTTTTACAATCCTCGATACAAGAGTATCCCGAATCGAAGCGAGTAATCCGAACTTTGTGCGTTGTGGATTATGGAACTGTCTCTGCTTAACTCAATGTTGGTACGGCGTGATGAAGCCATGTATGTAGTAGGTAATGTAATAAAAACACGTGGTCTAAAATCAATAGGTCGTTAGCCCACGTGAGAGTGAGATGTGAGATTGTGACGTCACTAGTCCCATCCCTTTCTCACGCAAGGTCGGCGGATTCCTCGGGTTATTTACTTTTTTTTAACAAATATTTGACAGTTAAAGTGCTTTTTCTTTATACAATATTAAAGTTTTACAAAAGGTCGCGTATAGGGTATTATTTTTGATTTTCTGTCTCTTTTATCATTAGGAAATCGTAAAGGAAGGCTATATGACAGTTTTTATATTGATATTAAGGTTTGGTTAGGTTATTATTGATCATAAAATTTACAGATACACATACAATACAAATAAATAATACAAAAAACGTTATTCAAAAATATAATAGTTTTTTTTATACTTGCTCCAGACAGTGACTACATTTCACCTGATAGGAAGTACAGTGTACGAAAACCTGTCGACCCATATGATGATGATGTCCTAGCCGGATCCGGCCAAGGCGACTGTTTCAACACCGATTAAAAAAATCGAGGTCCATTTTCGGAAACAGTCAATTGCGCAGGAGATATTTAAGTGCATAACTGGACGCGCAGCCAGAAAAGCACTCTCTTGTCCGAGCTCCCTGAGGCCCGATGGGATGGAGAACCAGTACGATCGGGAGGGAGCAGGATGGAGGTTTAGTCGAGTTTTCCTTCTCTGAACACCTGGTTGAATTGCGGTGTTCAAGAGATACCTTAGTCGCCTTTTACGACACCTCAGCAAGAAGAGGGGGGTGCTATTCTATTCTGCCGGCAGCCACCACGGCTTACCACGAACCATATATGACGTATCCAACGTGACCAGCAGCGTAGCTGATAGCCGTTCTCACAGCAATAATACACATGGCACCTCTATTAGATGCCATGCGAGTTTCCTCACGAGGTTTTCATTCACCGGTGAGCACGTGGTTCATAAATCCATACGTAATCCGGAAAAAAAGCAAACGTACGTGCCGGGATTTGAACCTACTACGATTCGCGTTGCCGCGTATTGAAACAGGTCCATTATCCACTAGGTCACTAAAAATAATTCAATGTATTTCTATACATATACTAACCCGGTACCATCACTCAGGTGCGATGTATAGTCAAAATATCAACAGCGGATTTTCAAACAAATTTTTAACCCTTATATCACCTTTTTGGGGTGGAAATAATTATTAGTGGGTGCTAAAGTTATAAAAGAAAGAAGAGTTTAGGTTCTATAATGACATGTCAGAGCAAATTGTTTAGTATATATTTTCATATAGATAGATAGTGAAGATTTAAATCTATTTTTATATAAAATATTTATAACTATGTTTGTATTATTTATTTATAACTATGTATGTAGTTACTGTTCATTGCTCTTAAAGTAGATAAAAATTTATTAAAAAAAAATTTTTTTGATTGTTTATTTGATTTTTTGTTAGTTCATTTTTCTAAAATAGAAATGCCGTGTGCTCTGAGAATCGCGATCTGCTGCGCTCCTGGTCACGTTGGGCATGACATATAAGCTCAACGTGGATACAGCCATTAATGTATCTCTACTCACCTTGAAAAGGACATAGCGTAACGATTTTTTTATTTTCTAAGAATTATTTCCTTTTTTTATTGGTGCCGTATTTCTAGGGATTATCTACTACATAAAGACAAACAATTGTTTTTAAATATTTAAATTATTTAAGTCTAGAAGTATAAACGAAATAGATAAATAAACAAAAAAAAAATGTTTTTTTGGAAACAAAACAAACAATAACATTTTATTTTGAAAGAAACAGGTTATATTATCTATGTAATTAATAATAACTTCGTAAATTGTGGAAAAAAATACATATTTGCAAACTTAATATGCGGTTGACGACACATTTTCCGGGGTCAACGAACTGTTAACATTTGTTGTAATACTGGTATAACTCGCAAGGTGTATACTATTACAAAATATTAAAACATAATTTTTAAATATGTTTTAAAAATCATTTGCAAAAATCAAAATAAAAACCTTTTTTGAATAAAATCTGTTGGTTATGTAAAAAATAACATTCCAAATACGAATTATAAAAAGATTAGCAAAAAATTCGCCAGCAACGAAAAGCGGTAGTAATATCGCCGAGCGATTCCACATTCAAAACTAGAGTTCAACAACATTTCACCGAAATCTACTTTGTTTGGGTCCCGGGGTCAATGAACTGGTGTGACGCCGGCGCGTCTGTGTGCGCGCACCGATGTGTCCAGACGTAGACGCACGCACACACGCGAACCGCGCCTTAGGCTCTGGACGGCCTGACGGGCAATTTTACCTCTTAATTACAAAGTAATTGCACGCATTTTCCAACTTTTATTTTAAATTTTCGAAGGTACTTGATTCCTGGTTACACGCGAATTAATTTTCCCTTAAAGATGATTTTGGAAGGATTTTCATCAAGCTCGGGGCGACTGAACTATCACTATGAGCTAAGTTGATTATTCGATTCGAATGAAAAAAATATATAATTTTTTCGTGAGCCTGGTCGAAGATTCGTCAATGCGTCAGTAACGTTTGGGCCGCTCTGGCGTCAACATCTTCCGACTAGCCAGTCGCCTTCGCGAAGCCGAGTTTACACAACCTATAGTACAAAGTTTCAACGTACAAATTTTTCTATTCCAGCCTGTGAGGTGAACGCATCTTTTTCAAGTGATAGTGCCTAAGTGCGACAGTGACCGGAATATTATTTGGATATGGAACGTAGTGGCAATAATTCTAAATTTAAAATTTAAATTTCGCGTCCGTAATAAATTCGAGTAGCAGGTTTTAGATAATTGAGCCTAGTGTTCGGTTAGCTAAAATCGTTTCGTTAATAATAAATATCTGGCAATTCGATAAATAAAAATAAAACTTTTTAAAATAAATAAATTCTTTTTCTGCCTCGTCTTTTTCTTTACAGATTATTTGTGTTTGCCAAATTTTTGATAACGGAAAAATTAGTGCGATCGGGATCAAGTGAAATACAATAAATATTGAAAACAAAACAGTGCCTTATGTAGAATGTTTTAAACGAAAGGAAGAGATATAAAAACAAAATCACGGAGACAAAATGCCAAAAAACTTGTTACTTTTCAAAAAGATAATACCAGAAATAAATTTCGCTAAGAGAAATCTCACATCGCCTCTGGGCCGGAATATTTTTATCAGTTAAAAACGAAACTGGTGCTCGACAAATAATTTAAAAAAAAATCAACAAAGTTGAAAAACAGTCTGGGAAGTGCCATAAAATTTTCTCCAAGAAAAAAATCTTATGGTGATACAACAAAAAACAGTTGCCTTAACGACATAGTCGACAAAACAGAAACAAACGCAAAATTTTATTTAAAAAATAATTTTAAAAAAAGAACACCAAATAGTGATACTAGTGCGTAGCCGAAATGCGAATTCGATTCGCGGAACCGAATCATTGGCCGAAAGTAACCTAATTCGATTTGGAACGTTTAAATATCGAATCCCGAACAATTTACCCGAAGATGAATAACAGCCAATTTCACGAGCTGTTTGGGTCGCAATGGCCCCCCGACCAGCATGGGGGGCACTCGTCAGCGACCACGATGCTGCACCAGCAGTCTCAGATGCCCCAGGGAATGCAGTTGAAGAGAGAACCCCACACGGATGTCGTCGGGATGCATGCCCAAATGGGCATGGATATCTCTGGCTCCGTAGCTGATAGTACATCCCCGCCCCCTGGCAGCAGCGAGGGGATGTTCGGCTCATCCATATCAGGGATGTTTATGGATAAAAAATCAGCCAATTCCATTAGAGGTATTTATTTTTCCATATTTCTATTTAATCTTGTGTCTCAATAGTGACCTAAATGTTACCTTCACACTTTTGCGTAAAGGGGTAAGCAGACAACTAGTTACATATAGCGTAATAATAATGAAAATTTATTACTCTACTCAGCTTGGCTCTATATACAGGATGTTAAAATTTAAAAAAGTTTTTTTGTCAATATACTTTTAAGGGGACAAGGTGACAAATATATATATAACTTTATAATAACCCCCTATAGGGAAAATAATATTCAATTAAGTTTACTTCCTTCAAGGTTCAGTTTGTAGATATTTAGGTGACACCCCTCGTAATTTGAGAACCACTGGTTTTAAAAACCTTAAGAAACAGGAGGGGTTTCGAACTTTCGTAACATCAATCTATTAATGAGTAAGTAGTGACGTGATATCAATTCTTATCTTGATCAAAGAAAATAAAAATGTCGTAACTAACAAAACATTTTTTTTTTATTTAAATCTAATTTACTTCGATTGAATATTCTTTTTATTTTTAATTTTGAATTTATTACACATAGCTAGGCTAATATCGTGTTCCTGTACCTCTAGCCGATTTTTGTTAATACATGGGTTACAACATTTTTGTTTTTTGTTTTTTAGTAATACACTGAATATATATTTATCATTAGGCAGTATACTTGTAAGAACAAGTATTGAAGAATTCAGTCGTTTTTTACATTATATTTTAGTAATAAAATCATTGACGAAACGACGTATTGGGTATATATTAATTGACAATAGATATGCTTTACAAATAATACAGTTATTTATTCGTCCTTACGCGATAAAATAGGGTTGTCACATAAATGGAACCGTATGTGACATCTGTCAAAGTTTATACAGTATCATAGTTTCAAGTTTTGTTTTTATGCCAGGTTTTTTTAAAATCTAACCTGACATCGTAGCGACTTTAATTCAGTTTACTGTAAAAATTCTCCAAAAAATACAAAAAAGGTGTATTTGAACTTAGAGATAGTTTTTTTTTTAAAGTTATATAGCATGAAATCGGTTGAGTTTGAGGCCAACCGAATCTCGAACTAAAACTCTCATAATAGTAACTCCAACTAGATAAAGCTTTCCCACGGAGACTATATTTTAAACGGTTATATTTTAGGGCCACCTGTATATACGTCCTTTAAATTGAGTTTGAATCATTTGGTCTTCCCACTGTCCTTAGAATGTACGGCATCATTTACTCTGAATTGTACTCGGCTGTACTGTAGTGTATTCGAAATAACTTTCCACACCCACAGATATAAAATACACCCATATATCAGAACTTGACAGCCCTAGGATTGAAATACAATTTTAAAAAATGTTTATATTCAAAGTCCCTCTTTTATTTACAGTGTTTAATGTTTTATCTCTTCTCTATTATAATAAAAGATCAATTAATCTGTTTGTATCTATGTTTTATATCTAAGAAATCTATTTCTAATTTACATTCCTTAATTATTGTATTGACATGTCTATTACATTAACAAACAAAAAAACTTCAATTGTTTTTTAAAAATAAAACAAATACCAATAGTCCGATTTCGGAAATTTTTTCATAATACATACATACAGATTAAAACTAAGCTAAAAAGTGTCCCTAGTAAAAGAAGTGAAGAATGGAAAATGATTGAGCAATGACGGTATTGAAATACCTCGTTTGTTTTTTGCGTTTTTACAATATATTTTTATTATAACAAATCGTTACGCTATATCCCTTTCGGGATCAGCAGAAATATATTAGTGCCTGTTTAAGCTTTGTGTTGTGTTGAAAATGTCATCGTTACGCTATATCCCTTTCGGGGTCAGCAGAAATATATTAGTGCCTGTTTAAACTTTGTGTTGTGTTGTAAATGTCATGCTCAAAATGACTAGTAGCATATTTAAGCCGCCCTCACAGCACTAGTAAAGATCACATTTCTATTAGATGTTATACGGGCTTCCTCACGATGTCTCACTGCACCGGTGAGCATGTAATTCTTCTTCTTTTCTGTAATGTAAAATAAACTAAACTGCACCGGCTTCAGTTTTGAACGCTCATCGCACGCGTCTATTATTGCCATTATCTCAAATGTTCCCAATTGCATTTAAATGTTTGTGTCCCACATCGAATAATATTTTTCCACAATTAACCTATAGGTATTTTTCTTTGTTAGGAATTAGTGTTAATTGTACAAAAATTTGGGTTAAACACACTTGTCAGGGCTGAACGGTGATAAATATCTGATAGCATCGCGTCAAGGACTTATCCGAAATCACTTCGACTAAATCTCATTTGTGCAGCATATAGAAATGATTTAAAACTGACAAAAATCATTACTTCTAAATATTTATAATACTGTGGTGATGTAGTGGTCGTCACTTTCGGCACTGCTTTACAAATTGCATACATTGAAACATATACAAGACATACAATGATGTATTGATTTTTTTAAGGACCCTAGTATGTCTACTCCAATGTTTTCTAGTAAACCAGACACATTTATAGGCTATAACTCATTTCGTCATATCCTTTTCTTCCTTTCCTGACATAGCATACAACTTTTCACATAACCTTCAATCAATCTTTCTGCACCTTCCATAAAATATCTTTCTCTGAACTTGTTTGTTATACGAAATTTATCTATACTACTGTCATAGTTATCAATTGTCATATCTTAGTGCTCTGAAGACGGGGATCAGCTGAGCTCCAGTCTCATTAGGCACGACGTATAAACTCAAAGTATCCAGTTATTAATGTATCTCTGAACACTCCGAAAGGGATATAGCTTGATGATATAGTAATATTAGCAATCGATTAGACTAGTTCTTGAACGTTTGCCCCTTTTTTTGGTTTCCCGCGGGAAAATTCTGCATATAACCATCAAGGACGCCGTGAGGGCAGCGACCCCGATGTGCCAGACTCCTACTGACTAAAAACCCCCGGGGTGTCGTTCCAATCACTCCACACATGCGAATCCAGATTCTTCCAGACACCCGGGGAGTGAAAAGCCTTGTTGAGGCTCCCTATCTAGGAGGGGTGACAGTAAAAAGCCCACCCCTACAAAACCTCTTTCTCAGGCACCGGACACTGCACGCCGCGCCCCTCTCTTCCGGGTTGTAGACTCTCTCAAATCTACTGCCCGTTTGCCCCTCAGTTGTCATATACTTACTGTGTTATATCAGAAAATATTAAAACGTACGGTTGAAAAAGGATTACGTCATGATACTAAAAAAAATGTTAATTATAATTTGTTTACCACGTGTTCATTGGGTTGAATGGTCTTAACAAAATGCACTTTAGATCGTGAGTCAGCTTTGACTTTGTTTAAGGTACCTTTATAGTGACAATGAGTTATTGTCCATAAATCGGAAATAGAGTGTCGAGTATCAACGTAAACTCGCCTGTTTTGCGTTTTTTTTCAATTGCTCTCTATATTGCTCTAGAACTCCAAAGCTTTTATTCTACAATCACCATTTTATAAAACAATCGCTTGCAGAATTCGCGTAATTAATTAGAATATTATGATAGTAAATATTATATTGCTCTCATAGGAAAGATAGATGGCGTGAATTTAGAATGAATATAAATATAAACGGTTCCTTTTTTGTTTAACATTAAGCGATTTATCCCAGACTTACTTATCGTCAGGACATGCAATGCTTTCATGCATCTATGTTACGAACGCTACTGCTTGCACCGAAAGGAATATAGCATGATGAAATATTATATTTTATTGTTATTCATACTATCTCGACGAAGTGACATCAAACCTGATAAAAAATACAGTGCAGTCCAAAAATGGCAGCGATTATTATGGAACGGGAATTCATTGAAAGCTGCCGTTGACATGCTGGTCCAAATTTACTACGATAGAAGGTGTCTAGGTATATGAATACGAGAAATACAAAATCTGACCACGAAAAGCGATATGAAACAATTCTCACTACTCTGGGAATAAAATCTGTAATGGCGGCATATTTTGTACCGTCATACTAAGTTATTCATTGTCTAGATAGTTGCCCACGAAAATAGTTCTCTTTATACGAAACTAGAACCGAATCGATCCAGACATTCGGGAATAACCTACAGCAGCGATTCCCAAACTTGAGCGAGCGCCGCGTAAAATATTTTATATTTATATTTTTTCTTTAAAGTTGTTATTAATTGATTCGAAAAGTAATAAACTCAATGTTTATTTGACATACTCAAAAAATGAATAATATTTAAATTGTATTTTATTTTTTGAAAATAATATTTTAGACATTGTTTTAAATTAAACTGTGGTTTCAAACACATAAACCCGTGTTGCGTTTCGGGATTAGCTTGTTGCGACCTTAAGTCGTGTATGTATGGATCGGTATGACAACCATAATTGTCAATAAATTCCGAACCCTAGGCGGTCGCTGCTGTTTTTGGCTACACTGTATCTAACATCATGTGAAGAATATATGTATATATATGTAGCAGTGGCGATCATAGCAAATTTACCCGGACATGCAAACGATATGAATGTTTTCTTTTTTGTATTTAACTTTTAGTAATTTATCAAAGACTTATTTATTGTAAGGTATGCACTGCTTTTATGCATATATGGGATGAACGCCACTGATATGGAGTATAGTCACTTAGTCGAGTCAGTATATATAAACAATATTTTTTTCATACCAATACTGCTTGGGAGCGTTATGTTAAAAAGTTTGGGAATCAGTGACTAAAGCAAAAGGTCAACGTTACGATAAATTAGTGATGTGCGGCCTTGAACCCGGTGATGTTAACTATCTCATTCGGCTTAATGTAGATAACGACGAAACCGAATAATGTTGTAATGGTCCTCACACATTCTCGAGTCAGTTATGAATTGTGCGAATTATGTTTATTTCTTTACGACAATTGGTTAAGTTCAGGTTACACTGTATACGGAGATTTCCGTGGCAAACAGGCTGATAGCTCATCTGACAGTAAGCGCTTATAAACAGACATAGCTTAACTAACTTCAAGAACTGACCTTGAAAAGCGTTGTTATTCCTTCATTACGAGGTGACTGTTATAGTCCAGAAGGAAAACTGTGCTGGGAACATATTTTGCATTTGTCAAATTAGCGAGAAGAATGTTCTAGAAAACCGCACTGTTTTTTCGTTTTTTTGTGTCCTTGGAGTGCTTTTTAGCTTAAGTAATATTGTGAAAGATTACGTATCCTTAAAAACGGTTTTTTAGAGTTTAGAGAATAGGGAAAAGTAGTACTAATTCGTTATAGATTACTTTTAATATGACCTAGAGTGTAAATGACTGATAACTTAAAAAAAAAAGAAGTTATATAACAGTTCTCATGGGAACTGGTTTTATTAAAGAGTTTCACACGTTCTTCAAATGACCTTGACATATAAAATGAACTAAATTTTGGTTCAATATCAGCTATCGAAACTCAAAATCCGTGTCGGGTTCAACGACCAGTTATGTCACTATGACGTTTCGTGCAACCGTTGAAAAGAATATTCTTAATTTTGATATTCGAACATCACACTTCGCTTTTGAGGTCACCGACCCGTGACACGCTATGACGTCACTCATCATGCTGTCACTTTTATTTTAGGGCGCGTTCTAAAAACAAATGCGTTTTATTAGAGCTCTCAAAACCAATTAACAGTTTTTAACATTAGCCATATAAGAGATAGCAATATAATATCTCTTTCTTTATTATAATACAGCTATTTTGTAGGGGAATTAGAAAATAATTAATATATACATACAATTAATGTTTTTTTTTTGTTGGCCAGTTCATTGGCTTTTTTTAGTGAACAGCCATAATCTAGGGTAATTAGTTTCTAGCATTTGCTTTGTTTAGCTATTCGGCATTAATGAGTGACCTGAATTCGATTCCAAAGGGTTTTAATTTCAACATACAAATTAAATTGTATTTGGTACACGTGTAGTTTACATTACATTACAATAAACATTTTAATTTGGATTTGATATTTCTGAGAACGGTTGCTTAGTCTAGAATCAGTATGTGTTCATATATTTAATAAGAGTCTAATGGTAGCCTGAAAGAGACCACTTTTAGTGATAAGGCCGGCTAATGCCCTTGTAGTGTAAAATTTTTTTATTTTTTTGGATGCAAAAATGTTTTTGTGCATTAATTTATAGGAGCATGTTTTTAAAAAATGCGATGCGTCATTTATATCGACATCCAAGCGTTATTTAGTTCTATTTTCCTTGTACATTTTGAGGTTAGATATGGGAAGCATATGCTAGCGATAAAGATTAACGACGGGAATCCATAGTTTTTTGTAGCTATTATTTTGAAGAAATCAAATAATAGGCGCACGATTCACGTCCAGGCAAAGGTCCAGTACAAACAGTGTTTTGAATGATAGAGATTGACGGAAATATGTCAGTCATAACTTTAGACCGAAGACTATCCATCAATCACAGCACTGATTGGGAGTAAAATAACAACCAAACCTATTGTCTAATTAAATCAGTAAAATAGTATAATGTTGTCACTAAAACTGGTTTCTTTGAAGAAGTACAACCTGATAAAACATTGTTTAAATAATTAGAGGAACGTGGTGACAATATCAGGGTCAATGACTCATGACGTCAGTGCGGTAGGTAACACGGTTACCGCGGGTCGGGTGTTCGAATCCGCGACCCATTGGTCACTCGTCTGCTTGTAACCGATATTAGGTCATTGTCGTCCAGTAATCACACAACTCACACGTTTGTGTTATTTTTTTATATCTACGTTTTTAATGTTGGTATTTCTGCTCGATATTTTGTCCCTTTCTAAATCGGAACCTAATGTACATTGAATCTATTTTCAAATTTGGAATGTTCTGTAAGATTCATTCAAGAATACAATACAATATCTCGTGATCGGTAAACATTTAGATCTATAAATAATACCTCGATATCGTGTACCAATGTTTACGTTTGCGCAATTCGATTAAATTCGTTTTGGCAACTCCTAGGTTTTCGTGATCGTTATAGAATCGTTGAACTTTATTGTATTTCTAATTATTTTGTGTAGCGTGTGTGTGCTACTTCATCTACTTTAGCAGTTATAGAATACCCTAATGATGTGAAATGATATAACCATTTAACTAGATCATGCTAGTATGTGACTGTGTGCAGAGGTGTAGCTACAAGGTAGCCATGGTCGCACCAATCCAATCATGTCTAAATATATCCATAATCTTATATTAATAAATATTTAAATTCGAATTAAAATGCAAAATACTTTAAAATTCGGTTCAGTAGGTTTTCCTTAATGCTTGATAGTTCAAGCATTAAGGAAGCATGAAAGTTAATCAGAATTTATAGTATAGATCAAAGATAATACAAATATGGGGATCGACGTTACAAAGTTTAGTCTTGTCTGTTCTAATAACTAAAATCATTTAAATAGTAAATTATTTTTTTTAAATAATTTTGATGTGGGAATCTCTGGGTTCTCAGAAATTAAATATAATATTTAATGGATTTACCACAAATTTGAGTACCAATAAAGTGGATAATCACTCATTTGTATGGATTATTGTAACAAAATAAGGATTTAGTTATTGACTGCCTCATAGAATAAATTTTATGTCTTCGAAACGTGTGACTATCTTTTATGATCAAAATTACATTCACTTTATGTAATAAAAACTTCTTCCTCTAAAATCGTTTTAAATGCTTCTTAAATTGTATTCGAAATTCAAACAACCGGTGTCATATAGCAAAATTAACTGCGCAATTGTGAACTTGGTTGTTATACAAAATTAAATTCTATTCTATTCCTGTTACGAGCTATGCAGTATTTTTAGCACGGCATCCGCTAGATAAATGTTTTGTTGCGTTGGTACTACCGCGGTTGTTCACCCGTGACTCGGATCGCTAGATTAAAATTCAAATTTGGAACTAATCTCGCGTTTTGGAACTCCTGATGAGAGATGTCAGTGAACGTTCATTGGCATGTGACGTATTGCGTGGGTGTGTATGAGACTTTTTGCAGTTGAATTGAAAATAGTTCTTGACCATAGTGACGCGATTTGCGGTGGCGGTAATAGTGGCAGATAGGTGTAAAACATATAATTAGCCTTTTATACTAATTGTGACCATATATATCAATGTTTGTCTGACTTATAGCACGTATTGATCCTGCTAAACTCACACTAAAAACGAGTTCTTTTCTGGTATAATCATCTTAATAATAAATGTGCAATAATTGTAAAATTTAGATTTAATATTTTAAGTCGTTTACACATTACAGGTTTCCAAGTTTCTGAACGGCTTATAGGAACTATATTAAAACAAATTAGTCAAATGATTGTACTAGAAGTATTCGCGAAATCAGAGATGCAGATATTTTTTAACGTTCTTATAAGAAAAAAATATATATATAAGAAGTTATATATATATATTCATTGAAATACATAGATAAATTGACTTAAACAATTATATAAAATCGTTCATCATTAATTTATTTATTATTACGCAGTGTGTAAAATATTTGAAGGGCGTTTTCTTTTTAATTCCGATTTCTTAGACATTTTTCGTCATAATTGGCTTCGATGGGTTTTAACTTATTTTCATGGGTCTAGTACAAAAATAAAACAACAACCATATATCGTAACGCTATATCACTTTATATCACTTTCGGGGTCAGCAGAGATAAATTAGTGGCAGTACTTTGCACTTATATGTCATGCACTCATGCCCAACGCTACTAGTGGCGCAGCTGATCGCTGTTCACAGTTCATGATGATTTCCTTCACCGATGAGCATATGCTGCGTAAATCCGTAGGTACTTAATTTGGAAAAACCCAGAGGGATTTGAACCCAAAACCATTCGCGCTGCAGCGCAAGCATACCGGTTCCTTATCCACTAAATCGCCACAACTACAGGAAGAAATCTCGAAAATTTATAAAAAATCATAAAAGTGAAATATTAATGTGTTAATGTACTCGTTATACTTAAAATGATTGGGGGGAGTGTCACACAGTTTTCTGCCTAATCCATCCTTGTGGTGATGACGGATTCATAATTTTAAAATATTATATGATAGGGACTAATGTGATAAAACCAATAAGTTAATTGTATCCAAAAAGTTTAATTACAAAATGTAATTTTTAATTGTGGCCAATAACGACCTAACAACTGTTTGGGAGCGTCAACTGGGCAGTAATATAACTGCGATAACAATAATCGAATTCAAATTTTTAATAATGGAACGGTCGAACGTACGCAAGCCCGCGTAACGGCCTCCAGGCGAACGGTATTCCGAAACATTCCGAATTCAAAAACCTCGTTCCGTGACGTCACACGGGCGTGATACAATTTCGAAGTTCCAATGTTTGAACGGTGCGTCGAGGTCGGCGACCTATGACGTCACGATCAGCTGGTTGAGTGCAACGGGGCAAGTCGGATCGGTATATTTTACTACATCTATCTCTTTCTAACTCATTTTGTGTGTAACTATTGCTGTTTCACTCTACATTGCAATCGATTGTGGTCGTGTTGATCGGAATTCCCTTATCTTGTGCAACTGGTAAATAAAAATGATGTCTGATGCAACGTCTTGTTTATGTAAGATTGTTTGACTTTAGTACGACTTTTCTTTGCGTAATATTATAAAACAAGACTTATTTTATTGGAGTTTTGGGCTGAGATGTATAGACGGTGTATAGATTTGCTCACACTCTACTGAAACCTTACAAATAATATTATTTAATTAATGTCAAAGTAAACGATAAGTCACCGATTTAGTCAACTTGGACTAGGCTCTGCAAATACTTTTTTAAATGAAATTAAAGCAATCAAGCGAGTGACCCACCTGATGATAAGCAATCACCTTCGTCTATAGAAAACTAAGACACAAGTTTTATTATGGTGTCGTCGATTTAAAAAATCATTTTTCACTCCTTTTTACGAGCTCCATTTCGAAGTCCTGAACTATCCTAGAAGCCCATTCCACAAACTTAATGGTAATGAGGTTCTAGAGATACTGGCTGTACGTTGAAAATATATAAAAAAAAAAATCAGGCTTTTTGTTAATGTAATAGAACCCACAATAATGATTGTTAAAATTTTCGTCTGTTTATCTGTGCTTCGTGCGAGCTAATTTCAGAAACTGCTTAACTTATTTGGATGCGGTTTTCACTTATGTTTTGTAGTCAATTTTAGTTAAAATTTAGGATTTTTAGGGTTCGTTTTATATCAATCGGGTCTTAAATAAGAAGTTACATCAATTTAAAAGTTACTTCTAAAAGTCTAAAGTGAATAGAAATGTATTGTAATATATTGGGAAGCAAAATGCAATCGGAAAGTTGAGTATGTCTATCGAGAGATGACCGACTGCCAATAGTCGTAACCTTACTTATTGTGGTGAAAATAAAAATATTACCGTCTTTCTTAAAGTTTTATGGTGGTAGGACGATTGCTCGAACAGGGTCATGACCACAGTATACGAGTGTAAAAACCGTCACAGTGACTCACTTTAGCCTGTCGCGTTTCGGGGTGATAGTGTGTATATCCAGTAGCTCATATACCTAGAGACCTTCAGTCGTGGTATATGTGGGCCGACATGACGACGGAGACTAGATTTTCGTCCTTTGACAGTTTTTGGACTACATTGTACTTACCATCATGTAGCCATTTTGTCACTATCGAGCAAGTTAAAAAATAATTGAAAAATAACGAATGAAACATTATTTTGTCTGTTTTTACAGAAGTTAGTAAATGTATATAATTTCTCCTTTGGGTCATTGTACAAGAAATAATAGACGTTAAAATTAAAGTTAATTGTTCTATTAAACGATTAAGGGATATTGCCAAATTGTATGGCGTGCTGGGAGGTTGTTTGGCAACTGACATTTACGCTTGGAGTCGTCAATAGCTTTTTGTTGTGCAAAACGGAAAATAGCAAATACGTGGTGACTATTGTCTTGTAGTAACATGCAAGAGATGTGATTATAAATACCATATTTTTTGCTAAAATGTCATATAATTTTGTTGATTGGTTTACCGTATTTGGACAATTGTCGTGTAAAATAATTAAAGTTAATAACTACGAAGGGATTAAACAGAAAATTAATATTTAGAAAATACTAATAAATATATCACTTAAGGAATTTTCTTTAAAATATTTTGATAAATTTATTACTTTATTAACTTTTTGGTCTCTGTAATTAATTTTTAATAAAACTAATAAGAATTAGGCTTAATCCTAAAAATAATTCATTAATGAAATGAAATATAATGTCTATAATATAATTCGTTAAGTTAGACCATCGCTCTTTTAAACATAATACGAGATTATTTTATATAAAGGTATTTCTTAAATACAAAATTAATTAGTATTTAGTATTAAATGAAAATATGAGTAAAACTATAGGCAAAAACTAATGATAATTTATTGAAATCTTGAAAATTGTTTTTTTTTAGATTCATGGGAATTACTGAATTTGTTAGAATTGTAAAATCATTGTAACAAATGCAATTTTCTATTAATTTAATAGTTTATGTAGCATTTTAAGTTAACTTAAAATAGGGTTTTTTAACAAATACAAATAATTCGATAAGTATAATAATTAAGACACAATGATGTAACTAAATAAAACAATTATTAATTAACACAGGAAAATGGATACAAATTTTACACGTGGAGGAATAATCGTTCTATTAATTATTACATCCATTATAATCGTTTTAAACGAATTCAACTCGATTAAATTGTAATATGTGGAATTAAGATAAATTACTCATCGTTCATATCGAATCTTAAGTTCTGAAGTGTACGGCAGGAATTCACTTTCGAAATTCGGTAGTTCTTATTAAGAATTCTCACTTTAAACTTGATTGCATTTTAAACAGACGTAAGCGCCAAATAACGCCACTTCTTCAGAAGAGCTGTTTTGTCATTTGGTTTTACTTTGCTCTAACACACTTAAGTCATTTATTTCAATTGTCTATTTGGTTTAGCTCAAGGTACAAGCTGTATATACAAGTTCATTCGAAAAAATACGTGATTAGTAGCTTTTATCTTACTAAGACATGTAGAACCGTATATATGATGTTATTAACCATGTTTAGTGCTTTTTAATCGACATGGAGCAGTCAAAATTTAAAAAAAGACCTCAGAATACTTGAATAAAGAAATGGTATTTGTGTTTTAAAAGCTTTTTAAGATTAACAAGCGTTGCTTGACCCCAATTTCACTGCAGGGGCCTTCCATCAATAGGCCAGACGTCACAGGGTGCTGAGGAACCTGGCACAGCCTTGCCTTTGACCCCGGCAGACGGGAGAAGGAACACCCCGAGGGTTTTAGTCGGTGCAACTTCGACACAACGGGGGGCAGCCCTCACTGTCCCCTGACAGCCTATAACGGGCTTTCTCCGGGTTAATAAAAAAATCCCAATTACAAAAACCGACGATGGCCCGCTCCGCCTAACAAATGCTTATCATTCTTTTCTTAAAGAATACTAAATCATTAGAACATGGAATCACTCTCGCTGGAAGCATATTCCATTTTCTATTCCATTTGATGAATGGAATAGAATTATCAATATCCACCACATACGGATTGTATCCGACACAGTGGTATTATAGTGAAATGTCGCTGGTGGAATAAGAGAATGTAGCTTTCAGTGGCTTGCATCTCACAATAGCATTATCTTGTTATACTTGGCCGTTTAATATATATATGATGTATATTTCGATTAACAATTTAGCCCCATTTCGATTCCGAGACACCTGTTCTGGTAATTTCAGACTTTGACTAAAATGTATTTAATGAATGTTCAAAAACAACATAATATTGTTTTTTTTTATGCTTTTATGGGATGCACGCCATTCCTAGCTCCTGAGAACACTCTCCATTGTACAACTGGTAAAGATTGCGAGGCAGGTGACTTTACGTCGATGTTCGATGTGATCGAGCGGTTTTCTATTTAAATGCAAGTAAACAGTTTGGCACAAAACCTTGGGCAGTACCTGCGTGACAAATTATCAGTCTCTTCCCTATTCCTTCTGATACTTTTGTAGATGATTGGTATATTGGTATTAGTATCGATATTTGTAACAGTTACTGCCTGTTATTCGTATCCCATCCGTCCGACCAATGTAACATTGTACAAGCGTCTATTATTTTCAATGTTTCTATTTAAATTTTACTTTGAAGAAATAAAAAGTCTTAAAATTTTTGGGTAACGCTTGAATCTTTAGGGACTTTTGTATTATATGTATTTTTTTAATATTCTTGCAATTTTTATAATCATTAAATTATGAAAATAATATGTTCGTAATTGCAAAGTTATGTCGATCAGAAAAATTGATATCTATTATATAAAAATAAGTCCGGTTTTCCTTCCTGACGCTATAACTCCAGAACGCACGAACCGATTTCCACGATTTTGCATTCGTTGGAAAGGTCTCGGGCTCTGTGAGGTTTATGCAAACAAAATTCAGAAAAATTTCAACAGAAAAGCAAGAAAACAGGGAAAATCATTTTTCACATACAGCACCGTCTCTGATACATAGCATGTACTACAAACCAATATGGTTTTGCATGGTGGTGGAGCAGATCGCACCAGTATTTTAAGTAGATGGCGCCGATGCGTTATACATTATTTGGCAGCTACTCATTGTACTCTGCTCAGTTGATTTCATGTGACATTTATTATACGAACGTTCTTTCAAACGCCAACTAAAAACCAAAACGAAGCCATCTGGTGGCGAAACGAAGTTCGCCGGGTTTGCTAGTCTGTCAAAGTACAAAGTATAATAATATTCAATTTTCGATACTTTTGAAATATTAGTTGAAATGTTTTCATATTAGAAAAGGACATGTTTTCATGATGTTTTGCGAGGTGTTAGGGCGTCGGTGCCCATCTGGATCGCGACCACAGTGCACGGATGTAAAGCCCGTCGTAGCGAGCAGTTTCGGCTTGTCGCGTTTCGGGATCAGCTTGTGCATATCCAATAGCTCATATACCTAGAGACCTTCAGTCGCGGTATATGTGGGCCGACATGACGATGTTGACTATCAATGGATTTTCATCCTTTGATAGTCGCTTTCGTATTTGGACTACACTGTACTTAGCATCAGGTACTCTGTAGTCAACATGTCGAGCCAGTGTAAAAAAAAGGACAAAGGGCGAGTAGTGGAAATGTTATGTTGTTTTTTTGTCTATACACTGTAACTATCGGTTCAATCGATCCCGTTTCCACTCTTACTATAAAGTTCCCCTGTCGCACACACGCGATCTCCACTCACCGGCCGCGCTCCGACCTTGCCTCCGGGGCCATCGACCCCGCTCTACCAAAAATGGCGCTTGTTTGAAATTACATTTTTGAATTTTACATACAATGTTTACTGTTTTATTATGCCTATACTAGTCCCGTTTTATCCTACAGAAATGCAAATGAAATTAAATATATTATAGCCATAACTTACAAAAAACTAAGAATTTAAATACAGTAACACAAACAGTATACAGAAACAAAAAAAAAATACAAAAACATACAAATATGGCGAAAATGGGGCCTCCATCAGCTTAAAGCCACAGAGGTAGTCTGCAGCGCTGGTTTTCGTGAAGAGCCCAGGTCGTGTTACATCTTATAAAAATTATCAATAAACAATAAAAGTAGAATAACATATAGCTTAAATTAAAGCTTTAATTAATGCATCGGTCGAGGATTAATGAAGTGTTGGAGCTCTGTGCGGCGTTTGTCCATGACTGTTCCGTCAAGAGCATACAATTGGGAAAAGACAAGTGGACCAGTGGTTGTGGTAGCCTGGTGGATAAAGGATCCGTCTCCATGCACAGCAACGCATGTGGTCTTCGGTTTGAATACCAGAACGTGCGACTGTGTTTTTCTTGATATGTAATCGATTAAGACAGCACATGCTCACCAGCGAAGGAAAATATTGTGAGTGTGTGAAAACTGCGCTATTGGTTGCGATTTGTACGACATATAAGCGCAAAGTGAATACGGCCGCTAAATGTACCTCTGCTCCCCCTGAAAGGGATATAACGTGACGAAATATTATTATTATGAAAAAATGCCTTATTATTTGTTAGACTAGAAGACCTGGACAAAGTAGTATTCGATCAACGATAACGCTTGTAGACGAGTGCAAAATGTATGCTTTTGACATAAGCTTCCAAATTGGGATGTCGACGCGTTATTTCAATTTTGTATATATTGCGCTATTCTACTAGCACTGTCGCTGCTCCAATGACACTTTGTCTTGGTCAGAGATGGGAAAAATGTAATCTGATTAATGATGAACGATTACAAATGTAGTCGTAATTTTAATATTCTTGCTCTGTAATCATGATTAAATCCGTTTAAAACATTAAGAGATTATACATGTGTATACAATCTGGGATTTTGTAGTGTTTAAAACATAAATGAGCAAAATGCAAACATATTGTATTAATGGTAAAAAAACATAAAATGTAATTGATAATCATTTTTATTAATCTGATTACATTTTGCTCATCCATGGTCTAGGTCCTCAGAAAGCTTACCAAAAGCCAGAGAGGGCATGTAAATATCTGTCGGACAGGGCCAAAAAACCAGATAGATGGCAACTCTCGGTGTATACTATATCAAAAGTGCTCGTACCTAGAGCCGTAAAACTTAATATTATAAAAAAAACTATACTTGTGTAGTAACAAAGATGATTCGGGATAAAAATTAAACGTATTCTTTATATTGTTTCAGCCCAAATCGAGATAATACCATGCAAGGTCTGCGGGGACAAGTCATCAGGCGTCCATTACGGCGTCATTACTTGTGAAGGATGCAAAGGGTTCTTCAGAAGATCACAGAGCACAGGTCGGCTTCTTTATCTTTGCTATTATACAGTATGTATTGAAAACGATGTCCGACTCGAAATTGGCGTATGGGCGTC
This sequence comes from Automeris io, assembly GCA_036320925.1. Classification (NCBI taxonomy): domain Eukaryota; kingdom Metazoa; phylum Arthropoda; class Insecta; order Lepidoptera; family Saturniidae; genus Automeris; species Automeris io. Next base: position 10,418,421 of record JAUDJH010000017.1, on the reverse strand, counting down.
ACGATAATATACAAAATAACATTTAAAAAATTGAATTATTTTACATGGGATCTAAGCTCGGATTAATTAGAAAAATCAGTGCAAACATTAGTCACACAATTTAATTGATAAACTGTTCTTGGGATCTACGGGGGTAATGATCTAATAGCATGATCTTTTGCTTTCCTTTTTAATTTTGTTTATGAGTTACGGACACTCCCAGTGTTGCTATATAAGTTTAACCATTTAATTTATTTTTATTTTTACTTTATTGTTTTTTTTTCTTTTTACCTAAAAATGATAACGTAAATAGAATCTACTATCGATACCGAGTAACGCTTTCATAGGGCGGACAGGGTTTTTAATACATACTGTATACCACTATGCAATTATATGACATTTTATAGCGACATAGCAGGACTGCACCGCACTTTTTTTGGAAACTCAAAGGAATATCTTGATGATTTGATGGTCATCTAGAATATATTGAATGGGAAATATTATGAGTAAAGTTACATTATGTACTCGCTTTTGATCTTGATAATTTATATAGCCAGATCATATAACGGGGCTGTGGAGAAATGATTACAGGACCCACAGTCTCCGTCTATAAGCAGAAGTAGTCGCCTTGGGGTTTTTAGCCGGTACAAGTCCGTCACACCTCGGCTGCGCCGCCCCCTGCGTGCGGCCGGGACGGTCCAATGATGATTTTCCCCAAGTAAAAAAAATAGCCAGAACATATATGCTCATGAGCGTAATATAATAACAGCATTTTTATAAGGTTATATAAAAGGAAGTCCTACTTCACAAAGTCCATGGTTCCACGCCGACAATAACTTAAACCAATTATCCAAATTGAAAGTTTTGTGCTTTTCAATCTCCATTGTTTATCGAACCAGTTTTGGAAAATAGAAACGTTCTTTAGAGAGAATTTAAAAGTAAATTAATTCACTTATAAGACCATCTAAAGTGTTTATAATGATTCCAAACGTAGTTTTAGTGGTAGGGCGATTCCCCGAACTGGGTCATGATAACAGTACACAAGTGTAAAGACCGTCATAGTGACTCGCTTTGGGCTGACGCGAGAGACCTTTAGTCGTGGTGGTGGTGGTGGTTTAGGCGTGGTGGGCCGACATGACGACGGTGATTATCAACGGATTTTCATCCTTTGATGGTCGTTTTCATTTTTGGACTACACTGTACTTACCATCAGGTACTCTGTAGTCACTATGTCGAGCCAGTGTAGTAAAAACGTGAAAGTCTAAAATGTAATATAGGTATATTTTTTAAAATTATTACTGATTGTAATTTAATAAAATCTTTATGTATATATTTGTCTTATAAAACAAGATATACAGGCTGTTTTATAGACGAGGGAGATATTTCAGAATACAATAATCTGTACCTTCTTATAACTAATACAAATGTAAATAACAATGTTCCCTAACAAATCATAAAGAAACATTGGTGAACAATTGAGAAAATTGATCCGTAAAAAGTTTGGACACCGCAGCGCGTGTGGTGCACGATTGAATGGCATGTAGATAAAATTCCTTTTACGTAATTTTAGGTAAACAGGTAATTGACTCGTTACCCTTTCGTACTTTATCCTGGCTTAGGAGAGACAAAATACCTACTTAATAATGAATTGTCATTTATTCTATCACGTGTGTAATTACCCCTTAATATGTTGACTATAAATTACTTTGTTTTAATGGAAATATTAAGATATCACTATTCCTATATATTTGGGATTAGAATCGAATGCTGAATATCCTCCTTGAATATCTCCCCCGTCTATAAAGTCAGCCTGTATATATAGTACAGTACATATACTAAAATATCATTATTAACGCAGTGCTTTCTTTCAGTGGTGAATTATCAGTGCCCTCGCAACAAAGCCTGCGTTGTGGATCGAGTCAACAGGAATCGCTGCCAGTACTGTCGGCTGCAGAAATGCCTCAAATTAGGAATGAGCCGTGACGGTATGTATTTTTATATTTCTGTATATTTCCCTAACAGAGAGGTCTGAAGATACTATCAAAATCTGTTATAACGACATCGAAGGGACTTCCCATATTTAGTCGTAACAACCGGCCATGTTTTCGGGACACAAAGTTCTATTTTATTTGCCGGAACCTGTGTTCTGGATCAATATAACCGGTATGTTGTTCTAAACGATGTCGCCATAAACGGTTTTGACTTTATTGCCATCTTAGCAATATTTTCGTATTTATATTTTTCCTAGGTATATGGTTAACAGAAAATATATGTGCTGATATCAAAACGTGTCACAACGACTTACCTATCTCTACGTAAACCATGAATTAAATAAAGGAATTTTAATGTCATGTTATTAAAATGAGGAAGTAATAGAAAGGCACACAAACATAGCTAAGGTAAAAACCACGTGGCGACTAGGAAGCGAGAAGGGTCAATGAACTGTTATCAGCGCTGATAACGGCTTGTTATGTTCGTGTGACGGGCGGCCTAAGTAACAAGATAAGCGAGGTAAAGAAATTGCGGAAATAATCACACTGCGGAATACTTAAAGCGTTTACGGTTGATACTGGATAATTCCAACTTGATTTAGCTGGTTGATATTGTATGATCTAAATCTGATTTGGATGATTGATATTTTTACTATACTAAACGGTGGTAGACCGCCTATCGTCTATAACCGAGTATATAAACAGAGGTATTGCTAATTTGCTGCCTCTCAAGGTAGTCGCTTCCGAAACGCTAGTAGATCACCCATAGGGATAGTATTTTATTTGGCTGGCAGTCCAAATCGAGGTCCGTACCCCCAGGGGTGCCCTTGCATTGCCACCCAACCCATAAACTCGCTGGCTGAGCACCTTCTGTGCTCGCCCCCTTAGCCCGGTTGAACTGTAAATGCCTTTCCCGGCTCTCAGTAATTAATCCGCTTCCAAAAAAATTGCTGCCGTTGAAGAAGATGTACAGAGAAAGGATACTGAATCCTTGAGGCCTTGATTTAGGTGGTTGATATCAGTCCCAGCCAATCGGTCCAACTACGACCGGTTGGCTGATGTGTTTGGGGTCGTGGCCGCTCAGGGTGGGGGCCCTGAGCGACTGGTTAGCGACCCTCGAGATGTAGGCAGAGCATTGTGACGTGCTCTGCCTAAATACAATGAGCAGTGTCAGGGAAGGTAATTTCCCCCGAGTTTGTGCTGTGGGTGCGGCGCGACGGGGCTGCGGCGAATTGATTACAGGACCCGCAGTCCCCGCCAATGCGCAGAAGTAGTCACCTTGGGGTTTTTAGTCGGTATAAGTCCGACGCACCTCTGCTGCGCAACCCCTCTGTGCGGCTGAGACGGTCCTATGAGGAATTTCCCCAAGTAAAAAAAAAAAGGTGGTTGATATCGCATAATTCCTACTTGATTTAATAGGTTGATATCGCTGACGTTTGAATGCTCACATCTATATTATACCTTCAATATTTTCCAAAAAGGCAACGGGTAAAGTCAAACACCTAGTAAATACAGGTTTATTAATTTTGGCAAGACGCATGTAAAAATACATCATAGTAAATTTTTTGAAAATTATTTGCGCGTAATCTTTAAATTGTTGACACCACTTGTTATTTTTAATAGCTTGAATAAGCAAGATTCGGTTCTAAATAATTGTATGGTATTTATAGAAATATTATGTATTAATAAAGAGATATAATTTTCAATTATACTACTCAAACTCGTATGTCACTATTCACATAGCGAAACGCCGTCGAAGCGTGGGGACGGACCTTTACGCAACTCTACGTCACTGCTTACGGCTGCACTCGCTCGTATATCGATATCGATAATTCAGTCAATTAATAATTTATATCGTCAAATAAATTGTGTCGATATCTTGCTTATAAACTTTTCGTATAAATAAATAAATAAATACCTAAGTTTACATACATTGATCTCGCCTAAATTAACCTTGTATTTCTCCTATGAGTACTAGATTTACATATGCATACTTAGATACATATTCATATATAGAAATTGAATAATCAGTTCAACATAAAAGAGTTTGGTTATCAGGACACTAACCCAGGATCTTGTACAACAAAAGTAATTAAAAACTGCATTATAAGACAGTTCACAATATAAAATGAATTTGTACCCTTATAACGATTTTCCCGGCCATCAACGTGTTGTATTGTCGAAAAAAAAAGAAGACAAAGTATATTGTTGTTGTTGTATAGATATACGAAATTTGAATGTGTAAACACCAAGTAGGAATAATGACCTAAAAATTGCAGTTTAGTAAACCCATAATGTAACCCATTTAATTTTAGATAACGGTTCTCCATAACTTTTCATTACATTAATTTCCTTGTTAATTTATTACAAAGACAACCAGATAAATTGTAATATATTTTTCCTATTACAGTTATTATTACATAAATCATTTCTTTAATATTGAAATTTGAATAAATAAAAAGTTTTTTTTATAGTTTTGCGAGTATAGAATGGTGGAAAGTGCTTTTCATTCGTTACGTGAATTTTTTTAAAAAATGCTAATGAACCATTGTATTTTATAAATGGGTTATGATTAGTTTATCGTAAATTAGGTTATGATTGAATAATATCTGCATGCAGATATTAATGGCCAATGTGAGGACATATATTTATAAATTATTATCTTGTAACACAATTCTGGAATTAAATAAATAATTGTTATTATAAATGACTTTTGTGTATGGACGTTATCGTAAAACACGGATTATTGACTCATCAATTTATTAGTGGTATTAAAGATTTTTTGAAGGTATTGTTTGAAACGTACAAAGTCTTTGTTATATTTTATAAAAACAGCAATATTATCTATTTCAAACCAGGTCAAATGATCAAAAATAGAAATGATTTCAGATTGTCTGAAGATAAACTCTTTGTTTAAGGAATATTTAACCTAGAAATAGGTTTATCAATATATAACTCCTCTTATCTATGTCTAAACATTAGCCAAAAGTAATCGTTATTTTGCCATACTATAGCTTCAGTAAACAATTTTTATGATAAAGTGCTTGTGTACAAATCAAGCTTTAAATAAACACAATCATATTTTCTTGAAGACAATGGAAGGTGGTCTATGCTAGAAGAAAAGACTATAATATATGAGTAGAAATTCCATCGACGTGACTTCTTCAATTTAACGCGTTTCGGGATCAGCTCGTACACGTTTAATTTCCATACATCCAGAAACTTCGTGTTGTTGTCTATACGATCGGTATGAAGACGGTGACCATCAATGGCCGTCACCACTGTTCTTCGACTGTACTATGCCTACATTTAGGTACGATGTTATAGTTAAGTGCTGTTACAAAGATCGTCATTAATAATATGATATAGGATTCTTTAAAAAGGCAGTTAATAATATATTTCTTGCACGGCTACGCAATAACAATGCTCCTTGAGTTGTAGTTGTCTCTAGACTACGGTAATCACTTAACATCAGGTGGGATGTCTCTCAATTTGCCGACAAAGGGTTAAAAAGTAATCTTTTTGATTATTTTCACAAGTATGTAATTTCTAAAAAGTTCTTAACACTAAATTCACCGAACCCGTCAATTGTCTTTAATTTGTTTTAATTTTTTTCTTCCCTAATACTTTTCATTTCTGAAAAATAACATGCCCTTTACTAGTACAAGGTAATAATAAATATTATGGACTAAATATTATTTATAACAAAGCAAAATAAACCATTTTATACCTCTTTTTAAAATACATATAAATTATGCACCGATAGGCTTAGCGTTAAACAAATAAGACATGATATGACTATTTGTACATAAATACCGGATATTCTTGGATTTATTCTTGCATAAGAATTATAAACAAGTTACAATATTTTACTGTTAATGATTGTTAGATAAAAAAATAGCTGCCGGTCATAAGACTGCACGGTAGACGCAAAAATTTTATAACTTTACAAACTAATAATTTGGGAAACTTATTTTGCGTGGTTAAAATTTGTTACGAAGTTTTATTTAATTATTTTTATCTATGTATTATAGTACTACAGATTTTAATGCAATAGATACCAAGAGGTATATACATATTATATAGAGCTCATTTGAGCTTACTTACACACACATATGTGTTTGACACACCATATCTTTACTCGTTTTTTTTTTTGTTAATATTGTGTTTATTTTGCTCATTAGGCTTAAGTTTATAGCAAGTATTGTCACATATATGCCCTCAATTATTATCATGCTTAATGTTTTTTGTTATTAATTTAGCACTGTTTTTTTTTTAATTCAATTTAATTTAGCATTTACTCTCTTTTAGAGGTAGTTGATATATTTACAAATGGCGCATGATATGATAGCCTTAATGGGCTAGTGATAGCTGTCATTCGAGATCAATGCTTTTCCATCCTAAAAGTGCGTAAAGTGTTTCAAAACGTTTACAGCTAAAAATAAATATCGATAAATTCAATAAACAGCACTATAGGTTATGTAACGTTACAAGGCGTGTTGCGTTGCTGAATTTATTCCTGTTTTTATGTAGTATGTAGTACGTATCCGTAATATATTATTATGTAATTGGCTGACCAACCATGACCAAAACTAGTTCGGTTTCATTAAATGAAAATTACGGATCTATACAATGTAGTTGTAGTGTGCGGCGAACGTCGAAAAGCGAAGCCAGTATACTCAAAACTGTTTATGTTTGTAAAGTTAATAAAGTTTTTATTTATTTTATTTTTTTTATTACGATTATATTTTTAAGGCCACTAATTTGTCTCTGATCACTCCGAAAAGGGTATAGAGTGATGATATATATTTTTTCGTTATTACTTTTTAAATTTAGCGGGTTGAAAAGCTGTATACAGCAGGCAGAATGTGAACAACCATTGTTAATAAATTGTAGATTCTCGACAGTCAATACCACTCTGAAATTGTTTACTATTAAATTTTAAAACTAAAATATAAAATTGTTTATTTCATCTTTTCACCGCGCCGTAGCGCGACTATCGCATAACTATCTTAAAAAAAATAATGAATATTTTTATATAAAATGTCTAGTAAATAAAATTAAAAGTTCTTATTTTAAAGACCACTGCTCATTCATTACTTTTAATTCTTTTTTGTTTTCATAATAAAACCATTGTTATAAGAAAACAGAAGTATACTGTATTACTAATAGTTATTTTTATTAAAAGCAATAAATCTAACGCATAATATTGCTACTAACAAATGGTACAAAGAATGACCAGAAAACAAGATCCCTCGACGCGAGCGTAAATGTACAAACAGCGTGTCAAGATAACGTGGACAACGGTCATCGAACTTTACAACAAAGAATTTCATAGACGAAAAGTTTATAAGAAAATAAGCCAGCGAAATTAAGAAGCCCGCTCAGTGAGCGCGCCGCGAAAATACCGAGCGCGTTTTTAATTCCGCCGCGCTTCCGCGCTCAACGGGATTGTTGGGTTACGTATTGATACGTCATATATACGTACGTCAGAGTTCGAGAGTTCGTTGTTCCACTAGGCAGTGTGCCAACGCCCGATGTGTCCCGAACGCACACTCAGACCCGTTTGCCGCACACACAAGTTGCGCACACAAACGCGACGCTTCTATAACTTGATCCGTTCCATGGGTGTCATTGAGCACCAATTCCATTGTGTTTATGCTTTTTTTATTGTGTGAATATTAATTGTGTGGGAATGATGCGAATATCGGTTTTCTGTTATGTCACGGTGCTTTTTTAGGCGACTTTAGCGTTCCCAGCGGCGAATAGCAGAATTATTTAGTATCTAAACTAGCTCTAGCCGTGTGAAATTCACGTTATAAGTGGAAACGGTATAATTAAACATCCTAGGCACATCCTACAAGTCTATTTTAAGTATTGGTGAACAATTTTTTTTTATCGGTTGAATAGTTTTGTAGGTTACAATACAAATAATATAGATCTGTGTTCCTCAACAGGGGTCTGCGGACCCCATACAAGTATACACAGGTCAAGTGTCAAGGGGTCCACCAATAAAACAAAAATATTAAGATTTTGACTGTAAAATACCTATATGACTTTATTGTTAATCTTTATTGAGGTCTGTACAACTTGGTGACAGTTTCTTAAGAAATCCACTCTTAAAAAGAGCTGATCAAAGCCGGTAACGATTATTAGTTTCGATTATTTTAGGTTAGAACTGTTTGATAATGGTATCATTTTTGTATTTCAGCTGTAAAATTCGGACGTATGTCGAAGAAACAACGTGAGAAAGTGGAGGATGAAGTGAGACGCTACCAAGCCCAGATTAGGGTGCAGACAGATGCCACGCCGGATTCTGTCTATGACGCCCAACAACAGCCGAGTTCAAGCGATCAATTCCATGGACACTATAATGGGTAAGTAGCGACATCTAGTTTCTATTATACTCACTATAATTATTTAATTTCTTTTGTCATTTATTCAATTAATAAATACCCTTCCAGGAACAGAATAAATTAGGAGATTACATGTAATTATTTTTATTAAATTTAAAAGCTTTAAAAAGTCCACTTTTATACGAAAGTGCCAGTACAATAGAAAGTAATTCGAGCAGTTAAAATAACGTACAAAAGCTAGTTATCCTATCTAGTCCGGATTCGAACCTATGGCCATTCCAATTGCCGCGTATGGAAACCGGTCCATTATCCGCTAAGCCAACATATGCCAAAATACGCAATAAATTCCAGTATGTTATGAAGTAAATGAAAAACATTCGACTATTTGCAATTATAAAATATAATAGTGGTTTATAATAGAATTCTGAATCTTCCAAGTCTATTTTAGGAGTAATAAAGATACATAGTAGTTTAATATAGTAGTAAAAACAATGAGTACGTTTAGAGAGAAATTCATGAGTGCCGAGTTATAGATTTTTATGGACAAGACAGGTTTACCAGGTTATATTAATTGAATATAAATCCTTAAGCAGTATCAAAGTATACGAGTGTTTAAAAATACATTCACAGTATTTTTATAATGAAATAATTTAAGAATTTTTATTAACTTGTTAACCGGGGAATTAGCTATTGCTCAACTCTTTTCAGAATGGGGACTTTTTGTTCGCAGCGATAATTGTGTGATATTACTTAAAATATCACACCTCAAATAATAAAAGAATATCGTTTTTAACTTATGGTTTTTATTTATATTGATAAAATATTTAATATATTACGATTAATTTCCACGATGAAAAATGTCGTCATGCCCATTGCAGTAAGCTTTTATGTATGACGAAATATTTCGTCATACCCAGTTAACAGGTTAAATAATAAAGCTCTAAAAATTTCTTTTCTTTTTATCTTAGACAGACTTCTAAATTACATTGCTATCTTAATTTGTACCAAGTTACAAATTTAAACGAGGTCATAATAACTATAATAGTGTCAAGTCGTACTGTAAAATATCTCAAAAGCCTAACGCAGTTTGCGCAAAAAACAACGCTGTCACAAAGTGTTTTATAACGAGGATTTACATCAAACAACCGCTCGGTTCTAACAGTTTATCGCTCAGTAACTCATTACCGCACATCTCAATCCGTGTCAGACTCACGGCGTCATTATTGTGAGCGGAGAACGGTACTATGTCGTGACATGGAGTCGACGTAACCGTACACTTTATATACCGCCACCTAGTGTTGACTAGCGGTATCAGTATTTTGTAATAATTTATATAGATGTCGCACTTGAAGGAATTATGTTCGCTAATGAGAAATCCAGCCGTCGATGGAGCGCGTTGGCTCAATAAAAACCGATTCACTCATTGCTTGAGGATTTCCATATTAAGCAAAGCTGGAAAAACAGACATTGGCAGAGAATTCCAAGCACACTTTGGAGTTGCGTAATAGGCTGCCAGGTACTGTGTCTATCAGGGCTACGACATGGGGCTCTTCAAAAGGGCAATGAATAAAGTCTTTCTTAGTCGGCAATGGAATATCCTCCACCTTTGTCGCTCCTTGTGTAGCAAATGTCCACAGGCGTCAGTAACAAAGTACCATTAAGTGGGGTTTTGAGTCTAATTGCCAACAAAAGTTTGTTATGTAAAAATACACAAACAGCCGAACAGCTCACTTGATGGTATTCGAACACTGTCCGCTATAGACAACTCCAACACAAGAAGTGTCATCATTCGTTAATGACGTAAAAGAGCGGTTTACACTTGTTTTTTGAAGAGCTCAATATCATAACCCAGAGGATAATCTACGCGTGGAAGCTGATTCCACAAATTAGATTCTAAGATTTAAAAGAACGCCATATTTTAATTAATTTATATAGGTAAAGCCCAACGTATGTGGAGCCTATAAATATATACCTCTATTTATATCATCTGAGCTAGTAGGGAGATTCCCTGAATTGGATCGTGACTATAATACTCAAGTGCGAAGAGCAACTGACTCGTTTCCACTTGTCGCATTTCGGGATCAGCATTTCATCCATCCATTTGCTCATGTACATAGACCTTTAGTTGTGGTGTATTTGAGCTGGATCGACAACGGAACTGTCAATGGATTTCTGTCCCTCTTAGTCGCTGTCGTTCTTGGACGCTGTACTTTCTTTCAGGTGCCCTGTAGTCACTCTGTCGAACCAGTATTTTTTTTTTTCACTGGCTCGACATAGTGACTACTGAGTACCTGATGATAAGTACAGTGCAGTCCAAAAACGAAAGCGACTATCAAAGGATGAAAATCCATTGATAGTCTTCGTCGTCATGTCGGCCCCCATATACCACGACTGAAGGTCTCTAGGTATATGAGCTACTGGATATATACAAGTTGATCCAGAAACGCGACAAGCCGAAACTGGTCCCTATGACGGGCTCTACACCCATGTACTGTGGTCGCGATCCAGGCGGGCACCGACGCCCTACCACCTCGCTGCTGCTCGTTTAGCACCACCCAGGAGTCACGTGTAGGGAAACTAGGGTAAAGCCTAAGAACGCGAGCAGCTTTGACTACCAAAAAAAAAAGCATTAAAAGGAACCAAATTACTTATAGCCTATTTTTATCTAGTTACCCAGGATACGGGTCACCGCTTTCGTCGTACGGGTACAACAACGCGGGGCCGCCCCTCACCTCCAACATGGGTGGGATGCAGCCACAGCCGCAACCACAGCAGCCCTACGACGCTTCTGCTGACTACGCGGATTCCACCACGCCGTACGACCCCAAGCAGACTGGATTCTTGGACAACGACTTCATCAGTCATGGTAAGCTTCACATCCTACCAGCTCATAGCCTAGCTGGCAAACCTTATCTAGTGATGGACGTTCTGACAACTTTAACGCCTAGTCAAAGTAACTTGTAGGAAAGTGCTAAATGTAGTATGTGATATTTAGCAAACTTATCTATTGCTGATCCATTAGCAATTTGTCTAACCTCTCTAGACAGAGTTACATTGCTTTTATGTTACGTATAGCGTAGTCCACGGCTGGACTAAAGTAGCCTCTCTCAATAAACACCATTGTGAACGATCTCCACCTATTGTTGTAAAATTTTTCCTCGGTCACCTTTTGCTAATAGTTGTTCTACCTTACCAAAGGGCGTATTTTTTTCTGATTCACGGTCTCCATTCAAGAATCCGCCTATTATAGCGATCATCATTTTTTTAACTTACATGGTTAGCCCCATGGGTCTTTAACTTACTAATCCGAAGATCTATTTCGATAACTTTGTTTTCTATCAAATGTTTGGATAGTTTTTAATAATCCCAAACATTATTGTATATTCTTCTGGCACTGTTACTTATAGAGTCTTACTTTATTAGGCTTTTTGGATCTGGATTCTGATACCTATTTATAGCTTTAATAGATTGTATTGTAAAAATTGTAATCATCATTTTAGTTCTTAGATACCAAGAGTTGTTTGTAAAACATTAATAACCATACAGGTATATATGAGCCGTTCATTTTGAAAGTGACTTAAGTCCACTTATCTTTAATTTGAAATAACAAGGTTTTGCGTTTTTTATATTATTTTGAAAATGTACGTGATATAAAATTTTCAAATGTACTAAGTATATTTCAATACCAATTAATTTTTTTGTCAGTTCAGCATTAATTATAAATGTCACAAGTGCCAACTTGATAAAAGATGAAAATGGACTTAAGCCACTATCAAAATGAACGGCTTATATATATTTCTGACACCATAATAGCATACAAGTACTTTTATTCTTGGACTTTGATAATTCATTAGATTATACTTTGGTACATAAATAAACATAATTCGTGTAGTCGCTCTAAAAGCGCACGTCAAATTCTGGCAGTTGCTGTGGAGTCACCGACCAGCAACTGCCAGAATGGAAATCGGACATCATCCTACAAATATGTCACGATAAGATAATCCTAAAATGCGACAAGCATAGCGGCTTTACACCCATGTACTGCGATCGGCACTAGAGAAAAATCCCTTAAAGTATCACTCCACGTTGACCCGGGGGTCAATATACATCTGTAATCCCGACCTTGTCAATAGACGAACAGCAAAAAACCCCGACCATCGTGCGACCATCTGGATCCACCTCCACACTGACTTCTACCACGACGACCATGCGGCAAACGACCATAAACGAAATACCCAGAAGCAGACTCCAAGACTTCGACCGCTACGACCAGGACAGAATCCAGTCCCCTGCGTCTATATCCAGCGGAGTTATCAACATAAAACAGGAGATCAAACCAGAAACGTCCCTTGGGGTTGACAACCTTGTCGCCAGTTACGTGGATTCAACCACCTTTTTACACAGTCCATCTAACATCCAACACAGTCCAATGGATATCCAGAACACGGTGCTAGTTAGTGGGCAAAGCTCGGTGTCACTCACGAGCGAGGATTTAAGCCCGGATGACCTTACATCAAGCAGTGGCCATGGGCGAATGATGGATCCACTCAATATGAACATGTCTGGGATGGGCATGGTGAATCCTAACGCCATCTCAAACCGAAGGCACCAGGGGTCAAGTCAGAGCGGTTCGAGCGAAGACCCTTGTAAGTTTATTGGACATGTTTCGTTCATTTTTGTTGGCTCTTATTAGGTGATTTTTGTTTTGTGTAATTTAGTTTTGATTTTATTAAGTTCTTTATTTGTACATTAGCTATATAACGACATAACTATAATAACTACATGTGTCTTTTCTTCGGTCTTCTCAAATATACGCCATCTTTTAGCCAAACCATGTTGCAGTATCGAACGTTTTTCTATAACAAAAATTAGAATTTAATACTGGACATCATAAACTATTGTTTGAGTAGACCATTGCAAGCAAAATGAGTGTATAGTTTTTAACATTAAAAAGATAGATACCCTTTGTCATATCGAATTTCCAGTAAACCAAATTTCCATCTAAATTTCTATTATTTGGCGAATCTCTACAAAATTTTATTAAAAAAATATTAGGAAGAACTTTAATAAGAGGTATTTTTTTATAATTAAAGCACATAGCTTATATAATAAAAATATGTAAGTAAAAATGCATTTAATGTTGGCTGTAACAATTTTATACTTCTCATAATGACACTAGTTTATGATAGCTATTAACTTACATTATAAGCGTCAAAGTTTCCATCATCATCTGTGGATGTGTACTTGGGTTCTTTAACAACAACGATTGGATATGGAATGATTGGCGATATCAAAAAGCAAGACAGGAGGCAAGCTAAAACAACAAGAGTCATAAACTAAAGGGATTATTAAGGGCCTTAAAAACGAAGTACTTTTCTTATTGATGGCTGGTCAAGTCGAGGGCCGTAGTCATAGGTGCTCATTCGTTGTCATTAATCAATAAATAAACTGTCAGAGTCTTGAACCCTCGGTCATAATGACCAGTAAAGTAGAAGAACCTCTTTCAAGTCAATATATATCAGTCCTCGAACACTAACTCGTCCAAAGCAGTAATTTATTCGAATTTTTAGACTCTATAATACATAATATAAATTCATTTATTAATGAAATTGTAAATGTAATATGGCAGTCTCAAAAGACATCAAAATTGGTGATATAAATATCTTCGTGAAAGATAACAATTTTTTTTATTGATTATTATTTGTATTTTCTTGCTGATTCTACAGGCAGACAGTGAAAATCATAAAGGGAACATGTGCCAATTTTTATCAAATTGTGTTATTTTATTTTATTTTACGGGTTTGCCTTTTACGCTCTTTTTACCCTATCGCTAATGTATAGATGATAAAGTATGGATGGTTTTATGAATGAATTTTAAGCGAAACTACTTCAAAGCTTGCCTCTGGATCAAATTTTAAGTCCAAAGTATAAGTAATACTATATCGTTAATATTTTGTTAAAAAAACTTACGCCAACACGCAATGATACAGGTCCCGAGCAAAATTGATGTAATAGGGTCAATAGCCATTTTATTTACTGTTCTATAAAATTATACATTTTATTAATTTAAAACTCTATATTAATGTAAAAAAACATGTATGTACAATATGTCATAATGTCAAAAATACAAGAGAAAAATATTGTTGAAAAACATAAAAGTTCAAAAACTCCTTGTTTAAATTCTAATTTATTTTAATGACATCTGTTGTCAAGTAGATTTCATTGTAACTATTAAATGTTAGTTAGTAAGCTAGTTTGTACTTTTATTTTTAAGTTTGTATTGTTAATTTTTATTGTATTTTATTATTTTTGTAATTATAGTTTTTTATTTAAGAATTTTAGTTATAATTTGCTTTTTTCGCATAAGTGACATCTATTGACATAAAGCTGAATTAAATCCTTTGTTTTTAGTGGAAGGCGATATCAGCAAAGTACTAGTGAAAAGCTTAGCTGAGGCACACGCCAACACTAATCCAAAATTGGAGTTTATACATGAGATGTTCAGTAAGCCGCAAGATGTATCCAAGTTAGTATATTATTTATAAGACATTTATATTTAAAAAATATTTTCTGTTTGCCTATATGACCGCTAGATGGCGCTTAATTAAGAAATTCATTGCATATTCTAAATTCCTACAATAGACCGTAAAATAAAATTTATCTTTATTGGAATAGACAAAATTATTTAAAATTAAAACTGTTTGTTTACATATGTGTTGAAAGGAAAATAAATAATTGAAATTATTTCTCAAAATTTTTAAACGGACATATGATATGTATTTTTTGTGTATAATATTGTTTAATACAAATCTACTTGTTAGATTGTGGGGCCTAGGCCCGCTTTTTCAGCGAGCCTTATCACCAGCACCATTGTTCATCATCACCCATCACCGATGCAAGCGGACATTCGTAATATATCATAAAATTATTATATTTAATCGATTTAAAATGTTTAATGATGAAAACTGTTTGACCTGTAAATGTTAAAATAATATTTATATGTTTTCATTTATTGTGTATATTTTAAAGATGCTTTATTGATGCTGATTTTAAATTAATTAAGCTTTTTTCTTAAATCAGTTTATCTTTGTTTTGAATCGATTAATAGTATAATTTACCATTAAAAATCCATACAAACATCCATTCATCATCATTACAATTGACAGAAGTGCATGAATGTCTTTTATATTTGAGCTGTTTTCAAAGCTCTAACTTGTTAATTAAATGATATAGGATTTTAATTGTGAATATTAAAACATCTAGTTTCATTTAATTCTAGAATGTTGTTTTCAATGAAACATCTTTTCTATGTAGGCAACTGTCCTATAGCTCTGGAAAAATGTAATTTGTATAACAATTAAGTTTCTTTTAAATATATTTTTATTAAATTGAAATTATGCGTATTTAGATATAGTGTAACAAAAAATCTTGTTAATATGATATTTGATTCTTCTCTGATATTAACATAGTTCTCTGGAGTTTGTCAAAGATTTTCAAGGAATTTAAATGAAACGTTTGTACCGGCAGACTTTTGTTCTACAATTCAATGACTTATGAAGAGATGTGGTTGGACTGTGCCGACAAGTTGACTTCCATGATCCAGAACATCATAGAGTTCGCAAAACTGATACCAGGGTTCATGAAGCTGACGCAGGATGACCAGATATTGCTATTAAAGTCTGGTAAGAATTTTGTTGTTTGTTTTTTATACGTACTAACTACTGAGCGCTGCAAAAGGCATTTACAGTTCAACCGGGCTTAAGGGATGAGCACAGAAGGTGCTCAGCCAGCGAGTTTATGGGTTGGGTGGCAATGCAAGGGCACCCGTTTGGGTACGTATCTCAATTGGGACCGCCAGCCAAAATAAAATACTAACCCTACGGGTGCTCTACTAGCGTTTCGGAAGTGGCTACCTTGAGAAGAAACGCCGAAAGAAACTCAAGGCTGCGTCGGAACTAATTTAGGTGCATTACTGCTATTTCTATACTGACTTCGTAAAGTAACCATACCATCCGGATACCATCCGTATGTGGTGGATGTTCCTTATATTCGCACGAAAAGATTCGCTCCTACATTTATCATGCGAACGGCTAAGGAGTGGAATTTCCGCGATCTTATGACCTGGGAGTCTTTAAGAGAAGAGTGAATAGGCATTTGCTAGGCGATCGCGGTTCATCATCGAACTCATCTTCACCTTCCACCAGGTGTGATTGAGGTCAAGCGTTCGTCTATAAATTATAAAAAAAAGTAACAATGTCGAGGTTTCACAGAAAGTCTAAGGATCTAGGGATGGAAGTCCATTGATGACCGTCGTTGATATGTCATTTTATGTGTGTTTAGTAGCATCGACCCTGCAGATCACTCTGAGAACGGCAAATACCATCAAAAAACTATAGTCCAATAACAGTTGCTGTCGTCATACCTAAACGTACCATGCTTGTAGGTCTCTTGGTATTCGCACTGAAACGCACGCGACGGAACTAAGCCTGAAATTTATACGCGTAACTTTAATTTTGCTTAGATTTTACTATTATAGACGCAGATTTTTTGTTTTGTTTGGTTAGACTTTACTAAAACATTACAATTTGTATTACTAATGAATGTCAAAGAATTTGGTACGTCTCCGATTTTGTCAACATGGACTTGGCTATGCGAACACTATGGCTATACTCAAGTTCCTATTATATATGTTCTGTTTTTTTGTCAAAATGAATTCTTTTTTGAGAACTTTGCTAAGCTGAAATTAAAGCTGCTAAGTTGAAATAGCGTCTACAAATCTCAGCCTTAATGTATCGCTACGTCTAATTAGGCACTCAAATATTCTGATCACGGATATTTGATGACCTTATTTTCATTGTTGATGGTTAACCACCATCTGGGAGATATGCTTAGGGTATTTGGGCTCAAATGCTGTGCAATGGCCTTCCATCAATCGGCCAGACGTCGCCAGGTGCTGAGGAAGCTGACAGAGGCTTGCCCTTGGCCCCGGCAGACGGGAGAAGGAACCCCCGGGGTTTTAGTCGGCGCGAGTCCGACACACCGGGAGTGGTCCTCACAGCCCCTTGACGGCCCATAACGGGATTCCCCGGGTTAACAAAAAAGGATATTTGGGGTATTTACGCATGCGAGAGGTACAAATTTCTCTGATTCATATCTTTTTTTTTTTTTAGACTTTGGATCAGGCTGACCATGTCAGTCCCATAATCACACAATGTAAATGCTAATTCAACAATGTATATGTGAGTCTACAGAGCACATCAGCTGCGCAAGATGTTTGCTCAGCTAAGACGCTCTGAAATAGATCCACATCAGACCTGTTCAAACCAAACGGTTTATACATGATTTCTCTCATAGAAACGCTCCGAACACATTCCACCAAGAAATGGTGTATGTCTTCTGGGAGATTCTATATCTTTAAAAGTAAGCTTTAAAGCACTGAATATGTTATACGATATTTCAGGTTCATTCGAGTTGGCAATTGTGCGTCTCTCGCGGCTGATTGACGTGAATCGAGATCAAGTATTGTACGGAGACGTGGTACTTCCTATAAGAGAGTGTGTCCATGCTAGGTAAGTTGGGTTAATCTATACTAATATTATAAAACTGAAGAGTTTGTTTGTTTGTTTGTTTGAACGCGCTAATCTCAGGAACTACTGGTTCGAATTGAAAAATTCTTTTTGATTTGAATAGACCATTTATCGAGGAAGGCTTTAGGCTATATAACATCACGATGCAATTATTAGGAGCAAAGAAATAATGGAAAATGTGAAAAAAACGGGGAATATTATTCATCCTTGAGGGCTTCCATTGCGTGCGCTGCAAAAACGGTTCAAGATACCAAAAATATATGTATGAATGAAATATTCCTCTTGAAATGATCTAAAAAATGTCCGTGACAGTATATGTCTATCTTTTAAGATTAAGTCACTAGAACCGTTTTTATGGTAAACAAATTTGGTCGAAATTAATGCATTATTTGTTAAGAGTTGTATTAACGTAATTATATTAATCTTTATCCAAATAAATGTGTTGTTGATTAAGAGTATTTAATTGTGAACAAAATTGTTTTTGATATCACTTAATTTCAATGAACATCTTAGAAGATATTACAAAACCTTATATAGCAAAACAACGTTTGCCGGATCAGCTAGTTACATATAACCACACTATATAATCGAGTTGTTAACAATAGTTCTAGGGGATCAGCCCCTACCGTCACGTACGGGCCGTTATGCCGTGGTGGCTGCCGGCAGAATAGAATAGCACCCCCCTCTTCTTGCTGAGGTGTCGTAAAAGGCGACTAAGGTATCTCTTTAACACCACAATTCAACCAGGTGTTCAGAGAAGGAAAACTCGACCAAACCTGCATCCCGCTCCCTAACGATCGTACTGGTTCTCCATTCCATCGGGCTCGAGGGACCTTAGACGAGAGAGTGCTTTTCTGGCAGCGCATCCAGTTATGCACTTAAATATCTCCTGCGCAGTTGGCTGTTTCCAAAAACTGGATCTCGATTTTCTTAATCGCCGTTGAAACAGTCGCCGTGACCGAATCCGGCTAGGATATCATCATCAGGGGATCAGATTTTACTTGAGAAATACATACAATTCTTTGGGAAACTGCATCTCTTATAAAGCTTAAATAAATTTTATACTAAATCTAAATCTAAGAAGTTCTCTGCTTCTTTTGCCGTGTCGTTGGGCTGTGGAATGGTCTTCCGGTTAGTGTGGTGCCACCATCCTATGATATGGGATCTTTTAAGCGTAGCGTGAAGAGATATTTGTACAGGCCGGCATGATTGCAAGACTACCGTTGGGTTTTTCTTGCCTGTCGATAGTTGTTGGCATTTTTTGGTCTGCACCATGCTTACCATCAGGTATGGTGCAGTCAGTGTGTCGAATCAGAATTTAAAAAAATCATCCATGATTTTTCATTTTTGGATAATAGGGTTATCAGTGGCCCGACACAATACTCCCGCAACACACAATTACAATCAACAATGTACAGTCCCTATTAAGGCATCCATAATATACATTAGACTGGCTTGTTTTATATTGTATTAATGCTAATGAAAGTCAAAATTATAAGTCTGTGTATGTCTCAACAACCCGAAGACCTTTCTCTTGAACAAATCGACCGATTTGATTCGAATCTCCAAGATGATTGTAGGCCTAAGAAAGTATCAAACAATAAAATAGCTAAGTCAGTCTACAATTGCAATATACTCCATAAAACCCCAAACATACTTTGTACTAGCACACTGACTGCATTGTTGTGGCTTTTTTTTAATGTTTTTTAGTTATAAGTTTTAGGGTATACACACTGACCTCGCAAATGGATACATGGTCAAAGGGGAGGCGTGATTTTAAGATATAACAAAAAGTCATTACTTTTAAATACTATTGAAGCCCTTTAGAGACCTAAAGATCTCGCAGCACAAAGCGCAAAAAGAATCCAGGCAAGTCTTCTTGGTTAGCAGTTGGGAGATATTAAACGGGTTGACGCGACAGGCGTTACAGATTGCTTCATGTTCATTGTTGTGGCTTAAAAACTAAAGCCATAATTAAGCCCTTTTTTACTACAGATAGGTATGCGCTTGACCTCAATCACACCCTATGGAAAGTGATGATGAGGCCGATAATTGAGTGCGCTCACCCAGCAAATACCAATTCACTCTACGTTTGAAGATTCCCATATCATAAGATGTTGGAAAAATAGACGCTGGAAACGAATTTCACTCCCTGGCGTTTGAGGCAAATCGTGCGAGTTGCTAGCAGGTCAACCGTATATGGGTGCAAACTCCCACGGCGTCTTTTCAATTTATGGTAGAAAGGGCAGGGAGAAACTAAAATATACACCTCAGCAGTACACTATGCAGGGTAGTTTATGGAAAGCTTTATTTCTTTTCTAACACTACATTTTCTATTTACAGAGATCCGCGTGATATGGCTCTGGTGTCGGGTATATTCGAGGCTGCGAAGAGTATCGCGCGGCTGAAACTGACTGAAACTGAATTGGCATTGTACCAGAGTCTAGTTCTCTTGTGGCCAGGTAATTACAGAATCAATATACTTCTATCTTTAACCTTTCTCATCCAATGTTTGCCGACTGCCTTTCGTGAGTTGTTGATTAATCTTGCTAGATAGTTTCCTATGCTACGTTTTTTTTTTACACTGGCTTGATATAGTGACTACAGAGTACCTGATGGTAAGTGCAGTGTAGTCCAAAAACGAAAGCGACTATCAAAGGATGAAAATCCATTGATAGTCTACATCGTCATATCGGCCCACATATACCACGACTGAAGGTCTCTAGGTATATGAGCTACTGGATACACACAAGCTGATCCCGAAACGCCGAAACTGGTCACTATGACGAGCTTTACACCCATGTACTGTGGTCGCGATTCAGACGGGCACCGACGCCCTACCACTTCGCTGCTGCTCGTTTAGCACCACCCAGGAGTCACGTGTAGGGAAAGTAGGGTAAAGCCTACGTTCCCCGTTTTGTGGTATAGACACGAGATCCTGCCTCATATATTGTAACTAATGTTCGATACAACTTTCATTTGCCGGACTTTGTTTTTTGTAATGTCTATTTGGCATAAATATAGTTCAAAATCTGTGCCCGCGATTTTGTTCCCGTGGAAGTAGTACCTATTTTATTATGATAAATTATATAAATGCCATGGAGTTTTTTCTTATACATATAAATGACTAGCTTTTGCCCGCGGCTTCGCTCGCGTTAAGAAGTATTACAATTAATTAGATATAGTTTTTGTGGCTTTATTTTTGTTTAGCGTGTGTAAAAAATTAGGGCCTAATCTGTCATTAGGCGCTAAAACTATCAAGCAATTATATTATATTATAGTCGAAAATCTGAGAAGATTTATACAAACTTTCATCCCCTATTTTATCCCCTTGGGGGTGGAATTCATCAAAATCCTTTCTTAGCAGATGCCTTCGTCATAACACCTACCTATATGACAATTTCAGCCCGATCCGTCCAGTGGTTTGGGCTGTGCGTTGATAGATCACTATGTCAGTCAGTCAGTCACCTTTGAGTTATATATATTTAGATTACAATAATGAAATACAAAACTCAATCAATACTAATGACTTGCAATACTCGACAATAGATGTCGTTAGTACCTACAGATTTTAAAAATAAAAGTAGAAGATACTTTCTCGGGACAAAAGGCGGTCTAAAATTTTACTCTCAGATGAACCACCCAGAAATCCTTGCAAGGCACTGGGATAGATGGGGATAGACCTTTTCTCTTACCCTTTGGCCAGATTAGCATTCGCGTGACTGCACTGACGTCGTCGCCGACTTGGTGGCTTGCCAGCTGAGGCATTAAATCCCATAATTAGACAAAATATCTCTATTTCTAGTATTAACACAACGAGTTGTTTCCTTTATTTATAGATACATTTAATTCCAGAACGTCATGGAGTAATGGGTAATTCTGAAATCCGATGTCTATTCAACATGTCGATGTCGGCAATGCGTCACGAGATCGATACAAACCATACGCCCTTGAAGGGAGATGTCACTGTGTTGGATACTTTGCTTGCGAAGATACCCACGTTCAGGTATTGTATACAATTTTGTTTAACTCAAATACATTTCATTCATGACCAATTTGGTGTAAATCCTGAAGTGACTAAACATCCTGAACCGCTTCAGTTGCGCAGAGATGTGGCCTTATTGAGCGTTTTCTACCGTCTGTATCATGGCGAGTGTTCTGAGGAGTTGTTTAACCTTGTTCCACCCTCTCCCTTCCTGAATAGATCCACGCGTGCGGGTTTGCGGTGTCACAGCTATACGGTATCTCACATCCCGGCTAAGACAAAGAAGTTCTCTAACTCCTTCTTTTGCCGTGTCGTTGGGCTGTGGAATGGTCTTCCGGCGAGCGTGTTCCCTCCATCCTATGATATGGGATCTTTTAAACGTAGCGTGAAGAGATATTTGTGCAGGCTGGCATGATCACTGCGACTACCGATGGGTTTTTTGTTACCTTTCGATAGTCGTTGGCGTTTTTTGGACTGCACCATGCTTACCATCAGGTATGGTGCAGTCACTGTGTCGAGTCGGTATAAAAAAAAATCTATATTCAATATACCCTGTTGTGGTTATTGAAGTGGTTACTGTAAACTTTAGACAACTTAAACAGTAGAACCGTCATCGTCATATTGACAATCTGTATAATATTTTTGACTTTCCATTTAAAGAATCTCATGATATAGCTTTGGGAAAAACAGATGTCATTCCATTCCACAAGTACTTCGTATTCGCCGGTTAAGGTAACCATCGTGAGGAAATAGACCTAGCATCTTATAATCATGTCATATGTAAGTGCCCTGAGCACGGCGATCAGCTGCGCTACGGGTCAAGAAATATAACCGCAAGATGGATACAGACACTCATGTATTTGTGCTCACTCCGAAAGGAATACAGCGTGACGATATATATTTAATATTTACCTTTTAGTATAACCTCAATTCTTACCCTTATTTAAGTCATATTGTAAATAGTAAATAGATACTTTTGGGAAATACACCAATTAGCATTGAGTGGTTCAGACATATTTTTAGGGCTGTGTGAAGTCCGCCTATATGAAGTAAAAATGTATCCTACCGACTGCGCCATCTAAACTCCACATGGATTTTATACAAGGCAAACATTATTTTGTAAAGTATAAATTTTTGTAGTTTGTTTGTTTGATACAGCTTTTTATTGAGTTCATTTCTTACAGAGAACTGTCGCTGATGCATTTGGGATCTCTCAGCCGTTTCAAAGCAACTCATCCGCATCATGTATTCCCCGCGCTATACAAGGAGTTGTTTTCTCTAGACAGTGGACTGGATTACACGCATGGATAGAAATAAAACCAAGGTTTTACTATTTTTGCAATGTGCTGACTTGTTCGATCTCATTTATGCCCGTAAAAAAAAAGTGGTCATGAGGCGAACGTACATCATATAAAGATTTGACAGCTATTTTATATTCATTATTCACTCCCTATTTATGTTTCACTAAAGGCATCTATATAAATTTGTTAACCTATTTATAATTGTATGTATGTACTTTGAGACTGTTATGAAGATATTTACTTATAGGTACGTACGTACAATATTAATTAATATTAAAAATGTTTATTTAATTCGAATCTAAGTAGCTATAGGTGCGTTTAGTGATGCATTTAGTGTCAGATTGTAATTCTTTTGTTATATTTTTTTAAATGGTAACAAAAATTGTGTATTTATGGGATATGTCGCATATTTTGGTCCATATATAAATACATGATTCAACATGTATATATGTTTTATTGTGTATATATATCATGGTTTATCGTAATATAGTTATCATAAAGTGTATCTAACTTTGATGAGATAAAATATTAATTATTATTATATAAAAGATATAATAATAGAAATAGAGTTTTTATTAAGAAATAAAGAAGTTATAATGGTATAGAGATATCAGACGTGTTTCTTTCAAATGAAGCCTTTTTAATAGTTTCCTTTTTTTAATTATTTTTAACAGTTTTTTAAAGAAATTGTAATTTGTTATTTATTTCAAATGATTATTATTTTTATTGATGTTTTACACTTCAATGTAGATTTTTTTGATTAAGTTGTAATATAATTAATAAATGATACTGCCTTTTTTAACAATTTTCTGTTGTTTTTTTTATATAGACACAAGCAATCGTTGCAAAAGCCATGGAAAAATTTCGTAATTGTGTTCGATTCATGCATTTTCAGTCAAATTGCATGCAATATCGGTTATGTTTTAGTATTCCAATTGCGACCTGAATATCTGTGGTGTTAAGAATGCATGAGTCACTTAAAGATCTATATGTGTTGAACAAAATTTACGATCATATTACGGACAAAGGTAATAGTATTATGTTTAAATGAAATAGCAGGCAATTTACGTTTTGCGTAAATAAAATTGATCTCATTTATTACGAGCACATTTCTTCGCTTTAGTGCCATGTCGGAAGATCACGTTTTCGCATAATAAATTCATTTTTTTATTCACAAAATGCATAATACGAGCTGTTGTCATATTTTTTTGGTAATACGTAATTTTTTTTTGCTTTTTTATACGTACATTTTTCATACATGTTTTTTTAATATATAAATTGCCTGCTACATTAATTAGTTTTTAGAGTAACCAATTATTAATTTTTTTAACATTTGAGGCGATTTTTTTAACGACAAATGTCATCCAGATGGCTACATATAGTTGTCCCTAGACGAGATTTTGCCATTATTAGTAAAATAATAACTATTTACGTCGCAATCACTGTCGTTTTTTCAAAAATAAGCCTTTAGGGGTCATCCATTTAATACGTTACGCAAATATAAGGAGAATAAAAATAGTTACACAAAATGTGACGATGAAAATAAAACAACAAGACGTGCGATAAAATGTGACAATAGAAGAAAAATGGGTCGATATAGCGTGATGTATTAAATGGACGACTCCTTATGCTAAGTTTGTCGAATAGCCTTTACTATAGACTGGTTTACCTTAATATTTAAAGTATATAAAAAAATCTTAACTAGTATTGTGTAAATAGCTATTAATCATATGTATTTTATATTTATATCATAAGGTTCGGTGGGTTATTTTTAATTTTACATTCTTTTAAAATGAGAGTAATTAAAAAATGATATACCTAAGGGGGAAAAGCAAATTTTTCACACTGAACTAAGAGTTGTTGTCTTGAATGATCATGTGTAAAATATTGTTTTTTTATCCTTTCTATATATTATATATTTTTTGTTAAATAAAGCAATCTGTTATTGTCTATATATTTCGTTTTATTTCGCATTTTCATTTAAATTTAGTTGTTATTATGTTTTATAATAAATATTATCAATGTTGCCAATAATGGTTTTAAAATATTCTAATTTATTACTGCTTTTTATTTTATTTTTATTAATATTTAATTAGATCTTATAATAAAACGGGTGGCTTTACGTTATGCGTTGAAATATTAATTTTATATAATATAAATGACGAATTATTTTATTTGTAAAAATATATTTAATCTAGTACTTGCAATACTAGCCTTCGAACTATATAAAAAAAATCACAGCCTTTTGATCAAAGACAGTGAAATTATATACTCAGATTGAAATATAAATAGAAACTACTTTAAACTGTTTTATTAATGTTTAATTTATGCTTCTTGTTAATTGTTAGTAATTTGTTTTTAAATATGTTCAGAGAAAAACATTATCCTTGTTTCAATTTAAAGTATAAAACGAAATTGTCGACACATGGGAATAAATTTTTTCCCCATATGATCTTTACCTTCTATCGACATTTTCTACGTATATTATATATGTATATTAGTTAACAGGCAAATCAAAATATGATAACTAATAAACTTGGAAATCCTTTAGAAAGTAGACTTTAAAAGCAATAAAATTTTACCGCGGAATTTTACCGCGTGGGAAAATATATTGAAAATTTTATTCGAACTCTCACTGCGAAACTAATTACGCGCTATTTTTTTAATACAGTTGTTATTTTCAATTAAATGAAGTCGTCACGCAAAATTTATACCACGTCATGTTTCATTTTAGTGATTTTTTTGCGCAAAATTTTACATCCTAATCGTGCGCTTTTATATAGTTTCCAGAGTTATATTTACAGATATCACACGGTGAAAATCCGCGGTGCGTGTTAGGCACTTAAGGTATCAGTCACTGTCAAATCAAAAGGCTAATGTCATAATATATTAAAATTACCGGACGCACATTTAGATGAAGTATAGTATAGCTTCACTAGAGATTATGTCCAATTTGCAAAAATAATAAAAAATGAAAAATATATCACTCCTAAAGCATAGAGGCTATAGTTTATATCAAGTATTGAGAAAACTTTATTTATCAAAAAAAATCCCTGATATCTGGGCAAAGCTTAATTCATTATAATAGTCTCCATCCAGGTTGCTTAATATGTATAATCATACAATTTTGAAGCCATTGGAAAGGTTCAACTAATGATGATTACTTTTTATTGGCACAGATATTGAAAATTTAAAAAAAAAATGGCTTTATGCGCTTTTTTATAAGTATTTGAACTATTTCAGCAAATTTTATCAAAGGTTAATATGATAATGTGTTTAAAAATTTAGTATATTAACAACTATTAAAACTATGTAAGTACATTTTTATTTCATGTATGTACATTTCCAAATAAATATTTTTACTTTTTCATTTGTGGTAAAAAAACGACACATTTTTTATAAGCAAATTGGACATTATCATATATTTAAATCAAATAAATATTATTAAAAATATTAGTAACATTCGATAAAAATGTTTTAGAGCACTAAGACTGAAAAAATTGGCTGAACAATAAAGGTATCTTCGCCTGATAGAAATGTTAAAATTAAGGGTTACCAGCGTATACATTTTATCGAGATTTGATAGTTTTATGACTGTTGGACAAACCCTATAGTTTTTAACTTGTATATTATATACTTAAATGCCTTTTAATCTGTATTTCGATATACACTGCATATAAGTATTCTTAAAATTGTATTTATTTTAATCATTTTAATTATTTGATCATGGATTATTTTCCTGAGTTCCAGTAATTATAAATTATTATTGTAACAGTTGACAATGTTTTGATAAATCGTTATTTATCTTAAGCCTTTGTTATACAATTGTTCTTATCTACATCGATTTCTCATTAAAAAGCACGAATTTAAATTACTAATTATATTAGGAAATTATTATTAAATACAAAACTGGGCAAACCACATAAAAATGATGATTTGTAAGTACGTTGTGTAATAATTATTTCACTATAGCAAAGCAATATCTTAAAGGAATGATTTGAAATATTAATGTCTCATTTAATTGTTGTATTAGAAAATTTATATAAATGTTATGTAATTTTTCCAGTGTATTGCTACAATTACCTGAAAAATTAATATATCTACACTACATTCTACATGTAGGTCGTAGGTATAATATAGCCTTTGTCACTACAAGAAAATACTTGAGTTTAGCCTAATTGTAAAATAGCATGTAAAAGAATAAAAAGTTTTGGGTTCACTGTTATTGCTTTTCAAAACTAGAAAGAGAGTTAAATTAAACGTGAAATTTTTACAAAATTTAAAGAATTTGTTACACTAATTACTAAGTAATTACGATGTAAAATAGTCGAACCTGACAAAGCGCAGTTGAAATGTAAAAAAATATTATATTACAAAAGATATCAGTCATCTAAAAGGCTACTACATAATCATGCAAAAAAGTTTACATTATTTTTTAAAGCTAATTAGTTTAAAAAAGTACAAAATGTAAAGGAAGACTGTATAGTTTTTTATACAGTCTGTAAAATAATATTTACAAAACATTTCACAATTTTTACTAAAATTTTGTATATACTCTAAAAGAATATAGATACAAAATTTACCTATCATGGAGTTTGCATACCTAATTTAAGCTTTTTAATCTTTTTTCCTAAACTCGTAACTTTTATTAATACATTTTATCAATTTATTCAAATTAATTGTCATTAACAATCGTAAAATATGACTTTTCCTAAACCTACATAATTGAAGTTATGATGTTATTTCTTCTAGGTCTATAAATGTTAACATTCTATTTAATATCAATCTCGATAAATTATATTCGCCCCTTCAATGTTCTTATTTTCATTGTAAAATTTAATAGTACATATGTGAGGGAGATCGGCCAGTGTAGATTTGTACGTTTTGGATCCCAAACTGTCCCTTTTGATGCCGTTTCCACAACTTGCAATGTAGACTTCTATTGGTGCAGGAGAAATGGAGGGGAGACTTGTATCCCTTTCGCACACGTACAAAGGGTGATAGTGCGTGAGTGATAGATATAGGGTAAACGTTTTAATTGCTGGGTAGTTTTTAGTAGATATTTCTAAAACTTTTATACTATGTTTTGCTAAATTTTCACTAAAACTAAATAATTATAGATTTGGGACACGTTATAAATAATGTTAAAAAGTGTTTTTTGAAAAATGCAAGTTTAGTTGTGAGGTAAAATTTATTAATGTGATGTTTGTGCGAATTTTTTTGGGTAAACTTTAGGGTGTTTTTTATTTTAGATTTGATTCAGTATTTTTCCTCACATTATTTGTGAAGAGTGTATATTTTTACCTTAACTTATACTGGTGACGCGATCATTGTATAGAGAAAAAAATATAAAACAATTTTTGTATTTCTTGTTTTCTATAAGATGATTTATATTAAAATATTGATTTGTTAACTATGTAATTAAGTATTTTTACACATAACACGAACATATTAAAGAGAAACAAATATAATATATCTATGTAAAAACAGATTATATTAAAGAAATCATATATTATATGTGCAGACTGAAGGTATGACGGTAAACCGTGTTTTCCAGTATTTTTCTTTACCTAGCAACACTTTATTCAGAATTATTGACATCGACATGTACGGTTTTTTTGTCTTCAATTCATGGCACGTTCTCCGTCTTCTACAATAACTATTAGATATATAGTTATTAGAGTTAATATAGTATGCAGCTCCACAAAAAACACGTTAAGTCAGTTCCTTGTGCTTAGCATTTTGTCAAGGTAATTATGCGACTAAAATTATTACATATAGTTATGAAATATAAAGTAACCACACGCACCAAGAAGTGTAGCCAAAATTATGTTTTCTTAAGTACATATTTCTGTTTCATATTATACAATTTCAAGGATATACCAAGTAGAAGCCACCTGACATAATTATAATAAAATATGCAGTTTCCGTGTCATATTTGTATACAGAGATGTAGAACAGTTAAAGAAACAATACGATAGTACAAAATGTCGAAGCGAAAAAGAAATGAAGAAGTGTTTTAGTCGAAGCTGCTCGCGTCCGTAGGCTTTACCCTAGTTTCCCTACACGTGACTCCTAGGTGGTGCTAAACGAGCCCCTCATAGTGACCATTTTCGGCTTGTCGCGTTTCGGGATCAGCTTGTGTATATTCAGTGGCTCATATACCTAGAGACCTTCAGTCGCGGTATATGTGGGCCAACATGACGATGGAAACTATCAATGAATTTTCATCCTTTGAGAGTCGCTTTCGGTTTTGGACTACACTGTACTTACCATCAGGTACTCTGTAGTCACTACGTCGAGCCAGTGTAAAAAAAATTGTGATTGAAGGAACTTACGAAACAGAAAGTAAGTTGCTTTTCGTTAGTTAGCAAATATTGTGCTAGTTTACCCTTACATGATTTTCTTAATTTTATGGTTTGTAGTTGTCAATAATTAATGCGTGAAAAAAATCATGAATGTCAATAATCCTGATAAAGTCTTCCGCTCTTATATACGATGGAAAGTGAACTCGAATAAAATCATGTCCCAAAATAATTAAATGGCATGTGTATAGCTGGATTTATCTGGCCTACTTTGCTATGTTTTATTTAAAGATTAACCGTATTTTTTGGCTGATTAGGTTCAATTTATCTTGATATTAATTATGTTAATTACATTTCTTACAAGGTCAGCATAACGCAGGGTACATAATAAATGTTAGATCATTTGCTAACGCTAAACAATTAGTGATGTGCCGACTAGCCGATCACGGCAATTTCCGCGACACTTCGCTTTTACAACCGATTTGCGTGTAAGTTGCAATGTTTTAAATGCCGTCATAGTGACTCGCTTTGGCCTGTTTCGGAATCAGCTTGTGTGTATCCAGTAACTCATATACTTAGAGACCTTCAGTCGTGGTACATGTGGCGCGACATCACGACGGAGACTGTCAAAGAATTTTTATCTTTTGATGGTCGCTTCAATTTTGGACTTTTTTTTTACACTGGCTCGACATAGTGACTACAGAGCACCTGATGGTAAGTACAGTGTAGTCCAAAAACGAAAGCGACTATCAAAGGATGAAAATCCGTTGATAGTCTACATCGTCATGTCGGCCCACATATACCACGACTGAAGGTCTCTAGGTATATGAGCTACTGGATATACACGAGCTGATCCCGAAACGCGACAAGCCGAAACTGGTCACTATGACGGGCTTTACACCCATGTACTGTGGTCGCGATCCAGACGGGCGCCGACGCCCTACCACCTCGCAAAAACACAACACTTTACTTACCATCAAATGCACAGTAGTTCTTGCGAACGTGTTTTTTTACTCTGCATTACACCTAATTTTTGGTTTTGCACGGGCCAGAGCATTGTTTCTGTACAACTGTGAAAGCGATCACCCTGTTATATTAGATATAAAAAAATGTTGTGAAATAAAGATTTGTTATTAATATAACAGTCAAAGTTTAACTGAATGTAATTCCTCGTTATGTACGTTTCACTGAGAAATACATACAAAGTAAGATGCCGGATAGTCGATGCTCTTTGCCGACTATTTGGCTACTTTCGTTATCGCCAAATAGTCAGCATTTCAGACTAGTTGTAACATCACTACGAATAAGGCTTCTATTTCATTCGAGTTCACCGACAAATGGTATAATTGTCATCATTCAGTCTGCACGAGAGCTTCGTTGATTTATAATCAAATACAAATACATTGTACCTAATCTAGTTTGCAGTGGATAATGAGAACCAATAGTTAATAAATATTGTTTTTATTATTCTCGGATCACTTGCGATATTGTCGTTTTATTTCTTTTTAACATAACACTAATTGCGCACGTCGAAACGGGATCTGGGTCCTATGAAAACGTTTAAACGCGAGGTTATGGTACAAGAGGTTTATCTTTAGGATGGTTTTGCTCAGTACTTACTTGACGCCCTGGATGGGTTGCAGCGGAGGGCTGTCCGCATTGTGAATGATCCTGACGTGACTAAGCATCTTGAACCGCTCCAGTTGCAGAGATATTGCCTCACTGAGCGTTTTCTACCGTCTGTATCACGGCGAATGTTCCGAGTTAATTAACCTTGTTCCACCCTCTCCCTTCCTGAATAGAACCACGCGCGCGGGTTTGCGGTGTCACAGCTATACGGTAACTCACATCTCGGTTAGGACTATGAAGGATCTGGGTCCTATGAAAACGTTTAAACGCGAGGTTATGGTACAAGAGGTTTATCTTTGGGATGGTTATGCTCAGTACTTACTTGACGCCCTGGATGGGTTGCAGCGGAGGGCTGTCCGCATTGTGAATGATCCTGACGTGACTAAGCATCTTGAACGGCTCCAGTTGCAGAGATATTGCCTCACTGAGCGTTTTCTACCGTCTGTATCACGGCGAATGTTCCGAGTTATTTAACCTTGTTCCACCCTCTCCCTTCCTGAATAGAACCACGCGCGCGGGTTTGGTGTCACAGCTATACGGTAACTCACATCTCGGTTAGGACTATGAAGTACTCTAACTCTCACTTTAGCCGTGTTGTTGAGCTGTGGAATGGTCTTCCGGCAAGCGTTTTCCCACCGTCCAATGATATTGGGTCCATTAAACGAAGCGTGAAGAGATATTTGTGCAGGCCGGCATGATTACTACGATTACTGATAGGTTTTTTTACTATTACTGTCGTTGTCGTTTTTGGAGTTCACCAAGCTGACCATCAGGCGTGGTATGGTCACAGCGTCAAGTCAGGATAAAAAACAGGTAGTTCTTTCTCGGGCCAGCCGCTCAATCTGAGGTTTGTATCCATAGCGGTGTCCTTGCGTTGCCACCAACCCGCGATGAATTTGATTATGTGTATTGTAGTACGCTCTTACTCGCGTACTATCTTTTCTATTTTTACTATGGGTTTGGTTGCACACTCGCTTTGGAATAATACACTTTTTAATTCTGTATTCCCATATATATTTCAAGTAAAGTTTTACAATATCAACCTTCCTATTCTATTTTTCCATCCAATCTGTCTCGAATCAAATTGAGAACCTCAAATTAAACTTCATTATTTAAAATTAGATATTCTAACCTTTTCCAAAATAAACTTATTTTTTATTAAATGGCCAATTCCGAGAATAGTGCCAAATATAACTAACCTATTTTAAAAACCAATCATACAATCACTACAGTATTGTGAAAAAGAAAATTGAATTCAAACTAACATTTTCCTTCTCAGCATATTAACAGCAGTTTGACGAGGAGTAAAAGGTGATGGCGCTATATTAAAACTATGTTGTCTCTGTCATTCAAACAAAATTCGATTATTAATATAGTTTTGTTTATCTTATAGTACGGCTCCAGGACTAGCCGTGGTCACGAACAGGAGTGACGCGATGTCTACGTCAAGATCGGCCAATTAATTCCTCTCTCCGCTTATTACCTTGATAATTTGATTACTCACGGCAAAAAAATTTACAGTATCAATAAATAAAATGTCTTTTCTTATTTATTTCTACCCAAGTAACTCTGAGATTTAACAGCTAACTTATAATAAGCACATTAATTAATTTTCTGGTTTCTTGTCCCTTCTTCTAGATGTCCCCATATGTATGAAGTTATACGCCATTGTACAAAGTAGGACGAGATGCCAATAGCAATTGCAAACAGATAGAAAAAATGGAAATAAATAGTCCCATAGGTTAGATTAAATATCGCATATGGCCACAGTCCTCGCTTTTGATAATTGAAAATCAATCTGAAACCAATACGTTAGAGTTTGTACCAGTGACGTGCATAAAGTATTTGTACAGTGTAGGCAGAATTTGCTCAATGAATTTGAATATTATATTATGATAATAAATATTATATTGCTTTCATACGAAAGATAGTTGGCGTGAATATAGAATAGACGTGAATATAAATGGTTCCTTTTTTTGTTTAACTTTAAGCAATTTATTCCAGACTTATTTGTCATAAGGGCATGTAATGCTTGAGTGCATCTATAAAATGAACGCTACTGGTTTGTACTAGATATATGACATTTCACGCATAACTTGTTATAATGAAATTGAATATAACCTTATCCATAGACAACTTCTTAGCACTCTTGAATCGTTAAAGAAAAAAATTAAATTGAATCTACCATCGGTTTGGAAAGCAGAATCTACCGAGAAGAGCCGTTAAGAAACTACCAAAAGTTGTCACCTTGGTTTTTATTCAGTGTAACATCGGCCGACAACCCCTGTGCGGCTGAGCAGGCACTATAAGGATTTTTCCCAAGTAAAAAAAAGGTCTATGAAAAAGCACACTTTGGCACAAACGACCGTACCTTCTAATTAAGTTGACCCAGTAGTTTGATTTCAACACCTTTATGAGAAAAAGGATCTTGACATATAGACGGACAATGAAATAATACTACAAGGATTTTTCTGTTCCTTTTTAGACACGGAACCATAAAAATAATAGAATAAACAATCTCATACTTACAACAAAACATAGAATACTGAATAAGTTAAAAGAACCATGATATTCTTTTTATGTGATTTTGGCTGTGGTTTCGGTTGAAATATTAGTTCCCATAAAACGGTTGGTAAAATAAAAAAATGTATGATACAATTTGATACAAACGAGAACACTCTGTCTACAAATTTCGGAAAAATAAGATTTCTGTCGTATAGAAAAAATGGCCAGAAAATAACGAAGACTATCTGAAAAAGAAATATGGTTTTGTTAATGATAGGAATACTAAGGCTTAATGATAGGGACTTTGGCAGCACGGTCGCGAGCTTGACACGCAGTCGTTAATGCTGCACAGTCACGTACATTAGACGTGCTTATATATCCTGCCTAACATGACCAGTAGCGCAGCTGATCGCCGTAGTCAGGGCGCTTAGGCTGAGATTTATATACGCTATTTCGACTTTGTTTAGCGAAGTTCTAAAAAAATATAATAGGAACTTGAGTATAGGCATAGTATTTGCAGAGCCAAGTCCATGTTGACAAAATCTGTGACTTACCTAATCCTTTGACATTCATTGAGTAATATTAATTGTAATGTTTTAGAAATGTCTAAGCAAACTTAAAGTTGTCTCTATAAATCTCAGCCTTACATATGATACTTCTATTAGAGGCCATGGGGGTTTCCTCGTGGTTTTTCTCCACCGGTGAGCATCTGGTGCCTAAATCTGTACTCAATATGGAAACCCTTGAGGTAAGTGTCGAGAAACTATAAACTCCTAACTATAAAAAATCCTAACTTATTGTAATTAAACTGCCGACAAGGAATGGCTTACAAATATATTGACTTTACGAAGCAATGCTCACATGTCTGACTGTACCGGTTTCCTTTTTGGCTGGTCATCACACGCCACTGGTTGTTAACTAATTCTCTGCATTCGGTATAAAAAATATCTTACCATAGTGATAGGGAACACAAGTGACTCAAACAAAACATATCTAGCTTTCCTTATCGATTTTGGTAGAAGGTGATCCTTATTCATCAACGTTAAGACATCACAGACCAATCCTAAAGAAGCATAGATTATCTGGAAGGTCTGCAAAAAACATTATCATGAATGATTTAAGTAATGAGAAAAGTCAGTTGGTATAATTTTTTTTTTCTTGTATTCCCGGGGGAAATTCCAGCATAGGACTATCAGGGACGCTATGAGGGCAGCGACCCCGGTGTGTAAGACTCCTAATGACTAAAAACCACCGGAGTGTCCTTCTCCTCCACCGGGGCTGGGAAACCAAATTCGTCCAGACGCCCAGGGAACAAAAAGCCTTGTTGAGGTTACCTCTCTGGGGGAGGAGTGGGAGTAAGTTGGTATAAACATGAGCTTATATCTTGTGTTACAATAATAGAGAAGCCCAACAGCAAATATCACTAATAAGCTATGATGGATATAATATAAATAATAATTATTAAATACTAAATATTATTGTGGACACTTTTAACAATTTATTTATATTCTATATATGTATATAAAAATCAATTGCTGTTCGTTAGTCTCGCTAAATCTCGAGAACGGCTAAACCGATTTGGCTATTTTTGGTTTTGAATTAATTGTTAAAGTCCAGGGAAAGTTTAAAAGGCGAGTAAATATGAAAAAAATGCTAGAAATATAGTAAAAACAACAATTTCGTTTTCCCATACAAACTACTCTGTTCCCAGCTGTCAAACATATGATGTCAATCAAAACGAAACAAAGGTATGCCTTCAAGTTGGTTAGAGGTTGCATGTCATTAATGAAAATTATAATTTATACGCTAAGTAATCAACAAAAAATAACCTAAAAATGTCCCATAAGGCATTATAGTAAAAATATCATTACCTTAGGTATAACTTAAGTCTTTTAATGCAATTTTATTCCTATTAGACTGCGACAACCCAATAACTTTTGGCAGAATGAAATCTGACGGGGCGGATATTAACATAAAAAAAAAACAATGTAACTTTGTTTTAGAGGAATAGGGCGGAATAATGTCTGCCGGGACAGCTAGTCTGTAGTAATTATATCCTGAGTGATGACAGAATGGATACGGAACTGTGACAGGAGTTTTCAATGGCGGGGCTTAAGTAAAAATAAAGTGGAGAGATATTGATATTAAGTATTAATATTCTGTAAATGAATAACAAATAATTACGAGGCCAAGGGTTGATACAATGATCAGAACAGGTGTCCATCGATTAATTACGAGGCCAAAGGAGAACCTAAATATAAGAGTTGTTCTATGGCGTGTAGTTACCAGATAAGTATTAGAGTTATATTAATATAATATTTTATACCTTTAATACTTGTATCTTCTTTATACATTTTGACCACAGTACACAAGTGTAAAGACCGTCACAGTGACTCGCTTTGGCTTGTCACATTTCGGTATGAGTTTGTGTATATCCAGTGGCTCATATACCTAGAGACCTTCAGTCGCGGTATATGTGGGCCGACATGACGACGGCGACTACCAACGAATTTTCGTCCTTTGATAGTCGCTTTTGTTTTAGGACTACACTGTACTTACCATCAGGTCCACTGTAATTATTTGTTGAGTCAGAAAAAATGAACATACAAATATACTTAATTTAGAGTTTATAATATTTTAAGTGAGGATAACTTACAACAATCCAGACAGTGAGATAGTAAGGTTGCATCGAAGCCATGGTTTGATTTTCAGGGTCATTCTTCACTTTTTCAGCCGTGACGGAGCTCGTCATTACTACAGTATTAGGAATCTGGACTATAAGGGTGACCGCATACCCGAACATGCGAAAATATATTGGCGAAGGCATATTTCTGTAAACGTATTAAGATAGATTGTAATAATAGTTTTAAGTTTGTAAAATATAATTAGATTAATAAAAATACCCGAACCTCGTAGGAATCCTTATAGATAGATCTAGAGGTCTGTAACCCTACGGCTGTTGTAGTCTAATAGGTAATCGTAATAGAATAAGTTTTATTGTTAAATTGTTAACTATAGATAGTATAAAATAGCCATAAGTGTCTTGCCGAGAGGTATAGAAGCTTTGTAATTCGATAGTCGTTCGACCTCTCGAGCGAAACACACTTACATGTTAGAATAGGATAGCAGGTTGCTCGGACCATATAAATATAGGCCCGTAATTTGGCCCGGCCCGAGGCAAGTAAGGAAGCGCATATCCGAACTCCGTAATGCACAGTGGGACTCCTTCATGTCCGAGATCTCGCCCTCGCACCAGGCCTACTGGAGGGTTGCGAGATCCCTCAAACCTGATGAGGACCGCTCATTGCCACCTCTCGTAGGGCCAGACAACTCCGTCTCTTTCGATGATATCGAAAAGGCCGAATGTCTGGCAGACAGTTTAGAGAGCCAATGCTCTCCTAGCACTCTTCTAGTGGACCCCGATTTTTTGGCCCGCGTCGACTCCGAAGTCGAACGCATAGTCGCCACCCCTCCTAGTGTAGAACTGGCGCCCGTTACAGCCGATGAAGTCAAGGATATCATCAAATGCCTTCCTATCAGGAAAGCCCCTGGCCTGGACGGTATCTCGAACCGTGTTCTCAGGTCATTACCCGATAAGTTAATATTACTACTCGTCGTCATCTTCAATGCGGCGATCAAGAATTGCGTCTTTCCAAACGCGTGGAAAAACGCAGGCATCATAGGGATCCCCAAACCGGGTAAACACAAAAATGTCCCGACAAGCTATAGACCCATCAGTCTCATCAAGACGATGGGCAAGCTGTACGAGCGGTTGCTTCTCAACCGTCTCCAGGACTTTATCACGTCCAACAATATCCTTAGAGATGAGCAGTTTGGCTTCCGTCCCAAACACTCATGTGTCCACCAGGTGCATCGCATCACGGAGCACGTACTCCACTACTTCTCTCGCTCCAGGCACGGAGCCCATACCGGAGCTGTCTTCCTCGACGTGCCGAAGGCATTTGATAAAGTCTGGCACAACGGCTTGATTTACAAGCTTCACACCTATGGTGTGCCGGACAGTCTCGTGCTCATCTTACGAGACTACTTATCGAATCGCTTCTTTCGCTATCACGTCGAGGGGGCCCTCTCCTCCCCTCGACCGATTCGAGCTGGAGTCCCGCAAGGCTCCATACTTGCCCCGCTTCTGTACAGTCTGTATACCAACGACTTACCGAAGCACCCGAGCGTAGAGCTAGCTCTCTATGCGGATGATACCGCACTCTACGTGTCGGATTTTAACATTTCTGTCATTATCAGTAAATTACAGAAAGCCATGACTCTTCTAGGCATATGGTTCCGCAAGTGGAGAATTGAAGTCAACCCCGAGAAAAGCGTAGCAATACTCTTCTCTCGGAGGAGGCCGAAATTTCTGCCAGGAAACGTATTCCTATATGACAAACCCATCCCATGGTTCAAAAAGGTCAAATATCTCGGGGTCACACTCGACGATAGATTGACCTTTTCCGAACATATCAGGACCGTGCGAAATCGCGCCGCCTTCATTCTCGGCAAATTATATCATTTGCTATCCAGTCAAAGTAAACTGTCCCTTAGAAATAAGGTGACGCTTTACAAGACTGTCATCAGACCGGTGATGACCTACGCTTCTGTAGTATTCGCCCACACCTCCCCGTCCTCT
Source organism: Automeris io (assembly GCA_036320925.1). Taxonomy (NCBI): domain Eukaryota; kingdom Metazoa; phylum Arthropoda; class Insecta; order Lepidoptera; family Saturniidae; genus Automeris; species Automeris io. The sequence continues at coordinate 10,380,141 of JAUDJH010000017.1, read as the reverse complement.
TTGAACACCCTTCAGGTCGTTCAAACAAAATTCATGCGTAGAGCCGTGAACGCACCACGGTACATACGCAATGTCGATCTCCATGACGACTTCGGGCTTGAAACGATCGCCAGTTACATGCGTGAAGCGTCTCGTCGATACTTCGACAAGGCGCAGCACCACTCTAACAACTTAATCAGTAGGTCTTGCGTCTACGTTCGCAAGAGTGAATTCTCACCCGCCATTCGTCGCCCTCGCGACGTGCTAGGGGATCCGGATGATCCAATCACAGTGGCTGTTAAAAGAGCCACCGACCGATCAAACAGTGAGGTACACACACACACTACTTTCACTCCACGACACCGGCGTCGCCGGCGGCGCCGAAGAAGGATAGTTCAGTCAACTGCTGCTAACCGGTGCGTTTTCGCACCGAGGCGCAGTTCTACTCCGACGCAGCCTTGAGTTTCTTTCGGCGTTTCTTCACAAGGTAGTCACTTCCGAAACGCTGGTAGATCACCCGTAGGGTTAGTACTTTATTTGGCTGGCGGTCCAAGTCGAGGTTCGTACCCACAGGGGTGCCCTTGCATTGCCACCCAACCCAAAAATTTCGCTGGCTGAGCACCTTCCGTGCTCGCCCCCTAAGCCCGGTTGAGCTGAAAATGCCTTTCCCGGCAATCAGTAGTTAGTCCGCTTCAAAAAAAAAAAAATTGGCCCGGCCTTTTTGCTCTTTCGCTCTTTGGCTCTTTGGATTCGCAGCCCTGTCGCATTCGCATTCATAGATAAATAGACATAGATACGGTGATAGAGAGGCTTATCTGACGCCGGTCCCAGTTACGACGCAATAACAGTGAAGAGCAGCCTGCGAGCCTTGTATAATAGAAAATAGAAAATACAAGCATTCAAGAATCTGCTGGTCGTTTGAATTACCACCATACACGCTGCCTTGAAGTCAACGACATCGGCTACGTTGAACCAGTGAGATATCAGCGCATCGCAAAAGGTGTACGAATAGCCCAAACACCGCACCGTGCTACTATAGATTGACAGTGGCACGTAATAGGACGGGGACGCACACGTAGCGTATACGCAAAACAGTTATAATTTCAAGTGCCCTGAGAACAGTAATTAGCAGCGCTATTAGTCACGTTGTGCCCGATATATAAGCGAAAAGTGAGTATAGCTACAAATGAATCTGTGCACTCCGTGATAGTGGTATAGCGTGACGATATATTATATTTAGCGTGGTAGGTATGCTGGTTCAGTCGACCTACCATACACTATAGCGCAGGATAGCGTGATAGATGAGAAGTGAAATGAAGAATTCCAGACGGCAAGTAGATAGACGTTTAATGAAGCACAGTACAGAGTCCAGTAGAAATAATAAAGCACAAGTAAGATAATCAAAGTAAAGATAAAGTTCATGGTACAATAATACAAATAACAACACGTAAATTACAACTATGAGATCATTACGAATGGCGAGCTAGAGAAATGTAGTGACGCAGTAAATGTGTTAGCGAGACTGTAGTGGACGATTGCGGCGCTCGCGTCGCGGACCGGCCGCGCAGCAAACCTACGCGCGCCGGTGCCCAGCGGTGCTCAATCTTACCGCCCCTTGACACAGTACGAAAGGAAAGAACTAGAAAGATAGTAGGCTACATACCTATTACGTAATGCAATTAGCTGTTAAGTGATGTTTTCTAATCGACACGAATCTAGTTCTTAAAGTAGGCGATGGAGACAAAAGTAAATAGCCCAGAGAAAATTGAGCTTTATTCAAGTAATTTAGACAAGGTTATGACTGATATTTATAGACGCAACTTTAACTTTACTTAGACTTTATTAAAATATTACAATTCTCATTGTTCTCTATGTATGCCAAAGGATTTGGTAAGTCACCGATTTTGTCAATATGGACTTGGCTCTACTAATACTATGGGTATATATAAGTTCCAGAGAGGTAGCCACAACAAGGCTTCTTGTTCCCTGGGCTTCTGGATGAATTTGGCTTCCTAGGGCCTGGTGGAGCAATCGGAGGGACACCCCGGGGGTTTTTGGTCAGTAGGAGTCTAACACACCGGGTTCGCTGCTTTCACAGCGCCCCTGATGGTCCTATACAGGATTTTCACTCGGGATACAAAAAAAAATGGCTATATTCAAGTTCCTATTAAATATTCAGTTTTTTGTCAAAATGAATTTATTGTTTGAGAACTTTCATAAGCAAAATCGAAATAGCGACTATATATTTCTATGTCTGTTTTGTTGTTTTCTAAACCTTAAACAAAAATTTAAAATTACGACTACGCTTTCGAAACGCTAGAAGATCACCTTTATGTTTCGTATTTTGTCTGGCGAGCCAAGTCGCGGTTCGTACCCACAGGGGTACCCTTGCGTTGCCAACCAACCCAAATTTGCCGGCTAAGCACCTCAGTGTTCGCCCTCTCGCCCACTTTAGTTGTGAAGGTCTGTCCCGCTTAACAACCAATGTCCTGTCTAAAAAAATGTAATCTTGCTGCTAGTTAGTAAAGAGTTGAGGACCCTGCTGAATCAAGACGATCCTGCAGCATCAGGTTAAAGTTATTATGTTATAGTAATATAAAAGGTTCAAGATAATATATGGCACGATCTCTTAGCTAGTATGAACGATACTGTGGCGCGAGCGCTGTAACTGAAGGTAGCCTCGTGGATGCTTGCCACACACCCCGCTCGTCGCAGCCCCGCGTGCCTTACAAACTCGTGAAGTCGCTACATATATATAATACTACTAGCTGTCCCGGCAGACCTTGTTCTGCCCTATTTCTCTAAAACAAAGTCACATTGTTTTTTTTAATGTTAATAGCTTCCCCGTCAGATTTCATTCTGCCAAAACTTATTGGCCTGTCGCCTGTTTTTTGAAAATTGTATGAATGAACCTGGCCTTAATGTTATATGTATAAAAATTGACAAATATTGATATTAATATTTATACGTCACTCAATTGTTTTGCCTCCCGGAACCTGTCCACTAACACTTGAACTTTATGTTGTGGTATTAAAGTTCAAAATCACTTATAACGAATTTTTTGTATGAGAATACAGAAAAGTGTTATTTTTAGACAGTTGCAGGAAATTTTTAAATTTTTTCTCTCCGTAATAACCTTCCTCAGACTTCATCAAACACAACAAAAAAGAAATTAGCCAAATCGGTTCAGCCGTTCTCGAGTTTCGCGCTTATCAAGACATTTTGCGATTCATTTTTATATATAAGACTAGCTGTCCCGGCAGACCTTGTTCTGCCCTATTTCTCTAAAACAAAGTCACATTGTTTTTTTTAATGTTAATAGCTTCCCCGTCAGATTTCATTCTGCCAAAACTTATTGGCCTGTCGCCTGTTTTTTGAAAATTGTATGAATGAACCTGGCCTTAATGTTATATGTATAAAAATTGACAAATATTGATATTAATATTTATACGTCACTCAATTGTTTTGCCTCCCGGAACCTGTCCACTAACACTTGAACTTTATGTTGTGGTATTAAAGTTCAAAATCACTTATAACGAATTTTTTGTATGAGAATACAGAAAAGTGTTATTTTTAGACAGTTGCAGGAAATTTTTAAATTTTTTCTCTCCGTAATAACCTTCCTCAGACTTCATCAAACACAACAAAAAAGAAATTAGCCAAATCGGTTCAGCCGTTCTCGAGTTTCGCGCTTATCAAGACATTTTGCGATTCATTTTTATATATAAGACTAGCTGTCCCGGCAGACCTTGTTCTGCCCTATTTCTCTAAAACAAAGTCACATTGTTTTTTTTAATGTTAATAGCTTCCCCGTCAGATTTTATTCTGCCAAAACCTATTGGCCTGTCGGCTGTTTTTTGAATATTGTTTGAAGGAACCTGGCCTTAATGCTATATGTATAAAAATTGACAAATATTGACATTAATATTTATACGTCGCTCAATAATTGTTTTGCCTTCCCGGAACCCGTCCACTGACATTTAAACTTTATGGTGTGGTATTAAAGTTCAAAATGACTTATAACGAATTTTTTGTATGAGAATACAGAAAAGTGTTATTTTTAGAGAGTTGCAGGGAATTTTTAAAAATTTTCTCTCCGTAATAACCTTCCCCAGACTTCAAGAAACACATCAAAAAAGAAATCAGCCAAATCGGTTCAGCCGTTCTCGAGTTTCGCGCTTATCAAGACATTTTGCGATTCATTTTTATATTATAGATAGATATCACCAAAAAATGTCGCTGTCATGCTATGGAAAAGGCGATTGTTAATGGATTCTCGTATTTAAGTATTCACTATTGTTCTTGAACTACAATACACTTTCCATCACGTGTAGTGTAGACACTTTTACGGGTAAGTAAATAAATGTTTAATTATTTCATATTATACAATTATTATCATATTCTTATTAAAATCATTTATATGTTTTTTTACTATAAAGTGCAAAATATACAGAGTGAATTTATTTGCCCGCGTGCCGCTCTACAACGAAGATGTATGAGAGGGGTGGCTCTTTACACCACTCCTCCTCAAACGAGTAGAGGCCTACACAAGGCCCCACGCCTTGCCAGTCATCGAGGATGAGACCCCAGTCGTGCCCTCGATGCCGGTAGGTGGAACGCCCCGGGGTTTTAGTCGGTGCAAGTCCGACACACCGGGGGGCGGCCCTCACCGCACCCCGAGGTCCGTTAGGGATTTCCCACCGATTAAAAAAAAAAAGAGTGAATTTATAGGCGAGGGAGATACTTCAGGACACAATAATTAATGAGTTGTTATTCATTCATATGTGTAATTGTCTCTTAATATGTTGACAATAATTTGCTTTGTTTTATTGAAATTATTAAGATTTCACTATTTTTACATATTTGGAATAGAATCGAATGCTGAATATCCTCCCTGAATATCTCCCTCGTCTATAAAATCACCCTATATAATTAAATAAATAAAAAATGAATTAATTGTTACTATAAAAATCATATGAAATTTGAGCCAGTAATTTCTGCACAGCGTTGACAATACAAACAGATACGATATTTTTTATAGAATTGTTCTGTATTCAGCATCCTTTGAAAGATCGAACTCAATGTTTTATTTATTATTTTCAGATAACATCGTTTTATAATTTTATAATAATAGAGATTAATTTAACTCACATTTTATATATGTACTTATTTTATTAGATATTCAATAGATCACTTTCATAGTGGGCACATGCTATATGTTGTTTCACTTGTATAAAAATAATTACATAATAACACGTGTATACAACATCCGCATTTAATGTTGCCTAGAAATCAACTGCACTAGGTTAGTGATGCGCTGAGTTCATTTGTAATCGAGTGATCCGGGGAAAATCGGAGAAAAATGTTATCGAGTGAAAATATCTACCTATCTATTTTAATATATATTTGGTAGGTATGAGCATAGGCCGTAAATTATATTTCATACTGCTAGATAATTAGGGTGTTTCTATCTAGATGTCTTTTGTATTTTTTTACGATTTGGCATCGAAAAATTCCTATTATTTCAATTTCTTATTATTTAATCGTGATTGTAGTATTTTTCTATGAACAATATCCAAATAATTTCACTGTCGGTCGTATTTCAAAAAGAACGAAATTATTAATATTGTTGAAGGACTGATGGCGCCAAGTCTGCTTTAGATCCCATCCCCACATACATTCGTTATTTTTTATTTAACAGCCAAAATATTCACTATAGATAATCGATGTGTCATAACAATGTTTGCCGGGTCGAGTAATATAGGAATGCCGAAATCAATTTGTCCTTGACGTTTGTGCAAGTAAAATATATCTACACATTAGAACGTATTTATCATTAATTCTAATCAATATTGCAATGATAAGTACGATAATATGGGCTATATCAATTACCTATATCGCCGGGCAGTAGACTTGAGGGAGGCTGCTGTGGAGTCCGGCAGTTTTGGAGGGGTGTATTTTTACTCCCACCCATCCCCCAGAGAGGTAGCCTTAACAAGTCCTTTTGTTCCCTGGGCGTCTGGACGAATTTGGCTTCCCAGGCCCGGGTGAACCAATCAGAGGGACACCCCGGGGGTTTTTAGTCAGTAAGAGTATGACACACCGGGGTCGCTGCCCTCACAGCGTCCCTGATGCTCCTATGCAGGATGTTCCCCCCGGGATACCAAAAAAAAACCCATAACCGGTCATTATTAATCTTTTACCGGTTTCACAATGGAGAATATTCTCAGGAGCTACATTCTCTGATTCCGCCATTCCCATTTGATCATAAAACCACTAGACAGTGTTGTAAGCCGTCCGTAAGTGATGGATGTTCCTTATATCCGCACGAAAAGATTCGCTTCTACATTCATTATGCGAACAGCTAAGGAGTTGAATATGCTTCCAGCGAGCATATTTCTACGATATTATGACCTGGGAGTCTTTAAGAGAAGAGTGAATAGGCATTTGTTGGGCGGACGCGGTGCATCTTCGGAGTCATCTTCACCTTCCACCGGGTGTAATTGAGCAATTAATTTAATTGTAAGCAATTACGATTATGTATTTTTTTTATTTCAGAGACCGTTACCTATGATTCAAGCCTAGTTTGAGGACTTAGACAAAGCAGCATTCGATTAAGAATATCGCTAGTGGAATATTGCAAAATGTACGGAATTAACATAACATGTTGACGTGATAATACTAAAACTTATGACAATTTCCTACATATTTACTTCTCTACTAACGTTATCGTTAATTGAATGTGTTTTTGTTTAGAACCTCTGATATTGGACAGAGGGTGTATTTATTTAATCCCAGGTAAGGGTCAGTTTTTTTTTTACATTGGCTCGGCAAAGTGTCCACAATGTACCTGATGGTAAGTACAGTGTAGTCCAAAAACGAAAGCAACCATCAAAGAATTAATATCTATTGACAGTCTCCGTCGTCATGTCGGCCCACATGACTGAAGGATTCTAGATATATGAGTAACTGGATATACACTAGCTGACCCCGAAACACGACAGGCCAAAGCGAGTCACTGTGACAGTCTTTACACTTGTGTACTGTGGTCACGACACAGTTCGGATGATCGCCCTGCGACCGTAAAATAGTAATCAACTTATTCAAATATCGTTTTTGTTGAACTAATATCTGCTATTTATATCTTTTACAGGTTTTTCCTATGATGATATTATAGCCGATTTCAGCCTTGGCAACGTTCCCAATTCACATCGAATAGGGACAAGCTGCTTCCCCATTCGTCGAAGGTAAGCTTGCAGATGAATATTTTCATCCGAATTTTTTTTTTTCCGAATATTTTCGGAAACAATCAATTGCGCAGGATATATTGTATTAGGTGCGTGATTGTAGCGCTTGCACAAACGCACTTTCTCCTCCAAAATCCTCTTAATCTAATGGGATGGGAACCGACTCAATTAGAGAGAGGTAGGATGCAGTGTCTGGATACTGAGAACTGACACAGTTAGTACATTAGGCTTTTCACAATGGCTTGTTGCCTAGCTAGAATCGTCGGGAAGAATTGATTTTGCCTATAAAGTTCTTACTAACGAAGTTTTCGTAAAAAAAGACTGCTATCTGACCCTAAGCTTCTATTATGTTTAGAGATGTGCCGATTATGAATTTGGCTGCCTAGCCGATTAGTCGGTCAAGCTAATCGGCCAAGGTCTCGGGAATATATCGCAATTTTCGCGACACTACGCTTTATAACCGGTTCGAGCGCAAGTCATAACCGCCGTCTGCGATCGTGGCGGAACATGTTTTGTTTTGTCTTGATTTTTGCCGTGACGTCTTCTTTAGATCGGAGCTTGTTTCGCTGATATAAGCAATGGTTTAGTTCAGCTTGCGAAGGACTGGACAAGAGGAAACATTTACTTTTTTAATATTAAGTTTTACGGCTCTGGGTACAAGCCCTTTTGAGTCTAGAAACATTTACTTGAGAACGGTGTGACAATCCTGATTCAAATCTAGCTAAAACTGAGAGAATTCACCTTAAAAAGTTTTAAAGTTAAGTATCATAGAAAAGGGCTGTCCTGTGAGAGACGTAAGTCCTATAATAGACAAAAATAGCTGACAAAATCGAAGATGACGTATACCATATAACATGACCCCTTTTGTGTCTCTTTTTTTATTCTATTTATTTAAGGGACTTTTACGTGTGTACGTATGTCAGCCCCATCGTACCCTAATACAGAAATACCTAATATATTACATATGGGGACATTGATCTGAACAGGCCAGACGCCCCATCAGATAACAGTTCTGTTAAGATTTTGTTAAACATCCCAACGTCAAGTCTGTTCAGAGCAAAGGCACTCACAAACGCCTCTCTCACAGATTCAGATCGGACACATTCCATCAACAAATGGGCCCTTTTGTGTCTCATAAATATAAAAACTTATAACGTTCAAATTGCACTAAAAACACGAGAAGTCTATCACAGATGTGTTTATTGCACCGATACTTATATTAAACCAAATAAAACTCCATAAAATCTATACTAATATTATAAAGCTGAAGAGTTTGTATGTTTGTTTGAACGCGCTAATCTCAGCAACTACTGGTTCGAATTGAAAAATTATTTTTGTGTTGAATAGACCATTTATCAAGGAAGGCTATAGGCTATATAACATCACGATGCAAATATTAGGAGCGAAGAAATAATGGAAAATGTGAAAAAAAAAAACGGGGTAAATTATTCATCATTGAGTGCTTCCATTGCGTGCGCTGCGAAAACGGTTCAAGATACCAAAAATAAATGTATGAAAGAATTATTCCTCTTGAAATGATCTAAAAAAATGTCCCATACAGTATATGTCTATCTTTTAAGATTAAGTCACTAGAACCGTTTTTATGGTAAACAAATTTGGTCGAAATTAATGCATTATTTGTTAAGAGTTGTATCAACGTAATAATATTAATCTTTATTCAAATAAATGTGTTGTTGATTAAGAGTATTTAATTGTGAACAAAATTGTCTTTGACATCACTTAATTTCAATGAACATCTTAGAAGATATTACAAAACCTTTTATAGCAAAACAACGTTTGCCGGATCAGCTAGTAAGTAATAATCTAGCGAGCGCTGTTTACAAGGCGCGGTCGATCTCGAAAGTTCGTTGAGATCCGTACAAGTATTACGGCGTCCGCGAGAGTGGATCGGCAGAATGCACGCTTCAAACTGTAAAAATTCTTGTAGTTTCTAAAATGACAAGGGTGGCAACGTTTTTAATTTGTATGCAATTTAAGGCTACAGTAGTCACTGTCATCAGATTTGCTTTCAACTATACTTTGTTTATCTTACGAAGCCCCTTATGACAATTCTTTAAACGTAAATTTCTGTATTCAGTGTAAATATTAAAAATTAATATTTATTAATTGAGGTACTAAAACACTATTAAAATAAACTAGAATTAAAATAAAACATTAAATAATTGTTTCACAAATAAAAGCAATGGATTCTTTACGTCATGGGGGACATCGTAAAATGAACAAGGTGTGCCAACTTTGCAAAAATACCTTTATACAAAATTCATTTCATTTCTACATGCTCATCGTTAACTTTCTACTTTCATTACGATTTTTCTATTACTAGAATATAAACTTTATTGGTTCAGGCTTTAAGTGTATTTTGGATTAAAGCGTTGGTAGGTTATGAAGTGGATTTACTTTGAGTAGCCACTTAATGTAGATCCATCTATACTTGGAATATATAAGACAAAATAGGAGCTTGAACATATTAAATGTCATGTAACCATTTTATTTCCTTGTTTTTGGGGTTAGCACAAAAAGGTAACCGGTCAGCAATGTGTAATTGTCTACATTTTTTTTTGGGTTCCGTGCCTCAAATAGTGTAATCATAATAAGACCACTTTTCTACTCTATTTGTACCAAATTCTTAGTGTGCGACTTGCATTTCGTCAGCTTTTTTATTTGTTTATTCCCATGAATAAATACAAGTTTGTGGTTGAATTGGCCAAGCGGATAATGGAACGCTTTCTATGCGTGACAACGCGAATGGATGTAGGTCCAAATATCGGAACGTAGCTATGTGTTTTTCCAGATTACGTACGGTTTTAAACATCATACTCTTACCTCTGAAAACATCATGAGGAAACCCGTATGGCGTCTAATAGAAATGTCATATGTAAGTACCCTGAGAATAACGATCAGCGCAAATAAGCGACATATAAGCGCAAATTGGATACAGCTATTTATGTATCACCCTGGGAGAGATATAGCGAGACGATATACAGTCAAACCTGAATAAGTGAGAAAACTCTATAAGTGAGAGTAATAGCCAGGACCCGTCATTTTAAGCTCCCAAAACCTCTATTGGCGAGAAACTGAAATCTGTAAGAGAGAGTCGTTTTTCCCTCATGGACCTCCGTAAGTGAGACTGCTACTTATCTGTACCTCTATAAGTGACAGTCGGGCTTTATTTATTTATATTATTTAGGAGGAACAAATGACAAAATAAATTACAAATTTAACATCTGCTATTTTATGACACATTCTTAACTTTCGTGGAAAATTTATGAGTTAGAGAAAAATATTCAAAATACAAAAACAGAAACCCAAACGAAACTGACGGATTTTTTAAGTGTAAATAAGTTGTAAATAAAATAAAATTATACAGTGCTTGAATTTGTGTTTTGTTTTCGTAAGCATTTTGATACCTACCCTTATAAAGTACTTATATGTCGAAATCTAATGAACGTAACATATACACACTTAAAAATATTTATGTACATAATATATTTGTACTTGCTGTGACTTGTTATTGCTGCGAACCTCTATAAGAGAGAAACGTTAAACATGTACCTACATTAGCGAGAAACTCGGGTTAGTGAGAAACCTCTATAAGCGAGAATGAGATTGTGCTCCCTTGAACTCTCACTTATCCAGGTTTGACTGTATTATTTGCAGGCAAACAAAAAAATGTAGTAAAACATAAAAAAAAAATATATTTATGATACGAATGAAAGAAAAACAATTATACAACTGGAACACACTCATAATGAAAAAAAGTCATTAATTATTATTCCTTATTACTATAGAATTTACAACATAATAAAAACTTCAATTCTGTAAATAAACCTTATCGATTTTAACAAATCATTGTAAATAAAATACAAATAATTAAGTGAACAAAATACGCATTAAAATCAGAGGTCATTCAAAAGTGGACAAAAAACCAAATTGGCCAGGTAACTTCGAAGTTCATGTACGTTTATTTTCTGCGTGTTGTTAGTTTTTGCCAGTGGATATGATATCACAATATTTTTTACCAGTCGATATATCTTCTTTGTGAGAGATACACGTATCTTAAATGATAAAGTAAACAAAAATTTGTATTTATAAGTTTATTTCTAGTGATTAGTTTGGTGACAAACCATTATTCTCCAGGTAAGTTATCTAGTTTAGTAGTATGGAACTAGAAATTAGCTTCTGCACATTGAGACCACAAATATTTATACTCAAATAAAAAATATAGGGCTATATAATCGAATCAAAAATAAAGGAAAGGATAATCTAGTAAAACGCGCGATTAAAAGTAAATCAATATATATCTTTCTTTCTTCTTTTTTACATTTATGAGGAAATATACAGCAATATATAAAAAATACAAATAAATAAGCTAGCTAAGTTTCCATAAATAACAAAACAAAAGTCAAGCTAAACGACACAATATAATACCAAGGGAAGAGACCTTTCGCTGTCGGCCGTCAACAACGCAGTGAGAATAATTGGAAAGCCGTGCTCAATTTTTGCGAGCAGGTGAAATGCAAGGAGTTGACCGAACGGACCAGAGAGTCAACTATCACTCTGATCATTCGACGCCGGCGGGGAGCGTTTGCACGCTATCATCAGCGCAACCCCCCGCCGTAACATTAATCCGGGCAGTGGTACTTAAGGGAGTCTACTGCTCGTACACGAGAGCTCCGCTGTGTGCGTAATCCCACACAGCGCCTAAATAGTTGATCATGGGGTGGGATATCTCTCCCTCCACCTATTTTGCTTTAATGTAGCCCAAACAGGCACTCCGCACGCCTGTTCCGAAGGCGGAGTGTGAACCTGACCTTGCGGACCGGCGGCTACTCGGGAGAAGTAGTACCCAGAAGTTATTAGACAGTAAAAGTCCAACACACCGGGATCACACCCCTCACGATGACCCTAAGGGTTTTTAGTAGTAAAATAAACAATACAGTATAATAACAAAAAAATAGTGAACTAATTATATAAAGAAAAACAAATATAACAAAGAAAAAAATTAAACTGGTATGTATTTTCTCACCATTCTTCTAAAGAAGCCAAAATATAAGACAATGTCGACATACCAAAACGTTTATTCACAGACGGGAAAAATAATAATACAATTAACCTGATTTGACTTCACAAATGACACTTTAAAAAATAAAAAGTCTCTTGTATTGGAATGCGAAAACATGGCTCGTCAAATAGAACGAATCTATGAGACCTATAATAACTTTGAATATCTTTCTCAATTCCACGATTCAATTATTTTTTCTTTTATAAAGTCCATTCGCGTTAATTTTGTTTTATCATGTTTCTTGAACTCTGTAATATTTTTTTATATAAATTCGATAAAGAAATTGTATAATGTAATAAAAATCAGTTATTATGGCGTGTCAACTCGCTACAGCTCGCTCTTTACACTTGTGTACTTTGGTCACGACCCAGTTCGGGCAATCGCCCTAACACCATAAAAAAAAACGTTAAAAAATTGTGATGTGTAAAAATTCATTTTGCGTTTAATTTTCAGTATGGATGCAATGATCTATTGGCGGGTGGTCGGATATTTGGCAACAGTTATGATGCATATCTCCAATATAGTATACGTGAGTAAAACTATGCGAGAAGCCAACGTGACGGAAGACTCTCCAGAATTTGACGTCATCAACACATTTAAAAATATGCAGTTTAGATATCTCACTTCTTGGACTGTCGTTAGTATTTTCTTTATGCTGATGTAATTTGGCTACTATAGGCTATAATAGACTTGACATTGGCCAGGCAGTAGACTGGATCCCTCCAGTCTGCTACCCAGATGGGGCGGAGGCGATGAGTACATACCCTGCGCATCGTCTGATAAGAAGGTCTTAAGGGTTGAGCTCTTTAAACCCACATCTCCAAGAGATGGAGCTTAATAGCTTGTAGCCTACTTTTTTTTGGTAACCCGGGGGAAATCCCTAACAGACCTCGCTGGACGGTGAGGGCTGCCCCCCAGTGTGTAGGACTTGCACCGACTAAAATTCCCGGGTGTTCCACCTTCCAACTTCCGGCATCGAGGGCACGACTGGGGTCTCATCCTTGATGACTAACAAAGCGTGCGGCCTTAAGTAGGTCTCTACTCGTTTGGGGAGGGGTGGTTTCGAGAGCCACCCCTCTCGTGCCTCTGTGTTGTAGAGCGGCACGCGGGAACACATCACGCGCCGCTTGCACCCTTGTTGGACGACACACTCCCTTAAGTGTGCCGCCCGGAGCTTGTAACCTACTGTTCTATCTTTCAGTATTTTTCTATTTATTAATATTATTAGGTCCTTACATATGAAATTGGCGTTTTGTATGGGAGGAACAAAAAGTCGAATATTTTTTAATATAATATATTTAATTAATCAAAGTATGAACCATTATTTTCTATGCACTTTTGCCATCTCATAGGTAGTTCATTGATCCCTTTACTAAAAAAACCAGTCGGACGGGAATCAATAAAATCTTTGAAGGCGATTTGGACTGCCCCATCGTAGTTGAATTTTTCCCCTTGCAAGAAGTTATCCAAATTTCGAAAAAAATGGTAATCTGTTGGAGCAAGGTCCGGGGAGTACGGAGGATGTCTTAGACTTTCCAATTGAAGCTCTTCTAATTTAGTAGCCGTCTGTTGCGCAGTGTGTGGTCTAGCGTTGTCGTGAAGCAGCAGTGGCGTGGAGCGATTGACCAGCCTAGGTTGTTTAGCCGCTAGCTTTTCCATCATGGTTTGCAATTGCTGACAATAGACATCAGCCGTAATAGTCTGGCCAGATTTGAGAAAACTGTAATGAACAATACCGGCACTAGTCCACCAAACGCTTACAAGTAACTTTTTTGGGGTTAATTTTCGCTTGGGGCAGGATTTGGCTGGCCGGCCAGGATCCAACCATTGCGCTGAGCGCTTCCGATTATCGTAAAGAACCCATTTTTCATCACAGGTAATGATTCGGTTTAAAATACCTTCATTATTGTGCCGGTTTAGTAATGAAACGCAGCAGTCGACGCGCGTTTGCCGATTTGCTTCAGTCAATTCGTGAGGTACCCACCTTTCAAGCTTTTTAATCTTCCCAATTTGCTTCAAGTAAATTAAAACAGTTTTATCACTAACATCGCAGCCTGCAGCTAACTCGGACGTGGTTTGCGATGGATCCGCTTCCACAATAGCCTTCAACTCTTCATTATCAACTTGAGTCTCAGGCCGTCCACGGGGCTTGTTCTGCAGGTCGAAATTTCCAGAACGAAAACGTTGGAACCAAAAACGAACTGTGTTTTCTTTTGCAACACGACCGCCATACACATCATTCACCCTTCGAGTTGTTTCCGCAGCACTAGTGCCACGGCGGAACTCGTACTCGTAAATAATGCGATATTTTAAATTTTCCATTTTGTAAAATGAGTGACGCAAACAGAAAAAAACAGAAGAAAAAAACAAATGAATGACGATCATCGAAGCACAAATACATGAGTCTATAGCTGTACAAATTTGAATTTGGAATTCCTTACCAAAGAGGAGAAATTTGTGATTAAAGTGGCCAGTACGAAAAACGCCAATTTCATATGTAAGGACCTAATATTAACATTATTTATTATTTTCTTCTTAAATTATAATGTATACTAACAAATTACAATATTTCTTTTGTACGTGTTGGGTTGTGGAAACACCCACAACGGGCTATAGGGTTGAGAGCCGCTCGGTTGAGTGGACCTACAGAAGTATTGTCGTCCTTTATGTAGAGGAAAAACATTTAATAGTTTTTGTATAACATTACATATACGAGTACAGTTGGTATTAAAAACTATATACGACCAGAAAGATGATAATAAATTGTGTGCTTCTAGGGCCTTCAAATTGGTTACGCTGCGGTCGGGCTTTTCTGTGACACATTAACACTTCTTAACAGAAGAAAGAAGGACTATATACTTCCAAAACCAGTAAGAGATTTACGAGAAATAATGTTTGGCGCTTTAGTATGGCCTACTACTTGGGTAAGTGTCAGTCAAAATATTTAATACACAATTATAATACAAGTAACTACCCTGTAGGCTTTATAAGCTGTAGGCTTTGTAAGCTGTAGGCTTTGTAAGCTGTAGGCTTTGTAAGCTGTAGGCTTTGTAAGCTGTAGGCTTTGTAAGCTGTAGGCTTTGTAAGCTGTAGGCTTTGTGAGCTTCAGGCTCTGTGAGCTGTAGGCTTTGTATATCAAGGAATATTTAAAATACTTTATTTTACAGGTAAATTTACCTGTAAGGTTTGTCAGTTGTGGGACCTGTACACGCATTTTTTTAAAAGTAATATATAGTAGTGCGTAGTATAGTAGGGGAAATATAAATTATAATTGTATGTAGTCGAGGTCGAGGTGTGGGAGTCGAAGCTGCTCGCGTCCGTATGCTTTACCCTAGTTTCCCTACACGTGACTCCTGGGTGGTGCTATACGAGCAGCAGCGAGGTGGTAGGGCGTCGGTGCCCGTCTGGATCGCGACCACAGTACATGGGTGTAAAGCCCGTCATAGTGACCAGTTTCGGCTTGTCGCGTTTCGGGATCAGCTTGTGTATATCCAGTAGCTCATATACCTAGAGACCTTCAGTCGTGGTATATGTGGGCCGACATGACGATGTAGACTATCAATGGATTTTCATCCTTTGATAGTCGCTTTCGTTTTTGGACTACACTGTACTTACCATCAGGAACTCTGTAGTCACTATGTCGAGCCAGTGTAAAAAAAAAGTTACGTAGCTGGACAATAGTTAATTCCAAAACGGGATATGCTGAAGCGTGCCACTAAGGCGATCTTCACTAAGGGCGCCGCGCCCACTGGGCACAGACTCGGGGGAAGTTGTTGCCTTCCCCGATACTGCTGGTTGTATTTAGGGAGAGCACGTCACAATGCTCTGCCGACTTCTCGAGGGTCGCTAACCAGTCGCATAGGGCCCCTGCCTTGAGCAGAAGACAAATGTACCTGGGGTAAGTCGTTGTTGAGAATTCCGGTTGGTCAAACTGGGTCATGATTACAGTAAACAAGTGTAAAGACCGTCATAGTGACTCGCTTTGGCCTGTCACGTTTCGGGATCAGCTTGTGTATATACAGTAACTCATATACCTAGAGACCTTCAGTCGTGGTATATGTTGGCCGACATGACGACGGAGACTGTCAACGGATTTTCATTCTTTGATGGTCGCTTTCGTTTTTGGACTATACTGTTCTTACCATCAGGTACTCTGTAGTCACTTTATCGAGCCAGGGTAAAAAAAATATGCTGCTGCGTATCTGGAAAGGGACATAGCTTGATGATATATATTATTATATTCACAGGTCGTGTTTATATTTTTCTGGACAATGTACAACTACGACAGAAGTCTCATATTTCCTGTGGCATTGGACAGAGTCATTACGCATGAGTCTAACCATGTCTTACACACGGCCATAGTTCCTGTAGTCCTTTGGGAAATTGTGTTTCGACCTAGAAAGCAGCCCAGATCACACGGGAGATATATAATGCAGCTGTTGCTACATATGCTAGCCTATGTTAGCGTGTATGTTTCTTCCAATATTTTTTCCCCTCTATTAGATATTTTAAGCTATAAAAGGAGTTCCATGAGACTCTAAGACGGTCTTCTTCAAACAAAATAATGTCTTTGCTAACAGAGTTGCGTCATTCAGACCTTTGTTCTTCATGCTTTTCCCAGTTTCCTGGAGGAATGTCACATGAGTTAAGATGACGCTCGAGGACACCCCTGCGTTTTCTCTCCTTCAACTGTAAATAAAAGACATATTTAGGCAACTTGGACTCTCTATTCTTTATTAATTTATAGGCAAACGCTTGACCTCAATCACACCTGGTGGAAGGTGAAGATAAGTCCGATGATGAACTGCGTCCGCCCAACAAATGCCTATTCACTCTTCTCTTAAAGACTTCCAGGTCATAAGAGCGCGGAAATATGGCAGCTGGAAGCATATTCCACTCCTTAGTTCGTTCGTTCTCTCATATGCAGTACGTAGCCGCACCATCTCAGTTCGCCTCGAAGAAAAACGCCTTGGCAAAGAAATCCTACATATGCCTTCACCTACAACTTTGCAGATCAGTTGTGCTGCGTGCCACGCCAAGTGGCAGATCTTCAGCACGAAAGTTGGGTCTGCAATCATCTTTGAGCCCATGTACGAAGACATAACGCTTAAAACGTTATTTCTTTTATTGGCATTGATTCTTTTAGCCTATGCAGGGTTCGCTGCTGACGGAAAAAGTCAGGAAGGTCATCATCATCATGAACAAGACTCAGTCAATCTGAGCGTATGTCCTGCGTACGACCTGAGTGATAGGTCTTAACGAGTGGGCTCTTTACACGTACTTCTAGATACGGGGCCAGATAAGGGCTATGCGCTCACTGGGTCTTTGGAGGAATACGGATTCCAAAGCACAGCAGGCAGCGAGATGAGGGATACGGAGGTTTTTAGTAAGCAGGAGTCTGGCACACCGGGATCATCTCCCTTCAGGCAGCCCTAATCATCCTATGCAGGATTTTACCCCGGTAACCACAAAAAGATATGATACGAATAATCTTGACATTAATTACCATTAATATAGTATAGTATTATATAATATAGTATAAATAAACAGGCCACTCTGACGTATGTTGTGGATGCCTTAATAGGAACTGTACATTTTTGATTGTAACTGTGTATATGTATTGTGTAAATGAATTATTGTACCGGGCCACTGGCAACCCTATAAAAAGTAAATAAATAAAACTTACGTTGTGTAAGTTATATAACCTAAAGCATTCCCTTAGAGTGGCTTGCCTTTCAGTTTCCTATTGACTATACTCTAGACAATGTGCAGCTGAATTACACCATTTGATTCCACCCTTTTTCTTACCATCAATGAATAAGAGGTCGTGCGAGATCAGTATGTTGTTGATATTTCAGCTGCTCGTATAATGCGATTTACCTCCTCCTTTATATAAATTACCGTTAAGGAGTAGAATTCGCTGCCGGCGTCTGATATTCTATCGTATAATATGAAAGTCTTTAAGCAACGTGAAAGTCGGTTTTTTGTTGGGCCAGCGTGCTACATTGTCAACATTATCACTTTTCATCAGGATTGATTGAGGTCAAGCTAATAAAAAATATTTTTCTTAAGAATCATTCTGAAGGATACTTCTTGTATCCTAAAATGTATAACGTGGAGTACCTTGAGGAGCTGTTCTTACTGGGACCTTCAGGATCCCTTTAATATTATATTATATATTGCTTCTAAGACATTTTTTTACATTAATATTTACATTTTCCATTTTGCAGGTTTCATTTCACGTATTTTGAACGTGGCGTATGGCTGTATCCAATATTCGAGGCTGTTTATGGCACAATTCATTTGTACCTCCTACATTTTGGGATTGCCCTTCTGTGTTTGTTTTGCTACTTTTCGCAATGGTGGGTAAATCACGCGTTGCATGGCTCGCAGAAGATAGAAGAGAAGATTAAAAAAGCTCATTGATTTATTGGTTTTGGTTCATAAGTACTATGTAACGAGCTCTAGAACATGGGTATGCCACTGAAGAACTTGTTACCAAAAAATTTAGTTACTGAAACTAGCGCCGAGTAACTAAGTCAAATGAAATTCGAGTATTATATTGAGTGGTGAAAGGATGTTTGCTTTAAGCGACATCTTTTGGCGATATTGAGTTATAATTTTCGGAATCAGTGATTTTCACTCGATATGTGGTAGTGTTAAATATATGTCTAAAAATACTACAATTCCTAAATAATACGAGGAGAATGATTTATTGGCAAGGCCAGTTAGCAAACCTTGTGTCTTCAGTTCGAGGCTCACTCCAATGAGTTTTTATGATATAGACGCCCAAACAAAAGAGAATCATTTAGCTACGGTACATGGCAATAAAAATCCGGAACAGCAATTCCCATATCTATTTCTTGATATAGTTATTATAATTATTCTAGCTAAAATTATATTAAACGGAAAATGGAGTTGGGTCCAAAATGTTTTATTTTTAAACCCTTACAGCTTACTCGAACTTAGCAGCAGGGAGAAATCTCTGCTGTCCCGCAGGAGGATCCTGCATCAGCTCCGCCGAAATTCACGCATGGGAAATCCTTCGGAGTGTTAGCTGGGATGCCTGAGGTGGCTACCACCTAACTAAGCTCCGGTGGTGTTGTGCGTGATCCCACGCACCACTAGGTTCGCACATTTCGCAGTAGCCCGTAAGAGGGCTGATCGCGCACTGGGCTTGCAGTTTGCCTCGGTGTACCTGCAGTTCGGTGCTAACGCGAGTGAAGGATCACCCCAGAGGTTTTAATCGGTGCAAGTCCGGCACACCGGGGGAATGGCCCCTCACCACTACTCTCAAGGTGCGTTAGGAATTTTCTATGGATTACCAAAAAAAAGTGGTCCTCGAACTTATTTAGCTCGCCACGCCTTTTTTTTACACTGGCTCGACATTGTGACTACAGAGTACCTGATGGTAAGTACAGTCCAAAAACGAAAGCGACTATCAAAGGATGAAAATCCATTGATAGTCTACAACGTCATGTCGGCCCACACGACCATATACCACGACTGAAGGTCTCTAGGTATATGAGCTACTGGATATACACAAGCTGATCCCGAAACGCGACAAGCCGAAACTGGTCACTATGACGGGCTTTACACCCATGTACTGTGGTCGCGATCCAGACGGGCACCGACGCCCTACCACCTCGCTGCTGCTCATTTAGCACCACCCAGGAGTCACGTGTAGGGAAAAGCCTACGGACGCGAGCAGCTTCGACTCCCAAATATAGGCCTTTATAGTTTGAAGGCTTTTTATGGCGGCTTAGCAGCATAATTTAATGTATTTTTGCCGATATTTTTGCTGCGACCGTGTAGTTTTAGAATACAATTCTAATTTATGGCGTCTTTGAACATAAAATCATACCGGGTTGTTATTCCATTGATACATGGAAAGAAATGAAACAAAGACTTTATATATAATTATAATAACTTTATTTGAGTCTGAAAAATAAGAAGAATTTGTTAATCGCATTAATGGAAACAACTTTCTAATTATATGCAGAATTAAAATCATTTTAAAAAGCTAACTAACAAACTATTTTATATTACTTGCTACACGAGTTTGCTAAAAAACCACACACATATAATACCTATATGAACTATTCATTATTCACAGCGGAGTTTTAACGGTCATATATAAGTGAGAGTACTAGATTTATAATCTACAAATTAGATGGACTGCATCAGTGAAGACCTTTCGCTGCCAGCTGTGGTAAAAGCCATGATCGGTAGTGAAGAAGCCTGGCGAGAGGTCGCAGCCCTCTGCGAGGCAGTCATAGGGCAGAAAGAGGCCGCAGAAAGTATCAGAAAACAAATTCCTTGGATATTCTGCAGTCAAGATATCGTCGCCGGAGGAATGCTTTCGTTTATAATGAGCGCGATATCCCTCTGTATAACTAGCCGGGCCGTACACTTGAGGGAGTCTGCTGCCCGGAGAAGAGGGAGGCGACGTGCAGTATCCGGCGCCCCGTCCGTGAGAAAGGTTTGTTGGGGCGGGCTGTTTACACCCACCTCCCCAGAGAGGAAGCCTGAATAAGGCTGTTGCCGCCCCGGTAACTGGACGAATTTGGCTTCTCTGGCCTGGGTTGAGTGATTAGAGGGACACCCCGGGGGTTTTTAGTCAGCAGGAGTCTGACACACCGGGGTCGCTGCCCTCACAGTAACCTTGATGGTCCAATGTAGGATTTTACCTCGGGTTACCAAAAAAAACTAAAAAAAAACAAAAAACGCTCATTTTATAAGGACCTGGTGTAAAAATAATATTAGAATAATATTAGAATAATAATTAGAAGAACAGTCCGGGAGTTTTCAGTCAATAGGAGTCTGATACACCGGGATCGTTGCCCTATAATCCATTGACAGTTCAGCCTGTCTGTCTGACCTCTATCCCGCTCTCATATAACACGACTTAAGGTCTCTGGGCATATAAATAACAGGATGTATACAAACTGATATCAAAACGCGACAGGCTGAAGCGTGGTTAGTGCCAAGGTCAGCGCTTGGGAATATATTTTGAAATATAACAATACAAATAATGTGAATTATATAGTAATTATGATACTCGTATAATTGCTAATTTTACTATTTTCTTCCCGCGGATTTGTTTATGTTAGCCAGGTAACGGAAACGACAGGATTCACAAACAAGCATCCATGAGTGATCTTGATTGCCACCATAATTCATAGATTCGCTGCCTAAGCGCCTATTTCCTGTAAGGCTAAGTCCTGTAAGGCTGTAAAGGAATTTTCAAGCTAACTGATTCATGTGGTTTGTAATGATTCTGCAAATAGAGTTCTGATGGAGGGTAATATCAAAATTACGCGTTTATTAGAGTGCATGGAGGGATTGATGAAAGTTAGGGAAGCGAAAGAGGATTGCATGAATAGACAGAAGTGGTGTACTATTCTCTTTGCTTACCTTAATAGGGATTTGGCGTGATGATAGATGGAGAGATTGATAGATATAGTGAAGTCAAGCCGACAAAGAAGCGAGCAAAGACCGATAAAGTTCGTCCGCCACTATCGGGTGCGAACTGACGATTTTCTTCAAGATAAAGAAAGACTGCGTGCGATATTTTTATTCCTTATAAAAACTAGTAGACTAGACATAAAAAAACGAATATTCAATACAAATGAATTGGATAATATAGAAATCCTTCATTCATGTAGGAGAGGGAATGTAGGCTTAGCTAAAAGTTAACACGATATTGACTGTTAGGCGGTTCTAAGTCCACCGGGTGAGCTGTAATTTAGGTTTTATTTAAATGTTTATATATTTAGGGAAACATATCAATATATAAACAATAAAAAAAACAACCCCCCAAATGATATTAAAATCCGAAAAACTAGGGGACAAAACTAATTAATTGTATAAAAAATTTAACTGATATTTTAGTGTTTTATAAAAACAACGAAAGATTTTGCGTGGTGACTAGACAAACAAACAAATTATTTCATAGTAGCTACTATAATTAAGATATTTTTTGAATAAATGTAAATAGGAGAAAAAAAAATCTATTTATCTATTCAACAGTCATGACGATACTGACAATAATTTTAAAGTTCTAAACCAGGACAAAATTTTTGGCAGGACCATATGCTGTGCGCGGGGTAAAGCCAGTGCAACTTCACCAGGTATTGAGGGCGAGCATATGATACTCCGCCAATGAGTTATGAGTAGCCTGTGGTTACGAATCTTGAATTGGATGACCAGCCTGAAAACGAGCTTATTGGTGATCTACTAGCGTTTTGAAAGCGACTACCTTGAGAAGAAACGCCAAAAAAACTAAAGGCTATGTTACAACTTGTTACTTACTACTTTTCACTTATTCTCCTCACTACTTTGTGCAAACATACTCCACGCGCATTACTAGCGCCGGCTCATTGTAAGCCGCCGCATCGGAGTATAGGCCGAATAAATGCGTGGTATAGCATGTAGACGTAACCCGATACGCAGTTGTCGCCCTAAGGGTCGTTAGGGTGTTACGAGACGTGCGGGGTAAGAGGATGCGCGCGCGCACGGGACGCTTGGAAGTTAGTCGACTACCGAGACCCAAGGCGGGAGTACGTGCGTGTACGTCGCAGTCCGGTGTGCCTTAAAGTGCAAATAAACTGTAAAACGCCAAATTCGTGTCTTCCTAAAACCACACCCACGACCATCGGTCATAGTGGTGTGTTGAAGTACTGCAAGCCTGCCCATCACCAAATCTCAGAATGTAAGGCACCATGGCTTTAACCACCGCCGGCAGAGACTGGTCGTTTACAATGTGGTTCTGCAGGACCTCCCTTTCCTCAGCCCAGGCTGGGCACACCTCAAGAGTGTGCTACGCCGCGTCTTCGGGGCTCCCGCACTCGTGGCATTCCGCTGTAAGCTCCCCTCCGGACACCTGCCACCTGAGGCGGCCACAGCTACCGCGTCCCGTGAGGATCTGGGTAAGCCGGAAAGACAGCGCATCGTGTTGTTTGTCCAGCCACGAGTGCAGGACAGGGCGCACCGCCTCATTTGACATATCTACGTTATGCTAAGCCCCACTAGCTTGCACAAGAATCCTGTATCCCACATTCTTCCGACACCTACCTACGCCTACAGAGTCGATGGTTTGTAGTCTGATAATCGAAATGAAATTAAATATAACTTTATTCAAATAGAACTACTTACTTCCAAGCAGTTTTGAATCGTCGAAAAAAAAAAAAATGAATTTACTGCAGGTTTGAAAAGCAGAATCTATCGAGAAGAGCTGGCAAGAAACACTGGTAGTTGCTCTTTTCGACATAACAGGTATACACGAAAATTCTAAAAATCAAATTTTAGACTGAGATTTATAGACAGTACTTTGGCTTTGCTTAAACTTTATTAAGGAAATAAATTTGTCTTTAACAAAAACTGAATACATAATAAGATGGATATATATTAAGAATTTTTTTTATTATTTATACACGGATGCTTGACTTCAATCACATCTGGTGGAAGGTGAAGATGAGTCCGATAATGAACCGCGTCCGCCCAACAAATGCCTATTCACTCTTCTCTTAAAGACTCCCAAGTCATAAGATCACGAATGATGATGATGATGTCCTGGCCGGTTTCGTCCACGGCGACTGTTTCAACACCGATTAAGAAATTCGAGGTCCAGTTTTCGGAAACAGTCAATTGCGCAGGAGATATTTAAGTGCATAACTGGACGCGCTGCCAGAAAAGGACTCTCTCGTCCGAACTCCCTCAGGCCCGATGGAAAGGAGAACCAGTACGATCGGGAGGGAGCAGGATGCAGATCACGAATATATGGTCGCCGGAAGCATATTTCACTCCTTAGCTGTTCGCATGATGAATGTAGAAGCGAATCTTTCCGTGCAGGTATAAGGAACGTCTAATATAAGGACGATATCCGACACGACGTCTAGTGGATTAATGATGGAATGGGACTGGTGGAATCAAAGAATGTAGTTCCTGAGCACCCTCTCCATTGCGCAACCGATAAAAGACTGCGAGGCAGCTGACTTTACGTACTTGAATGTAACCTGAGTACAAAGCCAAGTCTAAGCTTAGAGAAAGGATAACAATACTTAATATGAATAGACGTTTAGCGTGGTTGGTATCCAGGAAGTAGAAAGTAGACCTACCGTAGGCTAAAGCGCAGGATTGCGTGATAGATGAGATGATAGAAATGAAGAAGTTCAGACGGCAAGTAGATAGACGTTTAATAAAGCACAGTACAAAGTCCAGTAGAAGTAGTGAAGCAAAAGTAAGATAGTAGAAGTAAAGTTCACAGCACAACAATACAAATAAAAACACGAGAATCACAATAACGTCGAAACTATAAACAGCGAGCGAGTGGTGTGTAGTGGCGCGTCTAATGTCATAGCCAGACTACTTTGACTAGGCTTGTCGAATAAATGTCGATACATCGATATATCGATATTTTCAATACAATATATCGATACTTTTGGGCGATATATTTTATAATGATATATCGATACAAAATATCCAGTATCGAAAATTGTATCGAAAACGATATGTTTTTATGATAGTGAAGTCGCTGAAATCTGAAACTGAAGAAGATAGGACCGAAGGAAAAAAAAAAACTATATTGTCTATGACTGTTGAGTAATGTTTTGTTACGTTGCATGTATTGACTTCTGAATTTGTTGCATGTATATTATTTGCCGCCATTTATTTATGTATTATTTATTTTTGTATGATATCTTAAATAGATCTTAAAGTTAGAAGATTGCCTTTTGGTTCTTGATATTTTTGTAATTTTGTCTAATAAAAATGAATACTGGTAAAATACTTTCGTGTTTATTGAGATTTAATCGATATATCGATATTTTTCCTTCGATATATTGACGCCGATATTGTTATTTTAATAAATATCGATATATCGATATAACGTTTTTTTTTTTCATTTTCGACATCCCTAACTTTGACGGCTGCGCGGACGGTTAAGCGCTTGCGTCGCGCGCGCTTGCGCAATCCCCCCGCGCACGCCGGTACACAGTGGCTCTCAACCTTAGCGCCCACTACATATGGTTCCAAAGCATGCCCCAGCACGAAAAGAAAGAAGTTGAAAGATAGTAGGCTACAGACGTTCCTATCTTATTTTGTTATTAATTTTTAAGTTCTTTGGATTTCGATATGCAATTTTGATTTCTTTTATTTTATTTTTTTGTTTAGATTTGGTTGATGTTGGGGTAGCCTGCATCGGCTGATGGATTTAGACGTTTGTTGCTATAAGTTATATTGTTATAATTTATCGGCCACTGCCCTTCCTATAAATAAACAAATAATACAATTTATAGTTTAGTAAAGACTAAGCAAAGTGAAAGTAGTATTCATAAACCTCAGCCGGAGTCTGTTGGTCCGCTGCCTGAAATCGAGACAATCTCGCTCAAACTGTAACGTTTGGTAACCCTTGTCAAGACGTAACTTCTGAATATGTAATATTAGCTAGGTAAATTCATTATTTATAAACATCAACAAGTTTGAGTTGAACGTTCAGTTTAAGGCTTTTAAGGTAATTTTATTTATTTACTTTATATTGACTTGGTTACAGTTCAGTAAGGTTCATAAATAAACACATCAATGCAAAATCAATATCAGTTGACGGCATTTCAATTTTTTTAACCTGATTTGGGAGTGATTATATCATTCAGTGTTTTTTTTTCGGCATGTCCTATTTTAGTGGCCTGGGAAGGACCTTCACAACAAAACTGGGCTTGGTGGGCGCGCAGAGGGCGCTCAGCCAGCGAAATTTATGGGTTGGGCGGCTACGCAAGCGTACGTACTATGATACGACTATGATAGCTGTCAGTGTAGGTAAATAAAACTTATCTATTGTACTTTTATGTTAATGTTTTTGGGTTTACTACGCGTTTGAACATTTTTTGTTAACAGTTTGTAAAGCGTGAGACCTTTTTAGCAAGAACGGAATAGTTAATCTTTTACGGTGCCCAATTGTTATGTGCAAAACAATTGCTATTTGTAATTTGCCGCCAACGCACCTGCGTGCACATCTGTGGAGTTAGGCAAGCCATGAGAAAAATAGAAACTCTGCAAGTAAGTACGTTCTGGGCTAACAACAAATCAACACGAAACTTCATTACAAGTTCCATTGAATGCGACATCATTACCGAATAATACTGGCCGGCCGCCTAAGTCGAGGTCCGTACCCAAAGGGGTGCCCTAGCGTTGCTACCCAACCCATAAATTTGCTGGTTGAGCACCTCATCGTTCACCCTCTCGCCCGGTTTAGTTGTGAAAGTCTATCCCAGCCGTCAACAGTCTTATCGAAAAAAAACCTGATGGCAAAAATAATGTAGTCTGAGAACTACTCTAATATCGATTTTTTTTTGAGTAATTAAAAACGATATTTTAAATCGATATACAGTATTGAATCGATCCAGTAAATCGATACTTTGCCTTAGAAACTCGATATTCAATTATTTACGAATATAAAAAAACTAAAAAACTATTAACAGTAATTGAATTTGAATGTAATTAAACACATGAAAATAATAACACATTTTTACGTATTCTGTTCTTCAATACCTATTTCTTTGCTATGGTTGTGTAAGCAATGGTTATTACTTACAATTAATTAATTATAATAAAAATTATAAGACTTCTGATAGATAAATATACGGAAATATAAGTTTCTTGGATCTTTTTTGTACAATCTTTACTCACGAATATCTCAAAAACTAGTGTCAACTTCGCATAACGACCGACAGCGTTAGATTCAGCGTACTCGAATTGTCGCGAGCACTACACTATGTTGCTGGATGTTCAAATGAGAGACCATACTGTCGAAATATACTGTATGTATATATACTGTCTGATATATTAAAATTCAGCATATATTTACAATTTTATGATACGAAACAATTGTGTGTTCTAATTGGGTTGTAACGCCATCTAGTTTAGTATAATGATACTAATTGAGCGGAAATGATTAATTTTAAATCTTAACTACTTATTTTAAACCCGAATTATGATTTTTACCCAGAAGCCATCGATGTCGCAAAAATTAAGAGTAAGCTTCGAGAACATTTAGTTATTAAGTACCCTGAACTGAAATTCCCTGTTTTTAATGATAACGTATTGACTATTATGGCACCCATCTTGATTTTTTATAAAATGAATGTATACTGTAAATATAAAACTTGGTTCAGAGGGATTTGGACGAGAGAGACCTTTTGTGCAAGCGACGCACAAAATATATCCTGCGTAATTGGCTGTTTCCGAATATATTTCATTTGGGGCTTCAACCTGGGTCTTTAGGTGTGATTTGGAAACGTTGCCAAGGTCGAAATCGGTCAATTTCATCATATAGTCACCGATTTCGTCAACTTGGACTTGACTCTGTGAACTCTTACGCCATACTGAAGCTCCTATTATAAATTCAGTTTTTTGTAAAAGACAAACCTTTTTTTTTCAGATCAAAGTCTAAATCGATATATTGGTGACATTCTAGAATTTTATATAATTTTTTTCTTTATTTTTAATAATATTATTACCTTGTTTTGTAGCTCTTGTTAATCAAACGTTTAATTATTTCCATGATTGATTAATGACGATGATTTCCTTAGTTCCAGAGCAATGCCATATCACATATATTGTCGCATAGCGGGATATGTGACCACTATAGTGATACATTCAGCTAATATTTTGATGATAATGTATTCAATCCTAGCAGAGATCAAAAATGATCCAAAAATTCAGGAATACTATGGCAATCGGTTTTACTTTGCATCTTTCTGGAATTTCGTAAGTAATTATTTTCTCATTATACTTTTTTAGGGTTAGGTTTTTTTTTACACTGGCTCGACATAGTGACTACAGAGTACCTGACGGTAAATACAGTGTAGTCCAAAAACGAAAGCGACTATCAAAGGATGAAAATCCATTGATAGTCTCCGTCGTCATGTCGGCCAACATATACCACGACTGAAGGTGTCTAGGTATACCAGTTACTGGATATACACAAGCTGATCCCGAAAAGCGACAGGCCTAGGCAAGTCACTATAACGGTCTTTACACTTGTGTACTGTGGTCATGGTCCAGTTTAAGCTATCACCCTACCACTATAACTAACTAATTACGTAACTTAAAAGCAAAAAAGGAAGTCCGATAGGATCATCTTGTCCGTTTGTGGCATTGAGGATACATTCGTTCCTGTACATCTTGTGTGTGATTGTTCATACAGAAGTGGATCCATATTAAAAGTAACTTTAGATATTTCTGTAATTTGACATTGATATTTTATTACTTGATATTTTATGGAACAGCCTGTATGTATGTAAATGTATTTTATTATCAATCTACCCTATCTCTATTATATTTTATTTAGTATTCTACATTTTTGTATGCTACTTAAAAGTATTCTATGTATTTATTGTCATACTTGTTTATTGTATTATACGTTAGAAGGTGTGGTTTTGTATATTTGGTTAGGTTCTAATATTCAAATAGCACCGTGACGTCCGCGCAATCGGTTCCCCTGAGTGTCGGCTGACAATCAGCGCTGGATGGCGCGTGCAGCGTCGCCCAGCATACGCTGAGCCGAGTGCTCTTTGAGATTTGAGATGGGTAGCAGCACACAGGATACATGATGCGATGTTATGTATTCTTTCATTGCTGTTTTTATATAAATATGTTTATTGTGTGTCGTTTCCTTTTTTTTTAAACTGGCACGATATAGTGACTACGGAGTACCTGATGGTAAGTACAGTGTAGTCCAAAAACGAAAGCGACTATCAAAGGATGAAAATCCATTGATAGTCTACATCGTCATGTCGGCCCACATATACCACGACTGCAGGTCTCTAGGTGTATGAGCTACTGGATATACACAAGCTGACCCCGAAACGCGACAAGCCGAAACTGGTCACTATGACGGACTTTACACCCATGTACTGTGGTCGCGATCCAGACGGGCACCGTCGACCTACCACCTCGCTGCTGCTCGTTTAGCAGCACCCAGGAGTCACGTGTAGGGGAACTAGGGTAAAGCCTACGGACACGAGCAGCTTCGACTCCCAAAACCTCAAAAGAAAAAAAGAACTCAAAAGAACTCTCTATTCTTCCTTTGCCTCGATAAACTTTCTCTTTCTTTTCTTTTTTCTTTATTATAGTTTCTACTTAAAAAGCACAAATGTTGCGTACCATTGAGTCTCAGCGGCAATTCAAATGCCCCATCTAATTTGTCTGTGTCTTTCGATTGTCGATGTCTAAATCGCCGAAAGTCTAATTGTAGAATGTTCTCGAAGTCCAGTTGCAAAAACGAGTCGAAATATTTGCACGGCAAAAAATTGTTGTTTTTTTTTTTTTTGATAGCCCGGGGGAAATCCTTAACTGACCTCAAGGGGCGGCGAGGGCTGCCCCCCGGTGTGTCGGGCTTGCACCGACTAAAACCCCCGGGGTATTCTTTCTTCCCGTCTGACCGGGGCCAGAGGAACAGCATCATCCTCTTCTCTGACCCTCGCCAACGTCTGGCCTTTTGTAAAGCCGCATCTATGCACTGCGAGGAGTGATGTAAGGAGCCACCCCTCGCACACCTCAATATCTTGGAGCGGTGTGCGGAAACACGTCACACACCGCTCTCGCCTGGATAAGTTTATTGTTAGTTAACTCCTAGGAAGTGGTATTATTAATTTGAAATGCAATTACAGATAACAATTCAGAATTATAGTAACAAAATTTAAATGCATAAATGTCAAGTATATTAGCTACAGTAACCGAGAAATTACTGAGGGTATGATCAAAATCCATTTTTTTTAAATGCCTATAATTTTTAAAGCACATGGTTGTGGATTTTTATTTTATTTTCTGCTGACGGTTAACATCTGTTCGATCCCCTTTGTTTCAGTTGAACGTTGATTTTTGGGACATGTTGTATATGAGAATGGCTGCCCCTCAGCATTTTTGTGAATGATTTAGAACCTTATAGAGGTTTTTGAGCCTTATTTTTTTACTTGTTTTAGGTTGTAAGTGTGGCGGCCTATAGAGTTCGGGGACTATGGAAATAAAATGTGTCTTGCTGTTAACTGTGTATTATCCGAACTAACTTAATCGACGGACGCAGCCGTCTCTAAATACATGCATATGTTCTTCATTTATGCAATATTCGCACTTTCATAAATCACGCTATCAAAATCAATTACTTACGTTAACATTATACTATGTGTCCCTACACTCGTAAATTCGAGAGTCGGTTTATTAACCTTTCGCGAACTTAAATTTCGCCAATAACAGCTGGCTAATAAATATTCAGGTCACCTTTCGTTTCCACAGGCGGCCGGAGTAAAATAGAGGCCGCTTCTTTGAGTTTCACCGACGTCCAATTATTGTTACCGATCTGCTTGTATGTTAGCTCATACGAAACGGTACTTTAAGACAATTTATATTTTTTTTAATCATAATCGTGTCGTGCCTTAAAGTCTAGAAATTTAGGGTTAAAATTTTACCCTAATTCCGTTAAGTATTATGTGGATTAGTACGGATTTCACTTTTTTTTATCCCGGGAGAAAATCCTGCATAAGACCATCAGGGACGCTGTGAGGACAGCGATCCCGGTGTGTCAGACTCCTACTGACTAAAAACCCCCAGGGTGTCTCCCTAATCACTCCACCTAGGCCTGGGAAACCAAATTCGTGGGAAACCAAAAATAAAACCATGCACCGCCTCCCTCTCATCCGGCCAGCAGACTCCCTCAGGTCTACTGCCCGGCTATTGTCACCGGGGGATGTCACGCTCGCTCTGGGCGAACGCGTCCCTCTGGCGAAGGTGCCTCGGCCGCCGAGTAGCCAGAGAAGATGTTCGCTCTCTGACCCTTTCGTCGGTCTCCTTCTGCTTCATCATAACCTCACAGAAGGATGACACTTTCTGCCATGACTCTTCGCTGTTGACCATGGCTTTCACCACCGCCGGCTACGGATTTCACATAACTTAACCTATCTCTAACTTCGAATGCTGAGAATCCTCCCTGAAATCTCCCTCGTCTATACAATTACCTTGTAACATATTAATCTTATAATATAAAAATGAATCGCAAAATGTCTTGATAAGCGCGAAACTCGAGAACGGCTGAACCGATTTGGCTGATTTTTTTTTTTGTTGTGTTTGATGAAATCTAAGGAAGGTTATTACGGAGAGAAAATTTTTAAAAATTCCCTGAAACTGTCTAAAAATAACTCTTTTCTGTATTCTCATAGAAAAAATTCGTTATAAGTCATTTTGAACTTTAACACCACACCATAAAGTTTAAATGTTAGTAGACGGGTTCCGAGAAGGCAAAAGAATTGAGTGACGTATAAATATTAATGTCAATATTTGTCAATTTTTATTAATATAGCATTAAGGCCTGGTTCCTTCAAACAATTTTCAAAAACCAGCCGACGGGGAAGCTATTAACATTAAAAAAAACAATGTGACTTTGTTTTAGAGAAATACGGCAGAACAAGGTCTGCCGGGACAGCTAGTTATACATAGTTGTATATTATAACATATTAATTACTACAGTTTTTACTAACAATTATCTTGTTATTATGATCTTTTTGATGTGTCCTTGTAATTTAAAATATACAACTATTTTTAATTGGGCCGCAAAACAAGTACACGGTTGTTGCCGTGCGTAACTGAAAACAAAGGTGTTTTTTAACATTTTCGAAACCTCTAGAATTGTTGTATTTTAGAAAATAATTGACAAAAGACTTGCAGACTATTATTTTTACACCAGGTCCTTATGAAATCAGCGTTTTTTTTTTTGGTAACCCGGGGGAAAGTCCTACATTGGACCATCAGGGTCACTGTGAGGGCAGCGACCCCGGTGTGTCAGACTTCTACTGACTAAAAACCCCCGGGGTGTCCCTCTAATCACTCCACCCAGGCCTGGGAAACCAAATTCGTCCAGTCGCCCGGGGAGCGAACAGCCTTATTCAGACTTCCTCTCTGGGAGGGATGGGTATAAAGAGTTCACGCCTCCAGTACCTCTTTCATAGGCGGTGCGCTAGACACTGCGCACCACCGCCCTCTCATCCGGGCAGCAAACTCCCTCAAGTCTACTGCCCGACTATTGTTACCGGTGGATGTCACGCTCGCAAACGCATCCCTCCGGCGCCGGTGACTTGGCCGCCGAATGGCCAGAGAAGATGTTCGCTCTCTGACCCTTTATGAAATCAGCGTTTGATCTAACATATTCGATGATTATTAATAAAAAGTACGTGTTACTTACCAAGATTATTATTGGTTCCTTCGATATGAGTTTTATTTATAAAGATACACAATACAATAACATGAAAAAAGCAGGAATTTGCAGGGATAGATAAATTTTTTTACCATTGTTAATCATACTAGGACCATTTTTTTTTACTTAGGGAAAATCCGCATAGGACCGTCTCGGCCGCACAGGAGGATTGCGCGACCAGGGTGTGTCGGACCCTTACCGTCTAAAAACCCCAAGGTGACTACTTCTGCACATTGGCGGGGACTGTGGGACCTGTAATCAATTCGCCACAGCCCCGTCGCGCCGCGCCTACTGGGCACAAACTCGGGGGAAGATGATACCTTCCCCGATACTGCTCGTTGTATTTAGGCCGAGCACGTCACAATGCCCTGCCAACTTCTCGAGGGCCGCTAAACTAATCATACAAGGACCTAATTGCATCCTGACTGAGTGATCTTGGAGTGATCTTGGACTGACAAACGACTTGGAACCTCTAAATTTACTCAGAGATGTCCTGTCTATATGGGTTCTAGCGTTTGAGCAAGGGGGAGTGTTGTAAAGAATTGTTCAATCTTGTATCTTCAGTGATATTTCAAACGCACACCATTCACTGTTGGCGTGTCTCCATGCTTTAAAACCTTACAGACCTGCGACGACCCAAGAATTCTCTAGAATGTTCTGTTGTCCGGTTAGGTTTTCCTCCAGGCTTACTAGGTGGAGTTCTTTAAGATAGCAGTGACCAACTGTCTTCTTAATCGGTAATGTAATAAAGATCCTCCATGTGGTGTCGTCTATAAGCGACGGAAACCAGTAATCATCAGGTGGGACGTTGATTTGTTTGCCAACAAAGCCTTAAGCCAGAAAAGCCAGAAGACGTACACAGTTTCTTTGTGGAATGTGTCCATGAATATACAATTTGATTTGAACAGGTCTGATGCGGGTCTCTTACAGAGCATTTTGCGCAGCTGTGAAGCCCTACAGGCTCACATATATTAACATAGTGCCAATATGGACTGACATGGTCAGCCTGACCCAAAGTCTAAAAAAAAACCAGAATGAAAAATAATATTCAAAGAAACCTAATGATCTGGATAATGTTTTTTTATTACATTTCAGAACTTGCAAATATTTTTTGCTGCCTTCAGTTTGTACTGTGATGTGCTGACGTTGAAAAATACAAATACGGACTATACTCATAAGCTAGCAAAAACCTTCGATATTATACGTAGAGAAGCTTTTTGTATTTTTATATGGCCACTAGCAATGGTGAGTGATTTTTATCGTTATTTTTTTTAACTCGGGGGCGAAACCCGCTATGGGCTGTTAGGGGACGATGAGGGTCACCCCCCGGTGTGTCGGAGTCGCACCGACTAAAACCCCCGGGGTGTTTCTTCTCCCGTTTGCCGGGGCCAAAGGCAAGGCTGTGCCAGCTTCCTCAGCACCCAGCGACGTCTGGTCTATTGATGGAAGGCCCCTGCACATCATTTTCGTCATCTTCAAGTGCGCCGCCAAGGCATCAATCCGTTAGGGAGGGAAGTGCCTTGAGTGAGTGATATTTATTGTGATTTAATCCAAAACAAGGTCCAAACCCCAACTAAATCGTGATATCAAGGCGTCCTATTCGTATTGTTGAGGATCCCTTTTTTTTACCTGAGGAAAATCCTCATAGGACTGTCCTGGCCGCACAATGGGGTAGCAGTCGGGGTGTGCCGGACTTTTAACAGCTAAAAACCCCAAGATAACTACTTCTGCGAATTAGTGGGGACTGCGGGTCCTGTAATCAATTCGCCGCAGCCCCACTACGCCGCGCCTGACAGGCGCAATCACGGGGGGAGACGCCGCCTCCTCCGATACACATTGTTGAGGATCCCACATTAACACGCGGCCTGCAACCATTAAACCTTCGTAAAGTAATCAGTTTCCTCTACATATTTTATTGAAAGTGCAGTGGAGAGTGGTCTGAGGAATCTTGATCTGGTGCCTTTGGTGGCAGAGACTTGTTTAATATAGTATAATAAGTAGGTGTGATTGAGGTCAAGTGACCACCTGTAATTCATAAAAATATAGTAGTTATTCTTTATCTATACTAATATTATAAAGCTGAAGAGTTTGTTTGTTTGTTTGTTTGTTTGTTTGTTTGTTTGTTTGAACGCGCTAATCTCTGGAACTACTGGTTCGAATTGAAAAATTCTTTTTGAGTTGAATAGACCATTTATCGAGGAAGGCTATAGGCTATATAACATCACGATGCAATTATTAGAAGCGAAGAAATAATGGACAATGTGAAAAAAACGGGCAAAATTTTTCATCTTTGAGGGCTTCCATTGCGTGCGCTGCAAAAACGGTTCAAGATACCAAAAATATATGTAAGAAAGAATTATTCCTCTTGAGATGATCTAAAAAAATGTCCGCGACAGTATATGTTTATCTTTTAAGATTAAGTCACTAGAACCGTTTTTATGGTAAACAAATTTGGTCGAAATTAATGCATTATTTGTTAAGAGTTGTATCAACGTAATAATATTAATCTTTATCCAAATAAATGCTTTGTTGATTAAGAGTATTTAATTATGAACAAAATTGTCTTTGACATCACTTAATTTCAATGAACATCATAGAAGATATTACAATAACTTATATAGCAAAACTACGTTTGCCGGATCAGCTATGTCTTGATAAGCGCGAAACTCGAGAACGACTAAACCGATTTGACTGATTTCTTTTTTGTCGTGTTTGTTGAAGTCTGGGGAAGGTTATTACGGAGAGAAAAATTAAAAAATTGTCTGAAAAAGTCTAAAAACAACACTTTTCTATATTCTCATACAAAAAATTCGTAATAATATTTAAAAGTCAATTTGAACTTTAACACCATACCATAAAGTTTAAATGTCAGTGGACGGGTTCCGGGAAGGCAAAACAATTGAGTGACGGATAAATATTAATGTCAATATTTGTCAATTTTTATACATATAGCATTAAGGCCAGGTTTTCAAAAAAATCTGACGGGGAGGCTATTAACATTAAAAAAAACAATATGACTTTGTTTTAGAGAAATAGGGCAGAACAAGGTCTGCCGGGACAGCTAGTTTTATATAAATGTGTATGCTCTTTATTGTTCCTTATTTACTCAATAAACGTTTTTATCTTAGTCAAATTTCACACCACTCACATTCTACTACCTTTCATACTTCATTCTTTCATCCGTCCGCTGGAAATATAGCTTTATTTGCTTAAAAATTTACAATATAATCTTAAACCTAATTTAAGCTTACAATATAAATTTAAAAACAAAACGAATCAAACTACAACTTTAACTAGCCTACAAATAAAAACAAACTTAAGCCTCAAAATAAAAATAAAAACAACAACAGAGGAAGATTTATTTTACAATTAAAACTTAACCTAGCACAAAGTATGTAGCGGACTGTGAGCGGAAAGCCGTGTCGAGGCGGACCTCCTGACGGCGGCGTTCTTCTCCCTCTGCGACGACAGACGGATCTCTGGTCGAAGGTAGCTCGCGCGTCCTTCTTGGTGGAAGTCTACGGAGTCCGTCTGGGTGTTTCTTCAGTGAGATCGGGATGACGAGGGTTTTTCTTAGTGTACTGTAGTACTATGGTATAGTTTAACTGGACAGTCCGGGAGCGCAGTTTATAGTAATCCTACCACGTAGATGTGGGCAGTAGCGTTCATTCTATATATGCTTGAAAGCTTTGCATGCCCTTACGTTAAATAAGTTCGCAATAAATTACTTAAATTTAATTAAAAATAGAAAACATGTATGTTCATATCTATTCTATTATATTATTACACCATTTGTCTTTCCCATGAACGCAATATAATATTTACTACAATAATATAATATTCCAGTTAATTACGCGAATATTGCCTACCTTGTCCAAATTCCCTATGCACGTCACTGGATGTGGAACTAAAGGTCCTAGATTCGAGTCTGGGTGCCAACAGGGTATCCAGACTCGTCGAGAGTGGGTTTTTTGTTGGTATAGTGATTGCCCGAACGGGATCATAACCACAGTACACAAGTTTAAAGACGGTCATAGTGACTCGCTTCGGCCTGTCGCGTTTCGGGATCATCTTGTGTATGATGATGATGATGTCCTAGCCGGATTCGGCCACGGCGACTGTTTCAACGCCGATTAAAAAAATCAAGGCCCAGTTTTCGGAAACAGTCAATTGCGCAGGAGATATTTAAGTGCATAACTGGACGCGCAGCCAGAAAAGCACTCTCTCGTCCAAGCTCCCTCAGGCCCGATGGAAAGGAGAACCAGTACGATCGGGAGGGAGCAGGATGCAGGTTTGGTCGAGTTTTCCTTCTCTGAACACCTGGTTGAATTGCGTTGTTAAAGAGATACCTTAGTCGCCTTTTACGACACCTCAGCAAGAAGAGGATGGTGCTATTCTATTCTGCCGGCAGCCACCACGGCTTGTGTATATCCAATAACTCGCATACCTAGAGACCTTCAGTCGTGGTATATGTAGGCTGACATGACGACGGAGACTGTCAATGGATTTTTATTTCATATGATGGTTGCTTTCGTTTTTGTACTACACTGAACTTACCATCAGATGCGCTGTAGTAACTATTTCGAGCTTATGATTAAATTTTTTGGGAGGTGGTAGGGCGTCGCTGCCCGTCTGGATCGCGACCACAGTAAATGGGTGTAAAGCCCTTCATAGTGACCAGTTTCCGCTTGTCGCGTTTCGGGATCAGCTTGTGTATATCCAGTAGCTCATATACCTAGAGACCTTCAGTCGTGGTATA
The DNA here is from genome assembly GCA_036320925.1 of Automeris io. Classification (NCBI taxonomy): domain Eukaryota; kingdom Metazoa; phylum Arthropoda; class Insecta; order Lepidoptera; family Saturniidae; genus Automeris; species Automeris io. Next base: position 10,342,831 of record JAUDJH010000017.1, on the reverse strand, counting down.
TGTGGGCCGACATGACGATGGAGACTATCAATGGATTTTCATCCTTTGATAGTGCTTTCGTATTTGGACTACACTGTACTTACCATCAGGTGCTCTGTAGTCACTATGTCGAGCCAGTGTAAAAAAAAATGGGGCATGTGGAGTTAGAGAATACAGCCCCCGAGGACATTCTCCATTGTGCAACCGGTAAAAGATTGGGAGGCAGGCGACTTTACGTCGATGTTCGATGTTCTGCATTTTAGTCTCAGTTAAAGAGCCATCGGCCTGATAGCGCAGTTTGTAGCGACCCTACTTACGACACTAAGGTCCTGGGTTTGAGTCTTGGCAGTGGTAAACTTTTCTGTGACTAGCAAATAAATTTGTCTCAAGTCCTGGTTGTATATATACATATATATATATATATATTAGGGCGTTTCTAAAAAAAAAAATTCTCCTCGGAACCACACTCAAAAGTTTCGTTTTAATGCCAAAATAGGCCTCTGAAAATATGAGCCCTTAATATTAATATTTTGGTTGTCCGCATCGCACTTTTCGATTTCCCATACAAATAACCCAGGACAAAAGTTTTTTTTTCTTTTGAATTTTATTACTAATGAACGATAATATCGTATTGCAATACCCATTCATTATTTTTGTAGAGAATTTAACGCTCTACAAAAAAGGTTTAACGATTGATGTTAATTTTCAACAACCAGAATTTTCAAACGTTGGGTTAACTGTCAATGATAATTCGTTTTAAGTACCTTGTCCACATTTACTATAAAGCAGGAAATAAAAGTTAACAGTTTTCAGAAGTCTAATTTATATTTTGTATAAATATTTTGGTTTCAATTTTTCTAAAAACATAATATTTTGCCAAATCAGTCAATAAAACAGCTGAATTGAGGGTAAGTTAAACTTCGATCTTGAATAACTTTTGACTGAGTTGATTTATCAAAAATTGACTTCAGACCTTTTTTGTAGAGCGTTTTTTGCGCGCGCGCAATTTTGATCTAGGTCAATGTGTGTAATCTATTATATAAAAATAAGTCCGGTTTTCCTTCCTGACGCTATAACTCCAGAACGCACGAACCGATTTACACGGTTTTGCATTCGTTGGAAAGGTCTCGGGCTCCGTGAGGTTTATAGCAAACATTCAGGAAAAATTTCAACAGAAAAGCAGGAAAACATGGTTTTGCATTGTGGTGGAGCAGATCGCACAAGTATTTTAAGTAGATGGCGCCGATGCGTTATACATTGTTTGGCAGCTACTCATTGTACTCTGCTCAGTTAATTTCATGTGACATTTATTATGCGCACGTTCTTTCAAACGCCAACTAAAAACCAAAACGAAGCCATCTGGTGGCGAAACGAAGTTCGCCGGGTATGGTAGTTGTAAATAAATATAACTATTATTATTATCGGCAATAATTCTACGAGCCCTATAATCGATCGAGTCCAGAGCGACCAATTGTCTTAAAAGTTGAGTACTGTTGTCATCTTTGGGACGGATCCGCTAAATATCAGTCGGCGGCTTTGGACTCGATTGATCGTAGAGCTCGTAGACTTGTAGGCGATGATACTTTGACTAAGATAATAATGCAGAGCTTCGAGCATAGACGTAGAGATGCCTGCCTCGCGGTCTTTTACCGGTTGCATGGTGGAGTGTGTTCTCAGGAACTGCGCACTTTGATTCCACCAGCCCCATTCCAACACAAAACCACTAGACATCGTGTCGGATACCATCCGTATGTGGTGGTTGTTCCTTATATCAGCACGAAAAGATTCGCTTCTACTTTCATCATGCGAACGGCTAAGGAGTGGAATATGCTTCCAGCGGCCATATTTCCACGATATTATGACCTGGGAGTCTTTAAGAGTAGAGTGAATAGGCACTTCTACGCGGCGCGTCACCGAACTCATCTTCACCTACCATCAGGTGTGTTTGAGGTCAAGCGTTCGCCTATAAATTAATTAAAAAATATATTGATATTTACTGGCATAATAATAATTATTAGTTAAATGTTGTTTTGCAGATCGTGTTTACATTCTTCTGGACATCTTGGTTGTATGATAGAAGTCTGATAATGCCTGTCTACCTTGATAAGGTGGTGTCACCCTTATCGAACCACATCATGCATGGGTTTATCTTACCCGTGGTTTTATGGGAAATTATGTTTTACTACAGACCGAAGCCTGTCACTCATTCATGGAGGATTATTTGTATTCTTTCGTTTACAATTACCTACCTAACAACGTAAGTTATACACATATTTATTAATTAAACCGTGAAGAACCGATGGCTATTGAGGTAGACGCATTTGTGTGTGGAGATCGCGATTCAGCAAATGTAGTGTAGGGTGCTCTCCGGCTAAGTGGCAGTAGCGTTCATTCCATAGATGCATGGAAGCATTGCATGCCCTTACGATAAATAAGTCTGGAATAAATTGCTTAAAGTTAAACAAAACAGGAAACTATTTATATTCATATCTATTCTATATTCACGCCATCTATCGTTCCTATTAAAGCAATAGTTACTACCATAATGCAATATTCAGGTTCTGCCTGCCCTGTCAAAGTACCCTATGCACGTCACTGCTAGGTGGGGTGACAATTATTATTATTTATTTATTTATTTATTTATGGGCTGTCAACAGCTCCATTACACTTCACATTCACAATCTGAATCACATGCATAAGCTAAATGTCGGTAACGGATACCAATAACAGACAACCACAGCATGGCCCAAAAGCATTATCTAACAATATCAAAACACAAAAAAAAAAAAACACAACAGCAGACAATAATATCTCAAATTAAAATTAAAGAACAATGCCAAGCTCAACACACCTGCTCACTGATTTTTCTCTTGAAGGCCGGCAATTTACAATTTACGCAATGTGGCGGGGAATTGTTGGTAGAATCGAAGATCGAGCTTTGTGACGAATATTTGGAGAGGCATATCCAGCAGTGGACAGTTACGGTCTAATGACGGAGAAAAATCAGATCTAGTTTGAAATTTACCATACAAATATATCTTTGGCTACATCAGAATGTATTTTCATGAATTAAGAAGGAATACAGTGTGACACCGTTCTAAAGAATGCATATTTAAGAGATGTGTAATTTTTTTCAGGATAAATTTGTTGTACATTTGTTGCGGAATATGGCTGTACCCAGTTTTTGGAATAATCCATGGAACTATATACGCACCACTGCTTTATATAACTATGTTGGTAGGATTGGTGCTATTTTACCATTTGCAATGGTATATTTATTCCATAGTATGGCGACATCAGCGAAAATTGTCAGTAAAAAGCTTTTGATGACGGATATTACGTAATAACTGGATACGGATTTTGTCATTCTCTTATAGTTGTCGAAACTGTTATTGTATATATATATATATATTGGAATACTTTACGGTTATTGCTATCAGTAAGACGTTTTGTTACTATGTATAATTAATAAATCACAATTCAGTACATATCCGCATTTTATTTCATAAAAACTTTGACAATACGCAAATCCAATATAACCTTTCATCTTGTTTGATTTATCTCCACTTTTTCTAATTAAAATGTATCTAAATAATGCGTGTTCTTATTTATATAATATTATATTTCAAGTACCAAAATTTATATAGACAAATCGTTTTATTATGAAGCAATATCGTATTATAATATATTTTTGTAGTGGAATGGTAGATTTCGCCATAGACCAGGGGTCAGCAACCTTTTGAGTCAGAAGAGTCAAAAATTACAATTTAGAATATTTCAAAGTTTTTAAAGAGACACAAAATTTTCTTGCAATCAATAACTAGTACTTGCATAAATAAAGTTTTTTTTTGATAAAAAAAAACTAATCTATTTATTCATCGATTCAAAATGTTTTTTTTTTAATTAAATAATATCTGCGTATGGAACTATAGAGCCACAGCTTTACATCCAAAGAGCCGCAGGTTGCCGACTCCTGCCAGACAGAACCTTCTTTTGAAATATCGGTGGAACCCCTCATGGACTTTCAAGGCTGTTTTAAGGGCGATGGTCATATTGAGCTGGACTCTTACCGACTATAACCACCGGAGTTTTCCTTCCCCCATCTGCCGAGGCAATGGGAACATCAAAACCATTTTCCTCGATTTTTGGTAAGCCGTAGTTCGTACCAAAGACTGCATTTATACGATGCCATCTTAGGAGACACTCCATTACCTCAAGGCAAGGCATGGTCCAGATTAAGAACTTAAGAACAATCGCAACAGTGCAGTGACAGTCGCTGTATTTTTTTTTATTCTGACCAGAAACAGTGACTGCACCATAACTGATGGTAAGCATGGTGAAGTCCAAAAAACGCCAACGAATATCGACAGGTAAGCAAAACCTATCGGAAGTCACAGCGATCATGCTGGCGTGCACAAATATGTCTTCACACTACGCTTAAAGGATCCCATATCATAGGATGGTGGGAACACGCTCGCCGGAAGACCATTCCACAGCCCAACGACACGGGGAAAAAGGAGTTAGAGAATTTCTTAGTCCTGGCTGGGCTGTGAGATACAGTATAGCTGTGACACCGCAAACCCGCGCGCGTGTTTCTATTCAGGAAGGGAGAGGGTGGAACAAGGTTAAACAACTCTTCACAACACTCGCCCTGTTACAGACGGTAGAAAACGCTCAGTGAGGCAACATCTCTGCGCAAATGAAGCGGTTCCAGATGCTTAGTCACGTCTGGATCATTCACAATGCGAACAGCCCTCCGCTGCAACCTATCCAGAGCGTCAATTAAATACTGAGCAGAACCATCACAAAGACGCGAACAATATTCCAAGCTATTATTATACTGGCCTAAGCATTAAATGATGATGATGATGATGATATCCTAGCCTGTTTTGGATTCTTAGTTCTAGGATATATTACAAAGTTAACCATACATAAATATTTTGAATATATCTAATTACGAATGTAAGATGAAGCTGAGGGATTGGTTGTTGAATTTAGAATATACGAGTATGAATAATGATACTGAGGAACTGTTACAGGAACAAATGTGCCTTTTTTGGTATCCCGGGGGAAAAACCTGCATAGGACCATCAGGGCCGCTGTGAGGGCAACAACCCCGGCGTATCAGACTCCTACTGACTAAAAACCCCCGGAGTGCCCCTCTAATCGCTCCACCCGAGCCTGGGAAACCAAATTCATCCAGACGCCCGGAGAGCGAAATGCCTTGTCAAGGCTGCCTCCCTGGGAGGGGTAGGGGTAAAGAGCCCACCCCTCCAATACCTATCTCACACCTAATGTAACATACAACAAGTAACAAAATGTAAGGTAAGTTAACATTATAGTAAAGTGTATTGCTTGGAGTTAAGATTGGAGCTAACAGCGGATGATGATGATGATGTCCTAGCCGGATTCGGCCACGGCGACTGTTTCAACACCAGTTAAGAAATTCGAGGTCCAGTTTTCGGAAACAGTCAATTGCGCAGGAGATATTTAAGTGCATAACTGGACGTGCAGCCAGAAAAGCACTCTCTCAGGCCCGATGGAAAGGAGAACCAGTACGATTGGGAGGGAGCAGGATGCAGGTTTGATCGAGTTTTCCCTTCTTTGAACACCTGGTAGAATTGCGGTGCTCAAGAGATACCTTAGTCGCCTTTTACGACACCTCAGCAAGAAGAGGGAGGTGCTATTTTATTCTGCAGGCAGCCACCACGGCCTAAACATTAAATATGCAACTACTGAAGCTCTACTATCTTTATGTATATCAACTGTGTTCAGAAACAACATTGTAAACACGATGTAGATGTAACACGACCGCCAGCAGTGGTGTCGGCAATGCTGGCAGGGTATGACAACTGGAGAGCCGTGGTCTCCTTCTGTGAAGATGTCATGTTCCAGATGGAGGCTGCAGAGCGAGACCGGCAGAAGGCCGCTCGAAGGATACACCAGGTTGCCGGCAATCGCCCTGGCACATTAGTCCCGGCCGATCGTTCGATCCACGACCGGTTGGCTGATGTCTTTGGGGTCGTGGCTGCTCAGGGTGGGGGCCCTGAGCAACTGGTTTAGCGGCCCTCGAGAAGTTGGCAGGGCATTGTGACGTGCTCTGCCTAAATACAACGAGCAGTATCGGGGAGGGTATCATCTTCCTCCGAGTTTGTGTCCATCGGGCGCGGCGCGACGGGGCTGTGGCGCATTGATTACAGGTCCCGCAGTCCCCGCCAATGCGCAGAAGTAGCCACCTTGGGGTTTTTAGTCAGTATAAGTCCGATTCACCTCGGTCGCGCAACTCCCCTGTGCGGCTGAGACGGTCCCATGAGGATTTTCCCCAAGTAAAAAAAAAAAAAGATGTAATACGACCGGGGCCCTTCACGAAAACCAGCGCTACAGGCTTCCTCTGTGGCTTTAGGCTGATGAAAATCCAATATTCGTCATGTTTATGTTTTTGTATTTTCTTTTGTTTCTGTGTTGCTTGTGATACTGTATTTAAATTTCTAGTTTTTTTTAGTTTGTGGCGAAATAAATACATTTAATTTCATTTTTTATTTCATTTCATTACATTTAACCGACAAAATTTTAAAAATAATTTTATGACCAAAATTATTACTAAGCTATGTAACTTTTTAATTTTATACAGTTAAAGCTTAGATCGCATTGTAGAATTTTACCGCGCGGAAAATAAACACACGTATTTTATTCGTGAGCGAATACTCACCTAGCTAGCAGTGCGAAACTGATTTCGCGTGGATTTTATACTCATAGAGATGTTAATTTCATACAACTGAAGTTCCCCTCCAACGCAGCCTTGAGTTTCTTTCGGCGTTTCTTCTTAACGTAGTCGCTTGCAAAATGCGAGTAAATCCCCCTTAGGATCGTTTTTACTGGCCCACCGCCTAAATTGAGATTCGTACCCACAGGGGTGACTTATGTTGCCACCCAACCCATAAATCGCTGGCTGAGCACCTTCATTGTTCGCCCTTTCAAGCCCGGTGTAGTGGTAGAGGCCTTTCCAGGTAACCAAAAGAATGTCCCGCCGAAAAAAAAGTAATTAAAGTGAAATGAAGCGAACTGCGTGAGGTTGATTACGCATCATGTCTCATTTTAGCAAATTTTTACCACCTATGTGTCCACTTTCATACAATTCTTAGTATTACAAAATTTGCGGAAAAATACACAATGCATGCTAGGCCTAGCAGTTAAAGTATATAAGGCACGACTATCATCAACCCCCGAAAGAACAAGTCGTGATGATACAAGAGTAGGTTTTTAGTTTAAAATATTTAAAACCGGTTTTATTAGGAGAAAACGGTTGTAAAAAAGACTAAAAAAGTGAGAACGCTCGATACCAGTTTTATTGAGCTATCAATAAACGATAACTGTTCGGATACGAGGTCTAGTTATGATTGTGATTGTTGCACGTGACAACATTTTTATATTCAGCTTAGGAATTTGTTCATAAATTGTATTGCTATGGAATAAAGTTTATAATTGCTTGTGTGTTTAGAAAATGGATGTAAATATAAGTTTGCACGTTCCGATAGTAGTCCAATGCTGCTTTCCACTTCGCGGTCAAGAATGACGGTGTTGCCACATTATTAATATTGCATTACTTTCTGTATTTATTGTGTAATGAATACATTTGCTAGGAATAGTATATAAAGTTCAGAATATGTTTTCTATAAAATTAACTTCCCGAATTAGCTTACGTTATTAACTGTCGCATAAAATATACATTAGTAAATGAATATATAGCTTGATTACACTTATAAGATTATCGCCCTATTTCGTAATAAAGTGATCTTTATATAGCAATTAGCAATATTATAACATTATGAAAGAGTGTATGTAATTAATTAAAGTAAAATTTAAAAACATCAAGTTATTTGTAATGTATGTTTGTTATATGGAAATCGAGCCAGTGCTGAATTGTTGGGATGAATTTAAAAAGCTTTATGTTATATTTAAAAAAGTACATCAATTAGGAAGCAAACTTAAAATTCACACTTGGGCACTTGGGTAGATACACAACGAAATAGTTAAATATTTCTTTTTAAGTATACGTGAATTTAGATTCTATTGTGTACTAAGAAAAATAGGTTTTTTTTAAATTAATTTTATCATCCTACGTTTTTTGTTTAGCAAAATCTAATTTTATTTAGATTTTTTAATTTTCTGGTAGTTTTACTGACAACACTTTAACGGTGTACCTAAAGCTACTTGATAAACATTTCACTCCTGTACGTCTATCCGAACACATTTGAGTGGTTAAAAAAAGTTAAAAAACAATTTAAAATGTCGGTGTCGTACGCCGTTTCCCGCGTTTTGAAGCGCGCGTCCCCGTTCTTTTTTCAAAAAAGATTCGAATCGACGATGGCCAGTTTGACGAAGGACGAGATCCTGATATTGTTGCGGCCTCCTTTCTCGAATTGGAGTAATATTATTCGAGATGCAGAGAAAGTTATCGGATATCCGACCTCTTTTATGAATTTGAGGTGTTTATTGAGCGACGAATTTGCAAATTTGGCGCTTTATTTGAGAAAATTGGTAAGTAATTTAAAATGTATACTTTTTTATAGAACCAGTGTCATTTTAATCACTGTTACTTCATATTTAATTTGTACTAATAAAAAGGCGATATTTATACATATGTTTCAAATTCCTGTATAATTTATTTTTATGAGCGTAAAATTAAATATGGCGCAAAAATTTCATAAAACCTCATTAATTCGTGTTACCAATTATTTTTATAGTCTACATTATTTGTAAGCGTTCTAAATTTGAATTTAACAATTGCTAAACAATCTATTAACGAACTAGGTCAATGATTTTTTTTTAAATATGGAAAAAATTATTGTAATGTAATATTCCTATCATGTTATATTAACATAACGAGTGTAAATTATTGAGAAATCGTTCCGTGAAAGTTAATAACATACTCGATGACTTTCTATGCATGTTACCTGTTTAATTTACATTTTTTCGTTTTTATTTCTGTTTCTTTTTTAATTCAATGAAAGTGCAAAGACGGATATAAGAGCTTGTACCTTAAAATATGGTAGTGATCGTTAAGAGACCAGATTAAGTCGACGGTCACCGTCGTAATGCCAGCTGGAGCAGGACAACAGATTACACCCAGTTTTAATTTATGTAATTTTAGTGACAATCTAGTCATGAATATTACTAGCTTATTTATGGAGTTGCTTATTTTCTGTGAGTTAAAGAAATTCATCATAAGAAAATCTATTGAAAACAAAAAAGTATAAAGTATCTTGAAAATGATAATTAATCATGTTTAATTTACGGTGTCTTCCCACGATGCGAATAATGGACCAGTTTTCATACGCGGCAACGCAAGTGGCTGAAGATTCGAATCCCGGCAACATACATTTGGGTTTTTCTAGATTACGTACAGATTTTGGCACCTCATGCTCACCGGTGAGAAAAACATCACAGGGAACCCGCATGGCATGTAATAGAAATGTCATGTGTAAGTGCCGAGCGAAGTGAGAACAGGGATCAGGTGCTGGTCACATTGGCCATGACGTACAAGTAGCTATAGTCACTAGTATACAAATACTTAGTCCAAAATGAAAGTACTATAACCATATATCATTTTTTTTTCAGGTTGGCAGTAACCACTTAGTGATGCAGACAGCCAAAAACATACTGTACGGAGACTCCAAAAACCTCCAACCTTGGGGACTGATCATACTTCTTCTCTCAAAGTCCGTAAAAGCGAATGCTACAGCACATACAAAGAAAACTGAAGAACAAACTAGAGTACTGGCAGAACTAATAGAGATGATCAGAACTGGTCATTTGATACATAAAGGAATAGTCAATGTACCATTCACTAAGAGGTCAAAAGACACCGAATCAGCGATATTTGGTAACAAAATCGCAATACTATTAGGAGATTACTTACTAGTTACTGCAAATGGAATGCTAGCAGAACTTAGAAACTCAGATGTCTCTTATATTGTATCAACAGCGTTGAAAGATTTATCTGAAGGCGAATTTTTTGGAGACAGAGACGAACAAAATATGCCTTTACCAGGAAAACCTAAGACGGTGAAGGACGATTTAGAAATCAATTTTGATACTACATCGATAGCTGTGGATGACGTTTTAGGGAAGCCAAGAAAGGAATGGACAGCGCGATCAGTGTTCAATGGAGTCAGTTTGCTCGGCCGGGGCTGTCAGGCAGCAATGGTCATTGATAAACAAAGTCGTGACCTTCAAAGCTACGCTTACCACTTCGGATGTCATGTTGGGCTGGCATGGCAAGCGGCTACTGAACTCCAAAAGTTAACATCCGATTCCAAAGATCAATTCTGTCTCGCTAGCGCTCCGGTGTTGTTTGCACTTGAAGGGAATCCAGATTTGTACAAGATTATAGACCAAGCTAAGAATGACGTGAAGGATGTTGATTATGAAGATTTAAAATTCAATATATTGAAAACGGATGCAGTAGATAAAACTAAAATGCTATATGAAGATCATGCTAAAAAGGCGACGTCGTATATAGACAGCATTGGGCACAATGATTCTATTGATATGATCAAGAAATTGATAAATACCTTTTAAAGACTAAAACCACTGAAGCTGCAATGTCTGTGGTAGTGAAAATCAGTCAGTAGATTTTTCTAAAATGTAACGCAGAAAGTGTTTTGGGAAATTCAAGTCTTAACGGATTAAGCATGTTAATAAATGATTGAAAATAGCCATAAATACCTTTGACCCATCTTCGGGTATTCTATTTCCTTCTTCTCCGTCTTCGTCGGTTTTTTCTTCTCCCTTCGTTCACCATCGTGCTGGAGCATGTCTCACACTACATTTGGGGTGCTTTGGAATATTCGGGACAATAAATGGGTTTCAGATGAAGTAGCTTAGGGTCTTAATGATACTTACCATAACTTTGAAATGAAATGAAAAAGTATTTATTTCGCCACAAATCAACAAAAAAACCAGAAATTTAAATGTAGCAATACAAACAACACACAAAAACAAAAGAAAATACATAACATATAAACATGAGTAAAATGGGCCCTTCATCAGCCTAAAGCCACAGAGGAACCCTGCAGCGCTGATTTTCGTGAAGGGCCCCGGTCGTGTTACATCTTATAAGAATTATCAATAAGCAATAAAAATACATATAGCTTAAATAATAAATACAAAATAAATACGAGTGATACTAAAATAAACTATTACATACAATAAATAAATCGACTACCAGATCGACTACATAAGATGACTTTGATGTTATCCTCTTGATTACAAATAGAATTATGTGTTTTGTATAAAGACTTTAAGACTATATTTACTGTGGTAGAATTAATGATTTCTTTATTTATATCTATAACATACAATTTTACCACCTTTAGTACTGGGATGTATATTTAAAAAATAGGCAAACGTGTTTCTATTCATGTTATATAATTGTGATAAATTCTATATAAATACTAGAGTCCGACCGAAACTGGTTTTCCGGCCGAAACCGAAACCGAAACCGAAATTTCGGCCGTGGCTTCAGTTTCGGCCGAAACCGAAACCGAAACCGAAACTCACGTGGTCAAGTATAAAAGTCAACATGGTCAAGTAAAAAAATGAAACAAAAACTTACGTGTAATCAGTTCCATCAAAGCATAACCTCTAAAGAATGTTTACGTCGGGTGATAACGCACTGGCTAAGTTGTGTTGCTATAGAGCAATGCGAATTAGATCCGTCAACTGTCGTCTAAACGACGCAGTTACACTCCGACGCAGCCTTGAGTTTCTTTCGGCGTTTCTTCTCAAGGTAGTCGCTTCCGAAACGCTAGTAGATCACCGTTAGGTTTCGTGTTTCTGGCTGGCGGTCCAAGTCGAGGTTCGTACCCACAGGGGTGCCCTTGCATTGCCACCCAACCCATAAATTGCCGGCTGAGCACCCTCAGTGTTCGCTCACCCGCCCGGTTAAGTTGTGAAAACCTTTCCCGGTCAACGAACACGCGTAAATTCGAAAAAAAAAAAGCATTGCGAACGGCGCACGAATCCCGAACAGGGCCGCCAGCGTCCGTCAAAGCGTTGCCGCGAGAAACGAAGCTAGGCAAGCATGTACGACAATTACCGAAATCAGTTTCGGTTTCGGCAAAAGTTTCGGCCAATTTTGGCCGAAACCGAAACTGCCGCCGAAACTTGATTTTTGGCCGAAACTCGGCCGAAACCGAAACCGAAACCGAACTTTCGGTCGGACACTAATAAATACATCTATTTGCATAAAATAATTATAAAATATAGTTCTTGTATTGTCAATTTCTCGGATGGAGCAAAATTTAATAAAATTAAATAACATTGTATTTAGAAAATGTATTATTGCATTATTTATTAAACTATTTATTATAAGAATAAATATAAACCCACATTATACGGTGTTTTAGTTTAATTGCACATCCATTTTTTTTTTTATGAAGCAGTGCTCTAAACCTGCATGTCATTGTGTCTATGGATAAAAATAAATGTATGATTCTTTACTTAGTAAATATAATTAGCACATGCCTTGTAACTTATGGTTTCTTTGCGCTTTTGTTTAGGCCAAGGAAAAACCCAGCCACCGTAAAATTAGTTACATACCTTCTAAACACTGTCTATGAAACTGACAATGGTTTGGTCATTAATAAGCGGTTATTTTTCTATTAAAAACATGTAGATTTGTTATACATATAAATTATTCATTTCTTTGACACATTTTTTTATATGTATTTTATAATGGACATCATTTATAATTACATGTAAATAAATATGCTCACATGACTCCAATGAAAATTGTTTAAACAGGTGAATTTATCTATCTATACAGGCTGATTTTATAAACGAGGGAGATATTTCAGGACACAATAATTTGTACCTTTTTTTAACCAATAAAAATGTAAATAGCTATATTCCCTAACAAATCATAAAGAAACATTTATCAACAAAAGAGAATTGATCCGTAAAAAGTTTGGAAACCGCAGCGCGTGTTACTTATGATTGAGTGGTAAGTAGATAAAATTACTTTTACGTGATATTAGATATACAGGTAATTGACTCGCTTCTCTTTAGTACTTTATTCTGGCTTAGGAGAGTCAAAATACTTACATAATAATTAATTGTTATTTATTTTATCATGTGTGTCATCGCCCCTAAATATGTTGACTATAAATTACTTTGTTTTAATGGAAATATTAAGATATCACTATTCCTATATATTTGGAATTAGAATCGAATGCTGAATATCCTCCTTGAATATATACATCGTCTATAAAATCAGCCTGTATAAATATACTAAGAGTTATTAATATAATTCTATTTGTATATGTTTTCGTATTATAATATTTAATTTAATTTTAATAGTTGGAATGAATGACATTACCAATGTTGTGAATATAATCGCAAATTCTTAAGTAGCACAACGTGAAATTCTCAACGATTTATCGTTATTGAAGTTAATATTTATTATTAATCTCTTAATTTTAAATACATTATGCTATTTCTCTGTCGTACGCGTATCAAAAAATGCCACAGGGTTAAAAAAAAAAGAACAAGATATTCGTGAATAACCCTTGGAAAACGTAAAGAATATTTTGCCTTATTTTTTTAAGCCCGGGGGAAAATCCTGCATAGGACCATCAGGGACGCTGTGAGGGCAGCGACCCCGGAGTGTCAAACTCCTACTGACTAAAAACTCCCGGGGTGTGCCTCTAATTGCTCAACCCGGACCTGGGAAGCCAAATTCATCCAGACACCCAGGGAACAAGAAGCCTTGTTGAGGCTACCTTTCTGGGATGTTGCCCCACTTTGTTCAACGCGTTTCATACTATATTACTACATTACTATATCATTATTTATTTCTTAATTCCATATATGTGCTAGAATAAATCAGATAACTTTTAACGTTTTGTAACTAATGTCGAAAGCGAAAAAACTGTTCAAGGATAGAGAGAAGTGGTGTTCCATACTCTCTGCCAACTCCAATACGGATTCGGCGTGATGACAGATAGATATTTCTAAATGTAACATTTATCACGATGTATAAAAACAGCATGTAAAGATAATTTAAAATTACTTCAAAACATGAAATTAGATTACTAATTATAAGATTAAAATAGTGACATCTGTTGATAAAATAAGAAATTAATTAATTATTTCTCGTAATTTAGTCTTAGTAAGTACTAACTAGTTTACTATTTTTTACATAGATGGCGCTGCAAAACTATCTTATAAAAATTAAGAAATAAAAACGAAAAAGAAAAACAAATGTCTATAAGTATGAAATTTATGCCTGTTCTCAAAAAACTAAATAATTATAACTATCCGGACCTGCTTATTATATTGCCAACTTTTTTTTTATTTTAATAACAAGTAACAACAAAAAAAATAATAAAAGAATGAAAAATCCAGTTTAATATGTTTTGATATAGGACATACAGGGATACTCAACCGTTGATCTGATTTTATTTATCAATATACAATAAAAACGTTATTGCGTTGTATTTAAGTTTTCTAATTCAAACCTCTGTTGTGTCAAACATAGATGGGCAAAATGTAATTAGATTATCATCGATTTCATTGTAGGTTTTTTATCATTAACATTACTGCATTTTGTTCATCTATGTTTTAAGCACTACGGACTCTTCTGTTGCATACACATTTATGACTCCTTAATGTTTTGAATGCATTCAATCATGATTACAGAGCAACAAAATTAAAATTAATACTATATTTTGTAATCGTTAATCATTAATCAGATTACATTTTGTCCATATCTGGTGTCAACAGTCTGTGGAATGATGTTGTCTTCCAGACAATGTTTATTTTCTCTTATACAGGCTGATTTTATAGGCGAAGGAGATATTTCTGGACACAATAATTTGTACCTTTTTTTAACCAATAAAAATGTAAATAGCTATATTCCCTAACAAATCATAAAGAAACATTTATCAACAAAAGAGAATTGATCCGTAAAAAGTTTGGAAACCGCAGCGCGTGTTACTTATGATTGAGTGGTAAGTAGATAAAATTACTTTTACGTGATATTAGATATACAGGTAATTGACTCGCTTCTCTTTAGTACTTTATCCTGGCTTAGGAGAGTCAAAATACTTACATAATAATTAATTGTTATTTATTTTATCATGTGTGTCATCGCCCCTAAATATGTTGACTATAAATTACTTTGTTTTAATGGAAATATTAAGATATCACTATTCCTATATATTTGGAATTAGAATCGAATGCTGAATATCCTCCTTGAATATATACATCGTCTATAAAATCAGCCTGTATAAATATACTAAGAGTTATTAATATAATTCTATTTGTATATGTTTTCGTATTATAATATTTAATTTAATTTTAATAGTTGGAATGAATGACATTACCAATGTTGTGAATATAATCGCAAATTCTTAAGTAGCACAACGTGAAATTCTCAACGATTTATCGTTATTGAAGTTAATATTTATTATTAATCTCTTAATTTTAAATACATTATGCTATTTCTCTGTCGTACGCGTATCAAAAAATGCCACAGGGTTAAAAAAAAAAGAACAAGATATTCGTGAATAACCCTTGGAAAACGTAAAGAATATTTTGCCTTATTTTTTTAAGCCCGGGGGAAAATCCTGCATAGGACCATCAGGGACGCTGTGAGGGCAGCGACCCCGGAGTGTCAAACTCCTACTGACTAAAAACTCCCGGGGTGTGCCTCTAATTGCTCAACCCGGACCTGGGAAGCCAAATTCATCCAGACACCCAGGGAACAAGAAGCCTTGTTGAGGCTACCTTTCTGGGATGTTGCCCCACTTTGTTCAACGCGTTTCATACTATATTACTACATTACTATATCATTATTTATTTCTTAATTCCATATATGTGCTAGAATAAATCAGATAACTTTTAACGTTTTGTAACTAATGTCGAAAGCGAAAAAACTGTTCAAGGATAGAGAGAAGTGGTGTTCCATACTCTCTGCCAACTCCAATACGGATTCGGCGTGATGACAGATAGATATTTCTAAATGTAACATTTATCACGATGTATAAAAACAGCATGTAAAGATAATTTAAAATTACTTCAAAACATGAAACTAGATTACTAATTATAAGATTAAAATAGTGACATCTGTTGATAAAATAAGAAATTAATTAATTATTTCTCGTAATTTAGTCTTAGTAAGTACTAACTAGTTCACTATTTTTTACATAGATGGCGCTGCAAAACTATCTTATAAAAATTAAGAAATAAAAACGAAAAAGAAAAACAAATGTCTATAAGTATGAAATTTATGCCTGTTCTCAAAAAACTAAATAATTATAACTATCCGGACCTGCTTATTATATTGCCAACTTTTTTTTTATTTTAATAACAAGTAACAACAAAAAAAATAATAAAAGAATGAAAAATCCAGTTTAATATGTTTTGATATAGGACATACAGGGATACTCAACCGTTGATCTGATTTTATTTATCAATATACAATAAAAACGTTATTGCGTTGTATTTAAGTTTTCTAATTCAAACCTCTGTTGTGTCAAACATAGATGGGCAAAATGTAATTAGATTATCATCGATTTCATTGTAGGTTTTTTATCATTAACATTACTGCATTTTGTTCATCTATGTTTTAAGCACTACGGACTCTTCTGTTGCATACACATTTATGACTCCTTAATGTTTTGAATGCATTCAATCATGATTACAGAGCAACAAAATTAAAATTAATACTATATTTTGTAATCGTTAATCATTAATCAGATTACATTTTGTCCATATCTGGTGTCAACAGTCTGTGGAATGATGTTGTCTTCCAGACAATGTTTTCTTTCTCTTATACAGGCTGATTTTATAGGCGAAGGAGATATTTCTGGTTTTGTACCTTCTTGCGACTAATAAAATATAAATAACCATATTTCCCTAACAAATCATAAAAAAATCGAGAAAAAAGATTTGGAATTTTTTAACATACTAATTATAATAGTCATAAATATCTAATTATAATTTTAAATAAACAAAATGTGGATAGACTCTACCGAGTTATTAAGGAAATGTAATATTTGTTAATTTTTATCCATAAATTAATAAACATCTTTTGTTATCACTGAAATAAATCTATGTCTTAATTATAAATCAACTAAGCTCGCCGCGCTGCGTTTCTTCGTATTATTTTATTTGACATAGTTATGAAATTTAAAAAGGTGAAATTTAACTTTCAGTCCTATACTTAGCTCTTGCACAGAAGCGCTGTGTTCTGAATCTCTGAAAATACTTTCCTAAGTAGCAGTTAATCTATTTGTATGATGTTTACGCGCTAGCTATAATTTCCGTGTCCGTTTATTACTGTGCTATGTGACTCGCCGGGGAAGATGGCCGCCAGTAATTCGATGAAAAGAGCTAATGACCAGACTTAAGGCTCTAATTAGAAGACGCTAGGTCCAGCAGAGGACGTGGGTAGATGATGTACAAATAACCTAATGGTAAATAATTTTATATGACGCAAAAACATATGTCTGAAAATATTCTAAATGTCTTTGAGTTTGTCTTTTATATCATTTGTTAAGATAATGTTTAGCATAAAATTAATAAATACCAAACGGTTATTTATAATAATTTCAATGAGGTTTGCCTCTCTGGGTTGATATAATTGATGATTCGCCAACGGTAATTCTGTCAACAACTGTTAAATAAAATGTACTATGATGTTCGGATATGTAGCTAAATCTATACTAATATTATAAAGCTGAAGAGTTTGTTTGTTTGTTTGAACGCGCTAATCTCTGGAACTACTGGTTCGAATTGAAAAATTCTTTTTGTGTTGAATAGACTATTTATCGAAGAAGGCTTTAGGCTATATAACATCACGATGCAACTATTAGGAGCGAAGAAATAATGGAAAATGTGAAGAAAACGGGGAATATGATTCATCCTTGAGTGCTTCCATTGCGTGCGCTGCGAAAACGGTTCAAGATACCAAAAATATATGTATGACAGAGTTATTCCTCTTAAAATGATCTAAAAAAATGTCCGCGACAGTATATGTCTATCTTTCAAGATTAACTCACTAGAACTGTTTTTATGGTAATCAAATTTGGTCGAAATTAATGCATTATTTGTTAAGAGTTGTATCAACGTAATAATATTAATCAATATCCAAATAAATGTGTTGTTGATTAAGAGTATTTAATTGTGAACAAAATTGTCTTTGACATCACTTAATTTCAATGAACATCTTAGAAGATATTACAATAACTTATATAGCAAAACAACGTTTGCCGGATCAGCTAGTGAATTCATAAAATTAGGAAAAGAATTCGTTTTTCTAAATTAACTACGGATTTACGCACCAAGTGCTCACAGGTGAAAAGAAAACATCACAAGGAAAGTCGCATGGCATCTAATAGAAACGTTAAAAGCCTTTTTTGGTAACCCGGTGAAAATTCTCATGGTCGACCAGAACAACGCCGAGGGCCGCTGTACCAGTATGCCAGACGCTTAAGCTGATATTTATAGACATAACTTTAAGTTTGCTTAGACTTTACTAAAACATTGCAATTTATATGACTCAATGAGTGTCAAAGGATTTAGTAAGTCACCGATTTTATCCACATGGACTTAGCTCTGCGAATACTGTGGCTATACTCAAGTTCCTATTATACATTCAGTTTTTTTTGTCAAACGAATTTATTCTTTGAGAACTTTGCTAAGCAAGGTCGAAATAGCGTCTATAAATCTTAGCCTTACCGCCTAAAACCACCGTCTACCTGGGCCAAGGGAACGGCCTTGCCAGCTTCCTCGGCTTCCGGTCTTCTTCAAGGCTCGCCTAAAATTTGTAGGGAGGCGATGGTGTAAAATATCATCTCCTCCCTCGCCTCTATGAATTTTTTTTGGGCCGATATGCGGTAACTCATTTGACGCAGTCCCTCAACTGTGCCACCTGGCGTTAATCCGTTATGAAAAATGTCGTCTGGCGAAGACCTTCTTTTGTCGTTTTGGCCTAGTTTTGGCGGAGGATTGAGTTGTTGGGTTTGGCAGTTACCTCCTGTTCTTTTTCTGCCGCCTTCTTTACCTTCATTACCTTCTCATAAAAGGTGAAGACAGCTTGCCATGCTCCATCGCTACCGACCGTCGCGCCAGTAAGTGTTGCCAGCGACAGATCACCGCCCATCTCCCTGTTTTTTTTTTATTGATACCTTAGAAATTGGATTTACAAGTTGCGTATTATGCATTATTATGTATTTTTCTTTATCTCACTCATTATGTATATTAACACAATATATAATATAAAATACAACGCTAAACGTATGAATTTAATCAAATAAGGTCATCTTACTAATTATATTTATGCTTAATATCAAAAGATTTGGCTTTAAGTCCTGCTTATGTTTTGTCGTCCTTATCTGTCCATCTTCTATTATTATAAAATTATTATGACGTCCTAAGCTTGTTGACGTAGCCCAGAATGTCATTCTTTGGGTCGGAGATTACTCCGCCGGTATAAATTCGATCAGTACAAGTTTGCAAGGATCTGACCACCAACAAGTATGTACCTGAGGACAGTGTGGTAGTCCAAACCAGGGCGTCTGATGGTCTTCTGCTGGATCCAGTCTCGTCACCACACGAAAGTAGCACTATACTTTGCACGATTTGTTGATAATGTCAAGATATGGCAGCCTTATAATCGTTTTGCACACACACGATAGTTATTTGCCCGTTGTTCGAATAGTTCTTAGAGAGAGTATTTCAGCGCGGCTGACCATACGATGACAACTGAGCATTCCCCACCGCTGGTTTGGAACCAATGATGGTAACGCACTGTCCCGGTATACTCATATAGAGTCTTGTGATTGGCCAGTCCGCGCGAACCGATGGAAATTGTGGAAAAAATAATAATTTAAAATTACGTTACGCGTACAATTACAATTGGGTCAAAATATATACGTATAAACAATAAGAAATACTTTTCAAAATATGAAATAGCATGATACAGGTACCTATCAGTCGTTTTTTTATAATATATCGTCGTGCTATATCGTTTACAGGGTGAGCATAGATACATTAGTGGCAGTAGCGTTCATCCCATAGATGCATGAAAACATTGCATGCCCTAATGATAAATAAGTCTGGAACAGGGATGTTACGGAGCTTCGACTCCGACTCCGATAAGTCGGAACTTCCGATTGATATTACACCTTCGGTTCCGACTTGGGTTCCGAAACTTATTAATCGGAGATATTCATCGGAGGTCACCACCACTGTTGTAGTCAATTTATTTGATTTCATTTTATATGTAATCAAACAATCAGTGCTACTTAATTTAAAGATCTCATTTTTTTATATTTAGTTAAAAAAATATGATTAAAATTATTAAATTTAGAACTAAATGTACATTTTAATTTATTACTAAAAGATTTTTCTTATTATACATTTACATTAAATTAAATAGAAATTAACACAAAAACAACCCTGGAGCAAATTTGATTTAATTTGTGCATTCTTAATGGAAAAATGTTAATAAGAAACACAGCAATTTTTATGTTCATTTTCTGTGTTACATCCCTAGTCTGGAATACATTGCTTAAAGTTCAACAAAAAAGGAACCATTTGTAATCATATCTATTCTATATTCACGTCATTTATCTCTTCTATGACAGCAATATAATATTTACTATCATAATATTATATTCAAATTAATTACGCGAATTCTGCCTACCCTGTCCAAATACCCTATGCACGTCATTTATTAGTAGCTGTATCCACTTTGCGCGTATATGTCGTGAACATCGTGACCAGTAAGGCAGCTGAGCGCCGTCCACATAGTATTAGTTCACATGAAATTTCTATTAACACGTTCACGCCGGCGCTGTATTTCATGCTCCTCGCCCTGTGGCGGCTCCGTATAAAGCTTTTTGCTCTATCGTTTAATGTTTGCGTTAAACTTTCATTATTTAACTTATCATCTATGTGGAAATTATTTTTACTTACTTAAAGATCCAAATATTTGGTGTTACGTGCTGATTAATAGCACAGTCTAGTGCGGGCCACCGATGGACCGGGCGACCCGAAGAGACAGTCTAGTGCGGGCCACCGGTGACCCGCGGCGCCCGACGAGACAGTTTGGTGCGGGCCACCGGTGGCCCACGCCGGCGTGAACGTGTTAAATGCCATGCGAGTTTCACCACGGCGTTTACCTACACCGGTGAGCATGTGTAAAAAAAAAATAGCATATCGTCACGTGAATTAACATATAAGCGTAAAATGGTAGCAGGTACTGATATATCTTTACTCACCTCGAAAGGTGTACAAATGGACAAATTTTTTTCCGAGTGGCGTGTTTTTTTTTTGATCCGTGTATTAACGGATCGAGGTCTGAGAAGTGTGTAAAATAATATCCGAGTTAGGTTCGACCTTTTTAGTTCCATAATTTCACAGTTCCAGATCCGATGCTAAGCGCAACCGCCCTAGGAAATGTAAATACAGTACAAACTCTATATAACGACCCTCAAGGGACTGTGCATATTTTGACGTTATAAAGAGTTGTCGTTAAATGCAGAGAAGAAAAATTTGTATTAGAAAAAGAAAAAGTTTATTTTAGACTAGTGTTAGTAATTACATAAAACAATTCTTGTTTGATCGCTGTTGAGTATAGTCTGGTATTTTTGTTTGACATCTTTTGCTGCACCAGTAATTTTGTTGTATTGCAGTGCAAATATAGCAATCCCAATTTGTAAACAAAAGAACAGATTTCTTAGAAAGTTCGGTATGTGTAATGCCGACACTAGAGTTTATTACGGGCTAGGATAATAAAGCGACAAAAGAACGTACACAGCTACGCAGTTTTTATCAATTTTGGCAACTTAAAAAGTATTTTATATTATTAAATTGCCGTCGTTATTGCGAATGGGTGTAATGCTATATAGAGTGTATCATTGTATAGGAAACAAGCTAAACCAAGCAAAGCCGAGTGATATCGACACTTTAGGGAGTTTGTCGTTAAATCAAGTGACGTTACATGGAGGTTACACTGTATATTGACAGTTGTTGTCAACATTTCGGTTCACATATATCGCTGCTGAAGGCCTCTATGAACAACTTGTCGTCAATAAAAGTAACGGCCACTTATTTATAAATGGCATATTATTAACAAAAGATTCCATTATAACTTAATAATTTAATATATGACATACATATATGTCAGATAGAAATCTGTTCTCTGTCGGTTCATTGATAATGATCTGTGTATGAAGTTCAACCGGAAAATCTATTAAAAGTATACTACGCAAACATTTTTCTAGTTTATAGTGTCCTCTGGCTATCTGTGCGGGCTTAGTGCATAAGCAAAAGCGATTTTTACTTTCTTAGATAAAAATAATTAGTGGAACTTTAAACGTATGTAAACAGAATATAGATTGTCTGGAAATTTTTAGTGTAAAGTCTAAATGTGATTAAATAAGAATACGTTACGTTTTTTAAACATTTTGTTTATATCAATTTGATTCTCAGATCGGTCAACACACAAGACATTTCTCCTTCATGACAAAAACCGGGCAGCAGACCTCAGGGTGTCTGCTGCCAAGATGAAACAGAGGCGGAGGTCAGACTCGGGCCGCCTGACAGAGCAATCTGGAGAAGTGGATTCCTTACGTCCACCTCGCTTAGAGGAGCCTAAATAGGTTATTCAAACCCCGGGCTACTGGAAGAATTAGGATTCTCAGGCCCTGGTAGAGCTATTTAATGGGCACCTCGGTGGGTTTTAGTCAGTAGGTTGCTGCCTTCACAGTGACTCTGACTCCATATGATATAGTATCTATCACTAATACATTTCGTAGTCGATTTATTTATTGTATGTAATAGTTTACTTTAATATCACTCGTATTTATTTTGTATTTATTATTTAAGCTATATGTATTTTTATTGTTTATTGATAATTCTTATAAGATGTAACACGACCTTGGCCCTTCACAAAAACCAGCGCTGCAGACTTCCTCTGCGGCTTTAAGCTGATGAAGGTCCCATTTTCGCCATATTTATATGTTTTGTATTTTCTTTTGTTTTTGTGTGTTTTCTGTATTGCTGCATTTAAATTTCTGGTTTTTTTTGTTGATTTGTGGCGAAATAAATACATTTTCATTTTCATTCATTTTGCATATGCAGGATGTTTTTGAAAAGATGTGATTACGGCATTGTTTTCTTTCTTACCTAAGTATAATCGAATCTGTGGTACAATCCGCGACCGCTCATGTAACATAGCTTCGCCGTTCGATTTGTCCGTAGACCAGTCCGTGAATCCGTCGCGTAAAAGCAACCCCCTATATAAAGGTTACACTACGGCGCCGAGCTACAGTGCTACGGTGACATGCTGTATGTAATTATTTAAATATTACAATTATTGTTTTGAATTCAGTGAAAGATTTAACTGGTAAGTTTACATTATTGACATCGAGATAATTTAACCTTGGGCTTTATTTTTATGAATGTAATATAAATAATTGACAATTATAACTAGGATTTTTTTTAAAATATTTTTGAGATTATAAATGTAATATTTAAGTAGTTAATTTTGCTTTTTTACTGAAATATATTTACGGACTTTTACAAATTTTTCTTTAAATTATAAAACATGAAATATTATAATAGCTTACATTTATTTCATTTTTTTGTCTTTATATTTAATTTATATTAATATTTAGGAAATATAATTTTAAAATAGCATCCAATTTAAAATTTATAAAGATTCGTAAATATAAAATTTAAATATTGCACAAAAATTTATTGAATTTAACAAAATATAACAATTTGTAAAAACAAAGAAATTCAGTGACTAGCCAAACTTGTCGCGTCTTCGAATCAGTTCGAGTTGATTAATAAGCCCGCTATAGTTACTCGCAGAGATGGGCAAAATGTAATCTGATGATTAACGATTACAAAATGAAGTCGTAATTTTAATCTTATTGTTTTGTAATCATGATTTAATCTCTTGAAAACATTAAGGAGTCATAAATGTGTATGTAATTGAGGATTCCGTAGTGTTTAAAACATAGACAAGCAAAACGCAGTCATATTAATGCCGAAAAAAGCAAATCGTTTTTCATTAATCTGATTACATTTTGCCCATCTATGGTTACTCGCTCTGATTTTAGAATTAGCCCGAACCTACTGATTTAGTAAAAACATTGTAGTAACTATACTTGGCTTGTCGCGTTTTGGGATTAACTTGTGTTAATTTAGTAGATCCGCGATACTGACTCACATTATTGTCATGTGTTGTTTTGAAAACCCGTTTAAGGAAATTTTGTCCTGTTGCGTTTCGGGATCAGGCTGTGGTAATATAATAATCCCGTTATAGTGACTCGCTTTGACACTTCATGTTTTGAGACCAAAAGTTTGTATCATATACGTTTCTGGCCAAATTTTGCTTCTTACTTTAAAGCCTTCTCACCTCGTGACAGATATAACTTTAAGTCTCTGGTACTCCTTTTTTAACCTGATGGTAAATCCTACTCAGGATCGTCAGGGCAGGTGTGAGCGAGGGGGCCTCCGTGTACCAGAATCCTTACGCCTAAATACCCCAAGGATGTCCCTCAACTCGCTGCAAATCTAGCTTGGAATCCATATACCTCTTATGATTCGGCGAGTGTAGGCACTAACTCTGTTAGAAGTTAGCGTGAAAGACCATATCTCTCAGGACCTCTCTATCCAGCATTGCGGAAAACACATATGTACTGCCTCCGCCTCATGGCAACTCAAATTCGTTCGGATTTCTGGTATCCCCTGGTCTGACATTTGCTGAGTGTTGCTTTTCATAAAGTATCAGTTGACTTAGCCAGAGGGTCGCAAAGTAACATTCAATTTGCGATAATATCTCGTCCATATATTATAAACTTGTCCATTAGAGATCTCGCTAATCGAATATTCCTCAATTAAGCCTTCAGGTGTAAAGCTTTATTGCATATTTGCCAAATTGCAAGGAGGGTGTATAAAGGGGTTATTAAATATTAAGGAAGGGAAAAAGGTTTGCAAAACAAAAATGGCGTTTCGTTCTCTCTTGCCTGACCTAATAAGGAATCCGCGGGTTGATACATAGATAAATATAAAATAATACAAGAGGCTGTCTAGCTATCTAGTCTAGAAATGTCATGTGCTCTGATAACGGCAATCAATTGCACTACTGGCAATGTTAGGGACGTAATATCTGTGGCGAATTGATTACAGGACCCGCAGTCCCCGCCAAAGCGCGGAAGTAGTCACCTTGGGGTTTCTAGTCGGTACAAGTCGGACACACCTCGGTCGCGCAACCCTCCTGTGCGGCCGAGACGGTCCTATGAGGATTTTCCCCAAGTAAAAAAAAGGCACGTAATATAAGCAAAAAAGCGGATAAAGCCTCAAATGTATCTCTGCCCACTCTAAAAGGAATATAGCGTAATGATATATTATTCTGTCTAGTGCAACGCAACTTTCAAAGCAAACAAACTAATCTGGTCAACATAAAAAAAATATGCTAAAGCTCGCAATTTTTTTTGTTAAATAAATAATGAATGAAAAGTTTAGTCACAACTCTGGTTTGAAGATAAGGGCTCTTTTATCTGTAGCCGGTGACCTGTACACAGTTGTCCGCCCGCGAAAACATTTATAAATTAAACCTATAAATTCGTCAGGAGCATGCAACAAATATAGGTAAAAAATCATTGCCAGATGTCTTTCATTCTATCTCATTGCATTTGAAGTTTTTGTTTAATTAATTTGCAGTGTCTGACTCAAGGCTTTAGCTTCAGCCACATTCGGCCAAAAATAGTACATTCTGTAAAACTTGTACATGGACCGAAATTTTACCTAAAGCCCAAGGTTTCTAGCAAGCGTCAAATTAAAACGGATTGATCTGAGTATGATGGTCAGGCCCAGATTTGGAAGTCTGGACGTAATTAGAATAACCAAGGAGTGGAGACCCCTAAGTATTAAATATTTTCCAAATAAAAGAAATATTTTTTTTTAATTTGAGCTGGAAGAAGTAAGAGGTTGTAGGGATGATCTGCAGTGTCAACTCTTTCGGAGTTTTTATTTTTCTTTATCTCATGAGATCAATAAAAAATAGTATTACCACTGAAACTCTCGATCAAATCAATAAAATATACTAGTGAAGAGTAACTTGCAATTTTGGTTTTCTGATATACTGATAACAATATTATTATGTTTGTATTTTAGTAAAAATATTTAAAAAAATATATGGAAAGAAAAAAGGAAAAGTGCTGACCCGTTAACATTTGGATATTTTTTTATCTTTATTGTGAAGGCCCCGAGGCAATAGTACCGCCTGCCCTCCCCTAAATTGGGCCTGGTGATGGTTATATTACTTTCAATAAGTATCTGATTATAGGTCGCTATCTAGCCAAAGCAGAAGCCGAAACTTTTAAAGTCATAATTATCATTGCAAATGACTATCTATTCCGCAGCTACCCCTCCGTCGTTTTGTAGGTACTATGATTTACTACTCAGTATATATATGCGAGTGGCTAGAAAAAAATCACTTACGCGATGTAGGTTAGTAAAAATGTATGAAAATTGTTAATCAGTGTGTACGCGTTTGTGCCCTCTAATCTCTGAATTGACATAACCTTTTTAAATGCGGTTTTCAATAGTATATTATGGAAAGCTGCTTTTAACATATAGCGTTATTTTTATTTCAATCGGTTGATAAATACAAAAGTTATGTGTGTTCAAAAGAACACGTTCATTTATTGGAAAAAATGTATTGAGAAAATGGAAAGCAACTCATCTGTCAGTTGTTATTGTCATTAAATCTTAGTTTGAATTTATAATAAGTTTTCACGAGCTACTGTTAAACATTAAATCTATTTGTATAAATTATTCTATCCGACAGTATATACAGTAGCTCTAAAATAATTTTTATGTGCATTGATTTGTGTTAGTAGTCACTATTCATTGCAAGTAATGGAGTCACATGGCAGCACGAAGTTCGCCTAGGCAGCTTGTCTTAAACAATTCTATTCAATATTGACTTAAAGTTAATAATATATTGAATTTTAAAATTTTTAAATGTAAGGTTTATGTTTATGTACCTGCACAACGTATATAGATTATTATAATGATGTCACAACTTGTCATAACAGAAGCTTCGGTCGTAGCTTCGGTCTTACACTATATTACTTCTTATTATATATTCTAACTCCGGATATTGATTTTTTTGAAGCGGGCATGACAGTGCTGAGACACCAGGATCGCTGCCCTCACAGCGGCCATGATGGTGTTATGTAGGATTTTCCCCCGGAACACCAAAAACAAAAAAAGGTCCTGAGTTCGAGTCACGGTACCGGCAAACAGCACTGTAATATGCAGATTGTATTGTCACGAGTCAGGAATTTACATTTATTGTTTAATATTTATATGTCTGTCTTGTAGTTGAGGCTCTACTATGATATGTCAGCCAGGACATGTATTTTTATACATATATATTTTGCAAGGCTACAAACGAAAGTGTATTTATTTTCAATGGAATATTTATCTATATGTGATTTGAATAAAACTAGTACAATAAAGGATGTAGTTGAAACACGTTAGTGTTAGACCCGTCCAGTTAAGTTGTGAAGACCTTTCCCGGTCACCAAACACGCGTAAATTAAAAAAAAAAAAAAACGTTAGTGTTAGAACAAATTCGGTTGTGAGGTAAGCCAGTGTGCCGTATAAAGGTATAATCCACTAAGCTAAGTACGGGAAACCTTATGAAAGGCGGAAATTGACTTCACCTACTTTGTTCGAACAATATCGGTAAGGTGAAAATATTTTTACTTTAATTTTTTTATTCAAATATAAAGATAGAAAAACGTTTATTTGGCACATAACATATAATACAGAAGGATAGGTTAGTCAAGGAAAATAACGAAGAGAGGGAGGTCTTCATAGTCCGCATTGGTGAAGACCTCTCGCTGCTGGTGGTGGTGAAAGCCATGGTCAGCAGTGAGGAGGCCTGGCGAGAAGTCGCAGCCTTCTGCGAGGCAGCCATAAGACCTAAGGAGGCCGCCGAAAGGGTCAGGGATCGAACAACTTTCCTGGACATGCGGCGACCAAAACACCGACGTCGGAGGAACGTGTTCGCTCTAAAAGAGCGCGACGTCCCTCCGTGACACTAGTCGGGCAGTAGAATTGAGGGAGCCTGCTGCCCGGATGAGAGGGAAGCTGCGTAAAGTGCCCGATGTGCCGATCGTGAGAGCGATTTGGAGGAGTTGGCGCTTAACACTCACCCCTCCCAGAAAAGAAGCCTAAATAGGCTGTTTACTCCCCGGGCGTCTCGATCCCGAGGCGCGGCTACAGTGATTGAAAAGAATACCCCGGGTGTTTTTAGTCATTTGGAGTCTGACACACCCGGGTCGCCGTCCTCACAGCGGCCTTGATGGTCTTCCCCAGGACACCAAAAAAAGGTAGAAAACAACAAAAGCAAATACCATGTGCAGTGATAAGGCGTCAAAGGGAAGTCGGCTCAGCAAATGCTAGGCAACCAGCTGAGCAATCTAGCTAATTTTCATCTAACACCCCTTTGTCGTGTCAACGCGTAGAAAAAAGAGAGGAAGAGAATAATAGTGTATAGATCCACAGTTCTAAAGACTATTTCAAAGCGTCAAAGATATACATATATACATATTTTATTTATTTTTTTACACTGGCTCGACATAGTGACTACAGAGTACCTGATGGCAAGTACAGTGTAGTCCAAAAACGAAAGCGACTATCAAAGGATGAAAATACATTGATAGTTTCCGTCGTCATGTCGGCCCACATATACCACGACTGAAGGTCTCTAGGTATATGAGCTACTGGATATGCACAAGCTGATCCCGAAACGCGACAAGCCGAAACAGGTCACTACGACGGGCTTTACACCCATGCACTGTGGTCGCGATCCAGACGGGCACCGGCGCCCAACCACCTTGCTGCTGCTCGTTTAGCACCACCCAGGAGTCACGTGTAGGGAAACTAGGGTAAAGCCTACGGAGGCGAGCAGCTCCGACTCCCAAAAAATAAAATATATCAGTTGTAAAAGTTTTCTCCTGCCAGCACCATATGGTTCTGCCGAAAGAAAACTATAATACATTGCTTTTAATATGAATTCGTCTGTAAACAAGTCTAGGGACAATAACGTAAGCTACCCGCTTTGGAACATCGACGTAGAGTGATCTGCTTTTCGATTTTTCTAAAGACTATACTCTGGAGAGAGCTCCTGAGTTGTACTATTAAAGTCCTTATTCCTCTTCTATCATGTTGCACCCTTTTGTGGTTGATATTCTAGGTGCTCGTTCGAGAACATTCGCCTCCTAGTTTTTGCAAAACGCCAAGAAGTAGAATTCGTTTCTTGCGTCTGTTTTTTCACTATCTTACGACGAGTTAAGCGGTATTTGTTAGGTGAGTATGCTCTATCCGCCGTGCCCGTGGTGGCTGCCGGCAGAATAGAATAGCACCTCCCTCTTCTTGCTGAGGTGTCGTAAAAGGCGACTAAGGTATCTCTTGAACACCGCAATTCAACCAGGTGTTTAGAGAAGGAAAACTCGACCTAACCTGCATGCTGCTCCCTCCCGATCGTACTGGTTCTCCTTTCCATCGGGCCTGAGGGAGCTCGGATGAGAGAGTGCTTTTCTGGCTGCGCGTCCAGCTATGCAATTATATATCTCCTGCGCAATTGACTGTTTCCGAAAACTGGACTTCGAATTTCTTAACCGGTGTTGAAACAGTCGCCGTGGCCGAAACCGGCTAGGACATCATCATCATCATCACCACTTTCCATCACACAGGTACACGCACGCACTAGTTTCATTTCAAGACACCGGCGTCGCTGATGAAGGTTAATTCTGTTAACTGTTGCTAACCGGTGCATATAAACTTCGAGACGCAGTTCCAGTCCAACTCAGCCTTGAGTTTCCGGCATTTCTTCATAAGCTAGGCGTTTCCTAAACGCTAGTATATCCCATTTAGGCTATTTCCCTGGCCGGCCACCAGTGACGTGGATAGGCTATTTGGATAGGGTAGGCAAAATTCACATAATTAATTTGTAAATTATATTATGATAGTAAATATTATATTGCTTTCATAGGAAAGAAAGACGCCGAGAATATAGAATAGATATTAATATAAATGATTCCGTTTTTTATTATTTTTAAGCAATTTATTCCACACTTTTTTATCATAAGGGCATGCAATGCTTGCATGCATCTATGGAATGAACGCTACTGCTGGCCACCCAAGTCGAGGCCCGTACCCACAAGGATTGCTTTGCATGGCCATCCAACCCATAATATTGTTGGATGAGCATCTTAGTTGCTCGCACTCTTTGATCGGTGTAGTTATAAAACTTCACGGCTATCAGCAAAAAGTTTTTTTGAAAAAAAAAAAAAACTTTATAATACCCATTCTAACTTAGAAGGGAAGGCGATGAATGAGGGAAGGAGGGGACTTGTGAGAGGAATAGGTTAATACCAGAGATGGGCAAATTGTAATCAGATAAATGATTAACGATTACAAAATGTAGTCGTAATATTAATTTCGTTAATCTGTAATCATGAGTAAAACTTTTCTAAATATTAAAGAGTCAAAAATGTGTATGCAATTGAAGAATCCTTGGTTTTAAAACACATATGGACAAAATGTTATCATATTATTAATGAAAAATACAAAATGTAATTGTAATCATATTAAGTCATAATCAGATTAAGGAAAACTGATTAACGATTACATTTTACGTTTTTTAGCATTAATATCACTGCATTTTGCTTATTTATGTTTTAAACACTACAAAATCCCAGATTGTATACACATTTATGATTTCCTAATGTTTTAAATGGATTTAATCTTGATTAGAGAGCAAGAAAATTAAAATTACGACTACATTTTGTAATCGTTGATCATTAATCAGATTATATTTTGCCCATTTCTGGTTTACACGACATTCATGGCGGTGCGAAGTCCCCGGGTCAATTAGTAAGTTATAAGAAGAATAAGTGTTTTTCATCATCTCACCGAGGCTAAACCAAGCCTGGTATGTATGGTGTAGTCCAAAAAACAAAACCAATTATCAACAGTCAAGAAAAAACCTGTTAGCCTGAACAAATATTTTTCCCTTTTATTTTTTATTTATAACTTATAATTACGATTGATATTACAGCATTATTGCGTTCCGGTTATTGCAATCTTACGCGAGCAGAGCCACGTGCTTGTATATTATATTTCTTTCTGTAAATATAATTAAACCAACACCGAAGTTACGGCAAACAACTTGATTCTCAACAGACGTAACAAATATGTCGCATTGTTTAGTTAATTTGATAGATCATGACGCATCGATATTCCAGCGCCTTCAGTGTGATTTAAAAGAGATTTTCTTCTTGATTTTTTTTATGTTCACTGTTTTTAAAGGGCTTTTGACTGCCGCATGCAGTCATGCCAGCCCTATCGTGCTACGCCATAAATATAAATCTATAATATAAAAATGAATGGCAAAATGTCTTGATAAGCGCGAAACTCGAGAACGGCTAAACCGATTTGGCTGATTTTTTTTTTGTTGTGTCTGAGGAAGGTTATTACGGAGAGAAAGTTTTTAAAAATTCCCTGCAGCTGTCCAAAAATAATACTTTTCTGTATTCTCATACAAAAAATTCGTTATAAGTCATGTTCAACTTTAATACCACACCAGAAAGTTCAAGTGTTAGTGGACAGGTTCCGGGAAGGCAAAACAAATGAGTGACGTATAAATATTAATGTCAATATTTGTCAATTTTTATACACATAGCATTAAGGCCAGGTTTCTTCAAACAATTTTCAAAAAAACACCCGACAGGCCAATAGGTTTTGGCAGAATAAAATCTGACGGGGAAGCTATTAACATTAAAAAAAACAATGTGACTTTGTTTTAGAGAAATAGGGCAGATCAAGGTCTGCCGGGACAGCTAGTAAAAAAATAAAAATATGAACATTACACGAAGTGTAACCGGGTCACTATATAAGATTTCTTGTATTTACTCTCAAACGGCATGGAGTGACCACTCCACGCTTGATGGTAATGTGGTGCAGACCAGAAAGGACAACGAGTATCAACAGTGAAAAACCTATTGATAATTGCAACGGTTATTACGGCCTGCACAAATATCTCTACGCTTCTTGTAAAGGACCTAATATCATAGGTACGTAACCACTTCAGTTGCGTAGAGATGTTGCATCACAGAGCGTTTTCTACCGTCTGTATCATGGCGAGTGTTCTGAAGAGTTGTTTAACTTTGTTCCACCCTCTCCCTTCCTGAATAGAACCACGCGCGCGGGTTTGCGGTGTCACAGCAATACGGTATCTCACATCCCGGCTAGGACTTAGAAGTTCTCTAACTCCTTCATTTGCTGTGTCGATGGGCTGTGTAATGGTCTTCCGGCGAGCGTGTTCCCACCATTCTATGATATGGAATCCTTTAAGCGTAGCGTGAAGAGATATTTGTGCAGGCCGGCATGATCGCTGCGACTAACGATTGATTTTTTCTTACCTTTCTATAGTCGTTGGCGTTTTTTGGACTTCACTATGCTTACCATCAGGTATGGAGGTGCAGTCACTGTGTCGAGTCAGTTTAAAAAAAAAAGTTGGAGGCATAGTCCAACGACTTGGCAAATGTAAGAGTTAGAGAACTTCTTAGTCCTGGCCGGGATGTGAGTTACCGTATAGCCCTGACTCTGTAAACCTGCGCGCGTGGTTCTTCCATAGAATGAGAAGGTGGAACAAGGTTAAATAACTCGAATTAGTTCAAGGTTTTAAGTGTCAAATTCAGTATCGTAGCGTGGCTTTGGCGGGCCTTGTATTCTCCCGTTTTTTACATCTTTGCTATAGAATTAGGAAACTTTAAGAAACCTCCTGCCTGCACAACCAAAAATGTAAAGATAAAATATATTAAATAGAAGAGCATTGAGTATCAACGATCTATAGCGAGTTGACATATTGTAATCTTCTGGTTTTGATTGTGGTTATGATGTTGTACTCATATCGAGACCTCCTTGAGTTAAAGAAAAGACATGACAATACAAGACGGGTATAAATGAGTCTATGAAAACGTATGTGGTCGATGTTTCCTATATCCACACGAAAAGATTCGCTCCTAAAATTATCATGCGGACAGCTAAGGAGTGGAATAAGCTTCCAGCGACAATATTTGCATGTACTTATGACTTGATAGCCTTTAGAGAAGGGTCAATAAGCATTTGATGGTTAGACGCGGTCCATCGTCGCACTCATCTACAGCATCCATTAGGTGTGTTTGAGACAAACGTTCACCTGTAAATTATAAAAAGAATAGGAAATATTTTGCTTCACGTTGACAGGCGCATTTTTTAGTCAATTATCTTTTCAAATACTTCTTAATTCCTTGTATTATGTGTTTTTTGATTATCGATCACACTAGATTTGGTTTAGTGTGTCAAAGAAAAATGGAACTCAACTTCGAACTATTTTATACTAATAGAGATTGATATTTATACAGCTTATTCTCAACTAGGTGTAACTTCGAATAGTCAATGAATATCGTATTAACTATTAGCTAAACTTACTCCAACTTTCCTACTTCTCTTCTCTCCCTTCCCCTCTTACATCTCTTTTCACTCTTCTATAATTATATCTAAGAAACACAAATAAAAAATCCAAATTTTTTATGCTTAACTTTAAAAAATAATAATTTCCCGTTGTGAATTGTATCCCTTATTTCAATTCAAACCCTACAAGTTTTATTTTTGCAACAAAGCTAAGACATGTCCATCTCAAAGGTTCTATCTATTTCCGTGCTAAAATTTATCGAACTCGAATCAGTCGTTTTGTCGTGAAAACGGAACGTACATACACATTTTGGAATTTTTAATATTAGTAAGGATTGTGGGCTTACTTAGGTAGACCCAGAAGAACACCAATTTTATTTCCATATATTTCTTAATTCCAGGATTAAATAAAATAAA
This sequence comes from Automeris io, assembly GCA_036320925.1. Taxonomy (NCBI): domain Eukaryota; kingdom Metazoa; phylum Arthropoda; class Insecta; order Lepidoptera; family Saturniidae; genus Automeris; species Automeris io. The sequence goes on along the minus strand of JAUDJH010000017.1, from coordinate 10,308,874 downwards.
TAATTGAATTCTAAATCTAAGTTCAAGACGCCAATAGTTATTAGACATTTAAAAATTCCTTGTATTGTTACAGGTGTAACCCAACCTTTCGAGAGAAATGGACCACAAGGAGTTTCGCGTGAAGGGTACGTACAAAAGGACTAGATTAAGCAACATTCGATTAGCGGTAACGCCAGTAGAAAAGCGCAAAATGTATCGTCACGCTATCGCTGATCGAATGTAACTTTGAACATTTTATTGTACTGATAGGGCGATGGCCAGAACTGGGTCATAATCAGAGTACACGAGTGTGAAGTCCATCATAGTGACTCGCTTTGGTTAGTCACGTTTCTGGAGCAGCTTGTGTATGTCCAGTAACTCATATACCTAGAGACCTTCAGTCGTGGTATATCTGGGCGTGGTATATTTGGCAGATACTTTGTCCAGTGAAGTCAGAATGCGATGCCAGATGGTGAAACTTACTCATCGGCGACTCCCCTAGGATGTAAGGATCAGTGACGGGCATAACTAATATACCACGGGAATGCAAATTTTCAGTTTCGAACCCTCTTAAACAAAATGTTCATATTTTTTGATACATAATATTATCACGATCAGCCCTTTGATACTCTCTGTGAGCAAACGAAGAATTATATTTTACAAATTAAATGCAAACTGTTTGTTAACTTAACATAATTATTTACGTTTAAATAAACACGTAATAAAATAACATTCTTATATAATAAATATATACTATTTTTACATAAAAAATAAAACATTTTGTTTCTAATTAATAAGACATATTTAATTAAATTCTCACATCAGAACATACTTAAAAAATATGTTGATAGAGTCTAAAATATAGAATTCATGTCATTGACGCACGCAATGGAACGTAAGCACAAAATTGAAGTACTTTCATTGATAATTTGTTATAATTACGATTTATAGCCATAAAATCATATTAATATAACATTAATATAACATAATAATAACAAATAACAAAGTTTTGTTTGTTTACAAAAAGCATTGATTTTATTTCCGAAGAAATCCGAAAGTTATGAGCGTGGGTAAAACTCGTATATGTATAGTCAGAGATGGGCAATATGTAATCTGATTAATGATAAACGATTACAAAATGTAGTCGTAATTATAATTTTCTTGCTCTGTATTCATGATTAAATGCATTTAAAACATTAAGGAATGATAAATGTGTATACGATCTTGGATTTTGTAGTGTTTAAAACATAAATGTGCAAAATGCAGTGATATTAATGGTAAAAAACGTAAAATTTAATCGTTAATCATTTTTATTAATCTGATTACATTTTGCCTATCTATGTGTATAGTGCTATGCTCCATTAAATTCACTCTACTTTCCATCAGCGACGCTGCGTGCGCGCAATTAATTAAATTAGCAAACGTTATAGTTGTCTTACCGGGACGATAGATGGCGTGAAAACGGAATTAATTATAATGATGTTAATGTATTTTTTTACATTTTACTTTTAGTGATTTATGTAAGATTTTTATTGTAATATATACTTTGTTTATATGCATATATCGGAGACGTAGTTTAGGCCACAATGAGGCTGACATGTTTTTAGAACAAAAGCTCTTAACCTGTTCCCCTATCCGCGCTTGAATACAAAATCTTGAATCACAGCCCATGGAATTTTTTCTTATAATATGACTTTAATTTATAATATTATATTTATAAAAAAATGTAATTATCTCCAGACCAAGGTGAGTCTGAATCCATTATGTTCTTTTACAGGCCATTACAACTGTTTCGGAGAAAAATAAGTGTATTAATTTCTGATGAACTGAAAAAGTAAACATCCGCTTATTTGCGGATGCGGGCTCAAATGCAAGAACTAAGACGACGCATATATGCGGCGCTGGTAGCGAACGTGTTAAATAAGAAAATAAATAATAAAATACGTTATTTTCCGTCATGGTAACACGATAATACCTTGGGCAGCACTAACCATCATAGCCGTAATAATCAAATTAAACATAACCTTGATTACGGAATTAGATCTAGATTTATAATAGTATATTATTACAGTATAATTATATGAAATAATAACTGTATCAACAAGTAAATGTGCCGGAGGTAATAACTTTTCGCACATAGATTGAATATAAATTACCTTTTTATTCAATTTACAATATTTTATTACATAATTAGAGGTACATAGGTCTTAACAATTTATTTTTATTTGCCTCTATATGTAATACTTTAAATAATTTGTAGGTCTTGATTTTTTTTATACTCCTGTATATAACAACATAGAAAACACCCCGCTGCTTTTCTGCTCCTACTAGATTACCCAGAGCATCTAATGTTAACTTGTTCAGAATTCTAAATTATTTCACAAATTTACGTCAAAATGCACCCCTATGCAGAATGACAAAGCTATACAATTATATGTCGAGATCTATTGATCGAAATTGATGAATTTAACGAAAGTAATTTTAAGAATTTAAAAAAGGATGTTATTCGAGAAGATTGTTGAACAGATTATTGTTCTTTTTTTGCTTTTATTTCTTTTTGCAAATTAGATTAGTACATATATTTCTTTTTGTGTTTCTCGTATTTTTATTTTTTTTTCTTCAGTGCATATAGTCTACACTTTTAAATATAGTCGCATTTTTAATGTATTTTGTTCATGTCTTATTTAGTTTTATGTGTTTATGTAGACTGTGTAAGTGTACTTATAAATAAAACAGAAAAATAGATAAAGAGGATTTAAGACAGATAAACATTTGCAACGATATTGAAAGATAAAGTGAAATAAAAGCGAATCATTCAGGATTTGTCTGTTTATTGAATGTAGGAACGATTTGTTTAAACCCAGCGATTCCTTTTATGGCGTGGCACGAGCCATCGTTTATTGCTTAGTGAATTCTACATGAATCTTCACTACATGTTCTTTTAGCATTTTTTACATAGGCACCGGGACATAGTTTGTTATTCGGAGACATAAAAAAGCATTATTGTGTATTTATTGCACTATTTATATTATTTTCGAGAAATTTTATTTGTTTTTCGTATCCTAAACTATATTAACGGTTGTTTTTTTTCAGTTTGAACATGCTTTTGCTAATTTCAAATATTATATGCTAACTTTCGTTACGATTAGTTGAATTTAACTTTTTTCTATGTTTATGGGGTTATCCCAAGGACTAGTAATTTTATATTTCACCAATATCAGCGGATTGGATTAGAAACGAGGAATGTTGGTCGCTTATGCATTCTTTTTTCTTGTAATCCAGGGGAAAATCCTGCATAGACCTATTAGGGCCACTGTGAGGATAGCGATCCCAGTGTATTCTACTGACAAAAAATCCCCGGGGCGTCCTTCAAATAGCTCCACCGGGGCATGGGAATCCGAATTTGTCCAAAATCCCGGGGAGTGAACAGTCTTGTTAAGGCTTCCTCGCTCCGAGGGTGTGTGTAAAGGACCGACCCCTCCAGAACACACTCAGGCGGTGCACCAGACACTGCGCGACGCCTCCCTCTCATCCGGGCTGCAGGCTCTTCTTCTTTATAAAATTCTTTAATAAAGATAAATACTAGTACACAACTTGACAAGTCTTCACGTCCAGTTTAGTTGTGAAGACCTTTCCCGGTCAATCAAGGCGCGGCAGTAAAAAAAAAAGTCTTCAATCAATGCGTCCTACCAGTTATGACGTACGGAGCCAAGACGTAGGCACTAATGATTGGGCTAGTCCACCCGTTTAAGGTCGCTCAGCGTCCGATAGAGCGAGTTATGTTAGAGATCTCTTTGAAGGATAAAGTCCGGAATGAAGTTATTCGACTGACAACCAAAGTTGTCAACATAGCTTTCCGTATTAGCAGACTGAAGTGGCAGTGGGCAGACTATGTATGCCGAAGAACCGATGCTCGTTGAGCAGGCGGGTTCTTGAGTGGAGACCGTGGATCGGCAGACGTAGCGTGGGACGCCCCCGACAAGACCTGCGAAAGGTGACCGGAAAGGATTGGATGAGAAAAGCCGAAGACCGGTCTCAATAGAACTTGTTAGTTCTTGTTGTTGTTGTTGTTGTGAGGCCTATGTCCAGCAGTGGACTAGGATAGGCTGATGATGATGAAAGTGAAATTCGAATTTAATCTATACTAATATTATAAAGCTGAAGAGTTTGTTTGCTTGTTTGTTTGTTTGTTTGTTTGTTTGAACGCGCTAATCTCAGGAACTATTGGTTCGAATTGAAAAATTCTTTTTGAGTTGAATAGACCATTTATCGAGGAAGGCTTTAGGCTATATAACATCACGATGCAATTATTAGGAGCGAAGAAATAATGGAAAATGTGAAAAAAAACGGGCAAAACTATTCATCCTTGAGGGCTTCCATTGCGTGCGCTGCAAAAACGGTTCAAGATACCAAAAATATATGTAAGAAAGAATTATTCCTCTTGAAATGATCTAAAAAAATGTCCGCGACAGTATATGTCTATCTTTTAAGATTAAGTCACTAGAACCGTTTTTATGGTAAACAAATTTGGTCGAAATTAATGCATTATTTGTTAAGAGTTGTATCAACGTAATAATATTAATCTTTATCCAAATAAATGTGTTGTTGATTAAGAGTATTAATTGTGAACAAAATTGTCTTTGACATCACTTAATTTCAATGAACATCTTAGAAGATATTACAAAACCTTATATAGCAAAACAACGTTTGCCGGATCAGCTAGTAAGAAATAAAAGTGCAGTATGATGAAAGTGAATAAAAAAAAAAGAGTGAATAAATAAATATAAAAAAGAACACATGTAAACCCACTTTTAGAAACCATTAATCTATACAACTCGGTCGGATTATCACTTAATTAGATTTGGGAATCGGCAAGGTAAGCGATACTCACTATATACAATAGATTTATTTCTATGGAAGAAATCCATAGAAGGGTATTTTAGTACAAAATTTACTTTTTTTTTATTATTCTAACCCGACATAGTGACTGCACCATACCTCATGGTAAGCATGGTGCAGCCCAAAAAACGTCAACGACTATCGATAGGCAAGGAAAAACCCACCGGTAGTCGCAGCGATCATGCCGGCCTGCACAAATATCTCTTAACGCACGCTTAAAGGATCCCATATCATAAGATAGTGGGAACACGCTCGCCGGAAGACCATTCCACAGCCCAACGCCACGGCAAAAGAAGGAGTTGCAGAACTTCTTAGTCCTAGCCGGGATGTGAGATACCGTATAGCTGTGACACCGTAAATCCGCGCGCGTGGTTCTATTCGGGAAGGGATATTTCCTATGGTATAGGTATTCCGTATATTGATTTAGGACGGTTCTTTTTGACAAGGCGATGTATATTCAAGTCTTTTTGACTGTTATAATACTTACACATTATAAAATGGAGTATAAATACAATACGTAGGAATGTATGTAGGTAGGTATTTCTTCATTTTTAAGTAATTTATTCCTGACTTATTTATTGTAAGGGCATGCAATGCTTTCATGCATCTATGAAATGAACGCTACTGGTGACGATATATTATGATTACTAAATATGGTCCGTCGTAATAAACAGAAAATATAGAAAAACTTTTTACATAATTTGTACAATGTAGAAATATAGATTTCTTTTGTGGAACTCTTTCTTATAAACACAATATGAGAGCTATTTTTAGTTCAAATAGAATATTTCTTTGTGATTTTCTAAAGTCTCCTCATTTTTTTGTGTTTATTCATTCGTACAATAAGCTCCCTATTGCCCTACTTAATCTCACTTAAAATAAAACCTATGTCGTGTACTAAATTAATTACTTTGAAAACTAACGAATTAGACAATTTATTTTAAAAAACAATGAATAGGTCACTAAAGTTCGCGGCGCGCCGCCCAGATCCAGCCGTGGGCAGTGTGCGATGTATTCCCGCACACCGCTCCAATGACAAATCATGGAGATGAGGGGAGGGTGGCAAATAATAAAGGTCTTCTACACCACATGTCTTACTGATTGACTTGTGATAAAAAGTACAAATAGAATTATTCCATTTTTAAGTGTCCGAACCTGAAAAGGAATTCCACTTTAAGGGTTAATTTTTTAATAGACTCTCTGTCAAGATACTATTTTTAGGAACATCGGGAGGTATTAAATTGAAATTATATCGAACTCTCTGACCTGTAGACCCTTGTAGGTCGAAAAAACATGTCTTTATCTCACGGCAAGTGTTTTGAAGAGTTATTTAAACTTGTTCCACCCTCTCCCTTCCTGAATAGAACCAAGCGCGCGGGTTTGCGGTGTCACAGCTATACGGTATCTCATATCCCGGCTAGGGCTAAGAAGTTCTTTAAGACAGAGATTTATAGACAAAACTTTAAATTTGTTTAAACTTTACTAAAACATTACAATTTTTAATGACTCAAGGAACGTCAACATAGATTAGGCTTTGCGAATACTATGGCTATAATCTAGTTTTTTTTTCACTGGCTCGACATAGTGACTACAGAGTACCTGATGGTAAGTACAGTGTAGTCCAAATACGAAAGCGATTATCAAAGGATGAAAATCCATTGATAGTCTACATCGTCATGTCGGCCCACATATACCACGACTGAAGGTCTCTAGGTATATGAGCTACTGGATATGCACAAGGTGATCCCGAAACGCGACAAGCCGAAACTGGTCACTATGACGGGCTTTACACCCATGCACTGTGGTCGCGATCCAGACGGGCACCGACGCCCTACCACCTCGCTGCTGCTCGTTTAGCACCACCCAGGAGTCACGTGTAGGGAAACTAGGGTAAAGCCTACGGACGCGAGCAGCTTCGACTCCCAAAAGAGAGAGAGAGTTCCTATCATATGTTCAATTTTTGTCACAACGAATTTATATTTTAAGAACTTTGCTAAGTAAAGTCGAAATAGCGTTTATAAATCTTAGCCTAACTTACTTTTGCCAAGTGGGCTGCGTAATGATCTTCCAGCGAGCGTGTTCCTACCATTCTATGATATTGAGTCCTTTACATGAAACGTGAAGGGATATTTGTGTAGAGATATCGTTGTGAATATCAATAGGTTTTTTACTGTGGATAATCGTTTCATTTTTGGTTTGCACCATGATTACCCTCATGCGTGGTATTGTCAGTGCCGTGTAGGATAAAAAAAAACCTATAAACGTAATCAGAACATGTAGCCTTAAATGTAGCAAATTCAGAGTACCAAAGGACTATTCCGTACCACTATACTACTAATATTATAAATGCGAAAGTTTGTGAATATGTTTGTTACTCTTTCACGATAACACCACTAGACGGATTTGCATGAAACTTTTACAGTAATATAGATTATACATCGTAATAAAATATAGGCTACAATTTGTAATTATTTTATGTAATTTTGGTCGTAATATAACGATACATGTCAATTAAATCGGAAAAAATCTGGCCTCTGAGAGCTATCTTGGCGTACACTGCCTAAACCATTGGAGTTATATAAAGATGATGTACCGTAGGATTGTTTGTCTTGAATAGTTCTAGTTTATGTGGAAGCCAATAAGACTAAAATTGTGTATTATAATACAAAAGATATTAACTAGAAATAATTTATATGGCAGAACAACGTTTACCGGGTCAGCTAGTAAAACATAAAAACTAAACATCGAAACTTGACAGATTCCTAGATATAGTGAAAAAGTATAGACTCTTTGTCGTCCTCATTTCAAACGAGTGTAAATTCGATTTCTTCTGAGAGTCTTCACTCGAATAGCGACAAAGCTTTCTTTGTGTCTACGAACAGATGTACACAATTGAGAAACATGTGCTGGTTAATTGAAAACAATTTAATTGTATTAGCATATTGTTTGAAGGAAACTGATACATTGCAACTAATTTAGTAGTTACAGCGTGGTGATATATATATATACATATATATGAGGCGTTCATTTTGATAGCCGTGACTTAAGTACACTTATCTTTAATTTGAAATACTTAAGGTTTTGCGTTTTTTATATTATTTTGAAAATGTACGTGATATAAAATTTTCATATGTACTAAGTATATTTCAATACCTATTTATTTTTTTGCCAGTTCAGCATAAATTATAAATGTCAGAAGTGCCAACTTGATAAAAGATGAAAATGGACTTAAGCTACTTTCAAAATGAACGACTGATATATTTTAATGATTTACAAGCGGAAGCTTCACTTGATTCTCTCTTTTTTTTTTTGGTAACCCGGGGAAAATCCCTAACGGTCCTCAGGAAGAGGTGAGGGCCGCCCCCCGGTGTGTCGGGCTTGCGCCGACTAAAACCCCCGGGGTGTTCCACCTTCCACCTACCGGCATCGAGGGCACGACTGGAGTGTCATCCTCAATGACCGGCTGGACGAGCGGGCTTAAGTACGCCTCTTCTCGTTTGGGGAGGAGTGGCGTATAGAGCCACCGCTCTCATGCCTCTTGTGTTGTTGAGCGGCACACGGGATCACATCGCGCACCGCTTGCATCCTTGCTGGACGAACTTGATGCTCTCTTCTCTTAAAGGCTCCCAAGTCATAACAATAGAACAAACAACAGAACAAAGAAATATGGTCGCTTGAAGCAGTGGCATGCATACCGCATAAAGCATAAAAAGCATTGTCTTGTTATAACTAGGACATTTAATAAATATATTGATTTAAAATCACGATGTTTACCAAAACAGCAGTCTGAGAGTTCAGATTTGATCAAATTTTAAGTATATATGTGTGTTAAATGTCAAAGTATAAAGAGATAATGATTTTTATGCGTTATAAGAGATGCACGCCACTGGCTGAAAGTATATTCCACTCATCCGCATGATGAATATAGAAGCGAATCTTTTTGTGCGGATATAAGTAAAAAATATAATTAATAAATTATTTATTAGAAAAACAATTACAAAGCAGCACATTAAAGTCAGCTGACACGCAAACTAGGAGCACCTGTATCTTGGATGTCAGCACATTTCACATAGTTTGTTCCATCCAGTTTGTATCCGCTGTTACGCCGTGGTGGCTGCCGGCAGAATAGAACAGCACCCCCTCTTTTTGCTGAGGTGTCGTAAAAGGCGACTAAGGTATCTCTTTAACACCGCAATTCAACCAGGCGTTTAGAGAAGGGAAAACTCGACCAAACCTGCATTCCGCTCCCTCCCGATCGTACTGGTTCTCCTTTCCATCGGGCCTGAGGGAGCTCGGACGAGAGAGTGCTTTTCTGGCTGCGCGTCCAGCTATGCACTTAAATATCTCCTGCGCAATTGACTGTTTCCGAAAACTGGACCTCGATTTTCTTAATTGGTGTTGAAACAGTCGCCGTGGCCGAAACCGGCTAGGACATCATCATCATCATCCGCTGTTAGCTCCAATCTTAACTCCAAGCAATACACTTTACTATAATGTTAACTTACCTTACCTTTTGTTACTTGTTGTATGTTACCTTAGGGTCATTAGGTGTGAGATAGGTATTAGAGGGGTGGGCTCTTTACCCATACCCCTCCCAGGGAAGCAGCCTCGACAAGGCATTTCGCTCTCCGGACGTCTTGATGAATTTGGTTTCCCAGGCTCGGGTGGAGCGATTAGAGGGGCACTCCGGGGGTTTTTAGTCAGTAGGAGTCTGATACACCGGGGTTGCTGCCCTCACAGCGGCCCTGATGGTCTTATGCAGGATTTTCCCCCGGGATACTAAAAAAGGCACATTTATTCCTGTAACAGTTCCTCAGTATCATTATTCATACTCGTATATTCTAAATTCAACAACCAATCCCTTAGCTTCATCTTACATTCGTAATTAGATAGATTCAAAATATTTATGTATGGTTAACTTTGTAATATATCCTAGAACTAAGAATCCAAAATTGTTTGTGCGGATATAAGGAACTTCCACCACATACGAATGGTATCCGACACGGCGACTAATGGTTTGATAGTAATATGTGGGGCTGATCGAATTAGAGAACGTAGCTTTTCAGATTACTCTCCTCCGTGCAACCGGTAAAAGACCGCGAGGCAGGCTACTCTACGTCGATGCTCGATGATCTGCATTTTACTCATAATTTTATATTCTTTTAACCAGCTAAGGAGATGGTGGATTATATAGCGGATTATTTGGAAAATGTCCGCGATTGGAGAGTGTACCCAAGTGTCCAGCCGGGCTACTTGCATAAGCTGCTGCCCAAGGAAGCGCCACAACAGCCTGAGAATTGGGACGACATTTTCAAAGATGTCGATCAACACATCATCCCTGGGGTAAGTTATTTATAATGACAATGTAATATGACTACAACGAATGTTATTTTTAGGCTGAGATTTACATCCACCACTTGCCTAGACTTAACTTACACTTTGCTCTGAAATGAAAGGAAATATAACTTTATTCATAGGGGTTTTCCAAGAAATTTTGAATCTCTCCAGTGAGCGCTATAAAGCCGCGCGGCGTGGTACGGCGCGGTGTAGGTGGGGAAATAAGCCTATATGCTTATCCGAACGCGCAGATGACACCAACTAATTAGCCTAAATAATTAAAAAAGCTTTCCCAACACAATATTCCACGCGGACGAAGTCGCGGGCACACCTAGTATCTTAAATATGTTTTCTGTATAATGATCATCCTAATATTTTTTTTACACTGGCTGGACATAGTGGCTACAGAGTACCTGATGGTAAGTACAGTGTAGTACAAAAACGAAAGCAACTATCAAAGGATGAAAATCCGTTGATAGTCAACATCGTCATGTCGGCCCACATATACCACGACTGAAGGTCTCTAGGTATATGAGCTACTGGATATACACAAGCTGATTCCGAAACGCGACAAGCTGAAACTGGTCACTATGACGGGCTTTACACCCATGTACTGTGGTCGCGATCCAGACGGGCACCGGCGCCCTACCACCTCGCTGCTGCTCGTTTAGCGCAACCCAGGAGTCACGTGTAGGGAAACTAGGGTAAAGCCTACGGACGCGAGCAGCTTCGACTCCCAAAATAATAAGGGGGCCTTCGAGACATTTCCGTCCCAAGCCTAAAGTACAAGGCCTATTAGTAAGTAGTGTTAATTATTACAATTGGTTGCAGCTCGTTCACTGGCAAAGTCCACACATGCATGCGTACTTCCCGGCCCTCACTTCGTACCCTTCGATCATGGGAGAAATTCTCTCAAGTGCTCTCAATGTCCTCTGCTTTACTTGGGTAAGACAACATACATCTTAGGAGTCATCCGTAAATTACGTTACATAAATTTTATAATTTTTCCTACCCCACCGTCCATCTTTGTGAAAACATTGTTACATTTGTGAGAAGCCCCTTCTGGTAATTATTACATATATGCATGTTATATTTTGCAAGTTTACACTTAGGAATAATAAATTAATTAAAATAACAGTTTCAAAACACTTATTTCAATTTCAAATAAAATCAACATTATCTCAAAGATTTTAAAATATTGACAAAACAAAAACTAATTAACGAACTCAATCATATTCAAACATACTCTTTTATATTATTATTTTTCTATTTTTATTTCCATTTGTGACATATATTTCGAAACATAATACTGTGTGTTTGTAATAACGAAATAGAACTCTATTCTCGTTTTACTTTCATCTTTTGTTTCATAATTTATTATAAACTAGCAAACCCGACGAACTTCGTTTCGCCACCAGGTGGCTTCGTTTTGGTTTTTAGTTAGCGTTTGAAAGAACGTGAGCATAATAAATGTCACATGAAATTAACTGAGCAGAGTACAATGAGTAGCTGTCAAACAATGTATAACGCATCGGCGTCATCTACTTAAAATACTGGTGCGATCTGCTCCACCACCATGCAAAACCATATTGGTTTGTAGTACATGCTGTGTATCAGAGATGGCGCTGTATCTGAAAAATGATTTTCCCCGTTTTCCTGCTCTTCTGTTGAAATTTTCCTGAATCCCGAATTCCTGAAGCCCGAGACCTTTCCAACGAATGCAAAACCGTGGAAATCGGTTCGTGCATTCTGGAGTTATAGCGTCAGGAAGGAAAACCGGACTTATTTTTATATAATAGATTATTTATTAAAATAAATTATTATTTTCATTAAAAATTATAATCATTCATTGTATTAAATTATTTTTGCTTCATAAATTGACTCACATTATAGAATTCATAGTTATTAATATATTATCTCATTTCTAAGTCACTTAAAGCACCAATTATAGAGAATAGTCCACTAGGGTAATAAATAACCGATATTAATTAGAACTAAATAAGATTACCAAAAAAGGAAATCTAAAAAAAAGTTAGCGTAAGACAACTTTTGTAACAGGCTTCGTCCCCTGCTGGTACTGAGTTGGAGACTATAGCTATGAACTGGCTTGGCAAGCTGATTGGTCTTCCTGATTGCTTCCTCAACGAGAAGAACGATAGTCCTGGAGGTGGTGTTATTCAGGTGAGTGAATTAGGCTATTTAGCTCTAAATACAAATGTTAGAATTGCTTTTGTACCTTTTATAAACTTGACTAATTTTAATGAGAGGTTATGTTGCCGTGCGGTTTACCGATGGAATTCAATATTGCCCCCATCTTCATTATACTGAGGTATCGTAAAACAATTGCATGCTGATTGCCAGCATCTAAGCTGCTGCCAGCATCTTCTCTGTACATAGTGTACACCCGCCAAGCTAGATTGGACAAGCGTGGTGGGTTAAATGTCCAAACCCCTTTTTGTATCTCGGGGGAAAATCCTGCATAGGACCATCAGGGACGCTGTGAGGGCAGTGACGCCGGTGTGTCAGACTCCTACTGACTAAAAACCCCCAGGGTGTCCCTCTAATTCCTCTACCTGGGCCTTGGAAGCCAAATTCATCCAGACTCCCAGGGAACAAATGTCCAAACCCCTGTACATGGATTTCATAAATATAGTGGTAAAAGGGAAGGGAGGCATTTGCTCTGCAGTGGAATGAAACTGGCTAATAATACTAATGTAAAGTTAAAGTAGATTTTACAAAATTTCTTTCTTTAAAGTGGGAGTCAATTTCTTTAGCAACAAAGTAATATGACTTTACTAAAACTGATAGTAAGTATGGTAGACCAGTAAGGGAGGAGACCTTCAAGACACTTGAATGAATTGATAGTCGTCGTCGCCATGCCGATGAAGTTGATGATGCTACTGCTAATGTAGGGGCTTAAAACCCTAATCTTGGGCCTGAAGTTGCTGAACTTTTAGACTTATACTTTTTTGTTTGTTAACCCGGTGGAAATCCCTTCGGACCGTCAGGGGAGTGGTGAGGGCTACTCCCCCGGTGTGTCGGACTTGCACCGACTAAAACCACCGGGGTGCCAACTATGTCCTCTCTTCACCTTCGCCGGGCCTGGGTATCCCTATATTTCCTACGGACCCGGCGAGCTTTAGACTTGTGGGCTAAATACAAACATAATACATATTTGAGTCTATTTATTTATTAATAATGGTGAATGGATGATACAAAAGATTTATTTTGAGGCAGTAACAACTAAGTAGGATGAGATAATAAAAAAAGACAGAGATATCTTAAACTTCCAAGAACTTTAAATTTTTGAATCTATTATTCATTTATCATTGATTGGGAATCGGGAGTTAAATCTTCGGACGTAATCTATAATATAAAATCGATTTCTTTAGACAACAGCCAGCGAGGCAACATTGGTGAGTCTCCTGGCAGCCAGGACCAGGGCTCTAATAGAACTCTCCAAGCTGAACCCTGAGTTGCAGGCCGCAGAACTTCTAGGTCATCTTATCTGCTACTGTTCTGACCAAGCCCATTCGTCGGTAGAAAAAGCTGGCTTAATCGGTATGTTTAATTGATTTGGGAACCAAAGTTATCGCGTTTTGTGGAAAAATAAATAGTTAATTTTAAAGATTATAAAAAGATAATATTTTGTTTTAGTTAATGTGTTTTTGAAATAAACTATATTGATTTGAAATAGTGTAGAAGAATAAGACGTAGGTTTGAACTCGTCGTAAATACTAATTGAGGCATGAAACGCGTATGGTCGCCAAACTGTGAGAATTTTGTAGTTTCATTATTTTTTCAATAATTCAAAGTTAGTGACATAATATAAGATTGTAGACGACGCCCGATACGTAATTGTGTTAAACGCCCTAAAGGTCGTTAGGGTACTACGGGACGCGCGGGGTAAGGGCTGGGCGCGCGCAAGGGATGCTCTAGCAAAGCAGTCGACTACTGAGACCCAAGGCTAGAGTACGTGCGTGTGCGTCGCAATTCGGTTTACCTTAAAGTCCAAATAAACAGTAAAACGCCAAAATCAGTATTTCTCTACAACCACACCCACGACATTAATCGAGACGATAATTGGCTTATTCTCGCAAATGTGATGAAAATCGTCGTACAAAACGCGTGTATCTTTTAGTCTTCACAGATTTGGTTTTCTTACGGTTTTCGCCTTGTGGCTCACGCAAAATTTCACCTCGTCTGTAATGAGAACTTAGCACATTCCTATCATAATTGATAATATAATATTACTAAAAAGTACGGTAAAGTGTGAGTTTGACGCGGGCGGCAAGATTACTATAATTTTTATAATGAGTTTATAACTCTAAACATAGATGGGAAAAATGTAATTAGATTAATAAAAATGATTACGTTTATATTTCACGTTTTTTACCATTAATATGACAGCATTTTGCTCATCTATGTTTAAACAGTACAGAATCCCAGATTGCATACACATTTATGATTTCTTAATGTTTAAAATGGATTTAATCATGATTACAGAGCAAGAAAATTAAAATTACGACTACATTTTGTAATCGTTAATCATTAATCAGATTACATTTTGCCTATTTCTTACTCTAAATATAAATTTTAATGACTATAAATTAGTAGTTTTTGGATATTTTCCTGTACTTGTGATTTTAACCATGTTTTTTGTTAAGTAAGCATAAAAAAAAAATACGACAACAGTTTATTAAAAACACATTATTTGAATAGCGTAATACTTGGGTAATTAAGTATATTTTAATAGAGTACCTGCTAATAAATGTTTATAAATCACCTAGTTTAATCTGTTATTAGGATTGGTCCGGATGCGGTACATCGAATCCGATGAACATCAAAGCATGCGGGGAAATAAACTTGAGGAAGCCATTATCAGCGATAAGGAGAAGGGGTTGGTGCCTTTTTGGGTATGTCTTCATGGAATTAATTAGTTTTGTGTGAGCTCAACCAAGATATTTATCATGCAGGCTTGATAAAGTGTTTCAATTATATCTGCGCTCTAGCGAACATCTATTGACAAATACAGTTCTCAAGCCGCGGATAGCTCATATACACAACGACAGAAGTCGATATGTGTACAAAATAGACAAACAAGGGCTGCACTAATTATTCCCAATATAAGTTGACTGTAATTTTACAGGTGATGGCATGGTTAGTTATTATAGTCCTAAAAATGCACATGATTATTACTAAACATAAATATTATATATTTGGTCCACTTATCTTTGCTGCCGTGGTGGTTCGCAGCCTGGATACAGTAAACCCTGCGCACTGTCGCGCTCCCAATATGAACATTCAAGAAATCAGTGTGACGTGATGCCGACTCACTCTCAAAAACAATGTCTATCCCCACCATACACCAAATAAGCATGAATCACACAGGTCTCCGAAGCTGCAATCATATAACATAGGCTATCGCAGTAATTCCGATACGCGTTGCTTGACGTTTACAAGGCGAGCGTTTTTATATTGTGCGAATTAACGCCATCTAACGGGAGGCTTGGAAAATAAAATATATATGGATTTTAATAGCGTATTCACAAATTAATACTATATTACTATTTATAGTAATACTTGTAGTGAGTGTCATTTGTTATCGTGACATATGTATGTCATTAACACTGTACGCTGTGGTCTGCTGCGTAATTCGGAATGTTACTTTAAGATTGACTTCTTGAATTACTTTCGGTTTTATTTTTAAACGACAAATTGTATACAGGTTTCCTTCAGTGCCTATGGCCTATTGCTTCCCAAAGGATTCTATTTAATTTGAGAATTAAAACTTACGTTCGAGTATCAGAATTTACAAATTATTTCCCCTGTAAAATTGTTTTATTTTTGTGTATAATTTTAGACATTCGACGCATAAATACAATATATTTTTGTAGCATTTATTGGTAGCTGTAGTAAGCCCGCCCGTCGCTGATAACTCGCTCCAAGCTACGCTTCCTGACGTTCTAATCTGCAAGAGACAATATAAATTGGCCCCAGTGGGAGAAGCCAGTGGTTTAAAAATGAAAACTGTCTCTGCAGTGATCGGCTTAAGTGCTTTTCTAAATATATCATTTTAATGAACTCTATAGGGGAAACATTGATTAAAATTATATTTATAAAACGCTCTGGAGATTTCAAAGATTTATACTGGCATAATAATTAATCATCCCGACAAAGTATTTCGCAATCTTGATAGAAAATGAACAGAGATTTACTTAAAATAAAATAAAATAAGCCTTTATTTCTACTACTTTTTTATCCTATATTATTCTTCTATTAGTACTATATATATATTTATATTATTATTTTTTTGTTAATGTTCCGTAGTAGTCACTTCCGCGGCGTAGGCCTCCCCCATTACGTTCCATTGGTCTCTATTTCTTGCTATTCAGATTATATCAGAGTGGATAGCTAGAGACGGAACCAGAAGTAGAGGAACCAAAAAAAAAATGGTCAGACATATTTGTACAGAAAGCAGATTTACTTACGTCTTTTTTATTTTACCAATCGATAGCTGTTGATTTGACAAATATTCTTTGTTTTTACCCGGTGAAAATCCTCATGGACTGTCAGGGCAGGAGTGAGGATCACTGCCCCAGAATATTGGACTCTTACGAACTAAAACCACCAGGGTGTTGATCTTCCCGTCTGCCAAGTGCTACGGGGAAGGCAGGAACAAGTTCTCACGCAACTCAGCGTCAATTTACGCATATCCTGACAATTTTTCAATTTACTCAAATAAAATCTGTTGATGCGATGGTCGTTGGAGTAGACTTCTTCTTGAGTGGAGATCACAAATAGGCAAATAACATAGAGCGCCTTCAGCCAAGTTAAGTTGAAATTGTAGGGCGATGGCAAAACTGGGTCTTCGCCACATTACACAAGTTTAAATACCATCATAGTGAGTCGCTTTGGACTGTCGCGCTTCGGGATCAGGTCATGCATACTCATCTAGTTGTACATATACCTAAAGACCTTCCGTCGTAGTGTATGTGGGCCGACATAGCGGTGGCGACTGTCAACGGATTCTCGTCCCTTGGTGGTCTTTGCCGTTCTTGGATTACACTGCCCTTGCCATCAAGGTTAATATAGTCACTTTTTCGAGACAATATAAAAAAAAACGACTTGCTCAAGGTAGTGGGAAAAGATTGGATGTGTAGAGTCAAAGAACGGTCTCAATGGCGCTTATTAGGTGTAGCCTTCATCTAGCAGTGGTCTAGGGTAGGCTGAGAATAATGACTCGCCGGGTGCCGAGGAAGATGGCTCAGCCTTGCCCTTGGCACTCGGCAAGCGGGAGAAGGAACACCTCGGGGACTTTAGTCGGTGCAAGTCCGACACATCGGGGGTCGGCCCTCACTGCTCCCTGAAGGTCCGTTAGGGATTTCCCCCGGGTTACCAAAAAAGCTGAGAATAATGACAACGATTAAAATAAATAATCTGCAATGATGTAAAATAATACAATGAAATCAATACGTAGATATATACGTGCGGCTGTGGTAACCTAGTGGATAAAAGACCGGTATCCTGCACAGAAACGCAAAAGATCGTAGGTTCGAATCTCGGCACGTACATCTGGGTTTTCCCAGATTAAGTACCTACGGATTTAGGTACCCCAAGTTCACTCGTAAAAGGAAACATCGTAAGAAAATCCGCATGGATCCATCTTATAGAAATGTGTGATGACTACTTGAGAACGGCGATCATTTAAATCCGTCATAGTCACTCACTTTCGCCTGTCGCGTTTCGGGATCAGCTTGTGGGTGGTAGGGCGATGGCCAGAACTGGGTCATAATCACAGTACATGAGTGTGAAGTCCATCATAGTGACTCGCTTTGGTTTGTCGCGTTTCTGGATCAGCTTGCGTATGTCCAGTAACTCATATACCTAGAGGCCTTCATTCGTGGTATATATGGGCCGACTTGACGACGGAGACTATCAATGGATTTTCATCCTTTGCTGGTCGCTTTCTTTTTTGGACTACACTGTACTTAACATCAGGTGCACTGTAGTCACTATGTCGAGGCAGTGTAAAAAAATCTGCGATACTGGTCACGTTGGGCACAGCGGTCTACACAGTTCCACAACGCCATCGATACACGCGCTTAACTAATACCATCTCTGTTTTTCCATTGATGGGATGGGATTGTCGTTAGCTATCGAAATATCACATGGTTAACGTTATAAGTGAAGTATTCGAGCTGTAGGCATTAACCCATTAACGCTGAGATGATCAGAATTTGTACTAACTTTTCAACGTGTAGATAGATTAAGATTTTTATACATTTTTTTCATTCTCGTCCCATTTTAAAAAAACGCGTCGGTGAGTTTCTTTTTTTTTTTAATTGCTCTTATGTCGAGTACCATGATCACCTCCGATCATAGTAAAAAGTTGATACCTTTGCGGTATCATTGTGAAAAAAAATGCGAAAAAATATTTTTATTGAAAGTTTTCACGTTTTTCACGTTTAAATCGGCTATATATGTATGTATTATTTTCCCGGTGTCTAATCGAAATTTTGAGCTCAGATTCTGAAAGAGCATTAAATTTCTCGTAAGAATAGAGATGTTGCATTATTTTTTTGGTCCGATAACATAATAAATAAACTCCTTGAAAAGTTAGTAAAAATTCTGATCATCTCGGCGTTAATGGGTTAATCATGAGATATTTAAGAAGCTTTTGAGGTAATCAAAGATGCTATACGCTTCCAATTTGATGCACCGTGCGTCAAGCTGAGCGCATCTCATCCTTGTCATTATGTGAGTAATGAGTTTATCTCTACATAAATCTTCATGCATAACTTTGCATACTTTTTACAATAAAGCTTCATACTCTTCTTTAATACGAGGTAATGTTACTGAGCTCTATAGGAAAATGCGTGTGTTGGACTTGTTCTGTAGCACAAAACTAAAGCATTTTGTATAAATTAATTGTCTAATATTTTATGAATTAAAAATCGGCGACCTTCATTCGTGGTGTATGTGGGCCGACATGACGGCGGAGACTATCAATGGATATTCATTCCTTGCTGGTCGCTTTCGTTTTTGGACTATACTGTACTTACCATGTATTGCACCTGGCACTGTAGTCATTATCTTGAGCCAGTGTAAAAAGAAGCTTCCAGACGCAGTATTTTCTCTGAAATGTAAGCTGGGAGGAGCGACAACCCATTTTTAGGTCAGCAGTGCATTGATGGTATTTATTCTGTTGTAATTTTCCATAGGCATAGTGACTGTTTACCATCAGGTGGGTTCATTGCCTGTTTCCTCTCGCTAGAAAAAAAAAACGATATCTAGTAATGTTGTTTTTCAGGTTTGCGCAACTCTTGGTACGACAGGATCTGTCGCCTTTGACAATCTTCGAGAAATCGGTGAAGTGTGCGAGAAACATTCCGCCTGGCTTCATGTCGATGCGGCCTATGCTGGCAGCTCTTTTATTTGCCCTGAATATAGGTTTGTAAACGATTCAACATAAATTTACTTCTTAGAATTTAGTTCCTTACTAAGGAAAAACAACTTTTATAAGATCACCACGTTCGTCTTCAATCTATCTATCTTTCAAGGGCCTTTTTCTTAAGAACGCGTGGATGAATCAAGTTGAAATTAGTATCAATTGACTAATTTAGCGTTCTTTTGTGGTTCTGAGCTAAATTATAAAATTTATCAGAGCTACAAGGGATCGCAAACCAAGGCATTTGATACTAATTTCAACCTCATAACTTCGCGCGTTTCTAAAAAAAGATCTTGCCAGACAGGCAGAGGGACAGCCAAGTGATCCTATGAGGATACCCTTTTTGCTTTTAAGTTACAAAGCTCTAAAAAAGCCAATTACGTCCGGCTATAGCCGTACATTTTTTTTTTCTTGTGGAAAATCCTCATAGGACCGTCTCGGCCGCACTGGGGGGTTGCGCGAGACCGAGGTGTGTCGGACTTGTACCGAATAAAAACCCCAAGGTGACTTCTTCTGCGCATTGACGAGGACTGCGGGTCCTGTAATCAATTCGCCACAGCCCCGTCGCGCCGCGCCCGCTGGGCACAAACTCGGAGGAAGATATCTTCCCCGACACTGCTCATTGTATTTAGGCAGATCACGTCACAATGCTCTGCCTACTTCTCGAGGACAGGCGTACACATGGCAACCTTACCTACCTCCTCATTCCTACTCATTTAGCAAACCAGTGGATTACGTGTGATGTACTCAAGCATTTATATTTTAGAACTTTGAGTACAAAGATTAACGTAAACTTTCACATTCAGGCATTGGCTCAATGGCGTAGAGTTGGCAGATTCCTTCGCATTCAACCCTTCAAAATGGCTTATGGTCAATTTTGACTGCACTGCTATGTGGTAAGTACCATATTAGACTTATTAATTTGAAAAAATAAGTTTGTTAGTTGCATTCATGCTGTACAAAATTTTGATCTTTTTCTTCTATACATAAATAGGATCACTTTTAAAACTCCTCCTTCTTTAGGACCAGCTAAGTATGAGTTTAAATCTATAGATGCAAGTGGTACCAATCCTCAAAGCTCAATTTTATCCATAAAACGGAGCTCATTGTTATTATTTCTTTACTGAATTTCTTATTGGAGAGAATTTGGGAATACAATTATAATAATTAATTATTTATTTAGAGAAAACTGTTTAAAAGCGGTACATTATAGTCAGCTGATACCTAAACTAGGACTGCCTGTATCTTCGATGTCAATGTTATTTATGTCGCAATATGTTACGTGCAGTTTATATTCGCTTTGGGAATGTAGCTGCAATGAAAAGTTTAGGAGAAGACTACTTTCTCAGGACTGGCGAAGTGTCGCAGAAATTAACATCATATTGAGAAAGCCGACGTCGGTTGATGCTAAAAGAATTTACAGATTCATGCAGTTGTAACTTCGCCAGAAGCGTGTTTAAACAATATGATATACCTTACGAGGCTGGCATAGTCATCAAGGATGCACTAAAACCTCATTAAAATATTTGATTAAAAAAAAGTTTATATTCGCTTTGTAACTCAAATCTTAACGTTTGATTAATATTTGTACACCAGAACAAAAAAATTTAAATATTGATTATAATTTACAATAATTACTAAAAGATATCACTGTTCTAAACATTCAACTGACGCAAAAATATCTACTACAATAAATACACTCTACATTCAACCATACGATTTACAATCTTGTTTAACTTTAGATGCAGTTGTTCCTGTAGCAGTTGATTATGATTATTATATACCAGATTCAATATCTTATTTCTCAGCTACACTTCACATTTGTAATTAAATCGATTAAAATATTTTATGTATCATTAACATTGTTGTATATCCTTGAACTTGAATCCAAAATTGTTTCTCTGCTAAATTGGATTTATGTGTATAGGGCAAACGTATCACATCCTTCGCGGGCTCTTTTTACTGTCTTTCCTTATGAGGATCACTTCATATTTGCGGAGGACAAGTTTCGACACAAAGAGCTGTCTCATTGTTAAATGTCAACAAACATAATATAACTGTTCAGTTGGGTATCTTTTGGATTATACATTACTTTTAGGACAGCTCCTTGTGCCCTCTCAAATTTTAGCACAGTGGTTCTATACATGAGGATACCATCGTAATATTTATTTTAATATGTTTTATAATTACAGGGTGAA
This sequence comes from Automeris io, assembly GCA_036320925.1. Classification (NCBI taxonomy): domain Eukaryota; kingdom Metazoa; phylum Arthropoda; class Insecta; order Lepidoptera; family Saturniidae; genus Automeris; species Automeris io. The sequence continues at coordinate 10,287,010 of JAUDJH010000017.1, read as the reverse complement.
ACACAGCACTGCTCTACACAGGACTTTTAACGTCAACCCTATTTATTTGAGACATGAGAATTCAGGTATGATGTTATTACATTTACTGGTTTTTCAACTTAATTAACTTTTTTCTCAATTTCTTTTACTAGTTGTAAAATCCCTAACTGATACTTATGTATTTCATTAATATATTTAGCTGATTTTCAATTTTTATCAGGTGGACGCTTCACCTCAGTTACACCTGGTGGAAGGTGAATTCATGAGTCTGACAATGGACCGTATCCGCCCAATGAACGCTTATTCACTTTTCTTTTAAATATTCCAAAGTTATAAGAACGAGGAAATATGGTTCCACTCCTTAGAAAGTTGATTATTGAAGTTTTAACGGCATTTCTTAAACCATGTTTGAAATAAGAAAATAATTTGAGATACTTATCGTAAATGACCATTTTTATTCTATTTGATCTATAGTTTGTTCAATTTGTTGCTATATTATATTTTTACGATTTTGTATAAAAGAAGTAATAAACAAAAAAAAGGTTACAGCATTTAAATCAGCATTTAAATGTTCAATTTTCTTTTCAGGAAAAGCTATTGATTATATGGTAAGTTCCATAATTGCAACTATGTCTGCTGGTAATTAATCTGAGAAAATTTTGTAAAACGAGACTTTGTATTGTATTGCATAATATATAAAGTTTATTTTAATTTGTGCTTCAATTCAATAGATATTTCTATTTATGTATTAAAAAATAGACTGTTGTTATTCGAATTATTTTTGTTATAAAAACATTTGTTATAATTAGGTGTGCAATCAAGGAGGTGGTATTAAAAAGAAATCTCTTAGAAAGATCAAAACAGCCAAAAACACTGTCATCCCTCAAATAATCATTGATGATGACCAAACAAGAAATGAAGGAAAAGTTATTTACGGTCATAAGAACATAGTTAACGATATACAAATAAGTAATAGCTTGAATATAAATGACAACGCGAATGAAGATGACTACTACAGCGACGTAGAAGAACAAAATCTTCATGGGTATAACAAAATGTCCCACGGGTGTGGTGAGAAAATTCAACTGGAAGATCCGCATAAAAAGGAATTACTTGTAATTTGTTTTATTTTTTTAATGGTGGTGGTGTAAGGGGTATTAACAGTGATGGACAATGGTGATTGATGTCTTACAAAGTGAAACTTCACAAGATCGATATACGCTTAACTTAAATATAAAACGTCTAATATATCACATTGCAGATTATAACAAAGCTGATTGATCTTAGTGTGTAAAAGTCTGAAAGTGGGCATTGCTTATAACACACGGTCTTGTGCCTTATTGAAATTACAATCAAAGCCTGTTATAACGATATCAAAGGGACTACTTATATTTAGTCATAAAAAGCGAAAGTCGTAACAATCGGTGATATTTTTGATATACGAAGTTCTATTTTTTTTGCCGGGACCTTGTTCAATCAATCAATATAACCGGTATGTTATTCTAAACGATATCGCTATGAACGGTTTTGATTGTATTTATTTTTAGTTCATAAACAACTTGAGATTGTTCTATATGTGCATGGCTCTATTAAGTGACTAATAATCATATCTTCAGGATTTATATTAAATTTTTCATTTTCTAGCATTGGCAAATACCTCTGAGCCGTCGCTTTCGGGCTTTGAAGCTTTGGTTCGTCTTGAGAAACTACGGTGTAGTTGGCATCCAAAAGCATATTCGTGAGGTTTGTATTCAGTAAGCCATATAAATCTGTATTGCTATTTCCATTGTCCACTTTAATTTTGTTAAGATGAAAATGATATAGCCTTAGCAGCTGTCGATACAGGTAACAATTCTACAACACAGATATTCGTAACACATTAAGACGCTGGCGCTATTCACAGCGTGGAGGAATAAACCCTTCGTTGATTGTCGCTCATCAATATATATGTATGTGGTGGACAACAGCTAAGAAGTAGAATATTTTTTCAGCTACCAAATTTTCTCGTTCTTATTTCTTGGGAGCCTTTAAGAGTAAAATGAATAGGCATTTGTTGGGCGGATGCGGTCCATCGTCGGATTCATCTGCACCGTTCACCAGTAGTGATTTAGGTCAAACGTCAACCTCGTTAATCATTACAAAAATATGTATCTAGACGCAGTCTTCTCAAGTATTTCTTCTTAAATCAGGTGCTTCTAAACTGGTAGTAGCATAGTCAAACAACTTAGCTGCTGCCCAAACCAAGGGCCATATTTACAGGAGCGTCCTTGTGTTGGCATCAAAATTAATAAATTCACTGACGGAGCGACCTAAGACCTGAGAACTCATTCACTGGAATCTTGTATAGCTGTAATCGAGCTGTAAAAGAATATACATATCTTATTAAAAAATTTAAAGCAATATTTTCGCTATTTCAGAGTGTACGTCTAGCGCAAAAGTTTGAGGCTTTGGTCCTTGCTGATCAAAGATTCGAGATACCTCAGCCCAGAAATTTAGGTTCGTATGAGAGTTTTGTATTCTCTTATCCAGGATTCAGGATCAGTTCGTGTCAGACCATTTATCTATTTACCCAGAGGCCTATCGACGATGTATATTTAAATTGTCATAACGAAGGGAACTCTATTGGCGTTAATACCTTGGCAGTCATCGTCGTTCTTTGACGTTTTGATAATAATATGCCGATGTAATATGGTTAGTTTTACGGGTCTATTTAAGAAAGATAGATGAAGCCAAACTTCGAATTAATCTGAAGTTTCTTTTAGCGTCTCTTCTCAAAACAGTTGTTTTTAAAACGTCAGTATTCAATCAAATTTTCCGCGGTGGCTAAGTCGTAATCCGTAAATTTCTGAGTCCGCAACAGTACAAGGTCACACGATTAGACCAAATTTATATGACAAGAATGTTCTTTGTGTTTTTACCAAACCCTAAAAAACCTTAAATTGCCTGGTTGAGCTTTTACCTAATCTATTCCATCCTAAGGCTTATATTCATAGACTTTATTGTGGCTTGGCTAGGCTTAGAGGAGTTAAAAAGGATTCTCCAAGGTAACAGCATAGGTCCAGTCGAAAATAAGAAAGGTAGTTAGAATTATTTAAATTACAGGTATGGTGGCGTTCCGTCTTCGTGGAGATAACGCGCTCACTGAACGCCTTCTGAAGAGGTTGAATGCTCGAGGCTATATACATGCTGTGCCTGCTTGTTTTAAAGGAGTTTATGTGATCAGGTTCACAGTCACCTCTCAGCGAACCACCAATCAGGATATTTTAGGTAAAATCCTTAATATTGTGCGGAATATTCTCTCAAAGCTTAGAAAAAACATCAGGGAGAAGATAACGAATTTCAACAACAAAAATTTTTAATACGTGTATTTTTGGCCATGATTTTTTAAATTATTTTTGCCCTGAATTCTTTGTTCAATGTTTCATCAAACACTTTTCTTATTTTATCCATTGAATCTTACGGTACCTAAAGCTGTATTCTAGGCAGCAATTTAATGAAAATGCATCGAATACATTTTGTGTTAGAATATTTAAGATACATTAAAAATTATACGTAGGTTCTTGAAAATGTTTGTTAGCTAATGTTTCTGTCTGTAAAATGAGATGAGGGATAGATCATTATAATAATCATTTGTTAGCAATTGTTTACTACAATCATAAAATTCGTACACTTAAATTGTTTATATCTTTTTATAAACTGTGCTAGTTTTCAGTAATTGTTATTTGTTGTTGTGTCGATGTAAGCTAAAATTAAATATATAAATAAATTGAATACGATAAGTCGTAGAAAATATTAACAAAAGAGTTTAAATTCAACTTAAAAAGTTATTGGCAATGATAACCCACATGTAATATTAAAAGCTACCTCCCGCCTCCATTTATATGTACGGGAGCCCCCCTTAAAATTTGATTTTTTAGTGTATTGAACATCATCGGCTTTGTGTCAAAGGTTTGCATAGCGTATCCTAAATTCAAATTGTCTTATTTGTATAAAAGCTATTGACCTCTGACAGATGGACAGACGGAAAAAGTTCCGATACCCCCTAACTTGATTCAGAAAACTAAGTTCACTCAATTAATAAATATTACTAATAGTAAGAAAAATAGTACCATTCATTAAACAACTGATATTCTCCCTTTTGAACTCATAGTATCTGGCACAATACTATCATAAGCTATTCTCATCACAAAATTGAACGTAGTTGGGTGCCATGTTGAAATTTGGTAAAATAGAATTGAGACTGAACAATCTATTTCATCTCATTCTCTAGTAGGCTTTATCTTATAGATTTATGTTTATCTCTTTGCTGTCGCTATTTCGTTTGCTCGTGATTCAAATTACAATGATTTTAAAAATGTTCACTTCAAAAATTTCATCAAAACAGTGATAAAATTCCGTGGAAGAGGAAATTGAGGTGCTCCCATAATGTCTCTAATACGAACCAATTTTCACTGGAATAATTTTTACTGTGACGCTTTTTTAGATGACTGGAATGAAATCAAGACTGTTGCTACTGAGATTCTAATTGATGTATTCGGTTCAGAAAACGGTAACATCGTCGTACCAAAGAAACCGAGGATCTCTTTGAAAGGTATGAAGCGGTATCTAGTGAACTATTAAAAGCTGAATATTATAAATTTTGTTATTAGTGTTTCCTTTTTTTAATTTTGTTTGTCATGTTTTGGCCTTTTTGGGAGTGATTATATTGTTAGGAATTGATGTTGCATTCTATGCAAATCTGATGACATTCAGTGTGGACTTGTTGCTAGTCCGGAACGTACTGTCTTGAAGAGATTCTTTTCTCACATGCTTGGATCTAACTGAGCCGATCTGAACGCAGGTGTTGGCGACAAATTATGTAGCAATTGTTTACATATTACAATTGGTTACCGTGAAAGATTGACTTTGTGTTATTGTTAAAAAGGTCTTACACTTCAGAAATTGTTGATAAAGTAACGCAATTAACTAGGCGATTATAAAGCGTAGTAAGCCCAAACACATTAAAATAAAGGTATAATAGACACGTTTTGTGTACATACACCTTTTGCCATGATTTATGAGACACAGCTTGCCCAGTGTACAATAAGAATCCTTATTAACGTCGTAGTTTTAAATGGTATATATTTATAGTAACTACATTAATATAAGTTTTCTTAAAAACAAATTGAATATAAAATATAGCTTGACGTGTCTGTAGTAATCATTCTATATTAGAGAAATTAAATGAAATCTCTCCGAAATATTTAAATAGATTAAATAACTGCAGGAAACTACTTCGATATTAACGGATGTATTTTAGGTAAGAAAATCGTAGCTCCCGCAGATAAACTTCTAGTGTTCAATTATTATGTCAAATTCCAGAGACCCGTGAACTTAACGCCACGTTCGGCACCAGTCTCCTTCTGGCAAACAGTCCAATGAGTCCTAAGATAGTAAATGGTACTCATGTGGCCATTTGCGATTATGAACAAGTACTCTCATCCTGCGCCCAAACGTTCGCTCAGTTGAAGATGGAGCCAAAGGATAGCCCTGGTGAGTTAACACTATAATTACTATTATTGTGAACGTGTAATAATAATTAAAAATGGGGTTAGGTACAAGGACTATTACACTTTTACACTCACACTACACTCTGTTTTCGGATAAGCAAATTTTTTCACGAAAAAAAAAAAACTAGAAAAATATCGCAGGCACTGGATATTTTTTAATTGCTTCAAAAAATAAATATAAGTGTATATATAGACTTTAGGTATCTATTGACTGAAATAATATATTTACTAATATTAATTAACACTGGGATACAGGTACTAAGGAGTTATATCCACGAGCAAAGGTATCGCGGCGTTATTAGCGACATGTTACTTTACCCTATAATAGTTTTATGAATGTATCTATACTCTTGACAAGCAATACTTCAACTCACCATAAGACAGAACTGATCAGCGACCTGCAATCATAGCACGAATATCTGATAACGTAAATATAATATAGTAAATCGCTATAATCTCGAGGGGTTCTGCAATCCGAAATATTTTTGAAAATTCTAGTCATGTGCAACTTACTAATTTCGTAAACCGCAACACCTGCTATCACTATCAATGAATACTAAGAACTTCTGCTGTGGTATATGTAGGCCAACATGACGACGGCGAACGTCGTCAGGTGCGGTATAATCACTTTGTCGAACCAGAATATAAAATAGAGATATTGTGGTTAGAAAAGCTGACATTTGTTTTTTAATTTGCATATTTTTCTAAGTAACTCGGAATATGATGCCGATCTCAGAATCCCACAGAATATGGTGTTTTACCATACGAATACGTTATCCCAAATATTTTTGCTAGGGTCTCTGAGCCTTTTTCAACGTAATGAGTAGTGGCGAAAGCGTGCCAATTTACACGACTCGCGACAACATGTTGAAGAATGAATAATCGTCTCGTGATTATTACCTGACGATAGCAAGGTGGACTTGCGGCGATTCAATTGCTCGTGGAATCAGGACCTTATAAATGTCTGCTTTATATACTAACTTTTGATCCTGCTTACCCCAAAAGGATTATTGTGGTACTACATATTACTAAGAATATTATTATCATTATTAACAATGCTTTGAGCAATTAACGTAGCTTTGCAACTAACATTCAGAGATGCGTCGACGCATCCGAGGAATCAAAATGTGTGGGAAAAAGTTTTCCTTGGACTCCTGCATGGACATGGTGCAGGGCTTGATGATGGAGCAGCCCCTGCCTCAGTGCTGTGAGGAAGAAAGAGAGGACGCGTCCAATGGTGGGTGATGTTGCAGCATCTAAATTTACCGCGAATATCCCATTTATTACTGCATGTTTGGTAAATGTCGACCTGAGAAGAAATGGAAACTGTATAAATGCCCAAAAAGGGTTAATAATGCTAGGTTTTGCATTGAATATTCTATAACTTTTAGCATGTATTTTATGACTGATAAAAATTGTTTTAACTATGATTATTAGTATGCAAAAAAACTGTAATTGTAATTTTCAGATCTTGTGGATTTAAATAATTGAAATTATTTATCAGTTGATGATGTTCTATTCCTTTATAATTTTTTACATCATAGTTCTAATTGTAAGTTATTATTAATCCCAACTTACTATTTTATTGATGGCTTGGAATATTTGTTGTTACAATATATGATTAAAGAATAATTTCTAAATTGAGAAAGATTAAAAACGATTATTTTAAAGACATCTAATTAGTGTTCTCTGCTCAGATTATAAAAAAAAATAAACACCCAGCATGTGATAACTTTCATCTAACAAGCTAACTCTTCACACTCCACTAAATTTATAATAATAATATTTAATAGAATGCTGACTTATTGCTACACGCCGTATGTCTGTCCTACTCTGTAATCTCCAGCCAACTGCCTTCATCGGTTTTTTTTTTGTGGGATGAATGTTGGGTAGCCAGGACAGGCCTGTTCAACCCAACCAGGCTCAGGGGGCGCTCAGCCAGCGAATTTATGGGTTAGGAGGCAACGTAAGGACACCCTTGTGGGTACGACCTGGACTTGGGCTGCCAGTGAAGGAGAGAACCTACGGGCTATCTACTAGGGTTTCGTAAGCGACTACCTTAAGAAGAAACGCTGAAAAAAACTCAAGGTTGCGTCGGAGTGGATGCCTTTGTCGGTTCACACTAGCATAATATAAACACATCCCTGATTTTCACTACACTGCAATGTATGGCCGTACTACGAGACAGCATAAGTTTAATTCTTTTCACAATGTTGAAGTAAACATAGTTTATATCGGACTTAGTGATTAAGCTATAGAAATTCTAGAAATGGCATGGCTAGGAAATTATTATCAACTAATGACACCTTTTATGTTATAGTATCCGATAAATATTTTAACTTGATTGGTATAATTTTAGGATTGAATACTGAAACAATTGGAGCAAATACCGTTTGAGGTAAACAAATTTTACTAGGTGTAGGATTACTAACATAGTTTTAAAGCTTACTGACTTTAAATCAAGTTATAGCTTCTTTTATTAAAGCAATATTGATTTCTACGACGGATTTAGTAATTTTTCCAACACCATTTTTATCTCTAATACATTTATTATAATTTCCAGGATCCAGTCCTGGCGAAAGATCCTCATTATCCCCATCACCAGTGTCATCTTTCAGCGGAATCAAGCAAGATTTATTCGATTCCAATCAGTTACAACTACCAGCATCATCTAGACCATACCGATCTAAATCTGTCGATGTTTCTCTTACTGGCCTTAAACTAGACGACGCTAAAATAACAATCGACATGAAAAACAGCGAAATAACAATCACCCCCACAGGCCCAAAGGATTTAGCTAAAGAATTTGTTGAACCACAAAAGTCCGTAAATTTTGCTGATATTGAAGAGAAACTGAATATTGGAGATAAAATAACTCAGGCTTTTGAAAATTTTCAAGACGGCTTACAAATGCTGAGTGAATACAAAACTAGCGAAGACAAAGACAAACCAGACGATCCTAATACAAAGTTAACAATTAGAGGTCCGGGGAGTTATATCAAGAAATTAATTCAACAATTTAGTGAAGGCCCATTCGAAACGGAAGATCCTAAGCCAGAATCGGAAAGAAATATATCCACGCAGTCCATTAAAGATAAAGCTGATGCCATTTGTAAAAGATGTTTGCATTATAAAGGAAAGATTTCCAAGTAATTTCAAATCAAAACACGATTGTCCTGTATACCATTCGACAACGCTTTTGCCAAAAGATTCTAACTATTAAGTAATTATTAATAAAACTGTAATGGAGGATAACACAATACGAAACGAGACATTTATTGTAGCTATTTTCATTAATCAGATTTAAGAAATCTGTATTTAAAACTTATAACAATATTTACTCATACATTTTAAGTATTAGTTATAGTTTCTATTAGTCTAGACTTTCTTAGATCAAATTAGATTTGATGCATATTATATCATATCAAAGTTTATATCCCTAGAATTAGTTCAATTCATTGTTAGAAACGTTATGCTTTGCTTAAAATGATCCAGTGTTCGGTTCAATTGTAATTTTTTTTATTTGTATCCCGCTGAAAATCCTGCATAGGGCCATCAGGGACTCTGTGAGGGCAGCGACCCCGGTGTGTCAGACTTTTACTGACTAATAACCTCTGGGGTGTTCCTCTGATTGCTCCACCCGGTCCTGGGAAACTAAATTCGTTCAGACGCCCAGGGAACGAATGGCCTTGTTGAGGCTACCTCTCTGGGGGAGGTGTGGGAATAAAAACCCACCCTTCCTAAGCCTCTCTCTTAGGCGGCGCGTCAGACACCGTGCACCGCCTCCCTCTCATCCGGGCAGCAGAATCTCTCAAGTCTACTGCCCGGTTCAATTGTAAATTACGTAGACGTAGATCAACCTTTATGTAATATGGTTCATTTACACAAAACCCAGTGTTGTTTATTGATGACAGTCTTTATTATTTATTTATTATTATTTGGTAAGCAGTTGAAATTACTGATCAGTGCCTATATTCGGCTTCTTGACAATTGTTTTTGTTGCCATTATGTTTTATAATCTATGTTTGATTAATTTTTAAGGTTAATAAAAATATGATAAATAGTACGACGTTTAGCTTATAAAATATTGGCTTATTTAATATAATATTCAAATAATTATCATTAAAAAATTAAACTCGGACTAAATGGTCAGTTTGGTGATTTTGGAATGCTCCACCTTTATGTATTTGGCAATTTCTCTTTATTCATTATAAAAACAATATTATTACATTTTAAAATAAATACATATAAATTACATATAAATTTTAAAATATAAAAACATGTAGACCTACAGGGCGAGGCCTAAGACCAAAGCCACCGGTAGTTAGGAGCTCACAGTGAGGAACCTCCTAACAATGCGTGCCGTATCGAGTAGAACTGCCTTCTGTATCCGGCCCTTGATCCAACAACCAAGCGAGAGCCTTTTGAGGTGGTAATCGAGACTCTTTGCAATCAGCCCATTCATTAGTCGATACGACTATCGGGACAATAATTGTAGAATCTACATCCCACTGCTGGTGATCTCGTGTGCGAGGTCTAAATATTTTGATAATTTTTTTATCAATTATTGTTACGATTTCAACACTTGAAATAGAGTGAAAAGGTGCATTGCTCACTGTCGCTAGAGATTTCATCTTTCTCTAGATTATTTTTTGAGATGATATTTATTCCATTATATGTATAGTACTATATGATTAGATTTAACTCATTAATTAATTTTAAACTAAGTTAGCGAAAAATCAACAAGCAAAGTAAATTATATTTGCTGTTTTAACGCATTAATATTGTAACCCGCATAGCATCTTGTAGTAGAATAGTATTAATTGTATAGCTTTTAATTATAATAAACTATTTGCTGATGTTATTAATATTGAAATAAAGTAATCTAGATTTAGAATCATTAGATACTCAAAAATACTGCTGTGCCATAGCAATAAAAAATGTAAAAAATATATTTTTGTTTTAGATTAAGTATTGAATTTGAAAATAAATTTAAAAAAAGTTGAAAATATATTAGAAACTATAGTAAGTGTGGTATTAGATATATAACCAAAACTTGTTACTGCTATTGCTAATGACACTAAAGAAAACTAAATATCTAACAGAACATTAATAGTTAACGTAGACAACAATTGTACTCATGTTTAATAACATATTAGCTTAGAGAAATAAAGTATTACATCTGCGCAAAGTAAAGTTGGTTTTATTTACCTACTAGCGGACCTGGACCTTAGACAAATTAACATCCATTCATTGATAACGTTAGTTGAAAAGTGCGAATGTATGGAATGTACCAAACATTTTAATATGATATTTCGAAAGCCTATATCAATCCCATAGGTTATAGATAAAGGTATACCATTATGTCTAGAGGCAGTGAGGATCTAGATCTATGCGATTGTCTTAGCTTTTGAAATATCACGTCTAATTGTTATCGTCATGGCTACTTCAGTAATCTCAAGAGAAGATTAAAATTAACGTGTTAGTTGTAGACTTTAATTTGCTTTAATTGCTTTAATTTGCTGGCTAGAAACCTTCAGCTAAAGCCAAAACTTGAGCACATTTTGGTAGAAACCGACGAGTTTTTCCAAAGGTGACCCAAGCTGCAGATTTGGCCAGACACTATTGAGTAAGGAATCTCCTCTAGGTAACGAAAAACTTGAATGTGTCGGCGATAAAACATGAAACGAAAAATAAGCTCACAACAATCATAAAACAAGAAAATTAAATTATTACAGAAATTATTTGAAGCTGAAGGAGAGAGAAAATGATAAGAGAAATTAAATGAAAAAATTACATTAAAAATTTAACAAACATGGTTTTTAATGTGACAATAAAAATGATAAAATGGTATTAATAAATAATATTGTGACAGAATTATTGAATTAAAAAATTTTTAGGTTGGGAGAAATGTAATTACGAATTGTAAAACTGCTCTACTAGGTGAGACATATGGGCTGCACCTTTTTTTATGAACTACTTCTTCTTTCTTACTTGAGGAAAACCCTCATTAGAATGTCCCAGCCGCATATTGAGGGAATGGTAAACGAGATGCATCGGACTTATAGCGGCTAAAAATTCTAGGGTGGCTACTTTTGTACTTAGGAACTGCGAGTCTTGCCATCGATTTTCTACAGGGATCTAAAGGACCTGTAATCAATTCTCTATAGGGTACTGAAGAACCTGTAATCAACTCTCTATAGGGTACTGAAGGACCTGTAATCAATTCTCTATAGGGTACTGAACGACCTGTAATCAGTTCTCTATAGGGTACTGAAGGACCTGTAATCAATTCTCTATAGGGTACTGAAGGACCTGTAATCAGTTCTCTATAGGGTACTGAAGGACCTGTAATCAATTCTCTATAGGGTACTGAAGGACCTGTAATCAATTCTCTATAGGGTACTGAAGGACCTGTAATCAATTCTCTATAGGGTACTGAAGGACCTGTAATCAATTCTCTATAGGGTACTGAAGGACCTGTAATCAATTCTCTATAGGGTACTGAAGGAACTGTAATCAATTCTCTATAGGGTACAGAAGGACCTGTAATCAATTCTCTATAGGGTACTGAAGGACCTGTAATCAACTCTCTATAGGGTACTGAAGGACCTGTAATTAATTCTCTATAGAGTACTGAAGAACCTGTAATCAACTCTCTATAGGGTACTGAAGGACCTGTAATCAATTCTCTATAGGGTACTGAAGGACCTGTAATCAGTTCTCTATAGGGTACTGAAGGACTTGTAATCAATTCTCTATAGGGTACTGAAGGAATTGTTGTGAATTCTCCACCGTGAACTGAAGAAACTGTAATCAATTCTCTACAGGGACCTAGGGACTTTTATTAAATTCTCCACGGTAAAAACTGCCTCTAGGAGACAACTCCGGACTATCGTCTTTCCGCAAATAAGACTGTAATTATTACTTCGCTCTTCAGTCAACAACAGCAGAGAACATGACCAAGGTGATCTTGTCTAGACAAGACAAGACAACATCTAGATGTTTTCACATTAAATTTAAAAGTATTATGCAAAGCAATAATAGGTTCTAGCTAATTATAAGTTCTATGAATGTCTTTTATAACTGGAATAAAAATAGTAAAATGTAAAAACAGAACAAATTATCAAGGACAGCTACCGCAGTTACTATTCGTATGTTTATACTAAAGGTTTTCAAACTTCTTAGATATAGAATGTACACTAGACGCATTAATTAACGGATATTAAAAAAGTCTCAAATTTTTAGGTGATTTTCAAGAGGCTTTAATTTTGTGGTCGTACGGAAGTTTTAAAAGTAAAAGGTTATAGCTTTAAGTGTCTAGTTTTCAGTTTTAAACGTTAGCATAATTTACGCGTAGGGTTTTTGAGTCATTGTAAGAATGATCTATGGACTTTAATTTTTTTTATTCTATCGTCTTGTCTTAATATTCTTTTAGACAGTCTAATTGTCTTTCATTTGACTTACATACGAGCTTTCTACAATTATTTAATTCTGAGTTATTATTGATCAAAGCAAAAGAGACCTTATTGACTTTGACAAATGATTACTTGGGTAATAATGATTGGACAAATAATTCGAAGCATGATTTTATAAATTACAAAATATTCTCTATAAGATGAAATTACAATTTTTTGTTAAAACATTACTTTTTGAAAAGAAAATGCTAACTGAAGATAAGGCAAAAAAATCAGGATATTTGGATAATATGATATAACTTTGCATACAATGCGTTAGGAAGAATTCCATCCATAAGTTTTAAACCTTAAGGTATCCTAAAAAAACTTTTTAAAGATTCGAAGAGCTGCGATTTTGTCCCGTGTGTTACCGAAAGATTTATTTAAAAGATTTCGTCAAAAATCAACGTAATGGACCTTTTTCATTGTTTTTTTTTTAATATCCTTTAATTAATGCGTCTAGTATATAATATTTAGAATAATAGAATTACATTGTCGATGATCCCAAATTACTCAGCACCGTAAAACTCTTAAGTCTTTGTAGATAAATCTGTTCCATCTATGTATTTTATCGAAATATTGTGGGTAGTGTTCTAAAAATTGTTTGACCTGATGCCTTCCTCACAGCTTCTAGAGCGCATTTTGCAGGATTGACTATCGTCTCATCCGCATACTTTAAAAAATCATCAACCAGTAACAACAGTGCGGTTCTCTGGAACCATTTTATTGCAACCTGCTCATCATACTGTCTGAATCCGAGGTGCGCTTTTATCGTGAATCGTCATAGCACTTTGAGAAACATTGACTGGACTATTGTTACGAATCGTCCAATTTCAACAACCACATATATTTCGTATCATAGAAGAACTTGTAAATATACGGACCTGTATTATAATCTCTTTTTGAGATATTTTATTACTACTGTAATTATAATTGTGTTTCTTTGTATGTATTCTTAGAATGACGGAATCCCACGCTTAAATTTTAGCCAAACCATTACACTTTTCCATATCAATTTTTACTCATTTACATTTAATAATTTGTTTTGGTTATTTATGTATATTATTCTATTATATATTTTGAAATCCATTTTTAAGGTTCCATACATGAAAATTAAAAATAAATCCCTATAAGTTCACAGCATTGCCCAACAGCAAAACGTTAAATGTGAGATGTATTCGCCGTTGATGTTGATGTTCCTATTTTTTCAGTCCAGTGTCTTAAATACATCTTTCAATGCGTTCATGAACAGTTTAGGGGATATAAGATCTCCTTATCTCTTCTTCTATGCAGTGGTAAAGAATTAGACTGCTGACTCTATACTTGAAAACTCATCGTGGTGGAATCTTTTAGACATCTCAACGCCTCGATATAACGGTAGTCAACTTGACATCGCTGCGAGGATTCTAAAACAGCTCAGATCTCGACGGAGTCAAGGGGTTTCTCGTAGTCCACAAATGCAAGATATAGAGGGCGATTATACTCTACAGACTTCTATATAATCGGTCTTACTGTATGTATGTGATCTACAGTGTCATAGCCACTCCGGAAACCGGCCTGGTCGGGAGGTTGGAAATCGTCGACTTTTTTTTAAGAATGCCTGAATTTATTAAGTTCAAATTAATATAAAAAACTTATGTAGTAATATGCCAAAATCATCTGCACAATTTATTTACTAATTTGCTATAAACATACTATTGTTGGTGCATCTTCTGATGCTAACCCCATTTGTATAAAAATCCGTTTAAGATCCTGCAAAATCCGTTTAAAATCCGTATGTCAAATTATGTATAAATAAGAAACATAAAATTTGAATAAATTTTTTATCATTGTCCGGGCGTTTTCATATGTAGGTAGATCGAGATACCGGGTTCAGGAAAGACACCTACCCTTGTTTTACACAGTTAGTTTTGCGTTAAAACGCACTACGGGCGGACGCTGACGGATTCTCCCTTTTGTTTATGTGATTTCTGGCTTTTCAAAAGAACAATAACCCTTTGTGTGACTATTGTAAATATGTGTGTGTGTGTGTGTGTGTGTGTGTGTGGCGGTGCACCGTAGGAACATCTTTGTTTTATATGGTTATATGGAAATACCTGGATTGAGGGTTGAACCAGGCCATCTTAGATCCTTATTGGATATTAGCGTCACCAATAACATTCTTTGTTTTGCTTTAATGTATTAAAAAAATCCACGATATCAGTGGAGTGTTATTTTGCTTTCTTTTTTTTATAATTACAGCTAAATAGATACTAAAACTGCAATCAAGATTCTCTACTGATAGATTAGATTAGATTTGTCAGCCATTTTTAAATGACATGGCTTTGTTTTGAGCCACTCAATAACAATTTGTGAGGCAATTTTTAGAATCTTTACACGTAGTTTATTTACATTAAAATATAACTTAAATTTAAAACTATTAATTTTTAAAATTTGGCTTCGGCAATGACCTGATATGGACCTATAATCGGATACTTATCAAAAGCAGCAATTCAACAGTTACAATCAAATCAATCAGTCTTAATTTGACGCTTGCTATATAAACTTTGGTCTTTAGCTAAATTGTAAACCCATTTAAAAGTTTTACCGAATATCGTTTTTTGGCTGAACGCGGCTGTAGCCCGCGCTACATTAGTAATGACTTACATTACATATTTTTCAATAATGTGATCATTATAAAGTTTTCAACAACTAAGTACGCATAAAGAATTCACCAAATCCATATAACAAAGCTCTCCGTGTGAGATGTTACAAATCCGTGTAATTTTAGTAAAATCCGTATCAATGATGACTATATGCAGACTATATTACAGTGTTTAAGCGATTTATCCACAGACCAATCTACGAATTTATCACGTGACAAGCACCCCTATATAATGCTTTAATTATGTCGACATGTAACAGTTTTCCATAGACATGCAGTCGAAATATATGCTCATTTCTTTAAACAATAAAACATTTATTTACTAAGTGTTATCAAATTTGGAAAACAATTATTTGGTAAGTCAATTCAAAATAAAATAATACGGCCTTAAAAGTTTTTAAAGCCCTTAATAGGATCATAGAATAATAACTTTATTTTTAGCGAAAAAAATAAAAATTAACGGTTCGCGAGTTTTGTACTAAACATTTTTTAATTCCATGATTTGGACATTAGCCTTAGAAGGCTGACCAATTCCCAAAACTTAACCAGACTTAAAAAATCAATTGACTTTATCGACAACCAACTTAGAACTGGCGGCAAAGGTTATAAAATTAAAGTTCTAGAGAGTTAATAGACGGTGGTTTATATTTCTTTGAGAGAAGGTAATATTTAGATGTTTTTTATTATTCTAGATTTCTTCAACTTTTTCAATATGGATCATAACGAGTTTCGCGTGAAAGGTATGTTATACAAAATTACTTTGGCGCTAGATTATCGGCTATATATCGACGAGGCTGCCGAGAATTGTTTTTTTTAGATTGCCTCGACAAAGTGGCTACATTATACCTGATGGAAAATCAGTGCAGCCCAAGATCGGCAAAGAACGAAAATTCATTGAGAGTCGCCATTGCTATGTCAGCCCACATATACCACGATGGAAGGTCTCTAAGTAAAGTGATTACAGGTCCCCCAGACCCTGCCAATGCGCAGAAGTAGACTTTGGGGGTTTTTAGTCGCTACAAGTCCTGAACACGCGAGTTTCCCCTCATGTGCGGCCAAGGAGGTACTGTCAGGAGTTTCCTCAAGTAAAAAAAAGTAAGGTTACATATAAGGTTATAGGGAGTAGATTTGATTTAATAATTATTACCTTCGCAATTTAAGTTTGTTGTTTCGGTGGCATACACCGGAATTCACATTTTTACAACGGTACTATTTATTTATTTATTTATTCACTATCATTAAACAGCACATACAATCAATTTACATACGGTACAGTTAAACAAGCTGTGCCAATTACACAATGATAATATTAAAAAAAAAATCTTCAAAGAAAATAACAGTAAGCTCGCAACAATAAGAAATAAATGGGTGTGTGTGTGTGTTTAAATTCATAATTGAATTTCTAGGAGCAATTTAATATTGTATTTCAAAAAGAAACCTTTAGCTTTGCTAATACAGTATCTGTTTTTCTTTAGGATTTGACATTTATGACGTAAAGTTAAACTTTTGAATGTATATTAATACGATATTTTTTCAACCTGGAATAGACATATATGTAGACATCTATCAATATACATGTATACGTGTATATCTATTAATATATCGTGGATATAGACATCTATCAATGGTTTCAATTGTCTGTCTGATAATTAATAAATAAAAAGAGTTTATAACATATCATCACACTATATTCCTTTCGGGAAGAGCAGAAATACATTAATCTGTGTGTAGAAAGCGACCAGCAAAGGATGAAAATCCATTGATAATTTCTGTCGTCATGTCCGCCTATATATACCAGGACTGAAGGTCTCTAGGTATATGAGTTACTGGATATACACAAGCTGATCGCAAAACGGGTCAGGCCAGAGCGAGTCACTATGATGATCTTTACACATGTGTACTGTGTTCATGACCCAGTTCGAGCAATCACCCCACCACCATAAAAAATGGGCATGTGGTACTTAAATCTGGAAAACATAAAGGTAAGGGCCGGGATACGAACCCACGACGAATTGCGTTGCCGCGCAATTGTTACCAGTCCATTTAAAACATTGCACAAAAGAGTTTATTTCAATAAATAAATGTTTATTTATTTATTTATTTATTTATTTATTTATTTTATTCATTCACAAATCTACAGTATATAATTTTATAATTTAAAACAGGAAAACGTACAAAAAATCGGATTAACCAAGATGATTTGTGTAACAAGGTTATATGAAAGTATTAAATGCGATTCAAATAATTGTTATGAAAGAAAGTTATTAAAAGTTATTAACCTAGTAAAATGTATATGTGAAATGTGTTTATATTCAATTGATCTCCCTTCGCTCTAATGCCCTCTTAATCTAGCTAAAGAGATGGTGGATTACATTGCGGATTACTTGGAGAGCATCCGCGACTGGCGCGTGTACCCCAGCGTCCAGCCTGGTTATTTGCATAAGCTGCTGCCCAAGGAAGCGCCACAACAGCCCGAGAAATGGGACGACATATTCAAGGATATCGACCAACACATCATCCCTGGGGTAATTGTTTTCCTTACTCGGCGCAGTGACCACAACATGCCAATTAAGCAACAACACCGATCAAACACTAACGGTAAAGAAAAAACCATGGTTATTTGCAGTGATCATGCTGGCCTGCAAAAGTATCTCTTCACGCTACGCTTAAAGGACCCCTTACCATGGGTAGATGGGAACACGCTCGTTGGAAGACCATTCCACAGCTCATCGACACGGCAGAAGTAAGAGTTAGAAAATACTCCATGTTTGCGCCGTTTATTATTAATTTACATTTATTTATAATATTTTAATATATATTCTCTTATATTATCTATTTATACACTAGCAACACTCACTCGACATTTTTATCCCCCTACCTTCCTCAACCGTTTTCCTCTCTGGGTTCGAACGCTTCGAAAACTACAACGCAATCGCTATAATAAACTCTCTAAAAATATATAAAACGCTACAACGCTGTGTAATAAGGGACTTAAATACCGGTATAAAAGCGGTAACGTTATAAGCCAAGAAGGGCGATAACGTTATTTTTTAGAGTAACGTTACTCAGTATTTGTTATTTTTTTTGTTACTTTTCGTTAACGTTATCTTTTTCGTTCTGTTATTTTCTTTAGCGTTCCGATATCTCGATAACGTTATAACAAAAAGTAACGTTATTTATTATCGTTATTGTTTGTCTCATTCGCTCAGTTCAATTCTTTTTTCTTTTTGTATGTATCGTACGCGACATTTTTTGGTTGTTATGTGCTGCACATTGAGTCGATTTACTTAAATCTTATCAAGACCAATTAAAGGTATGATTATGTATTTATTGAATCTTTATTATATATATATAATATTAAAATGTTATCTTATATTTTAATATATATAAAAGGGGGGATTTACTAGACTATGCATGTACTGTTCCTCCAGTTATTCATATACCTAGATACCGTGGTTCCATTCGTGGAATACGTGAGCCGGCATAACGATGATGAATGAGGAATGAATTCTCGTTCCTTGGCGGTCGTTACCGTTCCTGGACTGTCTATGTAGAAGATACGGCTTAATCACATTGTCGAGCTATTTGCCATAGTGTCAAACTGAGAACATGCTGTACTATTATTTTTTAATACAGATTGGAGCCAATGCATAAACGTGATGTAAATAAAGTGGTAGACTGAGTGCAACTTGAGCTCTTTTATGTAAACGAGAGGAGGGCAAGATGGAATTAATTCATTAGCTCAATTTTGAGATATATCAAAATTTAAAATTGGAATTACATAAATTGATTAAAATTGCGTAATTATCTATTGCATTCTGTGTTAAAAAGAGTACATGGATTTAAAAACATCGTATCCCTTCTAGTCAAGGGTTTTTACATACTGTGCAAAAAAAAACACTAAATAATAAGTATATATAGTAATAATTATCATTTCTATTGTGTTTAAATAATGAAGCGAGTAAAATACTTTCATTTTTAACAAATAAAGTTTGTAACTATCCTACCCTTGTTATATATATTCATCTAATTCTTTTGTCGATTTACTGAAGTTTCACTTCTGTCGTTTGTGATTGGCACACACCCCTTTTTTTAATCTATTATATAATCTTATTAGGGCTTTAATCACGTACGTGATTAGCCAGCCCCGTTAGTCAAAGTTAGAGTTGGCACATGTGTCCTCATATAACCTAAAATTTGATTATATATTGAAATACAGAATAGTACTAAACATTTGTCAAATATACTATTTTTCCGCTCGAATCTCTTGAAGAGTATTAACAATAATTGATGTAAATAATAAATCCACCACAAAAAGAAATAACTAATAAAAAAGTTAAATATAGACACTTTCAATATAAAACATACATATATATGTATACATATATTTATATACAGGGTTATAGGTAACTAACGCACAGCCTCTTAAGAGTGGCTTTGATTTATCAAGACAGACAACTTTTGTTGTACGACTTTTTCTAATTCAATTACTTTTTTTCCCATACAAAAAAAATAAAAATCAGATTTGCAGTTCTGAACTTTTTAACTCTTCGTAAGGCGACGATCGCGCCACGCTGACAAAGGCGACCGAAGACAGACTTACGTAGTGCGCGGCGTCTTGTGTCGCTACTAACGAAGAAAGGGGTCTGCGGCGCGGTGAGCGGGCGTGGCGACATGTGCTTGACTACTGTGTAACACGGGTCATGTCAGTCGCAAATTTGCTTGCGTGTGCGCCCAGCATGTGTTAGTTGTCCCAGTGACGCGTTCGTTTCATAAATCACAATGTCAAATCGATACACTAACATTGAATATACCGAAATGGTGCGTGTTTATGCTCGGTATGGTGACAATCTGTCTGAAGCTTGCCGTGAGTCCGCGAGACTATTTCCGAATGTGTTGACACCGAGTAAATAGATTTGTGAGTATTTTTGTAAATAGTTTAATTATTGTAAATAGAGTGATTCCACTTTTTAAATACGCCTACATTAAAAAATAGTTTGCAATTATCTATCTTCAAACAGGCCGCGCGCCTCTTTTGGTGCGATGAATTGCTTGATTACGTTTCAATGTTCGTGTTTTTCTATTTACTTTTTTATTTTTTAGTGTAGCCAGTCCTAAGCCTGGATAAGTATGAAGGGATTGTGGATTCAGTGTATAAATATGTACAGATTGTACAACTTTTGAAACATTAACTTACGTAGAGGCCTTTACCTTGTTCATTTTACGATGTTCCCTATGGCAGACAAATAATAGGTTGGTTTTGTTTGTGAAACAATTATTTAATGTTTTATTTTGATTCTAGTTTGTTTTAATAGTGTATTAGTACGTCAATCAAAAAAATTTATTTTCACTATTTAACTAAATATGGAAATTTACGTTCAAATAATTGTTATAAGCGACTTTGTAAAATAAACAAGGTATAGGGTTAATAAACTTTCTGCTACACGATCCTTAACGCTGCGTAGCAACGTAACTTTGCGCACGACTGCATAGCACCAGCTGATTGGATACCTACGCCAGATCGAATGAAAGTTGGAATATAGAGCTAACGATGACTAGATATTCACACTAAAACTAAAAAAAAAAAATCTAACGATGTATTAGGTTTTGGCAAAAGTCGTACAACAAAAGTTGTCAGTCTTGATAAATCAAAGCCACCCTTAAGAGGCCGTGCGTTAGTTACCTATAACCCTGTATACATATATATATACACAAATATATATATATATATATATCTATGTTACGAAACTTAATAAAAATGTTACTTATAACTTATAAGTATGTGTGGAAATCTAGTTATATATATAACAAAGTCGGGTTTGTGTGAACACTTATAACTGGAGAAATGGACCGATTTTCATGGTATTTGAAATGTTGTATTGGATTAGAAAATAGACGAAAAATAATACCATTGCGAAAAATATTTTCCTATAGGAAATGGTAATGGGTTTCGTAGCTGTCAAACATTTAATATACATCCCGTCGATACGGTAAGCTCTCGCCTCGAATTAAAGAACGTATTTAAATAAAAGTTTCGAATCGACAAGATATATGCACAAATTCGGATATTGACATGTTTTCGATTTTAACAGTGTAGAATAATATCAGTATTGAAAAAGGATTTGCTTTAAATTTTTATGAGTGCGTTCAAGAACTTATTTTATGTAAACTAAGGAAAATATATGAAAATAATTATTTTGTATTCATTCGCTTTATAATCGGCCTCATCGTCACTTTCCATCGGGTGAGATTGGAGTCGAGCGCAAGCTTATCTGTAATAAAAAGAATCGATGGCATTTATATCGTTTACACAAAAAAATCAATTTGAAATAATTATTATCATTGAAACAGTATTTTTTCCACACAAACGAAGTCCCGGGTACAGCTAATATATTATAAATTAGTTTAAAAGGTAGACATTATTCGGTATTTACTGGGTGAGCGCGCTCCATCTTCCACCTCATCATCACTTTCCATCAAGTGACTTTGAGGCCAAGCGCAAGCCTATCTGTAATAAATACTAAAAAATAAAATTTAAAAATATTAAAATTACACCATTATTTATAGACCACCATTAAAATTTTTCGTCGACTAAACATTTAGCACGCTTCTTTGTTTCATCTATATCAACATATCTATACACTTTGCTAACTTTTTTCCTCCCCGTATTGTAAAACAAGCCAAAAGTCGAAAATACGTCTCGTCAGCTTGCAATGCATGAGTCCTGAACAGCGACACGTATTGAAAGTGTTGAAACAGAAGCCGCCGCAACGTCGCTATATTTCTATCAATTATAGCGCAGAATTTGGTGACGCGTGTTTAAAAAGTATAAGAATGGCAACGTCGCATTTATAACGTTATAATAACGTTAAATTTTTTGTTATAAATTTCGTTCTGTTACCTGAGTAACGTTACTGCTACCATTATGACGTCATTTTGTTATTGCGGTAACGTTACAAAAATAACGTTATGTATCATTACTATAACGTTATTTTTAGTAACGTTACAAGTCCCTGTGTAATACATACAATTGGTATCAACTCGAACGCTCTGCTTATCCTAACAACGCGTGAAATTGTGGTGTGGACGCCTGAACCAGCGCCGTGGACCGGGATCTAAACAAGTAAGTTCGTTCCCGGAATTCCTTCTTATTCCTCGTCAACTCTTACGCACCACTCCAGAATACCTCGTATTATTTTTTTGGGTATAGCACGTTTTGTTTTATTTCAACATTCAATTCAGGTAGAAAGGAATTGATTTACAATTTACTCGAGTTAATAATGGAGATATGTGTCAATAAATGAAACAGATTTGTTTTATTTTCATTTATAAATTACGTCAACCTCATCTTCTATACCTTTTGAACAGTGACGTGCATAGAGTATTTGGCCAGGGAAGGCAGAATTCGCGTAGTTAATTTGTATATTATATTATGATAGTAAATATTATATTACTTTTATAGGGATGATAGACGGCGTGAATATAGAGAATAGAAAAAAATAATGAAAAAAAAAATATAAATATAAAATAAAAATAAAATAAAAAAATTATAAATAAAAAAACCACCACCACCATACCATTTATATGTAAATATACATGGTTTCTTTTTTGTTTAACTTTAAGCAATTTATTCCAGACTTATTTGTCATAAGGGCATGCAATGCTTGCATGCATCTATGGAATGAACGCTACTGCTTTTGAAGTATATTTGAAGGTAGAGCAATGGAGTGAATTTGGCCTTGATGGCACAAGTGTAAAGTCATAGTGTGTCCTTTCAGCCTGTCTCGTTTCGGGATCAGCTCGTGGGCATTCAGTTGTTTATATACCTGGAGACTTTCAGTCATTGTATATGTGGGCCAGTATGCCGACTACGATTGTCAATATTTCCTATCCCTTGATCGACTTTGCCATATTGAATTACACTGTGCGTTCCCTCAGGAGCGGTGTAGACATTTCGTTGCACCAGAATAAAAAACTACGCAGCTTTATTAAGCATTTAGTTACTGAGCTCTTGCGGATGCTTTGTTCTTAATAGCAAAGAATAAAGAACTAAAATGTTTAAAAGAAGAAAGAGTTAATACTGTTCTTAGAATATTCTCACATTTCTTTTTGACGACCTGTACAATCATATCAATATTGTTACAAATGCTTTGATCGGTGGTAGTTTTGGTGACTAAACGTTTTGGAGTTAGTGTAACTAATAAAAGGTTATTGAGAAGTAGATATAAGGGAGTCTCCTAGCTCGATGAAGTGGAGACGGTGAGAGCGTGCCTTGCGGGACGCCTGATACAGAAGATCTGCAGGGTGGGATTTTTACACCCAAACTTCTCAGAGATTGAGATTGAGAAAGGCTCCACTCATCGGGTCGTTGGAAGAATGTATATTCCCAGGCCCGGCTGATTGTGAGGTGAGGAACTTTCCGAGGATTTTTATTAAGAATGTTGGCATACTATGGCCGCCGCCCTCGTAGCCCTGACAGTACTATGTAGGATCTAGCCCCGGGTAACAAAAAACTAGTAGAATATTACAAGTCATTGATATTTCTTAACCATTCACAGCTGGTCCACTGGCAGAGTCCGCACATGCATGCGTATTTCCCGGCTCTTACATCGTATCCTTCAATCATGGGAGAATTGGTCTCTAGTGCACTCAACATCAACTGTTTTACTTGGGTAAGACATTATTTTAAACATAGAATATAAGATGTAGCATGTATAGAATAAAATCCAGATGTAGAACGGAGACTAACTAATTGCGAGTCGAACTTGCGCATTGAAGATTCCGCATATTTTTTTGCGATCTAACTTTCATTTACGGACTCCAAAACATTTTCAATTATTTGTTGTTTCTACATTGTTTCTTTTCCATAATTGTAAGTCAATGGGCAGAATCCGATAGGTTGTGATTTCCTTGGGAAATCGGCAAAACGATAAAAAAATCGGTATAAACATATCTTTGATTGTGTTGATTTGAAAGTATAATTTCCCAGAGCCTTAATATTATTGAATACTAATTTCAACTTGATACCGCTGCACGTTCCTGATAAAAATACTCTTGACGTAGAGATCCTACGGAACTCAACAAAAATTTTATTAAAATAAATGCTAAGCATTGGGATCCGGAGACGAAAACGGGGACAAAATAATCAACTGCCGGGCAGCCAGGACAACTGCTTCAAACCGGGATTTAACTCAAACCAAAGCCTACAGTTGCACTGAAATATGTATTTGAGGGTTATGGTATATTTTTAAGGCGTTGTTCAACAGAGCATCACAAATTTTCATAACTACTTGGGAATCAATATTTTGATATTAGGCGTCATCCCCTGCTGGTACGGAATTGGAAACCATTGCTTTGAATTGGCTAGGCAAGCTGATTGGTCTGCCGGATTGTTTTCTTAACGAAAAGAACAATAGCCCTGGAGGTGGGGTTATACAGGTAACTAAAAAAAGTTTTCTATATTTTATTCCAAAACGGATTGATTGAGATTGTCAGTATCTCCATAAGTATCGGCATTAATAAATGCTGATTTGAAAGGTTAATATTCAGGTCGTGATGTGACCGCACGAGTAGAACTTAATGCCAGTAACCTGAGAACTGTTAGTCCAGATTTAGAGGGACCTAGGTATTGTTATTATGCGGATGTGGCGCATATTGTGGATTCAGCGGCGCAAAACGTCTCTGTTTACTGCATGAGCTCGACATCACAATCTGAATTTCTATTATAACTTAGTTAAAACAAGAATCGTCCGCTACTTTGGGCACGCAAGAATGTCATTACACGCCTGGTTATCCAAGTAATTGTGGATAGATTCAGGTTTAGTGAAAGGTGTATGCTACGCTGGAGCGTCCAAATTAAAAATCTGACTTACGTATCGGTCAATGAAAATATTCGCCAAGCATCAGTCCAGGATAAATGGAGAGCTACAGCCCTCCACTAGCACTGCAGTGCTAGACGCCTCCAAACAATATGTCTGGTTATGACTGTTCAATCAAGAGCATAAAATTGAGAAGAGCAGTTACCTGATTTTTATCTGGATATTTTTTGGTTTTCGTATAATTTAGTATTAAAATGTTTTTTTTTTACAGCATGGGTAACATAGCAGTTTTAAACAGGAATATGCCATCAACTAAGCATAAATGCTATAAATTGATTTTTATCAGCTCTAGTTTTCAGTCGACGGCCTGAAAGTATCTTGAAGACTTCGGTTAACTATTATTTATTTTATAGATGACGGCAAGCGAAGCTACGTTAGTGAGCCTTCTGGCAGCTAGAACAAGGGCTCTATTGGATCTCTCTAAGCTGAACCCAAATCTCCAGGCCTCGGAACTTCTGGGACAGCTCATCTGTTATTGTTCAGATCAAGCGCATTCATCTGTTGAAAAGGCGGGATTGATTGGTGATTGCCTTATCCTTTTCGAGTAACAAACAAAATACACAACTGAAATATCGACAGATAAAATAGCCACGTTTTGTGAAGCCAATACATATTGTACATCCTTTAGTTTAGGAATGGGCTAGAATTGGCTAATAATGCTGGCAAACTTGATCATAAATTGCGAATACCATACAATTATAATGTAATACTTATGCTTAGTAAAAGAGCAAGCTTATATACCTCCATTTGTTAATATACCTAGTGACCTTCCATTGAAGTATACATGGAGCGGAATGACGATTGCAAATTTCAACGGATTTTTTTCCTTTCTTCAGCGCTGTTTTTCTTGGACTATATTGTACTCTCCACCAGGTGCGATGTACGTAGCAACTTTGTCAACTCAATATGAAGATTATAGAATTGAAAAAGTAAGATAAGATAATTTATTCTGATTTTGTGCTTTGTCGCATAAAAGGAGATCGGTTACAGAAGAATAATTATACTAATCTAGTGTAAATAATAGACAAGAACCATCACTAATCACTAAAGCCATTTATTTTAATTCAGGATTGGTCAAAATGCGGTACATCCCAACAGATGAACATCAGAGTTTGCGGGGCAAGAAGCTCGAAGAAGCAATTCTTAGCGACAAGGAAAAAGGATTGATGCCTTTTTGGGTATGTCTGTAATTCATTAATTTAAAAATATTAAATCGGGACATAACCGTTGTAAAATTCTTACTGAACATAGAGGAAGTTCCAGTACAAATAATTGAAGTTAAGTTTGTGGATAAAAATAATTAGGTAAATAGTAAAAGGTTTGGACTTGCTTTACAGGTATGTGCCACTCTTGGAACAACAGGAACTGTAGCTTTTGACAACCTGCGAGAAATCGGTGAGGTGTGTGAGAGGCATTCAACTTGGCTTCATGTAGACGCTGCTTATGCTGGAAGTGCCTTTATATGTCCAGAATATAGGTCAGTCAAAGATATTTTTTTAACCATTTTACGATAAATTCATAAATTAGTTTCTTATCGAATCAGGGATAGTCTTTCGTTAAATTATAATCCAAATTTACAACAAGCCAATCAACCTATTTTTCTACAATAATTCTCATAAATCAATCATAGGATAAAATCTTGAGAAACTCATCAAATCTAACAAACATTCCTAAGCATAACACGATATACTATTACAAAGTTGGTACAACCATCAATGTATCTCAATTCACAGTTAATCTTGAAATTAATATAGCATGACGAAACAATTTGTTAAAAAAATCAATTAAATTTTGAATTTTGGTTTTTATACTAACCAAGATATATTTTGTAGTTCTCTGACCTCTTTAAAGTAATTCTTTAAAATAGTTTCACGGTTAATATAATTAAAAATTAATAATTTGTGTATAAAGGATCTCTTGTTTCCTATCGCTGTGCCATTAGAAATTTTTGCATTCGAATTTCACTTTGTTAATATGGAAATTTGCTTGTAGTACATATTGCGCTTTCACGTAATTGGTGTGGTGCACTGTATATATATATGGCATGATATCTATTGTTATTTTTGAATGTATACACTCTGTTTGTAAGCCTATTAAAATAAAATAAAATAAATAATAAAGTAATAACTCACAAAATATATTGTCATTTATTAAAATATCCAATCATTTGGTTCTTTATATAATAGAATGAAATACAATTTTATTTTAAACTAGCTGTCCCGGTAGACCTTGTTCTACCCTATTTCTCTAAAACAAAGTTACATTGTTTCTTTTTATGTTAATAGTTTAATTTAAGTCTGCCAAAAGTTATTGGCCTGTCGCAGTCTAATAGAAATAAAATTGCATTGAAAGACTTAAGTCATATCTAAAATACTGATATATTTACTATAAAGCCTTATGGGACATTATTGAGTTATTTTTTGTTTGATTACTTGGCGTATAAATTATAATTTTCTTTAATGACATGCAACCTCTAATCAACTTGAAGGCATACCTTTGTTTTGTTTTGATTGAAATCATATGTTTGACAGCTGGGAACAGAGTGGTTTGTATGAGAAAAGGAAATTGTTGTTTTTACTATATTCCTAGTATTTTTTTCATATTTACTCACCTTTTATGGTAAACCTTCCCTTTACATATATATATATATATATATATATATATATATATATATATATATATATATATATATATATATATATATATATGTATATACATAGATATTGCTAAAGCTTTCTAATATTTTCTCATCTCAAAGTACTTGCTAAGTTAGAATTTTGCCATCAGACATTGGATGGACGGTGTGGAGTTGGCAGATTCATTCGCTTTCAACCCTTCTAAATGGCTTATGGTCAATTTTGATTGCACAGCTATGTGGTTAGTATTATATTTATTTTTAACGATTATGTTTACCATACGATATAAGAGAGTATTATAATCTAAGGAGAGTATATCATCCGGTGCTCCTTAAAAGATGAGTATAAATCAACTTTTTCTACCAATTCACCATTGTTATCATCTATCAACACGCTATTTCCATATTTAGATGTCTAAAAAGTATGGAAATATGAACTGCAATTACACAAGGACATGTGATGAGATATTTTACTACTCCAATTAGTTGAAAAAGTTAGAAATTATTTAAATTTTATTGAATTGTCTTTAATATTGGATTGAAGATTAAGGATTATTTATACAGTGCCAATAATGACTTGGATTAGTGTAATATCTCATTAAATAGCCTTGTGGAATTAAGGCTTACTTCAATCCGTTTTTCGAAACCTCTTTTTCTCTGTGTTCTCATAATCTCTTCATACACTGTTACCTATTTCGCATATTTTTGATCTCATCTTTCATTAGAACTCGCTTATGTGGTCCGTGTAAGTAAGACTTCTTCGATTTTACCTCGATGATATTATATTAGGTCCTTACATATGAAATTGGCGTTTTGTATGGGAGGAACAAAAAGTCGAATATTTTTTAATATAATATATTTAATTAATCAAAGTATGAACCATTATTTTCTATGCACTTTTGCCATCTCATAGGTAGTTCATTGATCCCTTTACTAAAAAAACCAGTCGGACGGGAATCAATAAAATCTTTGAAGGCGATTTGGACTGCCCCATCGGAGTTGAATTTTTTCCCTTGCAAGAAGTTATCCAAATTTCGAAAAAAATGGTAATCTGTTGGAGCAAGGTCCGGGGAGTACGGAGGATGTCTTAGACTTTCCAATTGAAGCTCTTCTAATTTAGTAGCCGTCTGTTGCGCAGTGTGTGGTCTAGCGTTGTCGTGAAGCAGCAGTGGCGTGGAGCGATTGACCAGCCTAGGTTGTTTAGCCGCTAGCTTTTCCATCATGGTTTGCAATTGCTGACAATAGACATCAGCCGTAATAGTCTGGCCAGATTTGAGAAAACTGTAATGAACAATACCGGCACTAGTCCACCAAACGCTTACATGTAACTTTTTTGGGGTTAATTTTCGTTTGGGGCAGGATTTGGCTGGCTGGCCAGGATCCAACCATTGCGCTGAGCGCTTCCGATTATCGTAAAGAACCCGTTTTTCATCACAGGTAATGATTCGGTTTAAAATACCTTCATTATTGTGTCGGTTTAGTAATGTAACGCAGCAGTCGACGCGCGTTTGCCGGTTTGCTTCAGTCAATTCGTGAGGTACCCACCTTTCAAGCTTTTTAATCTTCCCAATTTGCTTCAAGTGAATTAAAACAGTTTTATCACTAACATCGCAGCCTGCAGCTAACTCGGACGTGGTTTGCGATGGATCCGCTTCCACAATAGCCTTCAACTCTTCATTATCAACTTGAGTCTCAGGCTGTCCACAGGGCTTGTTCTGCAGGTCGAAATTTCCAGAACGAAAACGTTGGAACCAAAAACGAACTGTGTTTTCTTTTGCAACACGACCGCCATACACATCATTCACCCTTCGAGTTGTTTCCGCAGCACTAGTGGCACGGCGGAACTCGTACTCGTAAATAATGCGATATTTTAAGTTTTCCATTTTGTAAAATGAGTGACGCAAACAGAAAAAAACAGAAGAAAAAAACAAATGAATGACGATCATCGAAGCACAAATACATGAGTCTATAGCTGTACAAATTTGAATTTGGAATTCCTTACCAAAGAGGAGAAATTTATGATTAAAGTGGCCAGTACGAAAAACGCCAATTTCATATGTAAGGACCTAATATTTAAGAAATTTTGACGTTCAGGGTGACAGACAGCACTGCTCTACACAGGACTTTCAACGTCAACCCTATTTATTTGAGACATGAGAATTCAGGTAAGATTTTTATTTATTTATTTTAAAGGGAAACAGACAGCAATATAAAAATGATAATAATATACACAAAAAATGTTACATAAGCCAGCAAAATTTCCACAATAATTAGTACAAAAATAAAAATCAAGCTTATAAATAACAATAAAAAAATCAATCAAATATACATACATATATATGTTACATATAAATAGTACATTTATACTAAAAAAAAAACATTATAGAACAAAATTGAACTTAGGCTAATATTTTCTTTCTCACCATTCGTTTAAAGGGCCCAAAGGCACAGGACAGTATATCTATATCGCAAAAACGTTTATTATATAGATCACAGGCACGAAAAACAAAAGTATTATTAACATAGTTTGACCTTAAGAATGGCACCGTAAACAGCGAAAAGTCTCTTGCATTGGAATGCGGACACCTGAAACCTATTTGACTAAGCAAATAGGACGAGTCCACGAGACCGTTAACAATTTTAAATAAAAAAAGTTGATCCCTCTCAATTCTACGATGACACAACGCAGGAATTGAGCTACAAGGAAGGTTGTGTAAATCAGATTTATACTTTAAATGTTTTAGAAACTTGTTTTGTATGCTCTCGAGAAGATTGATGTATTTTTTATATTGAGGGTTCCAAATAGTAGAGGCGTATTCGAGTAACGAGCGAACCAAAGCGTTATATAAAAGGATATAAGTGTTAGGGTTCCTAAAATCTTTAGTCATCCTTAGGATGAAGCCAAGCATTCTAAACGCTTTTGCAGTGACAGTGTTAATATGGCAATTAAAGGATAATTTACAATCAAGATACACACCCAGGTTCCGCACCTCTGTCACACGGTTGAGTATATTGTTATTAAAGTGATAATTATATATTATAGGGTTATTCTTTCTCGTGAAAGAAATAACATTACATTTCATAGCATTAATAAATATTAAGTTATTATCGCAATAAGAGCAGAGGCTATCAAGATCTTTCTGAAGTGCAAAACAATCGTAGCCCGATTTAACAATTCTGAAAATTTTCATATCATCAGCATATAAAAGAATATTAGAATTAACAAATGAAGGAACAATATCATTAATAAATAAATTAAACAAGAGACAAATTAAACATTAAACATTAATTTTATTTTTGCTTCTACATACTCTACTACAATTCTCAACTCTACTATAATTTGTTTAAACATTGTTATTTCTATAATAATAATTATAATAATCAAAGGCACATAATTATTAAACAAAAAGACACCTAGGGATAGTCTAGTATATTCGGACTAGTATATTCTGAATATGAAAAAAAGTTATACGATTTTAAATATAGACATTAAATGTTTTAAGTTAAAATAACGCTATTCTGTAATACCTAAATGCCTTTTTTTTTTCAGGAAAGGCTATCGATTATATGGTAAGTTTAATAAAAGAAAATAAAAGATAAGAAAACAAAGAATTAAAACAATTTCATAAGAAAAACCAAGTTTTTAGCTTGGGGACTTTAAAATTATATCAGTTAGTTTTATTGTATGTGCAAACTTTCTTATGTTATGTACAAACTGTTTAAAGAATATCTTTTGTTAGATATCATGAATCTATTGAGCACTAATATTATTTTAGTAATGGCTTTTAGTGAGCGGATGGGAGGATCTGGTGATTTGTATCCTTGTGTTTATAACATGCGCTAGTTACTCACCATCATTTTTATTGTTAAGCATTTGTACTTTGTAATTTGTAGATCGTGAGGATAGTAAATTATTAATATAAGTCATTACGCCAAAACGATATGATCTAAGATTTAAAATTCTAGCACTGGCAAATCCCTTTGAGCCGTCGATTCAGGGCATTGAAACTTTGGTTCGTCCTAAGAAATTATGGGGTGGTTGGCATACAGAAGCACATTCGAGAGGTTAGTATTCCACATCTACTAACAGAGACTCTTTCCAACTCTTCTCTATAGATCCTGCTTTTTGAACTGGTTGTAGATTCATTTAATTGATAATTTAAAATTAAGGTCCGTTTGCACTAACGAATTAATCTAGTTTAAGCTTGTATAAAACGCTTATTAATTTAATTGGTTTGATTCCATCTTAATGATGATTTCATTTTAAGAGTTGTTACAAGTAGATTTTGATTTAGTGCAAGACAATAAGTACAGATCAGCGCTAAATAGCATTTTATATAACTCTAAACTAGATTTAATTTGTTAGTGCAAGCCGCCCTTAATGTAAAAAACCTATTTAAATATAGTTGTTTTGATTTTGAATTTGATGTTTTTGATGTGTAAACAGATTAAGCATCACTACACTTGACAAAGTCGATCATTATTCGACGCCACGAGTAACCGTCTTTGTAAAAAGCTGTCTTCTAAATTTTGATCTGTTTGGATGCTATCGGGTCCCTTTGTTACCGTAATAATGCCATCAAAGTTTGACCGAAGCGTTGTAAAGCCATTTTTACATTGATAAGTGTACTAACTTCCTTGCCTTTATTAAATAGAATTTAAATCACGTTTTATTTTTTAAGCTCTTTAGAATCAAAATTAATTATTAATTTCAGGGTGTTCGCCTTGCGCAAATGTTCGAAGCCTTGGTTCTCTCTGATGCAAGATTTGAGGTACCCCAGCCGAGAAATTTAGGTTTGTGTAAAACTTTTACAAAGGTTACATTTGAAGATTGCTAAAAGCTGGTTTCTATTATTTAAAAATTAAAATGCTTTAAAACATTTGTAAAATCAGTAAACTTGGTAAAATCGGCCACAGTCTTATTACAAGTAACAGGTACGCATTAAAAAAAAAAGCGAATTTGGATGGAAGCAACCGCTAAATTTAAAGAGATCAATATCTTCGGAAAGATGTAAATATGAAAATAAAAGCCATATCAATAATGGTACAAATTGGAAAACTTCTTAGAGAGTGTTGAAATGGTAACAACATTAATACCATATACGGTAGTACTTCGTAATCTAGTTTACCTGATTTTGTTGTGAAAAAGAGAAGAAGCTGTTTGTATCTAAGTTTTGGAACAATATCCTTAATAAGGTGCCTAGCACGTTTCCACATCTCAGCCAAAGTTGGTCTCGATTTGGTCTACTATTTTTTGGGTTCCACGGGGTAATGATTTTGGCCCATAGCTTTTCCCACATACGATTCACAAAGCTCGACTAATATCGTCTAAAAACTGCAGTTTTCTTCAGTGGAAAATCACATTTATTTTGGTTTTCAGGCATGGTGGCTTTCCGCCTTCGCGGAGACAATGCGCTAACTGAGCGCCTTTTAAAGAGGTTGAACGCACGTGGCTACATCCATGCTGTGCCTGCTTGTTTCAAAGGCATTTATGTGATCAGATTTACTGTGACATCTCAGCGTACCACCAACCAGGACATTTTAGGTAAAACCACCAAAAAATACTCACTACTCGATTATTAAACTGTGCTAATATTTATATCTGATACAGTGTAGTATTTTTTAAATGATGGAAAATCCTAATAGAAACTTTTTAACCGCAACTTGGGTATGTCTGACCAGTTGTGTCAGATTATATCGATTAAAAACTCCAAAGTGACTATTTCTGCGCAATAACGAGGATTGTAAGATCCATAACCAGTTATCCAAAACTCCATCTCTCTCTTCCTGATCTGGTCTTCACTGCTGAGAATCTTGACTCATTCATTCAGGACTGTCTCCATCTGTTCTATTAATTCTCCTGGTGTAATAAGGTCTTGATTGAAAGCTTGACATACGTCATCACACAACGAAATCCTATCGTGATACAATAATCAAAGTCACCAGCATTTATCCCAAAAATACTCCTAAATCTTATAATGGACAATATACTAAATATGTACTGGATCAGGAGTCGGCAACCTTTTGAGTCAGAGGAGTCAAAAATTACAATTTACAAAATTTCACATTTTTAAAAGGCCACAAAATGTTTTCTTGTAATCAATAGCTAGTATTAGGGATGTAACGGAGGCAATTTTATCGGAACCGAAGTCGGAGTCGGAGTTTTTAAATTTGATTTATCGGAGTCGGAACCGAAGTCGGAATCGGAATCTGAGGCAATGTCAGTCACAAGTGACGGCAGAATAAAATAGTTTTATTAAGGGACAAATAAAAACATTATTCAGTGAACCTTTTTAATCAGAAAGTGATAAATTTTCAAATACACAGACAATAAAAATTGCTGTGTTTCTTATTAACATTTCCCCATTAACAGTGAACAAATTAAATCAAATTTGCTCCAGGGTTGTTTTTGTGTTCATTTGTATTTTACTTAATGTAATGTAAATGTAAATTAAAAAAACCTTTTAGTAATAAATTTAAATGTACATTTAGTTTTAAATATAATAATTTAAATCATATTTATTAAATCTAAATTTTTAAAAATGTCTTCTACGAATTAAGTAGCACTGATTGTTTGATTAATTGATATTATGTTTTAACAGCATATAAAATGAAATCAAATGAATTGACTACAACAGTGGTGGTGATCTCCGATGAATACCTCCGATTAAAAAGTTTCGGAACTGAAGTCGGAACCGGAGGTGTAATAACAATCGGAAGTTCCGACTTATCGGAGTCGGAGTCGAAGCTCCGTAACATCGCTGGCTAGTACTAGCATAAATATAGTGTTTTGGTTAAAAACATCTATTTATTCATCGATACAGACAGATTTTTAAATGTGCTTTTTTTTATTATTACATAATATCTGCGAATGAAACCAAATAGTCGCTGATTCACATCCAAAGAGCCGCAAGTTGGCGACCCCTGTACTAGATGTCAATAAAATTACTGTCGTTTATTAGGGTTATTTAAAGCTATATTTTTATTCAGATGACTGGAATGAAATTAAGACTGTGGCTACGGAGATGCTTGATGATATTTTCGGTTCTGAAAACGGGAAAATCGTCGTTCCCAAAAATCCCAGGATCTCTTTGAAAGGTACGAAAATTTTCTCTAACAAGAATCAAATAATTTGTTTATTCATTATGTTTTCTTATAGAATTTGTTTTGGTGTTTTTTGGTGGTAAGGCGTTTGCTCGAACTGGGTCATAATCACGGTACACAAGTGTAAAGACCGTTATAGTGACTCGCTTTGGCCTGTTGCGTTTCAGGATCAGCTTGTGTATATCCAGTGGCTCATAAACCTAGAGACCTTCAGTCGTGGTATATGTGAGCCGACATGATGACATACACTATCAATGGATTTTTGTCCTTTGATAGTCGCTTTCGTTCTTGGACTATACTATACTTACCATCAGGTGCACTGCAGTCACTATTTCAAGCCAGTGTAAAAAAAAACTTTTCCCGTTAGTCTTTATCAGATTCATATCTACGAAAAAGAGATTTCATCGGCAATTTGTTTTGTTGGTATAACTATAGTTAATATGCCCTTAATAACATTTGTAACTTGAAAATGCTGTTGCTTTCAATTTAATTTGTCTTGGAAAAAAAAATGAAATGAAATGAAATATATTTGTTTCGCCAAAAACTAACAAAAAACTAGAAATTTAAATACAATAACAAAAACAACATACAGAAACAAAAGAAAAATACAAAAACATAGAAACATGGCGAAAATGGGACCTTCATCAGCTTAAAGCCACAGAGGAAGTCTGTTCGAAGAATTCGGAACCTCTCGTTTTATATGTACTCACATCTAAGGACCAAACCAACATATTGTATAAATATTTTGGTGCCAGAGTATATATCGCATCGAATAATAAACAAGCCAGATGTATATAACGAAGGTCTGTCATTTTTAACAGACCAGCGTTTTAAAACATTGCGAAAATAGAAGCATTAAGCTGCAACCGTCATCATCCCATATATATCAACCTCTAAGGCTAATATTTATAGATACTATTTAATTTTCCTTATACTCTGATTAGGGAAAAGTTTGTCTTTGACAAAAACTGAATATAAAATAAGAAATTTAGTACAAACAATGTATTTGCAAAGCTGAATCCAAGTTGACGAAATCAATGACTTAGAAACTACATAAATCAACTCGACGTGTATTTTTTTTTAATCAAATACATTAATGAGGCTTTAATGCATACTAGAGACTATGCCAGCCTTGAAGTTATATCATGCTCCCACCCTCCTATGATATGGGATCTTTTAAATGTAGCGTGAAGAGATATTTGTGCAGGCCGGTATGATCGCCGTGACTACCGATGGGTTTTTCTTACCTTTCGATAGTCGTTGGCGTTTTTTGGACTACACCATGCTTACCATCAGGTATGGTGCAGTCACACTGGCGAGGGGGTAAAAAAAAATCTTTCGCCAGTAATGTAGTCGCTACTGATAATTTTATTTAAAAAAAAACTGATATATTTATCAAATTTCAGAGACTCGTGAACTCGGCTCCACATTCGGCACCAGTCTTCTTCTCGCCAACAGCCCCATGAGTCTAAAGGTTGTAAATAGCACACATGTTGCAATTTGCGACTTTGAAAAAGTATGAAATAATATAGACTGTAAGGGCGGTTACACAATGCGTCCAAGATAGTCCACGAAAATACAAGAATAAAAAACTTTTTCTATTTCATTGTCTTGACAAAGTATCTTTAGTCCACCTAAGTGTATTGTTATCCAAAAGCGAAATCGATTATCAAAGAACGTAAATCCATTAGTAGTCTCCGTCGTCATGTCGGCCCACATATACCACGACTGAAAGTCTCTAGGTTTACAAATACAAATTTCACACCACTCACATTCTACTACCTTTCATACTTTATTCTTTCATCCGTCCGCTGAAAAGGATTGAGTGGCGTCCTTTATTTGCTTAAAAATTTACAATATAATCTTAAACCTAATTTAAGCCTAGATTATAAATTTAAAAAACAAAACTAAACAAACTACATCCTTAATTAGCCTACGAATAAAAAGTAACTTAAGCCTTAAAATAAAAATAAAAACAACAACAGAGGAAGATTTATTTTACAATTAAAACTTAACCTAGCACAAAGTATGTAGGGGACTGTGAGCGGGAAGCCGTATCGAGGCGGACCCCCTGACGGCGGCGTTCTTCTCCGTCTGCAACGACAGACGGGTCACTGGTCGAAGGTAGCACGCGCGTCCTTATTGGTGGAAGTCTACGGAGTCCAGAAATCTAGGTTTATGAGTTACTGGATATACATAGCGTGGTCCCGAAACGCGTCAAAGCGAGACGGTCTTTACAATCGTGTACTGTGTGGTCATGATCCAATTCGGGGAAACGCCCTACCAATTTCATTAAAATTATATCGAGGGGTGAAGACTAAGGGGTAGGGTAAGAGGGGTAAGAAAACTATTTTAATCATTATTATAATAATAAAAATATTAAAACTAACATTTAACAAGAAATATTTTTCATTACTTAAGTCACTTAATTTGTTTCAAGCATACAGAAATAAATTAAAAGAAAAACAACAATCGACACCTAAAAAAGGTTTTTTAAATATTTTAACCGTATATATTATAATAAACATATCGAGGGCTGAAAGGCTATTTGGTTTAAGCGACATTTTTTGGTGATATCGTAATATATATATTTTCGGAATCGGTAAAAAACGCTGATTCCAAATATATATATTACTATATCACCAAAAATTGTCGCTTAAACCAAATAGCCTTTCAGCCCTCGATATGTTTATTATAATATATACGGTTAAAATATTTAAAAAACCTTTTTTAGGTGTCGATTGTTGTTTTTCTTTTAATTTATTTCTGAATGCTCGAAACAAATTAAGTGACTTAAGTAATGAAAAATATTTCTTGTTAAATGTTAGTTTTAATATTTTTATTATTATAATAATGATTAAAATAGTTTTCTTTATGAATAGGAAATTAATTTGTAATATTTATTTAAAATTTTGTTTTATTTATTTTAATTTTGATTCATTTTATGTAGTAATAATGATAATAATGGGCCATAAAATGTCTTTCTCATTGACATCACCATACCACATGATGAGAATCTCGTGAAAGCGGAAAAAGGAATTTCTTCAAAATATTAACTCTCGCACACGAGATTACCAGCATGTGAGATGTGGATTCAATGATTATTGTCCCGATAGTCGTATCGATTAATGGGATAATCACAAAGAAAAGTAGGAAGGAAGTAAGGAGTGGAATATGCTTCCAGCGGCCATATTCCCGCGATCTTATGACCTGGGAGTCTTTAAAAGAAGAGTGAATAGGCATTTGTTAGGCGGACGCGGTTCATCATCGGACTCATCTTCACCTTCCACCAGGTGTGATTGAGGTCAAGCGTTCGCCTATAAGCTATAAAAAAAAAGAGCTTCGATTACCATCTCAAGAAACTCTCGCTTGGTTGTTGGATCAAGGGCTGGATACAGAAGGCAGTATTACTCGATACGACACGCATTGTTAGGTTCCTCACTGTGAGCCAACTACCGGTGGCTAGGCCCTTTGGCATCGCCCTGTAGGTCTACGTTTTTATATCTTAAAATATATATGACGGGATAAAGCCTGTCAGGGCGCCACGTGCACTGTCTTCATCACTCATTGTAGAAAGGAAACGTGACGATCTCTGAGATGCGTCCGATCGTTGCGACCGTCCAAATATGAATGCCTTCCAAAATGACTAATCCCGACCAACTCTCTTTAATTCAGTGTTGCCAATTTCACAATTCAATTTTGTACCAAATCGAATAGTTGATTACGATTGCAACGCCATCTCTGATTCCATCCAGGCACTAAACCTGACGTTTCAATTAATAACAATTTAGACGCTCTCACTCCGACATACATATAAAATTTCTAAATGAAAAAAAATATTGTAAATACAATAAATAAAGAGACTGTTATAACTAATTGTCTGGTGTTTTTAATTAATTAATAAAAGCACTCATTACTTTTAACTATTTATTTTGACATCACGAAACTGACAGCCGAGACGAACCGTCTTAGTTTATAAAACATTAATGGCGGCAGCCTAGTGCTGCGCTCTATATATACATACTATAGCAGACAATAATAAGTTATCTATCGTGTACACTATATCCCTTTCGGGGTAAGCAGAGATGCATTAGTGGATGTACTCACTTTGCACTTATATATCACGCCCAACATGATTCGTGAGCGTAGCTGATTGCCGTCCTCAGGGCACTTACATATGACATTTCCATTAGATGTCACGCGGGTTTCTTCACTATGTTTTCCTTTAGCGGTGAGCACGTGATGCCTAAACCCGTACATTATCTATACTAATATTATAAAGCTGAAGAGTGTTTGTTTGTTTGAACGAGCTAATCTCAGGAACTACTGGTTCGAATTGAAAAATTCTTTTTGAGTTGAATAGACCATTTATCGAGAAAGGCTTTAGGCTATATAACATCACGATGCAACTATTAGGAGCGAAGAAATAATGGAAAATGTGAAAAAAACGGGAAAAATTATTCATCCTTGAGGGCTTCCATTGCGTGCGCTGCAAAAACGGTTCAAGATACCAAAAATATATGTATGAAAGAATTATTCCTCTTGAAATGATCTAAAAAAATGTCCGCGACAGTATATGTCTATCTTTTAAGATTAAGTCACTAGAACCGTTTTTATGGTAAACATATTTGGTCGAAATTAATGCATTATTTGTTAAGAGTTGTATCAACGTAATAATATTAATCTTTATCCAAATAAATGTGTTGTTGATTAAGAGTATTTAATTGTGAACAAAATTGTCTTAGACATCACTTAATTTCAATGAACATCTTAGAAGATATTACAAAACCTTATATAGGAAAACAACGTTTGCCGGATCAGCTAGTCAGGAAATATCCAGAGGAATATGCCGGAATTCCGACCTACGACAATTCGCGTTGTCGCATATACAATACGGCCGCAGTCACAATAACTATATTGCAATACAGCCAATATGGTGACAATTATTCCAGAATTGAACATAATAATGAAAATAAAACAACGTAATAATTACCTTAATAATTTAATAAATGCACAACTGCTTACATGAACGTATTTTAAACTTATTTTTTATTTGAGCGCAAAGAATTTCGGTAGAATACATAATTCTAATTGAGAAAAACATAAGTAAATGTATAGATTTCTTATATTTAGTCATTTTAAAGCTAAATCAATGATAATATTCATATTTGATAATTTCGAAAAATACAATGAGGTAATATCGTTAGACAGATGGACAAAATGTAATCAGATTAATTACTACGACGACAAAATGTAATCATAATTTAATATCGTCGATATGTAATCATGATTAAAACCCTTCTAAGCATTGATGAACTTTACATTGGTATGTAATTAAGGGTTCATTAGTATTTTAAAATATAGATGGGCAACATGTGATCGTAATCGTATTTATAAATTTGATTACATTTTGTCCGTTTATGTATCGTTACATGTTTATAATTTAATCCAGTTTAATGATACTTAGATGCCATTTTGTAATTTATTTATTTATTTATTTCGTCGAGAAACTCAGTAAAATATAAGTAAAGGTTAACTCCACTTTTTTATAAAAATAAAACTTAAAAATGTTTGAATTTGGGATTTACAAAAATAATAATCTGCTTTTGTTCTAAGATGCATAACATTGACTATTTGATGATATATAGTAAAACTGAAACTTAAATGTTAAAATAATTTATTTAAATTTATATTTTCTACATTTGATCAGTCTTAAAAACTAAGATTTAAATTACAATAAATAAATGCCTTTTTACTGTACAAATTAAATATAAATAATTTTATGTTACAGTTTATTTTTAGAAATAAATCTTTTTAGATGTTTTTATATGACAAATAAACACTTATTTATCTATCTAATTTTTATATTGTGGGATTGTATTCACTCCTCACCCTATACGTAATATTATCGTGTTCCTACTTTTTACATTGCTCATCGAATTAAATTTAACAATAGAGTATGTTTTGAAAACCCTGTCCGATCCGAAAAAGTATATTAATGACACAATAACATTACCAAAATACATTAAAAAAAATTATACTATTCATGAATATTAAAAATATATTGTCATATAAAATTGAAGAAATTCAATAATTTTACATGAAATCTAAGCTCGAAATACTTACAAAAATTAGATTAAAAACTAATAAAACGATTTAATTGATAAACTGTGTTTAGAATTAATGGTATCACAAGCCTTTTGACGTCAGGAGCTACTGGCATGCTCCTTTTGCTTTCTTTTTTCCTTTAATCACAAACTACGTACATTCCCTTTGTTGCTATGTAAGTTTTCCCCATTTAATTAATTTTATTTGTATTCTATTCAATTTTTTTTAATTCTTTAACTAAAAATAATGACATCAATAAAAAATAATATCGATACGGAATAATACTTTCACGGATCGGACAGGGTTTATATAACATACTGTATACATACGCTTGCAGTATATTTTAAATACAGTAGCTATTACCTTCATATACAATATGTAATCTAGATTTGTAAAATCGATTTTTTTTCCTATTATCGTAGCGACTTTGTAATTATGTCGCCCGAAGTAAAAAAAATGTCTGTTTTTATTTAATATCTAGCTCTAAATTGTAGGTCACAAAATGTCGACTGTACAAATGTAGACTAGATAGCTTCATATAGTTATGGACTCCGTTTTTTATGTGCACTGTACATAAAAAACATACCATATATATCAATTCGTGTAATAAATATAGTTTTAGTATAAAAGTTAAGATTTTTGTTACGTTTTCGCTTTTTGCCATATTTGGCATGATTTTATCGAACACATCTGTTTCGGCTACGTTGTTTGATGAATAGTTAAAGATGTTAACAATTGACAATTTGACAAATTATTTACTATTACTGACATAGAATGGCCTGCTTTACGGTTTTGTATAGACTATACTCTGGAGAATGTGCAGGTGAAATTCATAATTTCATTCCAACGCCCTCTTTAGCCATAACTTGACAACATGCTGTACGAGATTGTACCCTTATGTGGTTGCTATCCCAACTTGCACGAGGCGATTCACCTCCTCCTTTTTGCTGCGAACAGCCAAGGAGTGGAATTCGCTTCCTTTATCTCATTTTCTAGAACCTTACTACATGGGAACATTCAAACGAAGAGTCAATTGATATTTGTTGAGCATTACTGCATCATCGTCTTCATCGTCACTTTCCATAAGGTAAAATCATAGTTAGGATTGCAATGTGTCCAGAATAAAAAAGAAAGAGAAAGCTTAAGGAGCACCCTAAACATCAACTTTTTGGACTTAGGCATTTATCAAATTTATTTAAGTAATCCCAGTAGTCGAGAATCTCGCAAAATTTATAAATTTATTTACAAGAGTTTAGTGCAACCTTAAGGTTTCTCTATCTTTTACAGTGTGCCTATAACACTTAGTGTAATGTTTATATTTTTATTTTTTATATCTTTATTTATGATGTAGCACGATAGGGCTGCCATGACTGCATGCGGCAGTCAAAAGCCCTTTAAATAAATTGATTAAAAAAAATAAAATCATAGTTAAGCACCAGCTAGATTGTAATAAAAAAAACTATACAGGCTCAGCAAAGTGACTACATTGCACCTGATAGTAAGTTCAGTGCAGCCCAAGAACAGCAACGACCACCAAAGAATGAAGATCAGTTGCCATCGCTATATCAGCCCACATATACCACGACGGAAGGTCTCTAGGTATATGAGTTACTGGATATACAGTTGATGCTGACACGCGACAGGCCAAAGCTAGTTACTATTACGGTCTTCACACTCGTGTATTGTGGACATGACCGAGTTCAGGCAATTGCCTTAATACCTCAAAAAAAATATTTGTACCTCCATTTGTGTATCTACCGTTTATGAAGATAAAAGTAATTTCTTTAATAATTTTAACTAAAAACGTTAAACTATTAGCTGGTTTACTATTCATCAAACAACACGGCCGAGGTTAATAAAAATCAACATTTGTTCCGATAGTTAAATTCGATAATAAT
This sequence comes from Automeris io, assembly GCA_036320925.1. Classification (NCBI taxonomy): domain Eukaryota; kingdom Metazoa; phylum Arthropoda; class Insecta; order Lepidoptera; family Saturniidae; genus Automeris; species Automeris io. The sequence goes on along the minus strand of JAUDJH010000017.1, from coordinate 10,243,758 downwards.
CGGATCTCGATTTTGTCCGATTGTAACCGATTAACCTTTTACACCGGTGATGGTCTTTAGCCAAGGCTTGTAGTACGTGGTTCTCATGTAGACTCCTGGAAGGAACGGCGCTGCGCACTTTATACCATGGGACACCGTTCCCACTAGCTCCCACTTACCGTCGTCTCTTTGAAGAACGAGGGGTCCCCCACTGTCACCCTGTAAAAATAAAGTTATGCCATAAGACTAGACTAGAGCAAGAACATCGAATACAACTCAAATTTTTATTTTATACAACAATAGAATAGCGCTAATGCAATATTTTCTCATGTCACTTTAGTAAGCAACTACTTTTTTACGATTTACAGGCGGACGCTGGACCCCAAGCACACCTGGTGGAAGGTAATGATGGGCTCTATGAGGACTGCGTCCGCGCTACAAATGCCTATTCACTCTTCTCTTAAATATGGTGTATATCACAATTCATCGTTCTACCCTCCCAGTGATATCCCACATTATATTATGCTGACTCTCGGTCTCTATTCAAGAACCCATCAATTCCGATTATCATCGGTTCTTTGGACAATTTTGTCACCCTTTTTTTGATAACCCGGGGGAGCATCCTGCATAGGAACACCAGGGCCGCTGTGACGGCAGCTACCCCGGTGTGTCAGACTCCTAATGATATAAAAATCTTGGAGTGTCCCTTTAATTGCTCCACCCAGGCCTGGGAAGCCAAATTCATCAAGACTCCCGAGGAACGATAAGCCTTGTTGAAGCTATCCCTCTGGGAGTGGTGGATGTAAGAAGCACACCCAAAACCTCTCTAATGTTGTCACCCCACTGGAAATTTAGCTTACTAATTCTAAGAGCTATGTCAATGACTTTGGTCCTCGGTTAGTTAACATTTTTGCAGATTTTATCCTTGAGATAAGCCCACGCAGGGTAAATAAAACAATCCTGATGGAGGGTAAGGTCAGGAGTACGTGAAACTGACGAATGCATAAAGGGATTAATGAATGTAAAGGTAGCAAAAGAAGTTTGCAGAGATAGTGGTGGCCTTTCACCCTTTCTGCCTAGCGTAGGAGATAATCGGCGTGATGATAGACTCTCAACAGCTGCTCTATTAAAAGATTTGACACTTACTTCGCAAGAATCCTTCTGTCCGTTGGCGTATCCAGCGCAGATAAAGGAAGGCAAAATCTTCTTAGTATGACCGGCAGTTTGGAACATCTCTTGGCAAGCACTGTTTTCTATCACTGGTACCTGAAATATTTCGACATAAATACTATGCGTTAACAATATTATTACGCCAAAATGCGCGAAAAGTTCAAATCCCGGCATGCACATCTGGGGTTTTTCTGATTAAGTACAGAAAACATCTTGAGAAAACCCGCATGGCACCTAATAGAATTGGCATCTGTACGTGTTCTGAAAATGACGATTAGCTCCGCTACTAGCCACGTTAGGATCACGTCATATAAGCGCAAAGTGAATACAACCGTTAAGTATTTCTGCTCAATCCGAACGGAACATAACGTAGTGATATTATAATTATCACCTTATTCATTATCTTTCCAATATCTTTAAATTTTAAAATATGTAGAATAATGGGTGCGCGACCTAAGTCCTAAGCCACCGGTAGTTAGCAGCTCTCAGATACAGTAACTTCTTAACAATGCCTCCTGTATCGAATAAAAGTGTCTTCTATATCCGGCTCTTGACCCAACAACCAAGCGAGAGCCTCTTAAGATGGTAATCGAGGCTCTTTGCGATCAGCCCATTAGTCGATACGACTATCGGAACAATAATCGTTGAATCAACATCCCAAATGCTGGTAATCTTGTATGCGAGGGTTAATATTTTGAAGATTGTTTTTATTGTTATTTTGACAAAACGTCCAATGCTGACCATATTCCTCCTCAATTTTTTTCTAGAACGATCGGTCAGTAGCGTATGCATCCAGCGTCACCTTGCGATCTTGATTGAGTTATCTGTCTACCTTGAAAGTGGGTGTTCTACGCTGTGCTTGCCAGTGCCTGGTCTCTTCTCGATGCTGCTTAATCTACTAAATAACCAGATAGCTGACCAATCCCATATACCCATTCAAATCAATGCTGAGCAGCTTAACAGAATACCTAGCTTTATGAGCACTTGGCGCATCATCACGACACAAGGTATTACTTCAGCTGTTTTTTGCATTGACTGATCTATTTTTGTGCGTTGTATGTTATGTATGTGGCAAATATGTATGTATGTATGTGTGTGTGTGTGTGTGTGTGGTATGTGGCCGTGGTGGCTGCCGGCAGAATAGAATAGCACCCCCCTCTTCTTGCCGAGGTGTCGTAAAAGGCGACTAAGGTATCTCTTTAACACCACAATTCAACCAGGTGTTCAGAGAAGGACAACTCGACCAAACCTGCATCCCGCTCCCTTCCGATCGTACTGGTTCTCCTTTCCATCGGGCCCGAGGGAGCACGGAAGAGAGAGTGCTTTTCTGGCAGCGCGTCCAGTTATGCACTTAAATATCTCCTGCGCAATTGACTGTTTCCGAAAACTGGGCCTTGATTTTCTTAATCGGCGTTGAAACAGTCGCCGTGGCCGAATCCGGCTAGGACATCATCATCATCATCATGTGGCAAATAAATGTTTTCCTATTTCTGTTTCTATCCGTTCTATCAGCTGCGTACCCGGGTGGACAAGTCCACTGCCTCTAATCTAATTGACTATATCGATGACTCCGCATCTCCAGTCCTACAGTATGTAATTTTAAGGAAATATTATTACCTGAACTTCCTGCAAAACAGCTGGAACACCACCGCCATATTTGAGCCTTCCCCAACCCGTTACTGTGGCTACTCGACCGGTGAAATCGGACTGATCGGGCGGCATGCAAATCGGTACTGAAAAGATGATTTAAATCACATTAGAATAAAGAAAAAAATCTGGTGCTTTTTTTTCTTTAATATTTTAATGGATTTTTACGTAAGCACATACTCCTACTCTAGGCTTTCTATTTCCCTTAAAATTTCGCCTTTTTTTAGTAACTTGACAGAAAAATATTTCACAGTGTCTGCACTGGTGTTGTGAGGGCAAAGACCGCAGTGCAGCAAATTCTTACTGTCTAAAAATGGCTGGGTAATTTTTCAGAAAGCTGCAAGCCTGGCCTGGCAGTCAGGAATCCGTATTCCTGCGGCGAGCTGGCGACCGGACAGTTTTTTTTAGATTTCACTTCTAAGAAGCAAGGACATAAGAGAGTCAACTCCTCTAAACCTCTGGATGGTGAGATACCAACGCATCACCCCTGCTTCACCAGAGCAGAAGAATCCTTCAAATCTAAAGCCTAGATAATATTGCCTCTAGCCTAATAATAGGAAATAGTTTACTTACCAATGTGCACATCGAATTTGATAGGATTCTCCAGTTCTAATAGTGCCAAATCATTCTCGAATGTAGCGGCATCATATTGTCTATGTACAATGACCCGTCTAACATTTCTTGATACAGGATTCTTGGGTTCCTTCTCGCCTGATATATCGTTCTCGCCGAAAACAGCTACCAGGGAGGCTAGGAAACTGAAAATAATAAAGTATTATAGATCATAGACCATCAAACACAAAATATGAATTTGGATTGGACACATGCTCGGTAGTGACGACGCTATCCAAACAGGCTTTAGATTGAACTGATCAAGGTACGAAAAAATGATGCCCGTCCCAGACAAGCTAGGAGATATATGATTCTAGCGGAATCGAGGGTTTTCAGTAGGATATATGTAGGAATGTGAGTGGAATAGAACGTATGAAATGCTATAGAATGATAAGGAACAGTGTAAGAGTGTGAAAGGGATAGAAAGTATAGGAGAGAGAGAGATAGATTTGAATGGCGGAGTGAATAATAAGTTGTGAGGGCTGTGGCGAATTATTATATACTAGCTGATCCGGCAAACGTTGTTTTGCTATATAAGTTATTGTAATATCTTCTTAGATGTTCATTGAAATTAAGTGTTGTCAAAGACAATTTTGTTCACAATTAAATACTCTTAATCAACAACACATTTATTTGAATAAGGATTAATATTATTACGTTGATACAACTCTTAACAAATAATGCATTAATTTCGACCAAATTTGATTACCATAAAAACGGTTCTAGTGACTTAATCTTATAAGATAGACATATACTGTCGGGGATTTTTTTAGATCATTTTAAGAGGAATAATTCTTTCATACATATATTTTTGGTATCTTGAACCGTTTTCGCAGCGCACGCAATGGAAGCCCTCAAGGATGATTAAATTTCCCCGTTTTTTCACATTTTCCATTATTTCTTCGCTCCTAATAGTAGCATCGTGATGTTATATAGCCTAAAGCCTTCCTCGATAAATGGTCTATTCAACTCAAAAAGAATTTTTCAATTCGAACCAGTAGTTCCTGAGATTAGCGCGTTCAAACAAACAAACAAACAAACTCTTCAGCTTTATAATATTAGTATAGATAGCATACTACACTGAGCGCTATCGCTGCGGGGTAACAGCGTTTTAGCCCCGCACCACACGTGTGCTCACCAATGCGATAAATCTAAGAGTTGCGGCGTCAGTATATGTCTATCTTTTAAGATTAGCTCACTAGAACCGTTTTTATGGTAATCAAATTTGGTCGAAATTAATGCATTATTTGTTAAGAGTTGTATCAACGTAATAATATTAATCTTTATCCAAATAAATGTATTGTTGATTAAGAGTATTTAATTGTGAACAAAATTGTCTTTGACATCACTTAATTTCAATAAACATCTTAGAAGATATTACAATTTAAAAATAAATAACTAACTAAAATGTCCAAAATAACTATTCCACGCGGATGAAGTCGCGGACACAGCTAGTTAAAAATATACCGGAAAAAACTACTGAGCGGTATCGTTCCGGTTTCGCAGCGCATCGTCTTCTAAACCGCAAGTCCGGTTCGCATGCGGCGCTGCGCCGGAACGCACTCTGAGCCCTCCCATGGATATTTGTAATTCAAAAAACCGGAGCCGCGCGGCGTGGCCTCGGGGCAATGAATTGTGACCACTGACACACAAATGTCATAGCAACAGTTTATAATTCATCTTCAATGAATGTCCTAATTAAATCCAATTCACTTGTAAGAATCGTCACTTCCAATCGATCGATATTTAATTAAGGTTTACGTCGGCATTTTTAAGTTATTTAATCATATGTATAAAGGAATCGATCTGGGTCACCAAACTGGTCCATGCCCGGTTTGTTGGCACAGATATTTGTAGAACGATACGTGTGATATTTTATTTTTAAGGAGTCTTAAGTACCAGAGATTTGACAATCTTCAAACTATATTTGTATATACAGAAAAGTACAGTTTTGCTATGTTTCAAATATATTGAAAATATTTCTTTACATAGTCCTTTTTAAGACCAGTTTCCGAAAGTTTTCTTAAATTAAAAATGCTTTCAAAGACTAACGAATCATGTGTGCCATTGAGTAATCATCGACTTAATCTCTAAATATTACATTAAAAACTTTAATTAATCAAGTTTTATCAGTATGCTATAAAATTTTTTTAATTATTATTTATAGACGAACGCTTGACCCCAATCACACCTGGTGGAAGGTGAAGATGAGTTCGATAATGAACCGCGATCGCCTAGCAAATGCCTATTCACTCTTCTCTTAAAGACTCCCAAGTCATAAGATCGCGGAAATATGGCCGCTGGAAGCATATTCCACTCCTTAGCCGTTCGCATGATGAATGTAGAAGCGAATCTTTTCGTGCGGATATAAGGAAGGGTGTATGAGGCGAAGTAACAAGAGAGAAAAGCAAAGTCAATGTTAAAGGAATTGATCGGCAATGCCAAAACTCAAAGTTCTAATACCAGTTTGATGTCAGGGAATTGTTAGTTGCGTGAAATGAACTCTCGCTTATTTCTTGAAACCTTTCTTATATTTTTAAACTATGCCTTAATCAGTTGTTGACTCACCCTGGTTGACAATGAGCAGCAGTGGTCACGTATCGACTCGTGATCAGCACTCCACCGCACTTGTTCTTAGTGAAGAGTCCAAGCCACGTTGACTCTCTGACCAGCACTTGCCAGGGCCACTCGCCGAAGCGAGCGTTCTTTCCGCCGACTATACGCCCTGACTTAGCCAAAGGTCTGACCCCACATACTGCAATAAAGATGGATTTGTATAAGACACTGGACTTATATTCTGTTGCAGAAATTTTCTACACATTTTATAATAGTCACGCTATATCCCTTTCAGGATGAGCAGAAATACATTAGTGGCTGTATCTACTTTGCTTTTTTTACACTGGCTCGACATAGTAACTACAGAGTACCTGATAGTAAGTACAATGTAGTCGGAAAACGAAAGCGACAATCAAAGAATGAAAATCCATTGATAGTCTCCGTCGTTATGTCGGCCCACATATACCGCGACTGAAGGTCTCTAGGTATATCAGTGACGTGCATAGGGTATTTGGAAAGGCTAGGCAGACTAACATAATGTATTCGAATATTATTTAATGACAATAAATATTATTTTACTTTCATAGGGAAGATAGACGGCATGAATATAAAATAGATATTAATATAAAGGGTTCCTTTTTCTTGTTTAAATTAAAGGAATTTATTCCAGACTTATTTATCGTAAGGGCATGCAATGCTTTCATGCATTTATGGAATGAACGCTACTGAGGTATATGAGTTACTGAATATACACAAGCTGCTCCCGAAACGTGACAGGTCAAAGTGAGTCACTAAGGCGGTCTTTACACCTGTGTACTGTAATTATGCCTCAGTTCGGGCAATTGCCATATCACCTTAAGGTAGTAGTTTCAGAAATGCTACTAGATCACAATTTCATTTCTTTTTCTAGCTAGCTGCACAAGTCGAGGTCCGTACCCACAGGGGTGCTCTTGCGTTGCCACTGAACTCACAAATCGCTGGCTGAGCACCTTAAGTTCTTGCCCCCTTCACCCGGTGAAGTTGTAATCTTTCCCGGACAATAATAAAATGTCCTGCGCAAAACAAAAATCTCAGCGCAGATGGCGCTGTTGGTTAATAGAAAAGCTACAATACAGAGCGGACACATTATGTTAAGGATTACTTACAATTCTTGTCATTGTAATCTATAACTTGCTCTACATAATTCTCAGTTGTTATTTCATCGGCAAGCTCAGTCGTTGACGTAGGCGCTTGAGTTGTAGTAATTTTCTTCGTGGGCTTTGGTTTTTTTGTTGTTGTCACCTGAAATTACATTTAATTTATTAATAAACTCCCCTTAATTTATTCATAAGTAACACAGCAACTATGCGATTGTAATTTTAAACGTTATTGACAAAAGAGTAAAGGTTATTTTGGATTAAATTCATGCATTCAATATTAAGACACCTTTTGAAAATAGATTTACGAATGTTATTATATAATAAAAAATAATATTTATACAGGTATCCTCGATGTATAGAAACACATGCCTTTTTAAACTAAAAACGAAAGATAACGAAATTTAAGTAAATTATACTTGAATATATTTCGATTCGGTGTTTTTAAACACTCTGTAGATTCGTGTTGCTTATGTAGGTCAACAAACTTGAACAATATAAAACATGATCGCTTCCGCATTCAGGTATTAGTAAGAGAGACAGAAATAAACAGAAATTATTGAAAATCAAGGTCATAAAACTTTTGTTAAACACATATACAGCATGTTCTCTTTACTTGTGTAATAGTTAAGTGAATTTTACCATTTATAATAACAACAATTTTAATTGATTCCTCGATAACAATATAGATTATTTTACCATAATCTGACTATAGGCAGAATTCTTATATGGATTATTTACGAAATCTTAACCGAAAAAATTTACCGAATTACTTATAACGAAATAGGTACTTGCAATCATAGAATAAGCGTTATAGTAATCAAAATCCAAGAAAATTGACAGTTATTTGCCAGATATTGGCGTACAAAGATTTATGCGACTATGCGATTTATGTTGACTATAGAAAATAGCGCCAACATTTCTTTGACACTTTATATAATAAACGACTGGAACAGTGCGCCAAAATTCAATCAATTTAAACTACCAAACTTTTGTTGACAGTTTAAATTAAGCAATCATAACATTTTCAGGAGTCACATGTTTGGTTATTTAATTCTTCTAAAAACTGTACAAGAATCTATTTGAAAATTCTTCAAATGTATGTCAATAAATAATCTCTATATAACAGCTTATAAGAAATTTAAAAAATATATATCACTGATAAAGAAGGCTTTATTGTTCTCTTAATGACCTTTTAACTGATAAGGACGTCTGTGGTTATAATAAATTAATTTTCTCACAGGAACATTCGATTCAATGTAATTTGTGTTTAAAGAACAATATCTTGGAAACTGCAATTACTAGAATTTCTTGCAGACTATCAAATAAGTCCTTGTTAGATTCACTCAATTGTCAATTTAAACGTGCCTGTAACATGGCGGGCCTATCTAAATAAAGTTATTTTGAGCTTATAACAAAATTATATACATTTGTTAAATGTATTAGAATAAATCGATACATACACAAGCAATAAGCTAAAAACAGTAATTTTAATTATTGTACTGACGTAATTAATGGCCTCCTCCGAATAGATGATCCTAATGAGGAATACACTTTAACAGAGATTCAAGTCTTGTCACTATGTTATTTTATGCCGTCAATTATTTAATAAATTTTAAATAAAAATAGTTGGTAAACGAATATTTTATGTTTTATTTAGTAAATAATCATTTATTTTTTTCAAAATGTGTAAAAAAATTAACTCCAATTTGTAAAAAGAACAACAAAATAAGATTGAAATCCTTATTTAAATTTTTTAATTTATTTAATTAAATTGTGTTAGATATTGCATATAAATATAGATTAAATTTGTATTTATCTTATGTTCAATCTTCTACAGATAATTTTAAATTGGAATTTAAAAGTAAAATAAATAAATAGAATAAATATTTTAAATCTTTTATTCAACAAACATTCTTGAACAAAGAATACAAAATGAGCCATATTTTTTTAAATTTGTTTAGTAATATTTTTTTGTGTTTAATTATAATATTTCAAGATAATAATGGCCGATTCAAAAGGTCAGAGGTATTATTTATTTAATACAATCAATCATCGAATTTAACATAAATAAAATCAAAGAGATATCTGTGAAATAAAAATGAAATATTAAATAAACTTTCTTGTTTCATTTATAAAATTAAATATGCTGACAAACCTTAATAGTACAATATATATAAACAAAATTATTAAATTAAAATGTATCCTAAATTAAGCTTCATTAAATAAAAATATATTATAGGCTATAATCAAACAAAAAACAGCATAATGTACATTAAACTATTAGCCGGGCAGTACACTTGAGGGAGTCCACTGCCCGGATGAGAGGAAGGCGGTGCGCAGTGTTCGGTGCGCCACCTGAGATATGTTTTGAAAGAGTGGGCTCTTTACTCCTAACCCTCCTAGAGAGGCAACCTCGACAAGGCTTTACGCTCCCCGGGCGGCTGGATAAATTTGTTTTCCCAGGCCCGGGAGGAGGGATTAGAGACATCCCGGGGGTTTTTAGTCAGTAGGAATCTGACACACCGGGGTCACTGCCCTGACAGCGTCCCTAATGATTCTATGTAAGATACCAAATCCCTGGGATACCAAAAAAATAAAAACCTTAAACTATTACCCTAAAATCTAAATAAATGCTTTTTAGTACTGGTCATATTGTTTAGTTAGTATTAAAAACTAGATAACTTGTGCCCATATTAAAACTAAATTGTATTTTCACTACTTAACCCTTTCTCTATGTAAACTTACAAATTATTATTGTATATATATATGATTGTCTATTTCAAGTAAAATAATAAATTATATACGAGAAGATAAATTGCAGTTTTAAATAAAAAAAATTGCATTCATTTGTGTTCTATATTTGCTAACAACCAAATGTCTTTATAGCTAATTGAAAAGACCGAATTGGTTCTAAGATTTGCTCAATTTGAAGCGAATTCTTACCGGTTTTTTAGTCGTGGTTGGAGCTGGCGTGGTAGTTCTTTTTGCTGGTGTCGTCAGCCTGGTCGGTTTCTTGGTAGTCTTCACGGGGGGTCTTCTTGTCGTTGTCGTTGCTCTCACAGGCTTTCTTGTCGTCAGCAAAGGTTTCCTGGTGGTTGCCACAGTCTTCTTCGGTTTCTGAGTCGTCGTTGCAGTTATGTTAGGCTTCCTATCCAAAATTACAATATCGTGCAGCTCTTGGAAAGTGCCTTGGAGACTGCCGACAATTTTGTTTACAAAAACGTTCATTTTGTCTTTAAGACCTGCATCTTCTTGCCATGTCGGAGTACTAAAATCTAGATCGTGAAGAATATCTAATTCATTGTCGGATATAGCAACGCTTGTGTTGTATAACCCTGGATTCGAACCTGTCGCATTCAACATTGGGTTTCTAACAGGAGGGAAATTTATTAAATCGTCCGGAGATGTTTGCATTTCTGGTTTGAATGAGGTCGGTGAATAATAATCGCTGTCGAAGTAAGTTGTCGTGATAGGTATTGGTCTCGTAGAAGCTTTGGTTGGATAAGGAGTGGTATTAGGCGCTGGTTTTGGTGTTATTACGACAGTCGGTGAAGCAGGTTTCTCATATGTTGGAGGTGGTTTTCCCACGTAAATATTATTGGTCGATGCAACGTGGTTGTTTACTGTTATCTGACTAACTGGCTTTTTATACGGCTCTTGAGGTATCTCTACAAACTCTGGTTCCTTTTCGTCAGTCTCGGGTTTTGTTGTCGGAAAACCACTCAGGACTATCACAGTAGGGGTGACACTTGAGAAAGTGTCTTGAGGTTGGTTTTCATAAGTTGGTATTGCTGTTGGAGCTGTTACAGGTCTTTGCGACGGTTGAGCTCCTGTAACGTAGCTTATTGATGGAGGCTTTCTTGTAATTGTCGTGGGCTTGGTCGTAGTTGTCGAGCTAACGTAAGTGAAAGTCGTAACTTTATCTCCGAATTCGTTAGGATTCGTTGGGTATCTATTAAAAGCTTCTATTTGTTCAGTCGTTGATTGTGTTTGTGGAGAAGATGATAAGAAAGGTCTTGAGGTAGGTTTTTCTCCTTGAGGAATGCTGTTTGGTGTGGTATAACTGTATGATGGTTTTTTAATTGTAAATGGCTTAATTGTACTCGAAGTGCTTGAATATGATGGATTGCTATAGAATGAAGAAGGCTTTAAAGTCACATAATGACCTGTAGATGGATAATAATTCGCGTTATGTGTTATAGAAGATAATGTCATGGTTGATGAAGGAGAAGTTTTAGTTTCTAAATCATCTGGAGCAGGTGAAGTATCTTCTTCTGCAATACTAGGTGAAGAGTCATTTAGCATCTGTATTACGCTGTTGATAGATGATATTTCTGGTTTTGGAGTTTCCCTTGTAATTGTTGATACCATAACGTAGTTCTCTGTCGATGTTTTGATTGGTTTTGGTTTAAATATTGGTCTAGTGAACATTGGACGATGGGTTGAAATAGTGGGTGGTTGCGTCGATGAGCTGGTACTAGGTGGTACAGTTGGCTTAGTTTGCATTGAAGAAATTTGTACATTGAAATCTGAAGGTCTCACTACAGTGTCAACTATGGATCCATTTGTGTGAACTAAAATCGTATCAGGGCCACCGTGGTCTATTGTACTATGCGTGTAATCAGGCTTAGGATGTATGTAAATGAAGCCGTTATCTTTCGGTGGTGTGCTTAGCAATGTATTAGTGATTTGACTGAGACCCTCGGAAATTATTTCTTCCTGTTCAGTAGAGTCTGTTATAGGTTTAGCCGTGGTAGTTCTATCTGAAGGTTTGTATCCTGGAGTAATTACAGGTTTGAAACTGTTATGCCATGCATTAATTTGTTCTATATCGTAATCATCGGTAGTCTCAGCATCTGGATAGTCCAAGTAACTAGTCATAACAACTCCTGGGCCTTTTGGCATGTGAGATTGAGTGTCAGATTTCAGCTGGCAGCATGCTCCAAATAAAAATCCATCCATGCAAGCACCCACAACTTCTCCACCTCTTTGAACGCACTCGTGGTTGAACATGCATATTGTGTTCCCTCTATTGTATTTTGCGGCTCGACTTGCCTTACAATATGATGGCGTTATCCGATAGCCACCGAAGAGTTTCTTTGGATCTGTAAAAGAGAAAAATAATGATTATCGACATGTGAACTAAAAGGAATGAGTCAGAATTAAATGACATCTACAGTATTATATAAAGACTACCTGACCCGGCAAAAGTTGTTCTACTATATAAATTACTTCTAGTGAATATCTTCTGTATTATAATTTACAATTTTGGTCATAGTTGCTTCCACATAAAAGGTAGATATATGTTGTCGTGGGCTTTTATTTAGAACTATTCAAGACAAATAATCCTACGGTAAATTAACATTGTGTAACTCCAATGGCTTAGGCGGTGTACGCCAAGATAGTTCTCAGAGTCTAGATTTTATTCCGACTTAATTGACTTGTATCGTTATATTACGACCAAAATTACATAAAATCATTACAAATTGTAGCCTATATGTTATTCCGATGTATAATCTATATTACTGTAAAAGTTTCATGCAAATCCGTTCAGTAATTTTATCGTGAAAGAGTAACAAACATATTCACTAACTTTCGTATTATATTATAGTAGGATAGAAAGAAACATTTATTGAGAAAAAAGGAACAACATACAAGATATACATTTATATAAAACTATGAAAAAATAATACATAATATCAGATCAGGAATCCTGCGTGTTATCATTAATCTCAAAGAGCACTCGCTGCCACAGCCATTACGTGCTGATTTTCTGTGGAAGCTCAAATGGAACTGATTGCGCGGACGCCGCAGTGCTAATTGATAGGTTCATAAAACTCTGAGTTTAATTTTTTTTTATTACATACTGGCTTGCGCTTGACCTCAATCTCACCTGCTGGAAAGTGATGATGAGGCCGACGATGGAGCGCGCTCATCCAGCAAATACCGATTCACTCCACGTTTGAAGATTCCCTTGTCATTAGATGTTGAAAACGCAGACGTAGGAAGCAAATTCCACTCCTAGGCGGAATACGCTATTTATAAAATCAAATGATACAAATCGTTCGAATTAAAATATGGTTTCGTTTCTTAGGGAATCAAAGGCATCATTGTCTAAATCTCTTAGATATAGCATGCATGACTTAAGGAATAACAATTACCTAAACAATAAAGATTCAGTATGACTCAGTATTAAGTATCGTCGTTGTATACTATAAAGCCCATCTAAAACTAAACTAAAGCCAGATTTTATGGTATTTGTGGAAATAACCAGTTTTTCACTATGCCTGTCATCATGTGTACAAACGAAAGCAAACCATGAGAGTCTGCAGCCTAATTAACCAACTATACTTTCTTTTAAGCTTACAAACAGTAATTTCGAGGTGAAAATTCACAGACAAACGTTAATAACGTATAATATCGAATTGAGGAAGTAAAAAGCGGTCAACGAAGAAACCAAGTCAACTGTACGCGGCTGTTCGTGAGAGAAAAGCGCTTGGAAAGTAAACCAGCTGTTAATGAGATGGGAAAAACGCGGTCTATTGATTCAATGTGATTTATTAATCACTAATAACTGTTGGAATCGGTCCACGGTTTTGTGTAAAGCATAGATTAAAACAAGAAACGTGCTGACTATAACTTCGACCGATTATGATTAGTTGGTAGAAAGACTCCCGGCCTATAGGTCAGACAAGTGAATCACGGTCTCCAGGATATACGGCGATTTCTCTCTGACCTACCTCTTATGCATACATTACTGAGCAATGCATACAAAGTAAGTAGCCAGGTAGTCTGGTTCCCGACTATTGTCACCATTTTTTTGAACGGACTATCTACTAAGTGCCGGGAAAGGCATTTACAGTTAAACCGGGCTTAGAGGCCGAGCACGAAAGGTGCTCAGCCAGCGAGTTCATGGGTTGGATGGTAATGCAAGGGCACCCCTGTGGGTACGAACCTCGACTTAGACCGCCAGCCAAAAAGAATAAGAAACCTACGGGTGATCTACTAGCGTTTCGGAAGCGACTACCGCGAGAAGAAACGCCGAAAGAAACTCAAGGCTGTGTTGGAGTGAAACTATTGCCACCGATCGTCAAAAAACTATATAGGACATCGCGGCGCCATGAAGGCGATGTCGAATATATGTCGGAGTCCTACTGACAAGAAACATTCCTGGGTAATCCTACTAGCATATTTCCCCCAAACCCGGGCCTGTGGATCCATATACCTCCTACCCAGTGACGTGCATAGGATATTTGGACAGGGTAGGCAGATTCATATAATGAATTTGAATATTATATAATGATAATAAATATTATATTACTTTCATAGGGAAGATAGATGGCGTGACAATAGAATAGATATAAATATAAAGGGTTCCTTTTTTTGTTTAAATTAAAGGCATTTATTCCAGACTTATTTATCGCAAGGGCATGCAATGCTTTCATGCATTTATGGAATGAATGCTACTGCTCCTACCACTTAACTAGCCTTTCACGGCCTCCATCTCTGGTAGACGTGTCTCTCTCTTTCAGCGGCCTTCTTCTGCTTCATAATCCCTTCACAGAAAGCTTTTGTAGTCTATTACGATCTCTCACTGCCAACCATAGCTCTTATAACTGCTGCCAATCTCACTCTGGGTTAAAGTTCTGTGGTATCTAGTGCTATGTGATTGGCAATCAACTACGCTAATGGTCACGTTTGGCTTGACATATAAGCGTAAAGTGGATATACAGTCATTAATATGTTTGTGTTCACACTGTAAGGGAAATGGCGTGACGATATATAGTGGCGATGTTTTCGGCAGATCTTGCGTTTCGTTGACGTACGGGTGTTGGCTGATTGTTCACTGAGCCGGTGGACTCGAATTTGACCACCAAACGTTGAAAACCATACACTCCATAAAAAGAGAGCAACGCACGCACCTTTGCTACTAGAGAACACCCATTTTGATAATAAAGTTTTATCATTTGCACGTGTTGCTAGACGCTGTAACTTGCCATGATGATTTATCTTTAGTGACTGATTAAAAGACAATATTTTGACAAACAGTAAAAGAAACAATATGGCAGCCACGAACTGTCAAAATCAACCCGTCCCTATTGGAAAAACCGTTAATATTACTATTTATTATCTTTAAATTTCTCAATATGTGTTACCCTGTTAGTTGGGTTTTTGTAATAAATAAAATGGAACAGAAGTATTGTTAAAGCCTTGACCTCGACTCTTTGTAAAATAAAATCACGTACGGCGAACGGAAGAACAACAAATTAAGCTTGATACAGCCCCTACCGTCTGTGCCAACTCGGACGAGTCCCGAATAATAATCGAGTTGAAACTATCACATCGAGTACGCACTTGCGGATTCGCTTTCCAAAAAGAAATTCACCTGGTGAATTCCAAATAGTTGTTTTTCGTTTTCGAATCGTGTTACCGGAGTAATATTAATTTAAATGCAATAGTAATTTGTAAAGCCAAGTAGTATAATAAATCAGGTTTTTTTAAATAAAATTATGTTAATAATGCTATAAGAGCTATATTTTTTAGCATTTTATCAAACTTTTTATTTTATTTCATTGAATAAATACTAGAAAATAGTTAAATACCAACAAATTTTAGATTTCTCGAAATGATCTGTAATATTTGTTATAATCTCATATCGTTGCTACTTAATAAAATTCTATGTGTCTACTTGCTTTCTTTACAATAAATGCAATCCAGTTTTTGATAATATTCTTTTTTATATATTCAAGTTTCACGGCTCTAGATACAAGCCCTTTTAAGCCCGTCGCTAATATTTTTTATATTCAGTAGTCTTTAATTGACGTCAAAATAAACGACCTAATTGACGTGCACTCTATCCCGAGCTATCAGAAATAACACCAATTTCTCGGCATCCTATCGCTGTCCACACCCAGAATACTAAATGAAATGTAATGAAAAAATTAAATGAAATGTATTTATTTCGCCACAAACTAACAAAATCTAGAAATTTAAATACAGTAACAGAAACAACATACAGAAACAAAAGAAAAATACAAAAACATGGCGAAAATGGGATCTTCATCAGCTTAAAGCCACAGAGAACGTCTGCAGCGCTGATTTTCGTGATGGGCCCCGGCCGTGTTACATCTACTAGTCTAGACAATAGGAACAACACATCCAGAATACTACAACAACGACAAATCTATCCTTCGATAGACGGAGCAGTGATCTTGGAACTCAATCGGATGGAAATTTTTGAAATTGAATTGGATGTTCAATTTTCTAGTTATTAAAGTTTCGTAACGTCAATCTTATTCAGTTTTTTTTAAAGCTCCAAATAAATATTTCACATTACTATAATTTTGTAATAGTGGAGATAAAAAGAAAATAGGAAGTGATACTAGGGTAAAAGTTTTTGTTTATTAATGTTTAAGAAATTCCATGTATATGACTGACCATTTAAATCTCGTTGGACTCTAGATGGCGTCAGATTACACATAAAAGAGAAAGTCACTTTTGTTTTCTGACTCACGCGATTTAGTTGTGCGAAATTTTATAAAATAACCTTATATTTTCGATTACGCGAACAAGAAAGTTATAACGATGACTCATAAAATAGGAACGTAATCTATGTCCGAAACATCGAATATACGAAATTATTTAGTTCCATTTCCGTAACAGTATTCGGTAATTGTTTATATAAATATTTTGCGCATTATGAGTACAAGTGATGGAGCTATGTGGTGACATAGAATATCAAAATGTAATCAGATTAATAAAAATGATTAACGATTACATTTTACGTTTTCTACCATAACTACGACTGCATTTTGCTCATTTATGTTTTAAACACTACAAAATCCCAGATTGTATACACATTTATCATTTTTAAGGGCGGCTTGCACTAACGAATTAATCTAGTTTAAGCTTGTATAAAACGCTTATTAATTGAATTAGTTTGATTCCATTTTAATGATGATTTTAGTTTAAGTGTTGTTACAACTAGATTTTGATTTAGTGCAAGACAATAAGTACAGATCAGCGCTAAATAGCATTTTATATAACTCTAAACTAGATTTAATTTTTAGTGCAAGCCGCCCTTAATGTTTTAAATGCATTTAATCGTGATTACAGAGCAACAAAATTAAAATTACGACTACATTTTGTAATCATTCATCATTTATCAGATTATAATTTGCGCATCTCTGTGTGGTGATCGATAAAGGAATCGGATACTTCCAGATTCCATCCATCTGTTTCAGTCAGCATTGGTCCACGGCTGCAAATGGGTCACTGCTCTTTGTTCTTGTCATCTGCGCAACCCTCAACCGTCGTGACAATTATGCGGGCAGTGGTGCTTGAGGGAGCCCACTGCCCGTACACGAGGGAGGCGGTGTGTGTACTCGCACACACACCGCCTATTATGAGGAAGAGAGGGTCGAGAATACACCCCCCAGACCTATTAGTTCTGAGGAGGCCTAACTAGGTCCACCGCGCGCCGGTCGTGGCAGATTGCGCTCGCGCCCACGACCGACGTAAAAGCGGATAAAGGGGTACCCAGGAGTTTTTAGTCGGTGTCACCAGGGGCGGGGGGACCCACACGCCCCCCCCTAACGGACCATAATGGATTTAGTAAAAAAAAAGTCTCTAACATGTTTGTCGCACGTAATTGTTCTCTAGTTTATGTCAATTTCATAAACTGGACTACTAATAAATAGCTTAAATAATATTTAACTAGTCTAAACTCTGAGATTTTCACTGTTCTGAATATGGTCATTATTTCGGATATACAACAGTTATACGGAGGTTAATAACGTCACTATTCCACATATAGAATCGAAGCAGATATGCGTTGTAGACGGATTCATACCCACTTGACAAATAGAGCATACTAGAAACGCATACCAGTGATTGGATAGATTATTCTTAGCCATTGCACTTCAGACTATGCAATCTCAATTCGGAATTATCTCACGAGTGATTATTTAAGATATCTTTACGCTATATACATTACGGGGTTATCAGTTTTATTTTTTAAACTTATGTCAGCAAACAGGTTGTCTGCGCACATGATGTGAAGTAATCTTTTGTTTTAACCCGGTGGCAATCCCTTCGGACCGTGAGGGGAGTGGTGAGGGCCACTCCCCCGTTGTATCGGACTTGCACTGACTAAAACCACCGGGGTGCCAGCACTGCCTACTCTTCGCCTTTGCCGAGCCTGCCGATCCAGATTTTTCCAGAGGCCCGAGGAATGAAAAGCCTGTTAAGACTTCATCTCTAGAGGGGTGGGTGTAAAGAGCCCACTCCTCCAAACAATTCTCACGGTCAACGCATCGGACACTGCACGCCGCCTCACTCTCATCCGAGCAGCGGACTCCCTCAAATCTAATGCCCGACAAACATGCGTATACCTTAGTTGAACCTTACAACACCTCCGTATGATGAAGAGGGAGGTACTACTCCATTAATTAATAAAATTTATTTATATATTCACTTTTAATAGGGTTGCCAGTGGTCCGGTACAATAATTCATTTACACAACACATATAAAATCACAATCAAAAATGTACAGTTCCTATTAAGGCATTCACAACATACGCCAGAGTGACCTGTTTATTTATACTATATTATTATATCTAAGTATATATAACTCAAAGGTGACTGACTGGCTGACTGACTGACTGACTGACTGACTGACATAATGATCTATCAACGCACAACCCAAACCACTGGACGGATCGGGCTAAAATTTGGCATGCAGGAAGATGTTATGACGTAGGTAAGAAAGGATTTTGATGAATTCCACCCCCAAGGGGATAAAATAGGGGATGAACGTTTGTATGCATTTTCTCAGATTTACGACTATAATATAATATAATATATATAGCTTGATAGTTTTAGCGCCTAATGACAGATTAGGCCCTAATTTTTTACACACGCTAAAAAAAGTAAAGCCACAAAAACTATATCTAATTAATTGTAATACTTCTTAAGGCGAGCAAAGCCGCGGGCAAAAGCTAGTTATACTATATTAATGGTAATTAATGTCAAGATCATTCGTTTGTGCATTTCTCAACAACCCGAAGACCTTTCTCCTGAATCCCGGCATGGAGTCCGCAAACAAATCAACCGAATCTCCAAGAAGATTGTAGGCCCGAGATAATCTACACAAAGTAATGTTGACTCCGAGGCTTGTTCATTTAAAAGGTGGGTGAAAATAAAACGGCTCGTCTGGAATTTTTCGGGAGGACTCTAAATGAAAATTTTTGGAGCAAATTAATTAATTCAATGATTTTTTTTTTAGAGTTAGAGTTAATATTTTAAATACTGGTATTCTGTTAAATTTATTTGCGAAAAAAATGCGGAACTTTAGGTTAAAACTTTTTAAGAAGAGTAAATACGACTTTAATATCGTGGACTTCATCCATAACTGTACCAAGAGATTGACAAAACGTAATCTGATTAACGATTACAAAATGTAGTCGTAATTTTAATTTTGTTTCTCTGTAATCATGATTAAATCCCTTCAAAACATTAAGGATTATAAAGGTGAATGCAATAGAGGATTTCGTAGTGTTTAAAATGCAGTGTTTAAAATGAGCAAAATGCAGTAAACTTAATGATGAAAAACGCAAAATGTATTCGTAATCGTTTTCATTAATCTGATTACATTTTGTCCATCTATTAATGTACCGACTTCCCTTTAAGATGTTCACCGTACACCACTGCTACTACTTCGAAAGGCAATCAAGATTTTAAAAACTTACGACCATTGTACATATGTGTATCAGCCATTAAACAATAGAAAATTATGGGAACTTTGCTTCAGTATTAAGGTTAGACGAATAAGGCCAAATACTTCTTTTACTTGAATATATGAGATTGTACTGACATTGCTCATTCCGGGGCTTTTACATGCAGACAACGCTTGACCTCAAACATGTCTTGTGGAAATTGTAGATGAGGCCGATGACTTTTTTATACAGCCAGGAAAACCCATTATAACTTCAACGAGCGACGGAAACGAGCAATTAGGTTAAAATTTAGACTTTCCTTGCCAAAGTTCTCAAAAAATAAATTCGTTTTGACAAAAAACTGAATATATAATAGGAACTTGAGTATAACCATAGTATTCGCAAAGCCAAGATCATGTTGACAAAATCGGTAACTTACGAAATCATTTGATATTCATTGAGTAATATAAATTATAACGTTTTAGTTAAGTCTAAGCAAACTTAACCCTTTATGGCGCAAGGTGGTTAAATTTGTTAATTTTGTAAAAACTAGGTGGTAAATAGTGTATAGTTAACGAAAATAATAATTATAAAAATATTAAAAATGTATCGTTTATAATTCTTAAAAATCTTGCATGTACTAGAAATGCAACATTAGATTAGTACTAAATCATTAAACTTAAAATTAGGAACAGATAATAAAAAAACACCCTCTTACCGTTTAGTTACAAAAATTTCAACAGTCAAATATTAGTATTTCACCAAGAATTAATTTTTCGTAAATGAAATTGAAAACCTGAAAACAGGCGTGTATTCGTTCGACACTACAACGAAACATCATTACCTACAACTGTCGTCATCTAGTGAGCTGAATTGTCACTAAATCGTAAGATTGCTTTGTTGGTGCCGTATAACACCAAGCAAAGTCAGTCTGTCGGCATTTATTTTATTGTTGCTTCTATTTGAGTGGTATGTTGCAGAAATACAACACGGCGCCATAAAGGGTTAAAGTTGCCTCCTCAGTCTGCGGAACCCTAGAGGATGTTTTTCATCTTCTGGTCGAGAGTGACCGGAGCGAAACTATGAGAGCGGACATGATGAGTAAGCATAGTATAAATCCTTTCGACGTTGGCATGTTCAATGGAATACTCGCTGCAGCCACTTGTGATGCGGCTAGATCCCTCTTCATGTTGCTGTTGAAAATTTTAGCAGAATAATTTAGTGTAGTGTTATTATTTATGTATCTTTATTTTAGTGAACTTCTTTTAGCTAAACAGGGCTGGCGTAATCACATGTGTGATTAAAGCCCTAACCAAATCTGTACTAATATTATAAAGCTGAAGAGTTTGTTTGTTTGTTTGTTTGTTTGAACGCGCTAATCTCAGGAACTACTGGTTCGAATTGAAAAATTATTTTTGTGTTGAATAGAACATTTATCGAGGAAGGCTTTAGGCTATATAACATCACGATGCAACTATTAGGAGCGAAGAAATAATGGAAAATGTAAAAATGACGGGGAAATTATTCATCCTTGAGGGCTTCCATTGCGTGCGCTGTGAAAACGGTTCAAGACACCAAAAATATATGTATGAAAGAATTATTTCTCTTGAAATGATCTAAAAAATGTTTGCAAAAGTATATGTCTATCTTTTAAGATTACCTCACTAGAACTGTTTTTATGGTAATCGAATTTGGTCGAAATTAATGCATTATTTGTTAAGAGTTGTATCAACGTAATAATATTAATCTTTATCCAAATAAATGTGTTATTGATTAAGAGTATTTAATTGTGAACAAAATTGTCTTTGACATCACTTAATTTCAATGAACATCTTTTTTTTTTTTTTTTTTTTTTTTTTTTTTTTATTCTGACTCGACACAGTGACTGCACCATACCTGATGGTAAGCATGGTGCAGTCAAAAAAACGCTAACGACTATCGATAGGCAAGAAAAACCCAACGGTAGTCGCAGCGATCATGCCGGCCTGCACAAATATCTCTTCACGTTACGCTTAAAGGATCCCATATCATAGGATGGTGGGAACACGCTCGCTGGAAGACCATTCCACACCCCAACGACACGGCAAAAGAAGGAGTTAGAGAACTTCTTAGTCCTAGCCGGGATATGAGAAACCGTAAAACTGTGACTCCGCAAACCCGCGCGCGTGGTTCTATTCAGGAAAGGAGAGGGTGGAACAAGGTTAAACAACTCTTCAGAACACTCGCCATGATACAGACGGTAGAAAACGCTCAGTGAGGCAATATCTCTGCGCAACTGGAGCGGTTCAAGATGCTTAGTCACGTCAGGATCATTCACAATGCGGACAGCCCTCCGCTGCAACCTATCCAGGGCGTCAAGTAAGTACTGAGCAGAACCGTCCCAAAGATGCGAACAATATTCCATGCAAGGCCTGACCTGAGCCTTATACAAAAGTAACAGTTGATCAGGCGTAAAAAACCGACGCACTCTGTTCAGGACACCAAGCCTACGCGATGTTGAGGTGATAACAGATCCTAAATGATCCCTAGGATTAAGATCACAGCGAATATTCATACCTAAGATATTTAGGCTGTCGCGCATTGCAAGCGACACATTCCGAAGAGAAGGGAGAGGGGAAAAAGGGGTTTTTTTGCTGGAAAATACACACACCTGTGTTTTCATGGCATTGAACTCAACCAAATTCTTGTCGCCCCAAGAAGAAATGAGGCTCAAGGATTGATTGAGTCCAACAACCAAATCTTCCCGTTTCCTGTTGGAGTCCTCCCGACAACAAGTGGGCTTACTGCAATAACCCCCATGAACCGTGCTATCATCTGCATAACAATGTATACTGCCCAAAGACAGCATATCATTGATATGCAGAAGAAACAGGGTGGGAGAAAGTACAGAGCCCTGTGGAACTCCGGCATTAACTGACACGAACTGCGAACTGTGCCCATCAACGAGGACACGAATTCTACGCTCGTGCAGAAAGCCAGAGATCCAAGAACACAGATTGTCGGGAAGACCGTACGCTCGAAGCTTGGAGAGAAGACCACGGTGCCAGACCCTATCAAAAGCCTTGGCTATGTCTAGACTAATAGCCAAAGACTCACCGTGCTTATCCATTGCCTCACCCCAGCGGTGCAATACGTACGCTAAAAGATCACCCGTCGACCGATTCGGTCTAAAACCGTATTGTCGATCACTTAATAGTGAGTGATCTTCTAGGTAGCGGATAAGATGAGAATTTATTATACGCTCCATAACTTTGCACAACACTGAGGTTACAGCAATGGGTCGATAATTGAAAGGGTCAGAGTGATCCCCCTTTTTGGGGATCGGCTGCACATTAGCCTCCCTCCAAGCCCGAGGCACGATTCCACAGGAATAGGACAGGCGGTATAAGCGAGTGAGTGGAGAAGTCAACTCGGCGGCACAATTCCTAAGCACAATCGCTGAGATACCATCGGGACCACTGGCCTTCCGCACATCGAGTGACCGCAACTCACGCAGCACACAACGTTGCCTAAAAGTAATATCAGGCATCGTGACGCCGCTATTAATAATGGTGGCTTAGAAGATATTAACTTATATAGCAAAACAACGTTTACCGGATCAGCTAGTTATAGATAAAAATAAAAGTTGCCTCTACAAATCTCTGCATTAAAATGCTTAGCCAGCGAGATATGGGTTTAGTGACTACATAAGGGCACCCTACGGCTGGGATCTCGAGTTGGGCGCCCAGCCAAGGAAAGAAACTTAACGTTGGTAGACTAACGTTTCGAAAGCGACTGCCTTGAGAAGAAACGCCAAAAGAAACTCAAGGCTGCGTCGCAGTGGAAGGACGATGATGGACTGCATTCGCCAAATAAGTACATACTTACTCTATCTTATAAGTCTATGACAATTCACAGACAATGAAAATGCCTGAATAGTCGAAACAACACTTAAAAAAAGTAAATTAATCAACCATCGGATCGAAAAACAAAATCTGTGATTTTATTACAGTAATTAACGAACCGTAACGTAACCAAAGAATTTCACTCCAATAAATTAAAAGATATAATCGATCAAAAGAATAACGTTCACAAAACGATAAGTGAGTTCACGTAATGACATAACTTCGCTCAATAGTAACTCAAAACGAAAAGCAATTTGCTTCGGCGTAACAAATAGCACCGTAACTGATCCAATGAATGCACTTTCACTATTTACTGACGAAAAGCGAACGAAACTCTATATGACGTCGGTCTGTTTCGTTTATATGTCATTCGTTGACATAATAATGGCTCCATTACACTTGTAATTTAAATTACACGTATATTATGTTTATTTGTAACTAGTGGCTTGTTGCGAACTGAGATCTTGCGGTACTGTTTCAAAAATTTTCGTCGTGACTTCTATCGCATAAAATGAAGAAGATGTCTAAATCTTTTTTTTTTAATTCACACCACTCACGTTCCACTACCTTTCATACCTCATTCTTTCATCCGTCCGCTGATAAGGTCTGAATGGTGTCCTTTATTTAAATAAATTACAAATATAACCTTAAACCGAACTTAAGCCTTTTTTTTTTTGTTAACCCGGTGGTAATACGGTCCGTTAGAGGAGCGGTGTGGGCCGCTCCCCCGGTGTGTCGGACCTGCCCCGACTAAAACCACCGGGGTGTTCCTTCTCCCGTCTGCCGGATGCTAAGGGCAAAGAAACCTAAGTCTATATTTTATAATTTAATTTAAACTAATACATAGCTACAGCCTTAACCTACGTACAAATGAACTAACTTAAATCTTAATTTATGTTGTAATGTGAAAGTATTTAAGTGAAAATATACATTTAGAACGGAATATTAATTTAATAGTTATAAGACACATACAGCACAATATGATAGAATAATGTAATTGACAGATGACAAATGGTTTTACATATATATCGACAGGTGGCGTTGTTTTAGTGTTGCAATTAATAATTTTAACAATTTATAAAATAAAAAAAAACTACAGAGGAGTATTTTCAATTTACAAAATTAAAACTTAACCTAGACAAAGTATTTTAGGGGACATGAGCGGGAAGCCGTATCGAGATGAACCTCCTGACGGCGGCGTTCTTCTCCGTCTGCGACGACAGACGGGTCACTGGTCGAAGGTAGCTCGCGCGTCCTTCTTGGTGGAAGTCTACGGAGTCCTAGATCTTTAACAAGTGGCTGTTGTGGCTTAGTGGATTAAAAGAAAAAAAAGAAAGAAAGAAAGAAAAAGTTTATTGAGCCAAAAGGAAACAACACACAACAAACATATTTATATAAAAACAACAATGAAAGAATACATAACATCACATCATGTATCCTGTATGCTGCTACCCATCTCAAAGAGCACTCAGCTCAGCGTATGCTGGGCGAATCTGCACGCGCCATCCAGCGCTGATTTTCAGCCGACGCTCAGGGGAATCGATTGCGCGGCCGTCACGGTGCTATTTAAATATTAGAACCAAATATACAAAAACATACCTTATAAGTTATAACGTACAACAAACAAGTATGACAATAAATACATAGAATACTTTTAAGTAGCATAGAAAAATGTAGAAAACTAAATAAAATATAATAGAGATAGGGTAGATTGATAATAAAATACATTTACATACATACAGGCTGTTCCATAAAATATCAAGTCAAATTACAGAAATATCTAAAGTTACTTTTTCGTATTTAATTTGAGATTCAAGCAAATATTTATGGACTATGGATTATGGACTAGATTATGCAAGGCAACGCGAACGGTTGTAAATTCGTATCCCGGGACCTACCTCTGGGTTTCTCCAGATTAAATATGGATTAAAGCACCTGTGTTTACCGGTGAAGAAAAACATCACGAGGAAACTCTCAAGGGATCTAATAGAAATGGCATGTGTATATGGCATGAGAATTGCAATGAGCTGCTCTCCTGATCCCCTTGGGTACGGCAAGTAGCGTTCATTCCATAGATGAATGAAAGCATTGCATGCCCTTACGATAAATAAGTGTGGAATAAATTGCATAAAGTTACACAAGAAAAGGAACCATTTATATTTATATCTAATCTATATTCACGCCAACTATCTTTCCTATGAAAGCAATTTAATATTTACTATCATATAGTACTATCATATAATATTCAAATTGATTACGCGAATTCTGCCTATCCTTTCCAAATACCCTATGCACGTCACTGGGTACGACATATAAGTGCAAAGCGCACAGCCACTAATATATCTCTGCTCACCCCGAAAGAGGCTTAGCGTGACAATATGTTATTATTATTTATAAACCATACCCTTGTAAGACTTTTTAAAATATACAATATTCAAATAAGTCTAGAATATTCGGACCTGAGCCGATTATTCCATTTCCCTTCAGCTCGTTCAAATCCAAAATTCGTCAAAGAATAAGACGTCTGAAGGATTCAGACTGGAACAACTTAGTAGGATGCAGACAAGCAAAGAAGGTCTTACCTCGAGCGAATCCAAAGGTTTCTAAAGCTATTCTGCATCTCAGTAGATTACAGATACATAAAGTCACCGGAGCCATAACAGGACACGGTTATTTTAATAGACATCTATTAACTTAGGTGTCACAGAAACTATTCTGTGCAGAGCATGCATGAGAGAAGAGGAAACGGCTAGGCACATGCTCCTCGAGCGCAGTGAACTGGCATTGTACCGGGCTCGACACCTCGGCACACCGAGGAACCTTCCGGAAGAAACCAGCAATATCAGGAGGCTGGCAGATTTCCTGGAGTAACTGGGCTGGGATGATTGAAATCAACCTGACCCGGTCTCACGCAAAATAGGCCCACTCAGACGTCGAGTTGCGGAAAATGAGCCCGTGTGAACCTGATACCTGATAATTCATAGAAGGGCAAAATGTAATCAGATTAATAAAAATGATTAACGATTACATTTTAAGTATTTTTCATTAATATGACTGCATTTTGCTTATTTATGTTTTAAACACTACAAAATCCCAGATAACATACATATTTATCATTTATTAATGTTTTAAATGGATTTAATCATGATTACAGAGCAAGAACATTAAAACTACGACTACATTTTGTAATCGTTCATCATTAATCAGATTACATTTTGCCCATCTCTGCCTGATATTCAAATAAGTAAGTTTGAGTCGTCTTTAAATAGTGTAAAATGAATTCGCAATTTTAATGCGTTTGTCATAGATTTATATATTGTCACCATCAAAGTTTTGTTTATTCGTTATTTTTCTATATTTTCTCTATATTACACAATGAATATTGATGCGGTTGTTATTATCATTTAGCAAATATATTCAGGATAAATTATATATGTATATAACACGTTTTCATAGATTCCAAAAAGGTAAATTAAAGCGTTTTATGCATTGACGCCATATTGTCCAAGGAAAAGTCGGACTTATCTCGGAAGGGATATATTAGGGATATATAATAATTTATAACTTCTTGTAATTAATAAAAATGCTTAGAACAAGCACAATACCGACGTAATAATTAATTGGTATTCATTCGTTCATGTGTGTAATTGTTCCTAAATATGTTGATTATAATTTACTATGTTTTAATAGAGATATAAATATATACCGGTTAGGACTAAGAAGTTCTCTAACTCCTTCTTTTACCGTGTCTTTGAGCTGTGGAATGGTCTTCCGGCGAGCGTGTTCCCACCATCCTACGAAATCAATGACTTAGAAACCACATAAATCAACTCGACGTGCATTTTTTTTAAATCAAATATATTAATGAGGCTTTAATGCATACTAGAGACTATGCCAGCCTTGAAGTTATATCATGCTCCCACCATCCTATGATATGGGATCCTTTAAACGTAGCGTGAAGAGATACTTGTGCAGGCCGGCATGATCGCCGTGACTACCGATGGGTTTTTCTTACCTGTCGATAGTCGTTGGCGTTTTTTGGACTGCACTATGCTTAACATCAGGTGCGGTGCAGTCACTGTGTCGTGTCAGAATAAAAAAAAAAACACTATTTTTACATATTTGTATTTAGAATTGAATAATGAATATCCTCCCTGAATATCTCCCTTGTTTATAAAATTATCCTGTATATATAATATATTGTAGGACGAATATAGGTCATAGGCGACGGTTACGGTCGTTGGGTTACGTTGAGGGCCTCGACCTTGTGTTATGCGGAATTCCCCTTCTGGTTCGTCGACTGGAATCGCGTCAGGGACTTCCCTTTATTATTTATCGACCGGGATCACGTGAGGGTTGCGCGGGAGCGCGGGTCGGTAAGTTAGCCGCGCGTTACGTCAGTCTAAGGATGTCTTAAATGAAAAAAAAAATGTTATATCGATATACCGATATTTATTAAAATATCAATATCGGCGTCGATATATCCATTGAAAAATATCGATATATTGATTAAATCTCAATAAACACGAAAGTATTTTACCAGTATTCATTTTTATTAGACAAAATTACAAAAATATCAAGAACTAAAAGGCTATCTTCTAACTTTAAGACCTATTTAAGATATCAAACAAAAATAAATAATAAATAAATAAATGGCTGCAAATAATATACATGCAACAAATTCAGATGTCAATGCATGAACGTAACAAAACATAATACTCAACAATACAGACAATATAGTTTTTTTTTTCTTTCGGTCCTATTTTCTACAGTTTCAGATTTCAGCGACTGCACTATCATAAAAATTAAAAAAAAATATCGTTTTCGATACAATTTTCGATACTGGATATTTTGTATCGATACATCGTTATATCATTATAAAATATATCGCCCAAAAATATCGATATGTTGTATTGAAAATATCGATATATCGATGTATCGATATTTATTTGACAAGCCTACGTCAGTCCGCTAAAAGCGCTGGTCGAACACACGTACTACAATATTTTAATCATCGTTTGATCTGTTTGCAAAAGCGGGACAATATCGGTCTCACTAGGGACACCGGGACAAACTGCTTGAAAGCGGGACGTATGGTCACTTTAGTCATGACCCAGTTCGAGCAATCGCCCTACCACCATAAAAAGCTTTCCTTTGGAGATACAGAACCCGTAAAAGCCCCTTATAAGAATATAAAGTTTATAAAAGTCATTGGCCGAGGTTAATATAACGAGTTAGTTCCGTTTACCGTCTGCCGAGTTGCTGGAGGCATACAAACTCAATAACGGTGGCTATAAAGCACGATAGAAAGTAATCGCGGCAGGTCGCGGTCGTAGAAAGCGAAAATCTGTGCTAGAATTAGAAAAGGTGCGTCGCGGACGTATTCTCGAGCCGCCGCTGTGCCGGCAGGTGCGTTTGTCTACGACGAATACCTACAACCAGAGATGGGCAAAATGTAATCTGATTAATGATGAACGATTAGCAAAATGTAGTCGTAATTTTAATTTTCTTGCTCTGTAATCATGATTAAATCCATTTAAAACATTAAGAGCGGCTAGCACTAGCAAATTAAATCAACTTTAGAGTTACATAAAATGCTATTTAGCGCTGAACTGTACTTATTATCTTGCTCAGGATCAAAATCCAGTTGTAACAACTCTTAAACTCAAATCATCATTAAAATGGAATTAATGCGCTTCGATTAATTTGCATCTATACAAGCTTAAACTAGATTTAATTTGTTAGTGCATGCCCTAAGAAATCATAAATGTGTATATAATCTGAGATTTTGTAGCGTTTAAAACATGAATGAGCAAAATACAAGCATATTAATGGTAAAAAACGTAAAATGTAATCGTTAATCATTTTCATTAATCTGATTACGTTTTGCCCATCCATGCGTACAACTATATAATGATTTATAATAATTACTAGCTGACCCGGCAAACGTTGTTTTGCCATATCAGTTATTTCTAGGTGATAATTGATCAGTTATCGAGCGGGATGAAAAATGATTAAATTACTAAAATGGCTATTAAAAAATATAGGGGTTTGTGATAAAAGGGTAAAAATTTAGGGTTGCATGTTAAGCCGTTTCGGAAGAGTTTTTTTTTTACACTGGCTCAACATAGTAACTACAGAGTACCTGATGGTAAGTACAGTGTAGTCCAAAAAACGAAAGCGACTATCAAAGGATGAAAATCCATTGATAGTCTACATCGTCATGTCGGCCCACATATACCACGACTGAAGGTCTCTAGGTATATGAGCTACTGGATATACACAAGCTGATCCCGAAACGCGACAAGCCGAAACTGGTCACTATGACGGGCTTTACACCCATATACTGTGGTCGCGATCTAGACGGGCACCGACGCCCTACCACCTCGCTGCAGCTCGTTTAGCACCACATAGGAGACACGTGTAGGGAAACTAGGGTAAAGCCTACGGACGCGAGCAGCTTCGGCTCCCAAACTAACAGAGAGAGTAAGGTAACTAACATTGTGACACGAGAATTTTATATATATAGAGATTTTGTTAAGTTTAATGCCAGGAAAACACAGGTGTGTGTGTATTTTCTAGTAATAAAAAACCCTTTCTTCCCGCTTTTTTTAAATAATTTACTAACGAACTCTTGACCTCAATCACACCTGGTGGAAGGTGAAGTTGAGTTCGATGATGAAACGCGATCGCCTAGCAAATGCCTATTCACTCTTCTCTTAAAGACTCCCAGGTCATAAGATCGCGGAAATATGGCCGCTGGAAGCATATTCCACTCCATAGCCGTTCGCATGACGCATTTATGAATGTAGAAGCGAATCTATTCGTATGAATATAAGGAACATCCACCACATACGGATGGTATCCGCTTCCTTGTCTGCAGAATGTATCGCTTGCAATGCACGACAGCCTAAGTATCTTAGATATAAACTTTAACCTTGTTCCACGCTCTTTCTACCTTCCTTAATAGAACCTCGTGCGCTGATTTACTACGCTCGGCTGCAGTAATAGTTAGAGAACTTCTTAGTCCTAACTAGTGATGGAAATTTATTTATTTATTTATTAAATGCCCGGGAATTTTCATCACTAGTCCTAACCGAGATGTGAGTTACCGTATAGCTGTGACACCGCAAACCCGCGCACGTAGATCTATTCAGGAAGGGAGAGGGTGGAACAAGGTTAAACAACTCTTCAGAACACTCGACATGATTCAGACGGTAGAAAACGCTCAGCGAGGCAATATCTCTGCGCAACTGGAGCGATTCAAGATGCTTAGTCACGTCAGGATCATTCACAATGCGAACAGCCCTCCGCTGCAACCTATCCAGGGCATCGAGTAAGTACTGAGCAGAACTGTCTCATACAAGCGAGTATTCCATGCAAGGCCTGACCTGGGCCTTATACAACAGGTTCAGTTAATCGGGTGTGAAAAGCCGTCGCACTCTATTCAGGATATCAAAATTTCAAGTCTAAATCTCCGTGAGACAATTATAACAGAATTCGTTGAGGTAAATAGATGTATTTATTTACAAGAAAACAAACACTTTTTTGTATCCCGGGGGAAAATCCCGCATAGGACTATCAGGAACGCCGTGAGGGCAGCGACCCCGGTATGTCAGACTCTTACTGATTAAGGACTCCCGGGGTGTCCCTCTGATTGCTCCACCCGGGCCTGGGAAACCGAATTCGTCCCGACGCCCTGGGAACAAAAGGCCTTGTTGAGGCTACCTCTTTGGGAGTGGTAGGAGTAAAAGCCCACCCCTCCAAAACCTTTCTCTCTGGCGGCGCGCCGAAAAAAAAAACAAACATTAATATTTACAAATTGAAAAAAAAAAACTTAAGAAGATTTCTCCTGTTTTATTCCCCTAGAAAATACTGTTTAACTTTATTTGAAATATTTGAATCAAAGACTTCAAACTCTGTGTATCCAAGAGTGATTTAAATAAGGGGTGTCTCAGAATGTTTTTCGTTTTTGAATTGACCAATACGCGCCGATCGCTGGTAGCAGGGGGAGGGGAGTGGTCTCAAACGCTTGGCCGGCTTGTTAAGTTTAGTAGCCATGAATCGTTTCACGGGACCGCAGCGCGCGTTTTGCGTGCGAGCGTTTTATAAAAACAACGATTCCTACACTATTGTTCGTCGTCTCTACAGGACACATTTTAATTTAACAAGCTTAAAACATGTGCCAATTGCCAATTTAATTAAACATTGGGTGTGCAAGTTTGAAGAGACTGGGAATACAATGCCGGACAAATCATCTGGGCGCAAAAGGACATCAAGGGCGAGCACGAACGTCGACCGCGTTCGCCAGTCTGTTATGGACGACCCACGACAGTCGTTGAGATTGCGCGCAGCTTCTCTGAATTTGAACAAATCTACGGTTTATCGCATTATTTCGAAAGATTTGCATTTTCACCCATATAAAATTGTTATTGTTCAAGAAATGAAGCCTGATGATCCTGATAAACGAGTCGAATTCTGCAGGACAATGAAAAACCGTTTTAGGAGTTTCAATAACATCTGGTTCTCCGACGAATCGAATTTTCACATCAACGGTCACGTGAATAAACAAAATTGCAGATACTGGGCTACCGAGAATCCGCTAGAACTGCATCAGAAGCCCTTGTACTCACCAAAAGTGGTTGTTTGGGCTGCCATATCAAGTCAAGGAATTATCGGTCCTTATTTTTTTGAGGATAACCGAGGTCGAACTCAGACCGTTAATTCTGATCGATATTGCCATATGATCCGGACTTTTTTGGCTACAGAAATGCAAAACCAGTCTGGCTACAACCGCAACACCTTTTTCCAGCAAGATGGGGCCACTTCTCATGTAACAAATGACTCATTAGCTGCTCTTCACGATTTATTCCCCGGAAGAGTGATAAGCCGCCGAGGAGACATAAACTGGCCACCGAGGAGTCCTGATTTAACGCCTGCTGATTTTTTCTTATGGGGCTACCTAAAAAGTAAAGTTTACAATCCATTGCCACCAAATCTGAACGTTTTGAAGCAAAGAATCACTGAAGAAATCAACGCTATTCCAAGAGCAATGCTCCAGCGAGTGATTGAAAATTTTAGCTCCAGGCTAAATGAGTGTGAACAAGTAAATGGTGAACATTTGCAAACGGTTGTTTTTCATAAATAAACTTCAAGATCTGCTCTTTAATTTAACAATAAATAAAACAAGTTTTAATGGATAATGTTGTTTTTTATTTAACATCAAAAAATGAAAAACATTCTGAGACACCCTTTATTTGAGACAAACAGTTTTAGAACTCGCTTATGTTTTTTATGATTTATTATTCGCACTACAAGTGTACAAATACTAAACAAATTACCCTGTAAATATATACATCTATCTATATTAGCAAACTACATAGATAAATAAGCCATTCAATTGATTGGCTAGGTTGTTCAATAAATAAGGGTGGTGGGTGGGGAGTACTCGCTGCTGACGCTTATCCCAATTATGGTCGGCAGCGAGGGTGCATGGAGAGTGGTGCTCAATTTTTGTGAGCAGGTACTTGCACAGAAGGAGGCGGCGGAGCGGGTTCTGGAGGCGCTTGCTTCAGCAGCGTCATCGCAGCCCACTCGCCGACTCGCAGGAATGGGACGTCGGCACTAGGCGGCAAACTTGAGGAAGTGTGTCGTCCAACAAGGATGCGTGCTGCTCTTGTGACTCTTTACACCACCCCTCCCCAAGTGAGTAGAGGCTTGTCCAGAGGCCGCACGCCTTGCCGGGGATCGAGGATGAGGCCCTAGTCGTGCCCTCGATCCCGATAAGTGGAAGGTGGAACACCCCGGGGGCTTTAATCGGTGCAAGTCCGACACACCGGGCGGCCCTCACCGCCCCTGAGGTCCGCAGGGATTTCTCCTGGGTTACAAAAAAAATGTCGTTCATTAAATGGTAGTATTAGTTATATTATTTTAAACGGAAAAGTTTTTTAATCCCTTTTCCGTTACAACGTTTTAAGGATCCTTTAAAATTAAAACTATTTATAAATTTAAAGAGCATTTCTACATCAGGATATAATAACTGCGTAAACTACATCATTCGTGAACTCTGCTATGATTCGTTAAAGGCTGATAGTGTAAGAAAGAATTCCATGGCTTATCTCAAGTCATTGCTTAGTCATTTGACGACATGCGTAACTTTAACGACTTCGAAGTTTTTAACTTGACATACTATCATCGGCTTGACCATAGAATTAGGAACTATATCATAAAGAAACCACATAACGAACTAAAAGTTGATTCAAAAAGAACAACACGAAATTGTAACGATTTGTAGCGAGTTGATACATGCTTTTGGACAGAAAAGGCCTTTGCCACTTCACCGGGTGAGATGGGTCAGCACTTATGATGCTCAGCCAGCGGGTTCTGAGTGGGTGGCAACGCAAGAGCACCCTGTGGGCACGACGCTAGACTTGGGCCGTCAGACAGGGACAGAACCTAACAATGACTACAAGGGTTAGTATTTAAATGCCTCATGAAATTTCAGGAGTATTTCTAAATATATACCGTCATGCTATATCCCTTTCGGAGTGAGCAGAGAAACATTTGTAGCTATGATGATGATGATATCCTAGCCGGTTTCGGCCACGGCGACTGTTTCAATGCCGATTAAGAAAATTTAGGGCCACTTTTCGGAAACAGTCAATTGCGCAGGAGATATTTAAGTGCATAACTGGACGCGCAGCCAGAGAAGCACTCTCTCGTCCGAACTCCCTCGGGCCTGATGGAATGGAGAACCAGTACGATCGGGAGGGAGCAGGATGCAGGTTTGGCCGAGTTTTCCTTCTCTGAACACCTGGTTGAATTGCGGTGTTAAAGAGATACCTTAGTCGCCTTTTACGACACCTCAGCAAGAAGAGGGGGGGTGCTATTCTATTCTGCCAGCAGCCACCACGGCTATAACCACTTATACGTCGTACCCAACGTGACCAGGAGCGCAGCTGATCACCGTTCTCGCATCACTAGTACACAAGATATTTCTATTAGGTGCCATGCGTGTTTCCTCACGATGTTTCTTTCACTGGTGAGCAGTGACGTGCATAGGATATTTGTACAGGGTAGGCAGAATTCGCCTAATTAATTTGAATATTATATTATGACTAGCTGATCCGGCAAACGTTGTTTTGCTATATAAGTTATTGTAATATCTTCTAAGATGTTCATTGAAATTAAGTGATGTCAAAGACAATTTTGTTCACAATTAAATACTCTTAATCAACAACACATTTATTTGGATAAAGATTAATATTATTACGTTGATACAACTCTTAACAAATAATGCATTAATTTAGACCAAATTTGATTACCATAAAAACGGTTCTAGTGAGTTAATCTTAAAAGATAGACATATACTGTCGCGGACATTTTTTTAGATTATTTTAAGAGGAATAACTCTGTCGTACATATATTTTTGGTATCTTGAACCATTTTCGCAGCGCACGCAATGGAAGCACTCAAGGATGAATAATTTTCCCCGTTTTTTTCACATTTTCCATTATTTCTTCGCTCCTAATAGTTGCATCGTGATGTTATATAGCCTAAAGCCTTCGTCGATAAATAGTATATTCAACACAAAAAGAATTTTTCAATTCGAACCAGTAGTTCCAGAAATTAGCGCGTTCGAACAAACAAACAAACAAACAAACTCTTCAGCTTTATAATATTAGTATAGATAGTAAATACTATATTTCCTTCATAGGAAAGATAGATGGCGTAAATATAGAATAGATGTGAATATAAATGGTCCCTTTCTGTTTAACTTTAAACTATTTATTCCAGACTATCTTAAGGGCATGCAATGCTTTCATGCATCTATGGAATGAACGCTACTGCTGGTGAGCATTCAGCGGTGAGTATTTCTAAAAGTGTGCGTTAACCAATTTTAATAATTTATTTTTCTTCGTTTCTTCTCATCTTTGTTTTTGAGAAAGGCTCTAGACAAAAATATTGACAACGAAGTTATTACATCAATATTTCGTTTCCTTTGTTTAAAGTACTGAACTCTTTCAAATATAATGTGCGATTAAAGCTTATTTCGGAATTGACGGATTTTCAATCAATCTTTTAACTCCTGTTGTCCTTCTTAGGGTTAGGATATAAAATTCCGCCTTTAGTAGATATATACGGAATATAAAAATGTTATAAAAACCCTGTACGAACTGTAAAGACGTTAATCGGAATCGATATTAGACTCTATTTAAAAAGTAAAAAAAGAAAAACGAATAAAATATATAGCAACTCTGGGTGCATGTATAGCTCGTGAAAAATGGAAAGCAAAGAATATTGCTAGTAAGTTATGACGTCAAAAGGGTCCACGTTGATACCAAGCATCATTTACCAATTAAATCGTTTCATCCGTTTTTAAACTGATTTTTTTAAGTAATCCGAGCATAGATCACAGGTCAAAATAATTCAATTTCTTTTATTTTATATAATAATAACGTAATTTTCTAATGTAATCGTGTCATCAATTTGGACTTTTTTTGGTCGGACAGGGTTTTTATAACATATTGTATATACATATAGATTAAAAAATATTCAGTTAAACCAATATCAGTGGTTTTTTAAAAGCCTCATTAATCGACCAGTTGATTTGATCGCCAAAACGTGGCTCAGATACTGAAAATGACCCGGTTGTGATTAAAGAAAGCGATCCAAATACCGTAGCCCTTTTAAGGACATGCGCACTTTTTAAAATTCGATGTTTTGTATTTTTATAACTAGCCAGTGTGTACAAAATTCGTTAATTAACAACTATTGGTCGTTGTCTTAATTAAAAATTTGATTGAAATAGTGTTGCGCTGTGCTTAAATATATCGATAAATGATTTTAATTTTTCAAAATTTAACCATATCAATATTTTAGAGCAAACAACTTTTTTTATGTGGTAGGGAGACTGCCCGAACAAGGTTGTAACTTGTTGTAACGACTTTCGTAGTGACGTGCTTCGGCCTATCGCGTTTCGATATCAGTGCAGATCCAGTTAATAATATACAAATAGCATAATAACAGCGACTTATAATGAATTCTCGTCACTTGATAATCGTTGACAGTCTTGGATTACCATGTACTCTTCATTATGTGCAGTATATGTACTAATTTCGTCGAGCAAGGAAAAACCAACAATGAATCAAATTATATTTTTTTCATTCATAATATTTACGATTAGTGTGGTTAAAAAGTTGTAATAATTATTTTATTGCTTCTATGAGAAATAGGGTCCAGAGCTTTTAACAAATTCATATTTTTAAAACAAATACAACGATCGACCATGACGACTAAAATCTTCTTCTACTATTTTAATGAGGTAATGACAAATATATATTAAATTAAGATAATAGCTCTTTGTCCAAACTATCAATATTGTAAACAATTTGTTATTTCGATTATCGGAACTATTGTCAATCCTTGTACATTCATACATACATTCATTCAAACACGCTAGTCGCTTTCAAACCCTTTTCACTTTTCTAACGGTCAGGCATTACAATCAATTAATTTAGGTTAAACTTGATCGTAGTTAAAGTAGGTCGTAAGCGTTTTTATTAAATAAAGTCAATAGAAGTATTTTGAATTCAGTTCTGTAATTATAAATCATACTTTTTATTACTTATTATTTCATTGTAATTATATGTATATAATAATAATAATAATAAATATTAATTAATCTCGTAAAAGCTGAGAAAGAAAAACTATCAAAATATTTAGACCTCGCACACGAGATTACCAGCATGTGGGATGTAGATTCTACGATTATTGTCCCGATAGTCGTATCGACTACTGGGCTGATCGCAAAGAGCCTTGATTACCACCTTAAGAGGCTCTCGCTTGGTTGTTGGATCAAGGGCCGGATACAGAAGGCAGTTCTACTCGATACGGCACGCATTGTTAGGAGGTTCCTCACTTTAAGCTCCTAACTACCGGTGGCTTGGGCCTTAGGCCTCGCCCCTGTAGGTCTACATATTTTTATATTTTAAAATTTATATGTTTTTTATATGTATTTATTTTAAAATGTAACTATATTGTATATATATAATGAATACAGGATAATAATAATTAATTATATACATATTGTAAGCGATTACATTATTTTATGAAGTTTTTTTTTTTATATTTAAATATTTCACGCAAGCTATCCAGTAAAAAAGATTGTGTCCATAAATGGGAAAAATGTAATCAGATTAATGAAAAACAAATACGATTCCATTTTGCGTGTTTCATCATTAATATGACTGCCTTTTGCTCATCTTTGTTTTAACCACTACGGAATCCTTAATCGCATACACATTAATGACTCCTTAATGTTTTGAAGTGATTTAAACATGATTACAGGGCATCAAAATTAAAATTATGACTACATTTTATAATCATCTAAGATAATTGATTTAATAATAAAAAATAAGTTTATGTTTATATTCCGTAATGAATAAAAATCATAATCATACTACACATACAATTTATCAATATCATCAACGAGATTAGGAACAAGTATAGATTAAACTTTATATTACTTTAAAATAAAGTTAATTCCTAAATGTTATAACCGGATAGCGCTAAAATAAACAAAGAATAGACAAATTCATAAAGTCCAACCTGTTGCAGTCGGTGAAAGTGGCCTTCTTGAATAGTTCATCAGGCACACTCAATCGAATGGTAATAGATCGAGTGATTAATGTGAATTATCTTAACCGCTATTGAGTGGTTTTTATGTTTTTAACTTTTTTTGTGATATAATTCTTAATGAACGGTTTTTTAATTAAAATAACTTATTACTTTCGAGTGTTAATAAATCAGTCATCATCATCGTCCCATCTATTAAGATCTATTAAGGTTATAGGACTATTTTATGTGCTCCTGTAACTGATGTTCGGCTCCTCTGATCTATCTTTGTCGACGGTATGTCACAAGTCATCACCTTGTAAGGATATTCTGCGCTCTGTTTTTTGACCTGCAGTCTCCACTCAAAAACACATCTCTTCCAGTGCTAATTGATGTTTCGACATTTAAAGTACTTAGCTCAATTATCATGTTCATTTGTTGGTTCTTCAGCATTGCCCATATAAAATATAGTATAGATAAATGTAATTAAAAATGTAAACCGTTTTTCTTCTTAGCTTATATTAGTTCTGACTCTTTTCTGACTAATTTTAATCAGAAACCTAAGCTAGTAACGAATTGCCGCAGTTTGTGTATAAACTTCAAATATTTCATTTTCTCGGGGGATATTATTTTCCAAGTTAATAATGAATTTATGTAAAGATAATGAAAGTGAAAATTGTGTACTTTTAATTGCTATAAAACAAAAAAGAAAGTCAGCTATAAAGCACGATTTATCATCGGCAATCATGGAAAGTCACACAGAGCTAAAGCAAAAAGAACCTCACGGAAAACACATTCATTAGTATTACCATATATCACAATATTGTATTTATAATTTAGTTTACATCTTTATTGAAAAAATTAAAATGGGATCTAGAAATACAAGTTTAGTTTTTAATAGGTTCTGGCTAGAACAAAATAATAGGCTTTAAAGAGAAGTAGTATTACCCACCATTGGGGGCTCTGTAAATCTATAGTTACCTTATAGAAGACGCGTAAATGAATACGTAAGAAATTTAACCCCTGACCTAACCTTAATCTTGAGTCTGGAGAGTTTAAGCCTTAGAAATTTCTGAAACAAGAAATCATTGATTTCGTCCCTTTAAGAATCACCACAGTGAAAATATAAGCGATTACCGTTTTTGTCACATCAGAAAATGTCTATGACTGTGAAAAAAGGAATTGAAACTGGCTTACCTCTGTCATAATTTTCACCATTGCATGCTAAGGGGTAACTGTCCATTATCGATAAAATCACAATAAATATAAACATATTTGTCACATCACTACGGCACATAGATTTTTGAAACCACTTTCGAGCTATCATTTTTACGTTTGGGTTACCGCGAAAATTAAAATTCGAATTTAATAAAGACTACGTTCTATTCTGCCAATATACATTGGCATTTTATTTTATTATTGAATTATAATTAATTATTTTTCACCGACAGCGGTACGGTTTCCTCGTCATTTTTTTTTTATCGAAATGTTTTTTAAACCTTTCGGAGACGTGCATTCACCGCCACAACATAAAACCTACTAGCCGACTGACCAACTTAATACCGTAAAATAAGAAACACATATAAGAGCTAAAGTTTTTAGTTTGAAAAAGTTCTATTACGCTTTCTCCAGCATTACAAATGGAACTTATCACTTAAGTGTAAAGTTTATATTTGAGTAACGCCTGTTTCTTTTAGTACTTGGTCACATTTAGCGCCGACTTGCTAAACAAGTGAACGGTGAAATTGTGAGAGACGGACATATGTCAGAATGAGATAGAAAGTAATTTCTTTCCGAATTCAACCACCAAGACTATACACTTAAGCAATATTGTTCTGTAATAATTACCTGTCTAGGTGGAAATCTGTCGATATTAATTGTGATTTATGAAATTATAAATGTACCTTATATTTAGATTACCATTTTTTTATTTTATTTGACTTATGATAACAACAATCTACAATTCTAATACGATATTTATTTATTTAATTCTTTTAACTATTCAATATCATCACCTATAATGGAAGCTACAATAGTTTAGCGTAATAAGCCATTTTGTCATAAATAAATAACGGTATACGTAAGGGCCCTGAGAATGGTGATCAGTTGTGCTACTGGTCCCGTTGGGCACGATATATAGACGTAGAAGGGATCCAGACACAAATGAATCTCTGCCCATCGCGAAAGGGATACAGGGAGAGAGAGAGAGGGAGGGAGGGGTAGAGAGGGAGGTAGGGAGAGAGAGAGAGGGAGGGAGGGAGAGGTAGAGAGAGAAGGGAAGGGATATAGGGGAACGTGGCGATATTTTTTTTTTACACTGGCTCAATATAGTGACTACAGAGTACCTGATGGTAAGCACAGTGTAGTCCAAAAACGAAAGCGACTATCAAAGGATGAAAATCCAATGATAGTCTACATCTTCATGTCGGCCCACATATACCACGACTGAAGGTCTCTAGGTATATGAGCTACTGGATATACACAAGCTGATCCCGAAACGCGACAAGCCGAAACTGGTCACTATGACGGGCTTTACACTCATGTACTGTGGTCGCGATCCAGACGGGCACCGACGCCCTACCACCTCGCTGCTGTTCGTTTAGCACTACCCAGGAGTCACGTGTAGGGAAACTAGGGTAAAGCCTACGGACGCGAGCAGCTTCGACTCCCATATTACTGTTCTTAACACTTTGACTTAGCACATTTAAAGTTAAAACATTATTAATACACGAAATTACGAAATATGACAGAAGAATGGAATGAAAAAAAAACTGTCAAGTACGCCGAGTAGCGTGCCGAAGGTTTCGTACAGCTCGTTACATACAAACAGACCAACTAGAAACTGAATATATTATATTAATATCAATTGACAGTTACACGCGTACTGGAGAAAAAAGACCTTGACAGACAGACAGACGGAAGACGAAGTGGTTTTATTAAGATTTCCCTTTTGACTACTGAATGACGAAACCCTAAAACATACTTTTTTTTTATTTTGGTTTTTTATGTTTCTTTAAGCTGTATTTTAGGCAATATATTAAGGAAAGTGTGTCAATATATTTTGTATTAGTATACATTTATCAGATTTTATAATACAACCTAATTTTGTGACAGACGTAGTCGGACAACGTGCCAAACGCTCCAACTGGACTTAGAAAATTTGTTTCGCTCGGTCAATTAAATGTAGTATACAGACAATGGGCATTAAATATTAGTTCAAAAAATCCCAGAGTATTAGCTGTAAAACTGCATTCAAAAAAAGTAAATAGATAGGAAAAAACGTGTAATTGGGAATTGTCTGTTATTTGTATAAAATATAGCATGTAGACGCCGCCCGATACGTAATTGTGTTAAACACCCAGGGTCGTCAGGGTGTTGTTACGGGACGCGCGGGGAAAGAGGTGCGCGCGCGCAAGGGTTATTTTACTGTTTATTTTCACTTTAAGGCACACCGAACTGCGACGCATACGCACGTACTCTAGCCTCGAGTCTCTGTAGTTGACTGCTTTAGCTAGAGCATCCCTTACGCGCGCGCACCCCTTACCCCGTGCGTCCCGTAACACCCTATCCACCTTTAGGGCGTGTAACACATGCACGTATCGGGCGGCGTCTACATGCTTTAAAAATGATTTTATTGTTAAGTCCATACTTTTCGTTGTCTTTCTACAAATATTACGAGTGGTACTCTCATATATTTCAATTCACAAAATGATATAATTTTGAAAATTACACACATTTTCTAAATTATTTTATCCTGCTTTCTCTAGCGACAGGCAACATTGCGTGAGAGAGACGGATGTTTTGATCCTAACGCGTTAACACCAACGCATACGCAATATATCGAGCGATAATTGATCTAATTTTACGGAAACGGTAAATTAATTATCTTTCTTTATTGATTTTTTACCGTACATTGGTTCAAATGTATCTTTATCAACTTAAAATCATTCAAAACAACTGCCATATTGACTCGTCGAGTTGTCAGTCGCGATTTGGGAATTATAA
This sequence comes from Automeris io, assembly GCA_036320925.1. NCBI lineage: Eukaryota > Metazoa > Arthropoda > Insecta > Lepidoptera > Saturniidae > Automeris > Automeris io. Next base: position 10,201,434 of record JAUDJH010000017.1, on the reverse strand, counting down.
TCTGTGTGTTTTTTATTCTCCACTTTTTACTTCAAGGTCAACAGTACAAGTCAACCAGTGGCGTGCATCCCATAGAAGCATAAAATGCATTATCGTGTTATACTTCGTCATTTAATATACACATTATTTTAAAATTTGGTCTAATTTAGATTTTGAAAGTACTATTCTAGTAAAAACTAGATTTCAAGTCTAAATATTTATTTATTTAAGACCACAGTCTTAGTGGATAAGTGACCACTTTCCATGCGCAGTAACACGAATGGTCGTGGGTTTGCATCCCGGCACGTATCTCTGGATTTTTCCAGATTACGTACGGATTTAGGCATCACGTGCTCACCGATGAAGGAATACATCGTGAGGAATCCCGCATAGTGCTATGAGAACGGCAATCAGCTGCGCTACTGGTCTCGTTGGGTACGATATATAATATAAGCGCAAACTGGATACAACCACTAATGTGTCAGCTGAACGCCCTTCTCAAGGCATTTATAGATGCCATGTGGGCTTCTTTAGAATGTTTTACTTTACAGGGTGAACATATGGGCCGTAATTCCGTACTTTATCTAGAAAGACCCAGAGGTATGTGCCAGGATTTAACCCTACGACTATGGCGTTGCCGCGCATAGATACCGGATACTTATCCACGAAGCCATCACAGCTACAGTTCATTTTATAGTACGGAGAATAAATTCCACATGAACTGTGAGTTTCTAAGTTCCATTGTAACAAAAAAACTATCTCTATATTTGGTACCCATGATGAACCAACATCTATGTCGACAATAGAGCGCATCTATCTTTGACATCAGTATCGGGCTTTCGCTGAAGGTCGCGTAAGGTAATAGTGCTGTGAAATAGACACGCAACTACTTTTGTCGATACTATTTTTATTTTTAGTAAATTACTACATTGCAATTGATTTTGTTAAGTAGTGTAGTAAGTGCCAGAGCAACCATAACAATCATCATCATCATCATCATCATCATCTGCCTATCTTAGTCTACTGCCGAAAATAAGCCTCTCCTAATAAGTGCCATTGAGCCCCGTCTTCGACTCTTCTCATCCAATCCTTTCTGGCCACCTTTCGCAGGTCATGCTGGGGGGCGCTCCATTCTATGTCTGCCGATCCACGGTCTCCACTCAAGAACCTGCCTGCTCCAACGACCATCGGTTCTTCGGCATACATGGTCTACCCACTGCCACTTCAGCATACTAATACGGATACTATAACGGTCAATAAAAGATAATTTATTAACAGTGGCCGTCAAAGAGCTAGACCTAAGACTAAGCCTATACAAAGTGTGACGGAAGGCCGTGAAATATATTAGTAATGGAAATAACAAACGCCGATTTCGAGTCGTGTTAATCTGGATCTAAATAATTATATTTTTACTTAACCGTAAAAGGATCAAATAAAATAGTATTAAAATAATAAACCATTAAATAATATATTATATTAAAAAAGTGTATGCGAGCAGCTTACACGCTGTAGAAGTGAAACTGTATAGAGTATTGTATTTCAGAATGAACACGCAGACTTAAGCCTATATTTTTATGTTTGTTTCTTTTTAGTGTCGTGTTTTTGTTTCTTTGAGTTTCTTTTCCCAACGATTCTAAAGCGATTTCAGTTCAAAATAACAATGCATACAGATAAACACAAAACTTCCCCCTTCTTGAAGTTGGTTACAAACAAGTTTCAATTCGCAAAAAATCATACGTTCGACGTTACCTTTAAACTTTCCTAGCTTTAGCGTGACCACAATTAATTATTACTTTATTAATGATAATTATTAATTTCACTTTTTATTGCATTTTCATTTAATCAAAGCATTTAAATATAATTTCCAACTAGATAAAATTAACTAGGTACAATTCGGCTCGTGATTAATTTAGTTCATTTTACAAAGAATTATAAAAAAAAAGATTTGTTACCAACTAATTATACTTCCTTTTAATTTCAAAAAATATAATCTAAGCGGTAATATTAGTACACAACTATAATGTCATCTGAAACTCAAAGCTGTGGCTTGTGAACAATAAACTATAAGTTATTTGTTAATAAATAAATACGATTTCACAAATACATTAAAATAAAACAAACTGTCGATAAATCAGTCCTTGTCCATCTCTATTGGCTATAAATTACAGGTTTCTGTCGTCCAAGCCTAATGATTATCGATAAACAACACGGCCTAGCACAATAGAAAGTTTACTTTATGTGTCAAACGGTCAGCAAAAAAATGCTATTTAGTTTTTTTTGTTTATTATAATATATTAGCGTGAGAATGATTATACCGAGCCTGGTGATAAGTACAATGCAACTTAAATCGAGTCTATCATCAACCGGACAGTAGCCTTGAGGGTGTCTGCTGCCCGGATGAGAAGGAAGCGTTGCACGATGTCCGGCGCACTGCCTGGGAGAGAGGTTTTGGAGGTGTGGGCTTTACTCCTATCACTCCCAGAGAGGTAGCCTCAATAAGGCTTCTGGTTCCCTGGGCGTCTGGATGAATTTGGCTTCCCAGGCCAGGGTGGAGCAATCAGAGGGACACCCTGGGGGTTTTTAGTTAGTAGGAGTATGAGATACTGAGGTCGCTGCCCTCACAGCGTCCCAGATGGTGCTATGCAGTGACGTGCATAAGATATTTGGACAAGATAGGCAGGATTCGCGTAATTAATTTTAATATTATATTATTATAGTAAATATTATATTGCTTACATAGGAAAGTTAGATGGCGTGAATGTAGAATAGATATGAATATAAATGGTTCCTTATTTTGTATAACTTTAAGTAATTTTTTCCAGACTTATTTATTGTAAGGGCATGCAATGCTTTTATGCATCTACGGAATGAACCCTACTGGTGCTATGCAAGATTTTGTTCCGGGATACAAATAAGGTCGCATATACTTCAAGCAGACATTTTTACGTAATTCAATTGGATTTTATTATAATATTCTTAATTCTATTTCTTAAAAACTATGCCCCTTATTTAATTTTCCTTCTCACTTCGCCCCTCCGCTCCCCGCCACAGCTTGCCTGCTTATACCTTCTCGCAGTTCTCGCGACGACGTTATCCACAAATTCAAGGAAGACTTCGCGATGTTCTATATCTCGCAGCAGCAAGCAGATAGAACCGACACTGAGCTTTAATCAGAGATGGGCAAAATGTAATCTGATTAATGATGAACGATTACAAAATGTAGTCGTAATTTTAATTTTCTTGCTCTGTAATCATGATTAAATCCATTTAAAACATTAAGAAATGATAAATGTGTATAGAATCTGGGATTTTGTAGTGTTTAAAACATAAATAAGCAAAATGCAGTCATATTAATGGTAAAAAACGTAAAATGTAATCGTTAATCATTTTTATTAATCTGATTTCATTTTGCCCGTCTATGGCTTTAATCAGCAATCAACTCAATTGCGCGTCGGTTAAAAATCAGCGTTGAGTGGCGCGTACAGAGTCGGCCAGCAAATGCTGAGCCGTGAGTGCTCTTTGAGATTGGTGGCTCATACGTAATGTCATATTATGTATTATTTTTTCATTGTTATATATAAATGTGTATGTTGTTCCTTTTTTTCCAATAAGCGTTTCTTTCCTTCTTTTATCTCCGTCCTAATCTGTACACCAAAGGAAATTAGTCTATTGACATTGGCTATCATGCCGGCCTAAGTGTAGAAGTTTGACTCGCTTTTGGATTATTTCTCTTGTCCTTTGACGTCTCCGGCCTAATAACAACACTTTTGGTGATGCAAATGGTTATATGCGACATTAATCACTTTTCATCAAGTGGGTTGTCAGTTTGCTCGCCATATTTTAGTACAAAAAAAAGCGCTCCACCTGATCAATTCGCAAGATACCCGAAGCGAAATCGCAGTCGGCGAAAGCGAATTTCACTATAAACGTAATGGTAAAAGTGTTAAATGTCCATCAAAATGCTACGGGCGAGTGAGTGCATTGACCTTTGCCATCGCACTTTAATAATAACATATCGTCATGATAAATCCCTTTCGGGGTAAGCAGTGACAATATTCCTGTCTGTATCCATTTTGCACATAACTGTCGCGCCCAACATGACTTTGTAACATGACATTTCTATTAGACGCCGCGCGGGTTTTCTCGCGATGTTTTCCTTTATCCATGAGCATGTGGTGTCTAAGACGGTACTTAGCTCGGGAAAACCCGGAGGTGTGTACTCGAACCTACAGCCTCTTATCCACTAGGCTACCATAGCCACACTTCACTTTTTCGCATTTTACAGTGACTTAAAAAAAGCGACCAAGTGCGAATTATACTCGCGCACAGAGGGTTCCGTACAAAGTTGGTGATGGTCATTATCCTTATTCAGCCAATTTTGGTTATGACGACTGCTTCAACTCCATCATTATCGCCCTTGCTCCCTCTGCCCCAAACAGGGGCCAAACGTTAATAAAATCGTGAAAACAATAAATATTTCTGTCAATGTTAACTACAGAAATATTTACATAAATTGTCTTCCCATTATAAAAATATATATTCGCATCTATTTCGTAATAAAATAATACACATAAATACCCAATTACAAAGATATTGTTAAAAACAGTTGATTGCAATGGTCAGTCAACTCGATTACAAAAATGGTTACTAAACGATTCAGTAAAAGTTGTCATAAAATTTTATAAATAACATAACCAACTTTCACTCGCCTTTCATAATATTATACCGTCATGCCATGCGTCTTATGAGATCAGCAGAGGCATAACGTTGAAAACAGATCCATAAAAATCACGAATATATTCGTGTTACGGAATAATTATTTTTCAAACATTAACTAAACCATTTTAGACAGAACCGAGCATAATAATTCTAACAACTAACAAAATGAATGAAAACTGATAAAATTCTGGTAAACCTCAGAACATGCCTTTTTTATGGACCAGATGCTTTTGACTAGGATTGGTTTGTATAATTTCACTAGGCGAGGGTTTAGACCGCTTAGGGCATTTAACCAGCGAATTAAATGGATTTCGGCGGCAACGCAAGGATACACCTGCGAATGCGCACCTTTTCTTAAACAACCAGCAGGAAAATCTATTGATATTTGTCTAAATACGCTGAAAGAAACTGAAGGCTTCATTACAAAACTACACTTGGGTGAGTGGACGTACCAGTTAGCGACAGTTGACAGAGTGCTTGCTCAGTGAGGCACTCTTATATTAGAATTTAGAATATACACATGTTGTTTCGTATTCGAATAAGTGTGCGGACAACTTCGATTCTGCTCTGGCAACACCGTACGGGTTGTCAATTGAGTTTTGCACTCGCTGAAGCCATCCGCCGAGTACCGACGTAATTACAGTATTAAGCATTATTATAACTTAAGGCATAACTTTAAGTAAGTAATAACTGTCTTCATATCGGGTGCCGTTTTGGTAAAACATTTCCATTTGTGTCCATGTTTCCAAGTCAAAGTAAGTTATTACGACGGACTGAATTAATAAATGCCCTCCATGAATCTTTAAATTGACATAACTTTATTATTTTTGAACCTATTGAAGCAAACTGAACACTAAATTTTAAGCGAATCCTACTGCAATACAATAGTAAAAACTGCATCCATATCAATCAAAGTATTTCTGAGATTAATGCCAACAAACACAAAGCCATACAATAAATAATTCTAGTAACAATTTTTTGGGTCCTTTTGCATTTATAAATACACCTTTATTTTACTCATGTTTATAGAAGATTAGTGGCCGGTAACCTTGTGTGGCAATGCGAATGGATGTATCTCGCTCGGCACGTACGGATTTTCTCGGATTGATACGGGCTTAGATTACAGGTGAAGGAAAATATCGTGACGAACCCCCGATGAAATCTAATAGAAACGCCATGTGTGAGTACCCGTAGAACGGTGGTCATCTGCGCTACTGGTCACTTTGAGCACAACATATAAACACAAGTGAATACAGCCACTAATATCTCCGCTCACCCCGAAAGTGATATAGCGTGATATAGTATCTCTATATATTAGGTCCTTACATATGAAATTGGCGTTTTGTATGGGAGGAACAAAAAGTCGAATATTTTTTAATATAATATATTTAATTAATCAAAGTATGAACCATTATTTTCTATGCACTTTTGCCATCTCATAGGTAGTTCATTGATCCCTTTACTAAAAAAACCAGTCGGACGGGAATCAATAAAATCTTTGAAGGCGATTTGGACTGCCCCATCGGAGTTGAATTTTTTCCCTTGCAAGAAGTTATCCAAATTTCGAAAAAAATGTTAATCTGTTGGAGCAAGGTCCGGGGAGTACGGAGGATGTCTTAGACTTTCCAATTGAAGCTCTTCTAATTTAGTAGCCGTCTGTTGCGCAGTGTGTGGTCTAGCGTTGTCGTGAAGCAGCAGTGGCGTGGAGCGATTGACCAGCCTAGGTTGTTTAGCCGCTAGCTTTTCCATCATGGTTTGCAATTGCTGACAATAGACATCAGCCGTAATAGTCTGGCCAGATTTGAGAAAACTGTAATGAACAATACTGGCACTAGTCCACCAAACGCTTACAAGTAACTTTTTTGGGGTTAATTTTCGCTTGGGGCAGGATTTAGCTGGCTGGCCAGGATCCAACCATTGCGCTGAGTGCTTCCGATTATCGTAAAGAACCCATTTTTCATCACAGGTAATGATTCGGTTTAAAATACCTTCACTATTGTGCCGGTTTAGTAATGTAACGCAGCAGTCGACGCGCGTTTGCCGGTTTGCTTCAGTCAACTCGTGAGGTACCCACCTTTCAAGCTTTTTAATCTTCTCAATTTGCTTCAAGTGAATTAAAACAGTTTTATCACTAACATCGCAGCCTGCAGCTAACTCGGACGTGGTTTGCGATGGATCCGCTTCCACAATAGCCTTCAACTCTTCATTATCAACTTGAGTCTCAGGCCGTCCACGGGGCTTGTTCTGCAGGTTGAAATTTCCAGAACGAAAACGTTGGAACCAAAAACGAACTGTGTTTTCTTTTGCAACACGACCGCCATACACATCATTCACCCTTCGAGTTGTTTCCGCAGCACTAGTGCCACGGCGGAAGTCGTACTCGTAAATAATGCGATATTTTAAGTTTTCCATTTTGTAAAATGAGTGACGCAAACAGAAAAAAACAAATGAATGACGAAGCACAAATACATGAGTCTATAGCTGTACAAATGTGAATTTGGAATTCCTTACCAAAGAGGAGAAATTTGTGATTAAAGTGGCCAGTACGAAAAACGCCAATTTCATATGTAAGGACCTAATATATAAAATTCTCGTGTCACAATGCTAGTTACCTTACTCCTCTGAAACGGCTTTACAGATTTTTACCAAATTTTATATGCATATTCAGTAGGTCTGAGAATCGACTACTATATATTTTTCATACCCCTAAGTGATAAGGGTTGTCTAGCCTTAATATTTTTTTTAAATTTATGGACACAATTTTTGTTTGTGTTTTCTATAATGTGGCATTAAAAAATACACACAATCCTAAATGTTTACCCTTTTATCACAAACCCCTATTTTTTAATAGACATTTTTGTAATTTAATAATTTTTCATCCTGCTCAATAACTCATCAATTATCGCTTAGAAATAACTTACATGGCAAAACAACGTTTGCCGGGTCAGCTAGTTATTAATAATTATATTCGTGGTTTACAAGAACCTTTCCGTCATTGCCTTAAAATCTCAAGGGACTGGCGTAATAGTGTTTCACAGCAAATCTCTCTTCACTTTCACAAGTGAGTGCATGTGTGTAAAGGAATTGTATGCAAACTGCAAACCGGTAGGGAATTTGCGAACGCCGTGACACTGTCGGCCAATCTTACTTTCTTTTGTTTGCTTTCTTCGCACTTTGTTGTACATTTTATAGCGGCTAGCTTTTGCCTGTGACTTTAAGGCACCACTTCCACGGACGAGTTCATCGTGCCAAATGCACTTTGCTATCGTTGGGTGATATCTACTAGGCAATTATTTCCGAATCTTTCAGGTGGTAAAATAATTGCACGAACTGGCTCGTGACTACAGTACACAAGTGTAAAGACCGTCATAGTGACTTGCTTCTGCCTGTCACGTTTCGGGATGAGCCTGTGTATATATCCAGTTGTTCATATACTTAAAGACCTTCTGTCGCGGTATATATGTTACGACAGCGATTGCAAATGTTAAAGCATTTACGTCCCTTGGTGGTTGTAACAGTTCTTTGAATATAATTTCACTTTCCATTTGATGAAATCATAGATAGGCAAAATGTAATCATATTAATAAAAACGATTAAGATTACAATTAGGTTTTTTACCATTAATATAACTGCATTTTGCTCATCTATGTTTTAAACGCTACAGAAACCCAAATTGCATACACATTTATGAACTCTTAATGTTTTAAATTAATTTAATCACGATTACAGAGCAAGAAAATTAAAATTACGACTATATTTTGTAATCGTTAATCATTAATCAGATTACATTTTGCCCATCTCTGGGTGTAATGCAGTCACTTTATCAAGCACTAGCTGTCCCGGCAGACCTAGTTCTGCCCTATTTCTCTAAAACAAAGTTACATTGTTTTTTTTTCTATGTTAATAGCTGCCTGATTTCATTCTGCCTAAAGTTACCGGCCTGTCGCAGTCTAATAGAAATAAAATTGCATTGAAAGACTTAAGCCATATCTAAGGTAATGATATTTTTATTATAATGCCTTATGGGACACGTTATTTTTGTTTAATTACTTGGCGTATAAATTATAATTTTCATTAAGACGTGCAACCTCTAATCAACTTGAAGACATACCAAAGACAATCCTAACGCACCTTTGTTTTGTTTTGATTGACATCATATTATGTTTGACACGTAGGGACAGAGTGGTTTGTATGGAAAAAGAAAATTATTGTATTTACTATTTCCTCGTATTTTTTTACGTTTTTCTCCGTGAGAACCTTCCTCAGACTTTATCAAACACAACAAAATAGAAATCAACCAAATCGGTTAAGCCGTTCTCGAGTTTTGCGCTTAGCAACACATTCAGCGATTCATTCTTATATTATAGATTACGCATTTATGCATTACCTTCGTCATTCGTCATATATTAATTTCCATTTCGGTTCCGAATATTGTAACACCAAAATAACTATAGTGATAAATAATAATACCAATACATCGTTACGCTATATCACTTTCAGGGTGAGAATAATTGAATGAACGACGATCAGCCACGCTAGTGGTCACTTTGGGCACGGCATACAGCGCAAAGTGGACACAGCTGTTAATGTATCCACAAGGGTTAAATAAAAACACGCTTAATTTCAAGAATGCACATTTATTGTAAACGCGTACACTTACAAGTTGAAAGTAAAATAAACGGGTGAAGGTAACTTTTCAATTTTGGTTAACGTCTTTTTTATCACATATTTTATTTTTATTCAAGCATTAAAATACGTTTAAACTTATACACTACACATAATAATAACAGCTAAGTTATTTGTTTATAGAACTTGTTACAAGATAGAATATTACCATAAATAACCCACTATTTTATTTAGTTTCTGAACATTCGTTTTTCACTAGTTCCTATCCAGCTCGAAGGATCACTATGAAATTTCACGAATGAAATTGCGGATTATAAATATTAACTGTTTAATCATGAATATATTTAGCTTTTACAAAGTAATAACAGTAATATCACGGTGAATCGCTTCTTGTAAGAGAATAAAGTGTTTTCAGCCACCAACCAATGTTGCTGGCAGAAAAAATATATGTTTAGAAACTGAACAATTAGGGTCAATTAACTTCCTTTTGCGAAATATCACATTGTTTGTTAAGTATGCTAATAGCATTTGCAATTATTAAATTTTAAAACAAATAGTTAAGTCATAACTAAGCTTGATAAAGAAATCTATTATATTTAACATCATAATATATTGTTACCATAATAGTATAATCTATCAATTAATAGTACCCGACTACGGCCTTCTTTTAACAGGTTGTGAGGTCAAATTAATAATCTTTACACGTTAATATTAAGTGTATTTTTTTTTATGAATGCATTAGTAATTGAACCTTGAATTGATTTTTAAGGATTTCAAAACCTTCGGCTTTTGCTTTGCCCGAAGGTTGTGGCAAAAACCGATTAACTCGTTCAGGCTGTAAGCTGTAATTAATGTTTCTTGGCCACAGACTTCTGATCTTAAATCAGTTCACTTTATTATTAATAAAAAGAAATGTCTAGAATGTATATACTAAATATACGATATCTTATATGGATGCAACGTAAGGCAGTCCGCATAGTGAAGATCCAGACGTTTCTGACCATCTTGAAGCCCCCCAACTGCGTAAAGATGTTGCCTCACTGAGCGTTTTCTACTGTCTTTATCATGGCGAGTGTTCTGACAGCTGTTTAACCTTGTTCCACCCTCTCCCTTCCATAGCAAAACCACACGCGTGGGTTTACGGAATCCCAGCTTTTCGGTAACTCACATGCTCGGCTAGGACTAAGAAGTTCTCTAATTCTTACTTTTGCCGAGTCGTTGGGCTGTGGAATGGTCTCTTGGCGAGCGTGTTTCCATCGTCCTAATATTGGGTCTTTTAAGCGAAGCGTGAAGAGATATTTGTGCAAGCAGGATTGTGTGCTGGTGGTAGTCGCTGCTGTTTTTGGACTGCACCGTGCTTACAATCAGACGTGATGTTGTCTGTTAGGCTTGTCGAATAAATATCGATACATCGATATACCGATATTTTCAATACAATATATCGATATTTTTGGGGGATGTATTTTATAATGATATATCGATACAAAATATCAAGTATCGAACATTGTATCGAAAACGATATTTTTAAATTTTTATGATAGTGAAGTCGCTGAAATCTGAAACTGTAGAAGATAGGACCGAACGAAAAAAAAGAACTATATTGTCTATGACTGTTGAGTAATGTTTTGTTACGTTGCATGTATTGACTTCTGAATTTGTTGCATGTATATTATTTGCCGCCATTTATTTATGTATTATTTATTTTTGTATGATATCTTAAATAGGTCTTAAAGTTAGAAGATAGCCTTTTAGTTCTTGATATTTTTGTAATTTTGTCTATTAAAAATGAATACTGGTAAAATACTTTCGTGTTTATTGAGATTTAATCGATATATCGATATTTTTCCTTCGATATATCGACGCCGATATTGATATTTGAATAAATATCGATATAACGATATTTTTTTTCATTTTCGACATCCCTGTGCCCTATCAGGATGTATAAAAATGGTAGTACGCCTTGTCTAGCATCACAATTAGATGCGAGCCATCAGTGGTACTCGCTGGAGTGAACGTGTTAATCGACTCCAACTGGAACCAGATATCGACTTATAATGAGATACACAATCAGGCTTTAATTTGACGCTTGCCAGAATCCTTAAGTTTTGGCTTAAATTTCAACCCATTTATAAGTTTTACCGAATGTGGTATTATAGCCCGACGGTGGCCGAATTGGAAGTATTTTCGATCACTACTCTAATTGTCAGCAATATTGTAATATTTACGCATTATTTCTACAACATAATTATTACCAATTTTACATAAACCATTATTATTTTGAAGGAAATTTTAGAATACTCTGGTTTCCGTGCAGTGAAATAATATACGACTACAATTATTAAATTTAAAAATATACTTTAGCATCGTCATTTTAACCAAAAACTAGTTTTTTTAGGTCAAATTGACAATTTACGAAGCACCGTACCGCCGACTTGTAAAAGTCGTTAAAAGCAACTATTTTAATATAAAAAAACTTAATAAAATCTTTATAAATGCTAAAACTACTTTATATTTAAAATTCTTAAGATATTTTAAGCGAATTTTAGAATTCACCATACATTATTAATTAAATAAAACTAGAGATAAAATTGTGAATCATGGGGGTCAAGAGTCTAGGAATTTGTATATATTATTAATAATTTCTTTTTCTAAATCGGCAAAGTGATTACACTCCATCTTATGTTAAGCTCTATCCAGTCCAAAAATTGATGACAACTGTCAAAACACAGGAAACTGCTCGTCGACAGCTGCCGTAATCATACCCGCATACTCGAAGTCTCGTCACGCTGTTTTTAATACCCAATATCATAGGAATCCATAGACGAACGGGTATCACCAAAAAAGCAAAGCAGCCCAAATTAAGCAAATCAAAGTAGAAATGAGCAGGGTACAGCTCGTAGAGAGTATAATCGATGGGGCAGGAATGTTCTCGAGTGAAAACCACGTACTGGCAGGTACACCGTGGGAGGTCCACCATAAGGTAGACTGACGACCTAACCCAGATTGCAGGAAGACTTTGGATGCAAGCCTCTTGCCGCAGGTTGCTCTGGAAAGCTTTAGGTAAGGTCTGTTTCCAGCAGTGAACGTTCTATAGCTGATATGGTAATCATGATGATGAATGTGGTAAGAAGAAGGGAATACACCGGCTGGAATGTTATTCTACACCTGATGACACGGCAGAACAAGATAATATAAATTACGTATGTATTTAAAAAGCAATATTAGCATAATTTATCGTGCTTACTGTCACTTTACGAGAACAGGAAATTATAAAATTAATAAAAATAAAAGTTACGAATTTTTACTATTTTCCGAACTCTCTTTTAGGTTCTTCTCCCTATCCAGCAACCTCTTTCTCACTTCCTCAGGATTGTATCTCTTTTTATAAACCCTTCTAACACGTCTCACAGGATTTATATTTCTTGTATTAATTACTTTCTTCCTCCCGAAATTTGCAGAAGAAAATACAGATGGGGCTTTTTCCTCTAATGATCTCAAGCTTTTGGATCTCCGTGTTGAGTTTGAGTGTAAGTCTCTTTGTTCTCTTGCTGATGCATCATAAAAGACCCTGCCATTGACTATAGCCTTGCGTATATTATCTGTAGCGTTTAAAATTCTAGGCGGTCTAACAAATGTTGTCTCACTCACTTCCAGACTTTTATCTGTATTCCTTTCTCTTTCTAATTCATCTTTACTTAATTTTTGTATAACTCCCTTTCTTTCGGTAATAGGGAACCGATTACCAAAATTGAAATTAAGCATATCTCTATCGACAGCAATACTTTTTGATTCTAAATCTTTTTGAGATCGCTTCTCTAGTACAAGTTTTCCTTCACGCCTGGCTGCTAGTAATCTTCCAATTTCTTCTATTTGTCTTTCTTCTGCTTCTAACATTTTCAAATTCGACGATTTTTCGTGTCTATTCCTATCCTCTATATCAAAAACTTCTATAGATCTTGAAAAGTCAAGCAATTTATCATCGATTCCCTCAATTGTATCTTTATCATGGATTTTAGTTGGTTTCGTAGCATCTACAATGCTGTAATTCATTTTTTCTTCTTTCCTTTCTTCCATTGGACTGGCTTCAGTTGTAACTGTTTTGAAGGTAGTCGTAGGTTCGACTATTATTCTGAATTCTGGTTCACTAATGTTTCGTTTCTTTTCATCACGATGTTTATCTATGTCGTTTGACCTTGGTAGATCTATGTTGACATCTGAAGCTTGATCTCTGGATTGTGCTGGGAGATCAGCTGAAGATTTATCAGTTGTAATCGATGTTTCGTTGTATCTAAAGTATGTAATATTAGGAGGCGGTCCTTTATGAAGGTAGGCCACAGGCCAGTATCTGTAAATATTAAATATATGTCTCACTTTTAAGAAAAATTATTTGACTCTTAGGTAAAAGTAGCTTTCTTTCTTTCACCCTCTCTTTGTTTCTTTCTGAATATATCTCTACCAACAAGGAAGCCGGGGTACAATCAAACACGAAGTCTGTGTTTGTAAAGTAGATATTTTTAGACTATATTTTGAAGTTACAAAATAATAAGGATTATATTATAAACGTAAATAGCTGAATAAAACGTTTCAGCCTGCCATTGTTTAATAAGTGAGTCATAATTATAAAAGTACGTAGAAAATCCGCTTCAAATTCACTTTACGAATATAGACTACATGTTTAATTGTACTGGCTTCTTTTTAGAATGTTTTCACGCGTTAGTGATAGAGATAAATTAAGAAAAAAATGAAAGATAGCAAAGATAAAAGAAAGAACAGAAAGAAAGAAACAAAAAAGGAATATCGAAAGAAGTCCCTTCATTTTTTTTATTACATATCCACCAAAATAAGATATTAACAAAGAAAACTTAAATTGGGTTTAAAAATTACAGGAATATTGCGTATGTTACATACCTGGGCACACCAAGACCAGGGTGGTTGCGATCTGCCTCAGGCTGGGGAGGTGGTACAGCAACCCATTGTCCCCCTCCAGGCCGGGGATAGTTATGACTATATTTTATGTAAGGCCGTTCCGCAGTAGGTACTCTCGAGTAACCTAAAAAATGTTTAAATTTGTCAGCGCCCTCTTTTGAATAGTTCGGAAGCTTTTGTGAAACAAGTGCCATCCAGTGTGGAATAGCTACATTACGACAGACATTTTTTCATATAACTTTTTTACATTAAACCCAGTATAGAAACTCTTTTTTTATAAATTATTTAAAATGCGATTTCAAATACTAATGAAATTAGTGAAAAAAAAAAATTGAAATCGTCTTTTTATAGACCGCTTTTGGAACTTTAAGTTGACCTCTTAATATAATTTTTGACCCAGTTTTTCACAGGCCTGAAGTCAAGTTTTATACTTAGAAAAGCTTTAATAATCATTATTTTGTATATCATGAAGAAATCTAAACAGAGCTTAATGGTTATATTTATGGTAATTAAAAATTATCATAATTTACCATTATATTACCATTAAGGATCGATTCTAAAACTTGGCGTATGAGTTGTATTGTAATAAAAAGTAAGTATATTGCTGTTACTTACCTGGCAATGGATTCCCGTATTTATCATAATACGCTTGAGGTCCATTTCTGTACAATTCGTCCCAATAATTCCGATCAGCTTCCGATAAATAGGGACCTTGAGGCCTCTCCGCGTATCCAGGACGATCGTTCCAGGGTTTTGAGGGACGTTGAGAATTTTCTGTTGGAACTTCAATTAAAATTACGTTAATGTGACGTTATTTGTAATAATATATCGCTACGCTTTATCCTTTACGGCGTGAGCAGTGATACAATAATGGCTGTATCCACTAATGAATTATTTGTCGAGGCCAACGTGACTAGTAGCGCAGCTGATTGCCATTCTCACAGCACCAGTAGACATGACAATTCTATTAGATGCCAAGCTGGCTGGCTCACGATGTTTTCCTCCAACGGTAGGCATATAGTATAATAGAAAAAACGTAACGCGAAAGTTCAAATAGTGGAATGTACTATGTACATTGGTTGGTGTGAAGACGCAAAACGTAAAGGGCAAAAATCATACCTCTATTTCCCGCTGTTTGTCTGTATGAAGGATGCGGTTCGGAATGTTGATGGTAAGGGTAGTATTTCTCACTGCAAGGCCGCCATTGATCCTGAGCAGGACCAACATAGCACCTAACACATAATATTAATCGATTAGATTCAATATAATAATGTTTATTAACATTGTTTCTGCCAAAAATGACACAAAATGCTATTAAAAATGAAAATTTTAGCTAATCGCAGAAACACCTCTGATTTGATTTTTTATATAAAAAATTCAATGTACTTCTAGATTGTGCGAAACTAGTTAGTAATTTAAAAGTTAATGCGCCATTTTGTCTATAAAAAAGCTACCCATTTTTTTCGTTTCGCTTTAAGTCTAGTTTAGTTTAGTTTGTTTAGTTTAGTCTAGTAGTAGTTTAGTCTGGTTTGAGTTCACGTAAAGTAAATATTTCTACTAATAAAATAAGTATTTCTCGCCGGTTAGAAGCCATATCTTCCATCTTACCGCATGGTATTACGTGCTTGTAGGTACCTTACCAAGGTTTGTGAAATCCTTCGCTATAGCCGCATCTGTGTGTGGGCGCGCAGCAGTAATCCCATGATCCTAAAACCGTTAAATATCTACTTCAAAGTTTTGCTAAAATGAGCCAGTAGTTTAAAGTTACAGCTTTTTGTCGCTAGATGTCTATAGCGCTTGAATGATTTATTTTGTAATTCTCTAAAGTAGTCTAAATTCAATGCATTTCTAAAATTTAATAAAGGAAAAAATATTTACCTATATAAATAATATAATAATTAAAAAAATATATATCGTCATGCTGTATCCCTTACGGGGTGAGCAGAGATGTATTGGTGGTTATATCTATTTTGCACGTATATATCTTGCCCAAAGGGACCGGTAGCACTGCTGATCGCCGTTCTCAGAGCACTTGCACATGACATTTTTATTAGACGCCATACGACTATCCTTACAATGTTTTCTTGGCTATATATTTTTTTGTTATAATATCCTCAGCGCCATCTTACGATGTGTGGCTGAAAACCCGTCCATAGAGGTCGATATTTATAAAAGATCGATGGTGAATTATTTTTGTCCACGGAAAAAGTGATACTGTGTAATATATTCTTAACATAATCCTATAGAGATATGTATTTCTCCTTTTACTATAGCTTTTCCGTTCCGTTAAAATTCTAATCACAACAATTGTAAAAAAAATTCACTTTAATAAATTACCATATTCTCCGCCTTCAGGTTCGCAGGCCCAATGCCCAGCAACGTGATTCTGAGCACAAGCAGTCCCGGTCCGGCACGGGAACCCAGACACCGTGTAATGCCTCCAAGAAACCGCTACTATAAAACATTAAAATTCTTAACTTTAAAGGACTTCCCAAAGATTGCGTCTGCCAAATTATCCTTATAGACTTCGTTAATATAGTAGTGTCATGTGAGCACACACATGACGCCGTGTCCTCTCTGCCGGACGGTGGACGCTCTCAACGTCCACCGCCCGGCCTGTGTCAGGAGGGGAGCAAGCCCCAAATCAAAGATGAAATTGTGAAATTTACTAAAGTATATTCAGTTTTCTCCTTGTGGTGTGGAAGTCTCATACCGAGTTAAGCAATGATAACAAAATATTTTTTACATGACACTTCTGATAAACACTGCCATTCACATACAAACTTGTTTGTCAAACTTAATTTCAATTATCATAAAACACAAGAAAATGTCAGACAGAATCGTCAAGCAAAACTATCAAAAAATTTGACAAATGCGTAAAGTTTGGCAAAAAATTTAATCGTTTCCAGCGCCCTTTAAAATCCTTTTTCATTATTTCAAATGAGCTGTCTATTACATAATTTCTATGAGTCATTTTACTTACATTCACTCTCTCTATCGCCATATTGAACTGGTGTCTGCGGCCTCACTGGTTGTGAACCGGGTCTATCTGGTATATAACCCGGTTTACCTGATATATACCCGGGTTTATAGCCAGGCCTGTCTCTGTCAGGATACGGTTCATCCTTCAATGGTCGAAACCCCGGTTTATAATCAGAATTGAAATCATAACTGGGCCTGTTACCCGGATAACTGGGCTTATAACTCGATTCTGGAATGTAGCCGGGTTTGTAGCCAGTATTGTCGGCGTAGGCCGGTCTGTAGTCGTTTGTTTCTCCAGGATAACCTGGTTTGTAACCAGGGCCGCTGCTTTCAATCGGATAACCGGGTTTAAATCCTGGTTTGCTAGCGGAGTAGTTTAGTTCATAAGCTGATGAAGCGTGACCAGACGTGCTATAATGGTTGTTTTGTTCATTTACACTCGAGGAAATATAAACTGGACCTGAAAAAAGTACGAATGTATACCTTGACCACATTTAAAAGTACCATAAAAATACATTAAAAAACATTGATTATGTTGGAGCTGGATTCACACACTGAGGGTTCCGTTCAAACTAATCACAAAGGCAAAGAACATTGTCATGTAATTTCAAATTAACGGTTATCGGATTTCCCCTTTACAAGTGTTACTACATTGTTTTGATATTATTTAAATATTATAATATAATTTGGAATGTTTGAGTAAAGCGTAAACAAAGTCAAAGCAGATCTAGCATATATCTCAACTTTGAACTTCACTAGAAAAGTACTATCAAAGATAACACTGCTGAAAGCAATTGTGTGAAGGAGGATCGATACACGGTTTTTAAAACCGACAGTTTTAACTGCGGCTCGGCGGCGCTCAGTGACAGGTGAGCCAAACAGACATGCATTGCTGATTCTCACAAAGATGGCGCTAAGCTTAATGCTTTTTAAATCTACGGTTTTGAAGTCATCATCAACATCGTCGTCGTAATTTTAGCCATAGGGCTTCCATTACTGGCCATAAAACTCTCCTAATGTTTATAGAACGTCAGGTCAGAAGCAGCTTGCATCTAGCGTTGTACTATGATCTGAATTAGGTCGCCTCTCCACCTTGGACGTCTCATGCTGCACTTGTACGTACGTTGTCTTCAATCGAGGACTGTCCTGCCCTTTAAGTCATCATCGTCATCTCTTTTGCCATAGGGCTTCTATTACTGGCCATAGAACTCCCCTAATGTTTTATAGAACGTCAGGTCAGAAGCAGCTTGCATCTAGCGTTGTACTATGGTTTGGATCAGGTCTCCTCTCCACCTTGGACGTCTCATGCTGCACTTGTACGTACGCGGTCTACAATCGAGGACTGTCCTGCCCCGTCAGCTATTCTCTCTACGAGATACATGTCCTGCTCTCTGTCACTTCAATTTGCTAATGCACTGGTTTGCGTCGGCGACTCCTTATTTCTAATTTAATCAAGAAGAGAAACACCAAACATAGTCTTTTCTAAGCTCGCTGTGTATCTATAAGCTTTCTAATAAGACACATAATAAAAGACCACATTTAGCACATGGTTTTGCAGTGTTCGACAAATATTCTTCTCTGACGAATCTTATAACTGCTGTTTAAGATTTTCTATCAAGCACCCCAATTAACAAGATAGTTCAAATTAAATGTGTATTACCTTGTGGTTCAGGAAGATAGCCAGTTCCTGAAGGTCCTGGACCTAGAGAGTACAATTCATCTGGATTTGACGCCGATAACGGACGAGGCAACTCTGAAGATGGAATCCTGGAAAATGTTAGCTTATATGATTTCACTAGTTGCACAAACTTACGTTGCATTAGGTATATATCTAAAAGCATTCGTTTTAGGATAAGAAATATATTCTTTAAATTCTATGATTAAAGAAAAGATAATAATAGAAGAAAGTGGCAATGACACAGCCAAAATGCCATCAAGCAGTTTTATAAGCAATGTAGCTCTAGCGGGTCGCTTTAGGAATGAAGAGATACGCAAAATGGCTGGTTAAAAAAATAATTTTCTTCGAATTTCAAGGAATAGACAACCACTATAGAAAGTTGTTTTATAGACTAGGAAGATATTTCAGTATGCTTACTCAAAATTTAACGGATATTCAAACTTATTTTTCACTCTTATTTTACCCTCTTAGGGATGGAATATCAAAAAATACCCCTTTGCTATCAAAATAGACCAATGTATTTCATGTTTCTAGTTTCTAGGCTCTACGATGTTATGCCAATCAGGATTCAGGATTAAACCAACTTACTCATAGTCCCCCTTTCCGTGCACCCTTCTCCAACATTGTCCATTGAACAGATCGAAAGCAAAGAGCCAGTCGTCAGACGAATGGACGTAATCAACACCTTTCTGCAAGTCAAAGAGCCGTATCTCTGATAAGAAACAGTTGTCCGCATCCGGGGGGGAGTTGTTACTGAAATGTTAAAATGTGAAAAGATTTTACCACATCGGCGGGCACACGCGACTTAATGACTAACACCACTACGGGCATTCTCTAATCCGTCTGCCGGAGTCAAAGGTACAGTTGTGTTAGCTTCCTCAGCACCGTCGATATCGAACCTTCTGTAAGTGCCTATCTATCTTTGCGAGAAGTGATATAAAAGGCCACTCTTTGTTCACACCTAATAGTCCCTATTTAACTTTGGTTTGCATCAAATTAACGTGAGATTTGGTATTATAAAACATCTAAATATTCCTTGTTCATTGATTGATCTGATATTTTCATTTGTTTATAGTTTATAAGATGGTGTACTCTATAGTAATTTTCTTATTATCTGAAATCATACGCTTGACCTCTGTCACACCTGGTGAAGGTAAAGATGAGTCCGACAATGGACCACGTCCACCCAACAAATGGCTATTCATTCTTCTCTCAAAGACTGCCAAATCATAAGCCGTGACAGGATTGACATTAGAAGCATATTCCAATCCTTAACAGCTTGTTTAATTTACCGTGTAATTGATTGCAAATAAAGAATTACGTTGAATGCAGTTCATTCCCCTGTAAATCCTGACGCAACTATAGATACATCATAAATATAGTTCCATAAAAACCAGTTGTCTATATTATTTGATTTTAACTCACTTATACGAGAAGCTTAGACATCTAAACGGCGCATCAGTGCAAGCGACTCCACAAGATTGCTCATCTTTAGCACGCGCTCGACCACGAATGGCTGATCCTGTCAGTTTAGAAGCACTGTCGTATTTCAAGTAGCACTCTGGAAGTACATATTAAAATAAGTTTTAATTTATAGAAAGACGATTATAAATAGATTAAGGATGTGTAAGCATTTTTTTTTTTTGTTAACCCGGCGTAAATCCCTACAGACCGTCAGGGGAAGTGGTGAGGGCCACTCCCCCCGGTGTGTCGGACCTGCCCCGACTAAAACCACCGGGGTGCCAGCACTGCCTCTCCTCGCCTTCGCCGAGCCTGGGAATCCGGATACTTCCGAGGGCTCGGCGAGCGTTGGCATATGGGCAGGCCTCCTCTCTTTGAAAGGATGTGTAAACAGATAATGAAAGAGAAAATAGAAAAACACATATTATATAGTAGAAAAGAACAATATAAAAAGAGCGTAAATGGATAAAAATCATAAGTTTCAAAAGGTGTACAAAAATATATATTGAAACATTGACCATTGGGATATAATTTCGACCCACATTTAACTCTTTAAAACTGGCCACCGAGGTTCGAAGTTATAAGGCCGTTAATATGGTAGAAATTGTAAGAAATTAAGACGAATCCATGCACAATTGTGAAAACAAGTACGCATGTTCTTATCCTTTCAGAAAGATACCTAAAAATAGTACTTACGAGATGAATCATGATGGTGGGTGTCATCGTACAAAGCCGGCTCACAACCCCTGCCATAGTTTCCCCTTGAATATAATTCATGCCCTGGATTCGACCTTAATCCTCTCCCAATCTCAAGAGAGGTAGGTGGCGATGACGTCAGGATGCAGTTCTCTAGGTCATCTCCTATTGTAGGTGCCTCGAATCTAGTAATAAATAGGTAATATTATAACTACTACCAAGATACCAAATTTGTAAGTTTAAACATGTGGAACGAATTTCTAGACGCAGTATTTTCCCTGGATGAATGGGACTCTTCAAAACAGGAGTTAGACACGCTTTTGTAGGTCGGTGGCGCAATCATGACACTTCTTATGTAACGGTTATCCATAGAGGACAAAGACTGTTTACTACCAGAGGAACTGTTCGCTTTCCATAAAATAATAGTATAAATAATTTTAGGGAAGTAAGATAATGGAAAAATATAGACATATTTAGTGTTTTACATACAGAGGGGCTATGTGTAGTAATTTACAATAGAAATGATCGATAATAGAGAAGCAGCAAATGGCACACTAATGAGAAAAATTTAATAAGGCCGATTAATATTGAAATACACTGAAGTGAGCTGATAAAAAGCAACAGAAGAATATAATTTATTTCAAATATAAATACTGACGAACTTGAATTAATATCTTGAAAAGGAAAAATACATGGTTAAAAGACACACGGGTACATCATACTTTCAAGTAATTGTATTATTTTGGAAGATGTTCATATCAAAGGATAGAAGATCATTAAAAAGCTGTAGTGGATGATTAAGATTTAAATAAGTTCCACCAATGATATTGCCATTAATTTGTATACAACGTTGAAACTAGCTAATTATTCTACGTGGCTTAAATAAGGAAATATTTTTATCTTTTGATTTAAATAAGAACGAATTTTTTTAAATCACTTTATAAAAATCTTCTAAAATGTCTCTCAAATTAATTTACCTTACCTTACTGATATGAAGTGACATTAAATATTTCCCTTTGAATAGCTTACCTGAAGCTAAATCCTCTGCAGAAAAAGCCATTAGCTCTGATACATTCTGCTTCACATGCTCCAAGACCAGCCACTGTAAGAGCAGCTCTAGCTGAGACATCACTTACAGCCGCTCCTGATCTTACGTGCCAGAAACATTCTACAATCATAATATACATAGAACTACTCGATAAAAAAAATATATAGGAGGTTTTAGATAGCCCTTTTGATTTAATCCCAAATATTAAAGGACTAATAAATAATTTGAATATTCCCAAAGCTTATGATATTTAAGTTAATAGGGTAAACAGATGCGTGGTATTTTTTTTTTGTTACATAGAACCATCAGGGACGCTGTGAGGTGACCCCGATGTGTCAGACTCCTAATGATTAAAAACCCTCAGGGTGTCTTTCTAATTGCCCCGCCCAGGCCTGAGAATCCGAATTCGTCCAGAGAGCTGAGGAGCGAACAGCCTTGTTAACCTTCGTCGGTGGGAGGTGGCGAGTGTAAAGGACCCGCTCCTCCAAAAACCTCTCAGGTGGGCAACATAATCCCTTAAGTCTTATTATTTTATATAAATAAATTCTAATTAATCTACAAATTAACTTTTTATAGTAAATGTAACTAACCCACAGTGTTTTTATTATTATTAAAATTTACGAATAATAAGACTTACCACTCTCAACCCAAGGCTTATAATTAATGGAGACACAACCCTGATCCTGTGGCATAGCATACACATCAGATCCGCTATCTGCTGATAATTCCAAACCTCGATATGGTCTTTCACTTAAGAAACAATTATCGGACCCATGAGAATTGGAATACCTGCAGAAGAAATAAGTTCAGAAACTCATAAATTTAGAAATGACACAACTTAAATCAAAATACATTAATTCTGCACATCCACAAGAAAACAGTCAAATAAAAGTCATTGAAGAAATAATTCTACTAATGTAATTTTTAATACTTCATTTGTGAAAATTAGGTGAATCAAAATTTATCTCTGTTAAAGTAAAAGCAAATAAATAATTAATACTAAGGCATCAAGACCTTACCTATAGCTATATGATACACATTTAAATTCTCTTTCAGAGAAACAGGCAGCTTCACACTCAACAACGTTTGGCGCTATTAAGGACCTTCTAATAGCTCCAGAGCCTAAAGACATACCAGGACTACGACGAGATGAGCAATCTGATAAAAAAAACCGAGATTATAATTTTGCTTCATGTATTTTTTTATAATGACTTGACACAGTGAATACATCACACCTGAAGTTACAGCTCAAACAGCAGCAACGAATATCAACAGTTAAGAAAAACGCATTGATCGTTGCAGCGATCAAAAATCTCTTCACGCTACGCTTAAATCCCATATTAT
The DNA here is from genome assembly GCA_036320925.1 of Automeris io. NCBI lineage: Eukaryota > Metazoa > Arthropoda > Insecta > Lepidoptera > Saturniidae > Automeris > Automeris io. The sequence continues at coordinate 10,177,975 of JAUDJH010000017.1, read as the reverse complement.
AGTACGGTGGGAACATGCTCGCTAGAAGACTATTCCATAACCCAACGACACAGCAAAAGTAAAAGTTAGAGAACTTCTTAGTCCTAGCCGGAAAGTGAGTTACCGTATAGCTGTGACTCTGTGACCAGCGCGCGAGATTCTGTTTAGGAAGGGAGAAGGTGGAACATGGTTTAATAACTCTTAACCCTCGCCGTGATACAGATGGTACACCTGGCTTTTTCTGAATTAATATCAACGTAGAAGACAAAGGAATAAACACTAAATTATTTTCTCTAGTAATTTCTCCATAATTTATTATTATTATTTTAATGGACTTTGCAAAACAGTAAATTGATAAATATAATTAAAAAATCGACTGTAAATACAGAGAGGATATGCTTCTATTAATAGTCATAATTGCACAAATGTCGCTTTTAGTTACAACTTCCTTTCCATCAATTTATTTCCTTACTAACAAAAAAAGGTTAATTAAGCTCATCATATAGCGATGGCGTCGTAATTCAAACCTAGATGGTCCGTTTGAGAAGCGATAGTATAGAATTCGTTACCTCTGGTATCACCATCGTCGCTTCTACTATCAATTCCATGTTGAGTAAATTCATAATGCGATCCATCCCATGTCACCCCAGAACTATTCCACCTGTTCTTCTTCCAAGAACCATAACCGTATCTATCGCTCCAAGGTAAGCTTTTAGCTAAACTGTTGTAGTTGAAAGTATCTTCTGCTGGTCTTGTGTAAGATCTTTCATGTTCTATTCTGGTTGTGAGTGGTCTAACGCCGTAGTATCTGTCTCTTTCGTTAGTAATTCTCCAATGGTTAATAGACTCTCGATAGTCCTTGATGTCTTTGTAATAAGTTTTATAGCCTCCGTAATAACCACCATATCTTCCCCAATTTTCTTTGTCTTCATCATTTCGGCCTACTCCTGTAAAATTTTCTGTTTTAATAACAATACCATTGAATATCTTGGTCAAAGGCTTATTCATTGATGTGGCTGTGGTGACCTAGAGGATAATTGATCGGTTTCCATGCGTAACAACGCGAATTGTCGTAGGTTGGAATCCTGACACATACCCACTACTTGCTTACTTGTATAGGAAAACATCGTCATCTAATAGAAATGTCCTGTTTAAATGCCCGGAGAACGTCGATCAACTGCGCCATTGGCCACTTTGAACACGACATATAAGCGCAATGTGGATACATCCACTAATGTATATCTTCTTAACCCAAAAGGGATATAGTGTAACGATATATCCGTCAGGGCATTGTACAGGACGTCTTTGTTAGATGCCATGCGGGTTTTCTTTCGAAGTTTTCCTTCACAGGTGACCCTGCGGTGCCTTAATCTGTACATAATTTGGAAAACCCAGAGGTATGTTCCTGGATATTAAAATACATAGGTAATGAAGTAATTTGTGGAAATAGGCGGAGCCAGGCTCGTCGCCTGCCATGGACTGCAACGATCTCGTAGAGGTCACCAATTGTAATGGCTGGCCACTGCTTGCGGTGGAGGCCTCTACCGCTTGTGGGACGCTTGTGAGCAAAGGCAGTCTTAGCTTGAATCCTCCTTATTACTTATTTAGCCCGAGTTACTATATATAATGCATTAACCTATAAGTAACCTTATGTTGCATTAACCCTTTAACGTCCACGGGACGGATTTTCAAGCTTCGCGTTTGAGCTAAAACCATGCCGTGAATTGGAACGGGAAAAATATAAAAAATCATTGTTTTCGAGGGTGCTCTTTTGAATGGCCATAGTTAAAAATCGCTAAAAGGTGTAAAACTATGGAAAAAATAGAAAAAAAAAAATAAACGTGATTTTTTGGAAAATCAATTTTTTGTTCATCATGCTTCGTTTTCTATATATTTACACTTCTAAACTGTTTTAGAAAGCGTCCGTGGTACCTAAATTATCAGTAAAAATTGCTGTACTAGATAAAAAATTGTTTGGCTGAGCACAATGGCGGCTGGAACAAAAGATTTTTTTTTGTAATCAGCTTAAACTCGAAGCTTGAAAATCCGTTCGGTGGACGTTAAAGGGTTAAGTGCATAAAACTTCCATTAGCCTTGACTGAGCATAATATACGTCACTTTTTGAAAAAGGATAGGAAAAAAACGTGACCACAAATTAATTCCTAAGAAAGTTTTACAATGGATCTTACCAATTTGATAAGGTATGTAGAAGCGATCATCATAATATTTATTCCCGGAATCCCTCCTATCAAATCTGTCGTACCCTTGATACCTGTCATTCTTGCCGTAAAACCAATCATTGCGATCCGCCCATCTGTTGTGATCTGAAACTCTATCTGATTTGGATGACAGGTACCCTGAATGCAGCAGCCCAGGGCCTCGCAGCGTGTCTGGACAGTTCGGTTCCAGACTATTCCGATCGCGTTCGTAGAAATCGTAATCTTTATCATCGACAAAGTCTCGCCTAAGATCGAAGGCTTCTATTGGCTTGGTCATTAACTCACAAAGTCCTTTATCGCGGAACGATCGGTCAATTCTGTAAAATGAACTCCCATTGTAATCTGCAGATTAAATCAAACCAGTGATAGGTGTATCTCTTATGATAATACCTGTAAAAGTACGCTTCGGATTCTGTCAGTTGTAACTCTGCAGCGATTTGACAGGTCGTGATATATTATTCTTTATCCTTACTTATATTATAAATGCGAAAGTAACTGTGTCTGAAATGACTGAACCGATTTCAATGAAATTTGGTATACATAGTCTAGAGGCTGAGAAAGGACTTGGGCTACTTTTCAATGCGAAAAAAGGGTTGTAAGGGGTTAAAAAGGGGGGATGAAAAGTTTTGAGGATGAGACCCCAGTCGTGCCCTCGATGCCGGTAGGCGGAAGGCGGAACACCCCGGGGGTTTTAGTCGGTGCAAGCCCGACACACCGGGGGGCGGCCCTCACCGCCCCCCGAAGTCCGTTAGGGATTTCCCCCGGGTTAAAAAAAAAAGAAAAAAAGGGGGATGAAAACTTGTAAGGTACTATTCAGTAGTTGTACGAGTATGTTAGTTATTCTTAGAGCTAAAAGCTTGAAACTTATTTTTTAGACTGTTGATTCGATATAAATAAATATGACATCCAAAGCTTGTTAGTTTTACCCTCAAGGGTGTAAAATAACAATAGGGCCTAAGGTATGAAACTTTGTATGGTAATATGTAAGGTTTGTGTGAATATTAATGAGCTATATTGAGTTTATAAATCGTGATTTTCCGGTTTAAATTATGCCGTCCGTATGTCGCGTTTAGTTCAAGAAATGCTACAGAATTTAAAAAACACACAAGGAACAACAATGAGCGTATGAAAACAGATAACATGTTGCTTGATTTTCAACCGCGCGTTTTATATTACATTCTCCTTCGATATATTTCGTAATACTATGGGATTACTTCATACTATTTTCCTTTACTTAAGAGCATATTGTGTGAACTTTTGATATTATTTTTATAAATATGTTAAATATGAAATCTGTTAATGTTCGCACAAAAGTACTATAAAATACTATAGTTTGACGCCCAACCTCGCATCAATGGCTATCAGCACGCCGCATCAGCATTGTCTTCCTGAGATCACCTTGCTTGCGTTAGATACCGGTTCGTACTCAACCATACGACGTACGTATAATTTTTCATACTGACTTTGCAAATACTGTGCCTCATCTGAGGGTAAGAACAGTGCTGACCTCAATCTGCGGATACCGCTAATGATCCAGAACACATTTAGCTGTTGAAATAATTCCATATCCAGCAGTGGCGTGTATAGGGTATTTGGAAAGGGTAGGCAGATTCACACAATGAATTAGAATACTATATAATGATAATAAATATTATATTACTTTCATATGGAAAATAGATGGCATAAAAATAGAATAGACATGAATGAAAAGGGGTTCTTTTCTTTGTTTAAATTAAAGGAATTTATCCCAGACTTATTGATCGTAAGGGCATGCAATGCTTTCAAGCATTTATGGAATGAACGCCACTGCCATACAGTATGTTTTCAAAACCCTATCCGGGTGAAAGGGGCATATCGGTGACACGGTAACATTTTCAAAATACGTTAATTATATAAACTACCTTTTTGTGCATCGAGGGTTAAAAAATGAATAAATTTATTTACCTGTAATTAAAGCTTTCGCAAGGAAATCTGATTTCAGTGGCACATTCTCTGCGACATTCTTCTAGAGTTTCACAGGATATCGCCTTATGGACGTTGCTTCGTAATGCTCGGCGACCGGCCAACACCCGGCGGAAACACGCTGTAAACAATATTTTTTAAGCAAACTCGCTGACTTCACGGTACAAGAATAACCGGGTTTACAATTCCGGGTCCCGGTAACTTTATTTTCCTGAGAATTACTGGGAAATTTGATTAAAAAATTACTTTAGTTGGTAGACTTGGCTGCTTTTTTTGGCAGTATATTTGTTGACGGCCGGGAACAGATCTTCGCAACTAAACCAGGTAAAAGGGCTAACACTAAGATGCTCATCCTGCAAATTTATGAGTTGGGTGGCAACGCAAGAGCACCCCTGTAGGTATGGAAATCGACTTTAGCCACCAGCCAAAATACGAAACCTAACGGTGATCTACTAGCGTTTCCGAAGCGACTACCTTGAGAAGAAACGCCGAAAGAAACTCAAGGCTGCGTCGGAGTGAAATTTTGTTTGTGCGATGTGTTTCCAAACCCGTCTTCAATGAAAACTCACATAAACGAGAGAGGGAATGATACTTTACACTATTCCCTCCGCACACAATTTAGACGAGGTCTGAACAAAGCAGGATGTCGACAGGAGCCGAGGAAGTTGCCTCAGCCATACTCTTGGCCACGGCAGACTAGTAGAAGAAACACCCCGATAACTTAAGTCGGTTAGAGTTCAGTATACAGGGGTAACGGCCCACACCGCTCCCGTGACGGTACAAGAGTATTTCTCGGAAGTATCTGGATTGCCAGGCCCAGCGAAGGCGAAGAGTAGGCAGTGCTGGCAGCCCGGTGGGTTTAGTCGGTGCAAGTCCGACATACCTGGGGAGTGGCCCTCACCACTCCCCTGACGGTCCGAAAGAATTACCACCGGGATAACAAAAAAAAAAAGGATTTTTTGTAGATAGTTTAGTTCAAAGAGACTCCGGTGCAGATTAATAGATTTCTCATTCCATCAATAACCGTTTGAATGATAAAAGTGCGTGGTCTTAATTTATGTCTTAATAATTTCACTTAAACCAAATAGCCTTTCACCCCTTGATATTATTATTATGAAATCTCTTTATTTATTTATAATATGTTTTTATTACAAAATACATAAATATAAAATTTAAAGTAAACATTTTAAAATATAAAAATATGTAGACCCCCCAGGAGCGAGGCCTAAGGCCCAAGCCACCGGTAGTTAGGAGCTTAAAGTGAGGAACCTCCTAACAATGCGACCCGTATTGAGTAATACTGCCTTCTTTAACCGGCCCTTGATCCAACAACCAAGAGAGAGCTTCTTGAGATGGTAATCTCGTGTGCAAAGTCTAAATATTTTAAACATTTTTTTTCCACTTTCGCGAGATTCTCATCATTTGATATGGTGATATCAACGAGTATTACCCGGCGCCGACCGATCTACTACCACAATGTCAGGTCTATTAGCAAAAATAGCCCTATCAGTAAAAATAGGTTGAACCCTTTTTTTTATAACCCGGGGAAAATCCCTAACGGACCTCGGGAGGCGGTGAATGCCGACCCCGCTGTGTCGGGCTTAAACTCCGACTTAAACCCCCGTTCTTGAGGTTCTTGAGGTTGCGTCTGGGGTGTTCCACCTTCCGCCTACCGGCATCGAGGGTAGGACTGGGGTATCATCCTCGATGACCGGCTAAGCATGCGGCATTATGTAAGCCTCTACTCGTTTAGGGAGGGGTGGTGTATAGATCCACCCCTCTGTGTTGCAGAGCGGCACGTGGGAACACATCGCGCTCTGCTCGCACCCTTGTTGGACTACACACTACAATAGGTCGATCCCAATTCAACATTATACGACCTTTGTAACAATTAATATTTGCTATATAAAAACCTTACTCGCACCAAATAGCACAACCCCTAAATCTTAAATTAATAAACACAATAACACATTGAAACTCAAGCGCCATCTGGGATATGCCATTTTGTTATTACGGCTCTCGCTTTGAAAAATTTCAACATCGCATCGCATTTTCGCGGCACAATCAGTTATAATATTTTGCAATTAACAAAAATACCACAAATCCTCCGAAATACTGCACATCACACATACACACACACATGCATACATAGTGAGTAGTTTGTGGAGTGTTTGATTACCGCTGCCAACTGGTACGTCCTCGTAAGATATGAATCATCTCAAGTATCTAAAAAAACTTCTTTAAAAAAAATTTACCGGCTACGACACAAGTTCAGTACGTATTCCGGCCCGAGTGAAACTTATTAATGATTTTTAATCAAATTAAGTGCAGGACGTGCTTTTATACTACTGTAAATTGCACGCTACTCCGAATAAAAATATAAATAAGTAAAATTGTTTTTATTTTTCTTTTTATAGTAGGGGAAAATCCTCAAAGAACCCTTTAAGCCGCACTTATAGGGTTAAAAACTTCCAGGGCGGTGGGTGGTGACCTGTCGCTGCCGGCACTCACTCGCGCGATGGTCGGTAGCGACAGGGCATGGCAGGTGGCCCTCTCCTACGTGGAAGAGACGATGAAGGTGAAAGAGGCGGCGGAGCGGGTTCGGGAGGGTATTGGCACCCCTGATAACCCAATCCGCCGCCCAGCTCGGACAGGACGCCGGAGGAGGGCCTTTCGCCAGGGGCCCTCTTCCATAACCGGATATACGCCAGGCGATGCTTTGGAGGGAGCGCGTCACCCAGATCCAGGTGTGAGCGGTGTGCGATTTGTTCCCGCACATCGTTCTAGTGACAATTCAAAGGGATGAGGGGAGAGTAACACTTTAAACTACCCTCCCCGCCAATGTGTTAGGTGGATGCGGAGAGTGGCGACTATTATCACTCCCCGCCAAAAAGGCGGGGTCTGAACAAGGCCAAACGTCACCAGGTGCCGAGGAAGATGCCCTTGAGACTCGGCAGGCGGGAAAAGGAACACCCTGGGGGATTTAGTTGGTGCATGTCCGACACACCGGGGGACAACCCTTATCGCCCCCTGAGGTCCGTTAGGGATTTCCCCCGGGTTAAAAAAGAGGGTTAAAAACTTCATGATGAGTACTGCGTTTTTATGGAGACTTATGATCCTTTAATCAATGCTCAAACACGTAATACTCATCGGTTACAATCTCGAGAAAGATCTATCCTGTCCGCCTACTCCAACAGGGGAATATCGTAATGATATTTAAATTTATTAAAAAATACCGTATACATACTGGGTGCGTTTTCCACAAGTATAACTCTAGATCCAACACAGATATGTATAAAAACACAAAACAAAAACACGAAACGCAGACTCATTTTCACAGCACAATAATACACGAAACGGCATATCACATTATTTATCAAAACACGATAACATCACTGTTTCGGCACATTTTCGGGCACTTAAATTAATTTTAAATAATAAATTGATTCTTATTTTCTCATAATATAACTGTTTTATTTTCATATTTCATTACTGCTTTACGAGAGAACGAATATTTAATCATTATTTCCTGTTATATTCATATAAATATAAAGCCGAATATATTAATATTTATTCTTCAATTATAACATTTTTGTGAGCTTTAATTCAGAAATAACAGTTAAAATAAATTTATAATATTTAAATCGAGATTTAAAGCGTAGGAAATAATATTTATAACTCTTTTTTATTTCAATTTTAATATAATTTACAATTGTTTTGGTTTACGAGCGCGTAACGTAGTGTACTAAACAGTAGAATTGTCCGACATAACCTTATATGTGAATTAAAAAATCACGATATCATAATATAGATAAGACTTCAAATATTAGAACTTAATAATTTAAGTGCAATACTTTGTTTATTGCTAATAGCACGTGTCATACTTTATTAGCTTTTGGCAATAATCAATATTTTAATTTGGACAACATAAATTCTATTATAATATTGGCGTATATCACAACAATCCGAATAGGAAATTATATGATTTTAAAGGAGGATAGACTCAGTGATTCTCTAGAATCTGAGTGCTGCAATAAACTCGTAGATAATTTATCTATTCAATATGTTAAAAATACGCTTATAGCATGGAAAAGATTATATTGACTTATTAACCAGTAGGGGATTATTTATGTCACAAATGTTTTTTTTATTATTTTACTAAAAACATAATACATTTTGAAACGTCAATTTGTAGTTAAATTTGTATTATGTACAGATATTGTGAGTCCTTTACTCGTTACATGTAATACCGAATTTATATACAACTAAATTTGCCTTTACTTTTTACTTTTTAACTTTAGAACTAGTGGCTCAAATTTTAAATTAAAACAATAAACATAATTTTCGCATAATTAACTCATAAAAGCACAAAAAAATGTTTTTTTTTTAATTTATATATCTATTTGAAAACCTGAAATCATTTGTTTTATTTTTCTTTTCCTATATTTGAATGAATTGTTATACATATTATATAGACGGCATCAAAAGTTTCTTCAATATTATGATATTATTTTTTAAATTATATGTCATAAATTATATTATTCCTTTTAATAATAGAATAATTTTAAAGAATACAGATATATTACTTTTTCCATTTTTAGTTGGAAAAGATTTGGAGATTTATTTTAGTCCCAAATTAAATTAAAATATTTTTCCATGAGCTCGTCTGAAAAATGTTGTTTTAATTGTGTAGCAACATTTTTATAATAAACGAGATATTTTGCTAAAAGATAAGCAATTGGAAATTAGTATTTTATTCCAATTAAGGGTGGCTAGTGACCAACAAAATAACAAATACTCTCTTAGATATACCTACATTAATACCATGCATCGTTTAAAATCGTTTAAAAGTAACCACATCGTGAAAAGTTAACAACATAAAAAAATATACCATTGAGTATAACTTAAACGGTGTAAGTATTACCAATTCTCAAAAACATATCCAAACATGCAAAAAATATTTGAAATTTGATTAAGCATGTCCATACAATCCTAACACTTCTGATTAGACTTTGATAAGTCCAGCGTTGGGCCTATTGTCTCTTGAAAAGTATTTATTCAAAGCAAAAACCAGCAACGTATCCGAGTATTGTTTTATAGCAACTACTCATATTTTATAGTTTTTCGTACTTTTAATATACTATAATTTTATTCAAATAGCCAAGCTATGTACTTTGGTCTCAAGGTTGATTCTTTTAAAATGAATTATATTTTTGCATCAATCTCAATAGATATATCAATAGACGATAAATATATTCTTTGATATTGCTCCGAGGATTGATAAGCTGAAATATCAGTCAGATGTGTTCTTAAGTGAAGACATTGCTTCAGTAAGCGTAGTGTAAGCGTAGTTCTGGCTAAGTGGAGCAAAGATTTCCGCAAAGTGGCAGGCAATTAATTGTTGGATAAAAAGAGCCGACGATGAGGTTCAGTTCCAAACCTTGGGAGAGCCTTATGTTCAGTTATGGACAGATACGGGCTGATGATCTACGTATCATCGCGCTCCGGGCAGTAGACTTCAGGGAGTCTGCGGCCTGGATGAGAGGGCGGCGGTGCGCAGTGTCTTACAACCCAGGTTGATATTCGAACGTAAGCTGTATGAATTTTATGAATTAAATACCAGATATTTATTTGGAAATTTTACAATATTATATTGAGAAATTGAATTCCTCGTGGAAAATGAAAGACAATGGAGAAGGTCAGATACAAATAGTACCTGTATGATATAATATTAACAATAAGTTTCGTATACAATGATTCAAAGATGTTTGATGCCAGATTGCTATCTGCGTGGAAGGGTGTATGGTACAAGCAATAAGCGGACAGTTTTTTGATTATTTACAGGCTTACACATAACTTTAATCGCATCCGGAGGAATTCGACTTTTATAAAGTGTTGTACATCAAATCTGACAAACATACTTTATGAGAGATATGAATACCCAAAAAAAAACTACCGAACAAGCTGATGGCTATTTGATAGTAGTTAGTTATCACGTTCTATGTAGAACTGGCGTTGATATTGTTCGACTAATTAGGCCGTTGTTTCAGTGACACGGTAACCTTTTTTTATAATAATAATGTTGTTATTTTTACCTCACAAACAAAAACAGGATTACACAATAGTAGAAAATAATTACAATAAAAATGTTTCTGAGGAATGGGTAATCTGCTATAGGCTTTATACCTGTGGTACAGATCACCAGGTCTACACACACGCTCCTCCAAAGCATTATCACTAAATTACAAATATATATGGGCAAAATGCAATCATATTAATGAAAATGATTAACGATTACATTTTACGTTTTTTTACCATTAATATGACTGTATTTAGCTTCTTTATGTTTTAAACACTACAAAATCCCAGATTGTATACACATCTATGATTTCTTAATGTTTTAAATGGATTAAATCATGATTACAGAGCAAGAAAATTAAAATTACCACTACATTTTGTGATCATTCATCATTAATCAGATTACATTTTGCTCATCTCTGATTACAAATAACATCATTGAGGTTATAGTGTTTTTTGTTACCATTGTTTAGTGATATCTAAACAATTAAGGTATTATTGGTAAATCAATGAAAAATTAATTTCTGCTCGCGTCCGTAGGCTTTACCCTAGTTTCCCTACACGTGACTCCTGGGTGGTGCTAAACGAGCAGCAGCGAGGTGGTAGGGCGTCGGTGCCCGTCTGGATCGCGACCACAGTGCATGGGCGTAAAGCCCGTCATAGTGACCAGTTTCTGCTTGACGCGTTTCGGGATCAGCTTGTGCATATCCAGTAGCTCACATACCTAGAGACCTTCAGTCGTGGTATATGTGGGCCGACATGACGTTGTAGACTATCAATGGATTTTCATCCTTTGATAGTCGCTTTCGTTTTTGGACTACACTGTACTTACCATCAGGTACATAGTCGATCCAGTGTAAAAAAAAAATAATTAAAGCATATCCTTCAGTACTAATTTATTATCAATAATGAAATTCGTTCCCACACTTCTATAAAAGCTTTATAAAGTTGGTTAACGTTTGATGTGTGTTTAGATGCCTGTGTGACCTGCGTCTGATACCTATTTATCCTTTCGAACTAATTATGGACAGTATGATGGCCAATCCAAAGACATTGCGGTGGACGTTGAAGATGTCCACCGTTCAGCAGAGAGGACAAGGCGTTGTGTGTGTGCCCACACGACGCCTCATTGAGAGGTAGTGAGGGGGTAACAGTTGACCCCCTCCCAGAGTCCTCTCTGACCTCCTGGTCTGCCAGGGCCAGTTACTCACTGGGTCCGTAGAAAGTTTATGGATACCCAGGCCCGACGAAGGCGAAGAGAGGACAGAGTTCGAGAGTTCAGAGGGGGCGTCGGTGCCCGCCTGGATCGCGGCCACAGTACATGGGTGTAAAGCCCGTCATAGTGACCAGTTTCGGCTTGTCGCGTTTCGGGATCAGCTTGTGTATATCCAGTAGCTCATATACCTAGAGACCTTCAGTTGTGGTATATGTGGGCCGCCATGACGATGTACACTATCAATGGATATTTATCCTTTGATAGTCGCTTTCGTTTTTGGACTACACTGTACTTACCATCAGGTACTCTGTAGTCACTATGTCGAGCCAGTGTAAAAAAAAAAGTTGACACCCCGGCGGTTTTAGTTGGTGCAAGTGTTGCGAGTGCCCCACTCCACTCCCCTGACGGTCCGAAAGTATTTCCACCGAGTTAACAAAAAAAAAAACAAATCTAAAATCATTTATTGAATAGCCTCTTAGATAATATTGCTGTAACACTGGCTCGACATAGTGACTACAGAGTACCTGATGGTAAGTACAGTGTAGTCCAAAAACGAAAGCGACTATCAAAGGATGAAAATCCATTGATAGTCTCCATAGTCATGTCGGCCCACATATACCACGACTGAAGGTCTCTAGGTATATGAGCTACTGGATATACACAAGCTGATCCCGAAACGTGACAAGCCGAAACTGGTCACTATGACGGGCTTTACACCCATGTACTGTGGCCGCGATCCAGGCGGGCACCGACGCCCTACCACCTCGCTGCTGCTCGTTTAGCACCACCCAGGAGTCACGTGTAGGGAAACTAGGGTAAAGCCTACGGACGCGAGCAGCTTCGACTGCCAAAAATCTTATAAAAGTAAATATTTCTTATTTGATTACAAAAACATGGGAACCCTAACTACAGCCTTCAAAATGTTGAAATAACCCCGCTTAATACTCATTACTTGGACCACGCAAAAAGTACAACTAGGTAGTAAATTGTGTGGCGCATTCGGGTTAAATTGCTTAGACCTTCCTTCATGCGGTTATTACTGAGTAAAAAATCCCAGACCTTTATCTCATTTTTCATTGATGGCCAGTATTGTAGAGTTTTATTATTATGGACTACGAGTGTTGGCTTACGAGAGCCTTTCAAGCTTCACTGGGTGAGGTGAACGGGCACTTTAGGCGCTAGACCAGCTTTATGTGAGCCATCAGGCTGAAATTAGGCCTCACTGAGCGTTTTCTACCGTCTGTATCACGGCGAGTGTTCTGAAGAGTTGTTTAACCTTGTTCCACCCTCTCCCTTCCTGAATAGATCCACGCGCGCGGGTTTGCGCTGTACAGCTATACGGTATCTCACATCCCGGCCAGGACTAAGAATTTCTCTAACTCCTTCTTTTGCCGTGTCGTTGGGCTGTGGAATGGTTTTCTAGCGCGCGTGTCCCCACCATCCTATGATATGGGATCTTTTAAATATAGTGTGAAGAGATATTTGCGCAGGCCGGCATGATCGCTGTGACTACCGATGTGTTTTTTTACCTGTCGATAGTCGTTAGCGTTTTTTGGACTGTGCCATGCTTACCATCGGGTATGGTGCAGTCACTGTGTCGAGTCAGAATAAAAAGAAAAAAAAAGTTGTTTCCACTCCTCGCAGAGAGGTAGCCTCAACGGGGCTTTTTGCTCCCTGGGCGTCTAAATGAATTTGGATTCCCAGGCTCGGGTGGAGCAACTAAAGGGACACCCCGGGGGTTTTAGTCAGTAGGAGTCTAACACACCAGGGTCGCTGCCCTCACAGCACCCTGATGGTCCTATGTAGAATTTTTCCCCGGGTTACATTACAACTGTTAAATTTAAATCACCACTGAGGTACAATTAAGTAACTTTTTAAGTAAATTCGTTTTTACAAGCTTATACTAGATTTAATTTATAAGTGCACGCCGCACTAATAAGCTCCACTGTCGTGAAAGATATTTGAGGAGTCCAATTTCAAAACCCACTATAACATATTTTTTTCAAATCCCATAAATTTATACAAACTTATAATTAATCTTTGACTTAACAATCACATTCTTATAAGGTATTTAAATTATTATTCTAGAGTAAAAAGGCAAAAAGAAAAAAAAATCATATATAATATTTGCTTTGATAAAAACATTTCAAATTACTATTAGAACTATTAAGTAATTTTGTACGATAAATTATTTTAACGGGTTTTGAAATTAGACGCCTCATTTATGACCCAAAAAGGTAACTATAATTTGCATCTAAGACCAGGTAAACCTTGCAAAGGACCGAAATCATACTCTTTATGAATCACCAGGTCACGGTTACGGGTACAATGGTTTTACGACCAGCAATTTTTTGTTTAAAGGCGAACATTAATAACGCTGCATGACATAACCCGCGCCTGCAACCTTCACGTTGACCATCACGGCTCGTAAACACATCTAAATATCTAATTCTTTATTCAGACCTGTAGCCATAGAATTAGGAAATATATATTAACCACAAACACGCGCCAAATGTTAAGTCAAAAATATAGATTTAACACTAGATTGCCCAGAGCAGTCATTTCGACTGTTTTTAAAGTTTACTTTTATAAAAATATATATATTTATTAGGAAACACTGGCTGGTGGAATTCTTTGATTCCACCAGCCCCATTCCACCATAAAACCACAAGACATCGTGTCGGATACCACGAGAAGATTCGCTTCTACATTCATCATGCGAACGGCTAAGGAGTGGAATATGCTTCCAGCGGCCATATTTCCGCGATCTTATGACCTGGGAGTCTTTAAAAGAAGAGTGAATAGGCGTTTGTTAGGCGGACATCATCGGACTCATCTTCACCTTCAACCAGGTGTGATTGAGGTCAAGCGTTCGCCTATAAGTTATAAAAGAAACCTTTTTTTTAAATATTATTGCTTTTATATATATTATCTTATAACATTTATTAATAGTTGTACTCACCTCCCCCTCTCTTTATTCCCTATAAACCTATGGTACTATACCTATATTCAGTTTTTCTAGTGTTAAATAAATATAACAACAAGAAATAACGATCTGAGAATTGGTACGTGGCGATGTCCTGATAAATAGTTACGTTCTGCAGTTTTTATTTCAGACTTATAATTAATAAATCATATCCCATTCCCTATCGTCACGCTATATCCCTTTCGGGTTGAGCAGAGATAAGTGCGAACCACAAACACCGTGACGCGCGATAATAGATATTTGTTTACGTAACTGCTAGACCCGGTCAGTAGACTTGAAGGAGTCTGCTGCCTGGATGAGAAGGAGGCGGTGCACGGTGTCCGGCGTGCCGCTGAGAGAGAGGTTTTAGAGGGTTGGGCTTTCCCCTCCCAGAGAAGTAGCCTCAACAAGGCTTCTTGTTCCCTGAGTGTCTGGATGAATTTGGCTTCCTAGGCCTGGGTGGAGCAATCAGAGGGACACCCCGGGAGTTTTTAGTTAGTAGGAGTCTGACAAACTAGGGTTGGTGCCCTCACAGCGTCCCTGATGGTCTTAAGGACATTGCCCCGGGGAACAAATAAAAATGTAACTGCTAGACAAATCAAATTGCTTCTTACAAATTGATGAATATCCAACATAGCGAAATAGTGTCATAGCAATGCTAAATCTGATTACAAATATATGAGATTTTGATTACATTTTGATGTATTTAGCTGTAATAAAACTGACCTTTAATAACCGGCCAAAAAATCCGTGAACCAAACGATGTATTGTTTTAGCACCATCTCACCGTAACCGCCAAACGTGCGTTTATTGTAAGCTTCACCGGCATGATGTCACGCGTTTAATATTCAAGTGTTAATGCACCAAAAAGTAATGTATTTTTGGTTCGTTTAAATATTGTGTCAGCTTATCTTGGAATCCTAAATTTATTAACCTTTTTTATCCTGACACGGCACAGTGACCAACCATAACTGATGGTAAGTATCAGGAATGTTACGGAGTTTCGACTCCGACTCCGATAAGTCGGAACTTCCGATTGTTATTACACCTCCGATTCCGACTTCGGTTCCGAAACCTTTTAATCGGAGGTCACCACCACTGTTGTAGTCAATTCTTTTTATTTCATTTTATATGTTGTTGAAACATAATATAAATTAATCAAACAATCAATGCTACTTAACATAAAGTAGAAATTTTTAAAAATGTAGACTAAAATAAAATATTATTAAAATGATTAAATTTAAAACTAGATGTACATTAAAATTTGTTACCTAAAAATTTATTTA
This sequence comes from Automeris io, assembly GCA_036320925.1. NCBI lineage: Eukaryota > Metazoa > Arthropoda > Insecta > Lepidoptera > Saturniidae > Automeris > Automeris io. The sequence continues at coordinate 10,162,270 of JAUDJH010000017.1, read as the reverse complement.
TTTTACATTTACATTAAATTAAATTGAAATTAACATAAAAACAATCCTGAAGCATATTTAATTTAACTTGGTTAATGGGAAAATGTTAATAAGTGTAAATGTATTACTTTCTAATTAAAAAAGTTCACTGAATAATGTGTTTATTTGTCCTTAAATAAAACTAATTTCTTCTGCCATCACTTATGATTACTGACTTTGCCTCCGACTCCGATTCCGACTTCGGTTCCGACTCCGATAAATCAAATTTAAAAACTCCGACTCCGACTTCGGTTTCGATAAAACTGCCTCCGTTACATCCCTAGTAAGTATGGTGCAGTCCAAAAACGACATCGATTACCAACAGCAAAATAAATAATCGATAACCGCAGTGATCATGCCGGCCTGCACAAATATCTCTTCACGCTTCTCTTAAAAGACCCAATATCATAGGAGGATGGAAACACGCTCGCCGGGAGACCATTCAGCGCTGCAGACTTCCTCTGTGGCTTTCTTTTGTTTCTGTATGTTGTTGTCTTGTAACAAAAATGTTACTGCTTTCGAAATTCTAGTATTTTGTTAGTTTGTGGTGAAAATAAATATATTTCATTTCATTTTCATTTCATTTCATTCCACAGCCCAACAACTTGGCTAAAGCAAGAGTTAGAGAACTTCTTAGTCCTGGCCAAAAGCTGTGACTCCGCAGACCTGTGCTCGATGGGAGTGTATAAAAGCAGGTTTAATAGCTCTTCAGAACACTCGCCATGATACTGACGGTAGAATACGCCATTGTGTCCTTCGCGAAAACCAGCGCTACTGAGTTCCTCGGTCGGCTTTCCTTAAGGTAACGGAAAAACCATTACGCCATGTTAATATGTTTTAATCTCTTGTACTGCCTTCATTTTTTTTTATTGAGACGAAATAAATGTTTTTCATTTCATTTCTAAGCACGGCTGAATTATTTCTCATGTCTAAAATAATATCTGACTGTGTGGGTTAGTGGATAAAGGGCCCGTTATCCACGCGCGACAACGCGAATTGTCGTGGATTCGTTTACCGGCGCATACCTCTGGATTTTCCAGAATACGTACGGATTTAGATCACGTCATCACTGCTGAAGGAAAACTAAGTGAAGAAGCCCGCATGGTATTTAATAGAAATAAATAGTAATGTATTTACTAGTGCTGTGAGAACGGCGATCGGCTGCGCCACTGGTCACTTTGGACACGACATATAAACGCCAAGTGGATACTGTCACTAATGTATCCCTGTTCTTTTTGATAGGCCGGGGGAAATCCCTAACGGACCTCAGAGGGCGGTTAGGGCTACCCCTCGGTGTGTCGGACTTGCACCGACTAAAACCCCCGAGGTGTTCCTTCTTCCCGTGTGACTGGGGCCAGAGGTACAGTGTCATCCTCTTCTCCGACCCTCGGCAACGTCTGGCCTTTTGTAAGGCCGCATCTCTGCACTGCGAGGAGTGGTGTAAGGAGCCAGCCCTCGCAAATGTATCCCTGTTCACCTCAACAGGTATCAAGCGTAACGATATAATATTACATTTTTACTAACCTACATTTTTCTGAAATTCTCAAATAATTTTTCATTTAAGCAATATTATTCATGTCGGAGACAAACATATTGTGTAATTTTATGTGTCCGCGCTAGCAACACCGGGCGGTCTTTGTTCGCTCCGGCTGGCGTGCGGACGTGTATTTTGTGCTTCTAATAAATGCCTAAAATCTACAATCTACCAGCGTATAATTTCATCTGCTACGTGCAAGATCAATACATGTGGTCCTTCAAGGATTGAACTGGAGGCCAGAAAATAAAGAAAAGAAGAAAGAACATACAGTCCACTACAAACCGAGCACAACCCGCGGCCAGATCAACTACCGGCAAATAAGAGGTGCCAAATATTATGCAGGTGCATGGTGTTTGAAAAGGTATGATACCCAACTCTTACGACTCATCGCTAGAAGAAAAAATCCGAAGCAAAATCAACCATATAAGGTAATAACTGCGTCCTCGGGCGCCTCAGCCAGGCGGCCAACCAGCGCGCCTCGCCATCACATCACGTGACAGGCGTCCACGGCAACGTCCAATCAGACCGTTCGGCTCGTCGGCGACGCTGGGGCATGCAGCGAAGCAGTGCCACAATTTTAATTGCGGCTTGCCATAATTTTATTGTTAGCTTATCCGTGGGACGCGTAGTTTGCGTTTAGATTATTTTTTTATTATTCGTGATTTATTGTATCTGGAGGCAAGATATATAAATATTACTGTAAAAATATTAAAACTACGTTTGAAATTAAAGTACAATAGTTGTTAAAACAGTGTAAAAGCAAAATATATCTACTAAACGGTGGGTACTTAGCTGTAAAGGTTGTTCAAGTGTTTGATTTATTTTTGGTTCACCTACTAACTAGTGTATCATTTTTTTTTTGTTAATAGCACATAATGGCAGTTTTAGAGGAGTTAATACGCTCTCGTGGCTATGTAAAGGCCACCATAACTCGTGTTAAAACCTTTGTATCCGACCTCGATAGCGATACGAGTGTGTCAGTGCTGCAACTACGTAAAGAGAGGTTGATATCAGCGTTTGAGGAATATAATCGCATTTCACAAAAAATATACGTATTAAATGAACATGACACCGAGGATATAGGTAAGGTTGAAGATATTTATATAGAACTATTGTCCATTATCAATGATATGCTACAAAAAAATCAGAAACAGTCCGTAGGTACATGTCAAGTAGCCTCAACAATAAAGCTACCACACATTGTGATACCCACATTTAGCGGGCAGTATACCAAATTTTATGAATTTTTTAATATGTTCAACACTGTGATAGGGACTGACGCATCAAAGCCGCCGGTGCAAAAATTTTATTATTTAAAAACCTTTCTTACAGGCGAACCATTAGGCATAGTGAGCAGCTTGCCTTTAGAAGACCAAAGTTATGACGAAGCTATAAAATTATTAAAAGAAAGGTATGAAAATAAATTCCAAATTGTCAACGAGCATATTGATCTGCTTTTGGAACAGCCTAGTATAAATACAGCAACTTCGTCTGCACTGCGGGACTTCATATATACCTGTAAGCAACAGCTGGCTGCACTGCGAAACCTCGGCGAACCAGTCACACAATGGGACAGCATATTAATATGCATGCTATCGAAAAAGCTTGACGTGCTCACGAGCCACGCGTTTCAAATACAGCGTGACAGCAAGGTCATGCCCACCATGAACGAGTTCTTAACGTTTTTGGAGAAGCAGGCGCTTGCTGCAGAAAATGCTGCCAGCATATCTCACCAGGGTTCGGAACAGCTTATAACAAACACAAGCAGCATGCCGTCAGAAATTAAAAAAGGATGTATTTATTGCAAGTCCAATCACAAGCTCTTTGCATGCCCTTCTTTCAAACTAGCTCCGTTGGAGAAAAGAATAAATTTCGTTAAACAGCACAAACTTTGCAGGATATGCCTCAGATTACATGGTAAGAGATGTAATTTTCATTTTAAATGCCAAATGTGCAAACAATCCCATAACACCTTGCTGCATGACGACAAAGTCAGTCAAACAGTCACCTCAGCGACGAGACCAGTCACACTAATTGCTGGCATGACGCATGGCCAAGTTTTATTGCCTACAGCGCGAGTTAAACTGCATACTAATACTGGATCCGTGATAACTTGCAGAGCCTTGCTTGACAGCGGCTCTCAAGCAAGTTTCATCACGGAAAAACTGGTAAAGCTGCTGGGCATCTCTCCAAGCCGCGTCAACAGCAACATAATAGGCATCACAAATGCTCAACAAAAAATTGTTCACTCAACCAATGTTGAAGTTCATTCACTAGTCTACCCCTTCAAGATAAATGTGAACTGTCATGTGGTACCTCAAATCACTTCAAGGCTACCACAGAAAACATTTGATATTTCACACATTAAATTGCCTGATCCGTGCCAACTCGCCGACCAAAGCTTCAATAAGTCCGCTGATGTACACTTGCTCTTAGGCGCCGACATCTTCTTTCAGGTGTTGCTACCACAGCTCGCTGCCACAGCAGAAGACAGTGGTACAGGACAGCCAACACTGCTTCACACATCCTTCGGATACATCATAGCGGGACGCGTAGAGTCTGGTACAAGGCCACAAAAAGAGGTAACTCTGTTTTGCAAAACATGTGATAACAGTATAAATGAATCCTTATCCAGGTTCTGGGTAAACGATCAAGTGGATGAGATTTATCCTGAACAATTATCAGAATTTGAGTATAGTGAAAACAATTTCAAGGAAAACGTTTTGTTAAAAAATAATAAATTCCAAGTGACCTTACCTATTAAGGTCCCACTCAATGAAATAAATGAGCAATTAGGGGATACTTTTCACTTAGCCTTAACTCGTTTTCTCAACTTAGAAAAAAGATTTAATAAAGATGTCAATCTTTATGAACAATATAAAAGGTTCATCAACCAATACTTATCATTAGGTCATGCAAAATACATTGACATAAATAAATATGACCTAGTCAAGGATCCAGTATATTTTCTTCCTCATCATCCAGTGATCAAGGAAGATAACAAAACTACCAAGCTAAGAGTCGTGTTTGATGGGTCCGCTAAAACAAAAAAGGGTGTTTCACTCAATGATATATTAATGAACGGTCCAGTGGTCCAAAGAGATCTTTTTGATATTTTAATTTTATTTAGACTGGACAAATATTTTTTCATCACTGATATTAAAATGATGTTTCGATGCATTATGCTTGACCCTTTGCAAAGGTCACTACAAAATATTCTCTGGCGTGAAAGGCCTAATCTAGACATTAAGTGTATTCAACTACAAACAGTAACTTATGGATTAAAAACATCATCTTACCTTACAACGCGATGCCTTATAGAATTGGCTCGCCACTATTGTGATCAGTTTCCTTCAGCAGCAGCTGTGTTGGAAAACAATGTGTATGTCGATGATATATTAGTTACGCATCACAGTGAAGAAGGATTAGTCTCTATTCAAAAACAACTTACACATTTGCTATCTCTGGGTGGTTTTCAACTACACAAATGGTCCTCTAACACTAATGAGGTACTGAATAATATACCGAAAGAAAGGCAGTATTTTGGTGATATCAACTTTGATGATCTCTCAGTAAAAACACTGGGAGTAAATTTTGATATGCGTACAGATACATTTAAACTGTTCTCAATAAAAGAATGTTCAGTCACGCAGTATACCAAAAGAGAAATCTTGAGCTATGTGAGCAAATTTTTTGACCCGTTAGGTCTCATGGGTCCAATATTTGTGCAAGCGAAATTAATCATGCAAGCCCTCTGGGTCGAAGAAATTGGCTGGGATGAACATATACCTGAAGGCATAAAATACAGGTGGCTACAGTTTGCAAAAAGTATCACAGAGATGGAGCCTGTGCATGTTCCACGCTGCATCGGTCTGACTGATGGGCCCATCATTCAGCTGATAGGTTTCGCAGATGCGTCAGTTATTGCACACGGGTGCTGTCTTTACTTGCGAGTTGTTGACGCTAATGGTTCGGTTAAAATGAACTTGCTGTGTTCTAAGTCCAGAATAAATTCTCACAAAAATAAATTAACAATTCCGAGGTTGGAACTTAACGCTGCGCTGTTGCTTGCTCGACTAGCAGACAAGGCTCTCTCTAGTTTGCATAGCAAAGTAACAATTCATCACACATACCTTTTTATAGACTCACAAATTGTACTAGCATGGTTAAACACTGACATTGTTAAATTGAACACTTACGCTGCCAATAGAATCCGGGTAATAAATGACCTGTCATCACAAAATTGCTATCAATGGAACTATGTTGATACTGATGACAATCCTGCAGATTGTGTAAGTAGAGGTTTATTACCGCATGAGCTGAAAGGCCACGACCTATGGTGGTACGGCCCGCCCTTGCTACATAGGCAAGGTATTTCTTTACATAATGCTTATGGTAAGCCTCCATCCATTTCTGATATTTCTTCAGAGAGTGATAGTGAAATTTTAGCACCGGTGGTTTGCACTGCATCGACAGACAATATCAGCAATTGTGTCTTAGATACAATAATAAATAAATTTTCAGATATTACTAAGATGACTAGAGTTTTAGCATATATACTTCGGTACATCAACAATTTAAAACCTAACTCTGCCAAAATTAATAAAGATTATTTGTGTGTAAATGAATTAAATAATGCATTAACGTTTTTGATAAGGTCTGAACAAGAAAAATATTTCAGTAAAGAAATAAAATGTATTCAATCCGGTGGTCAGTCCTGTGGTAGCTTGAAAGCTTTACATCCATTTATAGGTAGCGATGGTTTATTGCGTGTTGGAGGCAGATTACAACATGCCTCGATATCCTTTTCCAAAAAACATCCTATTATACTACCCAAGACTTCAATAATCACTAGCTTGATAATCAGACGTGAGCACATTAGACTTTTACATGCAGGACAGAAATTAGTTTTGAGTAGCCTGAACCAAAAATATTGGATCACAGATGGTTTAAGATGCGTTAAAAAGATTGTACATAAGTGCGTAACCTGTTTCAGACTAAAGGCTGCAGCCACGAGTCAGCTGATGGGGTCTTTGCCTGCCGACAGAGTCAACGCGTGTCGTCCCTTTGAAAAAGTGGGCATTGACTTTGCTGGGCCAATCTCCGTAAAACAAAGCCGTATTAGAAGATCAGTCATAGGAAAAGGTTACATACTCATCATAGTTTGTTTTGTCACTAAAGCTATTCACCTTGAACTTGCGTCAGATTTAGCGACAGAGACATTTCTAGCATGCTTTAAGCGATTTATTGCTAGACGAAATTTGCCCAGTACTGTCTATTGCGACAACGCGACGACCTTTAAGGGGGCGAAGACCCGATTGGGTGACTTATATAAGCTCTATGGTGGTGATAAATCACATCGAATGCAGGTCCAGACATTTTCTGCTAATAAAGGTATTCAATTTCACTTCATACCTAGTTACAGTCCTGCATTTGGTGGGCTTTGGGAAGGCTCTGTAAAAAGTGTCAAACACCACCTCAAACGTGTAATGGGAAGAGCGTTACTGACGTATGAGCAAATATATACCGTACTTACGGAGATAGAAGCGATTTTAAATTCTCGTCCTATCACCGCAGTTTCCGCAGATCCGACAGATTTCACATTTTTAACCCCAGGGCACTTCCTCACAGGTGCTCCATTAAATTGTTATCCTGAGCAAGATGTCAGTGACACTCCTGCCAATTTACTTAAGTTTTGGTCTATTTGTAACCATATGAAACAAATATTTTGGAAGCAGTGGAAAAATGCTTACCTTACTATGTTGAATAATCGCCCTAAGTGGCATAATGTTAAGCCAAACATTACAATTGGCTCTTTAGTTATATTAAGGGAATTAAATGTATCTCCAATGCATTGGCCTATGGCGAGAGTCACAAATGTATTTCCGGGTACCGATGGAATAGTGAGAGCCATAGAGGTTAAAACCTCCAATGGGCACACTCATCGTAGGTCCATTGCAAAGGTCTGTGTCTTGCCTCTAGATACAAATTAATTATATTGTCCTTGATTAAAATTAACTGTAATATATAATATTCTTAATATAAACATAAAATTATAGCAATAAATAAAAGGTCAAGGTAAAATAATAATCCCTATGGATTACCTTAAAATAATATATTCAAATACATCATTCGCAGCAACTAGCTGATTACAATGTAATTAAATTTTGATCATTATTTAGATATAGCCTTTGCTGACTCACTATGATTGTAAATTGTTATATATATTAATTGTTAAACCTTGACTCCTAAAAGTATATCTCCTTTACTAAATTAATGGGCAACAATTAAAGGACTAACAATGTTTAGTTATATTTATTAAGATTATATTTGTTTTTGTTGAGGCCCCAGCATGTCGGAGACAAACATATTGTGTAATTTTATGTGTCCGCGCTAGCAACACCGGGCGGTCTTTGTTCGCTCCGGCTGGCGTGCGGACGTGTATTTTGTGCTTCTAATAAATGCCTAAAATCTACAATCTACCAGCGTATAATTTCATCTGCTACGTGCAAGATCAATACAATTCATATGGCTGAGGAATGGATTTAGTAGTACTCGTTTAATGCGATATGAAATATCAAATTATCTCTGTGATAAATTACCGATTTTGTCATCTTGGACTTCGCTTTGCAAATATTTACGTTGTACTTAATTTTCTATTACATATTCAGTGTTTTTTAAACTACCTTTCTGAGAAATGTGAAGGTTAAGTTAAAGTACTGTTTATATATATCAGCCTTAGTTATAGTATACCTTAGCCGTTATTACGACAGCAACTGTCAATGGAATCTCGTCCCTTGTCGACCATCAACTGCATTGTAGTCAACTTATCGTGACTTTATATAAGAAACAAACTTACTCAAGCAGATTGGAGCTCGAAGCAAGGCTTAAAAGAATAAAGAACTCACCTTCATAAGATACTTCTTTTCCAGGTCCTCGATATCCTGGCCGGTCTCCGTAATCTCCAATCGCTAGAGGTCTTGCGGTCACCACACTGCCACCTGGCTTTGCTATATAACTCGGCGCATCATTTGGCCTGTCCGTTTCAAATTCATAAACAGGTTTGACACCAGGATATGCCAGATAATCGCTTCCATTATCAGGTTTACCGTAACCTGGTCTCTCGTAAGCACCACTTTCTGAACCGTATTGGTTCTTATCTGGTTTTTTATTTGTATAGCCCCCAGTGTTTTGTGATTCGTAATTCGGTTTTGGACGATTCTGTCCGCTTGTGGGTCGATTTGTATAGTAACTTTCGCTGTTACCGTATGAATTTTGACTGCTAAGAGAGGATTGACTACCTCCATAAGATTCTTGACTATTTTCGTAAGATCCTTGACTACCTCCGTAAGAATTTTGATTGCTGCCATAAGAATCTTGATTGCCGTTAGATGCTTGATTATTTCCATAGGATCCTTGACTACTACCATAATTTGGCTCATTACTACCATAATAAGGTCGGTTACTGCCATCAGGCCTGTGACTACTTCCATAAGAATCCTGATTATTTCCATAAAGAGGTTTATTACTTCCATACGAGCCCTGCCCACTGGCGTGAGTTAATTGGCTGCCGCCATAAGTACTCTGATTACTGTCGTAAGATGATTGGCTATTGCCGTAAGAACCTGGTCTATTTCCATAAGATGATTCGCTGTTGCCATAAGGACCTGGTTTATTTCCATAAGATGGTTCACTATTGCCATAAGAACCGGGTCTATTGCCATAAGATGATTCGCTATTGCCATGAGAACCTGGTCTATTGCTATAAGGTGATTCATCATTGCCGTAAGATCCCGGCTTACTGTCATAAGGTGGCTGATTACCGCCGTAAGAACTCGAACTACTGCCATAAGGTGGTTGACTACCGCCGTAAGTACCCGAGCTGCCACCATAAGAGTTTTCGTTGTATGGAGGCTTTCCATACGGCTTTTGAGGTTTTTGCTGGTAATCATCTGGATGATAAGATGGTTTATTATATTCCGCCTGACTGCCAGTAGAATGATGATTATTATAATGACTTTGACTAGAACTGTGTAAAGATTGATTACTCTCGTAGGTTTCTTGGCTAGAACCGTAAATATTTTCGATTCCGTGAGGAGGTCGAAGGGTGGTAGGTTTTTGCGGTCGTTGATACACTGGGTCACTATTAGGTCGATTGTCTCCGCCTTGGTAAGGGTTATTGCTGTTATAATCATTACCAGACCCACTTTGTATACCATAATTATTCTGAGTGCTTCCATAACTGCTTTGGCTACTACCATAAGAGCTTTGAGAACTACCGTGAGTTGATTGACTACTTTGATAAGAGCCTGGACTACTGCCATAGTTGTTTTGGCTGCCTTGAGATACATGACTACTGTCGTAACTAGCTTGGCTGCTTCCAAAGTTTGTTTGACTACTACCGTAGCTGCTTTGACTTCCTCCATAAGAGCCCTCCCCGTAAGCACTGCTAAGTGGTTTCTCATACGGCTTTTGTGGTTTCTGTAAGCCATAGCCCCCAGTTCCCTCGCTCCCATAATATGAATTATTAGGTTTTTGTGGACGGCCTAAAGGCGGCCTATTATTGAAATTATAGGCACCCATTTCGGTGATAATTTCAGGGGAATAATCATATAGATTCTGGCTGGAATATGTACCATAGCCTTGGATACCGTATGGGTCATCAACTGGTTTATACGGACGAGGTGGGTCGTAAATTTCTACGTATATTGAATGATCATTATCAGGTTTTTGGCCATAGCCATCAGGCTTCGCATATGGCTTATTCGGTTTATCATAAGGCCTATTAGGACGATAAGGCCTATCAGGGGGGCCGATAGGGCCTGATGGGTGACCTTCATTTTGACCATATCCTGAAGATTGAACAGGCTCATTTGGATTATAAGGATCAGGCCTAGGTCTATATTCATCTTGCATCTGATACGGTCGCCTAGTAGGCCGTATTACGTACTGATAATTAGGACTTTCATCACCATAAGGCTTGTTCGGTCTGTCAGGCCCGTAACCCTGGAATTGAAGCTGGTCTCCTGGTCTTGAATTGTATGATTGATTCAAACTAGGTCTTTCAGGGCTATATGGAATCTCTTGTGGTCTGTGTGAGCCGTAACTCGGTCCACTGTCGTAATCTGGTTTGGGGTTTGAGTAATCATCAGGTCGGTATGATGGTCTTTTATCTCCAGGTGGACGTATGTCACCTGATACTAAATAATCGTACTTCTCATCGTCAGGGCGGAATATAGGGCGGTGTGAACCCTCTGGTTTTTCTGGATCCGGCTCAGGGTCGTCGAATTGCTGCTGGATTGGAGATGGTGGGGATTGCTCGCATTGGAACCTACGTATGTACACATCATAATCTGGGTGACGTTTCAAAAGACTTTTGTCCTTTATTTCTTTTTCGTCTAAGTTACTCAGTTCGCACGTCGCGTTTCCTTTTGCCCCAACGCTGAAAAATTATCTACATTTTCATTTTTTTTATTTATTGACAGTAAAGCTAAATTAATTTACAAATAATACGATGATGCTGACATCCACACATATGGATATCTATATGTACAGGGATACAGGTAACTAACGCAAAACCTCTTAAGGGTGACTTTGGTATATCAAGACTAATAACTTTTGTTTTACGACTTTTTATAATTCAATCTTTTTTCCCCATACAAAAAAAATAATTAATCAAATTTGCAGTTTTGATCTTCTTAATACTCTGAAAGGCGGAGCGATGCAACTGGGGCAGACGATTTCGTAGCATCAGCTGACTGAACTTTAAACATAGAGCTAACGATTGATAGAAATCCCTATTAAAACTAAAAAATATATATATCTTAGGATCTGTTAAGTTTTGGCAAAAGTCATAGAACAAAAGTTATTAGTCTTGATGTACCTAAGGTACCTTTAAAAGGCTTTGCGTTAGTTACCAGTAACGTTGTATATTACAGCTATAATTATGTATACATTAATTTGGTAATTATTCTATAATTTAAATGAAAAATAATAATATATTCAATAAATAATTCTATAAAAACAATTTTTAAAACAGTCTAATGTGTTAAAATAGTGGAAAGAGGTTCTTTAAAAGAAAACAATGCAATAATGGCACCATTTCTGTAGCATACTCGTATATACACAAATGACAGTTATAACGACTTACTATCTGATGATCAGTTACTATACCTGCCATCTGTTTTTTACTAAAGAAACGTATTATAAAATTATAGATACGATATATTCAAATTTAACTACAGTTTAAGAAACCTGTATATTTACAGAGTTAATCAGCAAATTGTTTAACTAATTAATTCAAATTAATTCTGTCTTGTTCAATTTGTCTTTTGTGAGGCAAAAAATTCCGTTTAAGCTTGTTAGTATTGTGTTTATTTGTTGGACTAATTTGTTATTGTTAATTTTGTGTTTAATTATGTTATTTTTTATTTGATTTTTGTGGAAACTTTGCTGGCTTGTGTATAATTTTTATGTATTATTTTGTTCTTTGTTGTCATGTTTCTTTTCCTAAGAGGGATAGAATAAAAATTAAAATAAAAATTAAAATAAAGAATCTACTCGGGTTTTATCTGATAATTCAGTGTAATATATGTGCGGTCTTTAAATATATTAAAAATAAATTTATAAGTAACTAGCGACATCTGTTGTGAATTTCAAAACTCACCCATAGTCGTATGACTGGCACTTTTTATCCTGCTTGCAAATATGCTCACATTCGCGTGTTGTTAGTTCTGTAACGTTCCGATAGATGGAGTCACTTGGCAGTTGTTCCCCTATCGAAATACGTTCGAAGCAATCTGAAAAAATTATAAAAAATAATTTAATTAAAAGACCAAATTCTAATATAATAACATTGCTATAAAATAATTTATGAGCAGCATTGACCCTTAGGATCTAAAGCAAATGTTTACACTTACATTCATTCGCCTTTATGTTTCTCTTTCTCGCAATTATTGCATACAGAAACAAAAGATTCATTTATAGCGTACGAGAAAGATAAAAATAATCGCAAATACATGAGAAAGAATAAGACGAGTACATATTTGCAACCACGAAAGATTTGCTGTAGATTTATCATAATATCAACCTCATGAGATTTATATATAATACTACTAGTATTGTTCGTTATTACAATAACAGACTATTTAACGCGTTGTTAATATACAACGGATAACACTGCTGTTAATAAATAAAAAAATAGCTGTCAAAAACAATTTGATGTCGCTGTTTGCAGTAAATGTGTGCACATTTACTGCAAAATGCTTTCCGTCAGATTGTCCGTTCTCAAAGAATGTATGTTGTCAACGCAATGATATTTATCCCTGTGAACATTGTTTAAGAGATGACGCTATCATTATCTGTTTTTAAAGTATCAATTATGATTTTGAGCTTATGGTTTAAGGCATTAAAATTTATTCTAAATCTTATACCAAAAAAGATACTAAAAAAGTGCATATAAGTAATTTCACTTGTACGTTATGTAATTTAATTTTTTGCAACTATCTACCACCATTATATTTTAATAGCAATCTCCAATTTATAAAGCAAACTAAAATATCAATTGTTTATAAAAACGAGACAAAAAAGAATCTGAATAAATTAACTGCAAAAAATCTAATAAATTAAATCCTCAACCGTTCTTAATTATAACTTAATTTAAGTTTCGTTGACCTCTCCGTTTTACTAGTTAACTTAAGCATGAATCAATCTTTGATAAAATCTCGTCGTGAAGAAAAAAAATTAAAAGCAATTTTCTTTTACACTGGCACGTCAAAGTCACTACAGTGCACCTGATGGTAAGTGCAGTATAGTCCAAAAACGAAAGCGACCATCAAAGGATGAAAATCCATTAAAATCTCCGTCGTCATGTCGGCCCAAATATATCACGACTGAAGGTCTCTAGGTATATGAGCTACTGGATATACACAAGCTGATCCCGAAACGCGACAGGCGAAAGCGAGTCACTATAACGGTCTTTACCCTTGTGTACTGTGGTCACGACCCAGTTCGGGTAATCGCCCAACCACTATAATAATTAAATAAATTGTCTCAGATATTTGCATACTGTTGGATAATCCTAATTTTAGATATCATTGTAAAAAATCATCATTATCACTACCTATCCACTTTAGGCCACAGTTGGGCATAAGACTTTCGAAATAAGCGCTATGTTATTAGCCCGATCTTCACAACATCGCAACCAGTTATTACTGGCCGTTTATTAAAAAGTAAGATATCATGATATATAAAGCAAAGATGACGACGGTGACTGTCAATGAACTCTCGTTCTTTGCCGGTCGCTACTGTTGGAATGAACTTGATATACAATCAAGAGTGGCGTACTCACTTCTTCGTATTGAATGTATTTAACACTAGATCTACTGGTAAACAATTTATATCTATTTAGAAATAGGTGTAACAGGTTTTATTTTGCTTTTGTTATAGATAAAATTAATTATATTTTGTAAAAATAAATACAATATGTATTAATAAAAAACATGTTATTTTTAAGATTAAAAAAATATTAGAGAAGAAAAGAATTCTAAGATAACCAGTCGTTTTGACGTGTTTTGTAAATCTAGTGTTGCAAAAGATGTATTTTTAGAAATTAAGGTTTCAATGATAACTGATAAATAGTGACGTACAATGAATATGAAAAGGGTAGTCAATGATATCAGACATTTATTCTTATCGTTGATTCATATAGTCGTAATTTTGTTTCTTATTGTGATTTTTTTATTATGTCTAGCCAAGTTTAACTCTTTTGTCTATTCTCTACTTCTTAATTGTACGCAAAATAATAACGACTATTTTCATTTAAAGTAATTTTACATATTGTATTGGTATAGAGATGTCCCGACCTTCCGCATTTCCGATTCTACATATCGGACAGTTTATATTGAAATCGGATTTAAAAATAGTATTATTAATAATTCGGATGTCAGATTTCAAATTCGTATTTTAGCGATACACAAACGTATCGATTAATCGGATTTAAAATAAGAGGGTAAGGCATCCCTTCCCAATCTAATAAATCGGATAATATGCACATCAATCAGATTTAAAATATCACTAAAAAATCCAATATCCGATTCCAAACTTAATTTTCATCGTAAATCTGATCGTATATTGCAAGATATGAATGCGGCTTCATGAATACTTCTTACCTTCAATCGATGTCCCCAATTGCGAATCGATTGTAAGCGTTTGCACCCCGGCCGCCAGTAAAATTGGACATAAAACTAATACATAAATCATTTTTTTAAGCAACCTGACCAACATGCTTACAATTTCATGACCACAATAAAAAAAGAAACTGTTATAATCTACAACACATTTAAAGTTTATATAAATGTCATTAGTGTCAAACGCACGTTTTTTACAGAATTGCACAAATAATACAACTTTTGAAGACGTCCTCACACGCGGGTTTGCAAATAATATATGGCGTAAATCTTTGCTGGGTGTGTCTAACAACTTTACGGTCGGATGAGCTCAAGCAAACTTCCTTAGCATCTCATGTGAACCTTAAAGTTCTTTAAACGAACCAAACACTGTAATTATAGATGTACTTACGTATCACAAGCTCACCGGTGACGAAAAGTATCGCGAGGAAACCAACATAGCATCATACAAAAACTTTTTGCAAGAAAAGCAACTAATGGCTGACCATTATTTACGTGAAATAATATTGCTCAGCAATTTTGTTTCTGCGAAAGATATTTAGCACTGTTACTATTACGCGTTGTTAAGCTAGTTTCAAATAGGAAACCATGATGGATATAATACTGCTGTATGAGATTCTATCTAAAAGATTCAGCAGCACTACTGGTCATGTTGGGCACAACGTACAAACGGTGGATACAGCTTGAAGATATTCATAAAAATTAATATAAACTATGATTGAAATATACTAGCTGTCGTGGCCTAGTGAGTAAGAGATTGGTATCCATGCGCGGTGACCCGAATGGACATAAGTTCGAATCCTGGCTCGTACATCTGAGTTTTTCCAGAACGAGTATGGATTTACACATCACGTGCTCTGCAGCGAAGAAACGCACATGGCATCTAATAGAAATGTCATGTGTAAATGCCCTGAGAACGGCGATCAGCTGAACGATTGGCCACATTTAGCACGACATACTCGTATAAGTGCAAAGTGGATACAACCATTACTGTATCTCTGCTCAATCCAAAATGGGTAAAGCGTTACGATATATTATTATTTTATAATTGAAGTAGGTTCATGTAATTGGATGACCCATTTAAGAAATTACTACATTTCGCATTCCTTAGCTCGCAAAACGATGTGTAAAGAATTTACGAAATTATTACAAATTCGATAAGAAAATTTTTGTATAAATAGCTTTGAGTTTCTTGTATACTTACTTGTAGGCGTTACTCGGGTTGAAATAATTTTCCCACTTAGGGATTGATTATTCAAAAACTTTCTTTTATATAAGTTTGATAACTTAGAAAAAATGTTTCTTGTGATATAAATATGAATTACTGTTTTCTTTTTGTTTCTCTATTTACTTGTGCTATAAGACATTGATTTTCGTCCAATTGGATGTTTCTAAGTCAACTAGCAACACCCACTGGTTGTTAATTCTTTTACAATAATGTAAAGCAACATAATCGGCGAAATCTTTTGTTTGCTTTAACTTATTCTTAGATGTATATATTTTTCAGACATACAAGGGACTACAGAACTAAGTAACTGATATAAATTTCAACTTTATATCCCTACGTGTTTCTTAGAAAAAAGGTCTTTACAGACAGGCGGATTTTAGTACTAACAGACGGACGACGAAAAAATTGTATACTGGTTTTCTTTTCCTTTGTAGGCAAAGAACCTAATAAAATTATCTTTCTCGAGAGAAGCCAATGAGAATCTTAGTCCATAGATATAGCAAAAGGTCAGGAGTTAGGTATAACGGTATACATCTTAAAATTTGCCCCGGATATCTATCAACAAAATCTAGACCACATTTCGGAACATCGAGTATTCACACGGTATTTTTGTAAGAAATTAATTTTGTTGAATTTAAATTCAACCGGTTAACGGACGAGTGGAAAAGGTTACATGTTGGATTTACATAGATTAGTCCGTCATCAAGTGTGCAGTGACTATTTAGAGGGAAGCAGGTACAGTCATGTATCCTGTGTACGTAAATGTTATCTTACAGCAAGTTTTTTTTTTATCCTGGCCAAAAATCCCGCATAGGGTCATCATGATCGCTGTGAGGGCAGCGATCCTGGTGTGTCAGACTCCTGCTGACCAAAACCCCCGGGGTGTCCAGATCGTTTCACCTGAGCCTGGAAATCCGAATTCGTCCAGAAGCCTGGGGAGCGAACCCCGTTGTTAAAGCTTCCTCGCTTGGGTGGGGTTGGTGTACAGGACCCACCCCTCCGGAACCCTCTCAGGCAGCAGACTTTCTCAAATCTACTGCCCGGTGTCTTACAGCAGATGCCGTATTCGACTGTATGTATTTTTTTAATGTATGTTCATTCATAAATCCGCCATTTATAGACCGATATGGATAGATATTTTTTTAAACTATTGGATATATCACAAAGTTGGTGCCGTTTCAATATGCTCCAACTTTGAAGAAAGTCTTTGGAGATATAATGCTTGAACGGACGACAGCAAAAGTCAGTAAATCAATCTCGATGAAATTTTTTGTTCAATGCGATACTCGTATTCACCAAGGTTGCTTGATGTTTGATACAGTGAGGTCTGATGATGATCTTCCTTGATACAGCAGATTTATCGTATTTAGGCTAGTTTTATCCAGAATTCTTTCTTGAATAATCGAAACATTAAATATTTGTATTTAAAAAAAATGAGCTGACTTTAAACAGTAAATAATAATCCTAAATCAAACTGTAATTTTTGAGGTCAGTGCCTAGTTACACAATATATTACACGCCTGGGCGGGTGACGTTGAGGGCGTCCCCGTCCGGTGCAGAGAGGAAGGGCCGGCGTGTGTGTACCCACATGCCGTTCCCACAGAGTGACAGTGAGGGGGTTTAAATTCCCCCTCCAAGAGAGGAGGCCTGCCCAAGGCCAACGCTCGCCGAGCCGTCGGAAGTATCCGGATTCCCAGGCTCGGCGAAGGCGAGGAGAGGCAGTGCTGGCACCCCGGTGGTTTTAGTCGGGACAGGTCCGACACACCGGGGGAAGTGGCCCTTACCACTTCCCCTGACGGTCCGTAGGGATTTCCACCGGGTTAACAAAATATATATATATATATATATATATATATATATATATATATTACAGTTAGAGAACTTCTTAGTCCTAGCCGGGATGTGAGTTACCGTATAGCTGTGACACTGCAAGCCCGCGCGCGTGGTTCTATTAAGGAAGGGAGAGGGTGGAACAATATTAAATAAGACTTCAGAACGCTAGCCGTTATACAAGCGGTAGAAAACGCTTAGTGAGACAATATCTCTGCGCAATTGGAGCGGTTCAAGATGCTTAGTTACGTCAGGAGCATTCACAATGCGAACAGCCCTCCACTGTAACCGATCCAGGGCATCAAATAAGTACTGGGCAGAACCGTCCCAAAGATGCAAACAATATTCCATGCTTGACCTGACCTGGACCTTATACATGACGAACAGTTGATCCGGTGTAAAAAAACCATCTCACTCAGTTCAGGACACCAAGTCTATCTGGTTATTTAAGCCACTCGTTGGATTCTAGCTATTGCGCCTCGACATCGGAGGTTTGTGGAGCTCGCGACCTTGACGCCGCACAGTCACCTACATTGAACGCTTTTAGACATAAATACATACAGAACCTGCATTGGTACCTATCGTAACTGCAAGATTCAACGCGCCCCTTAAGGCTAAATTATACGGCGATAAAAAAATTGGCAAGCGTTATTTCCTTCCAGTTTGATCATACAAAGAGCGGTGCGTAGCCCGCGAAAATAAATTGCAATTAAATTTGATTGCGTCTTATCCTTAGAAAGATAACGTTTTTGCGCGTTTTTGTTCCTGACACAAAGAATAGTTGAAACAAGTGAAATAATTACTGACTCTGTGTACTTCGGCTTTGCTATCGCGGGATCTGCCGCTCATCGCGAAATTTTGTATTAATTTAATAATTGCTTCTTGTTTCGTAGTGCTGTGAAAATGGATATCGATATAACATCCTAGCATTCTGTCTTATTCAATTGTCTATTTTAAAGAGATTGGTGAAGCAAGATTTTTATTATTATGTTAATTTATTATTCTAGGTTTTCGTTTTATAACCCAATCCTTCGAGTAGCTTGATTTTTATTTTGTTTAATATTGTTTGTGCAAAGTTTGACTGTGTATCATTTTTTTTGTTTTTATGTTGCTGAATGCTTCTCTAATTACGTAAAAAAATAACTGTCACTGCCTGTGGTTGAATAGTAATGGTGGGCGTTTATGATGAAATAATTTCAAATAATATAAGCTAAATAAACCATCGATTAGATTGATCAGGTATTTCAATTGGCTGACTGAAAAAAACTTAGCCAGACATATTATGTTTAGCACAAAATCTCTAAGAATTGAGCTGTAAACATTTTTTATTGGATTAATCTAAGTAACTGAGAAATGTAAAAGGATGTTTTAAATAATAAATTTCGCCCCGTCTCGAGAAATGAAAAGATCCGAGACAGTATTTATCAGCATTACTAATAACATTTTATCCCTGATTTCTTTGTTTTGCCTTACATTTGATGCTTGTAAAACTATAATTGAGTGAAACAGCATACATTTGTCGGATTATGTATTTTTAGCGTGGTGTCTCTAAGGTGATGAGTCGACAAACCTTTGGTCTTTAGCACAAGTATAGCGTGTAGAGGATGAGAGAAATGAAGAAGTCCAGAGAACAGGGATAAGGCACACTTAAAGTACAGCACAGCACAGAAAATGTAGAACAAAAGTCCACAGGAAAACAATAAAAATACGAACACAATAACAATGGAAGCAGTAAAATTAGTGAGAGAGTGAAACGTCGGGGCGTGGTCAATGTGACAGCGAAACTGTCGGACTACAGTGCGGGCTGCGAAGCGCTCGAGTCGCGTGCGTTTGCGCAATCTCTCCGCGCGTGTCAATGTTCAGCGACTCTCAACCCTAGAGCCCGCTGTGTGTGCTTCCACAACCTAACACATACGAAATAAATATTATAATTAATTTGTTGGTATACAATATGATAGAAAGAAGAAAATGATATTAATTATAATAATTTGAATAAATAAATAAATGGTGAAAGATAGAGAAGTAGGCTACACATTCATAATCATTGATAAACTTAAAATTCATCGTAAGATACTCGTACAACACTAGGCAACAGTGACCCGTAACTCCTGACCGGTGTCCAAGATCTGATGATAACTCTAAAGAGGTAATAAGAAGTGTCGAAGGAACACTGAACAAAGTTCATCAATTTATTGACGTACTATTTTAACTCGATTAATTTTAGCCTTCATTACGATCGAGAAAGTAAATACGTTCAGCTAAATTTTCTTTGCGTTTGTAAACTATGTACTGGAAACTTCACACGCCAAAATAAGACATCAAGTCAGCAGTAGACAAGAAGGCATGCAGTTTGCTATTTCTCATTGATAGTTGTGGAATGAGCATCCAGGTGCAGGGTTTCTTCAGAATCATGACTTGAAGTCAAGTATACAAATTACAGTTAAAAATTCTAAAAAGCATAGTTCCACACAATATTAACCTTCAATTTACAGCCGACGATAATGGGCTCTTTAATTATTGTAAACTTCTACCTGTACACGCCAAAGTAAGGTATATGCTGTTAAAAGAAAAAATATTTGATTTGGAGGTTAATAAAATAAATCATCCGATATATACCCGTGCCGTTTCACGTGAGCAGTTGTGCACGACTCGTGCAACAAACGTGTATGGGGAAAGAACTACCTCCTTTTTGATCCCGCGACTAATCAATGAATTACCCTCAAATTTGCGAAAAAATATCTCAGTTAAAAATGTGAAACAAAGATTAAAAAAACATTTTTTGGACCTCATTAATAGTGACCACCTTAATCGAAATGTGTTTACGTAGTTCCATATATTAATTGCGACTCTAAATGTGGACTGTTTGTAAATAGCATGCGTTCAAACCTTGGTGGTTTCTATATGCTATATTAAAAAAAAAATGTAACAATGATTTTTGTAAATGATAATAAATGAAAAAAAAAGTGGTAGGACTATTGCCAGTACTGGATCGTGACCCCAATACACAAGTGTTAAAGCCGTCAATGCTACTCGTTTCAGACTGTCGTTTTTTTTTTCGAACAGGATATATGTTGACGGACGGCATTGACCTTCACAACTGAACCGGGCGAGTCTGGACTATCGCGTTTCGAAATCAGTTTGTCTATATCCAGTTGTACATATACCTAGAGACCTTCCGTCGTTGTATATGTGGGCCGGTATAGCGATGGCGACTGTCAATAAACTTTCGTCTCTCGGCGGTCGTTTCCGTTCTTGAACTACACTGCACTTTCCCTCGGGTGCAATGTAATCACTTTGTAGAGTCAGCATCAAAAACTAGGGTTCTTCAAAAGAGGAGAGAAAACGCTTTTCCAAGTCCTTAGCGCAATGCTTATATTTCCTGTGTTATAATCGTCCATAAGCGACAATGAGCGCTTACCATTAAGTGAGATGTTCACCTGTTTGCCTACTATTATTATATATAAAAATGTATTTCTTAATTTCATGTGAGTAGTTTAATTCTAAAAGTGAAATAAATTATAGTCGTTGAAAAATAATCAATTAGCAATCGAGTTTCGTTGGTAATATTCGTGGAGAGCAAAGGTCATTGCCCGAGAAATCCGCTTAGTTATAAATTTTTAATTGTTTTATGGAAATTGCATGAGTGCGTGTACTAACAATGAAATAACATACAAGAGGAAAGACTTGTTAATTGTATGACTCACATACAACGGTAAAAAGCCATTGGGAATATAATTTTTGTCTAGAATAAGTAAATAACATATTCACATTTTTTTTTCTTCAGATTAATGAAGAATAAACGTCCTAAAGAAGATTTTATTATTAGCCAGTTAGCCGTGGTGGCTGCCGGCAGAATAGAATAGCACCCCCCTCTTCTTGCTGAGGTGTCGTAAAAGGCGACTAAGGTATCTCTTTAACACCGCAATTCAACCAGGCGTTCAGAGAAGGAAAGCTCGACCAAGCCTGCAACCCGCTCCCTCCCGATCGTACTGGTTCTCCATTCCATCGGGCCTGAGGGTATTCGAATGAGAGAGTGCTTCTCTGGCTGCGCGTCCAGTTCTGCACTTGAATATCTCCTGCGCAATTGACTGTTTCCGAAAACTGGACCTCGATTTAAATCCGAGTTGAAACAGTCGCTGTGGCCGAATCCGGCTATGATGATATGTTGTGATGTTTTTGGTGGTAGGGCGATTACCTGAACTGCGTCATGACCGCAGTACACAATTGTGAAGACCGTTATAGTGACTCGCTTTGGCTTGTCGCGTTTCGGGATCAGCTTGTGTATATCCAGCAGCTCATATACCTAGAGACCTTCAGTCGTGGTATATGTAGGCCGACATGACGATGTAGACTCAATGAAGTTTCATTCTTTAACAGTCGCTTTTCTTTTTGGACTACTACTTACTACGCAGTGTAAAAAAAAATGTTCTTAGGAAGCTTTAGGTCTTTTGAGGTGGCAGGTCGCTTACCAAAATTGGGTCATGACCACAATACACAAATGTAAAGACCGTCATAGTGACTCGTTTCGGTTTGTCCCGTTTCGGAATCAGTATGTGTATAACCAGTTGTTCATATACCTATAGACCTTCCGTAATTGTAGGGATATGTGGGCCGATATAGCGATGGCGACTGTCAACGGATTTTGGTCCTTTGACAGCCATTACCGTTTTTTTACTCTACTGTTTATTCAATTAGGTGCAATGAATACATTTTGTCGAGATAATAAGATCTTTGTAATATAAGGGCCAAGTGCTTACAGCCACTAATTTATCTCTGCTTACCCCGTGAGGGATATAGCGTGACGATATGTTATTAATTTCTTGAGGTGATTTAAGATGGATCTGCGTACGACAGGACCCAGACTAGTGTATTATTGCAAAGCACGTCATAGTGACTCCAAAGCCAATCGCGTTTCGAGACCAACTGGTATATCCAGTTATTATATCTAAAGATATTTAATATAGTTTCTTTGGGCCGGCATGACGGCAGAGACTGTCAATAGAACCTGGTCACTTGGCGGTCACAACCATTCTTGTGCCATATTGTTCTTAGGATCAAATTCAGTGTAATCTGCCAAGTGAGTATAAATAACGATCAAACAATTTCCAAAAATAAAACACGTTTTGTAATGTATTATTTTTTACTCTTCTTATCTGTTTTCTCCCTCTTTCTCTTATTAATAGGGTTCCTAGGATCGTATATGTCAAACCAGTCGTCTCCTTTCGTAGAAGCATCTTTAGCAAGCACGGCCCCCTTTTCTTCGAAACGCAGAGTATGCCCCAACCTGAAAAATAAACCATAATTTATTTTTATTATGCGGCAATGGATTGAACTGGGCACCATGGGCTGCAACGCAAGAACCTCAACACATACGTATGCGTTAGTCTACCCCCACTTGCTCACCGGTGAAGGAAAAACATCGTGAGAAATACCCTTTGGCATCTAATAGAAATGTTATGCGTACTAGTGCTGTAAAAAAGGCGACCAGCTGCGCTACTGGTCACGTTGAGGACGTTATATTAGCGCAAAGTGGATACATCCATTAATGTATCTCTGCTCACTCCGTAAAGGATATAGCGTCACTATATATTATTATTGGTATTAGTTTTAACACAGGTAAAAATCATAAGTTCAAAGAAAAAAAGTTCAAATATATTAAATTTAAATTAACAGTTGCGCAACATCGTGTTAATGTATGGGATTGATACTGCCATACGTATTTGGAATTTCTACTAGTTACCACCGATAGAATGTTAGTTTGTTTAGACCTTTCAAGACTGCCAGGGCAGTCGTTGGGGCAGCGGTCTCCGTTGACCAGACTCCTACTGCCTAAAACCTCTGAGATAACCCTCAGCTCGCTGGCAGCCAGGCTTGGGTATATCCTACAATAACCCAGCGAGCAAATAGCCTTACTCAGGTGCCGCGTTTGAAAGGACTGGGTTTAAAAGGTCCAACCCTCAGGAGCTTTCTATCAGTCTGTGCGCAGAATCCGTACGCATCGCTTCTGCCTTAACCAGCCAGCAGACTCCCTTAAATCTACTGCTCCGAGTTCATCTAAGCCCTAAGATAAATTAACATTATACTAACCAGTCATCAGTGTTAAAATTATCATCTTCTTTGACTTCTTTACTCGATGTATCTTTATCTCCCTCCGTTTGTGTCTTCTCTTTTATAGCGTGAAGTTTTGTCTTGAACTTAGCCAGAAGTTGCAGTGTGAAGTCTTCTCTGAAATGATAAATACGTTATCCATTATCCTCATTATGTCAGCCCAAATCGGGTCTCTCCCTACGAATGTTTGGCAGACAAGGACGCCGCTTATATCGAGAGGTGAAAGGCTATTTGGTTTAAGCGACATTTTTTGGTGATATAGTAATATATATTTTTGGAATCAGCGTTTTTACCCATTCTAAATATACATTAAATTTTAGCGACATTTTTTGGTGATATTACTATATCACCAAAAAATGTCGCTTAATCCAAATAGCCTTTCACCCCTCGGTATGTTGTGTTTCTTAATTGACATTCAATTTAGTTTGATTTATATCTAAAGAAAATACTTTTAAAATGAGCGACTACTGGAGTTTCTTGCCAACTCTTCTCGGTAGATAATGGTTTCCAAACCGATGTTAAAAGAGTATTATTGACGATTTAAAAGAGCTTGTAATTAGGGTTTGGTGCGTGTGAGTTGAAGAGGAAGAAGAAAATCCGGGAACGAGCTTACTTAAACATCGTCCAGGTCCGCGGCGCCAGTTCAAGCGTCACACACCACTATTTCACACGATTGTGGGTTAATGCAGAGTTTAAAAGCGTAGAGCGTTCGAATTTTCACTGATTTTGTACAGCGCAGCGTTGTGTTTCAAGAGATTTTTAAAGCGAATGAGTTGACAGTTCAAGCGAAGCATTCGCACGTAGAGAGGAAACGGATGCGGTAGGTAGGGGGATAAAAAAATTGCAATTGTTGCTAATGTAAAAAAATTATAATATAAAATAACATACATTAAGATAATATAAATGTAAATAAACGACGTAAACAGGGCTATTTAAATAAAGTGATGATTTTGAAGACTGCCGCTGATCTCCAAGATCTTCGCATCAAGAAACTACAAGCAATTATCCTCAAGTCATCTGGCTTCCGAGCGTCCAACACTACGCTTGCTGAGACGGATCAGGTCCAAACGCGCTGGTTTCCGCTATTTGACCTCTATGTGCGCCTATTTTGCGGGATGCTATGACGGATATATTTTAACAGGTCTGTCCTAAGAATTCATATCGAATGTTCGTTAATAGAAAACTAATTAATTTATACTTAACTAGTAAGCCCGGCGAACTTCGTTTCGCCACCAGATGGCTTCGTTTTGGTTTTTAGTTAGCGTTTGAAAGAACGTGCGCATAATAAATGTCACATGAAAGTAACTGAGCAGAGTACAATGAGTAGCTGTCAAACAATGTATAACACATCGGCGCCATCTACTTAAAATACTGGTGCGATCTGCTCCACCACTATGCAAAAACATATTGATTTGTAGTACATGCTATGTATCAGAGATATCTCTGAGAGGATCTTTTTTTTAAGCATGGAGGGCAACTCCTCAGATACAAGGATCTGCTGAAGCGGCACATGAAGAAATACTCTCTGGAACCGTCGCAGTGGGAGAAGCTTGCTTCATCACGGGCGGACTGGAGGAGACTCATCAAGTCCAAAGTCCATGAATTTGAAGACGAGCGGCGTTGCAAATTAGACTCGAAGCGTGACGAGTTAAAAGCCCGGCCACCTGCGGCTATTAACTAAATTTATGCGAATGGTATGCTCAAATGCCCTCAATGCTCAAGAATCTTCTTAAAGAAGATAGAGTATGTGAGTCACCTAAGGCCACATGACCGGAGAAATCGGCGTTGAAACAGTCGCTGTGGCCGAACCCGGCTAGGACATCATCATCATCTATGAGAGATTCTTGAAAATACATTGGCACTGTAAGGAGTGGAATATGCTATCAGCGTCCATATTTCTACGTTCTTATGACTCGGGAGCCTATAAGAGTTAATAGATGCTTGTTGGGCACACGCGATTCATCATTGATCCCATCTTCTCTTTCCACCTGGTGTGATTGAAGCCACACGCGTTTGCTCGTAGATATAAAAAAAATTAATAGGCGCATGTCCTTTTTTTATTTGTTAACTCTTTACTAGGTAGCTCGGAAAATATCACGGAGAAACTCAAAATCAGCCTGCCTTATGTGATAAATCATTGTTTTTTATATTGCGGTTTGTACTTTGATTAGGATGAAAATAAAACATAAATCTACTGTAAAATATTATTTATAATTACTTTATCATCAACGACAGAATTTTCTACATAAAACTTAAATTAATTAAACAATTATTACTTTCTTTGAACACATTCTGGAAAACTGTACAAATCAATATCATTTGTGACGTGGTCTTCAAACAAAAAAGAAGTTTTGTACAAACGACCATGTTCTTAGGACGTGCGGAACCATAAGTGGTGTTAATGTCTCAAAAACCGTTTCTCGACTGACTGCAAAGAGTGCTTTTGTTTTTTTTTTTATTAACCGTTTAACTGCTAAGCTATTCTTGCAAGAACGCACGAGAACTGCGGGACATATTTTGACTTGATGTTGTCAAATAAAACACTCTCATTTAGACAAATATCAATCAATTTTAATAATCATTTTCGTATTATAAAGAAAATGATAAAAGGTTATTTTAGAATGCACTCGTGTTACAAAATACACGTCAGGTCAGACTTTGTTCACGCCCACGGAGTAACAGAGACACACTGAAACTCGCAGCGCAAAAGAGCTGTGTCGCGGTTTTCGAGACAAATGAACGCAGCGCTTTTACGCCGCGTAGCAGTCAAACAATGTATAAACACAAAAGGTGTTTTGAAATTTGAATTAACCCCGTTTTTAGATTAACCGGTGATTTTACTTTTTATACTTTTGGAGCCTACTATCTTTCTACTTCTTTACATTAGTACTATTTTGTGCGGTGAGCGGTGAGATTGAACACCGCTGTAAAGTTGCGCGCGCAGGTAAGTTGCGCGGCAGGTCCGTGACGCGAGCGCCACAATTCCACCTTAGTTTGGTTATCGCATTCGACACGAATCCACGCATCACTCACTCGCAATTTTTACCGTACTAGCTACTTCATTTCTACTTTGACTCTTTTTATTTTATTCTATTTATTTAAGGGACTTTTACGTGTGTACGTATGTCAGCCCCATCGAACCGTAATACAGAAATACCTAACATATTACATATATGGTGCCATTGATCTGAACAGGCCAGACGCCTCATCAGGTAACAGTTCTGTTAAGATTTTGTTAAGCATCCCGACGTGAAGTCTGTTCAGACCCAAGGCACTCACAAACGCCTCTGTCACAGATTCAGATCGGACACATTCCATCGACAAATGGTGGTACTTTGACTCACTATCGAAAATATCTTTATTTTGTAGGTGGCTAATACCACGCTTAATAAAGTCAATTTTACATTCTTAACGTGCGCGAAAAAAGGCAGTGTTTATTCAGAGAGTATCGTTCAATATACACTTTCAGAGTGCTCTTTCAAGGAGAAATTGATTACTTAATAGAGAGCTAGAGAGAAAAACAGCACCCTATCATCACAATTCATTACTCTACTTGTGTTTGGTTACTCCTACTGTGACTTTTTACTGTGCTTTATTAAACGTGCTTTACTTTTACGTCCGGACTTTCTCCATTTCACTCATCTCTACGCGCCATACCTGCGCTATAAGCCTAAGGTAGGTCATTCAACACCATCGTGCCTATCTGGCTAAACTTTATTTGATAATTAATTAATTGAAAAAAGGATCTTAAAATTTCTATTCTTATGCATGACACTATGTACATAATCTCAAAGTCATAACTCGTTGTGACTTTAGAGCTAATAATACCCCTCTAAATTAAAGCCTTAATCTGCCCTTGGATCTAAAAATCCAACATCCTATTTAACGTCACTACCTAAACATTCGTCCAAATCGTCAGAATCATTTATAACTGCCTCATCCCATGGCCCGTAAATATTATCCTTATATCTCTGCCATCTAACAAACATTACCGGACAATAAACACTCAAAACCGCTACTATAGCTACGAAATACAATAGCAACGTTACCGAAACCGAATATAGCGCTATTAACGTTATCAATAACGTTACAAAAAATAACGCTATAAACAACCTCGTGCGCAAATACACTTTGAATAACTGTGGACTTAATACGAAAAATATCACAGAGACTGTTAATAGAACGAACGCGTCAAAGGGCGTTGATAGACGAGAAACTAAACAAAGTGATGCAAAAATCGCAGCATTTATTGATAACGACTTGGAAACGAAAGCCGCGGGTACGTCATAATCGAAAAAGATCAAGTGAATTATCATCATAATGACAGCCCATGCGAATATTGTATCCGTACTTACAGTATCTGTTAACGTATGCAAAATAGGCGACAGCAGATAACCAATAACAATATAGACTAAAACTGTATTTAAGTGTCGAAAAATAGCGCTTCCTTCAGCAATAACGTATAGGAAATAGCTGATAACGGTTACTGTTATCGACGAATATATTACCGTATCGGTATTGATCCAATTGTTATACATATATACAAATAACACAGCGTATAATATGCATAGACATAATCGTAAAACTATACGGAAAGATCCAATAACCGCTTGCTGTAGATTAACTTTTTCTACATTTATATTTTTTCTAAGTTCTTCTAGGAACTTTCTGTCTGTGTAATTGTCGGGATAATCGCGATTTTCATACAAATTCTTCACCCAGGGACGTCTCTTATTCTGTTTGGATGCCATTCTTGTACGACGACTTCTGAAATCGATGTTTTCTTGTATTAAGCTTTTGTTTCTTGTTCTCTTCATACGCTGTTGTCTACTTAGGGTTCTTTTAAATTGAATAAATCACTAGATATGCTTGAATTAGGGATCTTTCAAACACTCGGTTTAATTTTAAACTTTGTTTTTTTTTCTACGGGACAAAATGCTTAGTGGCTGGGATGTCCTTTACAACTTCGAGGTAGAACTTGATGTGTGTGGAAATATGTTGCGGGGCCCATGCCTCACATGCGTAAAACCCAAAGGCGGAACTGGTTGATTTTTCATTTCCCCGCGCACTTGCGATTTTGTCTTTCCCCTTTTTCACTTTTAAAAAACACTTTTCCGTCATTTGTAAAAGTCCTAACACGAGATTTAAAATCACTGAATTGACGTAAATTCGACAAAATCTACATGTACAGTTTAACATATTTATTTATTTATTTTATTTTTTTACACTAAAGGTAAAAATATTGAACTTAACCGTAGGTAGGATTTTGATTTGTAGGAGAATTTTATAGGGTTGGAAATAAAAAAACAAGTTTCATATTTCTTTCCACAATAATTATAAAATTAATCTAACTGAAAACCATTCAATCCTTAACCATTAATCGTTAAATACTTTATAACCGCGATAAAGTCCATTTTAAAGATAATTATATGTTTCCTTTTAAAATATTGTTTAATTTTTAATTAAAAAGAAAAAATGTAATGAATATTTACCTTGCGGCACCCTTCTTTGGCAGTTTTTCTTTCATCTTCTTGTATTTCTCTTGTTCCTCAACATATTGCTTTAACATCTCATTGTCTTCATCTAGATTCTTCTTCTCCTTCTCTTGCGTTTCAGTTTCTTCCTTAACTTTCTCCTCTTTAGCACCTTTCATCTCTTTCTTCAACTGCTTTATTTCGTTTCGTATTCTATCTCTGAAAAAGAGAAATAGCTCAAAACATTTAGTTGTGTTTTGTTTTTAATTTACATTTTATTTTATTTTTTATAAGTATCACTTTGTTCTCTATAAATAAATAAAATATAATAGCAGTTTTAGAATATACCTTACCTTTCTTTCCGCCTTTCCATATCTCTCTCCTTCCCAATATAATATTCTTCTTCTTCACTCTCTTTGTCCTCTTCCTTCTTTTTTTTACTGTCTCTATCTGTACTCGATTCCCTCTTTTTAGAACTAAGTTTGTCCCTTATACTGCTGACCGCCGCAGCAGTTTCTTCTTTTTTCTGCTCTAATTCTTTGATCGTCTCCTCCTGGGCTGTGCTCTGTTCTTCCAATTCTAATTCTGTAAGAGAAGGAAAGTTTTTCTGTTCTGTTTATACGTAAAGCATCACACAAATGTCCTATTTTTTTCTAATACATTTTTATAAGAGCAGCATACTCATTCATACAGAAAAGAAATAATAACAAATAAACACACATATGTGTATAATAATAATCAAATTTTAAAAATTCAAAATTCACGAATTAAAATAAAGGTCAGTTTCGAAGATCACCTCTTACACACAAACAAATAAACAGACGTTATCTCTTCATAATATTAGTATTGCAATAAAGATAGTCACCTGCAGCGGTCTTCTTGCTTAGTTTAGGGTCTTCTAAAAGGTCGTGCGTTGATTTCGGTTTCCCTCTATATTCTTGTGCCTCGCCTTCATCTTCTTCGGCTTCCTCTCCGAATGAAAGTAGACCGAAGTTTCTATAAAACGACACTATTTTTATTAATGAAGTTTTCTCAAAACGAAACGTAATTTGAATATTCTTAACTGATGAATTATTTTTCGTCTTTTCTTTTTTCTTTCCTTTTTTACTCATTTTTATGATAATAATATATTCAAGTTTGATACTTTTTTTTCCCAATTATCATCGTTTATAATTTTGTAATTGGATTGGATTGGATTTAATATCACTCCAAAAGTCCCCCATCGCGTCTGTCGGTTTGTTTGTAAGCGATAAACTCAAAAGTTACTATAATTATTTTAATGCAAATGTCACTATTAGACAAAGTAATTCATGAGGAAGGTTTAGGTGAATAATTTGTGTAAATTTATTGAATGTTAATGACAAGTGTTGAATATGTGGGAAAAGTCAAACACTTTTAAATTAATTTATGTAATAATAACAATATATCGTCACCCTATGGCCCTTTCGAGATAAGCAGGGATTATTATTCTTTTTTTACACTGGCTCGACATAGTGTCTACAGCGTACCTGATGGTAAGTACAGTGTAGTCCAAAAACGAAAGCGACTATCAAAGGATGAAAATCCATTAATAGTCTCCGTCGTCATGTCGGCCCTCGTATACCAAGACTGAAGGTCTCTAGGTATATGAGCTACTGGACACACACAAGCTGATCCCGAAACGCGACAAGCAGAAACTGGTCACTATGACGGGCTTTACACCCATGTACTGTGGTCGCGATCCAGAATGGCACCGACGCCCTACCACCTCGCTGCTGCTCGTTTAGCACCACCCAGGAGTTACGTGTAGGGAAACTAGGGTAAAGCCTACGGACGCGAGAAGCTTCGACTCCCAAACATACATTACACACACATTACAACAACATACAGATACATTAGCAACTGTGTCCTGTTTGGGCTTACTTATCGTGCCAAACGCGAACAGTAACGCAACTGATTGTCATTTAAACATTATTCTTATAAGATTCCATGCGGGTTCCCTCATCATATTTTCCTTTACCGCTAAGCATATGGTTCCATATTTAAACTGGAATAACCCCAAGGTCAAGGTTTTTGGGAGTCGAAGTTGCTCGCGTCCGTAGGCTTTACCCTAGTTTCCCTACACGTGACTCCTGGGTGGTGCTAAACGAGCAGCAGCGAGGTGGTAGGGCGTCGGTGCCCGTCTGGATCGCGACCACAGTACATGGGTGTAAAGCCCGTCATAGTAACCAGTTTCTGCTTGTCGCGTTTCGGGATCAGCTTGTGTATATCCAGTAGCTCATATACCTAGAGACCTTCAGTCGTGGTATATGTGGGCCGACATGACGATGGAGACTATCAATGTATTTTCATCCTTTGATAGTCGCTTTCGTTTTTGGACTACACTGTACTTACCGTCAGGTGCTCTGTAGTCACAATGTCGAGCCAGTGTAAAAAAAATGGTACGTGCCAGGATTCGAAACTCCAACCGTTCGCGTTGCTGCGAATCAATTCCGGTCTCTTATATACTAGGCCACGACAAACAGTTAGATTTTTAAAATTTTGAAAAGAGGATATTATACTAACAACAGAGGGGGAAGGAGGAGAGGGGGAAATGCAAGTTAACGCGACTTTTAATTACTGTTAGGCGGTATGAAGGTCACCGGGTCAACTAGTATTCATATAATTGTTGGCTGTAAATAATTCGCCTAACGATCGGTGGAAATTATATTCCAAAATATAAGTTAATATCTTCTTACTTTATACCCTGTCGTTCTTTTTTCTTCTTCTTCGGAGCTTCTTGTTCTTTGAGCTCGAAGACCCGAGGAACTATGTCAGTGAACGGATTGATCAAGACTGACGTGCCGTTGATCTTGTGAGGATGGTCCGGTCTGTCATCAGGGCCTATCAAGCCCTCTGCCAGCTTCAGCACGTTGTATATGGTTTCGCCTGTTAAGACATGGAATGAAAATGTTAATAACCAGAACCAAAAAAAAATTCCTAAAAAAATTGTTATATATACAGTCAAAATCTGTTATAATGACATAGAAGGGACTACTCATATGTTTTTGAGATACGAAGTCCTATTTTTTTGCCGGGACCTTTTGTTCTGGGTTGATATAACCGGTATGTTGTTCTAAACGATGTCGCTATAAACGGGTTTGACTGTATATATATATATATTTTTTTTTTCGACAGGGCAGTTGGCGGTTGCCCGGGAAATACCTTCATAGCTTCACTGCGCGAATTTATACCTATAGCTGACCCAGCGAGTATTGTATCGCCTGACGGTCTATGAATGTCGTGTTAACTTTTAGCTAAACCTATTTCACTTCTCCTGTCCCTCCCCTCTACTGCCCTTCATATCTCTCTCTCCTTTTATCTCCACCTGTCCCAACCTCCCCTCCCCCTGCCCCTAAATACGTTACGGTATTCTGCAGTTTTGGATGACAGATTTACTGGAGATAGGTTTGAGAAATATTTTATAAATTAATAATTTGTCATTTACTGACATCTTGGAATTACGTAACATTAGCAAATGTATATTCTCTTGATGTATATGTTTCTTTTATCACGTATTATATTCCCGTCCGGTATGGTTGTGATGGTCTAACGCGGCCACCAAAGCAATGCTAGTTTGAAAAAAAAATTTTTTTTTTGTTGAAAAACGTACATTGGGTAAAAAAAAAGAAAATGAACGTGTATATCCAAAATCGAATTTTGTGGTGGTTGGGTGAATGCCGAAACTGAGTCATGATCACAGTACAAGAGTGTAAAAACTAACAGAGTGACTCGCTTTGACTTGTCTCATTTCGGGATTAGCTTGTATATGTCCTATACCTAAAGTCATTTGTCTTAGTATGTGTGGGCCTACATGACGATGTAGACTATGAATGGACTTTCATCCTTTGATAGTCGCTTTCGTTTTTGGACTACACTGTACTTACTATCAGGTGCACTGTAGTCACTTTGTTGAGCCAGTGTAAAAAAATGTCATGTTTCTAAGAACTGTACCTGTCACTTTCCCGAATATAGTATGTTTGTTCTGCAGCTCCGGTGTTGCTCCGAATGTGATGAAGAACTGTGAGCCGTTGTCGTCTTTACCAGCGTTCGCCATTGCAACCAGACCGCGTCGATTGAACCGGAGCCGGGAGTGAAATTCATCCTAAAAAATATATTATTTTTACCCTATGTAAAATAACTGTTATCTGTAATCTTTCTTGTTTTCGTGGTATAATATAAATAAATATAAGAATGGTAGTAAGGAAAAAATAATATTTGTGAATAAAGAAGACTGGAAAGGCTCACTTTGGATTCCCAGCTTGCAAGGAGTCACTCAGCAGTTGCCACCCTGCACAGTCTCATACATTGGACTAATTTCTATATAAAGCATACAGAGAGTGGTACATCACAATACGGCTAACATTGTTGGCTCACTCCTGCCTAGGGCAACTGCCAGAATTTGAATAGAACTCGAAGTCAGAAAGAATAGAGAAATAAATATATAAGAAAGAAATTATGAATAAGAAATGTGAATGATAAAAACCATAAAAAGTTTTTAATATACTTTTATGGCAGTTAAATTAGTGCATATCCTGATATTTCAAGCTTCTTGAAGCACAGTTTTCATTCTCATCCTTCATCTATGCCCACAAAAATATGTTAGATGAAACACGGAAGCACGAAAATCCAAAACATTTCATCTTTCATTTTAATAAAGAAACTTCACTTTCTTTTTTTTTTCTTATTAATAGAGAAGCACAACAGCAAATATCACTGATAAGCTAGGCTGGATACAATATAAATTATAAGTATTAAATGCTAAATATTAATGTGAGCAGCATTAACAATTAACTATATTTCTCAATAATTATATTTTATGTTGGCAAGCATAAAAAGTGACAGGAAGCATATGGCAGAGGGTGTGAAACTTCTCAATGGCATGGGTTTTAAGTAAAAGTGTCAAGGAGAGGAGTTGTTTGATGTTAAGTTTACTATTCTGTAATGAATAACAAATAATTATGCGGATAAGCGTTGATACAATGGTCCGAACTGGTGCCCATTGATCCAGTACAAAAGCTAGGGAGGTCCGGAATGGGAGAGATCTTAAATGGCGTGTTTACCAATTACCAGATAAGTTTTAGAGTTTATAAATATATATTATTTTATCCTTTTAATATATCATTAAATTGAAAAAAAAAAAAGAAGCTAAGGTGGTTTCAACGACAAATAATGTATCTCTGTTCATCACTAAAGGTATATAGAGTGATGATATATTATTGTTATCATGAAATTTCACCTTTATTGCTACATGAAGCCCTACTTTGTGATTCTAATACAGAAGAGAAAAATTAAAGGAAATTATTTTCTGGGGTTACTTGCTTTGAATGGTTCTCCATAAATAGATTCTCCACCTGTCCCGTCACCATTTGGGTCTCCACCTTGGACCATAAACCCAGGGATGACTCTATGGAAGATTGTACCTAGAATAAATATCATTCTTGTAATAAATTCCTCTATTTGTGTATTAGCAGGTTACAGGCGTCAGTTGTTTCAACTGTTTATCTTATAATATATAATTGTTATCATTACCATTGCAATTGCTTACCATTGTAATAACCTTCCATGCATAATTGTATGAAGTTTCGACATGCTTTCGGAGTTTCTTTGGTCCATAATTCTATGTCAATATCTCCCACTGTAGTTTTAAGTAAAACCTAAAAAATGTAGTTATTAATTTTCAGTAGCATCAAAAACTTTAAAATATTTCAATGTAGTCAAAGCAAAACTTAACTTCGCACAACTTAACAAACGCTATAATCATATTTATAATTGACCCAAACTAATTAAAAATAGAAAAATAGCATATAACGTGTATACTAACTTTACCCAAAGCTGGTGGTTCTTGTATATAAATATTACTCATTTTAGTATTTTATTCTAAATAATTCTTTAATCCCTTATCCTTATCTTTTTTTATCCCTTTGTATAGATATAAACATATTTTGATTACAATTTAACAACTAACAGAAGTACCTATTAAACGTTATTTGACAGTTAACGAACTCAACGTTATTTGACAGGAACTTAGCTCTCTACTCGACGCTCGGATATTCATACGCCTGATATATAAAAACTAGGGATGAGATATACTTGCTAAATTCGATACCAGGGCTTTTAAGTACGAGTACGTAAAAATACCAGGGTCGAAAACCAGGTTTTAAAATACTTGCATACCAATTTGACCCGTATTCCATGTCGTCCTATGATGAATAAGGAGCAAAATTGTATAAATAAAAAAATACTTTGTACTTCAAAGTATTTTCCATTCACAGATAACAAACACTCCAAACCCCGCGCGGTTTGCGACGCGAGCGGTGTAACCAGCCGCGGCGACTTAATTTAAAAATACTTGCATACGAATTCGACCTGTATTCTATGTCATCCTATGATGAATAAGGAGCAAAATGGTATAAATAAAAAAATACTTTGAACTCCAAAGTATTTTCGATTCACAAATACGATTGTGTTTCTTATCTTTATTAAGATATGGATCGTTTTCCTATGTAAGTATTTTATGTGTAGTATTTCAAGTTCTTCGCGCATCGACCTATAGCAAATACTTTCATACTTGCAAGTATTTTCTGCTCATACCAGGGCGCCGTACTTCGAAGTGAAAACCTGGTAACGTAAATACGTCGCAGCCCTAATAAAAACGAGACATTTTAATAAAAAAATAAAATATATATATATCCTCAAAGCCTTAATAATAATGATTTATTAAATATAACTATTAAAGTAATCAACTACCAATACCGTAAAGTAAATTTTTAATTCCTTCTCATACTTACGCGGAAACGGTTGCGCTGACGATTTATCACTCGTTGGTCTGAGCAACGCTTTAGTTGAAGCGTTGCAAAAACGATAGGACGTATCCTTATATCTATTTACCTACGATAATATATTCTCTTTGTACGATAAGCTTTGTACCTTCTATTAAAGTTTTGAGCTTACATTTATAATTATGATTGTTTTTTTTTATTATGAAAAGAGTTAGTTTGACATTGTTTTATGATAATCGTCGGAATATCGTATTATTGTATTTGAGTTTTTCTTTATTGTGTAACTAGCTGTAAATAAACAAAGTTAACCGCTTCGGATAGATATTAGTGGTCTATCCGTCATTCCGCTCATTTCCAGATTCCAGTTTTTTTTCTTTAGGCTCTACTAATCTGTAGGATTGTAGTAGGAAAATACGTTTACGTGAAGGAAGTTACTATGCTATAAGGAACAAAAGCTTTTAAATAAAATAAAAGGAAAAACCATTTTGGAAAATATATTGCATTAATATCATACAATTTCATATACAGACTATTAATTGTAACATCCATATATAGAAATGATATGTAACTTAGCGAATTCACTGAGATGAAGCGTCACACCAATCGCAAAAAAAAATGTTTTAAATATTACAATTTAACAGATGCATAAGAAATTAATGTATGACCTTTAATTGCCCTAATGTGACGCATTATTCCGGCAACACTTGCGAAAACTTGCGAAATGAAGATACGAAAATTACGAAACCGGGAGTGTAAAAGTGATTTGGCTTAAGTGACATTTTTGGGTAACCTTGACTTAGGGTGGCTTGCACTAACGAATTAATCTAATTTAAGCTTGTATAAAACGCTTATTAATTGAATTGTTTTGATTCCATCTTAATGATGATTTCAATTTAAGAGTTGTATTGAAGACCAGGGCAGGGTTCATTCCTTACTGTGTTTCATTATTAAAAAGTCACTTTACGGAATCAACATATATTTACGGTTAAATTACAATTACAATAGTTACAATACTTTCTTATGACTACAACGCGGTAACGCGGTGCGCAGGCGGCGGCAGACTGCCAGTCCCGCCACGGGATGCGAGCGGGCGCGATCCCGAACTACTCTCTAGGGATGTTCTGCCGTCAACACTCCACCTCCCTGTTAGATATTCGGATCTAACACTCATTTGAAGTAGGCAGAACTACAATCTTCACCGCAGGTCTCTTTAATATCCCATGAGCTGTCTTTGCCATCCAATATTATTGGATGTTTTATGTCGAAATCCACTGGTGCATCGCTCAGCCTACCTCGCACGCGCAGTATTCCGTCGACAACCATCGGATCCAATTTGTACAAACGACTCCTCTTTTCTAGTATGTCGCCTTTCTTTAATGTTTTAATTTCATCATTAAATGTCAACGTCTGAGATTCCTTAATTAAAAACATCCTTGCGTCACGAATATTTTTCGCTGTCAACTTATCAATTTGTTGTTTTCTAGTCAAACCAATGAAGGCCAGCACTCCTGCAGCCACCCGCAATGTGCGTTTCCACGTGGAATAGCGTTCAGTGTCGATGAGACGTGTCGAGTCTGATTTCTTCGATTCGTGGACTGTATTTACGTGTTGTACTCGCATCTCGTCGACTTCTGCAGAGTCAGGCTGCGACTGTAGCTCTTCGCCGGGCCACTCCGAAGCTGGTCTGCAAAGAAATTCAGGACCGGAAAACCATCTGCTGCCGACTCGTGACCAGGTATACCTGGTCGCTTCATCGGCAGAATCAACAACAGAGGGAAGCCGGCGCCAGTCGCTCACATTTGATAATTTATCAATTTCGGCTAAAGGATGTGATACAAATGGCTTATAATCTCGCGGGTCTGACTTAATCCACTTAAGCACGGTCATGCTGTCAGTCCACAACGTGCGAGATATTATAGTTAAATCATGATTAAGTTCAACAGTTCTAGCTAATCTACTTGCCAGTACTGCTGCTTGCAATTCAA
Source organism: Automeris io (assembly GCA_036320925.1). Classification (NCBI taxonomy): domain Eukaryota; kingdom Metazoa; phylum Arthropoda; class Insecta; order Lepidoptera; family Saturniidae; genus Automeris; species Automeris io. The sequence goes on along the minus strand of JAUDJH010000017.1, from coordinate 10,124,103 downwards.
GACGAGGCATAGACACAACTTTCATAGGTGCTACTCTAGCCTTCCCGGCTACCAATGCTACGACTGTACTACCACCATTATCTTTACCTACTAAATAAGCGACTGCGGCATAGGCTTGTTCACTTGCATCCCCAAAAACATGTAAATTTACTTCTAAACTATTAATACCGTACCACCTGGGTATTTTAAGCTCCCGAATTAAATATAGTGTATTCAACCATTCTAACCATTTATTTGCTTCAGCTTTAAGTAATTTATCATCCCAGCCTATTCCAGATTTCCAAACATCTCTCATTAATAGACGCGAATCAATTACTATAGGATACATTAAGCCCAGAGGGTCAAATATACTCATTATACACTTCAAAAATTCTCTTTTTGTAGGTATTTGCACACCATTTATTATACTTTGTTGCAATTTTTTAAAAGATAAATCATATGATAGCTCATCATAATTGGTACTCCAAATCATTCCTAAAGACCTTTCAGTGTCGCCACCTCCCAGCAACTTTAAATCAACAACATCAGGCGCTGTGGTAGACAACATTTTATTCATCTCGGAAGAACTTGTTACCCAACCTTTAATAAAAAAATTACCTTGACTATGAATATATGTTATTTCCTTTATAAGTTTGGCTGCTTGCTCTATAGTCATCATACTGTCAAGGTAGTCATCAACATAATGATTATTGTGAATTGCTTGTACTGCCTGTGGGTATTCATGAATAAACCTATCTACATTTTTATTAATTACATATATTGCTGTAGAGGGAGAAGATGATGCTCCAAATATCATAGAGCTCATCATGTAGGTTTCAGGTTCCTTCCTTCTATCCTGACCTCTCCACAAAAACAGTTGGGCACCCCTGTCTTCCTTTCTTATTTTAATTCTCAAAAACATGTCAGCCATATCAGCTGTGACACCTATAGGCCTACTTCTAAACTTAAATAAAATACCTATTAATGAGTTCAATAAATCAGGTCCACTAAGCAATTTATTATTTAAACTAACTTCTTTAAATGTAGCAGCAGCATCATGAACAAGCCTTAACTTTCCTGGCTTATTCACATTAGTCACTCCAAAATGAGGAAGATACCATACTGGTGAAAAACACATCGGACCTTGTAATTTTTCTGCATAATTATTTTTAATCAATCTCTCTACCTGACTACAATATGCCTCACTATACTTAGGGTCATTATCCATTCTTTTCTCAACTGACAATAAGCGTTTCTTAGCATATTCATAGTTGTCTGGCATACATATATTACTGGAACGCCATAACAATCCCACTTCCCACTCATTTCTTTCATTAAGGTGTGAAGTACTATCAAGAATTTCCATTGCACGGTCATTGTCCCTGTTACGCCTATTATTTTCTTGTATACCTAATGATTCTAACTCAAACTGTGATTTTACCAAATTATGCATCTCAGCACAACAATTAACTAACTCAACAGCACTGTCAGGCATGGCAACAGGACCGTGTATCACCCAACCTAAACTAGTTCTAGATGCTACTGGCATACCGGACTTACCCCTGCGTATATCTCCCGCGACGAGAAGCTCCCAGTTATCCTGACCAATCAGCACCAGTGGTCTCGCATCCTGCATTTCCTCGCAGCCCAGCCCGTCGAGGTGGCGACTGGCTTTGATCAGCTTCTCTGATATGCTCTGGGTTGGTAGCCGTAGCGCACTCACAGTTCGCAGCCTGACACTGTAAACATTGTTATTATTATTTCCTTTAATGTTCATACATACAACTTTAGAGTTCCTGTCCTCTATTATATTATCCCCTGCTGTAATTATTTTTAATGGTACAGATTCTCCCTTACAGTCTTTCACTAGAGAATCATCAATCAGTGATACAGTAGCTCCGTCATCCAACAAGGCATAAGTATTAATTATATTAGAATTATATAAAATTGTAACTGGCAATATTTTTAGTAATGATTTTGAAAAACTAAGTCCAACAGTGGCAACAATATCAGTTTCAGGTGCATTATATTTCTCTATATGTAACAATGTGTGATGGCCATAATTACATTTTGAACAGCATTTAGCTTTACACTTTCTTCTTAAGTGTTCACCAAAACATTTAAAACATAAATGGTGTTCTCTAGCAAAGTCCCACCTTTTCTCTACCTCAAGCGACTGGAATTTTTCACATGTGTCCGTCTTATGGTCTTCTTTGCAATAAATACAACTTGTTACCTGCTGTACCTCAGCCTGAGTATGCACCCTGTGTACTAAACCATGCTGTGGCGACCGCTCGGCATGTGGGAGGCGCGCGGCGTAATGCTGTGGCCGGCGCTCAGCGTACTGCTGCGGTGGACGCACACCATACTGCTGTGGCGCGCGCGCACTGTTCTGCTGTGGCGGGCGCGATGCGAAGTCAGCACGGGCCCCGGGTACAGGCCGCGGAAGTTTATCTTGATCCGGCGCAGGTACAAGCCTGGTTGTATACACGCTCACTGCAGCCTGGTGATTCAAGAACTGCAATATAATTTCGAGATTAGGACAAACACTTAAATTCAACTGCTGTTCCTCATCGAGCTTGTATGCAAATTCGTTGTATTGTGCACGCTGAATGGCTGTCAGTTTCGATAACAGCTCGTCAATTAATTGTGGGTTATATAAGTATCCTTCTGCACGGAAACTCTTCAATACCGTGACACAGTTTCTTACAATGTTGGCACACATTCTTATATCTGTGGAATTATCGGACAAATGTGGGATTCTTCGTAATTTATCTATAGATTTGTTCAAAATATGAATGGGATGACCATATTCCGCCTCAAGACATTCTATTACTTGTTCAGGGTCAGTAGCCGCCCATAATAAGTCTTCCACGGCTTCTTTTGCTTTACCTTGTAACGCCGACTGTAGCCTTGCTAAGTTTTCCAGATTCGAAAAGCGATATATCCTATTGGTTTCATCATATTTCCGTCTAAATAGAAGCCACTCTCCAGGCGCGCCGTCGAACTTTGGCAGCTCATAGCATTGTTTATGAAGAAATCGCTCACCGTGCGGTCTGCTGTAAACGTTATCGAACTCACGTACGAATGGCGGACTTCTATTTCTCTGATACTCTTGTACATGTATCGGCGGAGGCATTCCGTTAGTGTACTTCGAATTGTGTGGCAACCTTTCTTCCCGCGTAACATCAAAGTGACATGCCGGTATTTCCCCGTCAAACCCAGATCGTCCGATGTCACGTGACGTACGCCGCTGCGACACCCCTTCGCCGCGCGTACCCCTCTCGCTCTGTAGGTCACGTACGCAATTTGCGTTAGAATTCCAAGTTTCTGTTCTTCTTTCGGCATCTTCTACATCCTGCTCCAATTCCGCGAGCATCATGGCCTTTCTCTTCTTGATAATTTCCTCTCTTAAACTTGCTATCTCAAGGTCTGCTTCATATTCCAAGCGCAGCCTCGCTGCTTCACTTGAGCCTTTTTTATACATATTAAACGTTTCGTTACGACTGATGTCGGAGTCTGCCGTCACCGCGTTCTGAACGCCCGTAGGCTGCCGTACGTCTTCTTGTGGCTTTAACGTGCCCACGGAAGCCACCGTTTCCGATCGCGTAATATTCAATTGTTCATCACTCATTTTTAAACAGTACGAATAACACTTTAAGTCTATATTTGATTTTGAAACAGTAAATCCGGCTCGATGGATCACTATTGAAGATCAGGGCAGGGCTCATTCATTACTGTGTTTCATTATTAAAAAGTCACTTTACGGAATCAACATATATTTACGGTTAAATAACAATTACAATAGTTACAATACTTTCTTATGACTACAACGCGGTAACGCGGTGCGCAGGCGGCGGCAGACTGCCAGTCCCGCCACGGGATGCGAGCGGGCGCGATCCCGAACTACTCTCTAGGGATGTTCTGCCGTCAACAAGTTGTTATAACCAGATTTTGATTTAGTGCAAGACAATAAGTACAGATCAGCGCTAAATATCATTTTATATAACTCTAAACTAGATTTAATTTGTTAGTGCAAGCCGCCCTTAAAGCATAAGTCATATTTATATCAGGCCGTAAATTTAGTTTAAGACAAAAAAGGCGTTTTAACCCTTAAAATCAAATGCAACTACACTAGAAGAAGTTTAAATAATTAATTTAAAAATACCCATGCTTTATTTTTATTAAGATGCCTATATCTACATAATAGATAACACATTAATTGCCACAATCGCATAATATATTACATTTTTTTTTAATTCGAGATAATTATGTTACAATTTACTCTTTCTTGAATTCAACATCTTCCTCAGTTCTCTTCGTAATATCTTTCCACTTGCATTCTTTGGTATTTGATCCACGAAACGCACACCACCTCGTAGCTGCTTTGGATTGGATAACTAAAAGTTTTAAAAATAATACTGATTAAATCACTGACGATAGAGTACATCATGTATGCGTATAGACATCTCTGGCGACAGAAAGAGATGAATTAGATTATAGAATGTTTAAATTTTATATACAACTTTGCTTCGTTAGCAAAAATTAAATTGTATGACTAATTTCAAATATTATATTCTACATTCAACCTTACGAAAATACAATATGTACCCTTTTATAATATTAGTATAGAATTATAGATTTCACATAATTATTATCCGAATTGATTGTATGACATGATCAATCTATTGTGTAATATATCTATGAATAAAATAAATCTTTAACTCACCCTTTCAGCAATAAAGTCTTTTATACTCTGTTCAGTGACAGATTTCCCTTGCTGAGTTACCACAAAAGCTAAAGGAACTTCTCCGCTCTCTTTATGTGGTACTCCGATGACCGCTGCATCTTTAACTGCTTCGTGTTGCAGTAATTCCGCTTCTAGCTCTGCGGGTGGGACCTGTAAAATTACTGGCTAGCTAAACCTACCCTACCTCACAAACTTTCTTCCTTCCTACTATCACATTCCCTTCTCCTTATCCTCCCGATCCCACTCTACCATCCTCTCACCACTAACCTCCACCCCGATTGCCTTTCTGGCTTTTATGCTCCCATTCCTTACCCTACCCTTTATCAAAGAAACAAATATTAAAAACCCATATTGGTATCCTGAACTTATAAATAATAATTTTCTCGTAGTATATTACATCCTCTATTTCAAAACCTTCAAATTTTATTTTTGCAATGACAAGTACCCTATCTATATCTCCAAGGTCTAATCTATTGTTATACTAAAGTTGATCAAAATCGATTCAGCAGTTTTAACGTGAAAACGGAACGTACAAACATACTCATATACAAACATACACTCTTCCGAATTTGTAAGGTAAGGATAAATAAGGATAGTAAGAATATAAGGATTGAAAAACTTAAAATCCATACCTGATGCCCTTTGTATTTAATAAGTTCCTTTAATCTATCGCAGATGAAGAAGAATCCATCATCATCATAATATCCGACATCTCCAGTTTTATAAAAGCCTTCATCATCATTTTAAATTCCTGCCAATATAACCCTTCATTAAAAGCGCTCCCTTGGCACATATTTCTCCAGGTTTGTAAGGACCCAACGGTTTTCTCGTTTCCGTATCTACCACCTGGAAGTTTCATAATATTTTTTATGGATATATAGATTCTGTTGCAATGAGAGGGTCTTTATGGATTTATCGATTCTAAAAGGGCTATTAGTAACTTAAGGCGCTCAACCAGTAAATATTTTGAAATTGGTAGGATTGCAAGGACATTTCTAGTAGGTTCGGATCGCGGTTTAAGATGGCCCAGAGAGTAAATCTAATGTATTTGAAAAGTTTTACCTTTATAACAATCCCGTCTACAACCTTCCCAACGCTGCCAGTTTTATTTAAATTCTTTTCGTCATAGTTATACCTGATCACACCTAGCGTCAACTCAGATGATCCGTAGCCTTGGAAAACTGTTCTTATACTCGGGAACCTGTTGGTAGTTATTAAAACCTGATATGATCGTCGTTGATGCGAAAAATCAAACGTCTATAGCACAACAATCATATCGAGGGGTGAAAGGCTATTTGATTTAAGCGACATTATTGGTGATATAGTAATATATATATATATATTTGGAATCGGCGTTTTTTACCGACTCCAAATATATATCGAAGGGGGAAAGGCTATTTGGTTTAAGAGAAATTTTTTGGGTTATATAGTAATATATATTTATATTTTTGGAATCCTTAAAAATCGGTGATTCCAAATTATATATATATTACTATATTAACAACAAATGTCGCTTAAATCAAATAGCCTTCCACCCCTCGATATGTACAACATTGGACCTAGTATCGATCCTTGGAGTACACATCTGTGTATATCTCGATCGTCTTGCAAAGCTTCACCCACTCTTACCTGAGCAATTAATTTACACAGGGATATATAAATTCTAGTAAGTAATCTACAACTAATGCCTAAAAATTCTAGTTTACGTAGAAGTCTGTCGCAGGGACCTTATCGAATGCTTGTTAGTAGTTTAGATAGACACAACATCAATAGATTCTTTCATTAAAATATTCAGGTTGTGTGGACAGGAAATGAGAGAGAGTAAATTAGGCACCCAGCCAGTGAATTTATTTATTTTAGTGGCAATGCAAGGGAATTTCGGAGCATATAAAGATCTCGGAGCAGACGATGATGAAAAAGATTGGCTAAATTAATGGAGTTTCAGAAACAAGTATCTCAAGAATAAAAACGTCACCATAGTTGAATTGTGTGACACAAAATTTACTCTAGTTTATACTAGTGTAGGCACACAAAACGTGTCTATTGTAACTTTATTTTAATGCGTTTGGGTTTATTACGCTTTAGAATTGCCTTTCTAATTGCATTCCTTAGTTAACAATTTCTAAAATGACTTTTTTAGCCGTAACTAAATAAGCCAATCTTTCACGGTGATCATTTGGTATGTGTAAAAAATTGCTATATAGTTTTACCGCCAACGCACCTGCGTGCAGACTGGTTGAGTTAGGCCCTAGCTGTGTGAAGACTACTAAGAAGAAACTTCTGCAAAGTTAGTACGTTCTGTGCTAGCAACGGGTCCACACTAAACTACAACATAAGTTCCTTCGAATGCGACATCATTTCCAAACAATATACCCAATCACACCCAAACTAGTTATACATTTAAGACTAACTTTTTGGATACAACTGTAATTGTATCTTTATGCAATGGAGCTGCACCCGAGTATATTACTTTAACAGAACTCAGATCATATTTGGATTTTGCTTTAGACACCGCTACTAAAACTGGTGGAACCACTGTTAACTGTACCACCTGAAAATAAAAGAAGATTATGGAGTGGTCTAAAAGTCTATAAAAAAATCGGTAATTTATTTCAAGACCGCTATACAAACAAAGAAAACGAATATAGAATTAATTATGATAATATCTAAGATGACGTGGCGGATTAATACGTTTAATTTCTTGAAACTGTTCTGCGCGGTTAGTACTACATCTAGTCATCTTGGGATAATATAAATAGAAAATACAAAGCAATTAATGAAATAATAATTTGATCTTAAGAAACAAGTTAATACCGAATTCAGAGGATCAAAAATTCTTGGAATTTTAGTTTAATATTGACTAAAAATGAATTATATATTGATATTCAAAACTTTTAAATTAAAAGTTTATGTGGACTGTGTAAAAACAACTTTTAAAGATGATTAAAATTACCTTCTAAAGTTTTATAAGTTTTTAAAACAGACTTGTAACCTATAAAAAGCACTATAGAATTAAAATAAAAGCCGACCAAGTGCAAGTCGGACTCGTGCACCAAGAATTTATAGATATAATCACAAACAAAAATTGAAAAACTAAAACGATATATTTTTAAACAAAGTTATTTTAATGAAATGATATGAAAATGAATTTATTTAGCTACAAACCAACAAAAGACCAGAAATTTAAATGCAGCAACACAAACAACACATAGAAACAAAAGAAAATACAAAACATATAAACATGGCGAAAACGGGACTTTCATTAGCCTAAAGCCACAGAGGAAGCCTGCAGCACGGAATATTAATTACTAAAAAAAGAAATCTGTACGCAATACGTTGACTTGTAGAAATAATATATTATAAAAACTCGTTGAGTTTAAGTAACTTCTACTGTTCAGATTTCCTCCTCCAGAACGTCCTCCTTATTGAAATCGGTTAAAAATAGTGAGATTTCTTGACTGTTCGTTCAATTTCGATACTTTCAATAAGCCTTTGACTACGGTCAAAATTAGATTTAACTGAAGCTGGCCAAAGACAGAAGCAGAACCGGGCAGTAGACTTGAGGGTGTCTGCTACCCAGATGAGAGGGCGGCGGTGCATGGTATCCGGCGCATCGCCTGGGGGAGAGGTTTTGCAGGGGTGGATTACTCCTACCCCTCCCAGAGACGTAGCCTCAACAAAGCTTCTTGATCCCTGGGCGTCTGGATGAATTTGTTTACCCAGGCCCGGGTGGAGCAATCAAAGGGACACCCCGGGGTCATTGCCCTCACAGCAATGATGGTTCTATGCAGGATTTTACCCCGGGATAAAAAAAGGTAGAAGCAGAAGCTTCTGTCGAACGCTATTTTTAAGCAACTATGATAAAATACTCGCCTTAAATTTCTCGATTGTTTTTAAATAAAGATCAATTTCGAACTTAGCGAGGTATACTCCAGTTCTGCCTAAGGATAGGCCACCCAAATTGCCCACCAGTCCCATGACATGGTACCACGGCGTGATGCTCAACGTGATATCCTTTGGATCCTGTGTCGGTGGTCTGAAAGAAGTCAGTTACCTATTGTGAATATGTAATTTTGAAAAGGCACAAGCAACTTCTTGTTTAGTCATGCAATAACCATGCTTTTAGTGTTATCGTAATGAGAACCAAGAGAATACAACCTGTTTTGATTCAAATCTGACCACAGCATGCTGTTCTTAGATTTGCGATGGATTTCGTAGCGAGGTTGACAATAGAACAATGGGGCATAAAGATCATCAAAGGGTTAATCGCGGTGTATGATAGAGCCGTTCACAAACCATAGTGTAAGATAGTTTTGTGTAGAAATGCTGTTTTTATTCTAAATTTTATTCTAAAAGTTTTGGCATCTCAGTATAGACTCTGCCTCGTCTGATGTTGCGGCCATTTTCTTTCATTTTCTTTATATAATTTAACAGGTATTGTAGATGGCTTTTTTTGATTATTCAATAATTTGTTGATTTTACAATAACAAATATACCGAATTTTTTATCGAAAATCAGGTTTTCAGCTTCTAAGTGCGACCAAAAAAAGAAATATAAAAATGCCCTCGACGTTACCTAGAAAAACATCTCCTTTAATGAAAAAATTTTGATTTTTCCAAAATAAACTGTCGAAAATATGCCTTTTTTTCACCAAATTAACCCTACAACTTAAAAAAGTTGTCAAAAGTTTTACTATAAAAACTTACAAAGAACACGCAGTGAGCACGTTTAGATGGGACAGCATCACCCCTTTAGGCAGGCCAGTGGTCCCCGAAGAATACAAAATAAATAACGTATCAGTTTGTCCTTCCACATCAACTGGCAAAAATTCGTCGTAATTAATGTTTTTCACGTAACCGTTATCGGATAACGCCATATCATTATACAATAACGTGTTATTTGGCATCTCGTTGCCGAATAATATTGTTTTCTTGATATGTTCGAATGATTTTAGGGTTTTCTCGTTATTTTTGTACATTGTTGGTGAACATATTAAGTATTTTGGTTTCGATATGTTCATTACATGTTTGATTTCACCTGTAAGTAAAATAATAATATAAATGTGAGAGTAAAAATAGTTATTGACCGTGTAGAGTGAGGATTCTATTTCATCTGAGAGGTTAGGCATTTTGTCCGTCTGTCAGAGGCATATATTTTTACACTGGCTCGACAAAGTGTCTACAGTGCACCTGATGGTAAGTACAGTGTAGCCCAAAAACGAAAGTCAAATCCATTGATAGTCTCCGTCGTCATGTCGGCCTACATATACCACGACTAAAGGTCTCTAGGTATATGAGTTATTGGATATACACAAGCTGATCCCGAAACGCTACAGGCCAAAACGAGTCACTATAACGGTCTTTTCACTTGTGTACAGTGGTCATGATCCAGTTCGGGCAACGCCCAACCACCAAACTTGTAACTCCTTAATAAGATAAAGCTTTTAAAATTAGAGCATACTATGTCAACATTTTTTTTATCCAGAAGAAAATCCTTTATGGACCTTCAGGGAGTTGGTGAGGGCTGACCCCCGGGTGTCGGACTCTCACCGACTAAAACTCCTGGGTACTCCTTCATCCGCTTGTACGGCGATCATGGGTGCGGAGGCGGACTCGCAATCTGCCACAAACGAATATGTAAACATTTGACTCAACGTTAAAAGTGATATTTATAAAATCATAAAAATCAAATCTAAATGGGTTTCCGAGATACATATACCAATGAGGATCTTTTTTTTTTAGTTTTCATGGTACAGGAAGTATTAATAATAATTATTTATTAATAATAATTACCTTTAGCATATGCTGTACTGATAGTGGTGAGAATAGCGCCAGTACAAACTACTCCAATAACAGCGCTCCAGTATTCCTGTCTATTTTCTGAGAATAGAGCGATGACGTCTCCCTTCTGTACTCCTACACGTGTGAGAGAGACTGCAAAGTTCATAGCTTGCTGTACCATGTCTCCATACGTCATTCTTTCATCAGTGGCGGCGTTTATCTTAAAACAGTTTGATTTAAAATCATTACTCGTCGGAAACATCTCAACACCTGGAAAGCAGGTTTATAAGAGACTTCCGCTACTGCATTTATATCCACACTACTAAACTTTCGCATTAAATTGACTTTCCGCATATGCATTCGTTTCTGCAAATTTTTAAGAGGAGCTATAGCGCGTTAGCTATGCAAAGCATGTCGAGGGGTGAAAGGCTATTTGGTTTAAGCGACATTTTTGGTGATATAGTAATATATATATACATATATATATATATATATATATATATCGCTTAAGCCAAATAGCCTTTCACCCCTCGATATATTATTACAGAGGATAATGGCTCTGCCTTTCCCTCAGCACTGTGCAGACGAGAGAAGAAACACCCCGGTGGCTTTAGTCGGTAAAAATCTGACACACCGGGATCGCTGCCCTTACGATGGCCCTGATACTCCATGAAGATTTTGAGGATGGCTCATGTAGATTAAAAATATGTAGGCACCACTTGTTTTTACAGTGATTAAATTTCTGTCCAAATAAGAATTCTCAACTATTTGATCCAAATTAACTATCCAAGTTACTACACCTTGTCATAATACCTATTCTTGTCATCACTTATCTTTTCTGTACGTATATGCCATGTGGATACACGTACATACCAATCTATTTATTTATTCGCAGAAAATCAAACAACTATGATGATAACTATAACACCTACCATTGTGATACACGTTATAATGTTTTCGCAAAACAATAACCGTTTAACATACCTGCTTTAGCCAAATAGTATTTAAAAATGATTATCGAATTACAACACTATTGTATAATCGGCAAAAACACATTTCACTACTTACAATTGCAATTTTGTCTTTATGCAGCCATAATTTCTCCAGTATGTATTCACCGAAGTTCAAATTAGAAGGAACACTACGGCACTTCGGTCCGTACACATAATACGGGTTTTTCAGCATTATTTATTTTATCTGTTACAATAAGGTATAAATTAAGACACGAACTTTGTTTTCTCTAATCTGAAAAATAATAAAAAGGTTCATTTAACTCCAAATTATTTACCTACCCACAATCATAGAATAAACAATGTCCACAATACATCATCATGAATTCGCAAGTTCGAAAAAATCAAAGGTCTTAAACTGCTGCTCATGAGGGTTGAGCAACCGGTTAGCGGCCTTCTAGTAGTCAGCAGAGCGTCGGGATAATTCCTGGCGAAATCACCGTGTACGGGTTTGCTGGAGTCTCCCCCAAGATCGTATCTGAAGGATGAGTCTTGGCTGCGTTGAGAATTGATTACAGAACTCTCAGTTGCCGCCAACACCCATAAATAGTCAGTTACCTTGGGGTTTTTGGCTGATATAAATCCGACACAACTCTGCCACCAACACTCTCATGTGAAGCTGGGAAGATCCTATGAAGATTTAACCCAAAAAAAGATGCACCCCAGTCGATATTACTTTGGCAAACGCATTCCATCGTGGGCTTTATCGTAATATTCCATAAGGCGGAGTTGGTGTTAAGCGAACACGTGAAAACATAAAAAAAAACTAGCAGCATTTTTATACTGACTAGAAAAAGTGAAAACCTGCAGCTGATTTTTTTTTTACACTGGCTCGACATAGTTACTACAGAGTACCTGATGGTAAGTACAGTGTAGTCCAAAAACGAAAGCGACTATCAAAGGATGAAAATCCATTGATAGTCTACATCGTCATGTCGGCTTACATATACCACGACTGAATGTATCTAGGTATATGAGTTACTGGATATACAAAAGCTGATCCCGAAACGCGACAAGCCGAAACTGGTCACTATGACGGGCTTTACACCCGTGCACTGTGATCGCGATCCAGACGGGCACCGACGCCCTACCACCTCGCTGCTGCTCGTTAGCACCACCCAGGAGTCACGTGTAGGGAAACTAAGGTAAAGCCTACGGTCGCGAGCAGCTTCGACTCCCAAAAGTTTTTGTGATTGAAAGTTTTGTGTATTACAAGAACGATAGGACCACTAAGGTAAAATAATCTATTGACAGTCGGCGTCGTCATAGACCATATATATCACGAATGATGGTCTCTAGCCTTAACAATATCTGGATGTACACAAACTGTTTCAGAAACGCGAAACTTTGAAGCGAGCCATTATGATGATCTTTGTACTTACGTACTGTAATCTCGACTCGGCGCGAACAATCGGTCTGCCTCATAAATTGTTACAATCCATTAGAAATATTATGTATATATGTAATTATATTTCTTTAATCTCACCAACACGAAGTAATAAAATCTGTGAGAATGATAAAAGGCGCACGAAAGACAACGTAAGTGTAAAGAAATAAAACTAAAAGACGATCCTATTGTTATCGTAACAAATGTCCGCACTAACTATCAAGTTACTATATACTGCATTATATTATCAGGTTTGCTAAAACCTCACTAGCTGCTGTGAAATGAATTGTATACTGATAAACGTTTATAATTCTTCATTGTTAACATGATAAAATCAATTAAAATTATGAACATGCTTATCGAATAGTTCTCTAGTCCAGCCTTTCTCAAACTTTATTGAACGAAGGACTTCTCAAACGATTTACAAGCGATTCAATAGTTGAGGATTCCTAAATTACGTTGTAAACTGGCATTTACTCTCTTCTCGCTTATTTACGGCAAATGTTTTGTATTCCGTATACTATATAAAATACATTGGGACAAAACATTTTATGGCTCTTTCCTTTTTTCGCGTACCTATTTACAATTATTTTTCTCTTTCACGCACACCATATACAAATATTTTTCTTGTGTACGAGAAAGAAAAAAAAATTTAGTTGTGAACTAGCCACGCTTCATGAGAATATTTAAAAATACTCCGGTTCTAAGTTCAATATTAATTAAAGACTTCGTAACAATAGCCATTCTTTTACATCTTTATTTATTCGTGAATATTTCGCTCCTTATTCGATAAATCGTATTTACATTTTCACAATGCTGTTACGCACAAAATCTCTAAAAATTGTGCTATAAGTAATTTTTATATGAATTAAATCATATAATTGCCAACCTTAATAATTTCAAGGTCTGCAGTTGGTGTACATACTTTATTGTGTTCTCATTTAAACTTGCTATCTTGCGATTATACTACGCATAATTTTCATTATTTACGAACCTTAGATAAATATTATGTTATATTACGCTCACTGATTAGTTAGATAAAAGATAATAACTTGAGTTGATAATTTTGTTTACAAGTGCTGGCAACTGGCAGGGTCATTTTAAGTGAAAACTTTTCTTTCATAGGTGTCCACACTTTTGGGATGCGGAAAAGCCCTCAATTCACGTAACTGTCACGCTATAATGGTAGAGTAGGAGCATATGCATGAGCCTGATGCCAGTGTCGTGTAAATTTGTCATAGGACTTTCCGTTCGCCATGAGGATAATAGCTGGGGTTGTGTCGACTTCTACTAACTAAAAACCCCTGGGTGTTTCTATCGCGCCGAATCCATCCAGTACTCTTAGACTGAGATTTATAGCCGCACTTTAAGTTTGCTTGGACTTTACTAAAATATTACAATTTAATCACTCAATGAATAGCAAAGGATTTGGCAAGTCACCGATTTTGTCAACATGGACTTGGCTCTGCGTATACTTAGGCTATATTCAAATTCCGATTATATATTCAGATTTTTGTCAAAACGAATTTATTTTTTGAGAACTTTGCTAAACAAATTCGAAAAAGCGTCTATGAATTTCAGCCATAGAGCATTTAATTTATGTATGGGCGCAGAACATTTGTCTATACATAGAACTTGAGTAGGTTTTTATTTACAAAGTAGGAATAAACGTAAATGAACAAGGCAACAAATTAATAAAACAAATGTATAATGTTATTTCGTTTATTACAGAATTGCAATATGAATTGTGCTTGATCACGCCAAATAGCTGTAGGTGTCCTTTTCCCCCTCGGTCCTTTCTAGATATTCCTTCTCTATCAGGATGTCGATGCATTTCTGCAAAACAAAATTGTATATTATTTTACATTCTGAGGTCATAGTTTACGTAATAAAATCGTGGAATATGCGGTTACTTCATAGATTTAATGGTAGGTTCATGGATTGAAGGTAGAATCATGGATGGAGTAGTAGGTTCATGGATAGAGTGGTAGGTTCGTGGATAGTGTAGTATGTTCATGAATAGAATGGTAGGTTCGTGGATAGTGGTAGATTCATGGTTTAGAGTGCTAGAATCATGGATGGAGTAGTAGGTTTATGTATAGTGGTAGGTTCATGGATAGAATAGCTAATGAATAGTGTGGTATGTTCATAGATAGAGTGGCAAGTTCATGGATAGTTTCATACTCCTGTGATTGTCAAGTGGTAGATTCATGGAACGAGTGGTGTGATCATAGATTGTGTTATGAGTTTTTAAAGACTGCGCATTGACCTTCTAGATGAAATGGCAAGTTCAAGAATGACTTGGTTGATGAATTTGTAAGTTTCAAAATATTAGAAGAACGAATAGCCTTCTCGTTTCTGTATAAAGTTAATTAATTAAGATACCATCATTTGGATGCCATTGTATAATGACCTGAGAACGGCGATCAGCTGCGCTCCTAATTAGGGTATACACAACATACAAACGAAAAATGGATTATTATGTATCTAGATACCTTGATGACGGGAACGCGTGGCTTGAACCGCGAGGAGAGCTGATTGAGAACTTCCACGACTAGATGTTGATGCTTCAGCGTCTTGCGGGTCTTCATTATCCTCACTATGGCGGCCTGGGGACACACACACATGGTTGGTTGTATGGTTACTACGAAACTTGAACATTCTGAATCCATACATATACACACACACAAAAATATACAGTTTCAATTCAATTTTCAAGTTTCTACACATAACACACCTATACACAACACGTCTGTATATTTTTATATATTTTTGTAATGATTTGTATTCTCTGTAATGGTGGGCGCTGACGTCTGCGATACAGTCTCACGACTAGTACAGGCGTCACGTAAATTAAATTATATAATGTAAATTTTTGATCCAATAAAATTATTATTATTATTATTAATTTCGGCACCATCGGTTTCAGCGGAAATTTCGATATATTTCGTCCGAAAATGTAGGTAGTTTTAAGCTAAGCTTCGGTCGGAAACTGTACTAGTGATTTGCAGCAAATGGAGACATCGCGGTATTATTAAATTGTAACGACAGAGAACTATAATTTTTCACAATCTTGTCCTTAACACTGCATTTTTAAACTTTATCACTTTAGAGCGCAACAATAGGCCGCCGTTCTAAATAACGGGAAATGTCAGTGTGGCTTTTGAGATGTCATTTCGTAATAGAATAAAACTAATAAAAGTTAGTATCACTGCTCACCCCGAAAGGGATATGGCGTGACGATATGTTATTTTTATTATCAATAAACGTTATAGTATTTTGTTAATTCATTAAGCACCTATCAATTGGATTATAACATTTGGTGACGAGCCCAAAACGATCTAGGAAATTCATATGCAGTATGTTTTCAAAACCCTGTCCAACCCGAAAAGATCACACTGGTGACACGATAACAGCAAAATATATGAGAAAATTATATTATTCGTGAACATTAAAAAGGTTTTGCCATATAAAACTGAATTCTTTTAGATGCGATATAAGCTCGGATTGCTTACAAAAAAATCAGTTTAAAAACTAACGAAACGATTTAATTGATAAACGGTGCTTGGAATCACGGGGGTCGTGACCCTTTTGACGTCATGCCTTACTAGCATAGTTCTATGCTTTCGTTTCTTTGTTCAAAGGCTACTCACGTCCCCAGTGTTTTCATGTAAGTTTTCCCGATTTCATTAATTTTTATTTCAATCGGATTTTTTTGCTCTTAAACAAAAAACGATAATATAAATCGAATCTAATATCGATGCTGATTAACGCCTTCACAGGTCGGACAGCGTTTTTATAACATACTGTATGTATAGTATAGATAGTAGGTTAGTGTGTTTATAACACATATTATAATAGCTAGAATGACAAAATTATATAACACACATTAGATTTGTTCAATAACAGTCTAAATTATCATAAATCATGTGATCCATAACTTTTCAATTATCTTTTTTTTTTACCCTGGCACGACATAGTGACTACAGAGTACCTGATGGTAAGTACAGTGTAGTCCAAAAACGAAAGCGACTATCAAAGGACGAAAATCCATTGATAGTCTACATCGTCATGTCGACCCACATATACCACGACTGAAGGTCTCTAGGTATATGAGCTACTGGATATACACAAGCTGATCCCGAAAGGCGAACAGCCGAAACTGGTCACTATGACGGGCTTGACACCCATGCACTGTGGTCGCGATCCAGACGGGCACCGGCGCCCTACCACCTCGCTGCTGCTCGTTTAACACCACCCAGGAGTCACGTGTAGGGAAACTAGAGTATAGCCTACGGACGCGAGCAGCTTCGACTCCCAAAATCTTTAGTAATTTCTTTTCTTTTCTTCATTATCTGTATTTTTTAAACGAATATTATATTTAAATTAGACCTTTTTTATTATTTTTGCTCGCGGTGTTCACTTCATACACAGCGCACTAGGTTATAAAGTTTATGCCGGGTGCCGAGGAAGATGGCTCAGCCTTGCCCTTGGGAGAAGGAACACCCCGGGGACTTTAATCGGTGCAAGTCCAACACACCGGGGGGCAACCCTCACTGCACCCTGAAGGGCCTTCCCCCTTAGAGATTTCCCCCGGGTTGCCATAAAGAAAATGATATAAGTTTATAAGAATGATTTTTATGTTTTTAATTGTCCAACTATTGTAATGAAAATGAATAAATAGAAAAGATATATAGATAGAAAAGTAGAAATAAGGAAAATCGAACCTGTATCAGCATCTTCCTGTCCTCCTCGATATGTTTGTGTGTGGCTTCCTGTTCTACTTTGAGTTCCGTTTTCAGCGGTATGTTTATATTGACGCGGAGTTTTTTGCTTAAAAAAAAAACAATTATCATTAAAAATAAAACACAGTGTTTAATTTACCGCAATTTAATATTTAATTAGTCGAAATCTGCTATAACGACATCGAAGGGATAACTCATATTTAGTCGTAAAAACCGATAGTAGTAACAACCCAGTCCGGTAACTCATATACCTACAAACCTTCAGTCGTGCTATATATGGGCCGACATGACGACGGAGACTATCAATAGATTTTCATTCTTTGTTAGTCGTTTTCTTTTTTTGTACTACACTGTACTTACCATCAGGTACTCTGTAGTCACTATATAGTGCCAGAGTAAAAAAAACCAAAACAGGTCATGTTTTCGAGATAAGAAGTCCTTTTTTTTTGCCGAGACCTTTATTGTGGGTCAATATAACCGATATGCTGTTTTAAACGATGTGGCAATAAAAGGTTTTCACTGTAATATAAAATGGATTGCTGAATTGAGTAAAAGTTTTTGCGATGTCCGATATTGTCAGTAAAGGATCTTGCTTCAACGTGGTGCGTGATTGTCGTAACATCATCGTTGATCAAAGATCCTCGCCGTGTAGGTAGCTCATCATAAAGAGCTTTTTGAGTAGGGCGATTACCCGAACTGGGTCATGACTACAGTACACAAGTGTAAAGACCGTCATAGTAACTCGCTTTGGACTGTCCCGTTCCGGGATCAGCTTGTGTATATCAAGTAGCTCACATACCTAGAGACCTTCAGTTGTGGTATATGTGGGCTGACACAGGGATAGCCACTATCAACGGATTTTGATCTCTTGGGATCTCTTTGGACTACACTGTACTTTCTATCAGATGCAATGGTAGTCACTTTGTCGAACCTGTATAAAAAGAAGACGAAATCGCTTAATTCATTTTTTTTACCCAACTCTGCACGCCCTATTACAAAATGTACCTTCACGAAATACTCAATAAATTTCTAAATACTTCTGTAGTATTACTTCCTTGTTGAAATTCGTATAAAATACAATGACGTAAATTAACTTTATCAGTTGCCATGGACATACTATAGCTTCACATTTAAGACAAACTTTTTCTTTGTATCCCGGGGGAAAAATCCTGCATAGGACCATCAGCGGCGCTATGAGAGCAGCGACACCGGTGTGTCGGACTCCTACTGACTAAAAATCACCGGGGTGTCCCTCTGATTGTTCCACCCGGCCCTGGGAGGCCAAATTCATCCAGACCCCCAAAGAAAAACAAGCCTTGTTGAGGCTACCTCTCTGGGAGGGGTAGGAGTGCGCTGGACACCGTGCATCGCCTTCCTCTCATCCGGGCAGCAGACTCCCTCAAGTCTACTGCCCGGCACTGAAGACTAACGTGCATCAACATTACTCTAGTTAATTTACTACGTCAGTATATACACATTAGATGTAAAAAATAAAGAAACATACAGGACAAATAAACATGTGGTTATATGTCGTATCTTGGAACGGAAAACGGATAAAGCTTTCCGGTGATCCTAATGGTTTATTTTACTTAAAAAAAAAACTTTAATTGAAAAGTCTTATGGCTTTATGGTTGTAAAGCATTTGCCAAACCATGACTGGGCGTATTAAAAAAAATGTAAACTTACTTTTTATAGCCTACATACAGTTCGACTATTGACGATTCAGTTAATTCGGACTCGTCATCTTGACACACCAGGAGTTTCGCTTTCAACAGGATTTGTAAAACCTGGACATAAAAAAAACATAATATTGTTACAGCGCCCTCTTTTTTGAATATCAACACTTTTATGAAGTAACTATAAGCGCCATCTAGTATGCAACAGCAGAAACACTGACATGAAACATAACTCAATAATTTGGAACATGATAGAAGAAAAAGTAACATTAATCTATAGATTTAAGTTTGCGAGAGAATGAGATATATTGATGCGATAGCATACTATAATATTTTTAATTTACACCTACATCAATTGTTTTGTTTTAATTTTTTTAAATATTTGTTTGTGTATGAGTCTTTTTTTTTTTTTTACTTGGGGAAAATCCTCATAGGACCGTCTTAGCCGCACAGGGGGGTTGCGCGACCGAGGTGTGTCGGACTTGTACCGACTAAAAACCCCAAGGTGACTACTTTTGCGCATTGGCGGGGACTGTGGGTCCTGTAATCAATTCTCCACAGCCTCGTCGCGCCGCGCCCGATGGGCACAAACTCGGGGGAAGATGATACGCTCCCCGATACTGCTCGCTGTATTTAGGCAGAGCACGCCACAATGCCCTGCCAACTTCTCGAGGGCCGCTAAACCAGTTGCTCAGGGCCCCCACCCTGACCAGCCACGACCCCAAAGACATCAGCCAACTGGTCGTGGATCGACCGGTCGGCTGGGTTGTGTATGGGTCTAAGTTAAGGCAACATACAAGATGGGTGTTTGAAAAATATGTCTTGTTTTGACGGACAAATATTGAAATCCGGTACAGGCATTTACAACCCAACCGGGCTAAGGGGGGCGAGCACAGAAGGTAGCAACGCATGGGCACCCCTGCGGGTACGGACCTCGACTTAGATTGTCAGCCAGGGAAAGAACCTTAAAGTGTTTCGAAATGGACTGCCTTTAGAAGAAACGCCGAAAGAAACTCAAGGTTGCATCGGAATGGGAAAGTCCTGGAGCGATATATTATATATGAAACTAGCTGTCCCGGCAGACCTTGTTCTGCCCTATTTCTCTAAAACAAAGTCACATTGTTTTTTTTAATGTTAATAGCTTCCCCGTCAGATTTTTTTGAAAATTGTTTGAAGGAACCTGGCCTTAATGCTATATGTCTAAAAATTTACAAATATTGACATTAATATTTATACGTCACTCGATTGCTTTGCCTTCCCGGAACCCGTCCACCAACATTTAAACTTTATGGTATGGTGTTAAAGTTCAAAATGACTTATAACGAATGTTTTGTAGGAGAATACAGAAAAGTGTTATTTTTAGACAGTTGCAGGGAAGTTTTTAAAATTTTTCTCTCCGTAATAACCTTCCTCAGACTTCATCAAACACAACAAAAAATCAGCCAAATCGGTGCAGCTGTTCTCGAGTTTCGCGCTTATCAGGACATTTTGCGATTCATTTTTATATTATAGATACCACCGCTAGAAAAGGCTCTTTATTCTTACCTAGGTATTGATCCTTATCAAAATAAATAAATCATTATTTAAGACTACTTCAATACCTTCATCATATCACCTTTTAAATGATTCGAATCGGATATTCCATTTAAAAGATATCACGAGTTTAAATAATAGAATAAACTCCGCTCGGCTAGCTATGCGTTGAAGAGATACGGGAGGGGAGTCAAGGGAGTTCTATTATTATATTATTATGCCCGTGCGAAGCCAGGATAGGCTGCTAGTATTATATATGTCTGTATGTATAGCACCCCCCTCTTCTAGCTGAGGTGTCGTAAAAGGCGACTAAGGTATCTCTTTAACACCGTAATACAACCAGGCGTTCAGAGAAGGAAAACTCGACCAAGCCTGCATCGCGCTCTCTCCCGATCGTACTGGTTCTCCATTCCATCGGGCCCGAGGGAGCTCGGACGAGAGAGTGCTTTTCTGGCTGCGCGTCCAGCTATGCACTTAAATATCTCCTGCGCAATTGACTGTTTCCGAAAACTGGACCTCGACTTTCTTAACCGGTGTTGAAACAGTCGCCGTGGCCGAAACCGGCTAGGACATCATCATATATCTGCGTACCTGCACGAGGAAGTCCCCCTTGATGCCGGTGTGCTGTTCGAGCTGGCGGACAGTCCACGCCGTGTTCTCGTTGTACTGCAGCAGGACCGCCATCTGGAACGTGCTCGCCTGTAGAGTGTACCTGCGTGCGTGGACATTATTTTAGGTTATTTGAATAACTATCACTTAAATAGTGCTATTTTCATACTTGTTTACTGTGGGGAACGGTTCTAATATTGTATTAGCACCGTGACGTCCGCGCTATCGGTTCCCCTGAGCGGCGGCTGACAATCAGCGCTGGCTGGCGCGTGCAGCGTCGCCCAGCATACGCTGAGCCGAGTGCTCTTTGAGATGGGTAGCAGCACACAGGATACATGATGTGATGTTATGTATTATTTCATTGTTGTTTTTATATAAATATGTTTGTTGTGTGTTGTTTCCTTTGCCGCAATAAACTTTTTCTTTCTTTTTCTTTTCTATTAAAATCATGCATGATCATTTATATTACAACACCGTGAATGTGAAGTATAAAAACAATTTTTTAATAGATGGCGTGGTACGAAAACTTTTTAATATTATTTTCATTGTTACTAGAAATTTCCATATCGAGGGGTGAAAGGCTATTTGGTTTAAGCGATATTTTTTGGTGATACAGTAATATATATATATATATATATTTTCGAAATCAGCGTTTTTTACCGATTTCGATTTGGTGATATACTACTAAATCAGCAAAAAATGTCACATAAACCAAATAGCCTTTCACCCCTCGATATCATGTTATATTTTTCTCTTCAATAGTTACAAGGATTAGCTTCTCGCCAAAAATCATAATATAAACGGCATAAACAAACATATCTTTTAATTGCATTATACTGGCTCCCCCAAATCGGTAACAACCTTCAAGGGACGAAAATCAGTCAAGAGTCGCCTCCACTATATCCGCCCACATATAGCACGACGGAAGGTCTCTAGGTATATGAACAACTGGATATACACAAACTGAGTTCGAAACACGACAAGCCGAAGCAAGTCACTATGACGATCTTGACACTTGTGTACTGTGGTCACGGCCCAGCTCGGACAATCGGCCTACACCCTTTTTTTTGTAATCCGGGGGAAATCTTTAAGGGGGACCTTCAGGGGGCAGTAAGGGCAGCCCCACGATGTTTCGGACTTGCACCGACTAAAGCCCCCGGGGCGTTCCTTCTCCCGCCTGCCGAGTGCCAAGGGCAAGGCTGAGCCATCTTCCTCGGCACCCAGCGACGTCTGGCCTTCTGCCGGCCCCATCTAATCGGCCTACACCCTCAAAAATTACTCTAAAAACGTTCTGAATCGACGCATAACGAAATCATGCTATTTATATTATTTATTTTTCAAATTTTCAGGGATACTCATATCAATATAGAAACAATACACAAAAAAGAAACATATCAAAGCAATTTTACTAAAAAAGAAAAAAAAAAGAAATCAAAAGCTTTCTTTGGCCTTTTAAAGTACAGGACTCTAAAAAAAACATAGTAGTTACCTGTTTTTAAAGCAGTTAGTGAGTAGTTCTCCTTTACTCATGTTGTACAGCCAATTCAACTTCCTGCCGGAGTGCTGGGATGAGTAGAAAGTTGTGAATCTATGCACTGACCGCTCCAACTGTACACAAATTTCACTTTTTTAAACGTTTCCGAACGTTAGTACTTATCCCAGTGTCAAGAGTGCGTTTACACACATTAATTTCACAACCACAAACACTTACACCATAATCCTTTGTAAATACTTGATTTTTATTATAAGTTCATCGAATGTATTTAATTGAATATATAAAAAATACACATAAATAAAATAACAGTCGAGCTTAATTAATAAAATTACTAGCTGACCCAGCAAATATTGTTCTGCCATATAAATTATTTCTACTGAATATCGTCTGTATTAATATACAATTTTGGTCATAGTGACTTCCATATAAAAAGTAGATATATGTTGTCCAGGACTTTTATTTACAACTATTCAAGACAAACAATCCTACGGTACATCATCTTTGTGTAACTCCAATCGTATAGACAGTGTACGCCAAGATAGCTCTCAGAGGCCAGATTTGTTGCAACTTAATTGACATGTATCGTTATATTACGACCAAAATTATATAAAATCATAACAAATTGTAGCCTATATGTTATTTCGATGTATACTCTATATTACTGTAAAAGTTTTATGCAAATCCGTCCAGTACTTTTATTGTGAAAGAGTAATAAACATATTCACAAACTTTCGCATTTATAATATCAGTAGGATAACAGTTTTATCAGATTCTAGTAGCGTCAGTATGATTAAAAGCAAAGAATGGGTCATAGAACGTAACTGTGTTATGGCAGACAATATTAATTTATTTTAGAACAATTTATAGAAATTATTTTAAGAGAAATTTGTGCAGCTCAGCATGACACCTGCAACTATAGGTTGTTTTTTATTACTGTCGATTGTCGCAGTTGATTTTTTGGACCGCACCATGCTGACCATCAGGCAAAAAAAAACATTTTTTACACCTCTGGGGAGAAACTTATCTTTTTTTCCAATTCCTAGATACATACATTAGAATAATTTCTTTTTCTATTTTCTATCTACAATTTTCTCTATTAAATTTAAAAATTACAGTTCGATTTAGTTAACTATTTCTACGTTATTTTTTTAATATTTACTAAATATGAACAATATTAACGTAAAATGTAGACCTAACAAACGTTAGTAGGATGTAATGTAATGTAATGGACTGAGTATAGTTACCTCAGTGGGCAGCTGGAAGGAAGACGACTGCTGGAAGGGCCACGAGCCCGAAGACAGCACCTGGATGCTGAAGTCGATATGGAGCGACGGCTCCGAACTGTTCGCCATATGCTTGCGGAAGTTTTCATTCAGATCTTTCGACACCCCTATGTCCTGGATATAGAAAAACATTACATATATATTTCATGTACTAAGCTGGAGAACCTAGTCCGTTTCGGTAGTCGATTTCTCTTGATATAGAAGAAGATTAGTATCCAACCGAAGGCTTCGATTTCAACCACCATCAGTCGATAAAATCACATTAAGTAAAGCTTTTAAATGAGCCGAAAATTGATCTAAAGCCTAATTAAGGTTTCTAGCAAAGTTCAAACTAAGACCGATCTGATTGTTAATATCAATAAATATTCGATAACAGTACGACTGGAGCCGAACTTCATTAATCGGCTATTGTCTATCCTTAAACCTGAAACCGAACCGAAAATCGTTTTTAAATCTTGAAACACCAGGTTGTTTTACTACAGAGATTGCGTTTTGGACATATTCTATCTGGAAAGATTACTCATCTCATGGGAAAGACACAATCTCAAATGTTTCCTGAGTGCGGTATTATCGACAATGTTGAGCACGTCCTGATTGTGTCCAGAACGCCAATGTTATAATAAATAAATAATAATAAAGTTATTTATTAGACAAACAATTACAAGCAGCACATTAAAATCAGCTGACACCCAAACTAAGACAACCTGTATCTTGGATGTCAGCATATTTCACACAATTTGTTACAGTTTATTACAGCTGCGTAGCTCCAATCTTAACTCAAAACAATACAACAATATTATTACATACTAAACAAAAGACTATACAAAAAAAAATAGAAAGTGAATAACAATTAAAAATGAAAGAAAGGATTAGGAATGTAACGGAGGCAGTTTATCGGAACCGAAGTCGGAGTCGGAGTTTTTAAATTTGATTTATCGGAATCGGAACCGAAGTCGGAATCGGAATCGGAGTCGGACGCAAAGTCAGTAATCACAAATGATGGCAGAAGAAAGTAGTTTTATTTAAGTACAAATAAAAACATTATTCAGTGAACGTTTTTAATTAGAAAGTAATAAATTTACACATCCACAGGCAATGAAAAGAAAAATTGCTGTTTCTTATTAATATTTTCCCATTAACAGTGAACAAATTAAATCAAATATGCTCCAGGGTTGTTTAATTTCTATTTTATTTAATTTAGTGTAAATGTTAAATAAAAAAATCTTGTAGTAATAAATTTTAAGGTACATTTAGTTTTAAATTTATTAATTATAATCATATTTTAGTCTATATTTTTTTTAATTTCTTCTTCAAATTAAGTAGCATTGATTGTTTGATTAATTGATATAATGTTTCAACAACATACAAAATGAAATCAAATGAAATGGACTATAGCAGTGGTGGTGACCTCCGATTAATACCTCCGATCAAAAAGTTTCGGAACCGAAGTCGGAACCGGAGGTGTAATAACAATCGGAAGTTCCGACTTATCGGAGTCGGAGTCGAAGCTCCGTAACATCCCTGGAAAGGATGTTATGTATAAATTAAATAGATTAGTTGTGGGTGTGTTCCATAGAATTCTGGCAGTGCCTACTAAAGCAACTGCAAAGCGTTTCACAGAATAAACTGTATGAAAGGTTTTATTTTTATATATTAGGCTACAATGGGGCAGATATGACAAAAGACCGTAATAAAAAAATTCTAAAATAACAAGCTGCAAGTGATACCTTCGATATAGTGAAGTGTGGCTTATTGGGTTTTGATATTTATCGACACAATTTATATCATATATAAATCCCGCCCGGTTAAGTTGTGAAGACCTTTCCCGGTCAACAAACACGCGTAAATTCGAAAAAAAAAAAACATGTATAAAAGTACAAAAGATTTGGAGTTAAAATAACTTACTTGGAACATCCTCTGCAATTTGCTAGTATATTCGAAGCCGCAAGCCTGTTTCAACTTTGAGATCATTGACGCCTAAGAAAAACAAATCAATTATTCACTATAAATTATTGTTATTTAGGAGTATTAATGTCCTTGGTATTTGAAAAAAAAAAAGAGATTTTGATTTAGCACTATTTTGCCGCTTTATTAGATTTTGAAATAGCGATATATGTGTTTGATGGGTGTGTGATATGTATGTGTAATGTGCTTTTAAAAAAATCGTTGTGTGTTTGTGTGTAATGTGCATTTAATTATTGCGTTATATATGCAATGTGCGTTGAATGTAGCGTTATGTGCAAAGTGTGTAATAATGACTACGTTGTATGTATGTAAATGTGTATATTAATGCTTTTGTCGTATTTATTTGTGATTATGTATAAGTTGTCAGGGTTACCTCAGCATCATCGCTCGCCGACATGTGTTGGACGAGCCGCTTGGCGAGCATTTTGCTATAAAACTTCTGGAACACGTCCTTATCTTCTATGTATTTAAATACAACCATCTGCGAAACAAATAACAATATTATATAATTACGCTATTTATACTCCGAGGCTAGCAGACATACATTAGTTGCTGTATACACTTTCACATTATATGTCATATTTTTTTACGTATTTTTATTGTTTATAACATATATTGATAGGTTTCCTTAAAAATATAAATAATCGGAATACTTATTATCAAATATACACATGGTGCTACAATTTTTATATTGGGGTTAAACGTTTAAATAAAAAAAAATGTAGGTTCGGTGAGACTCTTCAAAGAGGGAAGGCTGCCGCTGATTCAATTAAAATAGTGGAGCCAATGATGGAGGAGGAGCACAACTGCCTGAGGGACAAACACGCGGAGCGTCTGGTGGGGTGCCTGAGTGAGCAACCACTTGACACTAAGCTCCAGTGGCGTTGCGCGTGCATCCGTACGCAACTTGGCGATGAGGGGTGGTGTCACTCTTCCCCCACTCCCCTACCAGCGAGAACAAGCCCGTTGGGCGGATCACGCGCCGGACCGCGACGAGACCAACGTCACATTCCCGTAGTCCGGCGCACCCTGTGCTTGGCGATGCGCCCTATGCTGAGCTAAGTGCTCTTTGAGATGGGTAGCAGCACACAGGATACATGATGGGATGTTATGTATTATTCTTTCATTGTTGTTTTTATATAAATATGTTTGTTGTGTGTTGTTTCCTTTGCCTCAATAAACTTTTTCTTTCTTTCTTTCTTTCTTTCACCCCAGCGGTTTTAGTCGGTGAGAGTCCGACACACCAGGGGGAGGCCCTCACCGCCCCCTGACGGTCCATAGTGGATTTCCAATGGGTAATCAAAAAAAAAGGTGCAGTGAGACTCTGTGCAGTCTTCTAAACCCCAGTGATTTCCAAACTGGACCAGGTTGACCCCCAGGGATCCATGGAAAACTCGACGGTGCACTAAGTTAGCGTGAAAAAATGGGAGTGCATAAGGTGAGTGCATTTTTTTTTTTATTCTGACTCGACACAGTGACTGCATCATACCTGATGGTAAGCATGGTGCAGCCAAAAAAACGCTAACGACTATCGATAGGCAAGAAAAACCCAACGGTAGTCGCAGCGATCATGCCGGCCTGCACAAATATCTCTTCACGTTACGCTTAAAGGATCCCATATCATAGGATGGTGGGAACACGCTCGCTGGAAGACCATTCCACACCCCAACGACACGGCAAAAGAAGGAGTTAGAGAACTTCTTAGTCCTAGCTGGGATGTGACTCCGCAAACCTGCGCGCGTGTATGAGGTCATGGGGTCCACGAAACTTTATCTAGTTCTAAAAATTTGAAACTTAAAATTATTTATTTCGAAAAAAAAAATATTTTTCAAATTTTTTAGCTAATTTTTTTAACCTTTTAAATTTTTATCTTCTTTGGGATTATGGTAAAAATGTAGCAGGAGAAGATCCACGGAAACCAGTAAAATTTCGGAAGAGATCTACGAGAAAGAAAGTTTGACAGCCTCTGTTCTAACCAAAAAACGAATCTTTTTTGTCATTTGAGAAATAATACTTTGAAATAAATCGAACATGTAATAACGTTTCTCGATTTGAGGGTAAGCGAAAAACTTAGCCAAATCAAATTTGGTGTCGAACATGTCAAATAGGTAAGCCAATAGTCAGGTTAGTAACTTACACTCCCAAAGCGAGAAAGGTATATATACTCACAGAGAAAGTGAGAGTGACACACAAAGAGAAAGAGATAAAGTGTGAATATGTAATACTTACAACTTGATTGAGCGTATCCTCGAGCTCCGCCTCCTCGGGATTCTTACTGGATTTCTTAAGCAGAAGATCGCAGTACTTCGCGAGCAGTTCTGGACTCTTCGATGAAGAGTTTGCTGCTTTTGTCACTGCATTTGCTGTTTGAAAGCACATATCATTACGTTTTATCTCTGGCTCGACAAAGTGACTACAGTGCACCTGATTGTAAGTACAGTGTAGTCCAAAAACGAAAGCGATCATCAAAGGATGAAAATCCTTTAACAGTCTCCGTCGTCTTGTCCTATATAAAAAACAAATACAAACGATCATAGAAACTCGTTCTTTTAAAAAACTAAAATTTGTCTAAATATATGACATTTTTTTATAGTGCTAGGGCGATTGCCCGAACTGGGTTATGACCACAGTACACAAGTGTAACGACCGTCATAGTGACTCGCTTTGTCTTGCGTGTTTCGGGATCAGCTTGTGCATATCCAGTAGCTCATACACCTAGAGACCTCCAGTCGTGGTATATGTGGGCCGACATGACGATGTAGACTATCAATGGATTTTCATCCTTTGATAGTCGTTTTCGTTTTTGGACTACACTGTACTTACCATTAGGTACTCTGTAGTCACTATGTCGAGCCAGTGTAAAAAAAAAAGTTGTTTTGTTTTTATTTCGTGTATAATTAAAAAAAAACATTATATACGCACTATTTATGAAGCGTCCGCAAGCCTTGTCGAGGGCAGCTACGAAACCTGAGTCATTGTTGAATGCGACCAGCACAAGAGCGTTGTATTTTTTATGCACCTCCAGTATAGTTGAAACATACACCTTCGGGTCCTGGAATTACAAAAAAAAAAAACTTTCGTTTATTTATTTTTTTCGGGTTTGTCCTACGTTGATGGCCTGGGTAAGACCTTCACACCAAAACCGGGCTTGGTGGGCGAACGCAGAGGGCGCTCAGCCAGCGAAATTTATGGGTTGGGCGGCTACGCAAAGGCACCCTTATGGGTACGGACCTCGACTTGGGCGGCCGGACTTTCGTTTCCTGCGTCTGTTTTTCCAACATCTTTAAACGTTCACTGAATTTTCTTAAGTCCTAGCTGAGTTACCGTATAGCTGTGATTGCGTAAATCACGCGCGTGGTGCTATTATGAAAGTGAGATGGTGGAACAAGGTTAAACAACTCTTCAGAACACTCGCCATGATACAGACGGTAGAAAACGGTCTGTGATGCAACATCTCTATGCAACTGGAGCGGTTCAAGATGCTTAGTCACATCTGGATCATTCACAATGCGGACAACCAGCCGCTGCAACCTATCCAGTACTGGGTAGAACTGTCCCCGAGATAAAAAAAAAATAGAAAATCAATTACAAAGCAGCACATTAAAGTCAGCTGACACGCAAACTAGGACTACCTTTATCTTGGAAGTCAGCACATTTCACACAATTTGGTGCATACAGTTTATATCCGCTGCGTAGCTCCAATCTTAACTCAAAACAATACAACAATAATATTACATACACTATATAATTAAAGCAAACAATAATCTATACTAATATTATAAAACTGAAGAGTTTGTTTGTTTGTTTGAACGCGCTAATTTCAGGAACTACTGGTTCGAATTAAAACATTATTTTTGTGTTGAATAGACTATTTATCGAGGAAGGCTTTAGGCTATATTACATCACGAGGCAACTATTAGGAGCGAAGAAATAATGGAAAATGTGAAAAAAAAAACACCGGGGAAAATTATTTATCCTTGAGGGCTACCATTGCGTGCGCTGCGAAAACGGTTCAAGATACCAAAAATATATGTAGGAAAGAATTATTCCTCTTGAAATGATCTAAAAAAATGTCCGCGACAGTATATGTCTATCTTTTAAGATTAAGTCACTAGAACCGTTTTTATGGTAAACAAGTTTGGTCGAAATTAATGCATTATTTGTTAAGAGTTGTATCAACGTAATAATATTAATCTTTATCCAAATAAATCTGTTGTTGATTAAGAGTATTAATTGTGAACAAAATTGTCTTTGACATCACTTAATTTCAATGAACATCTTAGAAGATATTACAATAACTTATATAGCAAAACAACGTTTGCCGGATCAGCTAGTAATTTATATTGCAGAACAACGTTTGCCGGATCAGCTAGTTTCAAAATAACGTTAAGCCCCAAGTACATCTATACCTACAACAGTTCCTCAGTATCATTATATTCTAGATTCAACAACCAGTCCCTCAGCTTCATCTTACATTCGTAATTAGATAAGTTTAAGATATCCAATTCATGGTTAACCCTTAAATGCATGACTTTTATTTATACTTTAAATATATATATATATATATATCTTGCAGATAAGTACACTACAATGTAGGGAAAAATAGAAAAGAATATATACACATATAATATTTTTTATACAAATTTATTAAAAGTCTTATGTTGCAGATATATAATACTATGCATTTACTGTACACTATTGCATTTAAGTGGTATTTTGCAGTTTTGCATCATTATGCATTCAAGGGTTAACCTTGTTGTAAATCCTTGAACTAAGAATTCAAAATCGGCTCTCTAGTTAGTATTCCATTCTTTTACACAGAAATTTTAGGCAAGTACAAAAATCAAGGGCGGGCTATGTGGAAGGAATATTTTAATAGAACATCTAAAGAAAAGGGAATTTGGTATAAGACGCTACAGTGCCAGCCTCCTCCAATTCCTTGGTTTGCTAATATTAATATAAGCAGATCCTGTGTAACTGCAGCACTTAGGTTAAGATCAGGTCACATTCCATCAAGGAAGTTTGGATATCTCATGAAACTGGTCGACTCACCGCTTTGTGAAACATGTGACAAAATTGACGATGTCTATCACTTCCTGATGGAGTGTGACAAGTATAAGATGGAAAGATCTGTCCTTGTAAATAGTTTAAACCTTAATTTATATAATGTAGGCATGTTTCACAGCATTCTAGCGGAACCAACCTCTGGTGCCGCTGGAATGTTGTGGGACATGTATAAATAGTTTATAATTTTTTTTTGTTAGTTTTAATATTTTTTTGTATTTTTAGGTTAAGGTATGATGGGGCTGACATGTTCAAAAGAACAAAACTCCCTTAAAAATAGAGAAGAAAAAAAAAATTCAAAATTGTTTCTCTGCAAAATTAGACCAACTGAGATGCGAACAAACTCCTCTCCTCCGGGGCTGCTGGTGGCACCGGCGTCTTCGGATGATAGAGGTGGACAGAACGAGGTTTGAAACAATGATCCAACATTTGTTGATGGAATGTGTCCAGAACAAAAAAGAAAGAGAAAGCTTAAGGAGCACCCTAAACATAAACTTTTTGGACTTAGGCATTTATCAAAGCTATTTAAGTAATCCCAGCAGTCAAGAAGCTCGCAAAATTTATAAATTTATTTACAATAGTTTAGTGGAACCTTAAGGTTTCTCTATCTTCTAGCGTGTCCATAACACTTAGTGTAATGTTTTTCCTATTTTTGTATCTATGTATATGGTGCAGCACGATAGGGCTGGCATGACTGTGTGTACAGGTAAAAGCCCTTTAAAATATTGAATAAAAAAAAAAAACAATGATATCTTACTGCATTGCTGTTTGGGGCGGAGCCTCTAAGACCACTTTATTGAAACTTGAGAGGGCTCAAAGAGCTGTCTTAAAAGTCATGCTTAAAGAATCCAGAAGGTTTCCTACTGAGATGTTATATTCTAGATGTCAAGTTTTAACAGTAAGACAGCTCTTTGTCTCGAAACTTGTCCTCCGCAAACATAGAGTGGTCCTAGTAGGGACAGATAGCAAAAGAAAACCTCGCAGAATGAGATATGTTTGCCATATGCCGATTCACAAGTCTCATTTTGCTGAGAAACAATTTTGGGTTCTTGGTTCAAGGATTTATAATAAGGTTAATCATGAATTAAATATCTTGAACTTATAAAAATTCGAATGTAAGATGAAGCTGAGAGACTGGTTGTCGAATCTAAAATATAATGATACTGAGGAACTGTTGCAGGTGTAGATGTGCTTGGGCTTTAATATTAACATTATTTTGTAATTGTTATTCACTTTGTTTGTATAGTCTGTTGTTTGGTATGTAATGTTGTTTTTGTATTGTTTTGAGATATGATTGGTGCTACGCAGCAGTAAAAAACTGTATCAAATTTGTGTGAAATATGCTGACATCCAAGATACAGGGTGTCCTAGTTTGGATGTCAGCTGATTTTTAATGTGCTGCCTTGTAGTTGTTTGTCAAATAAATAATTTTATTTTATTTATTTATTTTTAATGATACTAACGGTGTGCGCGCACTCCCCGCACTTGTCAATGGCCTGCAGCCCCTGGGCGTGAATGTGCTGCTCGAGGAGGCGCCGCAGCTCGCACAGCCCGTCCGGGATGCGTGCCACCAAGCTGTACATACGGCCCAGGTCCGGATTCTTGTCGCCATCCAATAATTTCTTTATAAAAACAGAAAAAAACACGCAGATCAGTACATGGAAGTATGAAAAAGCATTTATTTGGCACACCATCTATACTAATATTATATCTTCACAGACAGTGGCATTTGTGGGAGCCCACAGTCCATAAGGAAGGTATTGTGACGATAGTTCGCCGAATGTGGACAACTCCACCCACCTTTACAATTTGAAGAAATTTCTGTGACATTAAACGCACTAGTGAGTGTAATGCACTGTAATGTCTAGGTCACGCGAATTATATAAAACACGCGCCAAATAAATCTATACTATAATATTATAAAGCTGAAGAGTTTGTTTGTTTGTTTGTTTGAACGCGCTAATCTCAGGAACTATTGGTTAGAATTGAAAAATTCTTTTTGAGTTGAATAGACCATTTATCGAGGAAGGCTTTAGGCTATATAACATCACGATGCAATTATTAGGAACGAAGAAATAATGGAAAATGTGAAAAAAACGGGCAAAACTATTCATCCTTGAGGGCTACCGTTGCGTGCGCTGCGAAAACGGTTCAAGATACCAAAAATATATGTAAGAAAGAATTATTCCTCTTGAAATGATCTAAAAAAATGTCGACGACAGTATATGTCTATCTTTTAAGATTAAGTAACTAGAACCGTTTTATGGTAAACAAATTTGGTCGAAATTAATGCATTATTTGTTAAGAGTTGTATCAACGTAATAATATTAATCTTTATCCAAATAAATGTGTTGTTGATTAAGAGTATTAATTGTGAACAAAATTGTCTTTGACATCACTTAATTTCAATGAACA
Organism: Automeris io; assembly: GCA_036320925.1. Taxonomy (NCBI): domain Eukaryota; kingdom Metazoa; phylum Arthropoda; class Insecta; order Lepidoptera; family Saturniidae; genus Automeris; species Automeris io. The sequence goes on along the minus strand of JAUDJH010000017.1, from coordinate 10,090,412 downwards.
TCTTAGAAGATATTACAAAACCTTATATAGCAAAACAACGTTTGCCGGATCAGCTAGTATAACATAACAAAGGTAGGTTAATGACCGGGCAGTAGACACGAGAGAGCGCCGCCCGTGGTAAAGGTTTGGAGGTTTGGTTTGCGCCGTTTATTATTAATTTACATTTATTTTATTTCTTATTCTTTATTTATAATATTTTAATATATATTCTCTTATATTATCTATTTATACACTATCAACACTCACTCGACATTTTTTATCCCCCTACCTTCCTCATCCGTTTTTCCTCTCTCTGGGTTCGAACGCTTCAAAAACTTGTAACGCGCTCGCTTTATAAAACTCTTTAAATATTCTATAAAAACGCTACAACCCTGTGTTATAAAACTGTAAAAAAACACGAACGCTCTGCTAACCCATCAACGCGTGAAATTGTGGTGTGGACGCCTGAACCAGCGCCGTGGACCGGGATCTAAACAAGTAAGTTCGTTCCCGGAATTCCTTCTTATTCCTCGTCAACTCTCACGCACCAGAGGGGTTGACTCTTTACACCCCTTCCTCCCAGAGATGAAGCCTAAACATACTGTTCGTTTCCCGAATGTCCGGAATAATCTAGATTCCCTGGGCCTGGTGGAGTAATTGGAAGGACACCTCGGGGGTTTTCAGTCAGACGGAGGCTGACACACCGGGGTCTCTGCCCTCACAACGGCCCTTTTTTTTTAAATTAATATTCTGACTCGACACAGTGACTGCACCATATCTGATGGTAAGCATGGTGCAGTCAAAAAGGTTAGGTTTATGAATAAAGAAAATAAGAAAAGATTTTTTTTACAATGGCTTGACAAAGTGCACCTGCTGGTAAGTCGTCCAAAAACCAAAGCGACCATCAAAGGACTAAAATCCGTTGATAGTCTACATCGTCATGTCGGCCCACATATACCACGACTGAAGGTCTCTAGGTATATGAGCCACTGGATATACACAAGCTGATCCCGAATGCCAAATTACTAGCCGAGTCGTCCAACGCTGATTTTCAGCTGACACCTATTTATTCATACATAGAGTGGTTGTGAGGTGGTAGCGAACTGGGTAGCGACTACAGTACACAAGTATAAAGACCGTCATAGTGACTCGATTTGGCCTGTCGCGTTTCGGAGTCAGCTTGTGTATATCCAGTTACTCATATACCTAGAGTAGGGATGTTACAGAGCTTCGACTCCAACTCCGATAAGTCGGAACTTCCGATTGTTATTACACCTCTGGTTCCGACTTCGGTTCCGAAACTTTTTAATCGCAGGTATTCATTGGAGGTCACCACCACTGTTGTAGTCAATTCATTTGATTTCATTTTATATATTGTTGAAACATAATATCAATTAATCAAACAATCAGTGCTACGTAATTTGTAGAAAATATTTTTAAAAATTTAGATTAAAAAAATATGATTAAATTTAAAACTAAATGTACATTTAAATTTATTACTATAAGGTTTTGTTATTTTACATTTACATTAAATTAAATAAAATAGAAATTAACACAAAAACAACCCTGGAGCAAATTTGATTTAATTTGTTAACTGTTAATGGGAAAATGTTAATAAGAAACACAGCAATTTTTATTGTCTGTGTATTTGTAAATTTGTCAATTTCTAATTAAAAAGGTTCACTGAATAATGTTTTTATTTACCCCTTAATAAAACTATTTTATTCTGCCTTCACTTGTGACTGACATTGCTTTCGACTCCGATTCCGACTTCGGTTCCGACTCCGATAAATCAAATTTGAAAACTCCGACTCCGACTTCGGTTCCGATAAAACTGCCTCCGTCACATCCCTGACCTAGAGACCTTCAGTCGTGATGTATGTGGGCCGACATGACGATGTAGATCATCATCGGGATTTCATCCTTTGGCTGGTCGCTTTCGTTTTTAGACTACACTGTACTTACCATCAGGCGCATTGTAGAGACTTTGTCGAACCAGTGTAAAAAAAAAATCCTCTAATAGTCGGACGAAGTGCCTAACCCCTCAATTGAGATAGAAACCTCACTCTATACGATCAATAACTATTTTTACTCTCACATTTATATTATTATTTTACTTACAGGTGAGATCAAACACGTAATGAACATATCGAAACCAAAATACATAATATGTTCACCAACAATGTACAAAAATAACGAGAAAACCCTAAAATCATTCGAACATTGTCGAGTTAGTGTAAAAAAAATCAAATCAGTATAAAAAAAATGCATTCATATTTCGTTAAGAAAACTATGAACGCATCCATAGAAATTTAACATAAAAAACTAGAAATAATTTCTAAATGATGCATGGAAAACTCACTTGAAACTCAGAGTGGAATATTTCTAGATGCTTCTCAATGAGTACCCTGTCGCAAGTCTTAGCGAGCCGTTCCATGGTCGTCTCATGCAGGTACACCTGCACGCGTCTTTGTTCCTCCTGCAGCCGTTGTTCCGCCTGAAAAGGACAGAGAGAGTAATATTTTTTTTTTTTGTTATCCCGGTGGAAATCCCTACGGACCGTCAGGGGAAGTGGTGAGGGCCACTTCCCCCGGTGTGTCGGACCTGCCCCGACTAAAACCACCGGGGTGCCAGCACTGCCCTATCTTCGCCTTCGCCGAGCCTGGGAATCCGACTACTTTCGACGGCTCGGCGGGCGTTGGCCTTTGGGCAGGCCTCCTTTCGTGGAGGGGGATTTAAACCCCTCGCCTCCTCTCTGTACTGGACGGGGACGCCCTCAACGTCACCCGCCCAGCCAGAGTAAGTAATATTTACATAGTTTAAAGTAGGGCACACTTATGAATCCACTTATCAATCCTATCCACGATAAGGCTTCCAAATGCAGTGTTTTTTTTATTACTGACAGGCTCGCGCTTTACCTCAATCTCATCTGCTGGAAAGTGATGATGAGGCCGACGATGGAGCGCACTCACCTAGCAAATACCGATCCACTCGACGTTTGAAGATTCCCATGTCGTAAGAAGTTGGAAACACAGACACAGGAAGTGAATTCCACTCCTTGACTGGATTCTTCTTTTCTTCTGGATAATGACATAATTCATAATGACATGATTCTTTTCTTGTGGATGAGGTACTCGCGGGGGGGGGGGGGTACAACGCCCTGCGTATTCACTATAATAATGCTTTTAGAGTGGTGTTGGGGCTGCCCCGATTCTGTAGTGCGTCGCGTATGTTTGCCGAAGCAGGATTGCATGATTTTCATGCAGTTATGCGTCGGCGGTGTGCTTCGATGCTGCAACGTTTGAAGGGTAGTACTGATGGCATTTTAAGTATTTTGTCTGAGAAAGTGGATGGGCCTTTCATTTAGTTTTGGGTGAAGAAGCTCATCCACTCTGTTATTTATTTAAGAAATTAATATTAAGTTTTAAAATTTTATGTATTTTTAATTTAAGAAATATGAAATAAAGTTATTATTATTATTATAAGACTGAAAAATAGAGTGAAAAGTCTTCTTTATGGTGAGTAGTGCAAGGACGACTGTGTTGCGCTTCTCCATAAGCGATAGTGGCCATTTACAATGAGGTGGGCTGTTGATGGTGTTGAGCCGATATATCCTCATCATCATCAGCCTATCCTAGTCCAATGCTGGCTTAGGCCTCTCCTAACAAGCTCCACTGAGTCCAGTCTTCGGCTCTTCTCATCAAATTCTTTACAGCCCTCTTGCACATGTCCAAAATAACCGATGATTCTTGAGTGGGGACCTCACATCGGCAAGCGTAGCTTGGGGTGCCTCAGTCCAGGGCAAGGTGGAGTGATCGATATGTGGAGCAATCGATTCGGCTGACCAGTAGGTTATTCACTATCCAGAATGATTTAATATCTTTCCCCAGCACCTTATCCGGTATTTGAAAGGATTAATATTAATTTGATACCGTCTGTATCATGGCGAGCGTTCTGACGAGTTATTTAACCATGTTCCAACCTCTCCCTTACTGAATAGAACTACACGCGCGGATTTACGGTATCACAGCTATACGGTAACTCACATCTCGGCTAGGACTAAAAAGTTCTCTAACTCTTACTGCAGCCGAGACGTTGAGCTGAGGAATGGCCTTCCGGCGAGCGTCTTTTCACCGTCCTATGATATGGGGTCCTTTAAGCGCAGGGTGAAGAGATATTTACACAATCCAGCATGATCGCAGCAACTACCGCTGAGTTCTTCTTAACTTTCGACAGTCGGCGTTTTTTGGACTGCACCATGCCTTCCATCAGGTGTGGTGTAGTCATTGTCGACTCAGGATCAAAAAAGGATCTGGGCGGTGAGCGTTGAGGGCGACCGCCATCCAGCGAAAAGCGGGGGGGGAGCGTGCCCACTCTCAGAAAGAAGGCCAGCTTAAAGCCAATCGCTCGCCGGGCCCTCGGAAGTATCTGGATCCCCAGGCCCGGCGAAGGCGAACAGTAGGCGGTGATGGCACCCTGGTGGTTTTAGTCGGTGCAAGTCCGACACACCGGTGGAGTGGCCCTCACTACTCCCCTGACGGTCTGAAGGGATTTCCACCGGGTTAACATAAAAATAAAGAATAAATTTGGATATTTCTATATGAGCATCAGCATCCCCTTCTGCTGCTTGATAAGAAATACAGATAAACTAACCTTGATCATGTACTCAGTGACAGGGTTACTCCTCAAAAAGTCACTGCTCTCCCTGGTGTAAAACCTCTCCGTGTCTTCGAGGAATATTGCTTCAAAGGTTTCCTTGTAGACGGTTAAGTTCTGTCCACGGGCGTTCGGATCCTCTTCATTCAGACCCAAAGCTACATAGCAATTGATCACCTAAGACAAGAACAACACATTTATTTCACTAGGTTACAGATACCCTAATGGTAGGATTCAATTTTAGACAGTCGCCGCTCGGCAAAGGTGAATCCTCAGCAGCAACCAGGCAGCAATGTATCGCTCCGTATACTTGTATATAGAAATGCCAAGAAAACGCAGTTGTGTGTATTCCGCGGTGGACATTGAGGGCGTCCGCCGTTCATCGGAGAGTGGGGTTGGGTACCCCAATGAGAGGTAGTGAGGGAGTAATTTATGACCCCTCTCAGAGAGGAGGCCTGCCTAAGGCCAATAGATCGCTGGGCCTTCAGAAGTATCTGGATTCCCAGGCTCGGCGAAGCCCTCACCACTCCCCTGACGGTCCGAAGGGATTTCCACCAAATTAACAAAAAAAGTCTGTATTCTCCAGTAAAAAAAAAACCTTTTCCCCTTCCTTCTCTCCAGAATGTGTCGCTGGCAATGCACGACAGCCTAAGTATCTTAGGTACGAATATTCCCTGTCATCTCAACCTTAGAGGTCATATAGGGCCTGTCATCTCCGCAACATCATTTTAAAACAATAAACTCACCCCGGAGACTAGCCTAGTATTAATGGTCTCCCCATTCCGTTCTCTCTCAATCAGCTTCAATACAGCGTTAGTCACTTGCTTGTTCAATCGCTGGAACAAGTTGTCCCTCCACGTAACCAGAGCCAACTGGTATATCTCGTATATACCCTGAAAAGAACAAGGTCTACTTTAAATTGTGAAGTTATCACGGACACACCTTTCCATATGTATGTACGTACATACACTTTGAAATAGACTCCAGAACTGTTTATACATAATCTATTATTCTCTTCCACGCTGTTTTCTGTGCGTTGACACAGCAAATAGGTATTAGCTGAAAGTAAGCGCTGGCTGGCTCAGCTGGTCCTCTAGCATTTGTTGAGCTAAATTCCCTTTTGGTAAACCTATCCTTTTACGTTATATGCTAAATAAATGTTTTTATATCTTTCTTTTTTTTTACTGAGTCATTGTTTTTAAAGTCACGTTGTCTGGTTTTAAAAATTAGCAATTAAGTAAATTTTTTAACAGACTTCAAAAAAGAGGAAATTCTAAATTTGGTTGAGTCTGTTTTTTTAATGTATTTTCACCGATTACTTGGCTATCTAAGAAAGCCCGAAGCGAGGAACTATGACTTATCAAGTGCAGCTGTACGGTTCTTCGATAGCTCCGCAAGTGGCACGGGCTGCCTAAAGTCTCACTTACCGCGACCACCAGTTCGCCAACTCCTCAGGGGCCCCTGCTTCTCATTCAGGAAGCTGGTGTCTTTAAGGATTTTCCTAGCACATTTGTAGACTTTGCAATCGGATGTTCGATGGAAAATGAATTTTTGTGTGGTTTTATTTCGTTACTCGGCGGATGGTTCGAGCGAGTGCAAAACTCAATTGACAACCCGTACGGTGTTGCCAGAACTGAATCGATGTTGCCCGCACACATATTCGAATACGTAACAGAAGTGTTAGTCACTTTGCTGAGCTAGTATATAAATGTTCTTACTTTGCGCCCTTCTTCGCATTCCCTCTTCACCCAATGTCGATTCAAATACGAGCAGACGCCGTTAAGCACGCGAGAGGAGAACTGGTATTCCTCCCACTGCTGGGTGTAGAAGGCTAGAACGTCTTCTCCCATCAGATCTGCACCGTTCTAAAATAACATGTAAAGGTATTCATAAGAAACTAAGTCAATCGTGTGTAGCATGAAATTATGGGCATTAGATATTACTTAAGACTAGAGATGCGAAAAAACGTGAAATACCCGGCTATTTAACAGTGATAAATGAAAAACACACGAACCGTAGTGTTTCAACTGAGTTACGAGATCACTGCTGAAAGAAGGACCAAGATTGTTGTTCAACCTCCTCCCTTCCATACCAGAATAAAGCGCACGGGTTTACAGTAACATATTTATAGTCATAGATGGGCAAAATGTAACCAGATTAATGAAAATGATTAACGATTACATTTTAGATTTTTTACCATTAATATGACTGCATTTTGTTCATTTATTTATTTAATATACCATCGATATATACACGAAAACATAAAAAATATATATATACAAGTCCTAAGACCGCGTGTTATATCTTTACAGGTATACCTAACTATATACAGCACAATTATAAACAAAATGATTAAAAAAAATAAACATATAAGGTTTATCACGTTACACTCAAGCGGATTCAGATGACAACAATGCAATCAAAGCCGACCGAAATCCTGATAGAGAGCAGTGAAAGATGTCAATGTCACTAACTTTGTTACTAATTCGTTTTGAGCAACCTTTTGTCAAATGTTATGTTTATGTTTTAAACACTACAAAATCCCAGATTGTATACACATTTATGAATTCTTAATGTTTTAAATGGATTTAATTATGATTACAGAGCAAGGAAATTAAAATTACGACTACATTTTGTAATCGTTCATCATTAATCAGATTACATTTTGCCCATCTCTGTTTATAGTATCTCATATCCAGGCTAGGAATGAAAAGTTCCCTAACGGTGCGGAATTATCTCCAAACGAGCGTGTTCGCACCGCTCTACGATATTGAGTCCTTTACACCAAAGTGTGAAGAGATTTTGCTTCAGGCTGACATGATTGCTGCGACTATGGACGGGTTTTTCTTTTAATAGTCATAATAGTGACCCAGTGGATAAAGGACACGTTTCCATGCGCGGCATCGCAAATGGGCGTAGGTTCAAACCCCGTTACGTACGTTCCAGATTACGTACGGATTTAGGCACCGCACGCTCTACATTTATTATTTTTATTTATTTATTTACTATCATTGAACAGTACATACAAACATTTACATACGGTACAGGTTACAAGCTGTGGCAATTAGACAATGATAATATTTAAAACCGCAAAGAAAAGGAAAATAAAACAAAATAACAGTAAACTAGCATCAATAAGAAATAGACGTGCGCGTGCGTGAGTGTGTGTGCGTGTGTGCGTGCGTGCGTGTGTGCTTGTTAAGATAAGGTGAGTGTAAGAAAGCTGTTATATAATATGTATATTGTATGCGTATGTGTTAACAACGCTGAAACCGAGGCTGTGAAAATATTTCTGTTTGGGGCAATTCTATCAACAGTGCGAAAGTCCTTATTATAAATATAGAGGCATCTGTGTATTACCGAGTTCTTTACATAATAGTGTTGTATTTTCGCCAAGCGAACAAATGCGGCTATGTATAGTTAGCGGTTAGTTTTGGTGTTTAGTTTAAAATTAATTCTGTTCAATAAGTAATAATTACATAGACTACCCAGACAACCTTTTTTTTTCTTAACCCGGGGAAAACCCGTTATGGGCCGTCAGGGGACGATGAGGGTCACCCCCCGGTGTATCGGAGTCGCGCCGACTAAAATCCCCGGGGTGTTCCATCTCCCGTTTGCCGGTGCCAAGGGCAAGGCTGTGCCAGCTTTCTCAGCACCCGGCGACGTCTGGCCTGGACCCCTGGACACTATTCCGCTTTCCTTTATTTTCTTTGCGTGCCCAGACAACCCATACAACCATATACAACTATGATATTTATTAACAGTTGTAGTCGTTTTTTTAATTGTACCGCGTTTACCATCGAGTAATAAAAGTAGTAAAATATCAAAACTGAAAGAGATGGAACTAATAGCACGCATATCATCGTTACAATTTGTGCCATGCCTAATTAACACGTACCGTAGTTTATGAACCGGTAGCGTGCGGTTACCATCTAAAAGTGAAACCTGTACTGGCATAAATGTTCTTTTTCATCATGAACCAAGTGAAGAAAAGAGACAGCTAGTTAAATATATTTTATTTATACAAACTGCGTGATTAGAGACGAGCAATGACTATGCAAAACCCTCAATTCTCGTTGTCATGCGCCTTAACTTCCGTATGTATTGCAATAACATTATCGCAAGGAAGCATGTACGTATAAGTAATCAGTCAAGGAAAACGAGACCGTAAAAGAACCGCTGAGCTAATTTGCAATTACAAACATAAAGGAAACTTGACCAAATCACTAATATTTTGTATAAACACGCATTTATTAGTTTACCAAGGTATGATAATCTTTTGACTGACAGTTAACGCTGTCTTGCCAATGTTTACTAATATTATAAATTAAAAAATGTGTGTCTTTATGATTAGTTTGTTCATCAAAACGGCAGAACTGATTTAATTTTATTTTTACACTGGCTCGACATAGTGACTACATAGTACCTGATGGTAAGTACAGTGTAGTCCAAAAACGATAGCGACTATCAAAGGATGAAAATCCATTGCGTTGGAAGACCCATGGCGGGATTTCCCAGGGATAAAAAAAAGGAGGATGAGAGGTCTAAGCAGTTGAAGAAAGCAACGAGAAAGGCAAAGTGGGAATAGATCAAAAGTTAATACGATATTAATTGACTTTTAAGCGGTACAAAGATCGCGAGGTCAGTTAGTCTAAATATATTACGGCGGCAAACTTCTTAGTATCATTATTATCGAAAGACTTTGCATATTAACGCATACAGAGCGATATGTCGCAACCGGACAACCATACTTGTCTTTCGGTTTTCTTTACACTATACTCTGGAGAGTGTGCGGCTGAGTTGTATGATTTAGTTCCCCCCTCCCCCTTCTACCATAAATTAACAAGACGCCGTGCGGGTTTGCACCCTTATGTGATTGACATTCCGGCTGCATGCACGAAGCGCTTCGCTCCCTCCTTTTTGCTGCGAACCGTGAAGGAGTGGAACTCGCTTCCTGCGTCGGTGTTTCCAGCATCTAATGACATGGGAATCTTCAAGCGTCGAGTGAATCGGTATTTGCTGTGTGAGCGCGCTCCATCGTCGGCCTCGTCATCACTTTCCAGCAGGTGAGATTGAGGTCAAGACTGTAAGTAATAAAAAAAACTATTGCCGAGTCGCGAGTACCAGAATTCAACGCATACCTTTACTCGACGCAACGTGTAAAAATCGTAATCCAGTGACTTTACTAGACAAAGCCATTATTTCTAAAGGATTTTGTCGAAACATGAGAAACATACCTGTAGTAAATTGATAAGATAAATCCTGAGGAATTCTTTCAGTCTCTTGTACAACTCCAAGCCGACCAGCTGGGCGCCACCCTGTACTTGCCCGCTCTGAAATCCAGTTTTATTCTCTTATCCAAAATTATGTAATATTATTATTGTATAGACTGCCTATATACAGGTGATTTTATAGACGAGGAAGATGTTTCAGAATACAATAATTTGTACCTTCTTATAAGTAATAAATATGTAAATAACAATATTCCCTAACAAATCACAAAGAAACATTGATGAACACATGAGAATTGATCTGTAAAAAGTTTGGACACCGCAGCGCGTGTGGTGCTACGATTGAATGGCATTTAGATATAATTCCTTTTACCTTATTTTAGATATACAGGTAATTGACTCGCTTCCCTTTAGTACTTTATCCTGGCTTAGAAGAGACAAATTACCTACTTAATCATTAATTGTTATTTATTCTATTATGTGTGTAATTGCCCCTAAATATGTTGACTATAAATTACTTTGTTTTAATGGAAATATTAAGATATCACTATTCCTATATATTTGGAATTAGTAATCGAATGCTGAATATGCTCCTTGAATATCTCCCAGTCTATAAAATCAGCTTGTATATAGCATAGTTGATAGTATATTATATATATATATATATATATATATATATAGCCAGTACAATAATACAGTACAGTATAATATAGTACAGTAATACAATAGGATATAGTATCATCGAACGGAGCGATGAATTTAGTAAATGATTCGTCGAGTTAAATTGGTTTTGGCGATAGAAAGCTATAGAGTATACACTGGTTGGTCTGGTTATCTATATTTCAACAATAAGAGGTCAGCTATAGAAGAGTAAGTGATACTATAGTAGACGCTTCTCTTGCTTTTGCCAGAACAGTCATGGTCAGGCATGTCGTTTAAATTTCGTGTGCAATGATCTCTTTGGTCCAGCGTAGAAGAATCCTCCCAAGGGACCTAACTCCATCCAGTTTACCCTGCATGACCACGTGTTACAGCGTAATATTACTGTGAACGCCGCTCAGGGCTGCACTGGATTTTCCGAAATAGTGGACTGTATTTTTGTAGTTGTTGGTAGGTTATATTTCAGGCCCTAATAAATACACACGACCATTATAAAATATACACGTATAATTCCGCTTACCTTGCCACCGAGGTGGTTCTGCCTGCCTGGATCCAGAACAGCTTCCGGGGCAGCGAATTCTGCACTGTCGTGTGCCCGAAGAAAAAATACCAAAGTCCGTAGATGTGATGCCAACTCCGTGCTAAATATAATACTCCCACAAACAACAATGCCCGAGAACACCAGAACAATAATCTAGTCCGTAGCCGTGATTAAATGAATAACAAGTCTTCCGCTAAATACCCGATGCTCAAGCGGTGGCGGCTTCCGAACAAGTGTTTATTGTCACTTGCCACCGTATAACGCCATCTATTGGTAGGCTTGCAGAAATACACATATATATGGTATAATGGCGTGTACAATTACATTACATTGCTATATTAACATCTAGAAAGAAATCAGTGTGGTTCATTATCCAGTTAATTCTTGTCCACAATAAAAAAATGTTTTCTTTAATAAAAATCCTGTTAATTACCTGTTTTTTACCGACGTAGGAACCTCTACCGGCGCTGTTTCCTGCCGCCCTCGTAGCAGAGCCTCCATTAGCGCTTTGATGATTTACTGACGTGCAGTAGTTGTATACATGACTGTATGTCGTTCAGGACATTATTAATCCGGGTATTTTTTAAGCATGTGACATTTTTTTATCCTAACTAGGCACTGATTACGCCGTTCCTTATTTAAAGGGCAGTGCAATCCAAAATCCAAGTACGACTATCGTCTATCGCTGCTATCATGGCCGCCTACTCAAATATCTCTTCACGCTTTGCTTAAAGAACCCAATATCGTGGGATGAAGGGAACACACTCGCCAGAAGACCGTTCTACAATCCAATGACCCGACAAAGGTAAAAATTAGAGAACCGCTGAAATAGAAGTTCACCGTAAAACTGTGACACCGCAATACAGAGCGTTTGGTTCTGTTATGAAAAGAAGAGGGTGGAATGAGGTTATACAACTCTTCAGAACACTCGGCATGATTCAAACGATAAAAAAACGCTAAGTGAAGCAATGCCCCACTCACGAATCGCGGGCTATTTAACAATGTTAAAATAAAATCATGATACGTGATTTAGAATGCGCCATTTTCTGAGGTATGGCGATAGCCAGAACTGGTTCGTAAGCATACAGGCGTGATGACCATCATGGTGACTCGCTTCGTCCTATCGCGTTTCGGGATTATTTTGTGTAAATCTAATTATTCATATACCTTGAGACCAGTGACGTGCATAGGGTATTTAGACAGGGCAGGCAGAATCGCGTAGTTAACTTAAATATAATATTATTATGGTAAATATTATATTGCTTTCATAGGAGATATAAATGACGTGAATATAAAATAGATATAAATATAAATGGTTCCTTTTTTTGTTTAACTTTAAGCAATATATTCCAGACTTATTTATCGTTAGGGCGTGCAATGCTTTCCTGCATCTATGGAATGAACGCTACTACTTGAGACCTGTCGTGGTACATGTCAACGGATTTTCATCACTTGGCGGTTGTTGCCGAAACGTAGTCACACAGACCAAATAAAGGGAGTACTGATGGAACAGCAATGTCATAAATACGCGGAATCGGTGAGAGTCCATAAAGGTATTAATGAATATTAAGGAAGCGACAGAGGTTTGCAAATTTTTGTCAACCTGGTGAAAATCCCTTCGGATCGTCAGGGGACTGGTGAGGGCCACTCCCCCGGTGTATCAGACTTACACCGAATAAAACCACCGGGCTGCCAGCACTGCCTTTCGAATTATCTGGCAATCTCTCTGTCTACCCCAACTGGGATTCGGTGTTATGATAAATAAATAATATAATAGTAAAGATAATAATTGATAGATAAAGGAGCAATAACAAAACGCACAATGCCATACGTCTCATCCTGTAAACTGATAAGAGCCCTTATCAAAATCACGCTAGACTTCGATAAGGAATGACAGATAAGCTCGTAAATGACTTGCTATAATAAAATATATTGTTCTATATAAATGTTGCACATCACAGGAGCAAAGAAATTTAAAATTATGTAGTCGTCGACAAAGCAGCGGCAAAAATACGCAGTAGTTGCGGCAGCAAGCAAAACAACCAACCATGGTAACAACTGGTCGGTTTGTATTTGTATAGAGCATATTCTGATGAATCTCCAATATAGAAGCAAACGTTTCACGTTGATGATAAAAAGAAAGAATGCATTTAATCAGCAGGAGCCACAACCAAAGGAACGACATAATACAAATATATGACAAAAAAATTGCTATTTCATAGACGTGTTATCGAAAAGATCTGTATTACGTCCAAAATCTTCATCAGTGTTGTCTATGTTTTAAAATTAAGTATACTGTCTATTTCGGGTACACCTTTTTTTGGTACCGCGGGGGTTATCCCTAACGGACCTTCAGGGGGCAGTGAGGGCTGCCCCTTGGTGTGTCGGACTTTCACCGACTAAAACCCACAGGGGGTTCCTTCTCCCACCTGCCGAATGCCAAGGGCGAGGCTGAGCCATCTTCTTCGGCACCTGGCGACGTCTAGCATTCTGCAGGCCCCGCCTTCTTCGGCTACACTTACGAAAAGACTAGTAGAAAATATTAAGGATCGAGCATACCGATTTCACCATAAGATACGTTTACGATTCCCACTGTGGCGAATTGATTACAGGACCCACAGTCCCCACCAATGCGCAGAAGTAGTCACCTTGGGGTTTTTAGTCGGTACAAGTCCGACACACCTCGGTCGCGCAACCCCCCTGTGCAGCTGAGTCGGACCTAGGAGGAATTTCCCCAAGTAAAAAAAAAAAAAAAACGTTTACGATTGCCAAGCAACGACCGCGAAAATATGAATTGTACATTTAGACGAAAAAAAAAATGAAATATCAAAAAAGATACGTATACAAGTCCATATATCTCTTCTTCTCCATGTATTGTCTCTTGTAGACCTGTTCGATACCTTCTTGCAAGTCGCCCCATATCTGAAAAATAAAATTGAATATTACAAAAACGGTTTATTTTCAATCTGACAAATGCTATAGGCCTGGAAAGACAATAAAAGTTTCAACATACTTGACATTTTTATAAAATGCTAACTTAGATTGGCTCTAAGCAATTAATCAGTGAATATTATGGGTTTTCTGGTGGCAGCTGCTTTGAGAATAAACGCCGAATTAAAGCGAGTAACTATAACGGGCTGTGCACTAATGTATTATGGTAGGGATCTAGTCAGGCAAAAACGCTACCACCTCACTGCTACTCAATTGGTATCATATGAGGGTTATATGTAAGTTACCGAAACTAAACTCTATTAGGACGAGCAGTATAAATTCCAAAAATTTTAATGTTTTTTTTTTATATCCCTATTATTTACGGAATATTGATCGATATTAATATCTGGTTGTGAACTTTCATCCATGATACATTAATATTATTATATCGTCACGATAATAACCCTTTTAGGATGAGTAGAGGTATCCACCGTCAGTGGCGTTCATTCCATACATGCATAAAAGCATTGCATGCCCTTACGATAGATAAATCTAGAATAAATTGCTTAAAGTTGAAAAAAAGCAACCATTTATATTTATTCTATATTCACGTCATCTATCTTTTCTTAGAAAGAAATATAATAATTACTGCCATAATATAGTATCCAAATTAATTACGAGAATTCTGCCTACCCTGTCCAAATATCCTATGCACGTCACTGTCCACCGTGTCCTATGACCAGTAGCGTAGCAGATCGCATTTCTAATAACACTGATACAAATGACATTTTTGTTAGATATAAATCATCACAATGTAATCCTTCATCGGAGCTTACGAATCAAGATAATATTATACTTCAAATTAAATACGGATTTAGATCACTTGCTTTCGTTCAAAAACCGAAAGTTGAGAGCCAATACAAAAACAAAACAATAGCAGGTAGAGGAAGAAACTTCAAGCCCACGGCGCGTCCCGCCAGTCTTTTTATTTCGAATTGTCGATACTTTGATGACCAGGAAAGGCCTTCACATCAAAACCGGGCGGAAGGGCGAATACTGAAGGTGCTCAGCCGGCAATTTATGAGTTGGGTGGCAATGCAAGGGTACCCCTGTGAATACGACCTCGACTTGAGCCGCCAGCCAAAATACGAACCCTACACAGAAAAAAAGGAATTGTTAAACCAAGAAAGCCAAGTTTCTTGAAATATTTAGTAAATCCAATAAAATATTACTTAACTTAAAAAAATATGTTTTACATTCAAATACAACAAATTTTAGTTCAAGACGTGTTTTTTCTCAGAATTTATACTAAAAACAAGAGAAAACTGCTTACTTTAAGAAACATTTACTTTCGGTTTAGACTATAATATTGTTTTATTATGAGCTTTTAAATTTCTTCGTCACAGAGAATATTTATTTCTTTTAAGAAAAAAATTACTCATTTATAGAATGCGACGGTTTTCTTGACTTAAGAACTTTAATATTTCTACATCAAGAAAATATTTCTTTAAACCAAATTGAACGGTATTTTGGAATTGATTTCAAGTAAATATTTTCTTAAACCTAAACCAAAAAAACTAAGATTATTGTATGATTAATCCAAGTAAACGAACTTTTTTACTAGATTATTATTAATTCTTCACATTGCTTGAGCAAGTCGAAACCTGTAATTGGCCGGGTGGCCAGAATATTACTTTTGTATCATTTGGCGTAACTTTTGACCATGCCATCATTTAGTTAATAGATTATTTATAAATTATAGTTATTATGAATCAAATTGTTTTCTAGTTAATTAATGAAATTTAAATCATTTAACTTTTTATTTGACATTTATTAATATCTAACCTTATTTGGAGCTGTAAGTAAACATATATATTTGGATAATGTAATAGCATTTGTTTGAGAGTAAAAATTTATAAAGAATATTCTTGATTTATGTGATCATAAAGTTAAACTTTTAGCAGGCTCGTGTAACGTTTGCTCATCCAGCACTGGCAACACTGGCTAATGAGCACTCCCTGGAGTAAGTACGTTTTTTTTGCTTTCAAATAATTTTAGTTATTAGTTTAATGCAAACAGTAAAATAATAAGAAACCTTAGTAATTTAGTGTGTGTTTTACAATATTACAGATTATATCATATAGTTCACTCCATAACTAACATGTATCAAGTGTGGAGTGTTCAACAAGATAATATACATTGGTAAGCAAGATTACTTACTAGCTAAATTAGACTATTTATCTTGGATTTATTTAATGTGAAAACAAATAGCAACAATTAACCTATGTTAGTGTATATATAAATATATCCTGTCTAATTTATACTATTTATTTCTTTTTAGTAAGACTGGCAGCACAAAAAGAAATATTAGGTCGCTTGGTACCTCCACCAGGCAGACTTAGCAAGAATATTAGATTTACAATTCAGCAATCAATAGACTCCATTTTTATTCTAGCTAAAGTAAGTTGCAATTTTATTACACTACATTACTTGTGTGTGAGAAAAGTGAGAATCCATAAAGAATGGTTGTCTAGAATTTATTTTAATTTACAGACTGCAGTTGACATGGATGCAATAATTGCAGAAAAAAAAAAGAAAAGCTTGCGCTTATCAATTGACAGTTCAACCATATATTATACTACAAGGCATTTTGTTATCATATTCAACACCCTTACTTCTAATTGATAATGTAAGATATAAATTCCAAAGTATCAAGAAAGCCTTTGATATTTTGTTGAAATCATATCACGTCCTTGACGCACGGTATCCAAGAGCAGGTGACTACTTGTATCTAATTATTCAAAGGTGTGTTTATAAGATACAGACAACATATGATAATAAGTGACATTGTGGATCATTAAATGCATAATGTTTTGTTTAGAAACTATAAATGTTTGTTCCTGTTTAAGATTTTGAGAATATATTCCCAACATATTAATAGGGTACACTTAATACGTAATTACAAAATGAATATTTTTAATATTGATTTGAATTGTAAATATTGTTCTGCAAAATTTACAAATTATAAGTATTTTATTTTTCATTTAGAAACTGCACACAAAATAAGTGACTATTATGTTTGCCCCCTGCTAAACTGTGGCAGAACTTATAATTAAAAAAATCGTTTTAAACAACATTTGACATTATGTCATAATTCAAATCATTATTTAAAAAAGACGTACACTAATCTTCTACATAAATGCCCAGTAGAATCTTCTACTTCATCATGTGTTATATCATTATGAAATTCTAATAAAATTAAAAATGACTGTGGTCACAATAATCCAGACGATAAAAAAAGAATGTAAATAATAGTAAAAATGATTTTGAACAAACTGTGCAATCTTTTATAGAAGTATTTTTGTGTCATCTTTATAATATAGTTAATTTACCTAGAATATTAATTCAACATTCCTTGAATTGATAAAAAAAATAATTATCGAGATAGCTTCAAATATTTGTGATATTCTAAATACGTTGCTTACACCATATTCTAAACTCAACACAAATGTAGTTTCTCAAATTTATAAACTTAGTTTAGAAACATTTGTAAAAGTTGATTTTTAATGTTTAGTTAGTAAGATGGCCTTAAACTTATTTATATTTTGTAAAAGGTGATTAATGATAAAAAGTGTTTCTTGAATATATTATAAGACATAGTTTATAAGATGCCTTTATTGTTAATTTTTATTTTATAATTGATTTGTTATTTCTTAAATAAATGCAAACTTAAACTGGTGGTTTCATTCTTGTAATGAGGGTATATCTTCTGCTAGTTCAATTATAAATGTGTCAGGATGTTGCTCTTAAATGCGCATTGTTGTCCATAGGGTAATCGTTTTGTCTGGTCTAATTATGTGATAATCTTGTGTAGAAATGTATTCCATCTTCATTTAAATGTATCTCTGCGTACCACATTCAGTATGTAAAGCTACATATTTCTTGAACGCTATGTCAATAACTTGAGAGTCCGCAAATCACAAATTATTAACATAGTGTTCAAGAAATTTGTAACGTTACATACTGGCTGCGGTACGCAGACATACATTTAAATGAAGATGGAATACATTTCTACACAAGATTATCACATAATTAGACCAAGACAAGACGATTACTTTATGGAAAACAATATTCACTTAAAATGAGATCCTATAATCTCAAATCAAAACAATAATTATCTAAAGTTGAGAAAATAATTTATTAGCACGTCGAGCACAGATATTTTAATTTAAGAATAAAAAATCTTGTTTTAAAGTCATCCTATTTTCAACCTAATAACAAATTTCTTTGAAACTAGTAATTCATTTTTATTTCAAAATTGTGTAAACTCAACACAAGATTTTTTATTCTTAGATGAAGAACATATATTATTACATTAAGTAAATCTGAATAATCAAGACAGTTACGATTCTTGGATTAACGTATTGTATATTTTCAAAGGGAATTGTTTTTTTCTTGAGTTGAAAATATATATCTCGTTCTAAGAAAATATAATTAAGAAAATATCGATCTAATATCAACAAAATATTTTTTTACGTCTATAGGGAGAGTGCCATTTTCTTGGATTAAAGCAACTTGCTTTGCCTTAAGGAAATTTGCTTTGTTTTAAGAAATCTTTTTTTTCCGTGTAACGGTGATCTACTAGCGTTTCGGAAGCGACTACCTTGAGAAGAAACACCGAAAAAAACTCAAGGATGCGTCGGAGTGATCGCCAGCCTCTATTCGTGACAATAGCCAATGTTATCTATGTTGAAACATCGAGTCATATATAAAAGTAAATATCTTCGCGCATTAGAACCATTAGAGTATTTATTATAGATACGAGCCAATGATACAAGACTGCCGAAAAATAACAATTCCACTATGATGGACTCAAGTGTGTATTTTTGTCCTGCAAGCGTTGCAAGTAATGACGTACAATCTTTTCTGATTTTTTTCCTCATACACACTGACACATCGATTGTGTTTATATAAAAATTCATCTGGCTTACGGCCAATAGTCGAAAGTTGTTCGACATCATCGGGAACTTTTTAATATCAGTCTAGTTTTGGTGTTATTTTCGTAACAGGCACAGTATGGTAATGCTTTGCTTTACACTTATTCATACAATGTTTCAT
Source organism: Automeris io (assembly GCA_036320925.1). Taxonomy (NCBI): domain Eukaryota; kingdom Metazoa; phylum Arthropoda; class Insecta; order Lepidoptera; family Saturniidae; genus Automeris; species Automeris io. Next base: position 10,071,296 of record JAUDJH010000017.1, on the reverse strand, counting down.
TACTTCGATCTAACAATTTATCTCATTATTACTCTCACTTTTAATATAATTAATAATATATAGCCACGCTTTATACTTTTTGGGGCAAGCAGAGATGCATTAGCAGCAGTGACGTACCTACCAAAACATAAAAAGTCACTAAATTTTAATTCATAGAATAGATTTAAATAAAAAAAAATCTTAAACATCTATATTTCTAAAGGATGAATACTACTGATTAGCAGGGTATTGCTTTTGATGTTGTATACCTTTTTTTTGTATCCCGTGGGAAAATCCTTCATAGGACCATCAGGGCCGCTGTGAGGGCAGCGAGCCCGGTGTATCAGACTCCTACTGACTAAAAACCTCTGGGGTATCCCTCTCATCGCTCCACCCGAGCCTGGGAAACCAAATTCATCTAGACGCCGGAGAGCGAAATGCCTTGTCTAGGCTGCCTCTCTGGTAGGGGGTAAGGGTAAAGAGCCCACCCTTCCAACACCTATCTCACAGGCGGCGCGCCGGACACTGCCCACCGCCTCCCTCTTATCCGGAGAGCAGACTCCCTCAAGTCTACTGCCCGGCTATTGATGTTCTCTACCTTGATTAAAACTAGATCAACACGAACAGTCTTTAGACGTTAATTTCAATTGTGAAGAATTTAAGATTGCATACATTAAAAAGAATAATTATTTATTATGTTCATTGTTATCACTTATGTACGAAATTGTCATGATTAAAAAAACCATGAATTGAAACATCGTCAGGAAATTCGCATGACCTGTATTAGAAACTAGCTGTCCCGCCAGACCTTGTTCTGCCCTATTTCTCTAAAACAAAGTCATATTGTTTTTTTTAATGTTAATAGCCTCCCCGACAGATTTTTTTGAAAATTGTTTGAAAGAACCTGGCCTTAATGCTATATGTATAAAAATTGACAAATATTGACATTAATATTTATACGTCACTCAATTGTTTTGCCTTCCCGGAACCCGTCCACTGACATTTAAAGTTTATGGTATGGTGTTAAAGTTCAAATTGACTTTTAAATATTATTACGAATTTTTTGTATGAGAATATAGAAAAGTGTTCTTTTTAGACTTTTTCAGACAATTTTTTTAATTTTTCTCTCCGTAATTACCTTTCCCAGACTTCAACAAACACAACAAAAAAGAAATCAGTCAAATCGGTTTAGTCGTTCTCGAGTTTCGCGCTTATCAAGACACTAGCTGTCCCGGCAGACCTTGTTCTGCCCTATTTCTCTAAAACAAAGTCATATTGTTTTTTTTAATGTTAATAGCCTCCCCGTCAGATTTTTTTGAAAATTGTTTGAAAGAACCTGGCCTTAATGCTATATGTATAAAAATTGACAAATATTGACATTAATATTTATACGTCACTCAATTGTTTTGCCTTCCCGGAACCCGTCCACTGACATTTAAACTTTATGGTATGGTGTTAAAGTTCAAATTGACTTTTAAATATTATTACGAATTTTTTGTATGAGAATATAGAAAAGTGTTGTTTTTAGACTTTTTCAGACAATTTTTTTAATTTTTCTCTCCGTAATAACCTTTCCCAGACTTCAACAAACACAACAAAAAAGAAATCAGTCTAATCGGTTTAGTCGTTCTCGAGTTTCGCGCTTATCAAGACATAGCTGATCCGGCAAACGTAGTTTTGCTATATAAGTTATTGTAATATCTTCTATGATGTTCATTGAAATTAAGTGATTTCTAAGACAATTTTGTTCATAATTAAATACTCTTTATCAACAAAACATTTATTTGGATAAAGATTAACATTATTACGTTGATACAACTCTTAACAAATAATACATTAATTTCGACCAAATTTGTTTACCATAAAAACGGTTCTAGTGACTTAATCTTAAAAGATAAACATTTGCTGTCGTGGACATTTTTTTAGATCATCTCAAGAGGAATAATTCTTTCTTACATATATTTTTGGTATCTTGAACCGTTTTTGCAGCGCACGCAATGGAAGCCCTCAAGGATGAAAAATTTTGCCCGTTTTTTTCACATTTTCCATTATTTCTTCGCTTCTAATAATTGCATCGTGATGCTATATAGCCTATAGCCTTCCTCGATAAATGGTCTATTCAACTCAAAAAGAATTTTTCAATTCGAACCAGTAGTTCCAGAGATTAGCGCGTTCAAACAAACAAACAAACAAACAAACAAACAAACAAACTCTTCAGCTTTATAATATTAGTATAGATAGCTGATCCGGCAAACATAGTTTTGCTATATAAGTTATTGTAATATCTTCTATGATGTTCATTGAAATTAAGTGATGTCAAAGACAATTTTGTTCATAATTAAATACTCTTTATCAACGAAACATTTATTTGGATAAAGATTAACATTATTACGTTGATACAACTCTTAACAAATAATACATTAATTCGACCAAATTTGTTTACCATAAAAACGGTTCTAGTGACTTAATCTTAAAAGATAAACATATACTGTCGTGGACATTTTTTTAGATCATCTCAAGAGGAATAATTCTTTCTTACATATATTTTTGGTATCTTGAACCGTTTTTGCAGCGCACGCAATGGAAGTCCTCAAGGATGAAAAATTTTGCCCGTTTTTTTCACATTTTCCATTATTTCTTCGCTTCTAATAATTGCATCGTGATGTTATATAGCCTATAGCCTTCCTCGATAAATGGTCTATTCAACTCAAAAAGATTTTTTCAATTCGAACCAGTAGTTCCAGAGATTAGCGCGTTCAAACAAACAAACAAACAAACTCTTCAGCTTTATAATATTAGTATAGATATCATGTGTAAGCTCCGAGAACGATGATAAGCGGCGCTACCGGTCACATTGGGTGCAATCAGAGATGGACAAAATGTAATCTGATTAATGATGAACGATTACAAAATGTAGTCGTAATTTTAATGTTCTTGCTCTGATTATCAATCATGATTAAATCCATTTAAAACATTAAGAAATGATAAATGTATATACAATCTGGGATTCCGTAGTGTTAAAAACATAAATGAGCAAAATGCAGTCTTATTAATGATAAAAAACGTAAAATTTAATCGTTAATCATTTTTATTAATTTGATTACATTTTCCATTTATGGGTGCAATATGTAATGGCAAAGTAGATACAGCCATTAATGTATCTCTGCTCGATACCAAAATGGCTATGGCTTGATTTTTTTTAAGAGGCACATGTTACTTTATATTACAACCCGAATTTTATTAAGCAAAAGTGAATAAACGAGGCAATTCGAGAATAAATTTAAATTAATTTAGAATCTTGTTTCAATACTATTTTAAAGTCAATCCGTTCCGGAATATGAGCCCAGAAGTGACAACGATTGAGATCAGAAATTAACATTTTATTTATATTTTCTCGCTTACGTACGACCGTAGACCTTTTGATCTCATAAGTTAAATCGAAATTAACCTTAAAGCTTCTTAAATAAAGTTTAAAATCCCTTGATGAGGGCATTGGAGTGAAAGGTTTTTTTTTATAATTATATCTAAATAGAGGCAACTGTACTCATTATGATAACTTATTACAATAATTTAAATGTCACTGACATACCAGACAGTATCGTATAATATACCGGGGCAATGATCCGTTCAAATGATTCGATAAGTTAAATTTGTTACAAATCTGGGATGCCGGCAACCACCCCGATGCATCAGTCCCGGCCGATCGGTTGGCTGATGTTTTCGGGGCCGTAGCTGCTCAGGGTGGGGGCCCTGAGCAACCGGTCAGCGTCCCTTGAGATGTCAACATAGCATTGTGACATGGTTTGCCGAAATACGCCGAGGGAAGCTGCGTTTCCTCCAGGGTTTGTGCTAGAGGGGGCAGCGCGGCGTGACGCTGGTAAATTGATTACAGGATCCACAGTTTTCGTCTATGCGTAAAGGTAGTAACCTTAGGGTTTTGAGCCGGTACAATTCCGGTGCAAAGACCCCTTTGCATATAAATGCAGAGTCCTACATCCTCATATCAAGACACCGGCATCGCCGAAGAAGGGGTAGTTTCAGTTGACTGTTGCTAAAAATTGCATTTGCGTACTAAGACGCGGTCCCATCTCGCACAGCTTTGAGTATTTTTCGGCGTTTCTTTTCAAGATAGCCGCTTTCAAAATGCTATTACATTACTATAAGTAGTTCTTGCTCTGGTTGACCGTCTAAGCCGAGGTATGTTCCCGTAGGGTTTCTTGCATTGGTATTAGACCCATATTTCTCACAGGATAAAGCACCTTGAGTGCGCGTCCACTTCGCCTGGTGAAGTTATACAGGTCTTCCCAAGCAACAACAATTAGTCACTACGAAAAAAAAAAACTTCCAGCCTGTCTCCCGCTATCGAGTAAAGACTGCCAGAATTAAAATTCAAATTATACCTTCAGCGTGTCGAATGAAAGAAAAAAAAATATCGTCTTCATATTTTTGGGTTACACAATATTATCTATGGTTTTACACATTATTACACTACAAATATTATCTATTGATTATAAATATGACGTAGTGTCAATAGAATATAGACAATCTATCTCTATCTTTCTTCTTCGTATGTAACCTGTATAAATGAATCCCTTTCTTACGCGCATTTGGCAGAATTCATCCAGCATTCTAGTCTCATTTTACAGTTTGTTATGTTGGTAGAAAACTTTACGCTGATTGGTCCAATTATCATATCACTAAAGCGACATTAAATTAGTTCTTTCCCATTAATGTGTTAACAGAAAAAGACTGTTTTATATTCGACGTCTTCTGTCTGAAGGATCTATGATTATGCCCAAACAGATTTCGTACATCACTATTCGCTATTAAGGTCGTGACCGCTTTTTTATTTACACACAACAGATCGAAAAGCATCAGACCGTGGTCAAACAGCGCCTAATGATTAGCTACGGACATTGACCTATGTTCGATACATAAGTTATTCAAAATATCGACATCTAAAAGGAAGATATCAACACACATACAAATACAAAATAGATACAAAAATAATACTTTACACCAGAGGCAAAAAGCTATCGTGATTATTTTTTTGTAAAATCGTATTTATTTTTGACATTGAACTTTAAAATACGATTTCTGAAATAATTACATCTTTTATTAGTAGCTTTTCACAGTGAAAGTCATACTCTGAGTTACCTTTTTGTTATATTCATCACAGAGAATAACCTTTAAAAAAGCTATTATATAATTTAAATAGGCTTACGGCTCTAGAATAAACGTAGAGCCATTCGATTTGACTTGCTGATTCACTTTCGGTTAAGTTTTGTTTTGCAGATTCTAAAAATGCTAAAAAGGACCAAATATCGTTTACAGCGTTTTCGATTTTCTGCGTCGATATATTCGAGGGCTTAAGCAAAGTAATATTCTATTACTTTAATTGTATGATTAAATAAATAAAAGTATGATTAAATTAGCGATAGTGCCTGTAGAAGATTCACAAATATATAAGATGGACGCAAGTAGTGTCCGATTGAAGCTGGGGATTCATAATGGGCCGGAGTTTAGGCCGATATCGAATGAACTTAGGAATGTGCAAATTATTTCGACGTGTAATTATTTTTGACAAATTGCAAGGTAATTATAATCATTGTTCTCTTATACGGTAAATATAAACCTTTAATTTATAAGTTGTTCTTTTTGCTTCGACCGAAAGTTGTGGTGGTGATGGTGGACTAATCGGCTCCGGCCAGAAATCGACAATAGATCGGACACTATAATCCAGCTTCTTTTTTAAGGTTAAAAGCAAGATTTTTGGAGTCACACTCAGATATATAACAATAGCCATTTTGTATGATTAACTAGAAATTATACCAAATACAAAAAAAAACAGAAACTGTCCAAAACAGATATTTTTATACTTTATAGTTCTTAAAATTACCCTCACGTACAGTAATAGAACAAAAAATAAACACTAAACAGCCCTACATTTACAAATTAAGCCATTGCCAGGTAAGTGGGTCGCTAGAAAAACAATGGTGGACGTTTAGTTAATTTATAATCAACTTTGTTTTAATTACCTTTTGTGCACGCTTTCAGAACGGTAAATAATTAGTGATTAAAAAGCGCACGTTCTCATAAGATTGCACGAGAAAGGAAGTTATGTCAGTATACAGGGTGTTCTGTTAACTGGGTCAGTATGGGGAAATCCGAAACAAGAATTACAATAATTTAGTTTCATGGTACATTTTCATTGGTCGAAAATTCGATTAGTAAAGATAATGCATTGACCCCGTCTAGGTGGCGTAATGGTTTTTGAAAATCACAAGTCGATGACGTACCCGTACACTGCCAGCGGGGACACATTGAGCAATGAAAATAAATCTTAAAAGCAACGGCTGCAAACGTGCGGTGCTAGGTCCCCGTATCGTCATCATCATGTCGGCCGCAAGACATCCACTGCTGAAGATAGGCCTTCCCTAATGTTTTCCAGAGCGACCGTTTGTAAGAGCCCTGCATCTGCCATCGCCCTACGATCCGAATTGGGTCGTCGGTCCACCTTGTAGATCCCGCATTGCGCTTGCCAGTACGTAGTATCCATTCGAGAGCTTTCCTGTCCTTGTCGGCCATCTTCTCTACAAGCTGTGTCCTGACCACTACCACTTCAACTTGCTAATTCGCTAGTCTGCGTCGGTGACTCTTTTTTGTATATAATTCAATTCCCAAATACCCCAATCTTTCCTTGCCGTATTGAAAACATTTCGCCGTAAGCGGGTTTATTTAACCGATGAAAATGAGCTATTAGAAATGTCTACAGCCTGAGCAGATTTAGCAAAAATATACGACCTCAGTCGAGAAAACTCCTAATAAAAATACCACCTGTTAAATAATTTTATTAACACTTACACTAGAAGGAACTTGTTAGAAGTTAAAAATATAAAATAAATAAGAATCAAATTAATTACCAATGGTGTTTAGCTTAGGAGCTTTGTCCTACGGGGTTCATAGAATTTTACTAAATCTGACCATGGGGAAGCTCTTTTTGTTTAAAAAAAATGGCATAGTTCAATTTGTGCTTGATTTTAACAGGCTATTGCTCAGGAACATAGGTACAATATTCACAGACAATTATATAGATTGACCAAGCCCTTAGTGGACACTCACGACTAGTTCACAAATTTAAAGTCGCTCAGCGTGCTATGCTCGGTGTTTCTCTGAAGCATTGAATCAGAAATGAGGTGATCTTTTAGAGAACTAAAGTTATCAACCTAGTTCAAGGATTTGCATGCTGACGTGGGAGTGGAATGGTCATATTTACTGAAGAACCGATAACCGCTGGGTTGGACATGTTCTTAAGTGGAGACGACCCCTCGGTAAGCGTAGTGTAGGACGCTCTCTGGCTAGGTGGAGCGACGATTGGGACAAAGTCGCAGGCAATTGTTAGATGAGAAAAGGAGAAGACGGAGCTCAGTGGCGAATCTTGGGAGAAGCCTATGCCCAGAACGGATACTGATTGATGATTATAATGACCTAGCCCTAAACAAAGCTTGTGTTATAGATCATTTATCACATCACATCCATAATAACTGATATACTATTTTGCTTATCATACAATACTTTGCCAATGCTGGGGCTCGAATCCAGTACATTCAGCGTCGAAGGTAAATTGCAAACTATTCTATCTGGAGGCCTAGACAGAGTAACATATGAAAAAGGATAATGAAAAAGAAAGTGCAATATGTATTGAACTGACATAACTTGAGGAAGTGATATTTCGAAACCTTGTGTCAATTTTATGCATATTTCGCTTTCTACTGGCGTTATCATTGGTCAGATATTGCTTTGTCTAGGTAGACCTTTATAAGTAAAGAAATAAATGACATAAAAAAAATATTACCTGATCAAAATCCTTTTGCCTCATGGGCATTGGTGATCGGCTGCTACTGCTTGTACTCATTTTGTCTTCGTCTTCCTTATCAATGCATACATACAAACAACGCACTAATATGGACAGATTTTAACTAAACAATGCACTAAACAAATGTGTATGTACTAAACATGAACACTAAACTATAAATATGAAATACAAGAGATCACAGCTGGGGGTTTATTATGTGCTCAGTAAAACTGCTCTTTCTTCACATTATTTGTTAAAAAAAATATTAATTTTTTATTTTGTGTAAAATTGCACTTTCAGGTTTCGTAATTTTCAATTCTGAAACAAAAGATTTTTTTTTAATATAAACATCAACCTGTATGTAACCTGTTTATAAATACAATATGTTTTATGTAATATATTGTAAAAATACTGGTTTGGCCTTTTGTTTTCTATGGTAGCCCAGAATAAAAGATAAGCAATAAGACAAGAAATTAGATTCTATGATAATTGTTCTTATTTAAGCCAGATTTGAGTTTAATTTTGACAAAACACTTTTGCACTACATAGGTGGAAAAGCTGTCACCATAACTTCTTTTAGATTGTGGTCTTCTATAGACTTAATGTGTAGAAAAATTAACATTTAATCAGTGATAACTTTAGTAGAAAATTCCATGATGTTTGAAATTGGCATAACAATATAAAAAGGCATATACTTAGTCAGAAAAAAAAAGTTTGAAAACAGTACTTTTTAGTCAGCTGACACCCAAACTAAGACTACTTGTATGTTGGGTGTCAGCATTATTCATGTCACTCACGTTCCATGCAGTTCATATCTGCTGTGTAGCTCTAATCTTAACATATATATACACACATATATATATATATATGTGTGCATAGTTATACTATAGTTAACAATAGATATCAAAAGTCATCACTGCTCAAATTATTCATCAGACATAAAAATATCTACTATAATAAATACAACAAAAACAAGTTCCCTGCCTGACCGTTTTTTGAAGACATTCCGTTCAGGCCGCATGAGGCTTATGCGCCCCACGCTTTACACTTGTATTATTTTGTTTCTGGCGAATGCCTTACAATAAGTAAAATGCCGTATAAACCATAGTTATCAAGGAAAGGTTGTATAGGCCCCACGATTAAATGAACGCATGAGCAGTAGTACTAAGAGGCACATAATCAACTGCAATTGAATTTAAAAAAAATTCTTCATTTTACAATGATAATACCAATGAGAAGCATATGCCCCATGTGGCAGGGAATATGTTAACAATCCCAGACAAGTCATCAGAAACAAGCACATTCTGCATTAATCATACAATTTACAATAATGTTTATCTTTAGATAAAATTACTCCCAAAACAGTTCCTCTGTATCATTATATCCCACATTCGACAACCAATCCCTAAGCTTCATCTTACATTCATAATTTGACAGATTCAATATATTTTTATGTATTGTTAACTTTGTTGCATATCATTGAACTGCAAAATTATATTTATATATAGACATAGGGCAAAATCTCACCCTAGGAAGATTCATTTTACTATTTTTCCCTATGAGTATCACTTTATGTTTGCGGAGAACAAGTATTGAAACAAAGAGTTTTCAAATATGAAAACTTACGCCACTTCCATACATTTTACCTTTTCCATTAGCATTATTACTGATTGAATGCTAATCTTGGACTATAATGTATTATTTACAATAAGATTTATTGGTTATTTTACTGCACCAGTATACAAGAATACTAATAGGTGTGGTATTCAAGAGACAGTATTAGACACAGAGGATTCCAAACTATAAAATGAGATAATTTGAAACTGACCCTTGAACCTTGTTGGACATAAGTTGCTAGTGATAAAAAAAACAGTGAAAACAATCAGAGGAGGTCCATGGCATTAGGCACAACAAACAATGGGACTTACAGAAAACACTGTAAAAAAAATTTAAGAGTTATGTCAGAATAAAGTCTATTTATTTATGCATATCAATTATAAGGCATGAACTAATGCGGAAACTCATCATGCATAATGCTATATTCTCTATAACAAGCTTCAAGTTTAGCACTGTCACTTTCTATACTTGTGATTTAGAAAACAAATAACACATCACGAAAAAAATTATTATTATTCTAGCAAAATTATTGTGTAATATCTGATAGCATGTAAAGTATATTATCCAATCTGCTATTGATTATTATGACATGAAGATAAAAAAGAAATAAATATATTAATTATTTTATAAACATCAACATTAATGAAATATCTCTGGTATATTAAAATGTAATACAAAACCATAATTCAGAACACAATTTTTGGGAAGATTTTGGAAAAACAGGACAAAGATGCTATATACAGTTAGATGCTATAGTGGGTGCTATATATATATATATAGTTAAAAAGTTGTAAATGAACACAAAAACCGGGACTTCAGTTTATACTCTATAAAGTAAAATCTCAGTTAAATTACAATAACCAAGGTTCTGTAACTTATTGAATGGAAAATGTGTTCACAAATATAATTCTACAATTGCATGTAAACGGAATGAAGGAAATTGGCTGAAGAGATAAAAAGAGTTAAATTATTAAATTGATCATTTTATATAAAAATTTAATAAATTTAAAATGAATAATGTTAAATTTGAAATTACTTTATATTTTTTATTTTATCTAAAAATATAATTGACAAAAAAACTGCCATTCTTTAAATCTTTGGATTAAAACCTGTATTTTAATAAAGCATATTACGTTTACACATGATGGATTTGTGTAACTTAAAATAAGAATATATTATTTTACCATTAACAAGCTCTACAAAATTATTATCACGAATATTGAAGGTATAATTTAAAAACAACTGTAGAATTCACTTCTTTTACAATAAAGTAAAAGTTTGTATAGCAACAAATAGGAGGCTTAAGTATTTTACTGCTAGTAAAAAAAAACTATGTCAGGAGGATGGCCAGTCTAGTATAACAGCATTTAAAAGGCAAACAACAGCAACCATGCAGTCAAGTGGAAAACTGTGCCATATTAGCATGTAAATTGAAATCAACCAATTCTCCACAAACAAAAAACGTGAAATAGCGGTAAATAGTGCGTCATTCGATTAGAAAATAAAAACATCACGAAAAGTAAAAGTGCTATTCATCTGACAAAGGAATTGAGATTTTGCAACTCAAACAAGGGCAAATAACATGTTTTTCTTGCTTTTTCAAAAAACCGTAATGAAAACATACCCGTTTAACCCCTGTTAACACTTCATGGCACATATATAAATGGTTAAATCATAAAGTTAACGATTTACTTAGAATAAATTGTTATATTACGACTGGTTTTTTTTGTATTAAGAAAACTTACAGGTACATCTTATATTCTTGTACCTGACAATAAAATGACAGCAAACCCTGCTAAAATTGTTACGCCTACAAAAGAAACTAAACGCTTCAGGTAAATATAAATTGAATGCGGCCGGATTATACTTACGTAGCACCCGTTTTCACGCTGTCATCGACCACATTTCACTTCGAATTACCACAACACTTTTCTTCTTGATTTGCACTACACTTTACAAGGCTATTTTACTCACTTTATTTTAATACATGAAATTATAATCCGTTTACAGTTTAAGTATTTTTTTAATATTTCAAACAAAAAGAAACAACAATGAATAGAGAACAGGATTATGTTTCCTATTTATGACACCAGGTGGCTGGCAGGCAGTGCTGCTAGCCCCTGTTAAGAAAATTTTCCTAAAACTATAGTCCCAACCAAAAACGCTTAAAATAATTTAAATATACGGAGTTTAAAGCTTGTTACTTTAAAACAAATAATTGTAATATATCGTCACGGGATATCTTTTTCAGGATAAACAAAGATACATTACTAGCTGTATCTATTTTGAAATTGTATTGTGTCCAACGTGATCAGTATCGCAGCTTAGCTGAGCTTAAATCAAAATTACGAGAAATATCAGCAATCGAATACGCAATATGCCATTTAGAATATTTCTAATTATTGTGGTGTTTCGGGTACACGTTCTTCGTGTACTCCCCAATATAGAAAACATTGATACAAAACGTTTATTGATGGAAACAATTGCCTTCTGCTTTGTAGTTCTTGCAAAACATATACACAAAACATTTGTCTATAATCATGTTCCGTTTACTTTATTCGTAGTTTTATCGTAAAAATATAAATATCTATCTAATCAAATGTACTTAACCAATTCAATTTATTATATATGTACTTCACCCACACTGCACTTTGCACTTTGTTCTTTCTTCTATGTATTTCTACTTCTTATCTTGAACTGTACCATTTGCATCCAAGCAAATCTAAATAAATACCAGGTTTTTAAATCTAGTCAATATAAATATGGACATCCTTAGTTGTCATTTAAATAAAACTGACATAGGATTGGCGGCAACTCCAAGTCGTGGGCCATACTCACAGGGGTGCCCTTGTGTAGCCGCCCGATCCATTAAAATTCGCTGACTTAGCGTCCTATGCGTTCGCCCACCAAGCCCCGCTTAGTTGTGAAGGCTTTATCCGCCCGTGACAAAAAATAAACATTTAAAAAAATTCCGGCAAAGCTATAAGGCAGAGTGGTTGCATATCTTCTGCACTCTCGCTGAATAATTGTTCTTTTCTTTTTGTGGCGGTTGGCTGAGTGTTTAATTGTTGTCTGAGCTTGTATTGTGGGCTTGGGTACCAACGGTATGCTCGGCTGACCGTGTGTGGTGGGCAATCAATGTTTTTTTTGCCGAGATGCTAGCGGAGTGATTCATCCCTTGGGTCGCTGAGTTTTCCCGCCAATCTACATATTCTTCCTCGCCATTTATATTGTGTGTGTATAGAAGTGGTGCATCAAACAGAAAATGAAGATGGTTTAAATTGAATTGAAACTACGACAAAGATATTGGAGCGTGACGGGAAGACTTAACAGAAATAATAAATTAATAACACTTGGAAATAAATTACCTCAGACATGGTTGTATGGCAAAAGCCATTGCCTTTCCACAAAAGGAAATAAAAAAAAAACAAAAAATCACTTTTGACGTTAAGTTGTGTTATTTTTGTTTAAACTTGGGATATGTAAAGATTAACAATATATAGACGTACAAAATTTAAAGATAAATAACCATAATAATTTCTTTCATCTAAAATTCTCATAAATTCCTGACTATAATGTGTTATGTGATAATCACCGGACGCAGTTTAGTATGGCTGCTTATAAGTTTAGTTGCATTTATGTTTATTTTAACCGGTATAATGACACCGAAGTGGTTATTGGGGCAGCCCATAGTCATCAATGAAAATAATGTAACTAGTTTCTACGTCCCAAGCGTCGGTATATATAACAGGTAAATAAAATGTAATTATATATACCTATACAAGATTTTTCCGTGTGTTCCGTAAGCTACTGCAAAAAGCATGGAAATTAATTAAAAGACCCCTTTCAAATAGAACTGAAGTGGTAAAAATAGAAGTGAAAGGCAGCCTTACTTTGGTTAATGTCTTTTTTTGCTTATAAATTATTTGTAGTAGTTGTAGAAATTATGCATCATCTAAACTAACTACTCTAATAAAATTGCTATTAAATTATTAATAATTCTTTATAAGACATTAAGTTAGTCAATATATATGAAAAGCCTGTATGTTTTAGATAAGTAAAATGTGTGAAATAGAACAGATTTTATTAATTATGCATTTTTACACTGCTTTTTTTAAGTTAATATATACAATTTGCAGAGAAATCATTAAAAAAGTTACTAATTAAGTTACAACATTAGTTATACATTTAATTTACTGCAGTGTGGCATACTGGAATTTTATATTCATTGACACAATTGACTCTAACATTAATATGTCAGTGATGGCCTCCACACCTGAAGCTTAAAGAACAATTTATGTTCTGGCAATCACTGCTTGGGTCGCAAAGTATTTTTTTTTCAAAGTGACTCTATGGCTTGGCTAGAAGCGGCCTTCATAACTTAACTGGCCTTGGTGGGTGAATGCAGAAGGCAGTCAGCCAGCTAATTTTAGGGTTGGGCTGCTATGTAATGGCGCTCCTGTGGTTACTGTGGTTGACCTCGACTTGGGCAGCCAGCTAGTGAAACAAACCTAACAGTGATCTACCAGCATTTCAGAAGTGACTATCTTGAGAAGAAACTGAAAGCTGCATTGGAGTGAAGGTCACAATCTATCAGTCAATATGCCTTTATATGGAAAAATATCTAAACTAAAAGACTGCACAGCACTGTCACCTGTCACAATCACAAGTTTGAAATATCTCCTGTCAGCACTGCACAGTTGTGTACATCAGAAGGATTTTCTACCTAAATACACACAGAGCAGTGTATTACAGCCTGGCAGTTACTACTAGAAACTGTAATGTGTTTTTACCTTTTGACAGACCGATTATGGTTTTAAAACTTCAAATCCATGATAATTTTAAAGGATTTTTTGTTTGAACCATACCATAATTTTTGTTTTTCATTTTATTGTATTATTTGCAGATGCATCCGCATGACCAATGATCATGATAATTGCGGTTCATTCTCCTTCTATGGACTAGCAACTGATTCCTCAGTGTATCCTGGTCCTTGGAAAGCTGCTATGTTCTTTTTGTCTTTGTGTAAGATTTTTGTTTACTTTTTAAGGAACCAGACTGTTTCAACAATCGACTGTAAATATAATATTCAGTTACACTAAATCAACTAACAAAGTAAAAAACCTAGACATAACATACAGTAATCTAAAAGTAGCATTTGATCAACAATAATCATAGTAGAAAAGTGTGAATTGTATTTCCATACACAAGCTTTTGTCATATATGGGCATCAATCACATTCATACCTTCAAAGCCATTCCACACTGCATCTCATCCAAATCTATGAAAATATGTCGCAAAGTAGCCATAGAACTATGTGTGCAATAGATCTACAGTATAGTATCTACATATCTATAATATCTACCTATAATATCTATACATCTATAGTATCTATCTGGCTATAAGCCGTGGTGGTTGCCGGCAGAATAGAATAGCACTCCCCTCTTCTTGCTGAGGTGTCGTAAAAGGCGACTAAGGTATCTCTTGGACACCGCAATTCAACCAGGTGTTTAGAGAAGGGAAAACTCTACCAAACCTGCATCCCGCTCCCTCCCGATCGTACTGGTTCTCCTTTCCATCGGGCCAGAGGGAGCTCGGACGAGAGAGTGCTGTTCTGGCAGCGCGTCCAGTTATGCACTTAAATATCTCCTGCACAATTGACTGTTTTCGGAAACTGGACCTCGAATTTCTTAACCGGTGTTGAAACAGTCGCTGTGGCCGAAACCGGCTAGGACATCATCATATCTATAGTATCTATCGATGTATAGTATAGTATTATCTGTATAGTAGTACACTACATCTGTTGTCTCTCAATCTCCTCATTAGGTTTCTATTTAGCCTCCAACTGTGATCTAAATGACAGAGGCTGAGATTAATAGATGCAACTTTACATTTAAAGTCACCTGCCTCACAGTATTTTGCTGTTTGCACAATGAAAAGTGTTCTCAGGAGCTACATTCTCTATTTCCACCAGCCCCATTTCATCATAAAAATACAAAATACCATGTCAAATACCATCTATAAATGGTGCATTTTCATTATAATCACTTGCTTCTACATTTGTCATGCAAACAGCTAAGGAGTGGAATATGCTTCCAGGGAGTACATTCCTACAATGTTATGTTAAGAGAAGAATGAATAGGCGTTTTATGGATGGATGCGGTTCATCTGATCCATCATCACCTCATCTTCACCTTCCACCGGTTTAGGTGAGGCGTCTGCCTGTAAATCGAAAAAAAAATGTAATGGAATCAAAATAGCTAATATTATGAATACAGGTGAATTAATCTGTATGAAGTTTGAACTATGTAGAATTTCCTGTCATTTTGAGGAGACGCTTTGTGGAGATAGCCGAAATACAGGATGTAGTATAGTGAAAGATTCTGTTGAAATTGTAATGAACTCCTAGATTCATATATTGCACGAGTTTGTACCAGAGGCAGTGTAAAATGGAATATCTGAACTCAATCTAAGTTTTCAAAGCATATATTCACTGATTTAGATTGTTTCCAATGTGAAAACTTTATAAAGATTATAATAATATATCATCACACTATGTCCTTTTCGAGATGAGCTGAGACACATTAGTGACTGTATCTACTGTGCGCTCATATGCCATGCCCAACGTGACTAGCAGCGCAGCTGATCGCCGTTCTCACAGCACACATGTTCACATGACGTTTCTACTAGATGCTATGCGGGCTTCATCACAATGCTTTCCTTCACAGGTGAGTATATGATGCCTATGATCCTACTAAATCTGTAAAAACTCAGAGATTGGTGCCCTAATTTGAACCCAAGATCATTGGCGTTGCCGCACATGAATAATGGTCACTTATCCTCTAGGCTACCACAGCCACTACAATCATGAGTATAAAATGTAACTTTTATCCTGTGTTGTAAACCGTTTGTTGAAGGAAAGTCTAGTGTCACTTACTAGCTCTAAAATTCAGCTGGTAATAGAGGCTAGCCATCAATTTTTTGAATAGTTTAAAATTTTCAGGTGCAGCCATACAATTTGCTACAGTTTTGGCAGGCGTCCTTGCGTGTTGCGTTCAAGCTGTCTTCAAGAAAAGCGTCATATCTTTGGCTGGAGTTACCCAGGCATTGGGAGGTAAATATCTATCTAAACTAAAATTACCACATACTAAAATTCTGGGTGGGGGGTTGACATTGGTGTTGAACATAACGCCGGGCAGTAACTTGAGGGAGTGTGTTTCTTGGATGAAGTGAAGGCGATGCGTATGTATACATATACATATATATAAAATATATATATATTTATTACACTGGCACGACATAGTGACTACAGAGTACCTGATGGTAAGTACAGTGTAGTCCAAAAACGAAAGCGACTATCAAAGGATGAAAATCCATTGATAGTCTAGATCGTCATGTCGGCCCACATAGACCACGGCTGAAGGTTTCTAGATATATGAGTTACTGCATATACACAAGCTGATCCCGAAACGCGACAAGCCGAAACTGGTCACTATGACGGGCTTTACACCCGTGCACTGTGGTCGCGACCCAGACGGGCACCGACGCCCTACCACCTCGCTGCTGCTCGTTTAGCACCACCCAGGAGTCACGTGTAGGGAAACTAGGGTAAAGCCTACGGACGCGAGCAGCTTCGACTCCCCAAAATATATTACAGTGGCCTATTTTATATTAACATTAATGAAAGTTAAGATTATAAGTCAATATGTGCATCCCTCAACAACCTGAAGACCTTTCTTCCGAACCTCGATAGGGAGTCCGCGATAAATCAACCGAATCTCCAACTAAATTGTAGGTTCGAGTTAATCTACATAAAGTACAGATGAAGCCAAGGTTTGTTCGTTTAGAAGTTGGCTAAAAAGGGAAATGGCTCGCCTGGAATATTTACCGAGGGGTTCTCAGTAAAAAAAAATTGGATCAATTGGGGACAGTCAATTTTATTATTTAAAATGTTATATAAAAAGTTCATATCCAACTGCTGACGACGAAGCGCTTAAGAATGCTTAAATAATACACAGCTCAACGACTTGGTAAAAGTAAGAGAGAACTCATTAAGTTTATTCTTTGTTTCCTTTTAAATGTGTATGTTATTGGCTAAAAACAAATGATTCAGTGTTTTGCATAAATTGATTACCTGACCTCATTCATGATGAATCAGTTTGAATACAAAGCGGTTTTTGTATATTCATTAGTGCTTTATCAGGGCATAATATATTTAAGGTAAGGCATAATAACATACTGGCTTCGGCCTGCGCCTTTGTATTTTTTTTATTAACCTGGTGGAAATCCTTATGGATCGTTGCGGGACAGTGAGAGCCGGGCTCTTACCAACTAAAACTACCCAGGTGCTAAACACTGCCTATTCTTCGCCTTCGCCTGGCCTGGGGATCCTTATACTTCCTACGGTCCAGTGAGCGATTGTCCTTAGGCAGGCCTCGACTCTGGAGGTATGGGATGCTACCCCATCTCACTTCCCCTCAAATGCGCAATGTGTGGACACACACGCTACCTCTTTTCTGTCTGCAAATTTGTCTGCGTCAGCAATGATAAAAGTCACCTTTCTATCTATCAATGTTATAACGAGGTACAGGTTATAGTAGGAAATTATCTTCTTTTATTTTACACTGGCTCGACATAGTGGCTACAGTGCACCAGATGATAAGTACAGTGTAATACAAAAACGAAAGCGACCATCAAAGGATGAAAATCCATTGATAGTGTCCGCCGTCATATTGGCTCACATATACCACGACTGAAGGTCTCTAGGTATAGGAGTTACTGGATATACACAAGCTGATCCCGAAACGCGATAGGCCGAAGCGAGTCATTATATCATTACTGTTATAAGAGTATTTATTTTTATTAAAGTAATACAAAAAGACAATACAAATTGTCGACTCTGAAGACGCAGATTATATCGTCTTCATTTTAGAACAGTGCTCGCATGTCACTGCCGCTATACATAGTTGTGCACAGAAATTAATATATACGCTTTCAGATAGTTTTTAGAAAAAAAGAAAATATATTTTTTTTCACCATAAATATATCAGAGCTTAAACTACCTTATTAACTAACTTGGGTCGTGATAGGAAAAAGGCATCTAACTCAACATCAATGAGAATGAGTCATCCTCCGTGCTGACCTTCCGTCAATACTCAGTGTGTTTTTAAACCACATTTTTTAACACTACGCTAGGCCAGCAGTTTCGCTTGCGTGATTTACGTTTCGTGTGAGAATGAGATACTATACAGTCTGTTAACCCGAAAAACCCTTTAAATGTGTACCTGTTTACCCTAAAGAGATATAGATAGCATGATGATATATTATTGTTAAACTTTCAGGCTTGTTTGGAGTACTCGGGCTACTGCTTTATCCTTGGGGTTGGGGTGCAGACCGTGTGAAGAGGTTATGTGGAGAGAATTCGGAGCCTTATTTACCTGGCGACTGTTCTATTGGTAATATACCTAGCGTTCAACATATTACAGTAGGTTATAGAGCAATCTACATGTTATTTCATAAAACCTTGACATTGTGAATACAACGCGCCTAATAGAAAGTACAGTGTAGTCCGAGAACATTAGCTACTACCAGGAGATGAGAATATATTGATAGTCTCCGTCTTCATATACCACGACAAAAAGTATACAAATAACTAACTGGACGTAACAAAAGCTGACTTTGAAACAGGACAGGCCGATGCTACCTACGATGACTTGAAGCCATTTGTGTAAAATAGCAAAAAAACTTTAGTTAGAATGCTATAGTTCATCGATAACTTTGAAATAGAAGAAGAGAAAAAACGCGACAAATACACGGGTTGATCCCGAAACGTGACTTCCCATAACTGACTGATTGACTACAACTGGTCTACACTTCTACGCGAATATTATAAAGATGTAAAATTTGTATGTTTAGATATCCATCCGATTTGAAAAAGATTTCACAAATATTTAAATTGTATCTTCAGGCCTCACCTATATTAAATAGGTTGTATATTATCTTCTGAGAAGATGGTTCTTTACTTCTACTTCGCATAGAAAAGGTGCCTGTGAAAAGTTCTTAGTAGAAATACGGATCCCCACTCCCTGTAGCAAGTGAACACACCAGGGTTTTTAGATAGTAGGACTTGGACACACCGGCACTGTGTAGGACTCTGACACACCGGCGCTGCCGCACTCACGAAAGCCTCGGTGTCGTATGTGGGATTTTCCCCTGCGTTACCTAAAAAGCTATATATTACGCCGTTTCCATGTGAAACGGATATCACAAGCGGATTCATTGAATATAATTATATTTTTTTCTTTTTTTTTTATTGTAGGCTGGGCTTTTTACGTGACAGCAACGGGTGTGGCTCAAATATTCATTGCCTGTGCATTGTCAAAAACTGCCGATAGGGCGGCTAATTCAGACAAAGTACAATTTCAAATGGATGAAGGGAAACAGCTCATTTGTCTGGCCTGAAAATCCTGTTCTAAAGAACTATTTTAATAGATACTAATTCCTAATTATTTTTTGTTGATTAACAAATTGTGCCATTTGTCAAAATTTAGTGCATAATTGGATGGGGCTATTTCAATTAAATGGTAATTTTCACTAATGGAGTGAAATATAACTGTATGTGGGTATATTTGTAAGTGTTTTTGAATCGGCAAAAGATAAGGGGAATAAACGTAGCACAGGTTCGGAAAGCAGGGCTTACCGAGAAGAGCCTGGTTAGTCGAAATAGCCTCATTCGGTTGTAACTTATTATAATTTTTGTACTTCTGACAAACTTAAAAACTATTATAAAAGCTCGAATACATTATATTTGTAAATTATTTAAAAATAGTTGAAGTAAACAAAAAAAAAATTCTATACTGCCATACATCTTTACAGACATAATCAGTAAGTTAAAAATAATTTTTGATATAATATCATTGAACAAATAGACTGAATTTGACATTCATGAGACAAAATAATTTGTTTAGGAAGAAATTAGCTATAAGATAATGCTAGTAATATTTTACATGTTTTTCTAATGTAAGTGGTTTAATACTCATTTAAGTTTATATACATTGTGAATACTTCCTCCACACTTGTGTCTTTCATTGTAAGAGGGGCATAAATCTATAATTTTCAATTTATAATTATACATTTCTTTACATGTATATCGTGCAACCAAATCATAAATGATCTATATTTTTAATTAATTCGTCATTTACATTACAAATACAGATATTTAATAAACGTCACAAGTGACATGAGGTTAAAATGAGACTATAAGTAGACTGAAAAAGTAAGAGAACTGGTCTCCAGATTAGTTTAATGCAAGACGCAATTTATTATATTTCCATGGTGCAAATTTTTATATTTTTACAATGTTATAAGTTAATTTTACATAATAATTTATTAAGTAAGATTATGTTTGTTGGTCACAAATAGATATAATCCCAGAAAATATTATTTTCTGTCTTATTTGTTTTCTAGTTGATAATTTGCTTTGATTGAATGAGAAAATTAAAAAAGAGAAGGACTAAAGCGACCTCCATTTAAACATTCCGATTTGATCCGTTCTTAAAATTATTATTGTTGCAATTTCTTATAGTCGGATATCTCTATCTCATTCTTCATCCTAAATGGTATAGCGTGCGCTTTAAAAGAAATCCAGTGAAACCTTTATTTTATTAAATAAATAGTTTTTTTTAAATATCCTGTTCAATTGTGCAAATAAGCACGGGGCTTTTCGTTGTCTAAAACGGTTAAATAATTTGTACATCAATAATTAATAAGACTGTGCAATAATTAACGAAATAATAATAAGAATATATTATGTTAAGATTTACGTGTATTAATTCTGTGTGCAACCATTTATGAACGTCCTTATTTATACTCAGCGTAATTAAGTGTTAGTGTAATATATATTTTTAATATTATGTAATTCCTTTTTGGTTCAAACCCTTGTGCCATAATTTATGAATTTTATTCTTATTTGAAATTACAACAAAATTGTATTTTTACGAATAATTTTTACTTGTAGCGTATTTTGTTAGATTGTTGGACTACGAGTATTGCGTATTGGAGTGCCATTATGTTTTGCCGTCCTTGAATTTTTTTCAATAAATTCTAAAATATTCAGTATTATTTTTGTATTTAATTGGTTGTTTAAACTACGTATAATTTTGTATTAACATACTATATTACAATGATTTTTATATAAAAATTCAATTAATATGTACAAAGCAAAAAAGATTAAACTGTTTTTCACAAACTTATAGTACTAGATTATTAAGGAAAATGTTTTATTAAATGTTTTCTTGTAATTACGATTACATTTTACAAGGTTAAGATTTATATTTTTGCAGAAATATTTCCTTATACACATGTATTCATTTTTATACACATATTTGCATTTTGAAATATATTCTATGTGTGCAATATTGTTGTTTTATTTTACCAAAATATTATTCAGACGGTACAAAATGGTGTTGGCTTGGCAAGGCCTTTTACAACTTCAGGATGGTGGGCGGCGACCTGTCGCTGTCGGCACTCGCTCACGCGAAGGTCGGTGGTAAGGGTTTGGCAGGCAGCCTTTTTCTTCTGCTAGGATGTTATGAAGATGAAAGAGGCGACGGAGAGGGATCGGGAGGATATGCCAACTCTTTCCCTAACTGAATTATATACCTGGCGGTGCATTTGAGAGAGTGCTTCGCCCAATATCCAGGCGTGAGCTACGTGCGATGGTTCCCGCACACCGCTTTAGTGAACATTCATGGAGTCGAAGGGAGGACCTCCTCCCTAAATACCTATTTTACACCAATTTCGCCGCAATTATGAGTGGCGTCTTTACCAACCGCCGCACCTCTTGCTGCGTGCTGAGGAAGTTAGTCCAGCCATATTCTTGGTTTCAGCAGGCGGGTGAAGGAACACCTCGGGGGTTTTAGCTGGTAATTGTTCGGCACAACGGGGCTCCGCCCTCACAGCGTCCTGAAGGTCTATGAAGATTTCTCCCGAATATCTAGAAAAAATGAAAACAATTGCCTTTACAATTTTATTGGGCGAGCGGTTAAGGTGCTTAGCCTGCGGATTTTATGCGTTGCTTTTTTATAATTTACAGGCGGAGGCTTGACATCAATCACACCTGGTGGAAGATGAAGTTCAGTCAGGCGGGTCTACTAGTTTCATACAAATAAATTATTATGATTTTAATCAATAGCGCAGTGATAACTCTTCTTAAATTGCAGTTTTTCATAGACGACTGTGACCGCTTACCGTTAAAGGATCCTTTCGCTTGATTGCTTTTTTTACATAAAAAAATACAATATTTTAAATGCGTTTACGAGTTATATACATATGTAGAAAGGAAAAATAGGTATAACAATTCAATTATCCGGCATAAACACAACGCCATATTTAAATAATGGCCGCCGGCCATAGACTATCGAGTTTTTAATTAATTATTAAAACCCCACTCGAAATGACAACGATGCGGTGTTATTAGTACATGTCTTACACCAATTACAAGACTCCTACCGATAATAGGGAATTGAGGAACTATATTAGCAAATTATTATGACAGGAACGCCGTAATATATGGAAATTAAATGGTATTAAGTTATACGGGGGTTGTCTGCCTCGTTATACTAATGTAGGTACTTACTATCTATACTTATAGAGGTTGCGAAGCCTTAACTATAGCTCCTTTTAACCAACTCTTGACAAACTGTGAGTTATTTTAATAAATTCTAGACGTTGTTATATCAAAATAAACCTTACATTTAAAAGTTTTCAAATCATTATATTATTCTCTTTTATTCAATTCTGAACGGAATTATTCAGATTTTTTTTTTACGTAGGGCCTACATAGTGACTACAGTGCACCTGATAGTAAGTATAGCTTAGTCCAAAAATGACAGCGAAGATGAAAATCCATTGATAGTCTCCGTCGTCATGTCGGCTCGCATATACCACGGCTGAATGTCTCTAGATATACAAACGACTGGATATACACAAACTGGCAGGCAAGCGAGTCACTGTGACGGTCTTTACACTTGTCTACTGTGGTCATGACCCAGCTCGGGCAATCGCTCTACCACCACAATTTTAAGACTTTTAAGATTTTAAAACTTTCGGTTTTGGCTTTGTCTGAGGGCTATAACAATGACCGAATAATCGGCTTTGTCTGGATATCGATATATAATCGGATACTTATTAAAATTAGTTTATAATCACAATCGGATATATCAGACTTAGTTTGACGCTTGCTAGAAACCTTAGGCGCTAGCTAATAATTTTGTCCATTTAAAAGTTTTCTTAATGTTGTTTTTTGGCTGAAGGTTACCAAAGCTTTCGGTTGGACGCTAAAAGGTAGGCACCAACTGGCCTTCCGTTTCGTGGTGCAGCCCACATCGGGCGGATCACGCACCAGCCCTTTTGGAGGTCCTCGGTGCGCCCGGGGGCTGGTGCTGACGCGAGTTAATGAGCACCCCAGGGGTTTTAGTCGGTAGGAGTCCGGTATACCGGGGAGCGGCCCTCACCGCCGCCTGACGATCCATGAGGATTTCCCCTGGGTTACCAAAAAAAAGGCACCAACTGGCACACCAGGTCTGTCTTCGCACGAGAGCCTTTTCTGTTCTACTATCCACTTTGAGCTGAATGTCGTGCACGAGGTGACCAGCAGCGCAACTGATCGCCGCTATCAGGGCACTAGTACACATGACATTTCTGTTAGATTTTTTTTTATTGTTATTATTTCTATTAGAAAAAAAAACATTCCCACTATTCTAGTCAAAGGACAAAGATAACATTTTTACAAAGAATAGGTAATAGCTACTAACTCAGTGGTAAAAATAGAAGACATTTGATTGATGCCTCGACGGGAATCGAACGTTGTACCCCGAGGTAAAGTTTGTCTCAGTAATCACGGACTGAGAATCCTTAGATTGATTTACTTATTATGTTTGTCCAGAAAAACTATATATTTTCAACCTTATGTCAAAGCAATACGGAATGTAATAACCGCAGGCTTAAAAAGTCAACAATTTGTAAAGATGTAAGGAGGTGATGGACACACTGTTTTAGGCCGAAATTGTGTTTTATATAAAAATTCGGCGAGCAACCTTTAAGCACATTATAAGGACTTATGGGCGAAATAACAAACTTTTAATTATGAATCGACGTTTCAATTTTTTTTATGATACAGACGGACGCTTGTCCTCAATCACACCTGGTGGAAGGTGAAGATGAGTGTAAAGATGGATAGCGTCCGCCTATCAAATGCATATTGACTTATCTCTTAAAGGCTCTCAGGTCATAAGATCGCTGAAATATGGTCCTTGGAAGTACATTGCACTCCTTAGCTGTTCGCATGATAAATGCAGAAGCGAATCTTTTTGTGCGGATATAAGGAACATCCACCGCACACGGATGGTATCCGGCACGGTGTCTAATGGTTTTATGATAGAATGGGGCGGGCGAAATCTAAGAATCTCTTTTCTGAGAATGGAGAGTTCCATTGTGCAATCGATAAAAGGCGACAGCAGGAAAGGCAGGCGACAGCAGGAAAGACAGGCGACAGCAGGAAAGACAGGCGACTTTACGTGGATGTTAATTTCACTCAAAATGATATCGCTATGGTCGTGAGCAAACTCAATTGACGCGGAGTTTTAGAGCAGCCAAAAATTATTTCAACTGCCCTCTTTTGTTCTTGATAATTTGAATGGTCACGACAGATAATTCTCACACTATTAACATTTTTACAAAGCGGTCATCATAGACGTGGTACCCAGTGATTGTAAAACTAGTATCTTGTTTTATGACGCCTTTTGAAGTTAAGCGTCAGTATGCAAATCATTAAAAAAAATACTTGGGCCAAATCATATAATTTATAATATTTGAGTAAAGTATAGGCCAAACAAAATTAAAATCTAAGTGCCTCTATAAAACAAGGCTACCGCGTGTCGATTATCGCCTTTAAAAAAGGATTCAAGAAAATTGCTTACAAAAAAGATAAAAGTTTGATTGATTGAAACGCATAATTCGAATTTCGTCGGATCGAATGAAATGTGTGCGTAAATCTAATTGCTAGGTGGGATTATAAATCTTAGATTTTTGGTTTGAAAAGGTGTTTTTATGCATAACAACGTTTTACCGCAACTTCATTCAGGACATCTTTTTATATAGTATCTAGTACAAACTCTGTTTGACCCATGAATACATTATTCGGTACAGGTATTAGATTCTATTTACGTTATCCTTAGTTAAAGAGAAAAAGATCCGGAATAAAATAAAAAACATCTTCGCTCGTGAAAAAAGGAATGCAAAAGGTCGTACTAGTAGGCTACGACCAGAGATGGGCAAAATGTAATCTGATTAATGATTAACGATTACAAAATATAGCCGTAATTTTAATTTTGTTGCTCTGTAATCATGATTTAAAACATGAAGAAGTTATAAATGTCTATGTAATTGAGGGTTCCGTAGTGTTTAAAACATAGATGAGCAAAATGCAGTCATATTAATGATGAATAACATAAAATGTAATTGTAATCGTTTCTCATTAATCTGATTACATTTTGCCCATCTATGACTATGACACCCGTAAATCCCAAGCACAGATTATCAATTAAACTGTTGAATTAGTCTTCACATTAATATTCATAAGTAATACGAATGTTGATCGGATGTAAAATAATTTAACTCCTTCAATTTTATATGAAAATAACTTTTTATTGTTCATTAATTATAATTTTCTAATATTATTTGGTAATATTATCGTGATGCCAATATGCCCCTTTCGGGTCGGTAATAGTCTTTAATACATACTAAATCTGTGTATAGAAGATAGATGAACGAATCTATTATGACGTCATCGCGATATGGACAGAGTACATACCTTCACGCACACCATGAAAAATTCGAAAATGGAACAACAAAAGCGACAGTATGAGATTTCAAACATGGAATCCGCCGAATCGTGACCGGCCGCAGGCGGGCGCACACGCGATTGGTTCGCGCAGCGCTGACACTCGATATTTTCCCGCGCACGTTCAATGAAGGTTTTATGCGGCTTGCATTTATTTGTGAAACTTTACAAAAGCATTCGCTGATCTACTTATTTTGCTCTTACAGGCTATTCTTGCAGTTTTAAGTACATTTATGAGAGATCTATATTGTTAAGTTCTAAGTTGTTAAAAATACTTTACCGGGTCTTAGGCGCAATTAACTTATTTAACTATTGCTTGATGATTTGACCTGGTTACATAGGATATCATAAGCAGACTGAAGCTCCAATGAGTTTTTGTCGGGCGCGATAAGTAACTTCCCC
Organism: Automeris io; assembly: GCA_036320925.1. Classification (NCBI taxonomy): domain Eukaryota; kingdom Metazoa; phylum Arthropoda; class Insecta; order Lepidoptera; family Saturniidae; genus Automeris; species Automeris io. Next base: position 10,044,543 of record JAUDJH010000017.1, on the reverse strand, counting down.
TACCCAATACTTTTCTAAATAGCAATCTATTATGATTGTCTTCGTTATTTTTGTTACATTTTTTTAAAATTGTTAATGAAAAATAAGTCCATGGTTTACGCCGTAGGAGTAATTGTTTAATATATGGAAAACAATTTCCTCTACCCGTTTCTGTTTACTTAGTGTCAGTATTTTTACAACACGGTATGTAACGAGGTTCTAGTTATCTGATCAATGGGTTCCACACCGATGATAAAGAAGCCTTAACGTTGAGCCATAATTATGAATAAATAATTCGCGCATAAGATCCGCAGAAGTATTATTAATGAGTATAAAATGGAAAAAGATATCTATGTGTTACATGTGACTTTTTAGATGAGTCGGTATAAAGAATTCTAAAATAAGAACACATAAGAACAGTACAGCAAGTAAGTGGGTACGAAGTACAAGCAGCAAACATTAAGAAAAAGAAATAACCGATCTGAGGTTTGTTACTATAACAATTATCGTACATCTCTTTTCGCATACACAGGTTTGTAAGGGACATGTATAGGCTATCGGTCTACGAATCAAAAATAAATTGGTTATTAATTTGGGCAGTAAGACAATAACTATGAAATTGAGGCGCAGTAATGCCAACATTCCAACAATAATGCCAATAAATAGTTATTAAAATGGTTTTAAAAGACGGTATTGTATTCCAATACAGGTATACGTTTCGTTTTTGCAAAAATTCGTACCTGTATAGTGTTGTGAAGCTTTTGCCTACTGATGCTTAATTACCTATACTGTCTCCTCGCGTACGTATAGGTCAAGGACAAAAAAGTCGTTGATTACGGTTAGGTTTAAAGTATTCCCACACTCATACCCGTCTAAACAAATGGTAAATGGCACGTACCTCTGGGTTTCTCCTGATTAAGTAGAGATTTAGGTATCATATACTCACCGGTAAAGAAAAACATCCTGAGAAAAGCCACATTGCATTTAATAGAAATAAGTGTAAGTGCCCCGAGAACGATGACCAGCTGCGGTACTGGTCACATTGGACATGATATATAAGCGCAAGGTGGATACATTAATGCATCCCTGCTTACCCTGTGAGGGATATAGCGTGACGGCATATTATTATTTCACTCATGTAATTTGGCATAGACAATATTCTAGTTCACAGCGTTATGTACTTTTTTCATAGTAGACCCTCCCTTTCCATAGCCACTCGTTAGACGAGGAAAAATCAGGTAAATTATAAGGTACAGACCGTAGTAGGCATGTGTTTAACTGTGTTTATGAATATTCCAAATGGTAATAAGCCGCTGGAGTTTAGCTCCGTAAGAAATAAAATGGCGGCGCAAATTATTGGTTTCTTGTACATAAGAATAAATATTATTACATTATATCAATTTAAGTTCTTTGCGGATCGCGTTAACAATGATACGTATTTTTTTTACATTTTAAGGGCGGCCAGTGGCCAACACACTACAAGACAAGAAAAAAACACCACATCGTGCATCGAAAATACAAACAATACTACTTACAAAACAAACACACTAACAAATAACAATAAAAAAATGAAAGAGAAAACATAGGCAAATAAAAATCATATTAACAACTACTGCGCGTCCCTCAACCACCCGATGATTTTTCTTATATAACGGTTGGTTTGAAAGATAGTGTCATCGATAGCACAAAAGCAAGCTTCGATGATTCGAGAACATGGAGATGATGAAGGATGGAAAGATGGAGTGTTAAAACAGCACGAGTTTATAGAGCGGTTTTGGTACCCACTTTGTTGCACGGCAGTGAGGCCTAGGTATGTCAGAAGAAACATGAAAGCAGTAATAAAGTACTACTCTTCGTGCTACATAGATATATGCGGAGTAACGTTGGCGGATCGTGTTAGCATAGATGGGCAAAATGTAATCAGATTAATAAAAATTATTAACGATTACATTTTACGTTTTTTACCATTAATATGACTGCATATTTCTCATTTATGTTTTAAACACTACAAAATCCCAGATTGTATACACATTTATCATTTCTTAATGTTTTAAATGGTTTTAATCATGATTACAAAGTAAGAAAATTAAAATTACGACTACATTTTGTAATTATTCATCATTAATCAGATTACATTTTGCCCAACTCTGCGTGTTAGGAAAGAAGAGATACGTAGAATGGTTGGTTGAACGATAGTGTCGTCGACAGCATTCATAAAAGCTTGCTTCGGTGGTTCGAGCTTGAGGAGATGAAGAATGATGAGAGGATGACAAAGAAGATATAGAATATGAATGTGAGTGGAAGTAAGAGCCGAGGCCGACCAAAACTTACTTTCGCAGACCAGATAAAAAGAGTTCTGATGGAGGGTAATGCTAAAGGACGTCGAATTAGGAAGAGCGCATGAAGGCATTGACTGATAGGTAGCGAATTTACTATGCGAGAATAGATAGAAGCGGCGTTTTGTTCATTTTGCCTATTCCAATAGTGGTTCGGTGGGATAATAAATGGATGCAGTATTTGTAAAAAAATGTCAATTGTACGACAGTTTTTTCATAGAATAAGGAAATAAAAGTAAGGCTAAAATGTGTCGCTAAATATCAAATAGCCGTAAGTCAAACCACAGTAAATTAAGAAACCTGGTTAAGTGGACACTGGGTGAGTGAGAAACCTCCTTCTGGACGAATTTGGCTTCCCAGGCCCGGGTGGAGCAATCAGAGGGACACCCCGGGGGTTTTTAGTCAGTAGGAGTCTGACACACCGGCGTCACTGCCCTCACAGCGTCCCTGATGGATTTTCCCCCTGGGATACCAAAAAAAAGAGTGAGAAACCTGTGCTACTTATAATAACAATAAGGTACTGACACTTTTGCATTGAAATACCTCCGTTGCTGGGAATTTTGAAACCGTCAAATTTTACACAAATTATATTATAACAGGGACAAAAAAAACTTCATTTATGATTGAAAAATGTAGTATTGGTTACGATGGAGTACTACTAATTATCACCAGGTCCTATGGCAGTCTCTATGCCGTGCCTCTTTTAAACTAAAGGTCCAGATGTTATTAAGCCTTCAGCCTCAAACCGAAGTCCAAACAATCCAACCCAAAATTATAATCGGGCCCCAAAAACGAAAACCGCAGCAATTTTCAAAAGTAAAAACGATGCTTTTGGAAAAGAAATGGATTGTAGAAATGCGAAGTTAATTGCGTCTAATTTAAGGCTCCGGGCAATGATTACGGACTGGAATCGAACCCGCTATCTGCCGTATCATAACTCATTACAACTGAACACTGATTTATAGTTACAGACGTGAGGTATATTCTTTTGTTTCAATGTTATTATTACACTATAAACCGCCAGCGACTTTGTCTGCCTTAATAATGATAGATTTAGGGAAGACACGGGAATTTCATTCCGACTCTGGAAGATTAGCAGTCTATGTGTCACAAAATTAACATAAAAATTATATACATTTATCTAGCTCTAAACTAAGCTTGTGCTTGTACTAATTATATTAGGTAAAGATAAAATACATGGTAATTTTAAACGAGGGAGATATTCAGGGAGTATATTAACCATACAATTCTAAATGACTGATTTCCAAATATGTAAAAATAGCGTTATCTTAATACGTCCATTAAAACAAAGTAAATTATAGTCATTATATTTAGGAGCTATTATAGACATGAATGAACAACATTTAATTATTTTGCCTGTCTTAAGTAAGGATAAAGTACGAAGCGGAAAGAAGTTAATATTTGTTTACTTAAGATTACGTAAAAATAATTTTATTTACTTACCAATCGATTGTGCGCCATACGTGCTACGCTGTCCACAGTTTTTACGGATCATTTTTCATTTGTTTATCAATGTTTCTTCACAGTTTGTTAGGGAATGTAGTTATTAATCTTTTTATTAGTTGTAAGAAGGTGTAAATCATTGTATTCTGATATATTTCTCTCGCCTATAAACTCACCTGTACATAACATTGATTCGCTGAAATAATCTGCTTATAACAATGGAATTTGCCGATACAGGGCCTCGCAGCCAAGACCTTTAGCGTCATTGGTTGGATTGTATTTGTAAGATGAATTTATTCTACACTTTGACTCGTGTAAATAATCGGAATTTATAACAAAGGTTGAACTGTAGTGGAACATAATTAGATTTAGTAGATTTTAGTAAGAAATTTGTATTAATCTGATTAAAATTGACTGTTTCCAACCGCTCCAAAGATTTTAATTTAAAACCCCCTGGTAAATATTCTAGACGAGCCGTTTCTCTTTTTACCCGCCTTTTAAACTAATAAACCTTGGTTTCAAGAGTACTCTGCGTAGATTATCTCGGGCCTACAATATTCTTGGAGATTTGGATGATTTATTCGCGGATTCCCTGCCCGGCATCATGAGAAATGTCTTCGAGTTGTTGAGAACTGCACACACTGATAATCTTGACTTTAATTAACATTAATATAATATAAACAGTCCACTCCAATGTATATAGAATTAATAGGATATATGATGTATTAATAGGACCTGTGCATTGTTGATTGTAACTGTGTATATGTTGAGTGAATGGAGTATTGTATCGGGCCACTGGCAACCCTGTAAAATAAATAAATAGTCGATTAAAACCTAAATAATCAGAGATCGTTACTGATTTCATTACTATTCAGAGCTAGGCAGATTTTTTCAATAATGTTTGCTATTCGACAACAGATGGCGTAAGTAACTTTGCTTTTAATTATGTTTTGAAATTGAAATAAAATACACAAAGTATACTTTTCAGAGTAAAGTTGGTAAAAGACTGCGAGGCAGGAGATATTACTACAATGTTCAGTATTCTACATTTTCTTCTCAGTTAAAGTCTCTTAGGCTGAGATTAAGATTAAGATATAAGAGTCCTATAACTACGATTTTCCTCAACTGTAGCTTAAAGGCGGGAGTCGTAGTAATACGATTTATTTTATCTTTCTTACAGTTTTAAGAGTTTAAATAAACTTTTTTAAATCTAATTTTTTCTTTAATAACATAAAATATGTCCCGCTCTAGGATGAAAAACGAGGCGGGGCGGTCATCGCGTTATCTAGCATACTTTCGTCAAGATCCCCCGCTTTTAATGTGTTAATTTGTTTGCGCTTTACTTAGAAAATAAGGCCGTCTTTGACAAAATTACGAATGGATCAGTGGCATGCATCGCATAGAAGTATAGAAAACATTATTTTGCTATACTTATACATGTTAATCAGTGACGTGCATAGGGTATTTGAACAAGGTAAGCAGTGTCGTGCAATTAATTTGAATATTATATTATTATAGTAAATATAAGTGTTATACAAAAGAAACACGGATTAAAAATAGAATATGTATGAATGTATGTAGGTAGGTATATCTTCATGTTGTAAGTAATTTATTCCGGACTTATTTATTGTAAGCGCATGCAATGCTTTCATGCACCTATGGAATGAACGCTACTGATGTTAATAAATATATAGATTCAAAATTTGGTCCAATTTGGATACTCATATTCTAGTAATGACCTAAATGATGAATGAAATCTAAGCATGCGGACCAACTTCTTCTTTAAATATATGCTGAAAAATTATACAAGCCTTTGTTTTGACATTTCAAGCGAGCTCAAAAGTCTCATAGGATATTTGTTACCACGTCTTAAGTTATGCAAGGTCAAAGGTAAGCCGGGCAGTAGACTTGAGGAGTCTGCCGCCTGGATGAGAGGGAGGCGGCGAGTAGGGCCCGGCGCACCGAGTGATAGACAGGTTTTGTAGGGTGGATTTTTTACACTCAACTCTCCCAGAGATGTAGCCTCCATAAGGCTTTTCGTTCCCTGGGCGTCTGGATGAATTTGGGTACCCAAGCTCGGGTGGAGTATTTAGAGGGATACCCCTTTTTTTGTAACCCGGGGAAAATCCGTAACGGACCTCAGGGGGCGATGAGAGACGCCCCCCGGTGTGTCGGACTTGCACCGACTATAACCCCCGGGGTGTTTCTTCTCTCCGTCTAGCCTGGACTGGAGGCACAGCAGCGTCCACTTCTCCGGCCCGCGACGACGTCTAGCCTTTTAGATAGGCCTCGTCTTTGTGTAGAGGGACACCCCTGGGGTTTTTAGTCAGTTGGAGTCTGACACACCTGGGTCACTGCCCTCACAGCGTCTCAGATGGTCCTGAGGGATATTCTCTCGGGTAATCAAAAAAAATCAGGCCAAAAGTTGTATTTTGTGAATTGTACTTCTTATGCGGTAAATTATATATCACAAAGTTGTTGAGCACGAAATATTTAAAAATTGTGCTGTAAATATTTTAAAATTGAATTAATGTATTCAGTATACATACAATCATTTATAGTTTGAGTAAAATGTAAGCTAAGCGAAAGTAGCGTCTAAATAAATAAATCTCTGCCTTAGTATTCTCCGATATTCCTGGACGCAATTGTACTCACGATCAGGCGCTAAACCTGTAATTCTTTTAAGGAGTTGTTATAAATAAAATATTGCAATGTTACTAAAAAAATATGTTAATACCTCTTTTGTCACGCTAAGGATTAAGTGGTTTACTAATGAAATTACTGACTTAATCAGTTACAAGACAATTGTTCTGTCAATATAGTGCTGGAATGATCCATTTTTGTAAGAATCTCATGAATTATTTATGTTTATCATTCGTTATTGAGAACAGCGACGATTGCACTTTAAATCCATCGATTTCAGTTGTATTTTGTTTTAGCTCATTTTGTTATTAACCTGTTACTTGATTTGACGAAATATTTCGTCACACATAAAAGCCTACTGCAATGGGCATGACGACATTTTTCATCATGGAAATTAATCTATACTAATATTATAAAGCTGAAGAGTTTGTTTGTTTGTTTGAACGCGCTAATCTCAGAAACTACTGGTTCGAATTGAAAAATTCTTTTTGAGTTGAATAGACCATTTATCGAGGAAGGCTTTAGGGCATACCCTAAAGATAAGATGTTATATATAACATCACGATGCAATTATTAGGAGCGAAGAAATAATAGAAAGTGTAAAAAAACGGGGAAAATTATTCATCCTTGAGGGCTTCCATTGCGTGCGCTGCAAAAACGGTTCAAGATACCAAAAATATATGTAAGAAAGAATTATTCCTCTTGAAATTATCTAAAAAAATGTCCGTGACAGTATATGTCTATCTTTTAAGATTAAGTCACTAGAACCGTTTTTATGGTAATCAAATTTGGTCGAAATTAATGCATTATCTGTTAAGAGTTGTATCAACGTAATAATATTAATCTTTATCCAAATAAATGTGTTGTTGATTAAGAGTATTTAATTGTGAACAAAATTGTCTTTGACATCACTTAATTTCAATGAACATCTTAGAAGATATTACAAAACCTTACATAGCAAAACAACGTTTGCCGGATCAGCTATAGTGTCTTGATAACCGCGAAACTCGAGAACGGCTGAACCGATTTGACTGATTTCTTTTTTGTTGTGTTTGTTGAAGTCTGGGGAAGGCTATAACAGAGAGAAGATTTTAAAAAAATTATCTGAAAAAGTCTAAAAACAACACTTTTCTATATTCTCATACAAAAGATTTGTTATAAGTCAATTTGAACTTTAACACCATAGCATAAAGTTTAAATGTTAGTGGACGGGTTCCGGGAAGGCAAAAAAATTATTGAGTGACGTATAAATATTAATGTCAATATTTGTCAATTTTTATACATATAGCATTAAGGCCAGGTTCCTCCAAACAATTTTCAAAAAACAGCCGACAGGCCAATAGCTATTAACATTAAAAAAAAACAATGTGACTTTGTTTTAGAGAAATAGGGCAGAACAAGGTCTGCCGGGACAGCTAGTCGTAATATGTATATTGAACACCTTACGTTCTACGTTGTTCTTGTCTATTAAATCTTAGAGTAGTTATATATATATATATATATATATATATATATATATGCCATCATATTGTCGATGCATCATGAATTTTCATGTTCTTGTAATCTGTAACTTGCGCGCTATTAACGGGTAATCTATTTGAGGTGTGATATTACTACAAAAAGTCCTCTTTCTGAAACTAGTTGAGCAATAGCTAATTCCCCGGTTAACAGGTTAAGCAGCCTCAGCTAGAATCCGAATCGCGTCTTAAGGTATTGCAGCAAAGAAAGTAATAAATTACGTGTTTTGCGTTTTTTATAAATACTTCGAAAAGTATCGCAGATCTTAATTAACTTCTGAATATAGTTTTAGCAGAGTTTAACTGTTTATTTACCTCATCGTTATCATCCAGCGGGTTTTGACTATGGTGGATAGATGGGCAAAATGTAATCAGAATAATGTGAAAACGATAACGATTACACTTAGCGTTTTTCATCATTAATATGACAGCATTTTGTTCAACTATGTTTTAAACACTACGAAATCCTCAATTGCATACACATTTATGACTCCTTAATGCATTGAAGGGATTTAATCATGATTATAGAGCAACAAAATTAAAATTACAACTATATTTTGTAATCGTTTATCATTAATATATACCATTTGTTTATTATAAGTAATAGCTTATGTAGTATTATTTAATTTTAAGAAGGTATGTTGTTTCAAGTTGTATGTTTTGTTATTATTTAATTTTTGTTCATTCTCTGGATATTATGTAACACAACTGGGCCCCTTTAAGAAAAAAAGCTCTGCAGATTTTCACTGTGGTATTAAGCTGACGGAGCCCCATTTTGCCATGTTTATATATTTTGTCTTATCCATTTTTTTCTGTATGATGTAGTTGTTTGAGACGAAATTAATATATTTAATTTCAATAATCAGGTTCTATTTTGCTTATCTCTGTTATAGTGAAAACTTTAGCTCCGTTGTTGCCTACATTCGTATACCCACATGTGACTTGTGTATAAAATTACTATATAAAATAATAATAATAATAAAAATATTTATTTGGCCCACAACACAACATATAACACATCAGAATAGGATAAATAAAAACAGAAAACAACAAAAGCATATACCCTGTGTTGTGATGATGCGCCAAAGGGAATCAGCTCAGCAAATGCTAAGTGACCAGCCGACCAACCCAGCGCTGATTTTCAGCTGACACCCATTCATTGCGTCGACGCGCAGAAAACAGCGAGGAAGGGATCAATAGAGTACAGATACACTGCATTAGAGACTAACTTCAAAGTATCATAGATAGATGTACAGTCAAACCTGGATAAGTGAGAACTAGATAAGTGAGAAAACTCTGTAAGTGAGAGTAATAGCCAGGACCCGTTATTTTAAGCTCCCAAAACCTCTATTAGCGAGAAACAGAAACCTCTGTAAGAGAGAGTCGTTTTTCCCTCATGGACCTCCGTAAGTGAGACTGCTACTTATCTATACCTCTATAAGCGACAGTCGAGCTTTATTTATTTATATTATTTAGGAGGATAAATATTCAAAATACAAAAACAGAAACCCAAACGAAATCGACGGATTTTTTAAAGTGTAAATAAGTTCTAAATAAAATAAAATTACATAGTGATTGAATTTTTGTTTTGCTTTCATAAGCATCTTGATAAGTACTTTATAAGGGTAGGCCTTATAAAGTACTTATATGTTGAAATCTAATGAACGTAACATATACACACTATTAAAAAAATATATATGTACATAATACATTCGTACTTGCTGTGACTTGTTATTGCTGCGTACCTCTATAAGAGAGAATGAGATTGTGCTTCCTTGAACTTGCTTGCACTTATCCAGGTTTGACTGTATATCATAGACTAGCTGATCCGGCAAACGTTGTTTTGCTATATAAGTTATTGCAATATCTTCTAAGATGTTCATTGAAATTAAGGCATGTCACAGACAATTTTGTTCATAATTAAATACTCTTAATCAACAACACATTTAATTGGATAAAGATTAATATTATTACGTTGATACAACTCTTAACAAATAATGCATTAATTTCGACCGAATTCGATTACCATAAAAACGGCTCTAGTGAGTTAATCTTAAAAGATAGACATATACTGTTCCGGACATTTTTTAGATCATTTCAAGAGGAATAATTCTTTCATACATATATTTTTGGTATCTTTAACCGTTTTCGCAGCGCACGTAATGGAAGCCTTCAAGGATGAATAATTTTCCTCGTTTTTTTTCACATTTTCCATTATTTCTTCGCTCCTAATAGTTGCATCGTGATGTTATATAGCCTAAAGCCTTCCTCGATAAACAGTCTATTCAACACAAAAAGAATTTTTCAATTCGAACCAGTAGTTCCAGAGATTAGCGCGTTCAAACAAACAAACAAACAAACTCTTCAGCTTTATAATATTAGTATAGATGAAAACACACACATGTAACAAATGTTAGTGTATTATTTACCTATAGTTGAAACTATGATTGTGCAAGGCTTACCTACGTTATCCTCACCGTTAAAAGCGCTGCAGATAGGTACATACGATGGGCTAAGTCGTGAATATAACCGGGTATACAAATGAAAGATCGTAGATAGATGTGGAAATAATCTTGCGTGCCTGGATCGCGTGACAGCGGCCAATTACAGAGGTTTCTACGGAGCGCCCTCGCGTCCGATCGCCTTTGCTTTTCTTAATGCCTTTTATTTTTTACATACGTTCTGTCTCTTTTTCGTTCACAGACCACTTAGGCGAAGACGTTCAATGTAACACCAACCTTTCTAAACCTAGATTTATAGACGCTATTTCTAATTCTGTGGTCAAGGGTATGTGGTATAAAACATCTCAATGTAGTCTGTGGCGATTTCCTTCGCTGGACTATGCCAGCCTCTCTAGAGGTCTTTTAGTAGCTGCATTTCGGATTCGATAAGGACATATCCCTTAAAACAATTATTATTTTGTTATAAAAAAGAAAGCTTCTCAACTTTGTGACTGCTGCAAGGTGGTTGATGATATTTATCATCTCCTTTGGGAATGTAGTGGCAATGTAAAATTTAGGGGAAGACTCTTTTCTCAGGACTGGCGTAGTGTCGGAGAAATTTATATCATATTGGGACAGCGGACGTCGGTTAATGCAAAAAGAATTTACAGATTTATACAGTTGTCACTTCGCCAGAAGGGAGTTTAAACAACATGATATACCTTACGAGGCTGGCATAGTCATCAAGGATGCACTAAAGCCCCATTAATATATTTGATAAAAAAAAAAATAGACGCTATTTTACCTTTGCTTAGCAAAGTTCTCAAAAAAGTAATTCGTTTTGACAAAAAATCGAATATATAATAGTAACTTGAGTATAGCCACAGTATTCGCAGAGCCAAATCCATGTTGACAAAATCGGTGACTTACCAAATCCTTTTACATTCATTGAATAATATAGTTTGTGTATTGTTTTAGTACAGTCTAAGCAAACTTAAAATTCTATAAATCTCAACTTAAGGGCTTTAAAATGAATTAAATATAACTTTAATGAAATAGACCTAATTCAAAGCACTTATTAATTGTCAAAAAAAGGGAAATGATTCTACCGCTGGTTCAGAAGGCAGAATCTACCGAAAAGAGCAGGTAAGATCTCGTTGTTTTTTTTTTTTTTAATATAATGTAAATGTAATGTAATGTATGTATTTTATTTTTGTTTTCTTCTGTGAATGTAGTCTACACTTATAAATATAGTCGCATTTATAATGTATATCATCATGTTTTATATAGTTTTATGTGTTAATGTAGTCTATGTAAGTGTACTTATAAATAAATAAATAAACAAATATATAATACACAATGGAATGAATGCCCTGTGAGAAAACTAGATAGACCTTCAGAATAGAACCGAGCGGGATATTTAAGGTGTATTTTAACCAACGGGAGTCACCGACATAGCCCAGCGTATGAGCAAGTTGAAAATGCAATGGATAAGACACAGCTCGTGGAGCGGCTGGCCGAAAGAGTAGAAAAGTTCTTTAGTACAGGTACAACAGTTTTCTACTAACATAGCCTATGTAACTCAAGAATTCAATTGACAGTATCATCACTCCGTTTGATTATCATGAGCACTCCATTGTATTTGATGTCTATGTCTGTATTGTACCTATTTTACTTGTTGAATGGTTGTGTAATGGTTATCTTTGCAGGATGTAGACTTTTATCCTTCAATCTTCCTATGTTATATCACCCTGCCAAATGTAAAATGGCCTAAAAGTTCATTATAATTTATCATAGGTGGTCCAATTTAGAGAGGACGGGGCATTGTGTGTGTGCCCACATGACGCCTCATTGTGAAGTAGTGATGGGGTTACAACTGACCCCTCCCAAAGAGGAGGCCTGCCAATGCCAGTCGCTCGCCGGGTCCGTAGAAAGTATACGGATACCCAGTCCAGGAAGAGAGGGCAGAGTTGGCACCCCGGCGGTTTTTCGCCGGTGGCAGTCCGACACACCCGTGGCATTCACCGCCTCCCTGACGGTGCATATTGATTTCCCCCGGGTTAACAAAAAAAGGCAGTCAGATTTGAGCACGCGGAATCCAGCATGAACAGTTGACAAATTTTGACGAAATCATTATCATATCAGCAATCGAATGTCCACTGTTGGGTATAGGCATAAGAGAAGAATGAATAGGCATTTGTGTTGGGCAAATATTTTTTTTTACCCTGGCTCGACATAGCGACTATAGAGTACCTGATGGTAAGTACAGTGTAGTCCAAAAATGAAAGCGACTATCAAAGGATGAAAATCCATTGAAAGTCTACATCGTCATGTCGGCCTACATATACCAAGACTGAAGGTCTCTAGGTATATGAGCTACTGGATATGCACAAGATGATCCCGAAACGCGACAAGCCGAAACTAGTCACTATGACGGGCTTTACACCCATGCACTGTGGTCGCGATCCAGACGGGCACCGGCGCCCTACCACCTCGCTGCTGCTCGTTTAGCACCACCCAGGAGTCACGTGTAGGGAAACTAGGGTAAAGCCTACGGACGCGAGCAGCTTCGACTCCCAAATAGCATTCCATATCGGTCTCTTCCTTTATCATCAGATGTGACTGAGGTCATACTTTAGTCGCTTAATCTTTAAAAAAATGTGTGATTGTATTGGCCTAATGTACCGGTGTCTGTGCTCTGCAACGCGAATGGTCATCTAGGTTCTTCCAGATTAAGTAGGGATTTAGCCAACATATGCGCGCCGGTGAACGAAAAACATCGTGAGGAAACCCGCATCCTATCTAATAGAAATGTTATGTGTGAGTGCCCTGAGAACGGCGATCACCTCGTTGGGCACGACATATTGGGCAAAGTAGATGCAGCCACTAATGTACCTCTACTCACGCCGAAAGTGATATAGCGTGACGATATAGAATTATTATTATTAAGAAAAACATTATTTACACATATTTTTAAACAAATAAATAAAGAACGTGGGTCGTTTAAAATAACATTCCGGATTTGTCATGGATACCCAAAAATACCAGAATTGCAAATCATAACAAAACATCAACACTTTTAAAACCTAAACAAAATGCTATTCTAGATCAATAGATAAGGCCTTTAATTACAGTACACCCTTTATTATTATGTGTAATAATACGTTGTGTTTATTGGGAGGAAAAAAAATTAAATTTATTGCCGCAGAGATTCGGATTGATTGATCGGTGATGAATCGAACAACAGGGAAACCTGTGGATGCGGTTTTTTTTTATTTATTATAAATTGAATCCTGTGACCATTTATTTCGTTACATCCTTACATTCTAGTATACAATAATTAGTTTGCTTATACTATATGCTTATTTCCTATCAGATTATACAAATTGGTTTCACTTTATTTTGTTTTATTTTCTTTTACTATTCTTTCAATTAAGATTACGCCATACTTTAAAAATTTACCACTGTATTCTTTATTGCTGATTAATTCCTCCAAATTTTCCTCCTTTATTTCCTTTCTCAATTCTTGCTCTATGTTATCTTCTATAATATAAAAATGAATCGTTAAATGTGTATAAGCGCGAAACTCGAGAACGGCTGAACCGATTTGGCTGATTTCTTTTTTGTTGTGTTTGTTGAAGTCTGGGGAAGGTTATTACGGAGAGAAAAATTTAAAAAAATTGTCTGAAAAAGTTTAAAAACACCACTTTTGTATATTCTCATACAAAAAATTCGTAATAATATTTAAAAGTCAATTTTCAACGTTAACACAATACCATAAAGTTTAAATGTCTGTGGACGGGTTCCGGGAAAGCAAAACAATTATTGAGTGACGTATAAATATTAATGTCAATATTTGTCAATTTTTATACATATAGCATTAAGGCCAGGTTTCATCAAACAATTTTCAAAAAACAGCCGACTGGTCAATAGGTTTTGACAGAATAAAATCTGACGGGGAAGCTATTAACATTAAAAAAAACAACGTGACTTTGTTTTAGAGATATAGGGCAGAACAAGGTCTGCCGGGACAGCTAGTACCTTAATAGATTGTACTTATTGCACGTCGTTAGTATGTGGATGCGGTTGTGGTAAAATATTTATGTGTAGAGTTGACTTGGTAAGTTTTTTTTATCGGCTGGGTTTTTTTTTTGTTTATCCGGTGGAAACTATTCGGACCGTCAGGGGAGTGGTGAGGGCCACTCCCCCGGTGTGTCGGACTTGCACCGACTAAAGCCACCGGGGTGCCAACTCTGCCCTGTTTTCTTTCGCCTTTGCTAGGCTTGGGTATCCGTATACTTCCGAGGAAACACTGCGACCCTGATGGTCCATGAGAAATTCCACCGCGTCAAAAAAAATATATGGACATTTGATATTAATTTTAAAATTGATTCAATTTGGATTCTGAGATTTCTATTCTGGTATCAGATTTTAAGTCAAAATATTTATTAAATACCCGAGTATAACAAAGTAATGCTTTCCGAATTGTTTTATTCTTACATGGCACCGTGACCACACTATTCCTGATGGAAAGGACGGTGCAGTCTAAAAACGACAACGACCATCAATAGCAAAAAAAAAAAAAACCACCGATAGCCGCAGTGATCATGCCGGCCTGCGAAGATATCTCTTTACGCTTCGCTTAAAGGACCCAATATCATAAGGCGATAGAAACACGCTCGCCGGAAAACCATTCCACAGCCCAACAACTCGGCAAAACTAAGAGTTAGAGAAATTCTTGGTCTTAGCCGAGATGTGAGTTACCGTATAGCTGTGACTCCGTAGACCTGCGCACGTGGTTCTGCTATGGAAAGGAGAGGGTGGAACAAGGTTAAACAGTTCTTCAGAACACTCGCCATGATACGGACGGTAGATATGAGAGAAATTTTTGTGGGATAGATGTTATTGTGTGAAATATTATTATGTATGAAGTAGTAAATGCGTAGAACGGAACGTATGTGAGTGGAAGGAAGGAAGGATAGAATGAGAGGGAGGATAAGCGGTTTTTACGACGAGAGCGGGCTGTAAGAGTAAGACGTAGAAAAAAGTGTGAAGATATGAAATCAATTTTAAAAGTAAAATAAAAGAGTTTTTAAAGTTTATTGAATGTTTATTTGATCTTGAAGATCCCCAAAACTACAGTTACGGGATGTTTGCCACTGCTTCTAAGATTTAAAAATACTTATTAGAAAAATAGACAGTAATGCTACTCCACGGGTTTCTCTGTGAATATTTTAATTGATGCATCGTTTCCACCATACTCGTTTTTTGATATTAATGTATCGAATAAAGATTCGTGTGTAGATCAACGGTTATGATTTAGTGCCCGAAGCGCGTCCCTTGTGATGCATTTGTAAGTGGTAACTATGACTAAAAATAATATATCGCTATACTATACCCGTTTTGGACTGAGTAGAGACACCTTAATATCCAGTTTGCGCTTATATGCGATGCTCAACGTAACCAGTAGAGCAGCTGATCTCTTTTCTCACGTTATTAGTAAACATTATTTTGTTTATGCCATTTTTTCTCTTTATTTTATTTTGTTTTAACATGTTTAAGGGCGGCCAGTGGCCAACACACTACAAGACAATAAAAAAAAAATGCACATCAATGTATTGCGCCATTTAAGGCCAACACATCTTGCATCAAAAATATAAACAATACTACTTATAAAATAAACACATTAACAAATATGAAAAAAACAATGAAAGTGAAAACATAGGCAAATGAACAATCATATCAACAACTACTGCGTGTCCCTCAACCACCCGATGATTTTCCTTTTAAAGACCGGCAGACTGTCAGCAAACACATCGATAGCACTCTCCAGTTCGTTAAAGACGCGGGATAACCTACAAATAGGCGAATTATAACCCAAGGATGTCCGAGCATAGGGTGGGACGAGCAAGTTTACACGGTGCCCGGAGTAACGCAGGAGCACCCTAAAATGGATCATATAGGTGATCATGTGGTTAAGCCGTGGTGGCTGCCGGCAGAATAGAATAGCACCTCCCTCTTCTTGCTGAGGTGTCGTAAAAGGCGATTAAGGTATCTCTTTAGCACCGCAATTCTACCAAGTGTTCAGAGAAGGAAAACTCGACCAAACCTGCATCCTACTCCCTCCCGATCGTGCTGGTTCTCCTTTCCATCGGGCCTGAGAGAGCTCGGACGAGAGAGTGCTTTTCTGGCAGCGCGTCCAGTTATGCACTTAAATACCTCCTGCGCAATTGACTGTTTCCGAAAACTGGACCTCGATTTTCAAAATTGATGTTGAAACAGTCGCCGTGGCCGAAAACGGCTAGGACATAATCATCATGTGGTGCTCAGGCTAATATTTATCTGATGCGGCACTTAAAGCGCTGCAATATTCAACCGACGCGGTGCTGGATGCATGCGGAGCGACGCTCGGCCTGTAGAAGTCTCGTGCAGCGCGTGGTGGACGAATTCGAGATCAGACGTAGGATTGAGTTTGATGATAAGCAAGATCGTTTTAAGGCCCGGCCCTTCCACCTGTGCTCGCTTTCTATAGCTACGTGGGTGGTGTTCTGACATGTCCATTATGCACCAGGACATTCCGCGCTAAGGTGGGCTACGCGAATCATCAGCAAGCTCACCATCGCCGATTGCGGCTGCAGCCCGCGCCTACTTGGTATTATTTGGAAACGTCGCAGGCCAAAATCGGCCAGGATTTCATCATTTATAGACGCCACTGTGACTTTGCTTAGCATTTACTCAAACATTAAAAACTATGTTATTTAATTAACGTCTATGTATGTTATTTAACTCATTTACCTGCAGATTTGTGCCATCTGTTTTGTTGTTGTTTGGTGTTTGAGGTGTCCCGTCAGACAAATAAAGTTTGTGCGTGTTTCCACCTTCTTATGATATTGGGTTCTTTAAACGTAGCATGGAGAGTTATTTGTGCAGGTCGGCATGATTACTGTAACTATTAATTGTTTTTCTTTACTGTTGATTAGTTGCAGTCGTAGAATCTCCACTTCTCCTTGCACCATCAAACATTTTAAAGAGCGCAAGTTGTAATGCCGAGTTTCTAAACGCTCCATCGACTGTACTTACACTTAGCTCAAAAAATAAGCTCCTATTTGACATAAAATTGCATATAATTAGTATAGTCTTAAACTGAAGACTTACTTATATAATAATATATCATTATTCTTTACCCTTACGGGGTGGACAGTGATGCATTTCTGGCTGTATCCACTTTGCGCTTATATATTATACCCAACGTGACCACAAGAGCAGCTGATAGCCGTTCTCACGGCACTAGTATACATGTCATTTCTATTAGATGCCATGCGGGCTTCCACACGAGGTTTTCTTGACTGGTGAGCATTTGGTGCCTAAATTCGTACGTAATCAGGAAAACACTAAATTCTTACTTAAATACTTTTACATTAATGAAATATGGAATATAATTTACAATATTTGAGTTAAATGCAAGCAAACTCACAATAAAATCTATAAATTTTAGCCTAAATGGATTAGTCTTGTAAAAAATATTTATGTAAATGCTGACTTTAGCTACGCCTTCGTCGAACCTGTTACGTGTAGGTGTTTCCAGGTATTCTGTCAAAAAACAAAATATTATCTAAAGGTGACTTTTAAAATGTTTTACATCAGTTTCTTTATAAAGGCACGGAAAAGTTTCTGCATCATATGTCATGTTAAGAACATAGGGTAATTGGATGTATAAGGCTGAGACTTATAGATGGTATTTCGACTTGAGTTAGCAAATTTGTCAAAAAATAAATTCATTTTTACAAAAAAATTTAATGTATAATAGAAACTTGAGTATAGCCATAGTATTCACAGAGCCAAGCCCATGTCGACAAAATCAGTAACTTACCAAACCCTTTGACATTCATTGAGTAATATTAATTGTAATGTTTTAGTAAAGCCTAAGCAAGCTTAAAGTTGTCTCTATAAATCTCAGCCTAAAAGCCGATCCCGAAATGTGCCGACCGAAACGAGTCACTATGACGGATTTTCCCCTTATATATCCTACCTGTCTATCTATCCTACCATGTAATGATGCGTTATTCGTCTAGCACCTTTTTTTAATAATATTATTTTTATTACATAATAAACTCAAAAAATTACGGATCAACGTACGAATTATTGAAATAACTATTATAATTTGGCGATATTATTATTGTTTATTTAGTCTTCAGTCTTAATTTTAGTTTCGTTTCAAGCCTATTTTATTGAATAATAGCTGACCCGGCGAACTTCGTGCTGCCATGTTTGCCGTTACGATAAATAATAACTACTAATACAAATCAATGCACATATCTATAAATTATTTTAGAGCTACTGTATATACCGTCGGAAAGAATAATTTGTGCAAATACATTTAATGTTTAATAGTAACTCACGAAAACAAATAAATACAGTGCAAACTCTATATAACGACCCTCAAGGGACTGTGCATATTTTGACGTTATAGAGAGTTGTCGTTAAATGGAGAGAAGAAAAATCTGTATTAGAAAAAGTTTATTTCAAACTAGTGTTAGTAATTACATAAAAAAACAATTCTTATTTGATCGCTATTAAGTATAGTCTGTTATTTTTGTCTGACATTTTTTGCTGCACCAGTAATTTTGTTGTATTGTAGTGCAAATATAACAGTCCCAATTTATAAACAAAAGAACGGATTTCTTAGAAAGCTCGGTATGTGTAATGCCGACAGTCGAGTTTATTATGGGCTAGGATAATAAAGCGACAAAAGAACGTACACAGCGGCGCTGTTTTTACTAATTTTGGCAACTTAAAAAGTACTTTATATTATTAAATTGCCGTCGTTGAGAGTGGGTGTAACGCTATATAGAGTGTATCATTGTATGGGAAACAAGCTAAACCAACCAAAGCCGAGTGATATCGACGCTTTAGGGAGTTTGTCGTTAAATCGAGTGACGTTATATGGTGTTTACACTATATATAGTTTGTATACGTCAATAAGATATAATGATAATGACAATAAAAACTGACAGATGAGTAGTGTTCCATTTTACACAATACATGTTTCCGAATAAATGATCGACGTGTTTTTTAAACTAATATAACTTTTTTATTTTTGAACCGATTGAAATAAAATTAAAACTATATGTTAAAGGCAGCTTTCCATAATACATTAATCAAAACTACATTCAAAAAGGTTATGCCGAGTCAGAGGTTAGAAGGCACAAATGCGTAAAGATTCTCACACATTTTTACTAACCTACATCGCGCAAGTAAAGTTTTTCTGGCCATTCGGACACACACACATACACACACGGAGTTGCGAATTATAATGTATCCAGAACTTCGGAGAGTTGGCTGAGATACGGTATTATTATATGTATTGATACATTTACGAATGTCATATGTACCTAATGTGAACTATTAGAATTTATGATCTGTGTAATACGCAGTACATACATTATTATTTTATTTAATAAGATTATATTCCTCCGACCATCCATCAAACCGTCGACGGCCGTTAAAAAGTAGTTGAAATAAAAAAGTATTCCAGTTTAAAACAGATCGAGCGAGATGTATTTTTTATGAGAAAACATGGCGTTCATAAAATGGCCGCCGGCTTTTCGACTGCCGGTACGGATAGAAAAAAACTTTATATGACACTTACATGATACTAGTAATAGATAGTGTGACCATCCTGACTAGAAAGAGTGACCACACCACGCCTTGTAAGCACGGTACAATCTAAAAACGACAACTATCGACAGTAAAAAAACTTATCGATGATTGCAGCAATCATACCCGCCTGCACAAATATATTTTCACGCCACATTATACTGACTGCCAGACATATTTAGAGCGTCTTGCCCTGGGTGCCAAGGTTTTATTTTGAAGAATACATGAAAGTTTACAAAATATAATTATACAAATAGCAATATAAATAGCATTTACAGTAATTTTTATTGAAAAAAATAATTAAATATTTCAAATATTTTTAACTGAAATGATCATTTATCATTTTGGGAGTCGAAGCTGCTCGCGTCCGTAGGCTTTACCCTTGTTTCCCTACACGTGACTCCTGGGTGGTGCTAAACGAGCAGCAGCGAGGTGGTAGGGCGCCGGTGCCCGTCTGGATCGCGACCATAGTACATGGGTGTAAAGCCCGTCATAGTGACCAGTTTCGGCTTGTCGCGTTTCGGGATCAGCTTGTGCATATCCAGTAGCTCATATACCTAGAGACCTTCAGTCGTGGTATATGTGGGCCGACATGGCGATGTAGACTCTCAATGGATTTTAATACTTTGATGGTCGCTTTCGTTTTTGGACTACACTGTACTTACCATCAGGTACTCTGTAGTCACTATGTCGAGCCAGTGTAAAAAAATAAAAATAAAATAAAAATTTGTAATTAAATTAAAATTGCTTGTGTACTGTGGTCATGATCCAATTCGGGCAATCGTCCTACCACCAATTGGATTTGGATTCAGATTTGGTAAGTCACCGATTTTGTCAACATGGACTTGGTTCTGCGAATGCTATTGCTATACTCAAGTCCCTGTTTTTTTTTTTAATTTACGTCTTCTAACAATCAACGTCTTTTTTTTTATTTGTACAATCACATAAAGTCTTCACAAAAATACAATAATTTTGCTGTGTAAATATATCAGATTTTTTACAATAAATAGTATTATTAAGTAGTGTTAGTAATTAATGCGCGAATAAATGAATTTCTAAAAGTTTTCTGTCAACCATACACCTTACTTGAGCACTGTCGGTGTATTTTTAAGTAAAAATTATAATAATTTCGTGAATTTATAATTACAACATAGCGCTACTGTTTTCACATAAATAAGACACTTAGATATATGTATTCGTACAAGGATATAAATATTATTCAATTATAATTTGAATCAGTGGTCAGCTGCTGCTGGTCAACCTATACGCGCAAAGAGAACACTGATGATAGTAGACGCATCTCCACATTCCATGGATGCAGGAAAGTATTACTTGCCCTTACAATAAATAAGTCCTATGTAATTTAAACCAAACACATCCTCTACCCCCTTTAACCTACGTACAAATGAAACTAACTTAGGCTATGGGCAAAATTTTGGGAGTCGAAGCTGCTCGCGTTTTAGGCTACCTACACGTACCTACCCTAGTTTCCCTACACGTGACTCCTGGGTGGTGCTAAACGAGCAGCAGCGAGGTGGTAGGGCATCGGTGCCCGTCTGGATCGCGACCACAGTACATGGGTGTAAAGCCCGTCATAGTGACCAGTTTCGGCTTGTCGCGTTTCGGGATCAGCTTGTGTATATCCAGTAACTCATATACCTAGAGACCTTCATTCGTGGTATATGTGGGCCGACATGACGATGTAGACTATCATTGGATATTTATCCTTTGATAGTCGCTTTCGTTTTTGGACGACACTGTACTTACCATCAGGTACTCTGTAGTCACTATGTCGAGCCAGTGTATATATAAAAAAAATGTAATCAAATTAATGAAAATGATTAACGATTACATTTTACGTTTTTTACCATTAATATGACTGCATTTTGCTCATTTATGTTTTAAATACTAAAAAATTCCAGGTTGTATACATATTTATGATTTCTTGGCGTTTTAAATGGATTTAATCATGATTACAGAGCAGCAAAATTAAAATTACTACTACATTTTGTAACCGTTAATCATTAATCAGATTACATTTTGCCCATCTCTGCTTAGGCCCTATTAATAAATACAACAACACCAAAGGAATGATCTATTTATACATTAAAACTTAACCTAGTTCACAAATTATTTAGGGGGCGTGAGCGGGAAGCCGTATCGATGCGGACCTCCTGATGGCATCGTTCTTCTCCGTCTGCGACGACAGACGGATCACTGTCGAAGGCGCTCGCTCGTCATTCTTGGTGGAAATCTACGGAGTCACTTTTAGGTGTTTCTTGCTGTGATCGGGATGATGAGGATATGCAGGTCTGGTTCGCACATCCGCCTAGTACTCTCTAGCGCGCCCTCTCCGAGCTGGGCGCAGTCTAGGTTTGAACTAGATCGCGGGCTTTAGGCTTTTTTTCTTAGGAAATCTTTTATGTTGTGTCTCGTAGAGTTTCCCTTTCATATACCTAGATACCTTCCGTCATGGTATATGTTGGTCGGAATAGCGATGGCTACAGTCAACACATCTCCTTCCCTTGAGAGTCGTCGTCGTTATTGGATTACACTGTATTTTAACCAGGCGCAATCTACCTTTGTCGAACCAGTATATAAAATCAGCAATCTTCCGCTGGACGAAATATAGTACCTACACGCCAGCTCGCGCAACAAACTTGAACGCTATTAAAAAAAAACAAAGTGTTGCCAGGATAAAAAAAAGATAAAAATGAAGCGTCTAATGTTGCCCGTTTGAAAAATCAAAAAGAATGCGCTATAAAGAACTCGGTGGATGGATTCATAATTGCAGCTTGTAACGTACATTTATCAAATTAATATATCGCCTTCATATAAATATGTAATAAAACTCGACTATCGAGCAGCTTCCGAAGGATTACATTTTTTTATAGTAATTTTAGTTGGGCATCGAACATATGAACGCGATCTATTTAAAACAAAAATATCTACCAGGTTTATAAAATACTAGCTGACCCAGCAAACGTTGTTCTGCCATATAAATTATTTCTAGTGAATATCTTCTGTATTCTAATATACAATTTTGGTCTTAGTGGCTTCCACATAAAAGGTAGATGTATGCTGTCGCGGACTTTTATTTAGAACTATTCAAGACAAACAATCCTACGGTACATCATCTTTGTGTAACTCCAATGGTTTAGGCAGTGTACGCCAAGATAGCTCTCAGAGGCCAGATTTTTTCCGACCTAATAGACATGTGTACGTTATATTACGACCAAAATTACACAAAATCATTACAAATTGTAGCCTATATGTTATTCCGATGTATAATCTATATTACTGTATAAGTTTCAAGCACATCCTTCCAGTAGTTTTATTATGAATAACAAACATAATCACAAACTTTCGCATTTATAATATTACTAGTAGGATTATCCCACAACGCAAATACAGTACCAACGTTATAATCATAATGATTACCTGTATAGTAAAAAATATAATCATAATATTTACTAACACTTACATACATTGACCTAGTCCCAAATTAAGCTTGCACTTGTACTATGGGTACTTGTCAAAGATATACATACTTAAATACATATATACAACTATGTCTCGTGACACACTCATGTGCTCATCACAGAAAAGCTTACCACTTACTTACTCGAACCTAGGACCTTAGCATTGTAAGGACCCGTGTGCTTGTATCTGTATATCTGTTTATGGCCATAGATGGGCAAAATGTAATCAGATTAATAAAAATTATTACGATTACATTTTACGTTTTTTATCATTAATATGACTGCATTTTGCTCACCTATGTTTTAAACACTACAGAATCTCAGATTGCATTTCTGATTTCCTAATGTTTTAAATGGATTTAATCATGATTACAGAGCAAGAAAATTAAAATGACTACTTTTTGTAATCGTTAATCATTAATCAGGTTACATTTTGCCCATCTCTGTTTATGGCGTTGTAGCTCCTTTACGGATGAACTAATTTAGATTTTTATAGGGTTCCGTAGCTTAAAAGGAAAAACGAACCCCTTATATCATCATTTTGTTGTACACCTGTTTGTTTATTTGTCAAGACCCCTTTTCTCAGGAACATTTAAAGTATCAAGTTGAAATGAATACTAAACACTCAGGTATATGTTCTCTTGTGGTTCCGAAAATCACGTTTCTAAGTTCATGCAATCAAAATATATTTACATTTATATCGTATTCCTCAACCTTTCTGTGTTACCCTGTAGGGTACTTCCCGCAAGAAGCCAGGCCGTATATCAAAAGTACTGGAAAAGTCCAAAAAACTAAAGATTTGGACGTTTTTTTTTATTAAAAGTTAATTTCGAGAGAGATAGCCTGGAGGTTTAAGGCTTAAACCCTTTATGGCGCCGTGTTGTATTTCTGCAACATACCACTCGATTAGAAGCAACTATAAAAGAAATGCCGATAGACTGACTTTGCTTGGTGTTATACGGCACCAACAAAGCATTCTTACGATTTAGTGACAATTCAGATCACTAGCCGATAAGACCTGTAGGTAATGATGTTTCATTTTAGTGTCAAACGAATACACGTCTGTTTCCAGGTTTTCGAATTAATTTATGAAAAATTAATTCTTGGTGAAATACTAATATTTGACTGTTGAAATTTGTGTAAGTAAACGGTCAGAGTATATATTTTAATAATATGTTCCTAATTGTAACTTTAATGATTGAATACTAAAGCAATGTTGCATTTTTGTAACATACAAGCTTTTTAAGAATTATAAACGATACATTTTTATTTTTTTTATTATTATCATTTTCGTTAACTATACACTATTTACCACTTAGTTTTTACAAATTTAACAAATTTAATGACCATGCGCCACCAAGGGTTAAATAAAGTAGTGTTTCCCTTGTCATCAAACACGAAAATTTTCATTGATTTTATGTCATAGGCACTCAGTAAGGGCGGTTCTTTTATATTCCACCCTAGGATAAGAAATAGGAGTATTTTCAAAAATCCTTCGATTTTTCATGTCAACATTATAAAAACTGATATTGAAGTTAAAAATTAAAATATACGTGTTTCGAGGTTTTTCGAAATTCAATCTCTGAGAGTGTAAATTTTTTCTACCAGGGCTTCGTCGGGTTATCACAGCCACTAATAAACTCCGTATGAGAGGGAGGCGGTGCACGGTGTACGGCGTACTGAGAGAGAGGTTTTGGAGGGGTGGATTTATACTCCCATCCCTCCCCCAGAGAAGTAGCCTCAACAAGGCCTTTTGTTCCCTGAGCGTCTGGACGAATTTGGCTTCCCAGACCCAGGTGGAGCAATCAGAGGGACACTCCGGGGGTTTTTAGTAAGTAGGAGTCTGACACACCGAGATCGCTGCCCTCACAGCGTTCCTGATGGTCCTATGTAGGATTTTGCCCCGGGATACAAAAAAAAGCCACTAATAAGCGCCAATGGAATGGATGTAGACTATATCATGTTTTCCTGATGATGGCTGATACCTATAACTGAGTTTAGACCCGTACCCCTTCTCCACTGTTCGTAAAGTCTGATATAATAAATAGAAGCGTACTTACTATAGGTATGTATGCTTGAGATGCATCAGAGACAAAAAGTAAATTTTTTCGTCCGTTCCCAAAGTTATCTTGTGTACCATCTAATCACGGTAGCCGGGGATAATAAAGGCTGCCCGTTCCCCGAAAGACTCGCCGTAATTATACAGCTCGGTGCGTTGCCAGAATGCCGCGGGCGGACAGAGCGCTTTTCCATTCATCTCGCCTTGTACAACATTCAATATCTTATTTTTAAAGTTACTCTATTATCTGTAAGTCCTTCCTTGTGGTTATCAATTATGTTTAGCGTCAACTCCTCATCGTCATTAGTCTAACTTAGTCCACAGCCAGACTTGGCCTCGTCTAACAAGCGTCGCTGAATTTGGTCTTCAACACTTTTCAACCATGTATTTCCAGTTGTCTATCAAAAGTCATCGCTATATGTTACCGGGAGGCCTCTAGAGGAAAGCTTATTCAGTAGGTACGCTCCATTCTGACGGTGATGAATTCGGTTAGCATACCCAGATGTTAAATGTGCGTTAAGACCTGGATGTTAAGAATTATTGTAGATGTGCTATTCCAGTGGCACCAGAGGTTGTATAGGTGAACAAAACTTGTCTATTGTACTTTTATTTTAATGAGTTTGGGTTTACTACGCTTTGGAATTGCCGTTGTTAATTGCGTTCCTTTGTCAACGATTTCTAATGCGTAAGACATTTTTAGCAAGAACGCAATAGTCAATCTGTCACGGTGAACAATTGCTATGAGTTTGCCGCCAAGGCACCAGCGCGTACACCGGCGGAGTGAAACCGAAGCTGTGAAAATAGAAACTGCTAGACAGTACGTTATAATCATTCCTAAAGATGGTTCCGCTAGAATGCTCTGAAACATATCCACATCAAATAAATTAAGGTTCACTTTATTTACAACGAGGGATGTTTCCTTCTTATACTTATCAAATTCCATCAGGAAGTGATGAACATCGTCAATTTTATCACATACCTCACAAAGAGGTGAATCGACCAGTTTCACGAGATATCCAAACTTCCTTGATTAATTGTGACCCGATCTTAACCTAAATCCCGCAATCAACATAATTTATGAATGTAATTTATAAATCTTATTTGTAAGATATAATCTCTTTGTTATTTAAGTTAATTTTAGTATCCGACCAAAACTTCGACAAAACAATCCGATTCGGTCAAAACGAGTCGACGTTTTTTAATAAGTGCCTAAATTAAACGAACTATTACGAGAATTATTTCGAATTGATTATTTTATAAAAATGAGAAGATATGTTTTATGTATTTGTTCCTCTATTCAATGCTGATCTCCACGCTCCGATTTCGATATGGTACAGGCATCGTTTGTGCGTCGATACAAATGGAAAACGACAGAACACTAGCAGACACAGTTAGTGAAGAAAATGTATCCACGCCTTGAGCGAACGGTAGAACGCTAACAATAATATAATGGTCATTTATATTATATAATTATTTACTGGAATCCACTAAGACAGACCTTGGGATCTGTAACCGTCACGCTATGGGTGGGTCGGCAGAGATTATTATATCTTCACAGACAGTGGCATTTGTGGGAGTCCACAGTCCACGCATAAGGAAGGTATTGTGATGATAGTTCTCCGAATGTGGACAACTCCACCCACCTTTACAATTTGAAGAGATTTCTGTGACATTCAACGCACTAGTGAGTGTAATGCACTGTAATGTCTAGGTCACACGAATTATATAAAACACGCGCCAAATAAATCTATACTAATATTATAAAGCTGAAGAGTTTGTTTGTTTGTTTGTTTGTTTGAACGCGCTAATCTCAGGAACTACTGCTTCGAATTGAAAAATTCTTTTTGAGTTGAATAGACCAATTATCGAGGAAGGCTTTAGGCTATATCACATCACGATGCAATTATTAGGAGCGAAGAAATAATGAAAAATGTGAAAAAAACGGGCAACACTATTCATCCTTGAGGGCTTCCATTGCGTGCGCTGCAAAAACGGTTCGAGATACCAAAAATATATGTAAGAATGAATTATTCCTCTTGAAATGATCTAAAAAAATGTCCGACAGTATATGTCTATCTTTTAAGATTAAGTCACTAGAACCGTTTTTATGGTAAACAAATTTGGTCGAAATTAATGCATTATTTGTTAAGAGTAGTATCAACGTAATAATATTAATCTTTATCCAAATAAATGTGTTGTTGATTAAGAGTATTTAATTGTGAAGAAAATTGTCTTTGACATCACTTAATTTCAATGAACATCTTAGAAGATATTACAAAACCTTATATAGCAAAACAACGTTTGCCGGATCAGCTAGTACAAGCAAAAACAAATGCAAAACAACAACAATTCTAGCAAAAACTGTCTTTAATTTACAAGTCACCCACAAGCGGCAGAGTCTTCACCACAATACAACTAGCAGCTCATCCTCCACAAGATCTTTTTTATACAGGCTCGGTAAAGTGACTAGAGCCCATCTGACTGAAAGTACAGCAGTAGCAAACGGCAATGACTACCAGATGAGAAGCCATTGACAGCAGTGACGTGCATAAGATATTTGGACAGGGTAGGCAGAATTCGCGTTATTAATTTAAATATTATATTATGATAATTATTATTATATTGCTTTCATAGGAAAGATAGATGGCGTGAATATAGAATAAATATGAATGGTTCCTTTTTTTGTTTAGCTTTATCCTCCTGCAGCGCAATTTAAAAGCAGGTACAAAGAAAGAAAGCTCAGAATGTATTCCCTAACGCCCAGACCAAAACCTTTTCGTATCTCTGTAATTATTACGAATTAAGTTTTAATAATTGAGGGTACTTTAATATAGATATAAACATGCTAGATAAATAAAAAAAACACTATAATATTTTGTTCTTTATTTAGTACGTTGGGTCATAAAACTGATAAGTGTATACAATGTGGTGTGTAATTCAAACATTTACAGGACCGTAAATATTATGTTCTAATATTAATATGGTGCATTTTAATTCCTTAAGTAGCTGTGATATTACTGGGCGTTCAGTACTATATGATTTTGTCCTAGAACTATCGCATTGAACCTCAGGAGGTTAAGCAATTTAGTCCAGACTTATTTATCGTAAGGGCATGCAATGCTTTCATGCATCTATGGAATGAACAATACTGAATGACAGACACCATTGCTGGGTCGCCACTGTCGAATAACGACTTTTAGAATCGTAGACGTATATTTAGTGATTGTTTGTCTGTAAAGGAAATCTGGCTATTGTATTTATTATTATTATTTATTTATTTATTTATTTATTTATTTATGGGCTGTCAACAGCTCCATTACACTTCACATTCACAATCTGAATCACATGCATAAGCTAAATGTCGGTAACGGATACCAATAACAGACAACCACAGCATGGCCCAAAAGCATTATCTAACAATATCAAAACACAAAAAAAAAAAACAACAGCAGACAATAATATCTCAAATTAAAATTATATAACACCAAGAACAATGCCAAGCTCAACACACCTGCTCACTGATTTTTCTCTTGAAGGCCGGCAATGAATCCGCAAAAATATCGATGTTCCCATCCCCGGACACACACTCGTTATATAAACGTGACAGTCTTGGCACTATAGAAAAGTGACCAAGGTTGGTCTTATATCGTTTAGTGGCAAACATGGGAGCAGGATACCGAGGCAGCCTGCGAGGTACCGCAATACTAAACTGCTCCAGAAGTTCCGGATCGTCCACACGGCAACGGAAGAGTTTATACATAAATGTCATGTCGAAAAACTGCCTACGACCTTGCAATGTGTGCATTTCAAAAAGTTTCAATCTGTCAACATATGGAACATATTTTTTTGTATTAGTTAGACTGAATCTAGTGAACCGCCTCTGTATCCTCTCAATACGGTCAATGTGGACTTGGTAGTGAGGAGACCAGACTGTACTGCAGTAATCCAGTTGGCTACGAACCAAAGTTGAATATAAGAGCTTTTTAGTGCTATTCTTTTTAAATTGTTTACTATTCCTAAAAACGAAACCCAGCATCCTTCGAGCGGCTACACAAATACGATCAACATGTCTTTTAAAAGTAAGCTGAGTATCAAAGATGACTCCTAAATCTCTAATTTCTGTTACTTCTTGTAATGGGGATCCGTCAACATCATAAGCAGTTGCAATAATATTACGATTTCTTGAAAATTTTATGTGATTACATTTCCCAACATTCAATATCATGCCATTATGCTGACACCAAGCTATTAATCTATTCAAGTCAGATTGTAGTTTGTCTCTGTCATCAATATCACGAACTGGTAGTACGAATTTAAAATCGTCGGCAAACATAAAGCACTTTGAGTACCGAAAGCAATTGACGACATCATTTATAAAAATATTAAATAGGAGTGGCCCTAGATTAGAACCCTGAGGTACCCCACTAATTGTTTTAAAAGATTTGGATCTATATCCTCCAATCACAACATATGATTATCGCTCAGCTAAATACGATGAGAGCCATTTCAGCAGTACTCCACCAATACCATATGCTAACAACTTATCCAATAGAAGATCATGCCGAACCCTGTCAAAGGCCCTCGAGAAATCAGTATATATAGCATCCATTTGTATTCTGTTGTCAATTGAATTAATTAAAAACATGGAATAATCAATAAGGTTAGTATTCGTGGATTTCGTACATATAAAACCATGTTGATTTGTTGTATTATGAATTTCTTACAGGATATTTACTACCAGAGTTTCTTGTCGGCTCTTCTCTGCAGATCTTACTTTCCAAGATTCCAGCTAAGAGATTAATTTCATTGGAGATTTAAAAGTGTTTAAAATATGCCTTTTTTAATTAAAGTTATTTGGAATTTAATGGCATGTTTGTTCACGCTCGCAACACGTGACATAAAACATTAAAAAAATATTGATGTACAAGGATTGAATGCGAGCGATCGTGTTCTCTGTTTCATCCAACGGATATTATTTACAGACTGACGCTTTACCTCAATCACACCTGGTGAAAGGTGAAGGCGAGTGAAACGATGGACCGCATCCACCCAACAAACTCTTATTGACTCTTTCCTTAAAAATTCATCAAGGCAATATATATATTTTTTTTACACTGGCTCGACATAGTGACTACAGAGTACCTGATGGTAAGTGCAGTGTAGTCCAAAAACGAAAGCGACTATCAAAGGATGAAAATCCATTGATAGTCTCCATCGTCATGTCGGCCCCCATATACCACGACTGAAGGTCTCTAGGTATATGAGCTACTGGATATACACAAGCTGATCCCGAAACGCGACAAGCCGAAACTGGTCACTATGACGGGCTTTACACCCGTGTACTGTGGTCGCGATCCAGACGGGCACCGACGCCCTACCACCTCGCTGCTGCTCGTTTAGCACCACCCAGGAGTCACGTGTAGGGAAACTAGGGTAAAGCCTACGGGCGCGAGCAGCTTCGACTCCCAAAATGCTCGCTGTAAGCCTATTCCACTCCTTAGCTGTTCACATGATGAATGTAGAAGCGAATCTTTTCGTGTGGATATAAGGAATGTCCACTACAAACGGATGGTATCCAAAGGGGCGAACGGATTACGGAGAGTTGCTGATTTGTCGTTGTTATGGTCTTTTGAACGTGTTAATATTATTTTGGGTTGGTGATGGGTCTAGATAGCAAAGAGGTGTTTAGAAGGCAATATTCTGCGAGAAATTTTTAATGTTTCTGATGGCGCGGGGTGGAGTGCGCATCATTTAGGTCGTTTGGGTTTGATATAAATAAGAAATAACTGAATATTAAAAATATAAGCGAAGAACTCAAAAGGACTAGTAACCAGAACGTAAAACCTAATATTTATAATAATAACACTATATAAAATCAAGGCAATGATTATAGAATTAGACTCGCTATTATTCAATCTTAATAATTTAATTAACTATGGGTCGAATTTCAATCAATGGAACAATAGTTTTTTTTATCATTGTCCATATTTTTTTAAAAGGGTAGTATATCTACTCAACAATAGATGGCGGTAAAAGTTACTCTACAATTGCCGCTAATTGAGTCCTCCACTTGACGTTAAAATGATTTTAATTACGTTTAACTGGATTTTAAATGAATGAAGCGAATTAACAAGTTGTTATTAAGTTTTTGCTAAGTATAGGAATGCTGAGCTCGTTTGGAAGCTTGCTGTGCTCGCGCGTAACGTAAGAAATATTGTGTAGCTATGTAAACGTTTAGAAATTATATAATCTAATAGAAACACTTGTTATAACTGTATAATGTTTCCGTACAAGACAATAGGTATAATTTATCGCTAAATAGCGTATTATATAAGTTTAAACCAACTAGAAAGTTTAGTGTAGTGGTCCAAGCCGCCTTTAAAGAAAAATACATACATGAGCCGATTTATTTGAAATTGTTTCACAAGCCCAGGGGTCGGCTACCTGTAACTCGGGAGCCACATGCGGCTCTTTAGTTCCATGCGCAAATATTATTTATTCTATAAAAAAAAACAACGAAAAACTCGTTTTGAATCGATGAATAAATAGATTAGTTTTTTTTTTGTTATAGAAAAATGTGACTGTTTAAAAAAAAATTAAATTTAGTAAATTGCAATTTTTGACTCTTCCGACTCAAAAGGTTGTCAACCACTGCACTAGCCTTATTGTCACACTGATAGATGGGCAAAATGTAATCAGATTAATGAAAAACTATTACAGTTTAAACACTAAGGAATCCTCGGTTACACACAAATTTATAACTCGTTAATGTTTAAAAACGCTTTAATCATGATTACAGATTAAAGAAATTTAAATTACGACTACATTTTGTAACAATTAATCTGATTACATTTTGCTCATTTCTGGTCACTCACCTGGTTGACTTTAAACAATATAAAGCACAGTATATTACCGTATTAAGAGCAAATATTCTTATTATTACGGACCGAAAGTGTTTATTTACCGAGGCAGTGCTAAGTTATTTGATTCTCACGATGCGCTGCACAAATAACCCGTTAACAGTCGCGTATGAAGTGATTATTTAAGAATTGGCTTATTAAAGCTAAATACTTTAGTACTTCGACGTAATGTGAGTACCATTATTTTCAATTACATTTAAATTTTTTTCACAAAGAAACGTTTTATACTAACGCAGTGACGTGCATACGGTATTTGAGTAGGCAGATTCGCATATTGAATTTGAATATTATATAATGATAAATATGATATTACTTTCATAAGGAAGATAGATGACGTGAAAATAGAATAGACATGAATATAAAGGGTTTCTTTTTTTGTTTCAATTAAAGGAATTTATTCCAGACTTATTTATCGTAAGGGCATGCAATGCTTTCATGCATTTATGGAATGAACGCTTCTGTACTATCGTGGCTATGGTAGTCCAGTGGATAAGTGACCAGTAACAGAACACAGCGACGGGGATAGTCACAGGTTTGAATACCGGCCTATACATCTGGATTTTTCCAGGATAAGTATAAATTTAGTCACCTAATGCTCACCGGTCATGACCCAGTTCGGACAAGCGTCCTACCATCTAAAAATATTTTGAAAGGAGGTAATCCTGATTACAGAGCAATAAAATTAAAATTGCAACAACATTTTGTAATCGTTAATCATTAATCTGACTTCATTTTGCTCATTTCTGGGTAGCACTATGTTTGTTATTAGCGTCAATAGTATAATATAAACATAATTATTTGCAAGAAACAAATGCAAGTTTTGACGTACAAAGATCATGTATAAAGTTACTAAAAGAAAAAACATCGATTCTACGATAATTATATTAAACTAATGCTTAGTTTTAAAATAGAAGCCTTAACGTCAGCCCAGCAAAGCTAAATTATAGAAAAGTCCAAAGAAATGCAGAAAATAACTTATAATTAAATCGTAAGCAAACTGTAATTGAAGTTATAGTGAATGTCGCACTAGTTACAGGCTAGGCTGGGCTTTCAAAGGCATATCGAGGGATGTACGGCGGCTCGGCGCTTTGATCTCATAGATTAAGTCGTTTAAAGAGTGGACAATACTTACTTGCTTGATATTCGTTGATGGAATCATAGATGGGCAAAATGTACTCTGATTAATAAAAATTATTACGATTACATTTTTTTACAATTAATATAACTCCATACACATTTATGATTTCTTAATTTTTTAAATGGATTTAATCATAAATACAGAGCAAGAAAATTAAGATTACGACGACATTTTTTAATCGTTAATCATTAATCAGATTACATTTTGCCCATCTCTGGATGGAAATGTCCGATATAAATCTGTGAGAGAGGCGTTTGTGAGTGCCTTTGGTCTAAACAGAATAAAATTCGGATGTTTAACAAATTATTAACAGAACTATTATCTGATGAGGCGTCAGCTCTGTTCAATTCAATGGCACCATGTGTCCTATTTTAAGTATTTTTATATAAGGTTACGATGGGGCTGACATACGTACATACGTAAGTCTTTTAAATAAACAGAATAAAAAAAGTTTGCTTGATAAGTTCATACCTATATCGTTTTTTTATATATTGTGGATATATTTGTCTTATTATAATTTCTTTGACGTGTCTCAAGGGACTTAATCGATACTTACTTATATTTTACAAGTGATTGAGACAAGAAACACAATATTTTAAATCTGAATGTTGGGTTTAAGTTGTCACCGGCATGGAACCGAGTGATTAGATAATTAGGACCTCTTATTATATCGCTTTGTGAAAATTCTGATACTATGAGCACATGAGTAAATATTGTACGGAGTATTCGCTTCCCACTGACTTCTCTAATGATTACACAATCAATCAATTGATTGTTACAAGCTAATGGTTCATGTGTGTATGCCCACTAACTGCCTGTTAAGTACCCGCTGAAACCGGCTGTCGTCAGCACAGCCAGTAGACAAAGTCATGACTTCCGCATGATTAAGTCTGGTCATATTCGTAGATTTTACTACTGATATCCTGCTCTTAATTGTGGTAATATATATTACCACCGGGGAATGTTAAACGATTAATAGTGAGTTGGCAGAATGCCAGTGCCTGACTACATCGCAAATTTACTGAATGGTAAAACCCCCATAGCAACTCATTACAGCTAGATGCCTTTCGGGATCAAATCTCGCACGTCTAGCTCCATTTTTCTTCTTCTTGAAGGTCGGCAGTGTGCTATATTGTAGGTATTAACAAATATGTTTTTATGTAACCACCCGCCATCAACGGGGTGTATATGATTGACCAATAAATAACCAGTCTGCGATAGTCCGTCTTTCATTTAATACATTACAGGCAGCATAATGTGATTCTTCTTGTGTTATACTCGATTATAATTAATAGTAGCCGTTTTTCATTAGATAGTCTTTTAGCCTATTTGCAATGGTGTTTATCCCATAAAAGTATAAAAGTAAGAGCTTGTTAAATTTATCGTATAATACACGGAGCTAGGCATAAAGAGAATAATACGCCTTACGACGCCTCTGTAAGTTAATCTATGACTTATCTTTCCCAGTATGCCAGCGAACGCCGCTGCGCCCGCGCAGGTTTTTCTCCATCTGTCTCCCTTGCACAGCACGCTGTCACGCTCTAGCCAAACGCACCGCACGGGGTTTTTGCCCTGCGTTATGCTTGTATAGTTTTCCGTTCCTGTTTGGAATTAATCATCGATTGGAAAATAAATGACTGCGTTTCCGGCAGATTCTTTTTCTTTATTCAATCTTGTGTTATAAAAATATTTTATCATTATGTTATTCTTTTGGGAGTAAATTTTTATTTTATTCACTATCTGCCACAATACACATATTTATTTATAATTATTTATTAAAGTATGAGCTATCAACAGTTCCATTGCAAGTTACATTAACAATAAAACCGCAATGACAATATACTAATAAAGATAGCCACAGCATGGCTCAAAGCATTGGCTAACAGTATCAAATTTACAAAAGTTAAAATATATAATAAACTAGCTGTCCCGGCAGACCTTGTTCTGCCCTATTTCTCTAAAACAAAGCCACATTGTTTTTTTAATGTTAATAGCTTCCCCGTCAGATTTTTTTGAAAATTGTTTGAAGGAATCTGGCCTTAATGCTATATGTATAAAAATTGACAAATATTGACATTAATATTTATACGTCACTCAATTGTTTTGCCTTCCCGGAACCCGTCCACTAACATTTAAACTTTATGGTATGGTGTTAAAGTTCAAATTGACTTTTAAATATTATAACGAATTTTTTGTATGAGAATACAGAAAAGTGTTATTTTTAGACAGTTGCAGGGAATTTTTAAAATTTTTCTCTCCGTAATAACCTTCCTTAGACTTCGTCAAACACAACAGAAAAAAAAAATCAGCTAAATCGGTTCAGCCGTTCTCGAGTTTCGCGCTTATCAAGACATTTTGCGATTCATTTTTATATTATAGATATCGAAAAGAAAAAAAAATCCTAGACAATAATTCCTACAATTAAAAGTTAACACACAAACAATACCTAGATCAATGCCAATTTATTATATTTACCAAATAGCAGAAGAAAAACGAAATTAAATGTTTATGATTGATTTCTTTGGGAGTCGAAGCTGCTCGCGTCCGTAGGCTTTACCCTAGTTTCCCTACACGTAGCTCCTGGGTGGTGTTAAACGAGCAGCAGCGAGGTGGTAGGGCGTCGGTGCCCGTCTGGATCGCGACCACAGTACATGGGTGTAAAGCCCGTCATAGTGATTAGTTTCGGCTTGTCGCATTTCGGGATCAGCTTGTGTATATCCAGTAGCTCATATACCTAGAGACCTTCAGTCGTGGTATTTGTGGGTTTTTCATCCTTTGATAGTCGCTTTCGTTTTTGGACTACACTGTACTTACCATCAGGTACTCTGTAGTCACTATGTCAAGCCAGTGTAAAAAAAATATATCTTTTTTTCCTTTGTATCAGCTCAAGAAAGTGATTTCAGTGCACGTGATGGGAAGAGAGAGCAGCCCACGAACGATAGTGAGAGCCAAGGGACAAGAATTCACTGGCAGACGTCGTCGTCATGCCGGCCTACATTACTACGACAGACATATTTGAATAATGAACTAACACAAACGTATCCCGCAACGCAAGAGGCCGAAGAAAGTCACCATAGCTGTCTTTGCACTCATATTTTTTTCTGGTCAACTTGTAATTTTATTGAGTGGAATAATACAAAAACTGTCAATTGCAAGTCGGACTCGTATACCTAGGGTTGGTACAAAGATATAGGTACATGATGGCGGCGAGTATAATAAATTAACATCGGGCATGCAAATGATATGATTGTTTTTTTATTTAACTTTTAGTGTATTTATCCAAGACTTATTTGTTGTAAGATATGCATTGCTTTTATTAATATATTGGATGAACGCCACTGGTATATGATTATAATCGCAATTTATTTTAAGGGTGTAGCTAGTTTACGATTTTCGAATTTTCCCCTATACATGAGCTATACAGGTTTATTTCTTGCCAAATTGTATGTTTCTGGACTAATGGGAAGTACTCTGTAGGTTTTCATTCATTTGTCAAAACGTCTATTCGACCTTTACAATTCTACGTTGATAAAAGATAAATATATCTATTTATTAAAATAAATTTAATGTCCATGGTATGTGTGTATGAAATGAAATTAAATACATTTATATCACTTCAAAGAACAATTTGAGATTCAGAAATATAAATAACATACCAAAAGAAGAAATTACAAAATAAACTTCGTAAGCTCAATGCAACAGTGTATTCTTTTACACTGGCTCGACAAGGTGACTACAGTACACCTAATGGTAAGTACAGTGTAGTCCAAAAACGAAAGCAACCATCAAAGGATGAAAATCCATTGACAGTCTCCGTCGTCATGTCAGCCCACATATACCAGGACTGAAGCTCTCTATTTATATGATTTACTGGATATACACAAGCTGATCCCGAAACGCGACAGAACGAAAGCGAGTCACTATGACGGTCTTCACACTTGTGTACACTTGTACTGTGTTCACGACCCAGTTCGGGCAATCGCCCTACCACTAAAAAACCAAAAAAAATGCAGGTATGTGTATGTTATATACTTGTATGTGTGTTGTATGTGTGTATTAGGGCGTTTCAAAAAAAAAAAATTTTTTTTCCTCGGAACCACTCTCAAAAGTTTCGTTTTAATGCCAAAATAGGCCTCTGAAAATATGAGCCCTTAATATTAATATTTAGGTTGTCCGCATCGCACTTTTCGATTTCCCATACAAATAACACAGGACAAAAGTTTTTTTTTTATTTTGATTTCTACAACTAATGAACGATATATCGTATTGCAATACCCAATCATTATTTTTGTAGAGAATTTAACGCTCTACAAAAAAGGTCTGAAGTCAATTTTTGATAAATCAACTCAGTCAAAAGTTATTCAAGATCGAATTTTAACTTACCCTCAATTCAGCTGTTTTATTGACTGATTTGGCAAAATATTATGTTTTTAGAAAAATTGAAACCAAAACATTTTA
Source organism: Automeris io (assembly GCA_036320925.1). Lineage (NCBI taxonomy): Eukaryota > Metazoa > Arthropoda > Insecta > Lepidoptera > Saturniidae > Automeris > Automeris io. Next base: position 10,006,449 of record JAUDJH010000017.1, on the reverse strand, counting down.
CAAAATATAAATAAGACTTCATAAAACTGTTAACCTTTATTTCCTGCTTTATAGTAAATGTGGACAAGGTACTTAAAACGAATTATCATTGACAGTTAACCCAACATTTGAAAATTTTGGTTGTTGAAAATTAACATCAATCGTTAAACCTTTTTTGTAGAGCGTTAAATTCTCTACAAAAATAATGAATGGGTATTGCAATATGATATATCGTTGATTAGTTATAAAAGCCAAAAGAAAAAAAAACTTTTGTCCTGTGTTATTTGTATGGGAAATCGAAAAGTGCGATGCGGACAACCTAAATATTAATATTAGTGCTCATATTTTCAGAGGCCTATTTTGGCATTAAAACGAAACTATTACGCGTGGTACCGAGGAAATTTTTTTTTAAACACCCTAGTATCTATGTATATACAATATTATTATATGCGATGCTTTGAAATAGTATCTAGAGCTGTTATATATTCACTAATAATAGTGAATATATAACAAACCTAACCTAACCTAACCTTTAACCTTTCTCGGTGTATTTTGCGCGTTAACACAAGAAATAGGTGTCAACTGAAAACCAACGCTGGATTCCTCAGCTGGTCACTTAGCATTTGATGAGCTGATTTCCCTTTGGCGCATCACACACCCTGTGCATTTGCATTTGCTGATTTCTATCTTTATTAAGCTATACTTCAGTTATATGTTGCTGTGTTATTTGCCAAATAAATATTTTTCAGAGTTAGAAGCTACCGCGTACTTATTTAATATAATTTCAAATCATACTCACACGTGTAGTTAAGCAAAAAGGTCTTACAGACAAATATACGGACATAGTCCTAAAATGTTAAATTTTATACCCTTCCAGTGACATGTATGTTATCATTCAACCGCAGATAGTCGTAGCATGTATTATTTATGTAAGGTACGTATAATTATGTCAATAATTCCACCCCCTTCGAGTTAGTCCCCCTCGCACAGCGTGACGTCACAAGCTCTTCGTCCTCAATGTCCTCTTTGAACAAAATAATTTAATTACATATTTATGTAATATACAGGTGATTTTATAGACGAGGGAGATATTTCAGGATACAATAATTTGTACCTTCTTTTAACTAATAAAAATGTAAATAACTATATTCCCTAACAAATCATAAAGAAACATTTTTCAACAAATGAGAATTGATCCGTAAAAAGTTTGGACACCGCAGCGCGTGTGGTGTACGATTGAATGGCAAGTAGATAAAATTCTTTATACGTGGTTTTAGATATACAGATAATTGACTCGCTTCCCTTTAGTACTTTATCCTGGCTTAGGAGAGACAAAATACCGACTTAATAATTAATTTTATTTATTCTATCATGTGTGTCATTGTTCCTAAATACGTTGACTATAAATCACTTTGTTTTAATGGAAATATTAAGATATCACTATTTCTATATATTTGGGATTAGAATCGAATGCTGAATATCCTCCTAGGATATATCCCTCGTCTATAAAATCAGCCTGTATATTGCTTTATTTATTATTAAATCTCAACATGAGTTCCATAACATCTGATGTGTAAAATTACAACTTTTCAGTAGAGACAAAAGAAAATTGGATTAAAGTAATTATATATAAATGAAAAAATACAAATATACCGTCACGCTATATCCTTTAAAGGGTAAGCATACATTAGTGGCTATATTCACTTTGCCGTCTAAATGAATTTGGATTCCCTGGCTCAGGTGGAGCAATTATAGGGTCACGCTGTGTGTTTTTAGTCAGTAGGAGTCTGACACACCGGAGTTGCTGCCCTCACAGCGACCCTGACGGTTTGATGTAGGATTTTCCCCAGAGTAACCAAAGAAAAATTGTACTTTGCCCATATATGTCGTACTGAATGTGACCAGTTGTGCAACAAATCGTCTTACACTGGGCAACTAGTACACATGACATTCTATTACATGCCATGCGGGTTTCCTCACAAACTTTTCCTTCACCGTTTGGCATGTAGTGCGTAAATTCGTATTTAATATGGAAAAACCTGGATGTACGTGTCAGGCAGTCGCCGGGCATGGATACTGACTGGTCCTTGACACACAGCGCCACCACAGCTACATTTGTATTTATTAGCATTTAAAACTGCCAGCAATAACAAGAGGTCACTCAACCTTAATACTCAACTTAATATTCAATCTATAATATGAAAATGAATCGTTAAATGTGTATAAGCGCGAAACTCGAGAGCGGCTGAACCGATTTGGCTGATTTCTTTTTTGTTGTGTTTGTTGAAGTCTGGGGAAGGTTATTACGGAGAGAAAAATTAAAAAAAAATTGCCTGAAAAAGTCTTTTTTAGACTTTCTCATATAAAAATTCGTAATAATATTTAAAAGTCAATTTGAACTTTAACACCACACCATAAAGTTTAAATGTCAGTGGACGGGTTCCGGGAAGGCAAAACAATTGATTGACGTATAAATATTAATGTCAATATTTGGCAATTTTGATACATATAGCATTAAGGCCAGGTTCCTTCAAGCAAATTTCAAAAAACAGCCGACAGGCCAATAAGTTTTGGCAGAATAAAATCTGACGGGGAAGCTATTAACATTAAAAAACAATGTGACTTTGTTTTAGAGAAATAGGGCAGAACAAGGTCTGCCGGGACAGCTGGTTTATTATATTTATAACGCATGCTAGACTTGGGTTTTCTTTACAAAATTGTTAACAACCTTCTCCAAGCTCCAAACATTTTACCATCTATAGCATTTTCTGCTACTAGATTACCCAGAGCATGTAATTTTAACTTGTTCCGAATTCCAAGTTATTCCACATATATAGGTCAAAATGCTCCTCTATGCAGAATGACAAAGTTATACAATTATATGTCGAGATCAATAGGTCTCAACATACTTAACAAAAGTGTTTATAAATAAAAAAAAAATGTTATTCGAGAGGATTGTTGAATAGATTACTGTTTTTGTTTGCTTTTTTATTTTTATTTCTTTTTGCAAATTAGACTAGTATATTTCGTTACTCGTATTTTTATTTTTCTTTTCTTCTGTGCGTGTAGTCTACACTTTTAAATATAGTTGCATTTATAATGTATCTTGTTCATGTCTTATATAGTTTTATGTGTTAATGTAGACTGTGTAGGTGTACTTATAAATAAATAAATAAAAAAAGTTAATAAGTACTACGTCCGTAAGCGTAAATATTAAAAACAAAATAATTACAGTCTGGATCATGACGAGAGTTCTGAAGAGCTATTTAACCTTGTTCCACCCTTCCCCGGGCGACTGGACGAATTTGGTTTCCCAGGCCTGGGTGGAGTGATTAGAGGGACACCCCGGGGGTTTTTAGTCAATAGGAGTCTGACACACCGGGGTCGCTGCCCTCACAGTGACCCTGATGGTCCAACGTAGGATTTTCCCCCGGGTTACCAAAAAAAAAAACCTTGTTCTACCCTCTCACTCCCATAGCAGAAGCACGCGCGCGGGTTTACGGAGTCACAGCTATACATCTCATATTCCGGCTAGGACTTAGAAGTTCTCTAACTCCTTCTTTTGCCGTATCGTTGGGCTGTGGAATGGTCTCCCGGCGAGCGTGTTCCCACCGTCCTATGACTTTGGGCTTTTAAGCGAAGCGTGAAGAGATATACAGGCAAGCATGATCACTCCGGCTATCGATGGTTTCTTTTTACTGTTGGTAGTCATTGTCGTTGGGGTCTGCACCATGCTTATCCTCAGGCGTAGTGTGGTCACAGTGGCGTGTCAGGATGAAAAGAAAATTAAGGTACTTTTATATGACCAATGGTTTTTTATAAAGGGTAGTTGAAGGGCACGTGTTTAGATTAATCCGTATCGTTTGATGGGAACCGTGTTGTACCAATAGAGACGTGTTGGAGCGTGGTTAATTGATTGTTCGTCTGCATTAGGGATGTAAATCTCTCGAGATTTAAATACACAAACTATTCGATAGTTACTTTGCCTTTGTAATTTTGTTTTGCCTGAAAGAGTCTTGGACTTTCGTAGGATTAAAAGACATTAAGGAATTTCAAAAATGCAAAAGTTTTGAAAATTTCATTATGTCAGTCTCATATTTTGAAACTTTTCACATCCTTTTACTTTTTTTTCTCAATTATATAGATTAATTTGATAAAAAATGTATACAGCACAATTTTTACAGATTTCGTGCTAAACAACTTTGAGAAAATGTTTATTTTTCGCACAAGAAGAGAAATATTTACGAAAAACATTATTTGACTTTGTATAACTTAAGATATAATAATATCTTGACACTTTGGGAGTGATTATGTCGTACGGTACTGATGTTGCCTTCGTGGGAACTTTGATGAAGTTCAGTGTGTACACGTAGCAAGCCCGGAACGTACTGTCTTGCCAAGTTTTTCCTCTCATAACTTGGGCCTAACCAAGTCGGTGTGCACGCAGATGCGTTGACGGCAAAACTACAAAGTAATTAAAAACTGGTCACCGTAAAAGATTGGCTTATTGCGTTACTGCTAAAAACGTCTTACACTTCAGAAATTGTTAACAAAGTAACGCGATTACAAAGACAATTCTAAAGCGTTGTAAACCAAAACATATTAAAATAAAAGTACAATACACTTGTTTTATGTATCTACAACACTTTTGACTTTTAAAACTTCAAAACCAAAGATTTGTACTTTTCAGCCAATTTTATATAGAGAGTTTGACCCACTTTTTTAGATATATCATTCAGTGGATACGCTAGGTGAAGCTCCCTGCCACTCCTGTTTTTGGTACGTCCTCATGGTCTGTCAGGTCTCCATTCCGATGTGACGGACTCTTACTGAGTAAAACCACCAGGGGGCTCCTTTTTCCGTCTGCCGGGGCCAAGGGTACGTCCTTGCCAACACCCTCGACTCCCTGCGACCGTCTGCCACCCCTGGGAATTCGCACTCGGGCTGTGCCCAGCTTACCTCTCTACCCCCATAAAATGGGCCTGCATTTTGTAAATCAGCATGAAATAATAATTATTCTGTATAAATGGCTTTAAATATATTATCACGTGAATTCATTTGTAAAGTTTCATGTAATTATATAATATAGGCTAGTTACTGTGAAGACAGGGTCTATGGATGGTCAAATTTAATAGAGATTAACGAGCACGCGTTGAGTAATGGGGGGTTATGTAAACATTTTGTCAGAACGTGTGCCAACGCCTTTGTGTTATCCGCTAACTGTGAAGCGAGCTCTTTGTGTGGCTTATTCGAAGCACGCGCATTGATGTTAGAAGATTTAGCACAAATAGACGCGGTATTTCTTTTTCCAAACAAGTCAATGTAAACTAAAATTATTATTGTGATCCCATTAACAACAGTGTAATCTTTTTGCTTATATTGGTGTGAAAAAGTGTCTACATCGCATCTGATGGAGAGTGTAGTGTAATTCAAGAACAGTAGCGATTATCAAAAGATGATGATGTATTCACATTCACCGTGGTCATGTCGGTCAACATATACTACGTCAAAAGGTCTCCAGGTATATAAATAACTGGATGTACATAAGCCAATCCTGAAACGAGACAAAACGATACGAGTCACAATGACGGTCTTCACGCTTGTTTAACTCCGAACATGTATACTTTTAACGATTGTCCTAAAGTGTCAGTATTTAATTATGCTTCCTTGTACTTGGGCAGTCCGTAGCCTCGACTGCATGCAGTGCAGGTAGGCAGAGATGGGCAAAATGTAATCTGATTAATGATTACAAAATATAGTCGTAATTTTAATTCTCTTGCTCTGTGATCATGAATAAATTCACTTAAAACATTAAAAAATCATAAATGTGTATATAATCTGGAATTCCGTAGTGTTTAAAATATAGATGAGCAAAATGCAGTCATATTAATGGTAAAAAACGTATAATGTAGTCGTATTAATTTTTATTAATCTGATTACATTTTGCCCATCTATGCTGGTAGGTAACCGCTCTAAATATTTGCTGACAGATCTACAGGTAAATATATATTGCTGAATAATGAATAAAATGCCAATGTGCCGAGAAAATTAAAATAATTTGGGAGTGATTATATCCTTCGGAATTGATGTCGCATTCGATGGAACTCTTGATGAAGTTCAGTGTGAACTCGTTGCTAGCCTGGAACCTACTGTCTTGCAAAGTTACTCCTCTCACAGGCTTGAGTATAACTGAGCCGGTCTGCACGCAGGTATGTTGACGGCAAACTATACAGCAAGTCACTGTGAAAAATTGACTATTACGTTATTGCTAAAAAGGTCTTATACTTTAACAACTGTTGACAAAGGAACGTTATAAATGAAGGATTTTTTAAAGCCTAACACATTAAAATAAAGGTAAAATCAGCCTATCCACATCCTCTGCTGAGTATAAGCCAACTCTCCAAAATGCCGTAAGAATTTTAACTGTGACTCTCGTGCCCAAGTAGTACCTATGAACTTATAAATGACAT